>JAKWBJ010000189.1:0-2400000 GCA_023159175.1 Wohlfahrtia magnifica
GGAAACCTGTAGAAACTACTAAAATTGTACCCGAACAAGCGGTATGAGAACTATTGTTTTCAATCGTTTTTTGTTTTATTTTGTTTTTTTCTATCTTCCTATCTCTTTTCGACTTCTTTGCTTGTTGCTGTTTTTTGTACAATTTTTTCTGCAGTTTTTTTGTTGAAAATGCCAAAATGAGTACAACGTACGATTTTTATGTACTTTTTTTTCCCATTTCGAAAACAAAGAAACCCCAACATCATCATTATTATTATCGTGCAAAGAGTATTTTTATTTTTATTTTTTTTTGTCAATTCCGATTTTGTTGAAATGTTATCTGCTACCCAAACTCTCTTACGTCTCATATCCTTGGCAAAATCATTTTATTTTTATTTTATTTAATTTTTTTTATATATATTGCAAAAGGAATTCACATGCAACAGTTGGTGTAGCAATACATTTAGAAAAATGGACAACATCAAAATGCAGAGGTAGTGACACATTTATACGACATTTTGGGTTTTCTTTTTTAATTTCTTGTCATTTACAGTTATATCGTGTGGGCCATCTATCGAATCTGGCAATACTTATGTCATTCTATTCTGTCACAAAATACGGTATATTATCTCCACTGAACTAAATGACTCGACTTAGACTTGAGCAACGTTGGAATTTATTGGAAATTTATTTCCAAAACAAAGACAATTGGTCGGATAATGTACAAAAATGTTGTACAAAATTTGGTCACAGAGAAGGACCAACAGTGCCTGGTATACGCAAACTTATTGCTTAAGTTCTTGAAACTGGTTTCATTGTTGATGCGCCAAGAGGGCCAACGTGCTCATATAGTGCGTACACCCGAAAATATCGAAACTAAGGCTGAGAGTGTGCGTGAGAATCAACATCATCAACACCATCAACATCAACTGGTCATCGTTCTCAAGAACTGAATATTTCACGCACTAGCTTAAGACGAATTTTGCGAAAAGATCTCGGTATGACGTTACAAAGTTCATTTGGTTTAAAAGTTGAAGGCGCATGACCATATGCTTTGTTGTCGTTTCGCTAGATCGGCCAACGAGAAATTGCACGAAGATGTCGATTTTGCAAAAAAAAAAAAATTACTCTTTTCGATTGCAGCCCATTTTCATCGTGGGGGTACGTTAATAAGCAAAATTTCCGTATGTGTGGCTCAGAAAACCCAAACGTGATCTTATAGAAGCCAATGTATCCATTACAAGTGACTGCTTGGTGCGGTTTGTAAAGCGGAGGCATCATTGGCACATATTTCTTTGAATATGTGGACGAGGCAAACATTACGGTCAATGGAGACACCTATCGCACCATGATAATGGATTTTTTTTTTGCTCGCTCTTCATGGTATTAATGTGAACGATGTGTGGTTTCAACAGGATGGTGCAACTTGCCACACATTTCATGCAGCAGTCGATTTGTTGTGTCAAGCATTGGTGGCCGTTTAATTAGTCGAAACGGTGATGTCAGCTGGCCGCCAAAAATTTGCGATTTGACACCGTTGGACTATTTTCTGTAGGGCGCCGTTAAACACAAGTATTATGCCGACAAACCAGAGACAACTAAGCATTTCAAGGCCAACATTCGTAATGTTATTGCCGAGATACAAACCCATACACTCGAGGCCAACCGCGATAGCCATATGAATGAAATAATATTTTAATGTTTAACCGGAACAATTGCACTTCACAGCAAAAAAAAAAAATTGGCAAAATTTCAAACCATTTTTGTTTTATTGTATTTTTAAAATGGCGCACCAGATATAAGAAATAAATTAGTTTTTCAGATGCAACTGTTGGACAATGGGTCTGTGGCTCTGAATAGCAACCATAGCAACTTAAGAAATTATCCGTAATGTTCAGCACTGATTGCGAGGACCAGGAAAGATGATTTATATCTGCGAAGCGTATAACGGCCTTGGATGAACTTTATAGGGGGAGCGACTGGTCACATCGCCATTGTATCTTCTGCTCTATGCTTGGAGGATATACACGAACGACGACACTCGATCATATACCTGTGACGAATCTCTTTTGCAACAGGGAAATACATATCCAAGATCGAGAACTGGATTTTCTATACTGAGAGCCCTGGGCCCGAGATCTTTTTCCGTTTGCCGGATCATAATACCAAACAGAGTTACTGGATCAGGGCAAAAAAAAGCCAACGGAGGTTGACATATTTACCGACAACCGAATGGCAATGTGTGCTATAAATGCCGTTGGAATCGCGGGCGGTGCTTGTCTGTATGATGAGATTGGGTGACTATTTTGTAAGCATTATCTGATGTAGGGCAACTTTATTATCTGATGTTGCAACCTCGCTATCAATGGGAGGGAGCTTATTGAGTCAACTTTGGGCAGTGCGAAGCCGCTGGAGACTACAAGGGTGGAATTCAGCTAATAGGCTAGGTGGCTCTTTGATCGAGTGGACCACTGAGATTAAGTAGATGCACATTAAGAAGAGTGGTTTACATTTTAACAGGACACTGAGTTGAGAGCACAGTTATATAAGGTGGGCTGTGTTGAGTATGATGATTGTAGGGCATGCGGGCAGGATGTTAAAACTTTTCAACAGTTCTTCTGTACACGCCATACTTTTTCCCAGATTAGGGCGGTGAGCTTAGCACGACCTAGTACTGGACATAAACCTTTTCAGTGGTATTGTTTGGAATAGCCTTGGCGGCGAACGATAACCAAATGCCGTTCTCGCTGAATTTTGTTTTGTATATGCCTGTGATATGGATGAGTACAACACGCACATTACAGTTTACAGCTGGACCCACCTAACGACCTAACCTATCCCAAATAATAATTTCTTGCAGCGTAAGTTTTTGTATGGCATCCATATGAACGAGTGTCAAAAATGTTGTTGTGGTGTTTCTCAATACACATGCATGAGCACAACTGCCACAAAAACACAATGGTAACGACACACCAAATACATGCACATACATATGTAAATGAATTCACACACACACACTTCAATGAAATTCAAAAGGAATCTTTCCTTGCTTTTTCTGTGCCAAACGAAAAGCAATGGAAATTTCTTTTGTTTCGATGGTTTTTCGAAAAGTTGTCGGAATTTTTCTGTCGTTTTTGCCTTCCTGCATGTAATTGTGGTGAGCAGTGGTGAGTAAGGGTATCAGTGCCTGTGTGTCGATAACGAAATGAACATCATTTTAGAGTAGGGATGGGTTATAGTTTCTGCTCGTTTTTGTTGTTATTTTTTTAATATCCAAATAATGACACTTCAACATTGAAATGGCATCAAAACCTTGCAATGCTTTTCGTATTCCTTACGAACAATTCAAACTGAAAATGCACAACAAACTACAACTTTTCCCAATGTATTTGTTTGTTTGTTTGTTTGTATGTTCGTTAGTGACGGTGTCATTGACAATCATGATGTTCTTCTGTAAATATCATCTTTGCATACAGAAATTCGTAGTTTAACAAAAAACAATTTTTGTAAGACACTGAACATTCGTTTACATTACTTGCTCGTCCTTAGAACTTATTTTTACTCGTAACCTGTTGCAGCAGTTGTGCTCAGCTCCTGCTGGTTTTATTATCAGTAATGTAAGCCAATATGGTGGATTTAATTGTTTAAGTCTGTAAATATTTTTTGTGAAAGTTATGCAAACGTGATATAGACGCGGAGAATTTTTTTTTTAAGTATATACGTATGGGGTTTGTTAAAAAAAAAAATTGAGAAGATTTTAAAGTGTAAGTTGTAAATTGTACCAAGCTTAGTGCGCGAAATTAAATGAGTAATATAGCTTACAGAGAACTTTTTCTGCTTAAAATTTTAAGAGATACAAATTCATCGGAGAAAATGGAGAAGGTATTTAAAACAAAGCTCGCTTTGGATAGCACTACTAAGTAATCTTCGAATAAGAACAAAAGAATTCTAATTTTGGGGGCAGTAGATCTGAAACTTTGACCAGTACCTCGTTTCTGAAACTACCGCAAAGCAAAATACGTCTCCTGAAAGAAGGGAATTTAAACAAATGAAACATCAAATTAAAACAAAAATGGTTTTTTACTTAAAAGTGTTTTAAATTTAAAATTTAAAATTTGTATTTTATGACTTTAATTTTTTGTAAATTAACATTTGTGAAATGTTGCCATGTGACATGAAGTGTTGCCATACATTTGCACAGTACATTTTGGATGCTTTTTAATAAAATATTTCAACATCTTTTCACATTGAATTACAGAAATACTTTTTACTTACAAATCGAGAAATTATGGGACTTATTTGTTTTAAAATTTTCAATGCAAAAACAGAACCGAGGCCTAGAAAACTGTAGCATAAGCATTGCTCGAAAACTGCTTAATACTGACATTAATAATGATATTGATTTATTTGGAAGGGGCATAATTGACGATGTTTCATCATAATGCTCTCAGGAGCGTTAAAATAATGGCATACCGAATAAGTTTAAATAAAGAGTAATATACGAGTACTATAGATTTATTCAATTACTCAATTGCTGAGAGCATTGTTTATTAATTTTTAACCCTTTACATACAAGTACCGTTACGTGTTTTTATGCTTTACTTATTATACAGATACAATTCAGTTCTGTAAAGTACTGTATTTGCTTCCAATAACAACACAAAACTTTTGATTTTTTACTTCATTTGCTCATAAAATCAGTTATCCTTCAACAGTTCTAGTGTTTAGAGATGCTTTGGATTGGGAATTTACGCTTAAATTTAAACATTGTTTGAAATTGAAAAAGTGTGGATTTTATTTTTTTTTTTTTTTCAATAGAAAAATTGATTTATCGATTTAAATTTGAACCATCAGTGAAATTCAGTATATTATCTCTACTGAACGTATTGAATCGATTTACGCTTGAGCAACGTTAGCATTTATTGGAAACTTATTTCCAAAACAAAGACAATAAATTATAAAAAAAATAATCATCTTTTCAGATGAAGCTCATTATCATCTTGGTGGGTACGTTGATAAGCAAAATTGCCGTGTTTGGGGCCAGAGAACCCAAACGTGGTTTGACAAAAGCCAATGAAACTCTTACGAGTGACTGTTTGGTGTGGTTTGTGGAGCGGAGGCATCATTGGCCCATAATGCATACTTCGCAACCATTACGGCCAATGGAGACACCTATCGCACCATGATAACTGATTTTTTTGTGCCCGCTCTTCATGGTATTGATGTAAACGATGTTTTGTTTCAACAGGATGGCCGTTTATTTAGCAAAAATGGTAATGTCAGTTGGTCGCCAAGAAGCTGCGATTTGACACCGTTGGACTATTTTCTGTGTGGCGCCGTTAAAAACAAGTGTTATGCCGACAAACCAGAGACAATTGAGCATTTGAAGGGCAAAATTCGTAATGCCATTGAAGATCGAAATTGGTACTGTGAGGCTAGTAATTTTTAACCGAAACAATTGAATGTGCAATTTTGAAAAGGGGCACATTTCCGAATATTAAAATTTTACAGGAAATGAAAAAAAAATTATTTTTTAATGAAGTATAATAGTTCAAAAAATTTTATACGGATTTTATTTTGGGGCAAATTTGTAACCGGAAATTGCAGGAATATTTGGATATTGACTTTATTATATATATTTGTTTATATATTTAAAATTAGTGAGATGTGCCCTTTTCGAAATTTATGATAATATTTTAGGTATCAAAAAATTACAGGCAATACTTCTACTAAAGCTAAATACTATAATCTTATCAAAAATCTTGTTCAGGAAGCACATTTTTATTTGTAGTTGGCCAGATAATCAATAGGTAGTACCTTGTCTCTATAAGCTCGATAAGGAAGAAGAAAAAAAAATAATGGCCTTTCGCGTTAAACAAAAAAAAAAAAAAAAAAAAAAAAACAGCGGTGCTGCATTGCTTTTTTTGTACTTTATGTTTAAACAATAATTTCGTAATGGGCACATACTATCTTAGAGTTGTGGGCAGCATTTGGGACTCATTGATGCGAAACAACGCATTTTCCAAAATGTGCGAGATGTGCCATTTTCGCTATTGCATATTCAATTGTACTTCACAGCAAAAACATAAATTTGGCAAATTTTTAAACCGTTTTTGTTTAATTGCAACTTTTAAATGGCCCACCCGAAAGTTTGCTTTCTAGCAATAATTTGTAAATTTTATTTTTATGATTAATCTATCACTTGTTTTTATATTCAGCTTGTGATGAAGTTCTGTAGCTGATTCGTGTTCCCGTTGTCATAGCTTATTTCCTTGTATCCGCTAAAGCTTGGACTGTAGTGTGTACGTGTCTCTACGGCATGGTGGCAGCGCTCCAGGATCGGGGAAATGAGAACAAACGTGTCCGATTATGCGCTGGGGTCACTGCATATATATATCATTTAAAAGCTCTGTTCTTTTCTTTCAAGTGAGAACGGAACTTAATATCCGCTTAATTTAATTAAGTTGTTAGCTTTTGCGTTAAGGTACTCGATTAACCCTATCAGAAAAATAGTATCGCCTCCCAGGTATTTCAACATCGCTCCTTTATCGCACTGTGTAATTTTTTCTTTGATATTTTTACAAGGGTTACCCATATATTAGAGCTGAAAAACCATCTATACTACTATCGATACTACTACTATAGTATGTATATGTACTATCGATGGTATGTATAGTTTAGTTTTTGGCTGGCCATCGAGAGTTTTTTTTTTCACTATCGATACTATCGTCAAATTCTTTCAAGGTCACATTCGCAAAAAATTTTCGCGCAGGTTGTTAGCCGTCTGTAAACTTTTATAGTTTAACAGTTTTTTAAATCTCTATTTATTAAAGTCATATGAAGTATGAATTGTAACTAAAATTTGTTTGTACATTTTGCATTTAACCCAAACAAGTTAATCTTCATTTCGTCAGACCATAGCATGTTGTTCTAGCTATACATTTCGAGGACTCTTACCCATAAGACTAGCTTCCATAAGGTTTTTTCTTATTGTACGACTTTTGATGACTTAAAGAGATTAATCTTTGAAGTACAAATTAAAAGTTTGTTTAAGCTGATAGTTGTTCTACGCTTTCTTCCCATAGTCTCTGCAGTTTTCTTTCACTGGATCTTATTAATTACTTTAGTTTCTGAGAACTCTATAGTCTGAACAATTTTCGCTACATTTAAGGATTAATCTTCCATCAAAAATCTTCAATACATTAAATTTAATGACATACTGAGACACACTGAATATTTATTATTATTCTTTCCCTTTATCTTAAATTCTAACATTTTTGCCACAAGTAGCACTTAAAAGAATCCGATAGTATCGATAGTTTTTTTGTAAACTATCGCAACTATCGAGTGGGCCGACTATCGATAGTATTGCAGCTCCACCTTATATTGCTGCTATTTTTAGTTAACAACACACTTTATTTTTTTTTAATAATCTTCACAAAAATTGTGGACTTTCTTCTGCCCCAGTATAAAGATAGAAAAGCCTACACTCATTTCATTTCGAGAACATTCATTCAACTGGTTCCAAATTAAGTTACAAGTAGTATTTAGACAAATCTTAGTACGCGTCTTTTATCCTCCACCTGAAAAACATATTTTCAAAGCAAAGTTTTCTATTTCAAATTAAAACAAAATCTCAAATATCCACAAAAATGTTTAAAAATCATTTAAAAATATACACAAAATAATTGTAAATGTATTAATTTCCTTAAAATTGAAATAAAAAATTGTTTTAAACAAATTCGACAACCTTCTCGCAACTGGTTTTTTGTTCACTTACGTGTGTGTACGAATGTTTTTCATACCAGGAAAACATTTTTAGTCATAGAATTTTTTATGAAATTTAATAAATAACCCACCTGCTTCCCCCTCACGTTACTCTTCCCTTAAATTCAACAAAACTTGACTTAAATTCACTATAAACAATTAGATTACAAATACATTTTTTGTTTGTTCGTTGAATATCATTTACGTGTAAACACAAAAACCAAATGAAACAAATTTCTTTATGAAAATATTACAAAAAAAAGTATAAAAAAAGTATAAAAAAGTATTAAATAATAGTAGTACAGCTGAAAATTATTTTCTAAAAACAAACAAAAACAAGTGAAATTTTTTAATAAGCTTAGGCCGATTATATGATATCCTACATACACCTCACTATTGTATTGATATTAAAATTTCATTGTACAAATAAAGGGGTAATAATAAAGCGGTTACACATTTGTAGGGGCTAAGAGTTAACTTTAAATCTATCCTAAAAAGCCTTTGCATTAAGCAATTTTGGTCTTAATTTATCTAATAATGCCAAAGATCATCAGTTTTGGTACAGTGGTAATAATTTATTAAAATATTGAATGAATTATGTAAATGGTGGTCTAACCAAAACGCACGATGTTAATTGTTAATAAAACAAAAAGTTTTCAGAGAATTATCTCCATATTTTTTATTATGATCGAATGATCTTTGACAATTATGCGTTAAACAAAATTTCTTACAAATGCACGCCATGGCTTCGGTGGCATACTTTTGTCCGTCGGTCCATATTTCCAATGACTCTGAGACATAATTAAGGTTCAATGACGTTAATGTGGCGAATTATCTCATCCTTTTGCTCTTGAATTATTCTTGGTTTATTATCAAACACTTTCTCTTTTAAATATCTACAAAGAAAGAAGTCCAGTGATGGGAATTCATATGATCGTGGTGGCCAATTACATGAGATAGAACGGCCATAGAATTTCTCACTCGAAAAAGCCATTGTATCGTTGGCTATGTGAAAGCACAAATCGTCCAGGTCCATATCCTCAATTAAAGGCTACAAGAAGTCCGTACTCATCCCGCTTGCCCGACCTCATTTTCGAAAAAGTACGGCCCATAAATCGCACCAAACAGTCACTCTTTGTGGTTGCATCGGCTTTTCATTTTCCATTTGCCCAAATGTGGCAATTCCGCTTGTTAAAGAATCCACTGTGATGAAAGCGTGCCTTGTTGCTAAAATTGATTTTCTTTGTAAGGTTACTATTCACTTCTGTCTGTTCAAATAACCATTCGGCGTATTGACGAAGCTTAAAATTGTCAGTAGAGTTCAGATTTTGAGTCAGTTGAACCTTGTAAGCGTATAAATTCAAATCTTTATTCAAAATTCGCATCAGTAATGTTCGCCGGATATTCTTTTGTTTGGCACGGCGAAGAGTCGAGGTTAACGGCTCTTCCTCCGAACGAACTGGACAAGCATGCACATATATTTCCACACTTCCTACAGACGGTTTGTTGGAATTTGAACACAATTCTCCCGATTGTGGACACATTTGGCCGACTATGCTGACCAGAAATAATCACAAAGTGCACGAAATGCATTTTGATTTGAACGCCCATTTTCGTAAAAGGCTTCAATAATATTAACGCGCTGCTCAATTGCGTACCTTTTCATGGTTGAATTTGTCAAACACTAAAGCAAAGAAACGTCAAATTAAGTTGGGCGAAAACTTGACGTTGAGGTGTGACTCACAATTAACATCGTCCATTATGGTTGGACCAGCCTTTGTTATGAAAAAATTGAAAAAATTTTGCACTGTGTAGAAGGTAATATTTGCCTGCTAATAGCACGCTTATACGGCACTTACAATTACGTTGTTCACTATTTCAATTATTGCTACGAACACATGAAACTACTACTGTTCACATGAAACTTTTCTAATACTTTTTGATAGGTTTTCTTCTTCTTCTTATTTTAGTTTGTTTTGTTAATTTGGCGGTAAATTATGTTTTAGAAATAAAAACAAAGTTAAGGAAAATAAATAAACAAATGGGCGTGGACACCCGTTAAAAAATAAGAAATCGTATTAATTTCTTAGTAATCCACAGTATAATTGAAATTAAATTACTTAAAATTGGGGTAATTTGCTCTTAATGTTTTGTATGACGAATTATATAATTCAGTTCATAATTGGTGGTTGAATTATGAATAAGAGAGCAAATTACGAAAAAAGCGTTGCCGTGTAAAATCTTATCGAAAGTTCTCTAACAAAGTCGAAAAAAATGCAGCATGACTGAAGACCATTTCTTAAAGATAAACGAGACACGTTTTGTAGTTTTAGTAAAAAATTTTTTATTAAATTGTAAGGCTGTCTGCACTTTGATAATAAAATTTATTTCGAACGATGCTCAACTATTCTCAACTTTAATATACAACATATTTTTAACTCGTTTGAAATAAAGATGGCTGGAGCTGAAATATTTTTCGTTAAGATGTTACAAACATCAGCACAAACGCAGTATACCCATAAAATATTTGATAAATAGAGGCTCGCAAATTGAATTTCAACGAATTGTATAAAAACCCAAAACACGTTATTCGTTTCTCGCTTTACAACAGAATTTAGCATAAATTAATTTCAACAAAATGCAGTAGAATTTTATTATTCCATAAGATTATGAATATTTTGCTGTTTTTCGTTTGAAATACAAAAATTTTTGTTTTGTTACTTAAACGTTGATTGATTAGAAATTAAAGCAGACTTAAAAGTTGAGCTATACTCTTGTCTACTTGAACTTTTCTTTCTTTATGACGTTTTTATGTATTTAAAAAAATCCGCATTTTTAGGCCCACCTTAAAATATCTTGAAATTACAATAACTTAGTAAACATTGCCTAAGTTATAAAAAATCAATTTCTCTCTATTGGACACGTTTTCATTGCCCCTGTTATACCGAGACAGGCAAGTCTCTGTCCCTTGCCAAATGAATTCATGGTGGTAGTTTTCTTAGTCTTTATCCACCAAGCTTACCGTAGCAGGAGCACCTTGCCTCCTATCCAGAACGACAGTTAGACTGATTAAAACTCTTTCGAAAAATGTTGGTGGTACTTATAAGAAAATACAGTTACATGATAACTTGTATCTCCTTGTAAAAGGTACAACAACCCCTTTTAAGGTATTCACTGAGAGCCTTTCTGTGGCTAAACTACTGTTCAACTTAATTTAGAATAATTTTTCAACTCCAGACTAAAGACTAAAAAGGGACCTGTGGACCATCAGTCCAATCACTGTAAAATCAAATCACTTTTTACAAAGCTTTTAAAGTGACACTAGAGTTGACTTCTCCTAGTATGAAAATGAATTTGGCGGTGTGTACAATGCCTGTCCAGACTAAGCCAAAACCATTTTTTGACAAAAATCGGGGAACAAAAATATGATTTTTTCTTTAGGATAATGCATGCCTCTGTTGACAACAGTTACAGTTGTTGAAGTCGCAAAATATACTGCAAAATGCAATCGAAAGCTTGTTCATCCGATTAGAAACCAATGGGCTCACACGTTCGACAAATTAATGGTGGTAAGAAGGAATTCGTCACCATATCTGAAATAAAAGCTGCGGTTATAGCTTAAATCTTTTGCGCGGTATGCCACAACCAATACTTGCGCTTATTTTTAGTAGTGGAAGTCAACTCATTATTACAGCAAACAAACTTAATCACAAACTAACACTAGAAAGATGGGAAATTTGATATACTTACCTACTTACAGGCGTAATATAAAATAAATTTTGGCAAAGAAAAGTTTATTTTATGAATTGAATAATTGTCTATTCAGTTTAAAAGTATCATAAAAAAATAATTAAAAATAAACTAGAATGGAAACAAGCCTTCTACTAGGCGGTAGCTATGTTCAAAAAACAGTTACGTGTTGTGTAAAACCGCTTCAAATCTGTCATAAGGTTATATCTTGTATTTTTCATTAAAACCAACAGATGGTTCAGTTATTTCAACAACAATCAACATGCTCTTATTGCCACTTGCTACTAAACCTAAATCCTTGGAGAGTGAATTAATACAAAGGCGGTACTAAGGTTCAATATTACTAAAGAGTCCGCCATCTAAGGTTTTTTTTCAACTAGTGCTTATTTCGTGAATGGTAACACTTAGCTCATGTCTGATTTGACAGATAATTAGTTTTATCCTTCCGCTGAACGAATATGGTTATGTATACGCTTGAACAACGCTGAGAAATATTGCGACATTACTTTGAAAATCATGGTAAAGTTGCAGAATGTGTGCGATGTGTTCAGATGAAGCTCATTTTGATCTTGGCGGGTATGTAAACAAGCAAAATTGTCGCATTTGGGGCACAGAAAACCCGCACGCATACATTGAAAAGCCGATACACCCAAGACGAGTTACTGTTTGGTGCGGATTTTGGTCCAGAGGCATAATTGGGCCATTTTTCTTCGAAAATGAGCAATGTGTGGCCGATACAGTCAATGGCGATCGTTATCGGGCCATGTTGAACGAATTTTTGTTCACAAAAATTGAAGAGGAGGATATTAGCAACATTTGGTTTCAACAGGACGGCTCTACGGGCCACACAGTCAAAGCTACACTCGATGTTTTGCGCCTTGTTTTTGAAGATCGCATTATCAGCCGCGGAGCTGATGTCGTTTGGCCACCTCGGAGCTGCGATTTGACACTGTTGGACTATTATTTGTAGGGTGCCGTGAAAGATAAGTGTTACGCCAACAAGCCAGAGACAATTGACGCTTTAATACAATATTCGTGAAGCCATTGGTGACATACAGCTGCACACAATCGATAATGTGCTTAAAAATTGGCATGGCCTGCCGTGGCAGTCATTTGAATGAAATTATTTTCCATTATTAACCGGAAGGATTGTACTTTCAAATAAAAAAAGAAATTTGAGAAAATATTCAGTAGTTTTTTTTATAGCATTTAAAAAAAAAAAAATATTTGGCGGATCGTATGTAATACGATGCTATATCACTAACAAGACAGTGATTTCTGCTTCCATGGCAGCATTTTGGTTTTTTACGACCTGTGTAAAAATCGACTGCTGTCACGAAATGAACTAAGATCAACATATTTAGCGTTCCTTTGTGAATGTATTTCGTTAAATATAACATTACGAAATGTTGACGCTATTCAGACATTCATCAATAATTGTCTTCGAAGGATATTGGAAATATTTTGGCCAAACACCATCTCGAATACTGATTTGTGGGAACTATCGAACCAACGTGTACTTCTGCCAGATATGATGATTTACCGTCAATTTGTAAAAAAAAATGTATGTGTTGCCAAATATGCAAGTGGTTACAACGACCCTATCCGTCTTAGCAGGCATTTGTGCTATTTATTTGCGTGTGGAACACTTTAAGAAAATAGTAATGCTTTTAAGCTAAATTTCATCCAATTTTAATAAAAGTCACGAAATATCAATTCAGAAAAATCGTTAATAAAAAAAAATATTCGCAGTCAAGTGACCCCTTCCTGTCTTGCTAGTCTTAAAGTGCGAATATTATTTTGCGCGCAGGAAAAAATTAGCTGTTTGTGATAACATTATATAAAACTGAAATATTTTTGTGAAACCTACTAAATTTTTATTGCTTTAATACTGCCATAAATTTGTCATAATTAGAAATTTTTAAATTAAAAATGGGCGATTCACAAAAGTGACTTATTTTTACAGAAGGCTCGTGATTTTAATAACTTATATGACATGGAGGGTATAAATTTTCTAAAATTCACCGGCTACCAGTCTGGGGCCATTATGATGCCGCAACTGCAGCTAGCACGTGTGTGAATTCCCCCACTCCAGAGGTATTCTGGTGCCACGGGAGTCAAGAGCCCCAGGGATTCCGATCTCTGCCCGACTGTTTCGGTAGGCCCCCTTGTGGGTGCTTCGTGGTGGCTGTGGTTTAAGCCTAAAACGTAGACAGAGCATGAGGCTCGGTGTGTTGTTGCATCTCCTCAAGCGGGTGCTGTGACCCATATCACAACAGAAGTTTAGATGGTCTCCAACACTTCACCTAGGTGTGAAGGTTAGTGTCCTAACAACGCGCCTTTGAATTTGGCACTCACTTGTGATTATCACTTGTGGTTATCATTATTAAACATGACATCACTTAGTCACTGAAATGATGAATTTTGTCAAAGCTCATCCTGAATATGTTTTATCGATTTCATCGTACTAAGTGTAATTTGTGCTGTTCAGAAGCGATAATTATGATGTAAGACAAAATATAAATCATTGCAAGAAATAGGTTATCACATGAGTAGAAGCCGAGAGACATTGAAAACAATTTTCTTGTTGAAAATGTTAAATAGGTATACTTATACTACATGTTCATTGATATACTTACTCCAAACACACAGTGTCACCCATAAATGAATGCTTTCATATAAATATATAGAGACCCTGGATGCACGTTTGTCCAAGTTTTTATTGGTAAACACTATATGACGTCTTTTTCATACGATAAAGTTCATAAAAAACTAAAACTTTTATCATAAAAGACCCATATTCCCAGAAAATCCAATAATTTTTGATTTTTGAAAACACTTTTTTTGCAGCAAAGAAATCAGGCAAAGATTTTTGTTGCTGTTAGCGTTGTAATGTGTGGGTCTATTTTAAAAGTCAAAATCCTTAAGAGTCCGATGAGTCCAAAAAAACTAAACGTGTTACCAATTTGTTGTTGAATTTCTCAAATGAAAATAATTTCTTAACTTTTTTTCTACTTTGAAAAGATTTTTTCTATCGCCAAAAACTCATAGAAGAAAATTTCCCTAAAATAATCCAAAAGTTGGTACTGTGTTTTTTTAGATAAAAAACAACAATACAGACAGACTTCTTTGTTGATCTTATTTACCGAATTTAAATCCCTACGACTAATTTCTGTTTTAAAACATGGAAGTATTGCATAAATGAAAGCAGATTAAGAAACATATTCTTCAGAAGTCTGCTTATCGTAAGAGTTACGTAGATTGATAAAAGTCTGAGAAGAAGAGCTTTAACTAAACAAAATCGACATTCATGTATACTTGTGTACATATTGACGAATAACTAAATATTTTTTTGGTTTAACTGAATAAGTCACCCATTTTCTAAATAAATTTCTTATTTTTAATATAAATTTTACAAAATTTACAAATTTTCTAAACTGATAAAAACAAATGATTTACATTTAAAATTTTAATTATTCACCGTAAATTTCTACAATTAAGAATATTGTATAAAAGAATTTATATAAAATAAAATTTTAATTAATGCCATTAAATTACAAAAAACTGAAATAAAAATAAATAAAATAAAACAACAAAATCTTAAGGCGGCAGTTTAGTTAAATTAAAATAAAAAATTTAAAAAACACACAGAGTACAAAAACAAATACATGACAAAAAAAAATTAAATTTTCAAAACAGAATTAACAAATAAAACCTGAAAAACTAATGGAATAATAATTTTTATTTTTTAAACAACTTTTTTTTCAATATTTGCCTAGAAATACAAATACACGCAAATACTGTAAAAGACACTGGGTGTCTACATATAAGAATTTAATAGACACTCTCATATACTCGTATGTATTACTTATAAGCATACACATACATGCATGAAACACATCTAATAAATAAATATCTAAATAGTTTTTATTTTCCATTTAAAAGGTATCGTTGCATTTATTTATATAATTTTTTCTGAATTTTTGTTGTTGTTGTTGTTGTTTTTATATGTACCACCACCATGTTTATTAAAACAGAATTAATTTTCATTTTGTTTTTATAGCAATTTTTTATTTTTTTTTATTTTATTTTTTTGTGTAGAACCCAAAACCGAACTTTAGAATAATTTTAAAATATAGCAACAACAACAACAAAGTTCTGCTTACGCGACTTGAAATTACAACAAGTTTTGTTGGATTTTTGTTCTGTTTCTTACCTTGAATAAATCTTGTTTAATTGTAAATATTTTTTTTTTTCAAATCAGACACTATTTAAAATTTATTAGCATTAGAAAAAATGCAACAACTTCAATTATTTTAACAACAACAAGAATATTAAGGTTTTTTTTGAGTTACAATTAGAAACACGCTTTTAAAAAAGTTTTAATAGCTTTTGGTTTAAAAAATAATACAAAGCAATATATGAAAATTAGTCATGAGCAAAATTTCCACCGAATCCTAATGTCACTTCCGTTATTAAAGCATTTTCGTATATATATCCTACAAGCACGGTTTCATACTCCACACTATTTCCTTTGATTATGCCAAGTGCTGCCATTCGTCCTCTTTTTTCCTTACAACGTCCTATTTTTTTAGGTATCTGTCCTTTAAAAAAAAATTATTCTCCGGAAAAGTCCTACATTTTATGATTCATAATTTAGTCAAAATATTTCAAACGCTCAGTTTAAAGTTCACACGCACATCCGTTTTTCAATCTCTTTTCGATTTTTCTTTCAAACCAAATTTTATTAATTGAAGACAAATATTTATGTAAATATTTTTAATAGCATACACACACACAAATAAACCACTACTTCAGATACTTACATATTGGGTATACAAGTTAATAATGTCGATTTGTTTTGCTTGAAAATGCTATAAAATTATAATAACGAAATGCATTGATTAATTATTCACAGTATTGTCCATCGTCAGCCACTACTTTTGCACGCCAAAGGAACTACTCCGTTTTGTGGTAGAGAATGAATCAAGCCCATTTCCGATAGTCTGTTCTGAAGTGAAGTGTATTCCAGTAAGAGCGTTCTGCATCGATCGAAATACATGGTAGTCAGAAGAGGCAAGGTTTGGGCTATAAGGCTGGTGAGACAAAGCTTCCCCTCCACTATTTTCCAAATAGTTTTTGACCGGTTTTGCAGCGTTGTCATGACGGAATTTTATGGCCTCATGTCTGGTGGAATATTTTGGTCGTTTTTCGTAAATTTCTCTCTTCAAACGAATCAATTGTGAAGCGGTACAGGTCCCCTGTGATCGTCTGACCCGATTTCAACAGCTCACAATACAAAAACACACTTCTGATCCCATTAAATACAGAGCATTATCTTGGCGTTATGGATATTCGGCTTCGGCGTTGATTTGGCTAGTTGGCCGAACTTTACATATGACTTTTTGTGCTTGGAGTTATCGTAGTGTATCAATTTTTCATCACCAGTAACAATATGATGCAAAAATTGCTTCATTATGTAGCGTTCAAGCATCATTTTCTACTTCAAAATTCGCCTTTCAACGTCTATCAGCTTCAATTCACATGGAAGCCAATTTCCTTGCTTTTCAATAAATCCCAAAGCTTTTAAACATAGGGAAATGGCTTGTTGTGTGTCTCCCAATGATAATGCATGTTCCTCTTGCGTTTGACAGCAATCTTTGTCGAGTAATGCTTACAATTCCTCATCTTCAAACTTTTTCGTCTAACCAGGCTTTTGAATCGCGCAGGCCACAAGTTCACAAGTTTTTTGAGTTGGGGCATGTCGACCGTAAACTTCTACCAACAATCGATAACTTTCAGCAGTCGTTTTCTTCAAATGAAAGAAGGTTATCAGACTTCCCCGCAAAACATTTTTTTAGGCACAAAATTCGACATTAAAAAAAATGTGTGTTTACACTTTGCTGCCTGTCGAACACTGAATTATAATGACAGATGTTAACCCTTCACAATACCATATATGTTATTATTGACACAAACCATATGTGATATTTATACCATATATGTTGTCCAAATCGACATTATTAACTTGTATAGCCAATATCTGCACACATCAAAATATTTTTATAATCTCTATCGAAAATCTTGTTGTACTTATTCAAAAACTATTTTTTATCTTAATTTCTTTACAGATTTAATTAAATACACTTCATGGAATATAAAATCGTTCAAGGTTTAGATGAAGAAACTTTCTTTCTTAATTTGATTGAAATTAATTTTCTTAATTTGATTGAAACCGATAGATTTTAAATTTTTTTATTTGTGTTCTCACTTTTAAGTTTTTGTACGAAAATAAATTCATGTTTTAAACTCAAAATGGCGGATTGCTCATATGCCCGATGTTTACAAGAGAGACGTTTAATCAAGCGGGAGCTAATGAAACACTCCAAAGATATGCTGCAAATTGTGGGTACGTAATATAATAAATTTAATATATTTACTATTTTATATATTAAAAGAGGGATTGTAAATTGAATAACACAATTTTACGAACCCAAAGCGTCAAAATGAAATATTTACTTATTTTTTATTTCTCCTCTTTAAATAAAAGGAAATTACACAACTTTTTGCATTTACATTGTCCTTTAAAAAATGTTAAAACTAATGGTCATGGCAAAAAGTTGAATATAAATCTCATGGGGTTTGTATGTACATACATATGTATGTCTGTGGTAAACAACTGTTTAGGAGAGTATCCGGAGTCTTCTAACTTGTAAGAGTATGTTAGAAGCAAGCCGTTAAC
This sequence comes from Wohlfahrtia magnifica, assembly GCA_023159175.1. Taxonomy (NCBI): domain Eukaryota; kingdom Metazoa; phylum Arthropoda; class Insecta; order Diptera; family Sarcophagidae; genus Wohlfahrtia; species Wohlfahrtia magnifica. The sequence goes on from JAKWBJ010000189.1 coordinate 18,239, forward strand.
CTTTGATATTTATACCCTACATTACTGTGTCTTTGTAACACCATAAATTATGCTTATCGTCACAGAATCACTTTTTAAATCGAATATAGCATGTTTGTCTTTCTATCCATCCATCTGCTATTTGACGCCTCGTTCTCTAAGTGGATATCGAAATTTTAAAATGTTGATGAAATTTAACAAATTGAGTATTTTTGGTTCAGATTAAATCTTTGGTTTGGTTCAGTTCATAAATTTCGGGCAAAAGGTATATACACCTTTACGGCCATATGCAAAAATGATTTAAAAGTAAACTTGTAGTACACGTTAGTTATTACAGACTTTAAGCTTAACAAACATTTGTTAGAAAAACGTATGCAAGGACCATCATCATTGTAGTGCACGTTAGTTATTACAGACTTTGAGCTTAACAAACATTTGTTAGTAAAACGTATGCAAAAACCATCATCATTAGCTAATGATTGCTTTACTTACTTTTAAGTTTCGTGCTGGCAATACCATGATATATTTGTGTCAGCGATACAAAAAAACGATACGCCACACATACGAGTAATCGAACCAAAAAAATTTATTTTTATTAATTTATAAAATCACATTCTTTTAAAAAATCGACTTCAATTTTCATAACCTTTTTGATATTTTACGAGAGTAATCCTTTCCGGAGCCTTTGTGTTGTTGTTGCTTTTTGAGTGATGTGGATCGATAAAGAAAGCTTTAACTGTTACCGTTCTCTACACATGCAAAAATCCTCTTTTTTTAATGATGATTTATACTATCTAAGAAGTCATTTAGACCAAATTCAGAACCCTCCATTCTAATCGTTCTCTAGATATATAAAAATCAATATTAAATTTGTATTGGAGATGCCATAGACATTTATGAAATTTCGTCCATATTTCGACTAATGAGGTGTATTAACGACTAACTCAGAACCTTCCACTATTACCGTTCCAAAGATATACAAAAATCAATACTTACTTTGTATGAGTGGTGCTTCTCTCAATTATCCAATTCGGCCTAATACCGTTTTAAAGTTATAGACATATAAATTCAAATTTTGTGTGTGCGTGGCACCACCCAGTTGGACAATAGTGAAGCCACACACCAAATGAAAGCTTTATACATATGTATGCTTTTTATATACACAGTTTTAAAAATATTTTCGAACTCACACAAAGGTTAAGTGCTGTAACAAATTTCGTTTTCCAGTAAAACTTATGCAATACGGAGGCGTTCACTCTAACGTCAATAACTTGCGAACCGATGGAGCTACAAAAGCCTGTTAGCGCATTTCAGAGAACATCAATTACAACCAGGGTTGCCGACCCACCCGGGTTTTATTGGATATTATATTTAAAAAAAACCGGTCGGTTTTTTTAGCTCGAAAAGATAATGAATTAAAAAATTTAATAAAATCAAATTTATCGAATCACTGCTTACTTTTTTTCTTCAGCTCTGAGCCAATGTCCGAAAACTTCTCGTCTTTTTAATCGATACACTTTGAAGATGATTTTATATTTCTTTGAAATAAGTGATTCGGTGGCATGCTAAAAGATATTATATCCATCAAAATACACAATATTCAGAAGGATCAATATTTGGAGATAACGGCGGGTGTGGCACTTAATCGTTTCTAACACTTGATTGGCGACTTGGAGATGTGAGACCGAGCGTTGTCATGCAAAAGGAAAACTTTATTACGGCCATTTCCACATAATGCATGGTTTAAAGGAAGTAATTGCAGTCTGCTCTGATCACCGAGTTTTAGTAGCTCATAGTAGCACGCACTAAGACTGCAAAATTGCATTATAAATACTAAAAAAGATGTAGTTGTACTAAAAACCAAAAATATTGATGACTTGAAGGAAATTCGGAAGCAGTTATAAAACCCAATAAAACCGAAAAAACCCAACCCTGATTACAACCCTTTTTATAGTCCTCTTTTATATATATACATACATTTAGTACTGTACATATTTATTGCAAAAATTCTTTAAATCATAAAAAATTGAGTCGATTAATTTTATTAGTGAAATAGTAAATACTCGAATAACGACCTTTGTGTATTTGCTTTCATTCGGTGTACATCACTAAAGGAAAAACGTTTTTATTGTGCTAAAATGAACAAATTTTTAGGTAAAAATTAGTTTAAAAGAAGAATGTTTGAAAATAATACCGAAGATGATAAAGTGTGTGTATATACATACAGTGGGGTGCAAAACCAAGTACATGTTTTGAAGTTGAACAGTAAAGTTCATATAAAGACTTAAATACTGAATCAAAACAAACAAAACTTTATACATTTATTCATTGTTAAGTCCTTTCAAAAAAACTATTCCTAGAACACTCTTCTTGTAGCATTTTTAAAGAATTTAGACGTATTCTCTACAATATTACCCAAAAACCTAGAAGATATCTGGTCCCATTCATATTATGTTCGCTGCTTTAACATGTTCCACGAAGTGCAATTATATTTTTTTAGGTGTTTTTTGATACTGTCCAAAAATTCTTTATTGGATTGGAAAAAGGACTTTACGGTGTTCACTAATTTACCTAAAATTTCTGTTGCAACAGAAATTTGACAATTTTAGCGGTCTGGTTGGGATCGACATGTCAATAAAAGATGGCTTTTACTTGGGTAAGGTTTTCTGCCTCAAAATAATTTTTTTTTTGACGCAAAAATGCTATTTTTAATTTCATATTAAATATTCAAAACATAAATGTCACTTTTTTTCCTCCGTCACTTCTCTAAGGTGCAATATGCTTTCCACAAAGCATCTATTGTTTCGTTTTAGTTTCTTTAATCAATTTGATATTTTAAGCCAAGTAGATGATTAATCCGCTGTAGCTTCCTCCATATGATTTTTTATTTTGTTTTTGTGTAGTGGTGAAGATTCTCGCTAATTGGTGGTGATCTTTACTTTAGCATTGTAAAGAAAAACATATTTTTATATAAACATATAGTCTGTAAATAAAAAATCTTTGGTGATCTTTATTTTAGCATTGTAATTTTTTCCCAGTAGGGGGACTGATCATTCGTCTGATGTCTGACATCATCGCCAGAGGTATACGGGAAGGGTCAGGGGGGCTTTTTTCTTTTTAATTTTAGATAGAGTTATTTGGAAGGAATTCGAAGCGTTGTTTTATTATTGCACATTCGGAACCACAATTAAATTTTTTCTTCGTCATGTCCTCTGCTGGGGCTCTAACCTGGGTCGTTTTTGTTGTTATGTGTGCGCTCTAACCACCACACCACGTCACCCTATGTCACTTTAAAGTACTCTTAAAATAGATAGCTTCCTACTTTAAAATTTTTATAGTTAACGTAGGCTTAACAAAGGGATTATTAGCTAATAATCGTTTTTGCATACAGTGTTAAGGAATTTTGCTTAACAAAGGCTTAACTAGCCTTGTTAAAAAATTTGCACATATAGCTGTAAAATTTCATGAATATGATTTTATAATTGTTCCGAGCTACTAATGAAATTTTTTCTTAATGTCAGCCCTGTTATGTCACCTTAATATCAGGTAAATATTTCATAGCCGTAACCGTATCAAATATGGAAATATCTGATATGATAATTTACTTAAAAATTTAAAAAATTTTAAAAAGTAAGGCAGTCGAATTAATGGCATTTTCTTTTCTGACAAAAAAAATTTTACACTTTTCTTCTTTGCCATATAACGTCGTAAAGTGACCAATTTTGACTTTATCGTTGCAACTTTTGAAATAATTAAGATATTAAAAAAACAAATAAATAGGTATTGAAAGAGGACACTTTAGACTATAAACTGATGTTTACAAAAATGTTTACAAAATTTTTTGGTATAATTTTTACATGTTAATTTTATAAAAACAAAAATGTATACACATTTGTTTTGTTTAATACACATTTGTATATTTTGAACACTTCAATCTGAATTAATTTAATACTTAAGTAATTAAGTAGTCACTGTAATTATTAAAAATTGTTGTATGTATTTTTGTTTGCATATATGTTTGAAGTTTATAGAAAGCCAAACGACTGCACAAATATTTATTTGTCCACATCTTCATAATGGTAACTGTAAGAATCACTAAATATGTTCAAAATAGCTTCATAATCAATACACATCATCAGTCAAAAAATAGGCGTAGTCGGACAAATGGGCGAGGTACCTGCCATACAAAGTAACTATTAATTTTTGTTTATCTCGAAAACGGTTAAAGTGAAAGTTTCTAACTTTGGTCTAAATGACTTCAATGGTTATACGAAACATAAGTTAAAAAATTAGCGAAACTGGGCAAGTGGACATTGTACCTTCTATACGAACCAAATACTGATTTTTTTACAGTTTTTTCAAAGTAGAAAAGAAGTTAAAATCTTATCTTAATTTGAGAATTCCAACAATAAATCATTAACATATTTATTTTATTGTACATATTCCGTTACTGTACTTCTTAAGGACTTCGAGGCGTCATAATTTTTTAAAATAGACCCACACATTACAACGCTAACAACAAAAAAAAAAAGATCTATACCTGATTTCTTTGCTGCAAAATAAATGTTTTCAAAAATAAGAAATTATCGGTTTTTCCTAGAATTTGGGTATTTTTTGAAAAAAGTTTGCGTTTTTTATGAATGTGATCGTACGTAACAGATGCCGCATAGTGTTTACAAATACAAAATTGGACAGACGTGCAACAAGTGACTCTATAAATGAAAATATTCCGGGAACACATGTCTCAAAAGATTGGAGTGTACCCTCGTATGTTCGATGTTAAAAACTGTAAATCGAAGGTGTCATAGTATACTATAAAGTATAGTATTACTATGAAGTCACTAAACTGCTATTAAACCCCTAATTTGCCCATAGCCTAGGCATCTTACGCTCTTCCATCTCTGTTCGATAGTCTAATATTACTCCAAAGATTTTAACTGATCGATTGAGGTCATCATGCTTGCACGAACTCACTGGTAGCAAATAAACCATAGATATTGGTTGTAAAAAGTCTCGAATTTAATTAACAAGATTATACCCTGTTTCGGTGAAGGTTTTTAACATAAAAAGTGAGATCATCGTTTTTATGTTATGCTTACAGCCTTCCCTTACATGGGAAACTGAAGCCGAAAAGATAGCTGCCCAATAAAAGACAGACATGTCTGGGTTTTTGTTTTGAAAGGAAAAACCATGAAGAATTCACTTTTTTGCAAGATTCTTCTTTACTCTGTACACAGGACAGATTGCTACACCGCCGTCAGCTAAAAAGCTATTAAACAAGTTCTTGTTTTGGACTGCCCGCTCTACGTGTAAGTCTTTCTTCTTGCTCAGGGTTTGAACTTATCAAAGCTTCTATAAAATCATAGGAAACATTGGTTACAAGGTAAATTTGCGTCAAGTGTAAAATAGCCTCACCCTGCATTTTAGGTATTAGCTGCAACCACCACACAATCGAATTCCCCGGAACTCCTGATGCCCGTAAAGATAAATAATTCATGTATTTTTTTTAATTTTATTTCTCTTAAAACTTTAAATGAGAATAACTTTCATGAAGAAAATAAAAGCACACACTTGTTGCTTACGTTTTAATATATTCTAAATCACAAGGAATAACAAAGAAAAATTGTAAAATGGAAAGAAAACCAAAAAAAAGAAAAAGAAAAACGTTACATGCATAGCAATTTTAAAATTTTATTAAAGTCCTTTGATTTATGACAATAAATAGTAGAAAAGTAACGAATATTGTTCTGCTTGAAATCTAAGAAAAAAGAAAATTATTACTGCACCTAACCTACTCCCAATTGCTTATACAATCTCATATGTAGTGAGGATAGTTGATAAAATCTATAAAAGAAAAAGTAAAAATTTAATCAAAAACTTTTTATTTTTTTCTAAAACTTTGGGTAAGTTTACTGAATACATGGAATCCACTCCTTTTTGTATTCACTTCTCTAAAGTCGCCTTTTTCTTTCTTTTACAAACTGCTTAATATGCGAACATTATTCTGTCTTTTCATCTCGTTTTAATGTTAATATTTTTTATTTATTTATTCTTTTTTTTTTTTGAAACACCCTGTTTTCCTGACCTATGACTATTTTGTGCAGCCATGAGAAAAAACTTCCTTCATTTACACCTACCCAACAAAATCCAAGTCAAGTGTTATTGCCACATGACCATAATTTAGTGTGCAGTTGAAATACTTCCATATTGCCACCTTAACACTTAACTGCCACCACCAACTACTTTTGCCTCAGCAGTAAAATATTTGACTGGAATAAAACCGAGACAGTTACAAAAGTTTAAATGATATTAAAACCAGATATAAATTGGAATTGTATATGACCGGTGCTAAAATCCCTTACATTACTTTAAGTGTACCATTACTAAGTAAACTTTATATACATTAAAGCAAATGATAAAAATGCATCCATTGGCCGCAATTCCGAGTAAAAATTTGTATATACTTTTAGGTTGAATGCAACGAACGGCGTCATATATATTTTTTTAAACTTTTACTTAATTTTTAGTCAATGATGCACAATAGCAAATGTCGGAATATAACATTTGAAATCCTATATGCAACACAGCCAATTTGAGCTAAGTTTTAGAACGATCGCAAACAAATTTTACTCCTACATATGCGTATGTATGAGTATAATTTTTAACAAAATTTATTAATGGCCTACTCGGGACTAAGAAAATCTTGACTTAAGCAAAACTTATTATGGTTTTTTTCTTTATTTATTCCTTTAGAGAACATAAATCTTCGACAAGACATTTAATCAATTATATGCTAATGATTTTGTGTCATCCCATGATTTGTCGATTCTACGAGGCAACCGGGTGAAAGTCAACATTGCTCCAATCAACAGCCATCCGCTTTATTTAGTTTGTGCTTGACAGCCATTGACAGCAAACTTCCAAGTGATATAAGGAGAAAATGAAAACAAATGAAGAGATGAAATTGAGCATTGTTTTTAGCTGAGAAAGATCTGACTCAAACTAGGGCTAAGCTTATTAGATATTATGGGAACTCTACACCACCAATTTTAAGGGTAAAAAAGTGATTTCTCTCAAAGTGATTTCTCTGAAAGCGCTAGAGATTGTGTAAGCGTTAGGTAACTCAGAAAGCTGCTCACAAGAGTGTTTGGCATTGTTCAACCTCAATATGGATGAATTTTTGCACCGTTTCGAATACATAGACGAGACGTAGATCCACGAAAATAATTTAGAGAGCAAACAGCGGTCAAAACAGTGGTTTCAAGTGGTAAATCGACGCCAAAGAAGGACAAGCTGTTTTATCAGCCAATAAACTTGCGGCATACGTTTTCTAGAATGCACGCTGTATAATCTATATTTACTAAGGGTCCGCCAAATAAATTTTTTTTTTTGAGATGCTATAAAAACAACTACTGAATATTTTCTCAAATTTCTTTTTTTATTTGAAAGTACAATCCTTCCGGTTAATAATGGAAAATAATTTCATTCAAATGACTGCCTCGGCTGGCCATGCAGTAGCCTACAAGATCGGTCCAATTTTTAAGCACATTATCGATTGTGTGCAGACGTATTTCACCAATGGCGTCACGAATATTGTCCTTTAAAGCGTCAATTGTCTATGGCTTGTTGGCGTAACACTTATCTTTGACGGCACCACACAAATAATAGTCCAACGGTGTCAAAACCCATCTCCGAGGTGGCAAAACGACATCAGCTCTGCGGCTGATAATGCGATCTTCATAAACAGGGCGCAAAACATCGAGTGTAGCTTCGGCTGTGTGGCACATAGCGCCGTCCTGTTGAAACCAAATGTTGCTAATATCCTCCTCTTAAATTTTTGTGAACAAAAATTCGTTCAACGATCGCCATTGACTGTAACGACCATTCCTTGCTCATTTTCGAAGAAAAATGGCCAATTATGCCTCTGGACCAAAATCCGCACCAAACAGTGACTCGTCTTGGGTGTATCGGCTTTTTAATGTATGAGCGCGGGTTTTCTGTGCCACAAATGCGACGATTTTGCTTGTTTACATATCCGCCAAGATCAAAATGAGCTTCATCTGAAAAGATGATTTTTTTGGCAAAATCGGCATCTTCTGTAAGTCGTTCCCAGGCCCAGATTCCCAGCGTTGTTCAAGCGTATACACAACCATATTCGTTCAGCGGAAGGATAAAACTAATTATCTGTCAAATCAGATATAAGCTAAGTGTTACCATTCACGAAATAAGCACTAGTTGAAAAAAAAACGTTAGATGGCGGACCCTTTACTTTCAAAAGTAGTAAATATAGTAAGTATAGACTATGAATTAGGCTATGAATTACTCCCCCCATCCAACTATGAAGTTATTTCACAAAGAAACAAGTACCTATTTTGTTGATCTCAACAAGTCTTATTCGTTGTACGAAATATATGGAGCATAAAGGAGACTATGTTGACAAATGAAATAATTTTTTATCTAAAAACTTGTGTCTCATTAAGAATGACTGGGTTTGTCTGCCAATAAGGTAATGTCGATCGATTTTTATGCCCGCGGTATATTTCGTGTACTATGTGCGTTATGCCAAGAACGTTCAGTTTACTAGGACAGCGCAATGGTGCATAAATATTCAGTTTCCATGGCAAAAATAGCTACGAATAGCTTCAACATCCGTTCTATTCTTCAGAATCTATCAGCTCAGTGGAAGGAGATGTGACTCCAACACTCAGATCATCTAACAGACAAATAACTATTTTGATTACCTCGATAAACCTTATTTTTTTGGAAGAGATAAAAAGATTGGTGACTCGTCAGGCAAAATGTACGTATATTGCTCAAAGGAGACTATGAGAAAATGATTTTTTTTCAAAACACCTGTGTTTCATTTAAATATTCGTGGACTTATTAACCAGTCCTTTCTCTTGGTGGGGTACGCAAATACCGCTTTTTGAACCTTAACCTCTTAACCCACCCTACATATTATCTTTCATTACTTTCAAATATTTTGTGAAGATCGACGCGTTATAGAGCCAGTAATCTTTTTTAGTAAGCAACGATGTTAAAACGAGCTAAGGGTTCTAAAAAAATTTGCCAATTAGTTAGTCCGTTTTCCTTTATTCTAATTTATTCTCTTAATTCTTTGCAGTTATCATGAAAGTATGTGTGTAGGCTTCTAAACTATAAAACTACTGGTAATCTATTGTTCCTGTTACCTGTTCTTAATAAAGGTTTACGCACGATGTTAAATGTAAATAAAACAAAAAGTTTTCAAAAAAGTATCTTAATATTTTTCATTATGATAGCCTTCTATCTATCTATGACAATTATGTGTGAAACAAAATATCGGCCAAATGCTCGTCACGGCTTCGTTTGTTCATATGACTCTGAACCATAATCTCATCCTTTAGCTCTTGAATTCTTCTTGGCTTAAAAACTATACGTTATTCTTCTAAATATCCCCAAAGTCAAAAGTCCGACGGTGTCAAATTACATGATCGTGGCGGCCAATTAATATTGCCACGACATGAGATAACACGACCATTGAATTTCTCGAGGAAAAAGTCATTGTTTCATTGGCTGTTGGAACGACATATCGTCCATGTGCAAATCTTCAATTTCCGGTCAGAATTAGTTCATTATAATTTCGCGATAGCGAACAACATTCATGGTAACTGCTTGGACGACCTCAATTTCGAAGAAGTACGGCCCGATGACGCCGCCAGCCCATAAACCGCTTCAAACAGTCACTTTTTGTAGATGCGTTGGCTTTTCAACAATCAACATCATTGTGGATACATTTGGTCGATTGTGCTTAACAATTAACATCGTATATTATGGTAGGACCACCCTTTAGATTTAGCAAAAATAGCTAAACCGTTTAGAAGGATACTTTAATGGTGCTTGGTCAACTAATTTTAAAATCCATACTTTCTTACTATTTCTCAAACATCATAGTGTACGGTTTTAAATCCTAAATCCTTATATCACTATATGGTTTCTTAAATCATGCAAAAAACCTAAAATATAAAGAAATAAACCTTCATGCTCATATATTGGGGGTATCGTCCGTGTTATCGTCAACTTCTTCCTTTCTTTCACTCTCATAGTATGTCCTCAATTCATTCGTAACTATTTGGTTGTTACACAACAAAAAATGGAAAACAAATCTTTCTCTATCTCAAACTTGTACACTCTCTTGCAGAGTTTGTGTGTATCCTTGAAAGACCCAAACCTGTTGCCATTCCCAGCAAAATAGTTTTCTATGGAAAAAACAAACACAAATTTTGTTTTTTTTTTTTTGCCAACATCTTTTACTTCCCAACCAAAAGTGATGACGACAACGACAAAATTTGTTTTTCTTTTTGTTGTTGCCAAAGCAAAGAAGAGAAGCAACATGTTGTTGCAAATATCTTAAAATGTGTGTTTGTGTGTGTGTAAGTCTCTGTACATATTTACCAGTTTCTATGCCAAATTAAGGAGGAGTTTGACTCTCTCTCTCTCTCTCTCTTTTGCTCACCAAAAATATCCTTAAAAGTCAAATAAAAAAGGAATTCAGCAGATAATGAAGCATACTGAACCAGTACCAAGAACAAAAACAAAATCATGAACAAAATCGTTGACGTCGAATCTCTTTTTTTTCGGACCAGCAAATATTGGAAAAATAACGAAAAAGTTAAAAGCAAAAAATAGAAATAAATAGTGGCGTCTGCTAATATTAAGACTATCCCCCCAAAAACCCAACTTATTTAGAGGAAAACGAAATAAAAATTTTGTTTGGAAAAAAAGTCAAGCAGACTGGCTAAGGATAAAACATTTTCGGTCTCTTTACAGATTTAATCACGTTGTTAAAGGTGTGTGCTTAAGGAAAGAGACGAAAAGGCAAACCATTTTGGTTTTCGTTACTAACTATGACGTCTGCTACTACCCCAACTAAGCTTATGTTAAATTCAATGGAAGTATTTGGAAAAGAGATTCCAAAGAGTAATTTCGTGACAACCAAAATTCTGAAAATTATTTTTCTTTTCGACTGTATTTACTTTACAAGCTCACATCTATAGAACATAGTTAAGTCGTTGCGGCCAAGCTATATGTTTCAACAATATCGGCTACACCCAAATTTAAGAGCTCCTATTGCCTGTCATCAGATAACAATCCCTGGCCTATAAATTTGTGGAAACTGAGTTTTTATTTCACAACTTCATCATTAGATACCAGCAAATATAATCGTTGACTATATATAGTTGATACAAAGGCAGTTCAATTTTTGAATAAAAAATCATTTAATTTGTCAACATAGTCTTCTTTACGCTCTATATACTTTGTCCAACGTTTCTACGCGGTCATCAAAATAGGTATATATAGGTATGTTTATGAGATAATTCAGATTCAAGAAGATTCAAGTATGCAAACTAGCTGGAACAGATATGTAAAAGATGAAAGAATTTTGTTGAGGCCCTAGCGACAACGGAAACATATATTTATATAAACATATAGTCTTTAAATAAAAAATCTTTGGTGATCTTTACTTTAGCATTGTAATTTTTGAAGTTGAAGCCTTTTTTTATTATTAAACATTCGAATCCACAATTAAAATTTTTTCTTCGTCATGTCCTCTGCTGGGGCTCGGACCATGGTCCTTTGTGTTGTCATGCGTGCGCTCTAACCACTACACCACTCCACCCCAATCCTTGTTTCGGTTTCGCTAATCATTTTTAGTTACAAGCTAAGCAGATGATTAGTCTATTGTAGCTCGTTCCAGGATGATGGGGCTGCCATCTTATCGCCGCCTAGAAACGACGCCTCCATTGCATTGTATTGTGTAGTGGTGAGGATCCTTGCTAAAGTATGTTGGTGGTGAGGATCCTTGCTAAGTGTGTTGGTGGTAAAAAAAAAACTGCCGTTTTTCCCAGTACGTGGCGTTTATCCTGATCATTCTTGTGATGATTGTCATCGTCGCCAGAGGTAAAGCTGGAATGTCAGAGAGGCTTTTTTATAATATTTTGGTCCGGAAGGGTTGAAGTCTCTTTAATGAAATATTCGAAAACCGCAATTAAATTTTTCCCTCTGCTGGGGTTCGAACCTGGTTTATTTGAGTTTTCTGCCGACACTCTAACCACTACGAAGGTACTTTGTCAAAATTAAGCTTTTCCGAAGGAGACCCAGATTCCAACGGCTTCGGAAAAAATTGGATATCCCAGTTGGTAATGTGCCGGGTATGTTACTATCAATACGTGCAGAGGGTGTTTCTACCAGATTTACTTTAAAAATCATTTATCAATTCGCGCAACTTATAGACGACAAAATTGTGTTCAGCGATGAGTCTCCTGTTTAGCGTAACGGGTTTGTTAGTAAACAAAATCGCCGCATGTGGAGTGAAAGCAATCCACAATGGGACACTCAAAACTCCACTGCATCCAGTAAATTGCACCGTCTGTTGCAGTTAACTCGCTGTTGGTATCATTGCAACTTATTTATTTAAAAATCCAGCCGCAATTCGCGTTACTGTCAATGATATTTTGTTTGGAAATACGGATGACTTTGATCCACGCGAGACGTTGTTCCAGCAGCACAGCGCTACATACCATGTGATAATTGCACTCATTGAATTATTGAAATCAAAATTTGGCCATAAGTTGATTTCAAGACCAATTAATTGGCCTCTAACATCGTTTGATGCTAAGAAGTCAAAGAAAATTGACGCATTGCAGGCCAACAATAATAGTCTTCTAAGCGACATACCACCAACAATGCCAAAAAGTGGCCCAGAATTGGCTTAAAAAATCACCCTAATTTTGACTTGAACCTTATAACATCGGTTAAGTTTTTCAACAACCAGTACATGAGGAAGCAGGGCATTTTATCATCATATTTTATTTCATAATTTCATTTCTTTACACATCTGCTTAAAGCTTTCTGCCGAGTTTGAGTCAAGGAGTGCTGCTGACACACAGCTGGATCCACTTCCTAGTATAGAATAAAAATTTAATTTTGCTTCCATATCTCATTAACGAAAAAAAAAAGAAAACTGGGAATAACGAAATGTAGAAAGACGAGAATTTTTTAAAAATTTGTTGTTGCTCCTGCAGATAGGAGTAGCAATGTGATGCTGCTGTTTTTGTTTTTTTAGATTTTAATGTTTTGCCCAACCATCCACTTGTAGCTTCAAGGAAGTCAGCTGCTAAAATATATTATTTTTTTTTATATTTTAGTTTTTATCACATTATCATTTTTCATTTCTTTTCATAAAATTTTCGTTGAATTTTCTTCCTCTCCTCTCTTTACTACTGCCGAGTAATATAATAAAATGAAAATTGCATTTGATGCTAAGACAGGGACGGCACCCCAAAACGAAAAAAAATTAATAGACACGGGAACGCAAATTGTCGCATACTCCATCGAAACTCTGCGAACGATAAGGTTTATATTGAAACTGATGTATGTCATTATCGGCATTACTTTTTAACGTGAAGAGCAACGAACAAGAACAAAGAAACTCTGGCTAACCATGACTTTGCAGAGGATAGATAACTTCTGATACACAGTCAACCCAATATGCTAGAAAGCCTTATAATGTTGGAGAATAAGGTTACAAAGGCAGGCACCAGAATAAATGTGAAGTGTACGCAATCTGCGACAGGCCATTCTTTATTTAAAACATACAACTCCAGGAAGTTAACAACTTTTGCTATTTAGGAAGCATAATAATACCTAATGCGTCATGAAAGCTCGTCAAGTTTTCGGATAACTCGGAATAGTGTAGAAACCAACATCACTATCCACTTGCACGAAAATTGACATTTTCAACTCGTGTATGAAATACGTTCTTCTATTTCTATGCGAAACTTCGAATATGGTAGTTAAAGAAGTGAATACACTACCAATTTTTAGATAAATTCTTAAACTTCTGGTATGAATACTTTTCTCTACGTCTGTATAGATTTGAAAAATCATATATATCTTTATGGGGCTTACTTATAGGATAAATGACATTGCACTCTTATTCAGGTCTCGATATCAGTGCTACACCTAAATTATATTTTGGGCAACATTACCTACGTCTTGTTGTCATAAAAGTCTTGTTATGATCGCAAGTTCTTTCTTGGTAACACTTGCATCAATAATCTTAACCAGAAGCAATCAAAGAATGGAATACAGTTTACCACTAAGATTTTTGAAACTACACTTTGCTTAGATGGTAAAAATATAACTGAAACTTCCCTTCACCTTTGCGAGTATTTCTTTAATTCAAATATAAATTACAACCACAGTGCATCAACAAACTATGATATTGATGCTTAAGTTCCTACAATTTTCGACATCTGTGGTACCAGAATTAAGTTGAAGTCATTCATAAATAGTCGGACATATTTCTTTTTGACTTAGGAATTTCTGCCGCTTCATGTATTACGACACTCGATTGAAATCCAACACATCAGGCTCCTCAAAGAATATCATAATTCTGTCCCAAAAAAAATTGGCTTTTGCTACTTGCAAGTACTTTCTTACTTACTTATGTGGAGCTACAACTGTCAGTCGGTTATGGCCGAGTCAAAAAAAAACAAAAACACTTCAGCTGGATCTATCCTGCGCTAGCTACCGACACTTTGAGATTTGTGTGTCCGTGGAGGCTTATTCTTCCGACTGTGCGGCCAAATATGACTTCCTTGCCCACCCTGGCATTAAAATCGCCAAGCATGATTTTAATATCGTTCCAAGCGGTCGTAGAGGTGCTCCTTAAGCTCATAGTCTTTTTCGTTCGTCGGGTGTGTATGCAGATTATGCTGATTAAAAAACCGAGAGCGTATTCATAGGATAGATAGCCGTTTATCCACCGGTGTAAAAAGTAAGACCAGGAGTCGCAGCCACCTTCCAACAACAAATCCCACTCGTCGCATGGCAGCTATAGTAGTTGCCTCGGCTGGTTTTTCTGGAACAGCCCTGTGCTGTCCATCGCATTTCCTGGAGCGCGATGATGTCAGCTCTGTACTTATCCACTTATTATTCAGCTGGATAGCGACGATGGTCTGTAGAGCGTTCTAAAATTTCAGGTGCATATCCTTATTAAGTAGGTATTGGCAGTCATCAGAAAAGAGGATTTGTTTCTACACTCTTTTAGACTTTTCATTGGAATAGGTTTTTACATGGCGGGTCCCAAGCCCGGCGCATAACCCTACATTATGAAGTTAAAGGGAATGGTAGTATCCCGCTTTTTGGGATATGGTCGCTGCCCTGCCGTTGATACACGAGGTATTCCTACTTTGGTTGACCATTAAACCGAATATGTCAGAGTGGCCTTCTCAAAGCCTCCTCTCTCGTTAGCCTTGACTTAAATTTCCACATCGATTGGTTACCACATCTAAGCTTAGGTTACTCAGGTTTCCCGGGTAGCATCACATGAACGTAAGAGTAGGAAGATTTGAGAGATATGAGCCGTTAGTAGCTAGAAACCCTAACGTAAACATGCCACCTTTGCTGGTTGCAAGCATTGCACATAATTCAGACTGCTGTTCAAAATACATGAAGTTCATCCATATTCACGGTTAAGTCTGATAATTGTAGAGCACGCGGGTAGGATGTCGAGTCTTTTCAACATTTCCTCAGCACATGTTATGCTTTTGCCGAAATTAGGGCGAAGTACATCGGACATTGACCTTCTCAATGGTACTGATTGAAGAATCTTAAGCGCTC
Source organism: Wohlfahrtia magnifica (assembly GCA_023159175.1). Classification (NCBI taxonomy): domain Eukaryota; kingdom Metazoa; phylum Arthropoda; class Insecta; order Diptera; family Sarcophagidae; genus Wohlfahrtia; species Wohlfahrtia magnifica. The sequence goes on from JAKWBJ010000189.1 coordinate 33,884, forward strand.
AGTGGTAAGCGATGTCTTGATGCCGTTTACTCGTTAAACGGGGTTTGTGGCTTTGTCTACGCCGCGGGGACGCTCAATAGCCCAATTTTGGTTTAGATATAAGTCTCTTTGAGATGGAACGGTCATGAGTAGCTACATATATATTAATTATTTTGTAAGGACAAAACGCTTAAATGTTATGTTAAATTTCACTTTTAGATTACAATGAATCTATCCTGTATAACCTATATCGTATGCAAAAACTTGCACATAATTCGCGTCGAATACTGCCTCTGGCATACCATAGATCGCATAATCTGTATTAACGAGTTCCTTCTAAATACAGAACACTGACAAGAACACTGTCTAGTTCTGGTCCATTTCTTTTCCACTCACTCTCTTTCTGTTTTACTAAAACAAGAACAAAAACTTGATAAAAACTAAATATTTTCGTTACTGAACAACGACAACAAAGGAGACGATAAAGAAAAACGACAAAACGTTTTAGACAAAAAAGGATAAAAAGAAAAAGAAAAAATGACTGCATATTTTAGGAGCGAATAGAGGATGAGTGAAAATAATAATAATAATGACGCTGCTAGAAAACGGAATCAGTAAAAAACCAAAAAAGGAAAACAAAAAACAACAAAATTATTTAAAGTGGGTGATGCAGTAGTAGTTCAAGGAATGAGTAAACTGGAGCAGAGACGATGAAAACGATTGGCGTTGAAAAATTTCAGTTACAACAACAACCAAAACAAATGCGAGTAAATATTAAAAAAACGCATTTAAGGTATATAATACACATAACAACAACAACAACAACAATAATGAAACGAACGACAAGAACTACAAAATTCGGAGAAAGAAACATAAACAACAAAAAACCGGGTGAAGAAAAAACTAAAATCATCATCATCGTCGTCGTTCTATGGCACCAATTTTTTTTTACCGTTGTATTTAGCCAGGACTTGAAACGCAACCATCTATTACAAAAAAACATTAACAACAAGTACAATAAACACAAAATAAAAGGAAAAACGATAACGAAATTGTGAACGAATTTACTGAAAAAAAAAAAAAAAATTGAAAGAAAAATACCGAAACTACTGCTTCAACACAAAATGTTGTAGTAGGAGTAGTGTGTACTTGTATTAGTAAGCCAAGTGTGTGAGGTACCCTCACTCACCACACTAAAGTTAAGGTTTCGTATTGCTGGTAGTGATGGTATTGGTGGTATATCTGGCAATGCACATGTAGTTGTGTTCCATTTTTATTCCTTCGTGTACATGTAGTTTTTTATGGCTGTATTTGTGCCCAAAAGAGAAGAAGCAGGATAATATGTTTTTCACTGTTTTTTCTTACATTTTTTGTTTTTTTTTTTTAAGTTTGTATATGAGAGCGTCTGTCTAAGTACTGCATGCTTGGCAAAAAGGTAGCCAAAGGTAATTTTGGATTTTTATGAAAAACAGTACTTTGGTACATTCAAACATTAAACATTTAATAATGGAATTATTAGCACAATCGCTTAAAATCCTTAACACATAATTTCTATTTTAAAATTTATTTTATTACATTTCTACTTATCGTTTTATACCATATTAATTAAACCTTAATTGTGCAATTAAGGAATTTATAGTAATTACACCTTTAATTAAGCTCAATTAAGGTATTTAGGTCTATTCAAAATACAACTAAACTGAACATATGTACGTCACTAAGGTTTGTTGAGTTTGGAGTGGCATCTCTGTGTGAAGTATGTTCAGTGACGAGTGGTAAATCTATATGTACAATGTTATGTGATATAATATTTTCAAAATGAAGAAATAAACGAGAATATATATATACTAGCTAAGAACCGGTGTGCTTCGCTATCCCCATCTTAATTATTATCTTAAATGTTATTTCAATTATATTTTTCAACTTTTGTACCCTTCCGGTCCAAGTCCAAACATTTAAGATAATCTATAGTTCTTTCCAGAAAGACACTGTATAATCAGTTATTTAGCTGTATACAGTCTTCAGACAAACACATATTCACTTTTATATAGCATACGTATGTATACGAACAGCTTTTATACAATGTGGTTTCTAAAGTTTCCGCTTTTTAACTCATGTGGATATATAATGAAGCTTGAATAGTTGGCGTATTAGCTCATGTAGATATATAATGAAGCTTTAATAGTTGGCGTATTAGTATGAATAGGAAGTGCCACGCCTACTTATCCAATTTCGTTCAGTTACTGATTAATGATTTATATTGTTCACGACGTCGTTTGAACCAAATTTCATATTTTCGGTATATGGCAGGTATCACTTCCACTTTTTCAATTCCGCCCCCTTTTTGACTGATGTTTTGCATTGACTATGAAGTCATTTAGACCAAATACTGAAACTTTAGCTTTAACCGTTCTAAAGATGTAATAAAATCAATATTAACTTTATACGGGAGATGCCACGCCCACTTTTTACCTACTGATTTGTATTGACTATGAATCTATTTGAACCAAGCTTTTCTTATTACCATTTTGAAGATGCAAAAACAAAATTTACTTTGTATGGGCGTGGTACCGCCCACCCGGAATTTTTAAATTTATACAGCCTATAATTCATTCCAAACATACAGAGAGATACTGTAAAAATTATAAGAAAATCGGTTGAGCCGTTAGCTGTCCAAGGCTCCAACAGACAGACAAACCAACAAACAAACAAACACACATTAATTTTTATATACATATTTTTACGTATATTTAAATACATATTTTGTTTATTTACAAAATTTTTTTATTGTTTTTTAACGCTCAAGTTCTTTATTAATTTTGTCCCAAATTCACAAATTTAAGTTTTTATGAGCAAAATTAATTCTAATATTTTTAGCTGTAAAATACTAATTGAGTAAACCTAATTGCGCTGGAGCAGTTTCAACATTTATTTTAAATTTTTGGGTTAAATATGTATATTTTTTTTCAGCAGAAATGAGCTTTACTTCTGCACAAAACCTCCTTTACGGTTGAAACATTTATTCCAGAGGTTTCTGTAATTCCTTTTGATGTAAATCTTTTCATGTAAATCTATCACCGAAAAGCCATTTTCTCAAATTACAAATGAGAAAAGAGACAAATTCGTTTGAGTCTAAATATCTGATTCTTTGTATTTTCGGCTCAGCTACTGTTAATGTAATATTACCTTCTTTAACTGTTAACTATGACTGAGCTACGGTTTAATTTTGAGCATTTATTTGAACGAAATGAAAAAGAGAAAATCTATTCGCCAAAAAACAAAATCGGTTTGCCCGATTGGCGATAAAATCGATGATATGATATTGGAAGATCGTACAATAAAAGTACGTTAAACCCATTGGGGTTGAATATAAAAAACAACAACACTGAACAGTGCTGTTGTGTGACCCAAACGTATGGACATTTAGCAGGAAGGATTTGACACATGGTCACATCAAGTGAGGATGATTGAAATTGGTCACCCAGTACGGGCAATTTGATCCTGTTAGACTTTTTCAAATGGGGTTTTCTTAAGCTGAGGTATGCTCATAAACCGCTAGCCATTGCAGCCCTTGCTTGAAGCCAATATAATCCATGCCATGGGAGCCTGGTTTGTACGCCAGAGTCATGGAAATTTACACAATGTGTAAGCGCGCCACCCAGCAAAGCCGCTACCGATATTTTTCGTGATGTTATATTCCATTCACAATGCCATCGATAAGTCTTTCAACCGAAAAAAGATGATATCTCACGCACACTTGTTCAGGGAAATTGTTGAAACGGACGGACGTTTGGGAAGTATTAGAATGCAGACAATGATTTAGAAATATTGTATTAAGATGACTTTTGAATGGTCTTAGAAAAGAATTTTTTTGAATATAGCATGACAAAAAAAAACCTAAAAATCCAAGTTTAAACCTAAAAAGCCTATAACATTTTGAAAGAAAAAGTCACACAGTGAATAAGTCTGGGATATAAGGCTTTGATGCCCATCTCAAAAGCCAAAAATAAAAAAACAACTCGAATTATGTCCAATGGTAAATTTTTGCTTAATGTTCTATTTGATTACCTATCATGGACTCGTATTAGAAATTTGTATAGAAGAGCTGTTTTTATGCGGACTGTTTTTGTGCGATTTTATTTCTGTGCGATTTCTATCTTTATACGATGTATTTATTTTTAAGATCATTTTTGGTCGGTATATGTAAACTAAGCATAATAAACGAAGTTATCAGCAGTGTTTGAAAAAGGAACATAATTAAGAAATATTTCGGTTATTTTTTGTTTGTCATATAAAATTGAAATATACGTTGTGGACAAAAATAACGGTTACTTTTTTACATCGATTGTTGATATGTTTTGCATCTTATCGAAATGATTCGGGATGAAATCTCAAGGGACCATAACATTATAAATTATGTAATAGATATTTCCTATAAAAAGTAAGAACCCGATAAAATAACAGCGGATAACATATACACCGGACTCCAGCTTTGCAATAAATTAGAACATAATTTCCTGGATAATAACTCCATCGATAACAATTCTGAAAGAGCTTTAAAATTCTAAGATGAACTTCAATCCTGTTTATATATACAAGCGTATGATAAAACAGGCAACGTCGTAAAAACGTATCACCGTCTACATGGTATCCTAAAAAATGGCAAGTGAGGTGGTGTCATTTGGTGATGAAATCGATTGTGAAGACATGTAAATAAAATCTTTAAAAATATTCACTTGTGTACTTTTTTTATGCGGACCGTATTGATCGCATAAAGAAAATAATTTTTATTTATGTTGCGAAAACTATTTTTTAAAGCGTCTTGTGAAGTCTTGTGTAATTTTTTTATTCGATTTATTTTATGCGGTCCCTATCCACTGCACAAAAACTGGTTTCCCTGTATGTACTTTTTATATTGTCGACTTACTTTTGTGTGATACTTTTTTGTACCAAAAAAGTACTTCTAAAGTACTTTTTACAAATAATACTTGTAACAATAATGATAAGAAGGAATCTGTGTATTGGCTATATACTCTCATATTAAGGAACCATTATTTTTTTATTTTGTTCCTCCCATTTTCCCATGCCTTAAGCTTTTGTGTGCGAATTTTATCGTTCCATTTCTTTTTTCGTGTTTCGTTTTGGTTTTTAGGTTACAAAACGTTTTTTCGTCTTTTTCTTCGTATTCTTTCTTCTACGGCACTTGGGTGCTGTTGTATGTGTGGTAACATAATGCAGTGCAATAAGGAATAGCGAAGCAATAAAGGAAGCAAATATTAAAGGACCCGATTTTTTTCGCCTATTTTTTATTTAGAGCAGACGACATACACTACTTCAACTCATACCAGTACAGTGGGTAGAAAAAAAAGAAAGAAAAAAATTAAGAAAAAGAGGAAGAAAATAATATAAAATTCGTTGCTTAAAATTCTGGTATATAAAGAGCTACAAGTGGGTGTTGGATAGGTGGCCTGTAAGAACTACTGACAGAGAAAGAAAGAGAGAGTATATAGAGCGCACGTGTTTTTTCGGTGGGGCCCTAAAAAGCCAGCCAAATACAACAAAATCACACAAGCACACAATACACTGTTTGGAAAAAAAGGAACGTTAGCAAGGATTCCTTTAGAAGCATTTGTGCATTTTTTGTAAGGAATGAGTAGAAGTTCACTGTGTTAGATTTCGGGGGAAAAGAGCACAATTTGTTGTATGTGTTTGGGAGTTTATGTATCCAAAGGATTTAGTTTTAGTTTAGAGTTGAATATAATAATAAAAAAAATTTATATAAAAAAGTAAAACTAAACCGAATAAAACGAGTGAAACACTACAAAAAATGCAACAACTACAACAAATAAAAAATAGAAAAAGAATAGAAATTGGAAAAAAAAATTTATATATTTTCGGTAGTGTGGGTGTGTTCAATGATTTTTTATTTCGTATCTTTTTTTGTAAATTAGATGGTGCATGAATGTGTGAGTAGGATACATTATTCGTAACGAAAATTTTTCGTTTCATTTTCGACCGAAATAAGACCCAACCCATTTTTAAAAAAATACAGGAAAAAAGAACAGAATGAAACAGACACATTTCCACACCCGAATTCTAACGAACAACATTCAAAAAATTGAGGAAAGAAAGAAAAACGAAACTCTAACAGCAGCTACAAGTGATCGTTAAAGCACTTCTCGAAATCTTAGAAAGAGTATTTCACTTTCCACCCACCACACCCACTTACAATAGCCAGTAGTTTTAAACAAATTCAATTATTTTTTATTTCACTGTTGAGTTATTTTTCGTGGATTATTATATTTATTAGAGACTATATTAGGAAATCTAATTAGAAAAAGAAAAAATCTGTTAATTTTGTAACATAAAAATAAATAAGTAAATAAAGAAAAATTTCAGTATATCAGAATAAATTTAAAATTAAGTCAATAAGGCCTGATTATTTATATTATAATTTTCAATATAAAACATTGTTTGCTTTATTGCTATATTTATATAAATATATACATGGTGTCCGCCGGGAAGGTTTACTACTTTGTTTTGCCGCCATTTTGGTAAACATTAATCTTGACAGTCGTGAAGTAGTGACGTGGCAAATTTATTATGGAAAAATATTCAGTAAACCAACGTGTTTTAATCGTTAAAACAGCTTGCCCATGACAACCTCGATTTTCATGAAAAAATCATAATGAGTGACGAGGCACATTTTCATTTGAATGGTTATGTGAATAAACAGAAGAGTCGGTTCTAGGCAATGGAAAACCCTCAAATTATTTATCAGTCACCTTTGCATCCATTAAAAGTGAGACTTTGGTGTGCAATTTGGTCAGGTAACGGTAACTGTCAATTTTAACGCCACAACTGCATGCTTTGGGCTGGACTAACATGTAGTTTCAACAGGACGTTGGCACATCACATACAGCCAGGATTACAATGGAATTACTGCGAGACCTCTTTCTACAACAAATTATTTCAAGGAATGGTGATGTTGATTGGCCTCTACGGTTGCCTGATTTGACTGCTTCGGAGGATATCTGAAAATCAAGGTTTATTCAAACAAACCAGAAACGCTGGAACAACTAAAAAAAAATTCGTGATGATATTAATGAAATACCGCGTGAAATGTGGGAGAACGTAATGAAATATGTGCTCAAAAGGGTTCACATTTGTGAGGCTAACAGAGGTGGGCATTTATCTGATATTGTATTCCATACATAATTGCCGACATTAAATAAAACATTTATCAATATAAGATCCATTCTCTTTCATATAATCAAAAATTATAAACAAACAAAGTAGTATACCTTCCCGGCGGACACCCTGTATAAAAGAGAACCATAAAAGGCGTTGTAGTTGATGTTCAATGAAATCCGCCAACCGAGGATTTTATGTATACACGGTTTTTTAGGTCCACTGGTTCGCAAATTTTTGACAATTTTAGTGTATCTTTGGAATGGTAATAGTGCAAGGTTCTGAATTATTCAAATAACTTTGTGGTCAATAAAAATCATCACTCAAAAAGTGGACGGAATTGGATAAGTGGGAGTGACACCTCACATACAAAGTAAACATTGAAAGCTTTTGAATTTGGTCTAAATAACTTCAACGTCAATACAAATCATCAGTCAACAAGTAGGGATAAGTGGGCTTGACATGACACATACATCGTAAGCATTCAGTTTAATAGTAGACGGTAATAGTAGAAGTTTCGTTGGAACCGCAATAGGAGAAGGTTGTGAATTTTGTCCAATTAAATTCATAGGCAATACACATCATCATTTGAAATATGGGCGGAATTTAATAAGTGGGTGTGACACGTTCAATACAAAGAAAATATTGATTTTTGTTTATCGAGAGAAAGATTAGAACGGCAGTTTATGAACTTTTAATGCATTCCTTTAAATTTTTCTTATGAAGAATACATTTTATAGGTATACAACACATATGCTCCCAGCAACGCGGGAATGGTTACTCTAGTATCTATTAAAACTTAAGGTATCACACTAAGATAGAATTTCTAACTATTTTTTTCAAATTACAATACTAAGACCTAAGACTTGCACTTGTGCTAGCTGACTACCAACTATATCTTTAAATCCAGTGCTATTGTAGTTTTTTATTCTCATTTTCCTTGCTAAATGAAGTTATTCTTTTGCTTCAAAAGATCTTTTGTATATGATCACCATTTCAAGATGAGGCTTCGAAGAAATCCAGTTTGCGAAAGTTTAAACATTTTTATTTAGAACTAGCGAAAACCCGGCATGCTTCGAAACCTCTATCTTAATTATTATCTTATGTATCTTTAATGGTTTTCGATAAACCACACAAATACAACTTAATAACCAATATATACTTTATCCAATTCTTCAAGATAACTATGATGCCACATTAATTCAATGTTTTGACTGCTCAAAAATTCACCTGTTTGACGACATGTGTGAGAGCTCGCATTGTCATGATGGAGAAAGACTCGTTGTCGGCGGTTGGTTTTACGAATTTCTCCGAAAACTTCCGGCAAACAAATGGTCGTGTACCACTCAGAATTGACCGTCCTACGTCGCTCTAGCGAAACAGTGGCCACATGATGAATTCGGCCGAAGAAACTGGCAACCAGGCAAATGGTGTGCCTCTTTTGTTGGATTTAAATTGTCTTGGAATACCCACACGGTCGATTGCTGTTTTGTTTCCGGCTCATACGCTTATATCCATTATTCGTCACCTGTCACGATTTTATGCACGTCTTTTGAGGCACCACGGTCGATCTTTTCAATCATTTCCTTACACTGATCAACGCGAGCCTTCTTTTGGAGATTGATAAATTATGGGTTATCCAACGAAAACACGTTTTTTTACAACTAAATGTTTATGCAAAATCATATGTATTAAGGGGAACTAATGTGCAAGAATATCTTTATCTCACAATATGTCACATGACGATCTTGTATTATCAATTCACGCACTGCATCGAAGTTTTTTGGCGCAACAACCGATTTTGCTCGACCTTAATGGAATTCGTCGATGACCGAACTGCGACCATGATCGAATTCACTATACCATCGATATACTGTGGTTTTCGATGGAGATTTATCGCCATACACAGAACTGGGTTCATCGACATTGATTCTTGTTGTCAAAAGTTGTAAAAAAAATCCCATAATCCTTCTCTTGAAATTTCCATTTTGTGGCCAAATTGATCTTCTGAACTCACTGTAAATAAATCAAAATTATGCTAAAAAATGTCAAATTTCATTATGGTGTTGACATATATTAGCTATTGACATTAGTGTTGCCAGTTTCCAAAATATTAATAGTATCCCTCGTATGAACACTTTTGATCGAATAATTCAAATTAATATTGAATTTATCCAAAAGCTCTGTATAATATTCACATTCATATTCACAAATATGGCACAAATATCGCACATATTTGATGGCAACCGCACTTCAAAAAAAGTCAATGAACTTTTGTATACTTTTCGGACACGTTTACTCAAAGAACTCCCTTGATCATTTTTTTTGGGACAAATTTATTAAAAAGCTAATGCCAGTTATGATCTGGTCTTGTCTTTTCAATACAAATGTGCATACTAAAGACATGTAAATCCTAACCTATTATATAAAAACTCCACTACAGTGGACAGCTGAGGTAATGAAAGTAAACATCCTCGTTAATTTTAACAAAAATAAAAAAGCGTGATGGTTTGAAGCAAAAACATGGTCAAAAAATGCCCTGGATAGTTAATACGGATTGCTTAAATTGCTTTAGAGAGCTGCTATGAAAATTACGCAAAATATTCACGATGCTATCACTATATTAAGTCTTCAAGCCAGAAAAATTTAATACAATTCTCCGAATGTGGCTGTTGCCATCTTAACCGAGTGAATACGTCACTTTTTGTGCGAATATTTGGAATATTTGTATGAATAACACAAGTTTACAAAAAATAAATTTCTTATTTGTTCATTGCAAAAATCATAGATTTTTACTAAGGGCTGGCTATAGTGGTTCATAATCCCTTTTTGTTACTCCACGTACACATTTGACCGCTGGTTCAAATTGAAACCGATAGATGGCCCACCATATATTTGGAGGAGAAAAAACTAAAAAAACTTTTGAGCTAAAAAATAAAAACTTTTGTTGGAGAAAAAAAAGTAATTCCAAAAACTGACTTTTTGGATCAAATATTCCTTTAAGCGATTGCCTGTATATTACATAACAGTGAGTAATTTTTATCGTGTTGGAAAAAAGATACTAAAGCTCTGCTTAGGCGATTGTCAGATATACCAACATTGTCAGAAAACTATACAGAAATTGTTTTACAACCGTGTGAACTTACCTTTTTATCTTTCAATATTGTCAGAGAAAGCATTGTCATATCATTGCCAGATTGTCAGATAACCGAGGTTTTAACATCTGACAACGACATTATTGTCACAAAAACATACGTGTAGTGGGATTGCCAGATTTTTTAACAAATGGCTTGCAATTAATGTTAGAATTAGCAATCGTCTGTACAGAGTTACAGAGTACACTTTGAAACTTAAAACACATGATTTAAGAGGATGCCAATTGCCACTATTGTTTTTAACTATAATTTTGGAATTGGCCTTGTCGATGCTGCAACATTATGTTTTTCCTTCTCTATCTATGTCCAGTGGTATTACACCATCGACACCAAGTCGTTTACATTACATTTTTATATGTTTAGCTGAATATTTTTGGTTATGGGTTCAAACCTCCGTTGATCTGTGTAGCTAATTCTAAAATTTTGAATTTTTAGCCTTGAGGTCAATTTTATCTAAGTGAACAAACAAGTTTGAATTAAATTTGACTTTAAAATAACTATCGAAGCTATTGAATATTGCTATGAAAAGTATGTTGAGCTAAAAGTATGTATTATATGATGGAGAAGTAATGAAAATGTTACTCAAATTTGTTGTTGTTGTTTTTTTTTTTTTTTTTTTGTTATGTCTGTACCTTGGTACTGATCCCGTAACTGACCTTAATTATCGTGCATTTCTTAATCAAAAAAGCACTTCAAAAATTGTCTTCTATAGCAAAAAGTATTCTCGTTATTTTTAGCTCAGATTGAACATACTATTGCAACTAAAAACCTACATCCTTAAGGAAACAGTTACATTTTGGTCGTGTTTTGTGTATTAGAGGAATATTAAGGGCCACAAATTGATTTTCGATTCCAATAATTTGATTTCTATTGATTTTCTTCTTGTTTTCTTTACTAATGAAATAAACAAACAAAAAATTGAATTTAGGTTACCATATGGCATTAATGTTACATGGATCTGTTGCAAGCAACTTCAATAACAAAAAAAGGCAACAAACAAAAATAACAACAAAAAACATTATTGAGAATAATATAAAAATTTATTTTGTTTTTTTTTTTAAATTTTTATATACGACGTGTACACAATTGCATTTGTATGCGTAGCAAGGCATGTTGGCAGTAAAGCAAGATAGTTGAGGGTAAGGGTAAGAGCTCTACTAACCAAAATATAAATATATTTAAAAAACTATTTGCTATACTATATGCAGTTTATATATAGTATATGGAGTATGTATATGTGTGTATGTGATTTTTATATTCCATACGTTAGTTGGGAAAAAAAGTTTTGAGTTTTCACAGGAATATAATGCAACAACTTGTTGTGTATGGATGGCATCGACGAAAACTGTTGAAAAACAAAATGGCGAAAAAAAAACAACAGCAAAAAAAGAAAAACTATGTTACAACAAAAAAAAGACTGCATTTCCTTTCTCTGAGCTCGTTTTTTCGTATTTTTTATTTCGTTTTACCCATTTTCATAGAAAATGCTCTGTTTTTCACAGTTTTTGTTAAAAAAGTTTCGTGTGCTCGAAATAAGGATGGCAGTTAAAAAAAAAAAAAAATGGGAAAAAAGAAACCCCTCTTTTGAACATCCTCCTGTTTCTTTTTTCTAAATGTTGAAATATTTTATGTGCAGCAGCAGCAGCACCAGCACCAGCACCAGCACCAGCTGGTTGAGCCAGCGAAAGCTGAAAATGCCGGAATGGAAAGATGCATTGGGTAGAGGAGTAGTTTTCTGTTATATTTTTTTCTCAATTTATTTTTTGGGTACTAAAATTTCTATGTTTAAAGTTTGGTAGAGTCTAACAGGGATGGGAGTTGAGGATTTAAAGTGTTTTAATATTTCGTTATTACGTTTCACTAGCTGCATCATTGGTTGTTAGTTGTGGTGGTTTGGTAAGGTGGTAAAAGGCATCACATTAAGGAGAGCTTTTTAATCATAAAATGCTGTTGTTATTCCTCTTATTCTTGTTCTTTTTCGTTTTACAACTATTTTTTTTGGCCGCTTGTTAAAAGAGCTGTAATGGGGGCATGAGTTAGTCGGTAGGGTTTTTTAGGGAAGTTCTGCATTTTTTGTTCGTTTGTATTGCTGAGTGAGTTTTTGGTTGCTTTTATAATATTTTTTAGTGCTTGGATGGCTGTTTTAGCTTTTGGCATTGTGCAACAAGTGAGTTTGGCAATAGCTGTTATAAGGCCAACAACTACGTTACGAGTTACGTAACTAAGTTTAACCGGCGTATTTCGTTGCAGTCTAAAACGTCGCTTACAGACGATATAACAAATTTATTCTTTCAACAGACTCTAACGCTTCAGTCATTGGTGCAACAATAAAAGTTTTTGAAAATTCTTTTCGTTAAAGATTTCAGTTTCGGGTTCTTTTCTTTGCCTCATTTTTAATTTTTTTTTTTTTTTTTGGTTGCATGCTTGTGGCTGCACACAGCATCAGAGACTTTGTCAACAATAATTGTTTGTTAGTCTTAAAAGCAACAGGCTTGTGGCAAGCAGCACGCTTATATTTAAGGAAACACCAAATAAACAACTTGAAGACAAAACTTTAAAACTTCTTTTGCAATTTCCGGTGTTTAAGAAAGAATACATTATCATACGCACACACACACACATACACGCCCACAAATGCCAGTGTAGCAACTGTGTTAATGTATGTATGTGCTACGAATACATAGTGTTGACAATAATATTGTTAAGCGACAATTGTGGCAAACAAACAACTGTTGCTCTTTTCAAATACAAACAAGGCAACACAAGTATTAACAGTTTTAGCAACAAGTGGTTAAAAAGCAAAAAAAAATCACTGCAAAGATAGCATTTGAAAAATATTTTTTGATAAAAAGAATTAAAAAAGAATACTTACTTAAAAGTAGTAAGTGGTTTTAGTTAATAAACAACACGAAATGCATAGGTTTTTCTAAACTTTTTTAAAAATTAAAAAAAAACGTATTTATTGTTAAAGCAAATAAATTAAAAGAACGCTAACTTGATAGCACTTCAAGCGTTTTTTATGGTATTTTATAAAGTCAAAGAGTAATTACTTAAAACAAAAGAACTCCAAAGTACTTGAAGAAATGCCCTGCTTTATTAAAGACACAAGTTCAAATTGATATTCAAGCATAAGTAAATACTGTTTCTAAGGAACAAAAACCATGCTATATAAGCTGTATGTAATTATATTATAAGGTATAGGAAAAAGCGCCAAATACACAGCATTTTAGACGTTTTTTTTTGCAAAACATAAGAATTCATAAAACTGCTAAGTAGATAACAATTAAAGTTACTTTGCATCAGGCATTAATAACACAACAAGGACAAAATCTTAAATTGTTAAAATTGACAAAAACATTAAAAAACGTTAAATAAAAAAGTAAAACCAGTAACAAAAATTAAAAATTAAAACATAAATATTAAAGAAGAATTTTAAAAAAAGTTAATAGTGGAAAAGCTTAAAAAATAAGACCAAAATTGAAAATAGTTTAAAAATAAATAAAAAGATAAAAGTGAAAATAAAAGTTATTTCATTAATTACGTATTATAAGCCTTATGAAAAAAGTAAAACAATATTTTTATTTAAAAATCTATATGTAGTTGAAAGAATGAAAAATACGAACAAAATCAGAAATAAAATAAATATTTATAGTAAACTGTGAAAAAAAATTTTTTCTATTCTTGAAACTATAAACGCAAAATTTTTCTCCTTTGAAAATGAAAAATGTATTTTGAAAGTTATTAACGTAGACAACTTCTGCTTAACTTAAATCTCTTTTAAATCTTTAGAAAATATTATTAAATATTTAAATAAATATAATATTTAAAGAAACTATTAAATGAAATCCATTTATAATTAAATTAATAATAATAAATTATGCAAAAAATAAATAAATATCTGCACGCTTCGTATAATTTCTGGCATAAGCTTGAGCAATTTAATAATCAAATTAAGTATTTAATCGACATAAAAAATACTAAATATTAAAAAACTAGCTGCTATTAAATTAAAAGTTATTCCATTTGAATCAAAAAATAAAATATATTTCGCGACTTTCTAAGAATATGGTAAGTGTTCTCATGATTGGCATGAAAATAGTTTCCTAATAAGTTGTGGCAATTATTCTTTAAATTCTAATAACACTGGTCTACAAAAACAACAAATTCTCTAGCCTTTGAATAAAACTATATGGAATATAATGATTTTGATGCAATAAATTCAAATCCGTTTTCAGTTTTTTTCCATCGAGCTCAGTTTTTTTTTTATGGACATGACGAATTTTTCGCCCAAAATATGGTAGTTATGTCAATATATTTCATCATAACTTGAAAACGACATGACCGATTTTGATGCAATTACCAACATATGTTTAAGAACAAAATTTTCTATAAGTCAACTAAATAAAATTTTTTTATATTTTCAACAGTTTCGGAGTTATGCACAACTTAAATGCGAAAAAAAATGTTTGTTCTTTCAGTAAGTCATAAAAAATTTTCAGAAGGAAAATTTTAGATGTTAAGCGTTTGAATTAGAGCTTAAAATATTGAGAATAAAATAAGTTATAAATCATGAAAATCGCTTGGCTATTGCTGATTTTATTCAAAATCAAGTGCATGTACCTAATTTTGACCAAAATTGGCGAACAAAAATAATTTTTTTTTTTAAATGCTATAAAAAAACGACTGAATATTTTCTCAAAATTCTTTTTTTATTTGAAAGTACAATCCTTCCGGTTAATAATGGAAAATAATTTCATTCAAATGGCTGCCTCGGCTGGCCATGCAGTAGCCTACACGATCGGTCCAATTTCTAAGCACATTATCGATTGTGTGCAGCTGTATTTCACCAATGGCTTAACGAATATTGTCCTTTAAAGCGTCAATTGTCTCTGACTTGTTGGCGTAGCACTTATCTTTGACGGCACCCCACAAATAATAGTCCAACGGTGTCAAATCGCAGCTCCGAGGTGGCCAAACAACATCACCTCTGTGGCTGATAACGCGATCTTCAAAAACAGGGCGCAAAACATCGAGTGTAGCTTCGGCTGTGTAGCACGTAGCGCCGTCCTGTTGAAACCAAATGTTGCTAATATCCTCCTCTTCAATTTTTGTGAACAAAAATTCGTTCAACATGGCCCGATAACGATCGCCGTTGACTGTAACGGCCACTCTTTGCTCATTTTCGAAGAAAAATGGCCCAATTATGCCTCTGGACCAAAATCCGCACTAAACAGTGACTCGCCTTGGGTGTAACGGCTTTTCAATGTATGCGTGCAGGTTTTCTGTGTCACAAATGCGACAATTTTGCTTGTTTACATACCCGCCAAGATCAAAATGAGCTTCATCTGAAAAGATAATTTTTTTTTTTGGCAAAATCGGCGGAAGGATAAAACTAATTATCTGTCAAATCATTCACGAAACAAGCACTATTTGAAAAGAAAAACGTTAGATGGCGGACCCTTTATTTTGCTTATTTTATTTCCAAAAAAGTTATAAAAAATTCTTAGAATTTGAAACATTTAAATGAAAGCCAAATATGTTGAAAGTAAAATAACCCATAAAAGCAGGTACCTAACTTTGACGAAAATTGTGTAATACATTATTAGGCCACACAAACATAATGAAAGGAAATATCTGGTAGGAAACAATACTCGTACATACGCATAATCAATAAATAGTCGCCATTTCTCATGGAAACCCAGCTATCGTAATAGTCGTCACAAAATACTAAATCGCCATCTGTGCTAAAATAAAAAGTTTCCTTGTCTATATCGAAAATATGAGACTTTCGTGTCCTTATCTAACAAATTCTATGGGAGTAATCTAAGTCTCGAATAAGAAAATTCAGGTCATCTGGTTTATAAAACGAGGTTACCTCGGTGGACTTCTATATGCGGATGAAAACGTACCTTCAGATGTGTAACAGGCTTCAGAAAAACCATTTTCTGCATTAACCATTTCGTGACGTTCAGGAGGCATTAGTGGTAAAGAAACGTTATTGCTTGAAAGAACTGGTTGTCGGGCAGATCAAATGATCGGATATATGATTTTGTGCTTGTATTTTCTCGTAAGTCCACGAGTGGCGGTCATGCAGAAATAAGCATCATGTTCGTGATTTTATGGTTCACTTCATATCACTGGTTTCATAAATGGCATGATCTTACTATTGCCGTCTAGCCAACCTCTGAAAACTCTTGCACAAGTAATATAACATATTTTTGGCAGCCAATATTTATTTCTTTCATCGATAGGAAATCCAAAGTAATGTTTGTAAGCATTCTTAATTTGGGAGATTATTGAATGGCGTTGTGACTTTAAACTTAGTTCCCTACAGATGTAGAAAAACAAATCTGGAGAATCTTTGCAAGTCTAAGCCCATGACATACTGTAATCTAAGCCAAACATCCATTATAAATAAGGTAACTCTATGTAAAAATTTTGTAAAACACCGAAATAAAAATTAATAAAAAGGAAATAGTCCTCAGAGTACGTTCAACCTTTGGTTTTGATAAAATCAAATATCGGATATGATTTATCTTTTCCGTTTTGCAAACAAGTGTTTAATGATGAAAAAAATGTGTTATATTTCTTAAAAGTGAATTTTGTACTGAATTTCTTACCACAATAAAAAAAGCTTATTCTTAAAATATTTTTAACCTACCGTAGCCATAAATAATGAACCCTTTTCGTTTGTCAAAATAGGCGCCAGCCTTTATAGGTTAGTTTACTTTCAACATATCTGGCTTTCATTTAAATGCTTAAAATCTAAAATTTATATTCCAGGAATTTTTTTTATAACTTTTCGGAAAGAAGAGAAAAAACATTTCCACTAACTTTGCAAGAAAAAATTTTTTTGTTCAAAGTTCCTGCATTTAAATTTGAATAAAATCAGCATTATCCAACCGATGTTCATTAATTTAAGTTTCTAAAATGTAAAAATTTCATTCTAAATTTTTTTTTTTATTAAAAAAAAAAAATAAATAAATTGTTCTAATTTTGCGAAAAAAATGTTTTTTCACAACTAAGATATGAATAACTACGAAACTGTTGAAAATACAAAAAAATGTTATTTAGCTGATTTATAAGAAATTTTGTCCTAAACATTTGCTGGTACATGTGTTAAAATCAACTCATTTTCAAGTTTTGGTCAAGACGTTTTCAAGTTATGATGAAATATATTGACATAACTATCATATTTTAGGTGAAAAAATTTCCATGCCCATTAAACAAAATTTGAGCCCGATGGAAAAAAATTTATAACGGATTTGAACTCAGCGCATCAAAATCGTTATAGTCCATATAGTTTTATTTAAAACAATTGCTTTAAATTAACAAAAGTATTAATAGAAGATTATCCCACAAAAAATATCAACAGCAACTAGTTGTTTAAGTGAAATGTAACATTTGTGTAAATTTTGCTTTAGTTGTGTTGTATTTTTATATAGAAAGTGTTTTTAACTTCGCTAGAACTTACGAAAGAGTTAACTGTCAAACGAACAATCGTACTGTCACATTTTGACATTTTTGGTCTGTATACTCTGGCTGAAAATCATGAATTTGTTGATGCTTAAACAGCGCTAACAAACTACTGTTAAAAGTAATACTAACTGGATCAAATTCATGTTTTCTTTAAATTACAAAACTAGTCCTCAACCGTGGTCGATATCCAACTTTCGTGCCATCTATTTAGGAGGCGACCCTCTGGTCGGACGTTGCTGCTTTAGCGGCATGATTTTCAGGCATTTTTCTCACCTGACTTCTCCATTCTGTTCTTCTTCTAACAAGCTTCGACACGTTTTTATATTATAGGCTCGTTAACCTCTTCGTTTGATTTTCTTTTGAGCCTTGTGTATCTGGCTAAGATTCATAGAGTATTCATCTTTAGATTTGCTGTGCAGCAGTGGTATTTCCTAGACATCCCGATAATGTTGAAGCTTTGTTGGCACGCATCTTTGATTTCCACAGAGATTTTCATGTTAAGCCATTCTGTTGCCTTTTCAAATCGGTATAAAAGTCTTTGGAAATTATATTCAGATTCGGCTTAGATAACTGCATCATCTGCGTAAGATATTGTTTTAAATTCCCCAGTAGACAATCCATAACCCGGAAATACCATTTTTTCATTTTCGATGGCGTTCATTATGATGCATAGTATTGCTGTAAAGCTGTCACCCCCTGTCACCTGTGCGGAAATTTCACCCAACCGAGCTTGTAGGAAATGTGGAAACACCTGTGCATTCTCGCCCAGTTTGTTCTGCGGAAAACATTACTGTCTTTCGCGATAGTGTAGCAGAAGAGCCGTCCACCTCGACTCGTTGTCGTGCCCAACAATTGAATATCTCACGAACATCACTGATGCGCATTTTGAAAAAAAGATTTGAATTTATACGCTTACAAGACTCAATTGACTCAAGAACTGAAGCCTACTGTCCATTTCAATTTTCGTCAATACGCCGAATGGTCAGTTGAACAGAAAATCAACTTCAGCAACGAGGCACACTTTCACCTCAGTGGATTCGTTAACAAGCAGAATTACTGCATTTAGGCAAATGAGAATCCACGAATGATTGTTTAAAAGCCGATGCATCCACAAAGAGCGACTGGTTGGTGCGATTTATGGCTGGCGGCGTCATGAGCCCTCGAAAATGAGGTCGGCGATTCGCGGTAATAAATGGTGTTCGCTATCGCGAGATTATAACAGACTTCTTGTGACACAAATTGAGAATATGGAGCTGGACGACATGTGCTTCCAACAGGATGGTGCCACTTGCCACACAGTCAATGAAACAATGGCTTATTGCGCGAGAAATTTAATGGTCGTGTTATCTCATGTCGTGGCGACGATAATTGGGAGCCAAATTCACGTATTTTGACACTGTTTGCGGATATTTAAAAGTAATAGTTTGCCAAGAACAATTCAAGAGCTAAACGATGAGATAATTCGGCACATTAACAACATTGATCCTCAATTATGTCTCAGAGTCATTGAGAATATGAACCGTGGGGTAGGGGTATGCCATAGAGGCCGTGGCGAGCATTTGGGCGATATTTTGTTTAACACATAATTGTCAAAGATCCTTCTATAATAGTATAAAGTATTCTTACGTTTTTACCTTTTTAGAAACGTGTATTTATGAGTTCGTAGATTGTAGTTAAAATAACACAATTTTGTGCACCACTGCTTGTAACCTTTTTTTACAAGCAATAACAATTTTCTATTCTCAAATACTCCGTCTGTTTACAAGTTTGTAAACAACAGCAATTATTCGACAGATCTTTCTACATAAAGACCTTCCAACCCGATTGTAGTTATAACTTATGTTCGATCACAACTTAAATTCTCTTTGACCAGAGTTTAACCTCTATAAACTACTCGCTCGCTGAGTTAAATTTACTTAAACTGTACTCGCTGAGCTTACGACACATAAACTGATAGTTATTATCATCGTTGCGCTTTTTATATGGCTGAGTAAACAACACATCGAAAGCTCTCGAACCTCTGGATATTTCAGGTAGATGCCATTTCTTTCTTTTAATTTCTTTTTAGTTCTTTTGTAGCCATGCGTATGTGAACATCTACCTCTTTCAGCACTTAGTATTTGTTGTTGCTTGTTTATTGTCTGTTTCTTGTTTTCTTTGCTGTTAGTTTTTGTTGTTGCTGTGTTATTTTTATTTACTTTATCTCTGCTAATATTTGTTGTTGTCGGTTCTGGTTATTTATAAACAGCACTTATAGTTGTTCTTGCAGCTTTTGTTTATTTAATGTAGCGGTGTATAAACGCAGAGGTGCCCAATTTTATTTTCGTAACAATATTATATAATATTTTATCTACAATTAACATTGTGCGTGTTAGTTGGACCACTAACGCTTATTAATGCTGTACTGAAATTAAAAATCATATTTTGTTTTATTGAGAATTGGAAACAAGAGAAACAGACCTTTTAATTGGTGTATATGTTAAGTAGTCTTGAGGCATATGTGTGTATTTCTCAAGCAATTTGTGGAAGATAAGAAAAGAACTCCATAAGAGCTAAAATCAGCTTTTTTGTGGTCATAAAAATGATGAAAATACTTTCAAAGTGTAACTCACAATTAATGCCTTATTATTGGAACACCCTTTATTTAAGCTGCTTATTTATTAGTAAATACGTAAATATTTCTGTTAAATACAACATTACACCGGATATACTGTGTGACATTATTAAAGGCCAAAATTTCACTGAAGTATTCTTCTAGCCTGTATACAGCCATTCTAAGACAACTAAACAGTAAGCATTACTCATATTGTAATCTTCCATATATACAACGGTAGTAAAATTAAAGTCGATTCTTAATATCTTATAATTTATGTTAAAATCTGTGGCCTCTTCTTGATGAGCTAGACCATTCTCATATCTGGATCTATATGCTACATGGGTTGTAAAAGCTGTGTATTTGCAATTGACCTGGTATATATTGAAAACTTTTATAAAAAGTATAACATAAGTAGCCTTAAAATAGTAGAAATAAGTCGTGTTAAGGCCGAATTTGCAACCGATTTTATTAAAAATTTGGTCATGTTAACAGTGCAAATACTTTATAGTTTAAATTAAAAACTGCAATAAAACAGTAGCAGTTTAAAATTTTGCCAAATTAATTTTGTTGTTGTGAAGTACAACTGTTCCGGTTAGAAATGAAATATTATTTCATTCATATGGCTGACGCGGCTGGCCTCACAGTAGCTCATTCGATCGAACCAATTTTCGAGAATTTTTTCTAGTGTATGTGGTCGTATCTCGGCAATGGCATCACGAATGTTGGCCTCCAAATGCTCAATTGTCTCTGGTTTGTCGGCATAACACTTGCTTTAACGGCACTCCACAGAAAACAGCTAATTAAACGGCCATCAAACGTTTGACGCAATAAATCGATTGTGGCATGAGATTGTGGCAAGTTGTACCATCCTGTTGAAACCAAACATCGTCCACGTCAACATCATGAAGAGCGTGTCTCCATTGATCGTAATGGTTGCGCCGTCCTTATTTTCAAAGAAATATGGGCCAATGATGCCTCCGCTCCACAACCCGCACCAAACCGTCACTCTAAATGGTTGTATTGGCTTCTGTAAGACCACGTTTGGGTTTTCTTAGCCCAAAATATGGCATTTTTGCTTATTAACGTAACCACCAAGATCAAAATCAGCTTTTTTTGATTTTTTTGCAATGTCGGACCTATTGACTTTGTTTTGAAATAAATTTCCAATAAATCCCAACGTTGCTCAACCGTAAATCAATTCATTTCGTTCACTGGAGATAATATATTGAATGTTGTAGCAGAACAGAATGTCATAAGTATTGCTAGATTCGAAATAACCGCTGGTTCAAATTTAGCCCGATAGATGGCCTACGAATAAGTAGATGAATAGATTATACGAATTATAACTTTTTAATTTATTCGTATAACTTTTTTAAGAGAATTTTTTCAAAAACTATTACTTTGCTGGAATAGGTTGAATTTATATCCAATGTCTAGCTTCTGATCCAAAAAAATTCATACTTATTTTAGAGTGTTAACAAACGGAAATAAATTTGTACATACATATCATTAAGAATTAACCTTAAGCCATCACTGTACCCAGTTTTCGTCTTACTAGAGTAAAACTTATTATTTTAACCGCACATAAAAGTCCATTCCAAACCTAGTTTGTCACAACCGTTCCATGCGAACAGGCGAACTGTAGGTGAGAAGCTTAAGGGTCCTGTATGATCAAGAAGCTGAATTGGCCTGATTATGATGTGATTTGTGTACTTGGTTGCTCATTGGTCATGGTAGAAGGCATGTTACTAGAATGGTTGCAGTACTTACCGAGTACTAGCCCACAATTTGTGGTTCCGTTACAATTATCACTGTCGCAATTGTAAGCAAATAACTTCCTCGGATATCTCAACCTGATGGAGTGGGTCTGAGATACTACCTTGATCACAAAGTTTTCAGAATAACCCGCGTGTGGCGGTCCCATCGGTCCGATTTAAGTTTTTTTTTAAGTTGCTACATGTACAGTTGATATTCCCGCTAAATCTTAACGTCATAGCTTGACATTTGCAAAAGCTACGTAGCCAAGAGTACATCTATCTCTATGTGTGTTGGCGATTTTTTACTGTTTTTACTGTGTTGAGGTCGTTTGCGAGGCTGAATCCGATACCACATTTATCAAAAGGATCATTAGAGGAGACGAGACGTGGGTTTATGAGTACGATGTGCAATCCAGACATCAGGCAAGTAAATGGCGTTTACCAAACGAGCAGAGATAAAAAGAACGTCGTTTTCAGTCAAAAAAGAAGGCAATGCTCACGGTTTTCATGTATACAAAGGTGTAGCGCATCATGAATTTTTTGTCAAAAGGCCAGATAGTAAGCAAAGAGTATTATTTGGGCGTTATGACACATTTGCGTAAAGTAATTTGCCTAAAGAGACCAGAATTGTAGGCAGAAAACTCGTAGATTTTGCACCATGATAACGCATCGTTGCACAGTGCTATCATTATTCAAAATTTTTAGACGAAAAATTCAACAAATACCATCCAACAGCCACCGAATTCATCTGATTTAGCTCCCTGTGACTTCTTTCTATTCAGTTGAGTTAAAAAACCATTATTAACCGTTTCTAAAATAGTGAAAAATCGCTAACACACACAGAGGTAGTTGTACTCTTAGCTAAGTAGCTTTTGCTTTGTCAAGCTATAGCGCTAAGAATTAGCGGGAATATCAACAACAGATGTATTAACTTAACAAAAAAAAAAAAAACTCATATCGGATCGATGAGACCGCCACACAGGTGTTAGTTTGAAAAATTTTTGATCAAGGTAGTATTCTAGTCTAAATTTCATACGGTGTAAGAGAACACTACTTGACCATCGTTTTAGCTACGGGTGAATCAACCAAACCTGTGCGAATCAATTAATTCTCTATCACCTCTAAATAACAAGCAAACATCGTCCGCAGACGCCTTTGATTTACACTGTGAGGTTTTCATAAATTAAGCGAAATCGTTGATATAAACAAGAAATAACAATGGAGACAAAGCGAATCCCTAATGCAAGCCACTTTTGAGTTCACTAATTGAGTTTGCCACTACCTTTACTCCCATACGCTGTTTCCTACTAAAAATATGCGAATAAATCAGTTTTCATGCAGTAGATGATTTTAAAGAAAAAAAAAAGATTAAAAGTTTAGTCACCACGGCATTGTAATTCACCGTTACCTCTGATATTGCGGTATTGTTGTTGCGAATATTCTTTTTCAGTGATAAGGGCAGTGAGGAAATTTTAAAACCATGGCGACAACCGAAGGTATTTTAATTTAACAAAATACTGAGTTCATATGATTGAAAACTAGGTGCTTAAGGATAATCCCAAAAATTTTGAACAAGATATTAAGTATGTGTGCTATAGTTATCCAATAAAAACTTGTGCTGGATAACCAAAAAGTTCTATTGTGTACATATTTATGTACATAATCGCGTTTTCTATTTTAGTATTTTTTTTATAAAAATATTTTTATTTTTATAATTTTATTAAATTTGAAACACAATGACAAACAATTTTTTTTGATAAAATATTTAGTTTTTTTTTTGTTCCCGTACTTTTGTACATTTTTCTCTCTTATTGAGTGAAATTATTGTTTACTTTCATTTCACCAAACTTTACCCAAAAAGTAAAAAATAGGTCCGTTTCTTTCATCATTGTTATTTAAGAACATATCGCGTATTTATTGCAACAGTGGCATAACTCAAAAAACGTGATATTTTAGTTAAGTATTCTAAAATATGCGGAACATTCTTTGCGATTGGTACAAAACTATGAGCACAGGAGCAAAGTGTTTATTCCCATTTCACTGTTAAGTAATGGGAAAATGAAATTTAAAACAGCTGTCCTGTAACATTTTGTTTTTTTTTTTTTTTTGAGTTACGGCACTTTTGCAATAAATGAGCGATATGTACGTACATACTTAAAAAATCAATAAAATTCTTATAATTTCTTTTTTTTTTATTAAATTAAAAAAAAAATTCAAATATATTTAAAACTATTAATTGTCAAGCTATCGAAATTTCGAAGCGAACAACAACTAATTTTCAATATAAATTCAAAATATTTGTGGCAGAACAACCTGTTGCATCAAAAAATCAAATTTTATTATATTTGTTTGGCTCAATATCACAGCGAAATGTGCATGTGTATGTTAATAGTAGAGGGAGTGGCTGGGGTTTCCAAATGTGAACCATATGTTGTCAATAAGAGAAGCTGCACTTACGACTAAATGCTGCATTCCCAAAATAATAAACAAAAGCATTGTTTGTTCAGCTATTTTCTCTCATACTCTCCCTTTCTTTTTTCTCTCTCTCTCTCTCTCTCTCTCTCTCAACCACTCCTAGCCATTTGCCTAAAAATACATATGTATTTGAAGTAAAAAAATCAAATTGTTTTTGTAAAAAAGCAAAAAAAAATCAAAATGTAATAAAACTAATGCAAAACAATAACGCTACAACAACATCTAAATAAACTGTTGATTGTTTATCAAAACACTAGTACGTATGTGTATGTATAACAGTGTGCTGTATGTGTATACGAGTGTGCCTTTTGTTGGTTTCTTCCTTTTTCTCTGAAAATGTATTGTGTCTGAGTGTGTGTATTCGTGTTAGTATGAGACCATATGGTATACATTTACCACCCCAACTCCTGACACTTGTTGACTGTGATAACTGTTATATTGTACACACATTCATACTCATATGCTTTTATAGTCGTAATGTCTACTATTATTCTCCGTTATTTTGGCACAATAACAACAAACAGGCACAATAACACAAACAAACACAAATCCAAGCAAGTCATGATGTTGCCAAAGTTAAGTAAGGATGTGGGAAAAAGCATCATATTGAGTATATGTCTAACACATACATATACGTTTATGTACATACTTTAATATGTATTCGTATGTATTCCTGATAAGTAAAAGCAACAAGTGTCTGTGCTTCTATAAACTAAACAGCGTCAGCCACCCAAGTACATTTGCTTTAAAAAACCAGATTTTCTTTTTTATTTTTTCGTTTTTCTTTATTTTATTGTGTAAAATATTTGTCATTAATCGTTCAAAAGATACTGTTATAGACTGTTTTATACAGAATCACTTGTTGCTTTTGAACTGATTGTGCTGACTTTCGTGTTTTCTTATTTTTGGCAAAACTTTTGTTGAAGAGACTGTATTTCTTAGCAGTTTTTAAGCACAATTCAACTACAAATTTTTTCTTTTCTTTTCTTCGACAAATATCATTGTATGTTTTCGAAACGTGTGAGTTTTTATGTAAAATTTAAAATTCTTTTGTAAATTTTTAGCGAAAAAAAACTTGTTTTTCAAACAAAGTATTAAGGAAAACGTTGCGTATACGCTACGTCTTATGGTGAAAATAATTTATACGCTCCATTGTTCATTAAGTTGATTTTTGCAAATATTGCTTAAACGCCCTAAATAACTTTAGGAGACTTCTAAGGTGACTTAACCCTATCGTCTCTACTTGGACAATATACCCCAACAATTTCCAAGATTTCGGAATTTATTAATTTTCAATTCGTTATTATTTAGGCAGTTTGTATGAATAATTTGCTGAAAATGGTCGCAAAAGTTACATAATAGAAGGGAATTTTTTTTTGCACAAAAAAATTTTTATTGTAATTATATGACCGCAGTAGAAAGGAACGATTTAAGAATTTTAAGTACGCAGAAAATAATTTTTTTGTCATATCCCTAAGAATGTGCAAAAATGTCAATAT
Organism: Wohlfahrtia magnifica; assembly: GCA_023159175.1. Taxonomy (NCBI): domain Eukaryota; kingdom Metazoa; phylum Arthropoda; class Insecta; order Diptera; family Sarcophagidae; genus Wohlfahrtia; species Wohlfahrtia magnifica. The sequence goes on from JAKWBJ010000189.1 coordinate 60,015, forward strand.
ATGACGTAAAAATATGTCGGTTCTCAGAAATTCATCCTTAAAGTTTTAGAAGGCTTCAAAAGTGAAATTTGTACCTTAAAAAAAATGCGAGTAGCTAAGCATGTGCCTGTAAAAAAAATTTAAAAAATGGCTTTACTGCTCTACTTTTCAGTAATAGTATTTGAGCGATTCTTCAAGCTGGGTTGGCAACCTACTGGGTAACCCGGGTGGCTTTCATTGGGTATTATATTTTAAGAAACCCGGGTGAAATTTTTATTTAAACGTTTTCGTAGTTTATTTACAACAAAAATAAGTAATTTACGTATTGGGACTAAAAATTTATTTGTTCCATTTCTGAGCTCAAAAAATAAAATGAAATAACAAATTTATCAAGTCACTGTTTACGTATTTTCTCCACCTCTGAATCAATTTCCAAATCACGTCTCAGAAAAACTTCTCGTCTTTAAAGGCGCTCCAACTTTTAAGCCTATTTTGTATTCCTTCAAAGAAAGTGATTCTGTGGCATACTAAAAGATAAACTCATACCTCTTTATACGGCCTAGATAGTTTCTAAAAATGTATGCTGTAAATCGAAATGCCTTTAAACGAGAGGATTATATGTTGCGTTTGCTGCCCTTATGTTTTTTGTTCAAAAGTGGAGAATCCACATATTTTTAGCCGGAGAACTAGACAATTTGCGCTTAAACCAAAAGTGTTCCATAATGCAAACAGGCCATTATAGCGAAATGTAATGTAAAGAAAGCCTGTAAAAAGAGCTGTGAGATATGTTCGAAGAACACGGCAGATGCGGCATTTGATCGTTTATATTGTAATAATTTCTTTGAGATCGGGTGTTGTCATGCAAAAGAATAACTTAACCATGTCTGTCTTTATATTCGGGCCATTTATCTCATAATGCATGATTCAAACGATCGCCCAGTTTTAGCAGCTCTTAGTACAAAATGCCGCCTTGATTCCACCAAAAGTGCAAATTCGCGCTATAAACACTAAAACAACGTTATTGTATAAACAAACAAAAACTATTGTCGACTTAAACGAAATTTGGAAGCAGTTATAAAACCCAAAAAAAAAACCTATAAAAAAAACCCAGTGAAACCTGGTGGGTTGGTTTAAAAAAAAAAAAAGAAAACACTGATTTGACGTGCTCTTTTACCATGATCTGTTTATACAAAATTTTTTCTAAAACACAGTGATCACTGTCTCCTCGAAGTTAAAATTTAAGTCTTCGTTATGTGACTGAGTCAGTGCTTTACTCCCATTAAATTTCATCATCCCACCAACCCAGATGTACCATAGCACTGAAAGTATAACTAAGTTCGCGTGGTCAAAATGGTTCTTGACCACAAAATTTGGCTGGATTATTGGATTCACGGCGCTATCAACACGACTCTCACGATGAATCGGTAAGTGTTCAATGTTAGCTACCAGGCGATTAGGTGCTAGTAAAAAGTAGGGACTTAAGCCCAGAATGATGGGGGCGGCCTCAAACGGAGTGAAAAAATGCGAGAGTTCTACTACACAGAAGACCTTTTCTACACTTGCCATTGGGGTTATCCTGCATATTCCTCTGCTCCTCCTCTGCTTCCAAAAAACTCTTTTTGATATTTGCGTTTAGTTTAGCATTTGTATTCTTGTTTGCGCTAAGTTATTACATGTGGCCTACCTTTATGATGTAGTGACATAATATCGCGAACCAGGTTTGATTCACTGATGAATCGAAGCAGAGTGGCGGCGAGACTGGTGATGGTGTGGTTGATCACAATTTCCCTAAAGCAAACACTATTAAATTTTTGAGGCGGAGATCTATGCCTCTCAATTATCTCAGAAAATACCTAAGAAAGTAATTGAAATCTTATTATCTACCGAGGTGTGATCAAAGGTTATCATGGACTAACTTACATCTTGCAATAAATTTTGTGTCAGAGATTACATAATGTTGAGTATCGGGTACAGAGGAATACACCGCGAACGAGGGAGCTGACTGTTTGGCAAACAGGTGTGTTTCCTTAGGTCTGAGCCGTTCTTCGGTGTACCTGTCGAATACCCCAGTAGGAAGAAAAAGTTGGCCTACTTACAAGACATGGTGGTCTCAATACCTAAAGCATACCTAAGGGAATGTGTCCACTGAAAACTGTGACATCTGTACATTTACTTTGTGTGCTCTTCTGGTACGGAACTACAGTGACTACATAATGAGCCTTTGTTTCCTCATTAAGTAGGATAGTTGACTTTGTTTTATGGTGAATGTATGGGTCAGCACAAAGTATCCACCGAATCCTTTCTTTTTCTAAATTTACCATGGAAAAATGTTTTTATCAGTGTAGCCTCACCATATGTCACTCTAGAAATTTGTAGTATTTTAGAGCATTCGGAATGTAGTTACCATCATAAAATTATAGAAAGGAAATCTACTGCAAATTTGTAGCCTAGAACACCGTTGTTCTTAAAAGGCAATCCTAGAACTGCTGCTAAATAGCGAAATTAATCTAAAATCACTTTTTATTCAATAGGACAACTACGGTGAATAAACGAAAAACCGAAAAATTGTTAAATAATAATTTGAAAGAAACCCACAGATTTGTTTAAAATGAGTTCACGACTATAAGTATATTTCATACAAACATATAACCGGGAAAGGCGATCTTAAACTAATTCAGGCATAAGACAACAACAAGACAAATCTGAAAAACTATAAATTTTAGAAAACTTAATGAATTTATTTTACTTGTGGAAAAGTTCATTTTTCCTTTTTACTTTAAAATTCTTCTTTCAATATGTTGATTTTCTAGCATAGCCCCACCCAAAAATGTAAACCTTAAAAGGAAAATTCGAAAAAAAAGAGAATTTTTTCCACATTTCCGTTTTATTGCATTTTATGTTTGTGGTTGTTGTTGCAATTTTTTCTTCCTTTTTTCTAATAATTCTTCTTATATTCCAATAAATTTTTCATGTATTTTCTTTCAACTTCTTTTTTTGTGTGTTCGTCTCAATATATCAATTTCCTTAAGTTAAGAGAGGGTTACTTCAATTATTTATTGAAACACTTAGAGAAATTTTACTGGAATATAATATACAGTGTCGAGCACATGTAGTATGTTTGTTCTGAAAGATTTAAAACCGACATAATATACATCAAATAAAGAAAACCCATTTCAGATTTGTATTTAAACTATTCAATAAAATAATAATTAAAGAAAATGAAATGAAATTCAATAATATTGTATTTAAGGATAAACTAAAGATTAATGCCACTTCATAAATAAGTCCCAAGTATCCACTTCTGCACGTTTAAAAACAAATATTTTTCTTTTAATTTTCAATATTTTGTCCAGAGTAAATTTGCTTTTATCGCGCCTCTGATACGTTTTGGCATTCTTTCTACCAAGTTTTCAATGATATGCTTCGGTATATTTGAGTAGTCTGTTGGAACTCGTGTAGCGTATCGGAAAAGACGTTTCTTCAGCAAATCCCTTAAATTTTCGATCGAGTTGAGCTCTGGGCTTTGCGCTGTCTTAAATTTCTGATTTAACAGCCAAACCAAAAGATGTTGGCCGTATGTTTGGGATCCCCATCCTGTTGAAAGAAGCTTCTTCTTTCGGGTAGCATTTTGGTTTAAAAAATCGGGTAAATCATTACTTAAGATTCTTTTTTAATTATTCTCTAAATTTACCACTACATTAAGGTGCCAACAAGTAAACCAAGCCCAAACCTTTAATCTTACACGACCACGCCTCAAAGTTTCTTTTATTTGGTGTTTTTTAAGGGTTTCATAAGAACGGTGCCAGTAGCATTTCTTGTCATCCGACTGAAAACAGTTTAGTTTGGCTTCATATGACCATATTACCCATTTCAATTCTTCCACGCTCCAGTTTTGTGTTCTTCGCAGTTCTTCAGCCATGCTTTTACATTTTTTCCGACAGTGCTTGTTTTTTATCTTTACAGCTGAACTGAGCCCGATTCTTTCAAGTGCCCTGCGTGCAGTTCACTTACTAACTGGCTTGTTTATGCCATTTAGTACCTCTTTTGATGTTTTGCCTGTTTCGTAATCAAAAAATATTGCATGGCCCGAGCATCCCTCTCGATAAGCAAATTTAGTCACAAGTTTTTTGCGCCTTGTCCGATAATATTTTTTTTTTCTTGCTTAAAGCACTGTTCGGTGGCAAATTCCCAATGTCCTTGCACTTTTGATTACCGAATGATTGTTTTTTGTCATTTCAACAATTTGACTTTTATTAAAAGCGCATTTTTGTTAAAAGTTGAAATTTTTAAAAAAATTAATGAGAATGAAAAAAATTTGCTGTAAGCGTAAGGTAAATGTTAAATGTATCTGACAATAAACTCAAATAACGAAAGAAGAACTGGTATTTTCCTACTCATTGTGTGCCAAAACAAAAATTTAAACGGGCAAAAGTAGATACATGGACCTTTTTGACGAAATTGGACTTAATATTTAAAAAAATATATTAAATAATAATAAATATTATATAAAAAAATATAATAAATAAATATTTCTTAATATTATTATCAAGAAATTATTTCTTTCTGCTCTTCAATTGGATCGTAATAAATAGTTTTAGTAGCAAAGCAGATTGACTTTTAAATATTTTGAAGGACTTAATGCGTTTTTAAGTATTACATGAGATACGTGTAGCCACAAGTGCTCGCCACTGTATAAGGGAAGTACAATTGCTTTTTGGAAGAAACAGTTGTAAGAAAAATAATAATAAAATAAAATAATTATTATAATTTATAGCTATTCTAGTGATGGTGTTTTCAACAGTATCTACACATACACAAAGTGCACCCTCTTCAGGGTTTTTATATACTCTCGGTCACCTACATTTGTCGTACTTTTGATGTAAGTTTCATCTGCTAATGGTGGAGCCATTAAGAAAGGAAAATGTACTCCAACACAGTGTACATCTTAATTCAACTTTGACTGTAGAGACTTCTCAATGTCATAATCACATTGAAAACATGAGTTATGAGCACTTGCCGCAGCTTATGGCCAAAGCTCGACAATGTCTATCTACTAGTTACTGCTTTTTTCCGATTGTTAGATGAATATTTGTAAAGCAATTGAAGCCATTAACGTAGTTTCGGGTGGGCCATCTTTCGGTTTAACTATAAACCGGCGGTTATTTCATACCTGACCATACTTATGTTATTTTATTCTGTCACAAAATTCAGTATATTATCTCCACTGAACGAAATGAATCAATTTACCTCCGAGCAACGTTGGAACTTATTGGAAATTTATTTTCAAGACAAAAAAAATTGCCGTATTTGGGACTCAAAAAACCCAAATGTGGTCTTACAGAAGTCAATGCACTCATTACGACTGACCGTTTGGTGCGGCTTGTGGTGCGGATTCATCATTGGCCCATATTTCTTAGAAAATGAGGACGACGCAACAATTACGATCAATGGAAACATTTATCGCACCACGATAACCGATTTTTTTGTGGTATTGATGTGAACGATGTTTGGTTTTAACAGGATGGCGAAACTTGCCACACATCTCATGCCACAATCGATTTACTGCGTCAAACGTTTGATGGCTGTTTAATTGGCCGAAATGCTGATGTCAGTTGGCCATCAAAAGCTGAGTTTTGACACCGTTGGACTGTTTTCTGTAGGGGCCGTTAAAGTCAAGTTTTATGCCGACAAAACAGAGACAATTGAGCATTTGAAGGCAAACATTCGTGATGCCATTGCCGATATACGACCCCATTCATTCGAAAAAGTTCTCGAAAATTGGTCCGAGGTACTGTGGGGTCAGCCCTGGCAGCCGTATAACTGAAATAATGATTTATTTCTAACCGGAATAATTGTACTTCACAGGGAAAAAAAATAAATTTGGTAAAATTTCAAACCCCTTTCTTTTTTTGCATTTTAAAATTAAAACTTTTAAATTGTCCACCCTATACTAATTAGGTGATTTCTATTAAAAAAAACTAAATTCCAAATTGTAATTATAAATTTTAAAGTAAACAGTCTATTAGACAAGTTTTATTTACAAAAGTTTTTTTTACAGAAAATTATTACAAAGCCATCGACATAGATTGGAGATTCTCTTAAATAATTTCCTATGACAGCATAATTTTGAGAATGCAATTTAGTTGAAAATATTTTGCATTTATTTTTTCGCTCAGTGTATTATAAATAATTGCTAAAAAACAAAATAGTGGTCCACATCGTTTACTTATTTTTCGATGCGTTTTCTTATTTCTTTTTTGCTATTTCTTCTTGTTGTTGCTTATTTTTCTGCCCAATTTTATTATCATTTTATGGCACCATCATCGTTTATCGTAAACTAACATTTTTTTCTCTTTCTGTTCCCTCATTCCTGGTCCCTTTTTGCTGGCGAATTGCGGTCAGGAGAGAAATTTCTGTATATAGACAGACACACACCCAATAAAATCGATTTCAATCATTAATTTTTTTCGTAAGCATCAGTTAAATGTAATTTTAATTACACCGAAATTTTATTTAATTACGATGGTCTGAAGTAAAGGAAAAATAATGATAAAATGAAAAAGTTAATGTGGAAAGCAATTACCCCCATATTCATAAAATTATAAATAAGTATAAAATGTATTTTATACCACTTGACATGTCGGGGTATGTATAATAATTCAACGGGGTCAAATGGTGTCGGAAATTTATTTTTATAGTAGGAACAATGAACAATATGGAATATTTAAAGATAATGAGAGATAATTGTGCAGAATACCTCTTAAAGTCAAATTTCAGGACAATAATCCGAAACATTCTCTGCTAATAGTAAATTACTGACTACAGTGGCTCCTATAGAGAATTTGTGGGTGCATATGAAGTCTAAAGCATGCCAATTAAGCAGCGAAAATAAACTCAAGTCTACCCTCCTGGATATATGACCTTATATACCACGCAATATCACCAAGAATATTGTTCATTCTATGAAAAATATGTCTAAAATTATAATGCACCCTAAAGGTGACCAACACAAATAGTAAATTTTGGTTTAAGGCCTATTTAGAAAAAGAGAATTTTGAGAGAAGAAGTACGTGTACAACTTTTTTTTTTTGCCATGAAAACTAGAGCTATTTCAAGCTAGGCTTTCTTTTGATATTAAAAATAATTTGTTAAATTTACCTTAAAAAAAAATTGTAGAAAACTGAACAATTTACCTCCAAATAGCCCTGGTTCAAGCTTAATATCTTTACAGAAATATCTGAATTTTGAAACTGGAACTCTTACTATGCAAGTTGTTTTTTGCTCACTGTATATTTTATATGATATTATACAGTGTGCGAAATCCCCATTCATACAACCCAAGAAATTTAATTGAATTTTATAACTTTTCTAAAAAACAAACATAATTCAAGTGCCGTTTTTTATTTCTTTTAAATAAAACCTTTTTATTTTATCTTATATTTCTTATATTTTTTAATATTTTTTTATTAAAAATTAATGATTTTTATTAATGCAAATTGAAAATTTGTATGAATGCATATGTATTTTACATACTGTATATAACTGTGAACTCATAGTTCATAGAGTGCCTCGTTTCTGTAACTTTCGCTTCAAGGAACTTTTCACATAAAGCGAGGAAATTAAAACAAAAACCATGTAAATTGAAACAAAAAATCATTTCTCACTTCAAAGTGTTTCTGCACTTTTTATTTCTGAGAACTAACTCTCATTTGAGTCATTCGACGTAAGATATTGGAAATATGTAAGTAACCTTGTGAGTCTCTAACCTTGTTTCGTGAGAAGTTTCTCGAACAAGCTGTCAAAACAACTCGCATTTTTAAAGGGCGCGAAAATTGTAAATTTATATCAAAAATGTTTGAACTTTAAAATAAAAACGATGTGAACAAATAAAAAACGTTGTAAAACAATTTAATTTAAGATTATAATTACAAATATACAATTTTATTGACATTTTTAACACATTTGTTATTAAAAAAATTTTTGAGTAACAAATTTTATAAAACGAATTTATAATAAAAATTATTTATGAATCTTTTAAAGGTTAAAATTATTATTTCTAACTTTAAATTTTAAAATATTTGTATTATTTATGTTTATATCTTATATTTTGTAATTTGTTGCCATTTGCAATATTTTTACAATGTCACTACACTAAAATTTTTCATTTTGACTGGTTTTTGTTGGAATATTCAAAAAAAAAAAAAAAAAAAACGTAAACAAATACTTTTTACTCACAAATGGAGAAACGATTAAATTTTTTGTTTAACACTTTTCAATGCGAAAACTTCTTACAAATAAATACAGAAACGAGGCACAGAATTGCCACTATTTATTTCTCATACATTACACAGCGTTGCATTTTAAATTTGACTCAATTAATTGTGCGATTAAGTCCCATATGAACTAGAGCTGCAAAACAATCGATAGTACTATCCACAGCTTTATTTTTAGCTGACCATCGATAGTTTTTTCACTATCGATACTATCGTCAAATTCTAAGAGTAAATACGGAGGCCACTAAATGTAGTCAAAGTCACATTAGCAAAAAATTTGTTAGATTGTAAGCCGTCTGTAAATTTTTATAGTTACATAGTCCCTCATAGCTTAACAGTCTTCAATTTCTATTTATTAAACTCAAATGAAGTATGAATTGTAATTAAAATATGTTCGTACATATTATTTTGCTTTTGACCCAAACAAATTAATCTTCATTTCGTTATGTTGTTCTAACTATTACGGTGTAGGAGTTGCTTTCGTTTGCTGAGAAATGATACATTTCAAGTACTCTTACCTATAAATCTACCTTCCATAAGTATTATATCTTATTGTGCGACTTGAAACTTGAAACTTGAGAATAAGTTCATTTTGAGGATTTTTTTCAACTTGAAGATATTAATCTTTGTAGTACGAAATAAAAGTTTATCCACGCTTTCTTCCCATAGTCCCTGCAGTTATTTTTTTTTTCACTGGATCCTATTAATTACTTTAGTTTTGGAGCACTTCAATTTTCGCTATATATAAGGATTACTCTTCCATCAAAAAATTTCAATACATCAAATTTTGTGACATACTGAAAAAAAATTAAGTGTCCCTATTATTTGTTTAAACACTGTATATTTATTATCAGTCTTTCCCTTTCACTTAAATTCCAATATGGTTGCCACAAGTAACACTTAAAAGAATGCGATAATATCGATAGTTTTTCTGTAAACTATCGAATGGGCCGACTATTGATAGTTTTGCAGCTCTAATATGAACAATTTGTTAATTATGCTATTGTATTTTAAATAGAGCTAACTTTAGGGCCTAAATTTCGTAAAATCGCTTAAGTGGAAGTTAATGATTATCTGTTGCTATGGTATTATTTAAACTTTGTGATACAAAATTTTCTTATAGTAGACTTAAAATAGGAATATAAACCTTGTCAACCGTTTGAAAAAATCTGGACACATAAAAAGCTTGATATTTGGGTGCCTCATGAATTAACTCTACAAAAGTTTAGTGAACCGAATGTCCATTTCTAATTCACTGCTACGTCAGAAAGAAATAGAATCATTTCTGAAGCGAATGATTTCGTGGGCGGTGAAAAGTGAATGACGTACGTTAATAATATGTGAAAAAGATCATTTAACATGGTGCAGCTTAATCGTTTGCTCCAACCATCGATTTCGTAAGTTTCGTAGCGCCAGTAAGTGAGCACAATTCTTCGTTTTATTTCTAGGCTGACGTTACTTTTTTATTAACGGCGGAGCTAACGTATATAAATTCTTCTAATAGTCTTCAACGTTCATATTAAGTACCAAACGAGAACCTCTACGTTTTTTAAAATCGTCTTCGTCTTTTCGAACCCGCATTTTTATCAACTGTTTGAACATATTTTTTAATTATTCCTGTGATGTTTAGATATTAATTAAGAATTTTAGAAAATTTCAAATTACTAGGCTCGTTCGTAAATTTATTTATCGCGTTTTAAATTGTTAGCCCACAAAAAAAAGAAATCTTATATATAAATCAGATTCCTGCAAAGAGCAGCTCTTCTCTTCTGTTTTCACACGTACGTACTCACACACATAGGCAAAAATAAGCATAAAATAAACAAAGAGAACTAAAGAGAAAACAAATGGCAAAATACAGTGCAAAATCGCCTGAGTGAGAGCTCTCAAATTACTACCATTTGTAAAATGCATAAATATTAGTTTGCCGGACAATCCCGGTGGCGAAAGTCATAGTGAATCGTCTTGACAAATGCTGAAAATAGTAAAACATCGATGACTGACGATGAATTTACTTTGGTGTCATACATGACTTATTAAAGTAATTGTCCAAATTGTCATAGATGATAAAAGTTGATTTTGTCCAACTTTAAGTTGGCCAATTTTTTTTTTAAATAACGGGTCTGTTATTCGTTATCTGTTATATCTTTGCCTTTATTTAGTTATAGATAATAACTTACAATTAATTGATATACTAGTAATATATTTATTTTAATATTTCTTTTATTGTTCTTTACAGGTAAGTGCGAATTAACAGTCTGGATTTATTGGTTAAAAGAACAAATGTTGTATAAGCTAAGTATTCCTCAGTCAACTTATTTCTTATTTTTTGGCAACTGAGTATTTTGGTTCACAATTGGACAGTAAGCTATCAATGAACATTTGCATATGCGGGAAAAAGCCGATGCCGAACCTCAACTTGACTAACGCAGCGGAAGCTGAAGGAATACTCTCTCGCAATATGACAAAGTTCAGCGTAAACAATTCCCGTTGGCGATGGTATGCACAAATTTACAAATTTATCATTCAAAGAATTACAGTCAATATTGCGATCATAAAGTGCAGATTTCTGCCTACCTATACCAATTCTACGGATCTCGTTCCACTTGGACTTGGAGTCAATAGCAGATGAAGATTTTTCGTGGTGAAACAGAGATTTTGCAACAATAATTCTATTCCTAACAGTTCTGCGAGCGACCTGATAAATAATCCTGAAGTCTTCAATCTTAAACTCTTTCCATCGATTGTAGGCAGCATCTCGTTCCCTTATTAGGCACTTTATCTTATTACTGAACCAGGGTTTCTGGCCAGCTCTTATACGCTTGGTTTTAATAGGGACACACATTTCATAAAAATAATAAAAGATAACAGACGGTCAACAGTCGGAAAAGTATAAATTTGATCCCAACATATACGCTCAATATAGTCATTCAGTTGATAATAATCAATATTATGAAGATCACGAAACGAAGCCCAAGCGTCACCCCTCATAAGGCAGAGGTCGTAGGTTAAGAATGTCAAATCATGCCTCGAAAAAGCCGGTGCCGATAGTTGGTCATAGAGAAGAACCTTGGACCTCCGGTTCACAAAAACCAGGTCAATTAAACTATCCGATGATGAATGATAATGTGTAGGTACAACGATATTCACAGGAATGAGCCCTAGAGCCTGCACAGTTCCAACAAGGGGATTGTCCGTTAATAAATTGTTGTTGAAGTGATCCATAATTATAATATCGTCATACTGAATGGAAATATGCTCAAGAATAGTTAGGAATGGCTCTACATTAATGTTGCTACGAGCCCTATACACACTACTTAATAATAGCTTTCTTCTGTCCGCGGTATATATCTCGAGAAATAGATATTCAATTTCACTTCCAATCCCAGTTTTTAATCCCTTCCTATAAGTAACACTATTACGCACATATATTGCCACACCACCTCCTCTGCATCATAATTCGACACCGTCAACAAGAGTCTTCCTATCAGAGCGAAAAAGTCTAAGTCCCGGCAAATTAAAAGTGGCATCATGCACTTCCAAAGGAAACCAAGTTTCAGATATGCAAATAATGTCAACATCTGCTTACACAAATAAATAACGAAGTTTGACTATTTTCCTCTTCAAGCTCTGCGCATTCAATTGAATAACTTTAAGACCGGGTTTTTATCCGGAAAGAATTCTTATCATGTTGTACAATCAGTCTTTGGAACGGTTACTATTTAAGTTAAACATTTTCCATAGAGGCATTGACAACGCTTACTAAAAATACATTATCAATTATTACAAATTTTGAAAAAGGGTTATATAATCGTAATCTAGAAAACAATATATTAAAATCGATTAAATAAATATGGTTCAAAAAATTTGGGAGTTTAACGATGCAAAAAATATGTACGAAATTATAGACAAAGTTAATTTTCAAATTAAAAATTAAGAAATTATTAATACATTTACATGACGTGAATAGCTGCAACATCAACACTATCAGAATGCGGAAACAAATCGGGCAACTGTTTAATATCATCGATTCGTGAGATTCTGAAAGATAGACTTTACCTTCTCTATTTCTTCTTTATCTTGAAAGTTTCTACAAAAACAATATTAATGAATTCTATGCGCTGGGTCAATGTGTCTACTACTGCCTAGCAATTCTTTAGTTAGCTTTCATGTATAGACCAAAAGATTTTTAAAAATCTATATGCCATTAAGGCTTTATGTGTTTTACTAAGGGTTGACAAAAACCCGGGTTTTTTAAAAAAGGCCAACCCACCGGATCTTATTGGGTTTTTTGATGGTTTTAATGGGTTTTATAACTGCTTCGAAATATCATTCAATTTGCCAATATTTTTTTATTTTTTAGTAAAATTACTTTGTTTTAGCCTTGTATGATCCGCTAAAACTCGGTGATAGATAGATTACTGCATTTGAACAGGGACAGACATTTGAAAGACAGACAAACAGATAAGGTTTTCCTTTTGCAGAAATTCCTAAGCAATTATTAGAAAATATTAAATGCCGCACGCGCCGCATTCTCCCAACATTGCTCCTTGTGACCATTGGCTGTTTTGACGAATGCAATATCTTTTGGCATGTCACCGAATCACTTCTTTTGAAGAAATATGAAATCGGTCACAAAGTGGTTCGCCTCAACATAAGATGTAGGCAGTGATTTGATAAATCTTCATTTTGATAAATTCGTTAATTTATTATCTTTTTTGAGCTAAAAAAACGGACAGAATCAATTTATACTCCCAAAACTTAAATTAAACTAAAAAAAACACATCCGAGTTTTTGACATATAAGACCTAATAAAATCGGGGTGTGATTAATTGGTTTACCCAGTGGATTGCCAACCCTGGTTCTACGTGCTCATCTTCCTCTAATATGCTTTACAGCTCTACACTCCTAAATACTGCGCCTGCAGGGCTCCAATTTATCTACTAAAAATAATATCTATGTTGTAATTAAGAGTTATATTGCTTGGATGGAAACTACGGAAACTTGTAGTGACTATAGTGCCAAAATTAAGTTACTATTAATTAAGTTAAAACCTTTGCTTCCTATTCGAACACCAGACTACCCAGAAATATGGGTAGTTACTAAATCTTGCTCCAAAGTCTAGTCGTAGGAATGTTGATGATCCTCCATAATGCTGGAAATCCCTATTATCTAAAAAAGTCTTACGCTTTACTTTATGTATTTGAGTGTAGATCCTATCTTTACTAAAAAAGAGTTAAATGTTTTTAATTGAAAATTAACTTACAACGACTGTAACTATCTACACCCAGAGAAAAGCAACTATGTAAACCAGCCAAGGTGGAAAATCGTAAATTCAAGAGCTTTCAACGTAAAAGCAATTTAGATTCAAAATCAATGTGGAAACAGTTTTGGTTTTAAAAATGTTCTATATTATTTCAAAATAGAAACCTTTTTAAATCAAAATTGAAAATAATCAAATCAACATAGCACAACTTAACAGTAGTAGTACAGTTCCAAACCTATCACTTACTTTAATGTTTTGGATTTAAAATACAAAAAAAAAAATTGCTTAAAAAATTATTTTCGAAATAAATAATTTAACACAATATTTTTGGAAGGATATTAAATACATAAATAGATAAAATGCATAAATTTTATCAAACAGCACTTCCATATGCATTTGATAGATGACATCATGCAATAGGAGTAATTCTGCTTAAAGAAAAATTGAATTAAAAAAAAAAATCATAAATATGTAGTTTATCAATATGATATTTTCAGGCTAAAATACTGGCTGTTTTTATAGCTACTCAAGTAAAATCGGAGAATATTGCAATAGGGAAGGAGGCAACTACCCATTTTGTATCCTTATGTGGTCCGGTATGAGGTCATTATAGTGTCAGTCGCAAGTTTCCAGCGATCTGGCAATACCGCATTCGAAAAATAGGTCTTTACCTGTGGAAAGATTGATAAGAACATCAATAGGATATCTCTTAAGAACGGCAAGAGAATGAGTCTCGGTAAAATCCGAAAGCTCATGGAGTGATAAGAGTAATTGCAGGTTATCTAAAGCCGATGGCTCAAGCTTAATAAATCGAGAACTCAGTTACTTTTAGAATTGTACACTTAGTAGTGTGATATTTAAATGAACGGACACTGTCTTTTATGGGGAAATGGCACTTTATGGGGAAACGGTTATTCGAACTTCAATAGGATGTGTTAGGTGCATTAGCATATTGCCTGCCGCTGCAAGACACTGCATGTGTAGCAAAAACTATATTCAAATGTATATGCTTACCTTGTAATATCGGCAACAGTTGTAATAAATTAATATCTTTAATAGGGTCCGAATCTAACGTTTTTTTTTCAACTAGTGCTTATTTCGTGAATGGTAACACTTAGCTCATGTCTGATTTGAAAGATAATTAGTTTTATCCTTCCGCTGAACGAATATGGTTGTATATAAGCTTCGCTAAGTGGGCCTGCGGTTGACTTACATGCCGATTTTGCCAAAAAATCATCTTTTCAGATGAAGCTCATTTTGATCTTGGCGGATATGTAAACAAGCAAAGTTATCGAATTTTGGGCACAGAAAACCCGCACGCATACATTGAAAAGCCGATACACCCAAGACGAGTCACTGTTTGGTGCGGATTTTGGTCCAGAGGCATAATTGGGCCATTTTTCTTCGAAAATGAGCAAGGAGTGGCCGTTACAGTCAATGGCGATCGTTATCGGGCCATGTTGAACGAATTTTTATTCACAAAAATTGAAGAGAAGGATATTAGCAACATTTGGTTTCAACAGGACGGCGCCACGTGCCACACAGCCGAAGCTACATTCGATGTTTTGCGCCCTGTTTTTGAAGGTCGCATTATCCGCCGCAGAGCTGAATTCGTTTGGCTACCTCGGAGCTGCGATTTGACACCGTTGGACTATTAATTGTGGGGTGCCGTCAAAGATAAGTGTTACGCCAACAAGCCAGAGACAATTGTCGCTTTAATGGACAATATTCGTAAAGCCATTGGTGAAATACAGCTGCACACAATCGATAATGTGCTTAAAAATTTGACCGATCGTGTAGGCTACTGCATTCCCAGCCGAGGCAGCCGTTTGAATGAAATTATTTTCCATTATTAACCGGAAGGATTTTACTTAAAAAAAAAAAATTGAGAAAATATTCAGTAGTTTTTTTTATAGCATATTCAAATATATATATATATATATATATATATATATATATATATATATATATATATATATATACATATATGGCGGATTATTTATTAAAGATGTGAACTTTTTTATTGGACTTATTTAGATTCCAATTTATATTTTATTTATTTATAATTTTAAAAGTGTTTTCGCATTGAAGCCAAAATCGCCTTTATATTTATATTTTGGCATTTTAAAATCGACATTGAAACATTTTCAACTTGCGGTTGTTGTCTTTGATAATAAACTAATTCAGAAATCCAACATCTTGAACATAGCGATGCTACATGATAGGCAGATTAACAGTCTGAAAAAATACTTTACCACTGTAGCACAAACCTACACCTTATATAGCACGCTGAAGGAAGTGGACGGTAATCTTACACCCTTAAACCTGAAGAATAGATCACTGCTTAAAGCTACATCACTGAACGACCTGGAGACTGCGTGGAAAGCTAAAGTAATCCATGGAAGATACCGAAATGAGATCTCTCAGGAATGTATCGATGTACATAGTACGCATGGATGGTTCACAAATGGAACACTATTTCACGAGACCGAAGGTCACATTGCTGCTATACAAGATGGCGTCATTTGCACTAGGGACTATATGAAATATATTATCAAAGATCAAAGCATCACTAGTGATTTATGCAGAATGTGTGGAAGTGGGACGGAACCATAGCACACATTATTAACGGCTGTTCAATTATAGTGGCAAGCCACTATAAGAACAGGAATGTCTTAATGGGCAAAATATTACATATAGAGATCATCAAACATTTCAATTTATTAAGGGTCGCACCGCCATAACCCGTAATGGAAAAGGGACCGACCACGATCTACTGGGACCGATCTATATTAACAGATATAACGCAGAATGAAACATCATCACCGAATAGACCCGATATGATTATAATTGATAAGCGGGATAAGACCGCGTTCAATGTTGATAATTTTCAAATTAACAAAAACATTTATATTTTAAAGATTAACTCAATGTGGTTTTACATACATTCAAAGTTGAATTACCGTTAAAAAAATTCAAGTTGTATAATTTTATATTCAACAACGAACCACTTCGATTTTACAATGTGATTTTTCTCGCTGTTTACGTTGTGTATATACTATCTAGTGTAGGTGTAAACCGTAGCCTAAAGTATGATATAAAATTTTGGGATATATTATGCGTATAAAATTCAGTTGTGTATAAGCTTATCAGACACTAAGTTCCTAACGTGGAAGAAAGTAACCTGCAGATATTTCCTAGATGAACGGTTAAATCCCAATCACTGTTTTCTGTTTCTGTGTTTTCTTCACTCTGTAGGTTCCTCCTGCTGTAGATGTAGTAGGGTTTAACTCCTCTCGTCATTCGCAGTGTAGGATATAAAAGTTTATTCAAAAATTTTGTATATAAACTTTTTTATTTCACTGTAGTCAAATCGAAATTACATTCCTACTTAATTTTTTTTTATTTAACAGTTATCGTTATTCATTTTAGTATCAAGTGTGTGTTTATTCACCTAAGTGACTGTCAATGCACATTTACAACATTTTACATTTTTATTGCTCCTATTGTTGTTGTTTTTTCATTTTACCTCCAACATTATTTAACTTAAACTTGACTTACTTTGAACTCACGATAACTTCAACAACAACAACAACAACTAACCTCGCCCAATTCCACCATTAACGTGTATTACAGAGTACAATAACAGCAATAAAAACGACAACAACGCGCCAACATTTCGTCAATATATTTTGACATCAGTACACAGTCGTGCATACGAGTATGTAAAGATCACCTCTTTTTGAAAATAATTTCACCATAAGCCATAATGGATTTACAATAAAATATCGGAAACAGAGAGAATAAATAAACCAGACTAGAGAGACAGAGAGATCATCAGACTGTCTTACATGTGTTGTTGCTTTTTACAGCTATTTATCATATGATCGTTATTTGTACTGTGCGTTAAGAAAAACAGTAAGAATGAACGAACATCTGTGCGTAGTTTACTGAACGTTTGTATGTATTTGTCTGAATGCGTTAAAAATTTTGTCTTGTACATGTAATTGTGTTGTTTTATAAATTTTTGTTGTTATTTTTTATAGCATTTTTTTCAAATTCTTGTTGAGCTTAGTTCGTTATTGTTATTCTTTATTGATGTTGAGTACTTTTCTGAAATTGTGTTTATTGGTGTGTTTGTTTTTGTAATTCGTTTGCTTTTGTCATTTTGTACGCATAACGTATAAGTCAGTCAGTTGCACATTGTGGTACACAAACACCAACAATAAGACGTCGATAAACTTTATATACTCATACACCTGATACCTTAGTGACGCTTTTTAAAAAACACTAAAATTTTTAGTTGTTTTTATCAATAGGATTAGTTGCAGAGATGTATACTATGCGACAAAGTATATATAAAGTATTTTTTTTTTATAAGACCAGCACCCAGCACCCCTACTCATGCAGTTGATTGCGCTGGTACTAGGAAAATAGGCTATTGGAAGGAGGACAGAGGGAGTAGTGTTTATGGACGTTAGATTTAAATTTACTCATGTCGTAAGTGTCAGGAAATACTTTCGCTGGAAGATTATTCCACAACAGTGATTATTCCGAACAGTGCGACCAAAGAACGAATTCTCCCTAGACTTTGAAGCACCGGCCCATACATGAGAGTTGTATTCCATTTTGGGTCGGATATAGGTCTTGCAAATATTAAGGAGATCTGATGGAGTGAAGTATTTCTTGTACCGTCTCAGAAAACCAAGGCACTTGAATGCTTCTTTCCACACTTGAAATATGTGATCATTCCAACGAACGTCACAGTGAATTCTCATGCCCAGAACATCAAGAGCATCTGATTCCTCAATATCAACATTACCCATTGACACAGATGACAGCACACCACCACGCCTGTGTGTTAAAAATTAACATCGAGTCTTACGTGCATTAAAATCGACCCTGTTCGCACGACCCCACTCGGAGACCTTCACCGGGTCACTTGTGAGTGTGACGTTCATATTCATCCTTCTTACCCCAACCTCCAAAAGGCTCGGTCTACGATCAAAAGAATATGAGTGACAAATGTTGTCATCCGCAAAAGAGTAGATAGGATTAGAAGTGAGAAGAAGAAAGTCGTTAAGAAATATTAGAAAAAGAGTAGGAGAAAGAACAGAGCCTTGCGGTACCCCTGAGTTGACCCTGAACTCGTCTGATGAGACCCCATCTATAAACACTTTTATAGAGCGATCTCTGAGAAAACTCGATATAAGTCGAGAGAAGTGACTACCGACACCAAAAGCATTAAGTTTCGAAATGAGAGCCTCGTGCCAAACTCTATCAAACGCCTTTAGATATCCAGAGCCACAACCTTACTCTCGCCAAAACCATGAATGGACTTGTTCCACTTATCCGAGAGCAACGCCAGCAGGTCACCAGTATATATATAATATAATAAGTATAAATTTATATATAAGTATAAATTTTTAATTTGTTTTATCGCATAGTGTATATTAGATCCATTAGAATATTTCAGCACGGTAATGTGATCGTGTACGATCGAGAACAGTTCACTTTCGTGGCTCTAATAAACCGTTTTAGCTTCGCTTTAGAAAAGAGTCACGTTTGTAAATTAAGCTTAATTTTTAAAAGTTTAACTCAGTGATTAAAGACTTGAACGGATGTTTAGAATTCCTCTAAGACGGTGTAGGTCTGGCTATACCATATGCTGCTTATATACTTGATCATAATTACCGTAATCCTTTTGACTACAATGCTAACTTCCCGGTTTATACTTCCAGAAATTTTAACAATGATTCTATATTCCATATTTATCCTAATATATGTCAAAGCTGTGCTTAAAATCAAATTTTCTAAGCAGTGTCTTAGTGGATGGAATGAAAAAACTTCACTATTAGTATCGGTAACCTAAAGATTATATCCTATCTTATCTGTATTCGTCAAAAGACATTCATTTATTATACAAAGTCAACTAAGACTCTGCACAATTCATTGAGAAAGTCCAGAAAAGTCTTTTGCAAATTAGCCGCGCTATTGTTCTTATCGGTTTCGATAAATTTTAAAGAATCAAGCTTTATTTGTCGAAAATATTAAAAGCAGTTTAAATAAACTTTACTGCTGGCAAGTGCCTGTCACTTTCACTGTTTACCGAAACCAATGGCCAGGTATCGCCATCAAACGTCTGGTCATTCCTATATCTTTGTCTTTTCTATCTAGTGGTTAAAAGAGTCTTCCTTGGGCAATCTTCTAAGCTTTTAGACCATAATTTCCAATGAAAGTAGCTGCGAGGTCACCTATTTTACGCACCCTTTCGCTGGTAACAACTAATAACTCTGGTTGAGAAACCGTCAACTTATCGAAGTACCCTACCTTTAAGTGACTCTTCATATTAGAATTGCTCGTTAAAAGTGTTGAAGTGTAACACGTTGCATGAATTATTATTTCTCTCTCTCTCTTTCTTTTTCTTTTTTTCACTCTCTTCCTCTAACATGTTGCTGTTGTGTATGTGTGTCAGTGCGTATAGTTATTATTTTATTATGAGTTGATTATAGGCTATAGACTCACTGAGTAAAAGCTTCCGTGTAAATGTCGCACAAGTCAACAAGTTGCCGGCCATTTGTTAATGGTGGTATTGTTGTTTTTTTTTTTTTCTATTATTTTTGCCGTTGTTATTATTATTATTGCTGCAATATTGTATTTTTACAATTTCGTTTGCTGCTGCTACAACTAAAGCTATTGCTATTGTCGCTGCTATCATTTTCATATCGTCGCCTGCTACTTTTGCTATCCGACAAAGTGACTGGCTGACTGACTACCTCACTATGTTTTGTTACATTGAACTGTTTACTTATCTCCCTCTTCCACACTCCCTCTCTCTCTCTCCCTCTCTCTCTCTCTCTCTCCTTCTTTTACTAAATCGTTAAAGTTATTGCCGATCATTCCATTGCTCATGCGAATGGGGCTTTCGTCAGCCAGACGTTGCATATTCGCATTTGTTGTCAATGTACAAGGCCAACGTGTGGCAGTTTACATTTTTATTACAATAATCGTAATCGTACATATAATGGATAACAATTTTTGAAAATGAGCATAATTGGACATATTGAGACACTATTTTTCATGATTTACAGTTTGTATGCATTGCGCTGTGAAGAGAATGTCTGTCTGGCTATCAGGTATTTTTTTTAGATCGTCTGATTGTCATATGCGTACTCAATTGAATGATTCGAGCTTAAAACTCAGACAATGACTTGTGCAAACAATTCAATGCTTTGAACTGCTGTTGTGTGGCTGCTGCATTTGTATGTTATTCAGGGAATTATTTTTTAAATTTTTTTGTAATTTCGTGTCAGCATTTTAAAACATTTTTTCCAAAAAACGAAATGTATTATTGCTAATTGGCTAACTATTTTATATACAAGTCTAGTCTTGTCTGATTTGTTTTATAATCCATACTACAATCTAACAAATCTATTTAGAGTCTGAGTAATCTTGCGGCTATATTCCATAAATTTAAATTTTGAGTTTCAAATACAAATTAGCTAAAATGCACTTTAAGGTTAAAAACCCTTCTTTGCAAATTCTTATTCAAAATCAGTATTTTAACTAAAGTACACTTTGAGCTTTTTTCATACTCGAAACTGGCAATAGTATATTTATTTTATTTCTCACTTACAATATGAAAAATACAAATTCATACAATCTGATAACTTAAATTTCGTTATTTTTCTAAAAAATTATGATTAAACACTTTTCGCATATTTTTTTTAAGAAGGAAAACTTTTTTGATCTATAATCGTATAAAAAAGATTATTTTCATTATTTTCATGCCTTGTGAAAAGTGTACGATTGTTGATTTGGCATACTGTAAATTATGATAAGGAAAAATGTAATATTTTGTGATAATTGAGAAAAATGTTGTATTGATATCGTTATAATGCAGAAGACAATATGGCTTTAGTTTTTAACCTGCGTTACCAAGCAATCGCTGTCTAAATTCGTTATATTTTTTTAAAAATAAAATGCGACAGTAGCGGGTTCTGCGCTCTATCTTGCCAGTATGTCTAATTTTAGCCATTGTAAAATAACTGCATTACTAAACAAATAAAATTTGAATTTGCTAATAAATTCTGTTCTTATTTATGAAGAATACTTCGCTAGGCCACTTTCAATTTTTTATTTTAAAGTAGGCTCCAACTTAATTGTTTTCGCTTTTTTTTGCTTCTTCTTCAACAGATATAAAGTCAAAATGAGAGCTTTATTATCATTATCACTGCGATCTATGGGATCTATTATGCCTTTCCGGTCTATAGCTTGTTCAGCAGATCTGCTGCCTTTCTAAAGCGTAAGCAGATCTGAAACCATAATGGTAAATATGTAACCCAGTGAGATCCTATGTCTACCTCAACATATCCATATAAACATATTAAGAAATTCAATATATGTTTCGCCGTCTCCAATGCCGTGAACATAGTCTACAAACATACATATTCAGATGAGTTCTCAAACCACAAATTTTTAATTGCAATACTTAAGTGTGTATGTTAATAGTGTGCAAGAATAACATTGTACCGTAAGTACAGTCCATAAACATCCCCATCTGTAACCACCTTTCTCTTC
Source organism: Wohlfahrtia magnifica (assembly GCA_023159175.1). Taxonomy (NCBI): domain Eukaryota; kingdom Metazoa; phylum Arthropoda; class Insecta; order Diptera; family Sarcophagidae; genus Wohlfahrtia; species Wohlfahrtia magnifica. The sequence continues at coordinate 82,113 of JAKWBJ010000189.1, forward strand.
AGATGCGGTTTCAGTCCACAATGGTCCGTAATAGACTCCGAGACTTTTCGATCCTACTGGGGAAATAGTTGAGTGTCTTCCATGCTGAGATTATGGAAATTACCATGTGTGCGTAGATCCAACTAGACAGATAGCTAAAACCATTAATATATTCTCTGACAGCCCAGCTGACTTAAAGGCACTTGGCTCAAATCCTATGACATCTAGACTGATCAAATATTGCTACGATACGTTGCAAAAGCTTTCCCTTAGAAATAGATTTCAGTTGTTTAAGGTACCTGGACACTGTGGAATAGATGGTATAGAAACAGCGCACAGTGGGGTATTTGATGCTTAAAGTGGGAATCAATTCGGGGAGCCTTTCTCGAGAACTAAATTCAATAGGTTTCGATCAACTTTAGTCAGAAATGTATAGATAAATAGTTTTTATGCATACTTTAGTAGAAATTTTTAGTTTTCTTCTCCTTTTTTATTTTTATTAACTCAATACTTTTATTTTTCTTGTAATAAAAATAATCAAAAAAAAAGACTTTATTTTTTATCATCGGACTTATGACTATAACTGCCATCACCATCACCAGCAACATCATCATTATCGTCGTCATCATCATTACTATCGTCTTCATCATCATCACTATATTGAAGATTTTCTGTATTTTGTTTAAATACTAATAAGGTCAGCGATTCTTGTGGAAAATTATTACCCTTTTTTGTCTCTTAACTTTCTCATATTGGATATAATAGGATCGGAAGTCTCTAAAAGTCTTAAAAATATATCCTCATTAGATATAGCTTCTAAACATTTTCGCGAAAAATTCTCTCTAAAATATCAAGTGCAAATACCCGAAAAATGTCAATATTTATTTGAAAACCACTTGAAACTGTTACCTTTATTACGTGCATTCGCTTTATTAAATTGACGTCAATGTTTGTTATTTGTGCCGAAATGTCTGCATTTTGGAAGAAACGCCTTGCAGTGTTGCCGTCATTGGAATTTCCAAATCCAGGTTTTGGACGCCTAAATTCTCTTTGGATGCGGGCTTTGTTAATTGAAATAAGTTTCTTTTTATCTTCAGAACTAGCGTGCCACTTCATTATTGTAAGTGTTTACGATAAATGAAGAAGCCATTCGAAGAATCGAATCCATCTATGAAGGATTGGAAGATCGTGTTTTTATTGACTTAAAAGGCCACAAATGCCTACGTGGTTCGTAAAAATACTCCGTTATAATTTACATCAAGTAGTCTTAATACATATGTATGTATTTCATGTATTTATAAACGTAAATCAATTTATTTTTGAAAAGAAGCAAATATGAGCATGATTTTTTTCACCAGTAGTTTATGGAATGTTTGTATTTTTAGGAGAATTAAAAACTTTACTCAACTTTGCTTAACTAACTACTTTAAGTCCACATATTTCCCAAGAATGGCTGATTTTTAGCCTCCATTTCAAACAACATAAAAAATGTGTACACTGACTAAACATAGAAATAAAAAACGCAAAATTACTCTCACTAACCTGAAGTAAATGATTCCATTACTACTTTTTACATTAACCTTCAAGAATCTATAGAAATTTCAGTTTTAAAAGTACATAAATCTGTGTTTTTACGTTTACTAAACAAACAAAAAACACAAAAGTCTCTTACTCTGGAAGAACATAGCAGCATAACTAGTGATGTAGAATTTTATCTACAAAACTTTTTTACCGTTTTCAGATTTTTTTTTTTTTTTTTTGATAATTCCCACTTTCGGTATCAAATACCCCAATGTGTGCCGTTAAGCATTTCCTCGTCGGATAGAGCATATTGCAATGAATATAGTTTGGGTATCTCTATAAAGTTCCCCAAGAACCAATTTCACGTTGATGCTTAACACTTTGAAGGATATTATTATCGGAAAATCGCTAAAAAATCTAAACGCTAAGGGTGCCAAATTCTGGAGAAGTGAAAAGAATACATTCAGAAGCAAAAAGAGTACAAATGCTGAAGAAATACCTTCTTAAGCATTTTCAAAATCTTTTAAATCAGGATCTAAGTAAATTTCTTCAACTTCAAAAAGGCAAATCTGAATGGCAAAAATATTAAATATTTTAATTAATTAACTTCAAAGCTTAAAGAAGCTAACAATTATTTCAGATAAATTATCTACTAAATATAAAAAACAACACAAAAACCTAAAGAAAGTGTGAAAATGCACCTCACAGTGGAAGTGAGTCATTAACTGTAAATTTATCTTATACTTAAATAGTCCATAATTTGGAATCTGGTCGTCTATTTGGAATCTGGTCCTCGTCATTTTAGATGTACGAGAAATTTTTTGCAAGTCACTCTAATTATAAAACATCGAGAAGGTGTTTTTGTGACTTAATGGCCTATTTGCTGATATTTTGGTTACAATGGTCCTATCAATTTGCAATAATATTTAAGTTCAGAAATTTTACTAGAACTTGGAAGGGGAATGAAGCTGTTTGGGAAAGTTGTATGACAACCCATCCTTTGGATTATTGCCTTATTGAAAGCGCAAACTTCCAAAAAGACCTGTTTTTTCACTGATTGAATTTAATTACCTTCGAATAGGTTCAAATACGTGAAACAATTTTCATTTGCTGCAATAAGAACTTAAAAGCCAAATTTAGCAAAATTGTTTAACGCCAAAGCATATCTAAACTGCATACATACATACATTCTCTATTTTATTTTTATTTTATAAGAGCACATTTATTAAATTTTAAGATCATATTTCTGGTTTCCCTGACAATAAACATAATGTCATCACACAACGCAACTTTTCTTCAAAATTATTCAATATAAAAACTTGATACCCACGGTAAAGTATGGCGGGAGTTTAGACATGTAAAGGGTGGTCCAACCATAATGCACGATGTTAATTGTGAGTCACACCTTAACGTCAAGTTTTCCGCCCAACTTAATTTGGCATTTCTTTGTTTCCGTGTTTCGCAAATTCAACGATGGAGAGGTACACAATTGAGCAGCACGTTAAGATTGTGGAAGTCTTTTACGAAAATTAGCATTGGAATCAATACGAATTTCGTGCTCCTCGTGACTTTTTTGGTCAGCATAATCGACAAAATGTGTCCACAATCGGGGGAACTGTGGGCAAATTCTAACAAACCCGGTCTTGGAAATGTGGAAACACTTGTGCATGCTCGCCCAATTTGTTCTGTGAAAAACATTGCTGTTGTTAGTGATAGTGTGGCAGAATAGCCGTTAATCTCGAGTCGTCGTCGTGCCCAAAAATAGAACGTCTCACGAACATCACTGATGCGAATTTAAATTTACACGCTTACAAGGTTCAATTGACACGAGGGCTGAAACCTACTAACCATTACAAGCGTTGTCGATACGCCGAATGGTTAGTTGAACATACAGGAGTGAATAGTGACCTTACAAAGAAAATCATCATCAGCGACGGGGCACACTTTCACCTCAATGGATTCGTTAACAAGCACAAGTGCCGCATTTGGGCAAATGAGAATCCACGAGTGATTGTAAAGGGTCCGCCAAATAATTTTTTTTTTTTTGCTATAAAAAAAAAACTACTGAATATTTTCTCAAATTTCTTTTTTTATTTGAAAGTACAATCCTTCCGGCTAATAATGGAAAATAATTTCATTCAAATGGCTGCCTCGGCTGGCATAGCCTACACGATCGGTGCAATTTTTAAGCACATTATCGATTGAGTGCAGCTGTATTTGCCTCTGGACCAAAATCCGCACCAATCAGTGACTTGTCTTGGGTGTATCGGCTTTTCAATTTATGCGTGCGGGTTTTCTGTGCCCCAAATGCGACAATTTTGCTTGTTTGCATACCCGCCAAGATCAAAATGAGCTCCATCTGAAAAGACGATTTTTGATTCTGCAACATTACCATGGTTTTCAAAGTAATGTCGCAATATTTCCTAGCGTTGTTCAGGCGTATACACAACCATATTCGTTCAGCGGAAGGATAAAAGTAATTATCTGTCAAATCAGACATGAGCTAAGTGTTACCATTCACGAAATAAGCACTAGTTACAAAAAAAAACGTTAAATGGCGGACCCTTTATTAAAAAAAAAAATTAGTTTGCTTTTGTTCCTGTGACGTGAAGCTAAAGTTTATGTAATGAGTTGCCCGACTTTCAATGTGAACGATTGTATATGAATTGCTTAAAGTAAGTAGTACTGCTACAGAAGAGTTCAATCGGATGAATTCGAAATGAAATTTGTCTTATGTCCAAATCATATTTTTGATACTTTAAATAGGCAAATTACAGTTACATTAAATAAACACATTTAAACCCTAAACATTTTTAATTGAATTCACTTCACTGTACAAGACCAAAATTTTACTAAATTAAAACAAGCACCATTCCCATAAAACAACTACAACATATACAAGCCCACATGTACACAGAAAAAAGACAAAATATAGAGTGAAAAACAACAACGAAAGAAAATAAGGGAATTCAATTGAAAACAAAAACAAAAATCCGCACTGACACTCTCTTATTTACTCCCGTGCTCACTCTATAAATAAAATATTGTGGTAGGGTCGAGTACAGTTAATCGAAATAACAACAACACAAAACACAAAACGAAAAGTGCTTAAAAAACAAAACATTAAACAGAATATGCTGTAATACGTACATACCATACACACATGCATTCAGTCTTTGCCTTTGTTGTTAAGTTCCAAGCCTCGCATTTCCCTTCCTTATAAACCTACGATAAACTAAATTTTTAGTACTAAGTACTAAGCTTAAACACTTTTATACAATGCATGCATACACATTTATTCAGTGAGTGTGTGTGTGTGTGTGTGTGTGTGTGTGAGTGTAAAGCTTAAACATTTTATTTGTAAACATTCATTCAATCATACACAACAATCATTGTCAACATGTTTGTGCGAATAAATTTTGTAAACATGTCTGTATGAGTGTGTGTTTGTAATGTGTGCGCTTCACTTACATGTGTATGCCTGCAACACTAGCAGCAACAAATAAATTTGAAGCCATACAAAAATAACAGAACAAATTACAAAAACAAAAAATGTCTTTTATTATATCTCTTACTAATAATATAAGGCAACAACAATAATAAAATAAAAAAATAAAAAAATGTTAAGGTTATTAACCATGAAAACAACAACAACAACAGCAACAATAAAAACAATGATAGCAAAACAAAAAACCATTGACATCAAACAAATTGAAATTTAAAAATAAGAACAAACACAAAACAAAAATTTATCAAAAACATTAACAGTAGAAACAACAACAATAAGGGCACGAAGAGCAAACAGTTTTAAATAGCAATTACAACAACAACCGAACATTACACAACACAAAATATAATGTCACTCAATGTTTTTGTCAAAATCTTCCAAAACGAAAACAAAAATACAACAAAAGAAAGAATAAAACAAAAGAGAATACATATAAATCGACGACAACAACAACAACAACAACACTAAATAAAAGACAAACAGTGAGAGCAACAACAATAATAAACATAAGCAGGGGAATTAAAATTAAAAGCAAAAACAGCAACAAAAAATTACGATTTGACTGACAAATTTCATATTGTGGCTGGTCAAGAAACGAAGTCATACAATTTCCTGTTCATTTTTATTTTTTTGAATACAAAAAAAAGAAAATATATTTATTTATTGTTGTTGTTGTTGCTGCCGTTTTGTTATTTTTAAACTTTTTTTTAACAACAACAAAAATACTAAAAGCGTGGTATTAAATAACATTTAATGGCATTCAGTTATTTTTATAATTAAATTTTCTTTTTTTAGAATTTATTTCCATTTTCTCTGGGCATTTATTTGTTTCAAAATTTGTCAATCAAGAAATAACTATGACAACATACTCGTATTAATATTTAAGAGATAGGTATGTACATCATAAGAATATAGTGACTTTGCTAATTTACTAAAAAAAAACATTTACAAATTTAGACATTTCATCCACTTTAAAGTAAAGTCCGCTTTATGCACAGTGTCGAACTAAATTATGGGCAAATTAAGCTCTTTCAACTTCTACAGAAATTTTTGATAAGCTTATATGATTTTATACAAAATTTTGTTGAACAAAAATTATTGGCACCCTTCATCAGAAACTAAAGGATGATCCAACCATAATGCACGATGTCAATTGTGAGTCACACCTTAACGTCAAGTTTTTGGCCCAACTTAATACGACATTTCTTTGTTTCAGTGTTTAACAAATTCAGCCATGGAGAGGTACACAAATGATCAGCGCGTTAAGATTGTTGAAGCATTTTACGAAAATGGGCGTTCAAATCAAAATGCATTTCGTTCACCAAATGTATCCACAATCGGGAGAATTATGCGCAAATTTTAACAAACTGGGTCTGTAGGAAATGTGTAAACACCTGTGCATGCTCGCCCAGTTCGTTCTGCGGAAAACATTGCTGTTGTTCGTGATAGTGGGGTAGAAATGCCGTCAAGCAGTTACAGTGAATCGTGTTCGCTAGTGCGATAACGGATAACGGACTTCTTAAGGCTAGAAATCGAGGAGATAGACCTGAACGACATGTGGTTCAAACGGGATTGTGTCACTTGCCACACAGCTAACGAATCAATGGCTTTTTTGTGCGAGAAATTAAATGGCCATATTATCTGATGTCATGGCGATGTTAATTGTCCTCCATGATGATATGATTGGACATCATTAGACGCCTTTCTTTGAGGATATTTAAAAGAAAAAGTGTATGTCAGTAGGCCAAGAATAATTCAAGTGCTATAGGATGATATAATTCGGTACTGTAATGATATTGAACCTCAATTATGTCTCAGAGTCATTGAAAATATGGACTGACGGAGAGAGATATGCTACAGCGAGCATTTGGCCGATATTTTGTTTCATACATAATTGTCATAGATAGATAGAAGGCTATCGAAATAAAAAAATATTAAGAAAACTCTCTGAAAACTTTTTGTTTTACTTACAATTAACATCGTGCGTTTTGGTTGGACCACCCTTTATAAGATGTTGGTTAGAGGCCGAAAACTGATATTAAGTTGTTATACCTTTTGTTTTATAACTGCATCTAGTCATTTTGGAATAGAATTCATGAATTTTTTGATGACCAATGTCTCAATATTGTATAGGGTGAACCATCTATCGGCTTAAATGTGAACCAGCAGTTATTTCGAATTTGGCAATACTTATGTCATTCTATTCTGTCACACAGTTCAGTATACTATCTCCACTGAACGAAATGAACCGATTTACGCTTGAGCAACGTTAGAAATGTATCACCATTTAAAATCATCTTTTCGGATGAAGCTCATCTTCATCTTGGCGGGTAGGTTAGTAAGCAAAATTGCCATATTTGGGGCTCAGAAGACCCAAACGTGGTCTTACAGAAGCCAATGCACCCACTACGAGTGACTGTTTGGTGAAGCTTGTGCATCAGCTCATATTTCTTTGAAAATAAGAAAGGCGCAACCATGATAACCGATTTTTTGTGCCCGCTCTTTATGGTATTGATGTGAACGATGTTTGGTTTCAACAGGATAGTGCAACTTGTCACACATAATATGCCGCAATCGATTTATTGCGTAAAACGTTTGATGGCTTTTAATTAGCTGAAATGGCAATGTCAGTTGGCCGCCAAGAAGCTGCGATTTAACACTGTTGAACCATTCTCTGTGGGTCGAATCAAATAATATTTTATTTCTAACGGGAACAGTTGTACTTCATAGCAAAAAAATAAATTTGGCAAGATTTCAAACCGTTTATGTTTTATAGCATTTTTAAATTTAAACTTCAAATGGCCCACCCTATAATACTCTTTTTTAATCCATTAGATCCACTCCTTCCATAAAGTGCTGTCTTTATCCACCGGTATGCTTCCTCATGTGCTTCTTATTACATCGGATGCTTCATTAAGTTCCCATAACTGCTACACAACATCCTCACCTAGACCGTGCTCAACAAATGGTTATATCCTGTGTAAATGTCAATATAATACAAGAATTTACCGCGTTTTTAAATCACATAAACACCAACGTTTGAATACAATTTTTTTTTTAGGTTATAATTGTAGAGGTTTTCAGGAATGTTAATTTTCGTCTAAACCCATAGGCAAACATAATTGCCACATATAACTTGATTAGCTGTAGGCATCATGGAGCTTACATGGAGCACATAGTTTTTGATAGAAAATGGCTGAATCCAAAACAGAAATTACTCTCATCACCTTACTTTCTACATTCTACACTTTTTTACATCTAATTGTTTGGAAAAATTCGGAGCCTCGTTGGGAAGAATTGAGAGTAGATTGGTACTTGCCCTCAACTACATTTTTTATACACCAACTATGTTACAAAAAATAGTCCAAATAGCCAAAGATATTTGCGCTTTCTGGACAAATTTATAAACCTAAGCCCCTGCGCATTGCCGTGAAATTGTCAAACTTTAAAATATTAGAAAAATTCAAATCCGAACGGTCACCTCTCAAGCTTTTGGAAGCATTACCTACATATCAATTTGGACCATTTTCTAGGCTCTGTTGGCGACAACCGCCTACAACTCTCAAGATATTGTCAACATCGGTGTAACATTTAATATTGTAATTAATATTTTCAATTTCTACATTCATTTCTAATTTTTTCATAAAAAAACAGAAAAATAAATTAAATAAAAAAATTTGTTTTCTGACATTATCAGCTGTTTTCGGCATTCGGTGGCTTAACCAATGATTAACAAAGGGGTGTGAATGATTTTTTTATGTAAACTATTGTTGTTAGCTAACTAATAACTGTAAATTTGGGCATTAAAGCTCTAGGCTAAAATAGCTGGTCTTGTTGGAGATAAAATTCTGGGCAATCAAATAAATAGGCGCTAGAAACACACCCGTCGCACTTGATTTTGACTTTTAAGCACAACTCTATTGCAAAATCAACGTCATAGTAATGCATATTTTTTTAGAGGTTCATAACTTTGAGTTGGCAACACGGTTCCACTTGACGAATGATTTAACAGCTGATAGCTGTTTCTTGCTTACCTTAGATAGGCTTATGGCTGGACTTATGCCAGAGCAAGGCTTGCAAATTGTTGAATTTTTATTTTTCGAAATAATAGTTCCGTTGTCAAACATCAAAATTACAAATTTTGTTCTGCGATTAAGACCATTTCTGGTTCAATGGCTGTAAAAATGAGCAGACTTGTCGCATTTGGAGTCAGGATGGTCCATAAGCTTTTCTCAAAGCAGGATTACACCCACAGAAAATTACTGTTTCACATGTAACACACAGCATACAGTGGATCGTGTGATTTAATCCAATTGGATTATTTTCTTTGGGTTATGTAAAGTCACTTGTCAACGTCGATAAACCACAGACAATTGAACACCTGGAAATCAACATTCAAAGAGTTATTGGCGAAATACGGCCGCATATCCTGTAAAAAGTGTGTAAAAATTTGTGTTCAAGTTTGTGGCTTTTCTAACCAACGAAGTCCGTTTTATTGATATCAAATGTATATTTTTTTGTCTTATTATGATTTATACTTGTGTAACTGTAAAAGAAACACCCATTATAATATGAAATAGCTGACGTGCCTGATGCTACTCAGATCAGAGTTGTTACACGAAAAATTTCAACTAAAACTGACTTCCTTGGCTTATCTCTATGAGTACAAAAATGTTAACGTTCAGATACAAGTTTTACTCTTTCTTTTAGTTATCTTTCTGTTCTGTTTGTATTTGTTGTTGTTGTTCTTATAATTTATAACAACTATAATAACAACAACAATCATAAAATACAGAGACTAGCAATTATCTGTGACCTTAACGAAGTTCATGTACTTTGTAATTTTATTTTATTTCATTTCATTTCGTTTCATTAATTGCAAGTCAATTACACATTTTTTTAATTTTATTTTTTGTTTGTTTTTATTTTTTGAAGGAGCTTTATGTTGTCACTGCTATGGTTGTTGTTACTGTTGCAGTTGCTATTGCAGCTGTAACTGCTGTTACGTTTTATCTGCTTTTCGAGTCGCGTAACTGAAAAAACAAATAAAATTTTTCGCAAAAATTCTTCAGAATGAAAAAAAGGTTCTTTAAAAACCAAACTCATTTCCCTAGAAAAATAAATTCAAATGCAAAGTAAGGAGTCTCTTGTTCTTTTACTTCTTTTTCTTCTATTTATTGATTGTCTTTAATTAAAATACAACAAAAATCAATTAAAAAGCCAAAGATGTCTCTGCGAAATATTTCTATTTTGAATGAATTTTCTGAAAAATAAGAAAAAGAGTAGTGAACACAGAGCGATTGACTTCTATCATAATTCGGTGCCTTTTTAGGTGAAAAAAGCAACAGACCATTAACACTGTTAAATAGAGATGAATAAACCCTGTGCTATTTTTGTCAACCCAGCTGTAAATTTCCTATCTTTAAGATGAAGTCGACATTTTTACTTTAATTATGCAAATGAGTCTTTTCCTTTAAAACTATTTTCACTAGAAATTCTTTTCCATTCAAAATAATTTTAAATTAATGCGTAAACCTTGTAAAATGTTAAATAGTCGGTGAATATTTAAATTTTTCAAAAAAATTTTCTAAATTTTCATTCAAGCCAAATACAAATACAAAAAAAAAAGTAATCAAAAACCATAAGCTAAAAATCTCTTTAGGGTGTTAAATATAAAGAAAGAATGTTTACCAATTGGACACTTGAGTAAAATACTAGGGTGGCCTCAAAATTTTCCGACCTTTCAGAAGAAACACAAAAACTTTTGGAACATTTTTCTTAATTTCTAAATATAATCTACGTAGAGTTCTATACACTTTTCCAAGTTAAATTCAATTACATCAAGGTTGACCTTAAATTCACATTGGCGATTATAAATTACGAATAAATGCATATGTATGTATATGTATTTGACATTCGAAATAGTCACGGTAGAATAATTTTTCCATAGTGCCAATGAACCGAGTCATGATAAGTTTTTATCTTGAAATTTCGATTTTACCGATAGAACAGATAAAAGCGTCCTTTATTTGTTAAGTTGTTGGCATGTTGTATCAAACCAGCTAAAACCCGGAGTGCTTCGCTACCCCTACATCAATTATCATCTTAGCTACACTATTTTAGTTACAATTTTTTACCCATTTTTCCCCATTTTATACCCTTCTCATTCAAATAAAGGGTCCGCGAAATATTTTTTTTTTTTTCTTGAAAATGCTAAAAAAAAACTACTGAATATTTTCTCAAAGGATGGATTGTACCTCCAGTTAATAATGGAAAATAATTTCATTCAAATGGCTGCCTCGGCTGGCCATGCAGTAGCCTACACGATCGGTCCAATTTTTAAGCACATTATCGATTGTGTGCAGCTGTATTTCACCAATGGCTTCACGAATATTGTCCTTTAAAGCGTCAATTGTCTCTGGCTTGTTGGCGTAACACTTATCTTTGACGGCACCCCAGAAACAATAGCCCAACGGTGTCAAATCGCAGCTCCCAGGTGGCCAAACGACATCAGCTCTGCGGCTGATAATGCTATCTTCAAATACAGGGCGCAAAACATCGAGTGTAGCTTCAGCTGTATGGCACGTAGAGCCGTCCTGTTGAAAACAAATGTTGCTAATATACTCCTCTTCAATTTTTGTGAACAAAAATTCGTTAAACACGGCCCAATAACGATCGCCATTGACTATAACGGCCACTCCTTGCTCATTTTCGAAGAAAAATGGCCCAATTATGCCTCTGGACCAAAATCCGCACCAAACAGTGACTCGTCTTGGGTGTATCGGCTTTTCAATGTATGCGTGCGGATTTTAAATGCGACAATTTTGCTTGTTTATATACCCGCCAAGATCAAAATGAGCTTCATCTGAACACATCGCACACATTCTGCAACATTACCATGATTTTCAAATGTCGCAATATTTCCCAGCGTTGTTCAAGCGTATACACAGCTATATTCGTTCAGTGGAAGGATAAAACTAATTATCTGTCAAATCAGGCATGAGCTAAGTGTTACCATTCACGAAATAAGCGTTAGTTGAAAAAAAAAAACGTTAGATAGCGGACCCGGTACAAACATTTGAGATAACCTATAAGTAGTTCTTTCCAGAAAGGCGCTATAGAATCTGCTGTTTAGCTGTATACAGTCTATTTGTTTGTTTTTATAACCGCTTAATTGAAAATGATTTTGTTGCAAAATGTAGTACAAAATTTTGTGAAAAGAGCGGACATCTGCCGAGGTGCTAAATGTGGACATTTGCTCGACCTCATATTTCATTATTAAATCCCATATTTCTATTTTACGTTGGTATGAATAAAACTGAATTTGTCAAAAAAAAAAATATTTTTAAGCCAATTTACCCCCTAACCTCAAATTTGCCTACCCTTATATCACCTTATCTCAAAATTTTTAGAAAAATCAACAAAAGCAATCGAGGTATTCAAATAAAGATGTGCAACACATAAGTAACAAATAAGTATTTTGTTGATAAGCCTTTTTTTTCTAATTTTGCCACGTCTGCGCTGCCTAAAATCAATAAGGCTCTTAAGTACGGATTCCGAGATACGTTCTCATTCACCTTATAGGTTTTCAAAGTATTTCTTTTGATTTTTAAGTCGTGTTCCTGAGATATTCCTTTTTGTTAATCCAAATAAAGGTTAGCAACCCACTGGGTATTATATTTAAAAAAACCTGGGTGGATTTTTTATTTAAAGGTTTTCGTAGTTTATTTAAAACAAAAATACTCAAAATTTACTTATTTGGAGTACAAATTAATTCGATCCGTTTCTTTTAGCTCCAAAAATATAAGGAATTAGCAAACTTATCAAATCACTGCTTACATCTTTTCTCCACTGCTGAGCCAATTTCCAAATTCCGTCTCTGAAAAACTCTCGTCTTTTAAGCCGCTCCAACTTTGAAGCTGATTTTGTATTTCTTCAAAGGAAATGATTCCGTGACATGTTAAAAAATAAACTCATACCTCCTTATACGTCCTAGATAGTTTCTGAAAATGTAGGCCGTAAATTGAAATGCCTTTAAACGAGATAAATATGTCTTGCGTTTGCTTTAACAAACGGATAATAAGGAGGTGTGAGTATGTTGTATTTGTCGCAACAACCGACGGAACAATATTCGGAGAATATGGCGGATGGGGCATTTGACCGTTTCTAACAATTGTTTTGAAACGTTTGCGACATTAGGTCGGATGTTATCATGAAAAAGAATAACTTAATCATGTCTGTCTTTACATTCCGGCCGTTTATCTTATAAAGCACCACTTAAGAGAAGTAATTACAGTCTGCTTCGATCACACAGTTTTAGCAGTTCATAGTACACAATGACGCCTTGATCCCACCAAGAGTACAAAATTGCATCATAAACACTAAAATAACGTGATTGTATAATCAAGCAAAAAATATTGTACGAAATTTGGAAGCATTAATAAAACCCAATAAATCCCAAAAAACCCGTCAAAAAACCAGTGGGTTGGGCTTATTAAAAAAAACCCGGGTTTTTGCCCTGCTCTAAATACCTTTAAGTCCGGTGATTGTGTCGGTCTTAAACACTATTTTCTTCAATGAACTCTCTGACTAACCTCGATGTGTGTTTCGGGCCATTATCACATTGAAACACCCATCGAAGTGGCATATTCAACTCAGTATATGGAATCATTTACAATTTAAAGATCTTTTTGTGCAAATTTTAAACGAAATATTTTTAGAACGAAAGGGCACTATTAGCTTTCATAAGATTTGTTGCATTTGTTTTGCACAATACTGTATATAGATAGCTTTTACCCGGTGTGCTTTTTTCAATACCCCTTTATCCAATTTTTATTTCATTTTTGCCAATGTGGATAGATGGCGTAGTTTTATTTGCTGTTCTCTGCGTATAAAAAATTCTATATTTAATATCGAAGGCACCGCGCCCATTTATCCAATTTCGCCCACTTTTTGACTGATGTTTGCCTTAACTATGAAGTCATTCAGAGCGAATTCAGAAACTTAATTTTTAACCGTTCTCGAGATAGACAAAAGTCAATATTTCTGTTTTATGGGAGGTACCATGCCCACTTATCCAATTCCGCCCACTTTGTGATCGACGATTTGTTTTGACTATGGAGCTATTTGCACCAAATTTAGACCCTCTTACTGTTACCATTTTGATGATCTAGACAAATTAATATAAACTTTGTACGGGCGTGGCACCGTCCAGTTAGAATTTTTAAAATTTATATAGGCTATATAGTTCCTTCCAGATATACAAAGAGATACTGTAAAAATTTCAAGAAAATCCGTTCAGCCGCTTAGCTATCCATAAGACACAAAGAAACAAACAAACATGCAAACACACATTCATTTCTATTTATAAGAAGAAGCTTTACAGCAGATATGTTTTTAATATCACGCAATATTGACAAATACTTCTGTAGACTACCAAGTCAAATTAATCTTTATTTGGAAACTAAATAAAACCCTTTCATAACTACGACCTTCGTGTTCCCATTGCATTCTATTGCACTCAAACCTCGTTTTATGCGAATTCTTATTTGTTTATATCATCAAATCATTTGGCTCTATTGTTCTTCCTTTATTGCCGAATGTAGTAAATAAGAAGCATAAATAGAAGTAGCCAATGACGACAATATTAATTTAACTGTAGAATGCCGAAGACAATCAATGCGAAAGTGATTGTGTGGAAAAAGTTAAAGCTCTTGCTTCAAACAAAATTTGTGAATTCTTAACAAAATTAATACCTCACAAAACGAAATTTTTAAAACGTATTCAGATACGCAACGAGTAATGAACCTTTAATGTGAACTTAACTATCTATTGCCTGGATATCAGGAGTTTTTTTGTAGCATAGTTTTTTTCCCGTACACTGGTTTTTTAAGCGCAAGAAATAAAAAACCTTTCGCATTTGTTGTATTTTATAAAATTAAATGTTGTAAAAAGTTTGTTGTTGTTTTTTCCGCATTTTGTAAAGCTTTAAATTGAGTTGAAAAAAAGTATAAAATGTTTAAATACATCGCATTAAAAAAAAACTGAAATAAAGACCACTTTCTAGAGAATAAGGTTGTAATCGTACACTTTATTTTGACGCTCAGATATGCCGATAGTGCAAGAGCTAATGTTTATTAGGACCTCTAGTAAAATAATTCACTTTGGTTCTCGTAATAAGTGTACGTAGCTGACAAAATTCGACACAAGCACGTTATATGCTGGTCCATTTTTCGCCTAAGAACCTCAGAAACTAATAGATGTAAATTTTCACATCGAAATGGAATTCAATTTTAATTTTGGTCAAGACTGAAAGATTGGTTGATTTTTTATACCAAAATTCATCGAACAACATTTATCGGGTGCGTTTTTACAGTTTCATAAGTTTAAATCATAATAACATAAATATATATTATAAATCACACAATCATGGTTTCTTTGAGTAAATTAGTTGCAGCGCGCGTTGTGTGGCATTTGGCTCCGACCTGTTGGAACCACATGCCAGCTAATTGATTTATGAAAAAGTTTCTAATCATGTCGCTATACCGTTCACCATTGACAGTAACATTTCGACCATCATCATTTTTGAAGACATATGGACCAATGACTCCGCCAGCACATGAAGAACATCAAACAGTAATTTTCTGTGGATGTAATTGTGCTTCGACAAAAGCTTGCGGATTATTCTCATTTTAAATGCGACAATTCTGCTTATTTAAGTAACTATTCAAACAAAAATTTGCTTCATCAGAGAACACAATTTTTAATTTTGATGTTTGTCTAAAAAAATATTCCCGATATATTGACTACTGCGTTGAGCAGATGAGTTTGTAAGCGTGTAAGCTAATAACAGCAGGCTACATAGCTACACGACTAGAATCGCAATTGTCGCCGCGTAGTCAGCTGCATAATTATAGTGAAAACGACAGTGTACAAAATAAACAGCTGATGTTAGTTGCAAGCTATGGCAGCATCAAAATAAAATTCTTTATATTGACGTGTGTATTCTATTTTTGACTGATTATATTCGGTAGCAAATTTAGCCTTTAGAGTTCAAAAAGTATGTTTTAGCCATCTCATGGCTCATAGCGTCATTCCAGCAATTTTATCGCAAAAATCTCAAATAAGTATTATATCTTTTTTACTTTTTTTATACATTTTTTGTAATATTTCATTTTTATTTTTGCTGTTGCTGTTGTTTTCATTGTTTATATTTTTATATTCAAACAAAAAAATCTTAAAATAAAAGCAAAACCATAACGATAAGAGCGTTCATTAGTTGTTCAAATGAAAAAAGAAAAAAATGAAAAAAATTAAAATAAAACCAGAAAGCTGAGAACGCTTATCGTTAAAATATATTTAATTTTGTTTTTTGTTGACAGTTCATATTTCAGATCAACTAAAAGAAAGCTTTAGAAATATGCTGCCATAAAATTGTTCAATAGTTTTAACCCTAAGCGTACCAGGAATACATTTATTTTTTAATAAAAGTTTTTTTAAGTGCATTAGATCTGATTATATGACAACAAAATCTTACTCAGTATGACTTATACGTATAGAAGCAAAGTCATGTATAATTATTTCCCTAACATTCCATGAAAGAATAAGGGGTCTCCTCTCATTGAATGACACCTACAGTTTAACGCCGGCTCCGAACGGCAAATCCATTAGATAAGTTTTCAGTAGTATTGTTACGAAAATAAGCAATGCATGAAGAAAAAATACACTTAATTAGTGCAGTAGTTGTCTTAGCTATAAACCTTAATGTGGCATTGGTTTTTGTCACGGCCACCTTGGTAATGCGATAATAAATTAGTGTTATTAAGAGTGTTACCATTTGTGTATTGAACGGTGCTGCCATACCGATTTTGGTTGCTAGATTTGAAATTAACGGAATCGAATATTGTGGTAAGAACAAGAACATTCGGAAGTAATAACAATTGTATACAGAATGCGGCGCTTTATGCATTTGTTAGTGCAGTTATCGTATATTTTGAAAGTCATTGTGTAAAGTTCTAATTAAAAGTCGTGCTTAGACGTAAATAAAAGTGTAATTGTGTATTAAGTGGAAATTAAATAAGTTGCTGTATAAAGATAAAGTGTCGAAAATACATAAAACATTAAATTCGCTACATTTATTTTATTTTACGCAATTTAAAAGAACTTAAACGTTTTAAAATGGTTAAAACGTAACAGTATTAATACTCCTCCAAATACTGTTTGTGTCAAATTTCAAAAAAGTTGGATCACGGATTTGGGGGTCAGGCATTAACGGGTTAAAGCAATACTGCTTCCAATAAATTTTATCGTTAATTTTCATAAATTTTTTGATTCAAAATTGCTTTTTACGGAAACTAAACACTCTCACTAAAACATAAAAACCATTTGGAATTCTCATCGTCAATTTCAATCACTTGAATTGTGGTCGTACTTGTATTAATGACGACAAACTTTCAGATCACCTTAAATAAGCCGCCGTGACTCCTGACAAAAATAATGGATTCATGATTTGCTTAAGGTTTGTTTGGAGATTAACCAAGCAGGTACATTATATTTTCTATAATTATTTAGACATGAAAAACCTATTCAAACGAGAATTGCTGCAATTTAAGTGAGCATGCACCAAAAAGGCTAAGGTGGGTTTGTTGACCAACAACGTAAGGTCACACATATGCTTTGATGACATTTGTCTACTCTAGCATAAGATTTCCAATATGCAGTCAAAACTGGAGGACCTGGAGAGACTGGTTCGTAGTGTTGGGCTTGAGATAAACATCAAGTAAACCAAGGCCATGAGAGTAAACAATACGAGCATGGATAGCATCATGCTACAGGGTCAGCCAGTCGAGTATGTAGATATCTTCTGCTATTTAGGAAGTACAATGACTACAAACGGTGGCGCAGAAACAGACGTAGATAACAGGCTCAAGAAAGCGAGAGCGGCATTTGGAAAACTGCAGTCAGTATGAAGAAGCTCACATATATGCAGACGAACTAAGCCCAGAATATTCAACTCATGTTTTAAATCGGTACTGCTATATGGCAGTGAAACCTGGCTTTTATCGAATAACATCACACAGAAACTTCAAGTGCCTCAGAATCGTATGCAGAATATTCTGGCCTAACTCCATAAATAACATATAACTGTGGAGCATGGCTAATGGGAAACCTATACTGAAACAGATAAGGAAAAGAAAGTAGGGATGGATCGGTCACACCATCCGAAAAAGTCCAGAAAGTATCAGTAGAATGTCACTCGAGTGGAATCCTCAAGGCTCAAGAAATCGTGGTCGACCAAAAAACACCTGGAGACGCACAATTATCCAAGAACTGAGACAGAACAATCTAACATGGAAAGAGGCAAAGTCAGTCAAACAGCTCTAAACCGCGTGAGATGGAGATGCTTTGTGGAAGCCATATGCCATAATATGCCATAATATTCGGACCTTTTAGTAGATGGTTATTAAGTTAAATGAAAAACTTCTACAAACAGGTTCCCTTTCATTTCGAAAATAAACTGTGGGTATTGCAATATGTGAATTGTTCTTCCAACAGAACTTCTTCCAAGAGCTTCTTCTCTAGATTAATAATAAGATTAAACCTAATGAGTATTTCCTGCTCCTAAATTTGAATAAAAGGTTTAATAGCGAAAAACCTTGGTCATCATTAAAACAAACGCCTTTTCCTAAGGACAAAAAGAGCATTAAAAAATATCTTTTATTAAAATCTCCACTCAATTACAAAACTTATCTCATTTTCTCACTCCTAGGAATACTATTAAAGAAAAATGAATACAAATAATTATTTTGCGACGTTGAAATTTTTTAAATAAAGTCTTATATTATTTGCACACAATTGCATATTTATTTTTTTACACAAATAAAAATAATATTCATGACTGAGACAGACCACAAATCGTTTTTGATATTTGTTTTAAGGGATTGTCCAAGTGAATCACAAAAATGATTTATTTTTAACAAATATTGTTTTGTTACAATTAAATTTTTTTTTTTTATTGTGTTAATCATTCAATAACACAAGTTTACAGAAAATAATTCTTTTTTTGTATGCCCACTTATACGTCAAAGGTTTACGATAGACAAGTTTTTACTTTTCATCTACTTGCTGTAGAATAGTATTAGTTAAGTAGTTGGTATCAATTACATTCGAATTCGAATCGAGTTTTTGATACACAGAAGAAGAAGAAGAAGAAGTTATTTTATGCCTTGTTTTTTAACCAATTGTATTTCACTTTTGGCAAATATAATTTGATGCTTCAAAAATATTTTTTTTAATATAAATTTGCAATAATACTTAGTATGAAATGTCGTCTAGGGCGTGTAAGAAAAGTCTAATGGATTCAATAAAAAGTATTCCACTACAGCAGGGTAGTGACGGTAAATTCCCGTATTTTTTTGAATGCAAATTAAAATAATTAGTAAATTCTTTAATTATTTTAAATTTAGGAATCTCTGAGTCGGCGATGAACTGGCTGCTAATTGACGAGTATTTAGGAAATAAAAGAAGTGAAAAATACAAAGTTATTGTTGCTAACTTACAGAAGAATTTCAAATTTATGGGTGTAAATATGTCCCTCAAAACCGGGGTTTTTTTTTAAACCCAACCCTCTGCATTCTATTAGGTTTTTGATGATTTTTTTTTTTTTTTTTTGGTTTTATTGGGTTTTATAACTGCTTCCAAATATCGTTCATTTCGAAAACATTTTTAGTTTGTTAGTACAATTATGTCGTTTTAGTATTTACATTGCAATATTGTAGTTTTGCTGGGATCAAGATGGCATTGTGTACTATGGTATGCTAAAATTCGGTGAGAGAAGCTGACTGCAATTACTTCGCACATTGTTACTTCGTACATTATAGGAAAAGTGGCCGGAATATAAAGAAAGGTATGATAAAGTTATTCTTTTGCATGACAAAGCTTGGCCTCTCATCGAAAAATTTGCCAAACAATTGATAGTACCAATAAAATGCAGCAATCGTCGTAGAGTGTGTTGTACCATTGACAAAAATCAAAAAATCACTGAGCACAGATATTGATAAAATATGTACTTTTTTAAAGCTAATTATCGGCTGAGTATATATCGCTTACTTCTCTGTATTGTCTCAGAACTAAACTCAACTAATCTATACCCATATATATAAGAGGACTATAAATTACGTTGTAATTGACGTTCTCTGAAATTCGTCCTTAAACAAAAGGTGAAATCAATACCAAGGTTTTTATGTTTTATATTCAGTTTTTGTAGGTCCATTGGTTCGCGAGTTATTGACGTTAGATTGAGTCCCTTTATATTGCATAAGTTTTACTGTGTGAGCTAGAAAATATTTGTGTGTATAAAAAGCATATGTAGAAAGCTTTCATTTAGTGTGTAGCTTCACTATTTTTAAAATAGTGTGGCGGTGCCACACACATATAAAATCTGTATTTATATGTCTATATCTTTAAAGTGGTAATAATAAGAGTCTCTAAATTCGGCCCAAATAACTTTGTGATCAATAATAAGTGGGAGTAGCACCCCACATACAAATTAAATAATGATTTTTGTGTATCTTTGGAATGGTGGCAGTGGGTGGTTCTGAATTTAGTTTAAATAACTCAGTAGCTAATACATATCTTCAATCGAAATATGAGCAAAATTGAATAAGTGGGTGTGGTATCTTCCATACAAATTAATTATTGATTTTTGTAAGTCAAGAGAACGATTACAATGGAGTTTGGTCTAAATGACTTCTTAGATAGCACAAACCATCAATTAAAAACGGAGCGGAATCTGATAAGTAGACATGAAACCTCCCATAAAAATTAAATAATGATTTTTGTGTATCTTAAGAATGGTCAGAGTTGAAGTTTCTAAATTGGGTTTTAATGACAGTCAATATCAATCATCAACACAAAGGCTCCCAGCAACACGAGAGACTACTCCAGTTTATAATAAAAAAATATTATGTAAAAATTGTATTTTGGGTACTTCAGAAAAATAGCTATAAGAACTCTACTTATTTAAGAAATTTCTAAAAGTTTAGTTTTTTAATTACTTTACAATATTGTATATAAAATAGGAAAACATTTTTTAAATATATTTTTATTGGTTTTATTTTTTACTGCTTTAAAAAACGCACTTATTTCAATAAAAATTTTAAATTTAACAAACTTTGAAGGAGTATTTTAAAAATGTATAAAAAATATATATTTTATTATTTTTGTTTTTGAAACTATATAAAAAGTTCTGTTAAATAAAAAAAAATTAGAACCAACTTTGTCCTAAAACTTAAAAAATTCCAAAAACGGATAATTTAGAGAATTTTTATAAATTTCACTGATTTGAAGCAGCTTAAGGTAAATAAAAAATTAAAAATAATTTCGTTTATCAATTTATATATGATACTAGCTTTAGCCATCCGGCTTTGCCCGGGTATTTATATGTGTACAGTAGTGACAGCTATTTAGGGACAAAAATTGTTTGTATACTTTCTCAGAGTGATTATTTGTGGGTTTAAAGCCTCAGTAAAAAACAACTACTTCTTATTATGTATTAAATATGCCACGCCCTCTTATTCAATTTCGCCCATTTAGACCAAATCCAGAAAATTCCTCTCAAGATATAAAAAAACCAATATTTATTTATAAGGGAGGTACGTATTATGCTTCGACTTATTAGATGATGATTTATATTAACTAAGAAGTCATTTTTACCAATTTCAGTAACTTCCACTTTTATCGTTCTCAAGGTATTCAATATTTATTTTCTATTTAAAGGTGCCATGCCCATTTATTCAACTTAGAATGTGCGCACTGCATCTACGAGTGAAGTCTTATTTCAATACCTTTTACAGAAGCAGAGATAAACGAATGACAACCTACAGCGCCATCTTTATAAATGTTGAACTTTTCTTTTCTCCTAAAAATTTCGCGTAGCAATTACGAACAAAATCGCAGAAGGAAGTATCCAATTTGGTTCAGTCGTTTTCAACTTTTAATCATACGAACATACCACATTAAATTTTTTATATATAGATATTAATTCAGAAATAATTAAAATTATTATTCAAATTCAAAATTTGGAGAACAACATCGAATTACAATATATTTTTATTTTGTTGTATTTTTGTGTGAAATCCACTAAATTACATGAGTTGAAGACTTGTTGTTGTTAATTGGAAATTATTTATTTAAGTATATCAGTAACTAACACACCTCTATGCTAAAAGGAAGCTTTATTTTATGAACAAAAATAAATTTAAAAAGCTATCTTAAGATAGGCTTTTGTGTCCGTTGTCCTATTTTGAAAAATTGATTGCGTATATGTATGTAATAATTGTGCCGTAATAATTGTCTGTACGAAATCTTATTTATCTACTACGACTCCATCTATTTTTGTCAATTCGTTCTATGGGAACGATACACTGTGCGGCGTATTCTCCGAATATCGCTTCATCTGACTATTAGATAGTTCGACAGATACAATAACTTTTGGCATGTCACCGAATCACATCTTTTGAAGAAATATTTAGTCGGCTCTATTGATTCGCCTCAAAAGAAAAGAAGTTTTCTAAGACGGTATTCGGAAATTGGCTCAGAGGTGGAGAAAAGATGTTAGCAGCAGCGATTTGATAAATTTTTGTTCTGATAAATTTGTAAATTTATTATCTTTTTTGAACTAAAAAATTGACCGAATTAATTTGTAATCCCAATGCGTAAATTATACTCATTTTTGTTGGAAATGAACTACGAAAACATTTAAATAAAAAGGCTTACACGTGTTTTTTTAATATAATAACTAATAAAACCCGGATAAACCTGCCTGCTATAAATTCATTTCGTACATTCCAATTTTTTTTTTTTTTTTTGCAGAAAAACATGGAAATTGAGTTACAAGCATGATAAACGGTTTCACCAAAAAATAAAATTCTTTGAGATAAACTATCAAGATTGTTGTGGCCTGCATAAGCTGGAACACTACTATTGGAATGTCATAAGAGAAACAAATTTTGAATTTATATAAGAAACTAGCTGAACCGACAAAGGTTGTTTTGCCTTCATGGTGGTTGAAGAGGAATCGTTGTTTTGCCTTTAACTTTTTTGTTTTATAACCTATAAAATGAAATTTTGCATTATAAACTTAAGTTTGGTCCGTAGTATTTCACTGCACTAAAACTAATGAAAATTTCAAGAATTTGTTTATTTTTGAGATCTTACAATGACGATCGAAACAAGGACTGAAAAGATTTAGCTCAACATTCCAATTAGAAAGACCGAATATCAGTGTACATATAAGAAATTACGATACATGGTTTGGGAATTTTTAAAGTGACAATAAATAATCATGATATGGAAAACGGAGGGCGTTTGGTTGATATTTGTTTGGGAATATATAGGAAAATCTAAATGTCATATCTCCGGAACCACTGAGCCGATTTTGTGTAAATTTCACATAAACCAGAAATTATGGTTGAAATCGGTGACATCAAAGCTTACACTTATATATATATGTATATATATATGTATATATATATATATATATATATATATATATATATATATATATATATATATATATGTATATATATATGTAGATATATATGTTCCTAAAACGATGCTACTTTTACGTTTTTGGTTTTAATAAACATAGTAAAAGTGTACGTTCTAAATTTTTTTCAGTATTTTTCCCATAGTTAGACAGTCTAAACTAACACCCTTCTGCATTTTTAATTTATGAAAAAAACCTTGTAATCTAGTGTAATTATTCATTTTTAATTTAAAACACAAAATAAAAATATTTCTGTAAAAAACCGCTGCAAAACGTTACTTTTTTCAAATTTAAATTTAAATTTTTTCTACAAAACCACAGAGAGTATGAAACAAATACGAAATGGTTTTTCTCTCTTATTCTCTAACATAGAAACCAAAATTAATTTCGTTAATTTATTTTCTTCGTCTGTTTTATTTTTTTCGCATTTGCTCTTACGAGGGCAGTTTGTTAATATTGTAAATTCAGTGCTTTTAGTCAAGAATTTGTCTACTTACTTAAATCCCTCTAAAAAAATATGAAATCATAAAGCCCAAAAATTTGCATATTATTCAATTACGATCTCTTTGTTTGACCTAAATCTTTTATCATCTATCCATGTATCCTATTTCACAAATTTTTGCCATACATTTGTTTTAATAAAACAGTCCTTATTTTTCTTCAACGGCTAATTGATAGAAATAACTATGTAGACATTCCAAAATTATGCGGCCATGTTCTCTAAAAAATGATGCAGAACGTGGAGTTACAAAACAGCTCAAAAATTCGTTCAAATTGCACTTAATTAGTCCTTAACAGAGTGCCCCGATGAGTAGTGTGTAGTGTGCTAGTGAGGGTGGGTCAAGTTTCTTTGTAAATAGGCCTATAGAAAAAACGTAATATTTAATAAATTTTGAGAAAACTTGCCTAAGAAACTATGTGTCTAAATTCAGAACCTAGCACCCGCCGAGAGACATACTGGAATCTTGGAAATTGGGGAAAATCGTTTTAATTTGACAACAGTGTTTTGACATAAGTGCTGCTATCTCAAGATGCAGATCCTGAGTACTCAGAGCAAAATACTATTTTATGCAAAAAATACCAGATTTTCCAATAACAAAATTAATTCTGCTTAATTCTGCTTCAACTTTTTAAGCCATTTTAGAGACCTTTCTTTAGAAAATTTACCTAAAAACTTAAGTTTAAAATATTTTTGAACGATCAGTAAGAACACAACATTTTTAATTAATGCTTTATTTCGTAATTCAAACAACAGAACCTAAACCATACAGGGTGTTTGGGTTCGAATTTCTATAGTCACTGCCATACATAACATCGTCACGATTTTTTGCAATGTTACATCATCAGGTTTAATACTCTAACAGTTGCTCGTGAGAGATGCTTGCAGTAAATGAAGGCTCAGATAATATGTTTTCATTATCTAAGCCGACTAAGTCCATATAATCTTTGATGGTTTAATGGGCTGCTTCAAAATCCCTGAATTTAGATGAGTTCTACACTTGTTCACGACAATACAAAATTCTGTTCATGACTCTTTCACGAACAGGTTTCCTTTCGTCGAAAAGCATTGTTAACAAAATATTTTCCGAATGGGCGGAATATGCATTGTTGTGTATCGTTTTGCTTACAATTTCTCAAAGACTTTGTGATATAAATTACGCTGACTTAATAAATTTATATAAAATCGCATTCCATACTCTATTGAATTATAAAATTTTACATTAAAATACATCGGTACATAAACTTTCATAATAAAATTAGCCAATAAATTTAAATTTGTTGAAGACAAACTAGTAGCAACACATGTATGGGCGTAAAAGTTTATTAGCTTTTGTTGAACAATTTGTCCTTCCGAGACCAATGTTTCTAACGTTCAGATTAGTCAGAAATCTTGACCTGGAAGATTCAATTGACATCGCTGATGATTCTATCATTTAATGTGAAAATTTTTTCAATAAAGAAATTAACACACGCTTTCTTTTCTAAAGTTAACTAACTATCAGGTGCACAAATCGGTCAAACAAATGTTTAACCCTCTAAAATTTTTGGCAGCCTCAGGGCAGCTATCAGTTATTCGTTCACATTAAAGCAAACATTGTGTTGCTAACACTTCTATTTATCACTGTAAATTTGTCTGAATCGAATCAGATGAGTTTTGTTCATTTTCTATACATTTTTGTACAAGAAAACAGTCAAAGCGAAAAAAAAATGATTTAGAAAGAATTTGCTTTTAATATCGAAAAAAAGTTTTAAAATACCGAACAATCATTACAAGAATTTTTTTATGAGTATTTTATCTCCAATAGATTGATCTAAACGGAAAATTGGCCAAGTAAACATAATTTTGTACGATCTGCAACTAAAACCTTAATGGAGGTCTAGGCACGCTTGATCGTTTATGGCAAAAATATTCGTATATGCATATTTTTCATTTGACAGTACTACATAAGTAAAACAAAAAGAGCCAGTTTTATGCAACAGAAGGAATAATATGGCAAATTTTTCAGAAAAATTCTGATTTAAGAAGCGATAGTGATTTTGAACAACCAAGTTATGTAGTTGATGACATTCGTGCTAAAAATGTAGCATTGGTTTTAAATTATAATGTTACGAAACAAAATGATAGTTCCAAAGTTTCACCTGTGGACTACATCGTCTATTTTTTAATTAACGATCATATTTACCAAAATCTTCTTTATTTTAGCACATGATGGTGTTTTTAATTGTTTAAGTATTTTTTTTTACTATGAAATTTGCCTTATCTATTTTTAAATAAAATCTATGAATAAAAATATGTTGATTGTTTTTGTTATTTTATAAAATAAAAAGAAAAAAATTGTTTTTGTTATTTTATAAAATAATATATAAAATAATAATAAAATTTTTTAAAATAATACAATTGTAGACAAAAAGAAAACATAAAATATTCATGCCATGTTACTCAAATCAAATTTAAGCTTTCGACTGTTAGAGGGTTAACACCACGTTTTTATATAATGAATTAACAGTAAATTTGTACAATGAATATTGAATTCTAATTACTCTTTATTGATAACTTAGCAGTTTACGAAATTATACTTTTTAAAAGAAAAGAGCCGAGCTTAACAAAATCATTCTCTTTTCAAAGCTTCGTAATTCATATAAAAGGACCAACGTGCCATATTTTTTGAGTAATATTTGGTGGAAACATAATAATTTATTTATAAGCAAATAAGGTTTAAGAAAAACTGGAATAAATAAATTCCAAAGAGCGCCTATATTTGTGTATTGTAGTTATATATCAGCAGTTGTTAGTTTCTTATTTTTCATAATCAAATCTTCAAAAAACACGGGATAGTAATAAAAATTTTAACAAAATGAAAGCAGGTTCTTAAAATTATAAAATTTGTTTTAAAACAAGTCCAATTTAATAGTATATTATGTTTGGATTTTTACCATTAAATTTTTTCATGTCTCTCATAGGGAGCTAGGTTTTCATTTTAGACCCATATATTCTTTGTGGAGTTTTCTTAGAATTTTGTGTAGATTTCTAGGCTGTACGCCTGTCACGTTTGTAAAATTTTATCGAAATGAATGACCACTTTTCAAAGACCTCACTTTTTCGTGTCATTTGTGCAAATACAACCATAACGTAACTACGTAA
This sequence comes from Wohlfahrtia magnifica, assembly GCA_023159175.1. Lineage (NCBI taxonomy): Eukaryota > Metazoa > Arthropoda > Insecta > Diptera > Sarcophagidae > Wohlfahrtia > Wohlfahrtia magnifica. The sequence goes on from JAKWBJ010000189.1 coordinate 109,311, forward strand.
AGTACTTTTTAACCATTAAAATTGATGGCACATAGTCCTCATATTATTTACAAATCTTACTTTAAAATTAAATTGGTTGTCTGTCTTCAATATCTTTTGAAAACAAACTATCAGATGCAGCTTGTTCATGCCAGTAGACTAGTGATAGGTAATATGTAACTAAAGTAGTGTTGCATTACAAGCTAGTATCCTGGAAATAGCTGTCCTCGTATTTGAAAAAATTACATATCTTTTTATACACACACATTGTTACTCTTTAACACTTCTTCGGAAGAAATTACATTTAATTTATTTTTTATTCGTAAGTTATTTTTTAGCTTTTTCCTAAATCTAAAGAGAGTTGGGAAAAATTATTTTTTATTTTATTAACACTGACTAATGAGGTGAAAACATTTAATAAATGAAAAAAAAATATTTTAAAAAAGGAAAAAGCGTAAGAAAAAAATCAGCATTAATAGCTATGAAACATATCCATGTAGACCAGATTTAGGCAAAGAGTCGCTCTTATTTTTTATTTTCAAAGTTACATACCACACGCATAGGCAAAAGATAAGCAAAAAGTAAACAAAGAGAAAACAAATGAGAAAACACAGTGTAAAGTGGCCAGTTGTAAAATGCATTGGTATTAGTTTGCCTGACGCTGATGCAGAACATCTTAGCAAAATTTTCCGAATAAAATGATGTGAAAATTTCATTACAAATTATTGGTTCAGATTGCATGAAACTATGCTGCCTTGTCGGAATATCATTTTTTTATGATTTTTTTACATACTAGCAGCCAGCGTTGCCACAGCTTCGATTTTTTTGTAACCAAATTTCAATAAAAAAGTATTATGGTTTTGAATCATAATTTTAATCCAAAAAAAAAAACATTAAAATATAATTTTATATATAAAGGGTCCGCCATCTAACGTTTTTTTCAACTAGTGCTTATTTCGTGAATGGTAACACTTAGCTTATGTCTGATTTGACAGATCCGCTGAACGAATATGATTGTGTATACGTTTGAACAACGCTGGGAAATATTGCGACATTACTTTGCCGATTTTGCCAAAAAAATTATCTTTTCAGATGAAGCTCATTTCGATCTTGGCGGGTATGTAAACAAGCAAAATTGTCGCATTTGGGGCACAGAAAACCCACACGCATACATTGAAAAGCCGATACATCCAAGACGAATCACTGTTTGGTGCGGATTTTGGTCCAGAGGCATAATGGGGTCATTTTTCTTCGCAAATGAGCAAGGAGTGGCCGTTACAGTTAATGGCGATCGTTATCGGGCCATGTTGAACGAATTTTTGTTCACAAAAATTGAAGAGAGAATCGCATTATCAGCCGCAGAGCTGATGTCGTTTGGCGACCTCGGAGCTGCAATTTGACACCGTTGGACTATTATTTGTGGGGTGCCGTCAAAGATATATGTTACGCCAACAAGCCAGAGACAATTGACGCTTTAAAGGACAATATTCGTGAAGCCATTGCTGAAATACGTCTGCACACAATCGATAATGTGCTTTAGTTATAATGAGGTTTTAAAATTTATTTGTGAATAATTTTAGCTCAACAGCCTTTACTAACAAATATCTACCAAAAAGAAAATACACCACATCAGCGCCCTTAAAATTGTATTGTGGGATTTTGGTATATTTGGTGTCGTACGTATTTGTGTTTTTAGCAGAACTGCCAATTCGACCGTCTTTGTGTTACTTTTGAATTAACGGAAATAATTCGGAGTAATGAGCAGTGAGCAGTTATTGTTTTGCAGTCAGTAAGTAAGGTCGTGTTTAGGCGTAAATAAAAATATTGTATAATCGAATATCAAGTGCTAGTTAATAAGTTGCTGTATTAAGATAAACTGTATAAAGATAAAGTAAGGAAATAAAAACTATAAAACAACAACAACGTGGTTTTATTTTATCTTGACACAATTTAAAAGAACTCAAACGTTTTAAAAAAGGTTAAAATGTAACAATATACTAGTACTACAAGCTATATTTCATATTACATTGCGATAATAATAAAACTCACGAGTGAGTTCTTTTCACTCCACTTGACTGGTTGCGCTCAAACAACAAAACAACCAACCAATTAACACAAACATATCCCATCAAACCATAACTGCAACAGTAATATACCTCTTACACCTGTAGGATGACCTCAGGCCGTGTATAACCGGTATCAATTTGTTTGTTAAAGTTTTTAGTCTGAAAGCAAGATTTTTCTGTAAAAGTTATAAGTACCAAAATACATATAAATGTTTACATCCTATTGTTTGTTTTTTTTTTTTTTCTTTCTAACAAACAGTCAACAAATGTCTATGTAAGTGGCCCAATCGGGGTGCCTCTTTTTTGCCGCATGTGGGCGAGGCGTATAGTTTTTTTCATTTGACATTGAAAAAATCGCTGTACCGGCTATACGGTGCTCATTATCTGAACTTAGTTTAGATTAAATTTTTCTGAACTACAGCCCCAAATTTGTCTAAACGCAATGAAAAACTAACACTGGCGGTTAAGTTAAATTAAGGTTCAGCCGGTTAAGTTATATTAAAACAAAATTTTATACCGATTAATTTTTTGTGACTTTTCATCTTGATTACAAGCCTGCTAGAAATCAATTCATATTGATTGTTTTTACCATGAAAATGTTTACCTTAAAACTCAAAATTGAACTGTAACTTATTTTGTATTCATTGGGCTTTAGTCAGTTAATTTTATTACTTTGATTTCGTTTATTTATACAACCAGAAGCTAATTCTTGCATAAAAAGCTATGTCGCTCTCTTGATCTCAATTCTTTAACTGTTTTCCTTCATGCAGAATGCATTCTAAGCGTTCTGATTATCCATAGGCGATGTACATATAATTAAAAAAAAAAACGTATTTATTTATTCTTATTATAGTAATTGTGCAAAATAAAGATTTCAAATGTCTATTTTTGGACTCTAGATGATTAAAAAATGGCTCTATTCCGGCTAAAATTGCAAACAAAACAAAGAGTTGCTTTCAACAAAAAAAAAAAATAAAAAAAATAAAAAAATAAAAAATAAATAAATAAATAAATAAAATAAAAATAATAAAATGACATCTAATTTCGTTTCGAGTACCAAGACATCCTCGTGGTCATTTTTAAAATAAAAACCCCACTACAGATATAGAATTTCTGAAAGGGTTCATTGGACGAAATTTACAAACATAAAAAACAAACCACAGCATGAGTTGTGGTTATTTACGCATAAAATCACATTTTTTTTCTTTTCTTCAAGAATATTTTTAAAATATTTTTTGGAATATTTTTAAAAAAGACTGAACAGCAATTCATTTATTGTCGCTAATAATTTAACCAATAAAGCAACGAAATTCGGATTCCGAAAACATACAATAATTTATTAAACGAAATTCATTTTCTGTCGCAATACTAGTGAAGCGGTCGGTGATCGTAAAAGCTGTGATTTAAAAAGAAAATTAACAAAAACTAAATTTACAAATATTGTTACAGTTAAATATGAAATATTTGATAAAATGGAGAAAAACAAAAATTATTTTTAAGCCGTCTTTACGTGCTCTAATAAGTGCTTGATTGATTAAGAATATTTATTAACTTTTTTAAAGAGTGTGCAGGCCACCAATCTGCTCTCAGAATATTAAACTCAAATCATGATCGCCGGTTAAGCCTGACAACATCAGTACAGTATTTTGTAAAATAAGTGTAAGTTTAAAATTTTATTGTGTCTTGTCTCAAATTATTCCATGGTCGCACTACATCAGCTGCGTTTATAGTTTTATTATATTCAAATATGCTTATGATTGCTATATAACTGACTACAGTCTTATTCTCTGATCTTCCAATATCATTTCATTAATATTATTATTCGTGAAAGCACTACCATAACAAATTTTATATACTAGCAGTGTTACAATGAATGTATGACTCTGGCGAATAGATCACTCTAAATTTCACCGATGGCTTAGACTTTGTTATCTTTAAAGGCTCTGTGAGAATCCCACAAAAAAAGTTCTTACTTTATGAAATCGCACGACCACGTTAGCCATTAAACATCACCTCATGACGTTCTCAAAAAATTATGGGCCAATGATGCTTCTGTCCAAAAATCCACATCAAACAGTTTTTTTCGGGATGTATTAAACGCTCTTTGATCGCAACTGAACTAGTGTCATCCGAAATTTGATAATATTATTTGTGGACATACCCATTACACTAGAAAAGAACATTATTGCTGAAGATGATTTTTTGATGAAAAGAAGGGTCAAAAAAGAACAGCAATTTTATCCGTTCACGGTAATTTTGAAAAATAAACTGAATAAAAGACAGCAAATTCAACGGATAAACGCTATCAACTATCAACGATCGTTAGTTGGAGTATCAACTCTTTTAATCTCCTCCTTATTTGTTATTTATTTTAAAGCCAAAACCAGTTAAAAGGTTTTGACTTGAAAATCATCCCAAACAAAGCAAATAAAAAAAAAAACAATAGTTAACTGAACCAAGGCTATCAACCATCGACTACAAGCTGTCAAAAATAGAATACATGTGTGCATACGAGAATAATTGTTTTAGCGGTAACACGACTACCGTTGTAGCCCGTAGCCAACTTAGGCTAATTTCTATTTTTCTTGGCGACAACAAACAGTTTAGTGCAGTTAATACAATAAGATACAATAAGGCGTTATAAAAACGCAATATATGATGTATATATACTTAAAAACGCGAAAATAATTTACGTGGCACCATCTACATTTTGTTGTAGCTGCAGTCGTTAAAATAATTAAAAAAACTGGTTACTAGGCTACTTTTGTGGCCATGCTACCGTCGTAGTCGTGTGGTCGATGATCGGTAGCTTTGAACGTGTCTATAGCATAAAGAAACAAAAAGCCAAGTTTTCATTTCATTTCACCAACTCAAAGGCCTAATAAGCATATGTTTGGTGTACTAAATGCTTTCCATATTAAGAACTGTTTTTATAATTTCCTAAAATTATTTGTGAAGATATCTATTTCGCGACACTGTGCTTACTCTAAATTAAATATCCACTGAAGTTTTGTTTTTCGTGACTAATCTTGGGAGCACAGGTCTTTCACAAGGCATTTTCATCATAAGTGTTTTTGCTTCTTCCCTTTTGTCTAAGTTCCTGGTTTCCTAGTCGACCACGATTCTTTGAGACTTGAGGACTCCACTCGAGTGACATTCTGGTGATGTTAGTTAGTTACGACAGGTAGCCAGACACCGGTCCAGCTCACTTCGGTCCAATATTAATCCAAGCGTACCTACATGTCCGTATTCCGGTCCGAACCGAACCACCCAAACGCATGCACAAGAGAAGAGATCGTACTGATACTCACATCAGCCAAGGAAAAGAAAGATTTGGACACTGGCAAAAGAATTGCTCGACAGTCTCCTCCTCTTCCTCATCCTGACAACCTCTACGGTAGTCATTGAACGGTAGACCTAATCTCCTAGCGTGCGCACTAGTCACTCAGTGCCCAGTAATTACAGCCACCAGAATTCGTAGCCTATGTCGTGGCTTTGAGCGAGCCCGATCAGATTTGCCTTGATACAGAGCACGTGAGTTCATCATCCCACCGTAACTGTGCCCTGCCCCAACAAAGTAGTCAATCTCTTCGTTACCGAGGAGAGAGCCCGTCCTCGCCAGCTTGTCTGCCATATAGTTCCCCGGGTGTCAGAGTGATCCCTTACCCAGATAATCTCCAGGTCTGAATGTCTCGCCATCTCGTTCAGATGTAATCGGCATTCACACACCCATCGCGATGTCGAGTAGACACCGGAGAGCAACCCTGATCGCAACCTTACTGTCCGTGCAGATCCGGATATCACAATCATATACCCTATAGTACATCAACCAGTCCGTTGCAATCTTTATCGTCAAGACCTCCGCCCGTAATATACTGCAGTGGTCCTGTAGTTTAAAGTGTACTCTCACCCCGTATGCAGGAATTCCGAGAATTTCGATTTATCCGTGTTTACTTCTACAGAACCGAGTCCAATTACCGGCTCTGGTGAGATGCATACGGAGAACATTCTATACAGGAAGAGTTTGGGTATACAGTATCTATCCCATCATGATCGTATCCAAATACCTAAAGATGGCCGCATGCCCGTAATCCCTGGTGATACTATTGGGACTTTTTCGATTGGTGTGACCGATCCACCCCAATTTTCTTTCCCCTATCAGTTCGAGTATGGGTTTGTCATTAGTCATATACCACAGATCTGTGTTACTTATGGTGATATGCTATTAAGTTGTGCATATTATTCTGAGACACATGCTGATGAATACCTGGAGCTTTTGAATGATACAAGCGAGGTTTTACTGCCATACAGCAGAACTAATTTAACATATGGGTTAATTAGTCCGTCTGGATATATATGAGCTTCTCCATGCTGATTGCAGTCGTCAGAATGCCGCTCTCGCTTTATTGAGTCTCTTTCTGCTCCACCATTTGTAGTCAATGTACTTTCTAGATACCAGAAGCTATCCACATACTCGACTGGTTGACTTGTTTATTATCATTCCCTTTGTTATGTTAATATTTGTCTCAAGTCCAACAATCTTTCTAGGTCGTCCAGTTACAACTGCATATTGCAGATCTTATGTCATCTGCATAGTCCAAATCTTCGAGTTGGCTGGAGAGACTCAGTATTACTCCTCTCTTTGAACAAACTTTCCTCATATTGTCATCCAGCACGATGCTGAATTTCTGCGGTGATAGTGGGCAGCCTTGTTTAACTTCAGCATTGGTGTGGAATAGTTGACTGATGTTCTCGTTGCATCCTCGTACATCGCTCTAATTATACGAATTTTGTTCGACTACTTCTTTTATTCTCAGTGCTTTCCATATTGCAGTTCGTCTGATGGCATCAAATGCTTCCCTAAAATCGACGAACAGTAGATACAGGTGGTTACGCCATTCTCTAGATTGTTCTATGATTATGCATAGCGTTGATCTAATCTACGCAACTTCTATTCGGTCTCGCAATATGTTGTCTACTTTGGTTTGAGTCCTTTCCTCTATAAAGACTGCAAATATCTTATATATGGTGTTATGCAGAGTAATTCCTCTCCAATTGTTATCCGCTGAAGTATTCAATTAAAAAATAATAATAATTTTTGATAACATTGCTTAAATATTTCCTAAGTTTGGATAGAATTTCTAAGAAATATTTTCTAAGAATCATAGAGTATTTTGATGAAATTAAAAAAATTTTAAACTTTTTTTTTTAAATCTAATTCATCATCAAATATTTGTCATTTCGAATTAAAACCCCATAAAAACGAGTATTTCAACAATTTTAAGTGCAGCACTTTTTTGTTGGAAAAGAATAGAAAACTTTTTTTGCTGTTGACTTCTGATTTCAGCAAAAAGTGGTAGAAAATAAATCTTCTTCTTCTTCTTATTTTTCTGGACATTTCAAAACAGAGCTTATGGATGGATAAAGACGCTTAACTATGTTACAGTCGACAACTGCAACAATAACGGCCTATTATTACTTCTTTTCAAATCATGATAAATTTACAAAGAAAAATTCTTTTAAACCACATTTGTTTCTTCTTTTTTGTTTTATAAAAACAATAACAACAACAACAACAACAACAAACACCAACATAGTTAATATTGTTAACAAAACAAAAAAGAGTTATAAACAAAAAATAAAATAAAAAATTAAAGTGAAATATCGTAAAACGTTTTATGAAACGAAAAAACGCATTTAAAATCTAACAAATTCTTTCAAGATGGCGTTCTTTTAGACCATTTCCTGTTCTCACCATTGCTAATAACAACAACAACAATAAAACAACTTACCAACTCAATAATAAATAAATAAATGAGTTCTAGCAAAAGAAACAAGCAAACAAACAAACCAATCTATTCCTTCATAAGCAAAAACTACCCGAACAACTTGATGAGGAACAAAACAACAGAACAACAAAAACGAAAGCAACTATTTTTCTATAGAAATTCATTTCAAACAAGGGGACAAAAACTTATTAAAACACATACACACACACACACACTCATATTCATCGTCTACATCTAAATTTCTATGCAGACGAAATAGTAAAAACGATCAAATTCTTATACAAACGCATTTGCTGTTTTTTTTTGTTGAAACGCTCGTATCTTAACTGCTCTCTGCACATAAGTGACTAGCAAACGATGAAAATGGTAAAAATCCAAATTTCAACTTTTTGTTTCAATACCAAACACTGTGCACACATACAGGAAAGAAAAACAACTTACAAACACACACACAGACAAACATTTTTCATAATACTACACCAAATGTAACAATAAATTCTAAAGAAAATACTCGTACACTTGTTAGCACGTCTCTCTTTCGTTGTGGTTGTTTTTTCGTTTGCTAAAAATTGAGAGAAAATTTGTAAAGAACAGAATAGGACAAAATAGTTGAAAATAAAAACAACAACAATAACATCAGTGACAATTTTATTTTAATAGTGTATTTGAACTATTAAAGCAACAACAACGTTTACAGTGAAGATAACTTGCACTCTCTCTTTTGATTTTTAAGTTAAGAGCAATCCAAAACCGATAACAATTCTAATGTAATGACATTGTGGCGCTTTTTTAAAGTAAACAAAGTTAAATTGTTAAAGTGTATTGCATTAGAGGAATAAAAGATTATTAAAAACAAATTGCCCTTAATTGTTACAGTTTTTGCACTCATTATTTTCGCAAATTAACCGCTTAACCACTTACTCACATACGTGTCGTTTCTTGTTTTTAAGAAACGCTACATAAATGTATGTCTGTAAAGACTTCTACTACAAGCTGACTGAATTTTATTCCTTTCCATCATTCCTTAGCTTATTACGTTCTGTTCAGCGTTTTTCCAGTGATTTGATTCATATTTATTGCATATAAATGATGAAATTTCCTCAGTGCTTCTAAATAGGAATTTGATTCAAAAACAATTTCTTCGTTGGGAACCGTTACCGTACAGATATTTCATAAAGTTTTTAAACATAATATTTTCACAAAATAATTTTAATGTGAAAAGTATACTGGGAGGGCGGTGAGCAGTTTATAGACCAATTCATAGTTTTTTGCGACCCTTACATGGTTTTGTGCCGCTGTCGTATGGTAGGTAAGACACCCGCCTACCAACCAGAAGGTCCTCAGTTTAATACCAGGCCAGACCATCTGAAAAACGAAAAAGTTTTTCAACAGCGGTATCATACCATAACATTAGCTAGTAACTGCTTATGAGTATTACTTCTATTGAAAACTTCTCTAATGTATTTCGGAGCCAGCGTTATATTGTAGGTCCCTTTCACTTAGTCTAAAAACAGAACCGGGTGCAGCTCATTGACTGAGAAAAGTCCCCATGTTGTTTCATCGAATATTATGGTAATTAATATATACATACTGTTACGTTTTTACCTTTTTAAAAACGTGTTTTTATGAGTTCGTAGATTGTAGTTAAAATAAAATAAATTTTGTGTTTGGTTTTAATTAAAAAAAAAAATCTTTTATTCAACACAGTTTTGTGTACCACTGCTTGTAATCTTTTTACAAGCAATAGCAATTTTTATTTTTAATTACTCTGTCTGTTTACAACTTTGTAAACAACAACAATTACTCGACAGATCGTTCTTCCTAAAGATCTTCCAACACGATCGTAGTTATAACTTGGGTTCGATCACAACCTTTTCAACCAGAGGTTATTCACACTTAACTCTCTTTACTGAGTTAGCTCCAACTAAACTGGTTTTCTACTTTACGATTCACTTCACGAGTTTACTCCTTATAAACTCTCTTCACACAAATTGCACTCGCTGAGTTTACGACAAATAAACTGATTGCTGTTCGCATCGATGTGCTTTTTATATGGCTGAGTGAACAACACATCGAAAGCTCTCGAACGTCTGGATATTTCAGGTAGATTCCATTTCTTTCTTTTAATTTCTTTTCAGTTCTTTTGTAGCCATGCGTATGTAAACATCTACCTCTTTCAGCTCTTAGTATTTGTTGTTGCTTGTTTATTGTCTGCTACTTGTTTTCTTTGCTGCTTAATTATTGTTGTTGCCGTGTTATTTTCATTTACTTTATCTCTGCTAATAGTTGTTGTTGTAGATTTGGTTATTTGTAAATAGCACGTATAGTTGTTCTTCCAGCTTTTGTTTATTATTTTAGCGATGAAATAAACGCTGTGATGCCCAACCTTATTTTCGTAAGAATACATTGTTTCAAAAACATATTCATGGTGGACAGACTTACTTTAGCCTTCTTTAATGAGTATTAAGCTGAAAAACCCATTGCTTTAATGGTTCTTTGGTCTCTAGTTTGTTGTTGTAGTTCCAAGTTTTGTCCACAGTAACAAAATGATAAAAAATTCATTTATCACTTACTATTTAAAGTGACCCAATGATTACTATAATGGTGGAGAGTGAACCAACCATTCCGTAACTTTAAACTGATCTTAATTTGGAACAGTCGTAAAAATACACACAAAAAACCTATTGAGCGAAGTTTCGTGTTAACTTGGATATCGCCGAATCACTACCGGCAGATAAAGCGTTCAAAAAGTGTGTAAGTGACAAAAGAATTTAATTTGTGAGAAATTGGCTGTAATTTTCATCAATATATCTATCTTCAGCGATGAGGCCTATTTCTGGAATAACGGTTACATCAACAAACAAATTATCCAATTTGGAACTTCTCCTATCCATCCAGTGAAAGTTACTATTAGGTTTGTGTCGGTCCATATATCTTTGATAATAGGTTGGCCAAAGCATACCGTCAACAACGAGTGCTATAGACCGATCAATACCAGCTTCTTACTGAATTGGATGACGTGGCCTTTTTGCACTATCTTACTTGGTGAAGTAATCTATCCACTGAATTTGGTTGATTTGACCACGTTCGATTTTTACATGTGTAGTTTTCTTATGTGGCACCTCTATTTAAAATACCACAAACCACAGCGGCATATCATTGGTTAAAATCAGCTTGATTATGAACTAAACTCATCTAAAATATCTTACCAAGAAATTGCCAATTTTTTCCACGTAAAATCATTTCCGATTTCATGGCATGTAAATATAAGCTCTTAAGCATGAATTATAGCAATAAAATCGTTTTTTCTCGTATAGATTTGTATGGAAGGTCCCCTAAACATTTCTAATTATTAACGTTAAAGGTTTTTCAATTGGTATAACGATAACACAACCAACAATAGCTAAACAATCACTCTGAATTTAATAAACCTTAGACGAACATTTGGGGCATCTTAAGTTGTTTTTTGAATGAACGCGATATCTTGAGCCACTAAGATTCTACTCTAGTGCCATCTTTGAGAGGCTGCCCGGCTTTTTTCGACGGTATAGCCAATCCACTTCCATTTTCTACGTTTTATTTGTTGAAATATAGGTTCTTCTTTGGTCATCTTCCAAAAGTCTGTGCAGCTGATGTTTTTAGATCAGATTATCCTACATATGTTTCTGAGTGAGTTGTTAATGAACACCTGCAGCTTTTGCGTACTGTCCATTGGATATTCTATGCTGGTTTTATTATAAAGCGTATGGCATTGGCCTGATCTACGCAAGTTTGTCGAAAAACTGCTGGTTCATCTCTCAATCTGTACTCTCTTTGCTTTGGATTCTATGTATGACTGCTTGTATCTTGTAAATGGAGTAATAAGTAAGAGTAATGCATCTCCAGTTGTTGTAGTTTTTTAAGTCGACACTTTCGGTGATTTAATTATGATAAGAAGTAGATATTGTTGGGTACGCCATTCAATTGGTATGTATATGATTATTCGCAGACTGTTGGCCTGATTTACGCAGCTTTTATTCGGTCTGAATCACAATATGTTGTCTATTTTGCTTTGATGCCGTCCCTGAATTATGACTACAAGTATCTTATTTATATCATTATTAAGCATTTTAAGTTTGAAGTGAATCGTTGTTGAATCGAACATTAAACAACTTGAATTTTTAATGTTATTTCATCTTTAAAAGTATGTAAAACCACATTGAATTAACGTATTCAACTTAAAAAATAAATTATTTGTTCATTTGAGAATGTTGTACACTGAATTGCATACGTATAGGGTGGGCCATCTGTCGGATTAAATTTGAACCAGTGGTTATTTCGAATCTGGCTGTACCTATGTCACAAAATTCTGTCACAAAATTCAGTGTATTATCTCCGCTGAACGAAAATAATCGATTTAAGCTTGAGCAACGTTGGGATTTATTGGAAATTTATTTCTAAAACAAAGACAATTGGTCGGAAATAAATAAAAAAAATTTAAAAATCACCATTTCGGATGAAGCTCATTTTCATCTTAGTGGGTATGTTAACAAGCAAAATTACCGTATTTTGAGCTCAGAAAACCAAACGTCGTCTTACAGAAGCCCATATTGCTTTGAAAATGAAGACGGCGCAAAAATTATGTTCAATGGAGGTATCTAACGCACCGGTATTGATATGAACGATGTTTGGTTTCAACAGGATGGTGCAACTTGCAACATATCTCATGCCACAATTGATTTATTACGTCAGACGTTCGATGGCTATTTAATGAGCCGAAATGGTGATGGCTGCCAAGAAGCTGCGATTTCACACCGTTGGACTATTTTCTGTATGGCGCCGTTAAAGACTAGTGTTGTGCCGACAAATCAGAGACAATTGAGCATTTGAAGGCCAACATTAGTGATGCCATTGCCGAGATACGACCCCATACACTCGAAAAAGTTCTCGAATATTGGTTCGATCGAATGGGGTACTGTGAGGCCAGCCGCATTTTTGAATCAGTATGAGAACACTTTAGAAATCAGAATGTACGTTGTTGATGATGTTTTCTATTTTGAAATAAGGTAAAACATAGTTAGTTTCAAAATGCAAATGAAACAATTTTATTGTTGAAATTACAATAAAATTTCTCACCTTAGTTACAAACAACTGTGAAGTTTTTTGATTTACCGTTCTTTTAGTTGGACTCCTACTGATTTTTCTCTGTGTGTAGTTGATATAATCTTTCATGTCGCCGCTTTCTGGTAAATTTACAATGATGCTCTTCTTCCACAGATAGATTTCCACAGATAGATAGCCTTTCTTTTTCCCATACTGATGTAAGTCGAGGCTGCGAAGTTCAGTCGTGGTTTGTACGTCAACCCGTAGTATTTCCGCCGATAATCCATCATCATCTGTCGCCTTGTTATTTTTTAATTTACCAAACGTCTCTTTTATCTCTTATCTGGGCCGAATGGCATTCCAGCGCTGGTCCTGAAGCAGTGCTCTTCGACGCTCGCGCGTCCATTGGTTAATCTTTTCAGTGCGTCTTATCGTGCAGGTATTTTTCCATCTTGCTGCAAAATTGCCAATGTAACGCGCAATAGCAGCTTGTTCGGCACTTTCCAAAGTTATGGAGAGTATGATTAATCATCACCTTGTGAAATATTTAGAGTCCAACAATTTGCTGAGCGATCGCCAATATGGTTTCCGTAAAGCTCGCTCTACTGGTGATCTGCTGGCGTTACCTCTGGTGGATGGAACAGGTTCAATCATGGATTTGGTGAGAGCAAGGTTGTGGTCCTGGATATTTCTAAAGCGTTTGACAGGCTCTCATATCCAAGCTTATTGCCTTTGGTGTCGGTAGTCACTTCTCTCAATTCATATCGAGCTTTCTCAGAAATCGCACTATAAGAGCGGTCATAGACGAGATTTCATCCGACGAGTTCAGGATAAATTCAGGGGTACCGCAAGTCTCTGTTCTTTCTCCAACTCTATTTCTAATATTTCTTAATGACTTTCTTTTTCTCACTTCTAATCCGATCTACTCTTTTGCAAATGACAGCAACATTTGTCATTCATATTCTCTTGATCGTAGGCCGAGCCTTTTGGAGATTGGGGCGAAAAGGCGGAATATGAAGGACACACTTACAAACGACCTGTCGAAAATCTCTGAGTGGGGTCGCGCGAGCAGGGTCGACTTTAATGCGCGCAAGACCCAATGTTGTTTTCTGACACACAGACGTGGAGGTGTGCTGTCATTTGTATCTATGGGTACTGTAGATGTTGAGGAATCAGATGCTCTTGATGTTCTGGGCATGAGATTTCACTGTTACGTCGTTCGTTGGAACGAGCATATATTTCGAGTGTCGAAAGAAGCATTCAAGTGCCTCGGCTTCTTACGACGGTGTAAGAATTACTTCACTCTATCTGATCTCCTTAATATTTACAAGAACTATATCCGACCCAAATTGGGATACAACTCTCATATATGGGCCAGTGCTTCAAGGTCTATTTGGGGCTTCTCGGCCGCGTACAGGATTAATTACAGCATCGTCGCAATGTGGCGTGTGTTTCATTGTTCTATCGGTACTATAACAGAATGTGTTATTTTTACGTAGTTCTCGTATTTCTCGTAGAGCGCATCCCTTTGTAGTTGATTGTCCAGTGAATCGCACAACGCATTATAGGGAGAATTCCTTCTTTGGTCGCACTATCGTTTGTGGAACAATCTTCCTGCGAATGTCTTTCTGCCACTTACGACATGAGCAAACCTAAATCGAACGTCCACAGACACTCCTCTATCTATCCTCCTTCCCACAACCTATTTTCCTAGTACCAGCACAATGCACTGCTGAGAAGGTTGCACGGTATTCTTAGGTTGTTTTCTTCACTGCTGTTTTGAACCGTTACGCTGACCTCAGTAGTGTTTGTAACGCTATTAATTGTATTGAAATGTTTTCTCACTCTCTGCGTCTGTGCATCATTGTTCATTTTTAGTATACCATTACGATCTGCAACTGCTTGGTTCCTATTGCCCTTTTGATTAGTGTATGTTAGAGTGTAAGAATCTGCGGAGTTAATTTAAATTTATTTAAAACTAAGTCTGCGTAAATTTATGCGTTACCTTATATTTTAAACTGTATAACCCAAAAAAATTAAATCTAACGTTTTTACTATCTCATCAAAGTTTGCATCACCGCATTTCAAATGCATATTAAGAAAAAATTGTCTCTTCTACACACACACATACACACACATTACATATGTACACCAAAAAAAGCACTAGAAAAAGCCATTGATAAGAGAAAACAACATACAAATTTTGCACGTGTATGGAATAAAATATTTTTTTGTTGTAAAAAACAGTTAAAGAATAGCAATAAGAATAACAATAACAACAAAAATAATGAAAGAGGTAAATTATTTTTTTGGGGAGGTTTGAGAAAATACTCTTAAAAATGCATTTGTTTTATTACTCGGAAAAAGAATAAAGTGGAAGAAATAAAATAAAAAAAAGTCAAACTTTTGTTTAAAAAAAAACTGAGTAAAATATTGAGAGAAAAATAAAATTCTAGAAAATGAGTTTTAGTACAGATACGTTTAGGAAAACAGGAAATGTGAATGTATGTGTGTGTGTAGAATATGGTAAGGAATTTGTTCACAAAAAAGTGTGGTGAAATGATAGTTAATTGTAGGTATGGTAGTGTGGTGTGTTGTTGTTGTACGTTTATAAAAACATTAAGACGAAAAAATGTCAGAGTATGACGATGACATAAAAAGAAAGCAGAGAAGCAACAACCTGCATCAATGTAAATGATATTAATGCTGAAACACTTAAACTTAATTAAGAGTTTTAGGTTTAAAAAAATGCCACCGAAAGAGGGAAATAGTGAAATAAGAACAGAATGAGAGGAAATGTGATAAATTTGCAAAGAGAAGCCAAATGAGTTGCTTACAAATTGCAATTACTTAAAGGGTAATTGAGATTTTTACCAAAAAAGAGAGCAGTAATATTGTATAAGAGTATTGTTCTTGGAGTGTGTATGTGATACTCGTATTAAAATATTAAAAGAGAATTTCTTACATATAATTTTTTTTAAATTTCATTTAATTTACTAACTCGTATCAAATTGGACACAAATTCTAATCAAGTTTAAAAGTCAAATTTTTCTCAGTATTATTTAAAGTACAATGAGTTTCATTGCAGACAAGATCCTTAAGAAAAGAGCACAATTCTGCATATTGCTCTTCTCAATTTTATTAGGATATGGCGGTAAGTGTAAGATTAGGGATGACATCCGTTCAAAATAAAAAACTTACTCTTTTTATGACTTTAATTACTAATTTTTTTCTTTTTTTTAAAAAACTTCGATATTTTTATTGTGTGTTTTGGGTCATTGTCCTGTTAAGAGACTACTTAACTGGCGCTTTACACGGTGCTTATACAAACCCTAACTATGATATTATTTACATAGTAAAGTAAACCGACTCCGTTTGATAAAAATATTCTCTCATCATGATATTATCACCTCCATGCTATACTCTCTTTAGTGTGTCCTTCATCGTAGAAGTGGCAAAGTCCAAAAATGGCCATCAAATGCAAAATATGAATTTTTGAAGTTGTGTCTTCACGTTTGGTGCTAATGCAACCATGGACTGTGTTAAACATATTGCGTTTTGTCCAAGTGCATGTATTTTTTAAGGCCTAATTAGACGTAACTTAACATAACGCCATAGTTATGGCCCTTACGGCCGCAATGTGTTCCATAGGTGGTGACATACCATGACGTAATAACAGACCAATTTGATTTTGGTTGTCTCAACTATGGTTACGGTTATGACGTTATGTTAACTCATTTATGAGCCTTTAATCCCAGTTACTGTTAATGCAATAAATAGTAGGAAAATAGGCAGCACTGCCTTGACTTAACCCCGAATGATTGCTATATACTGGTCGGTCTATTCATTGTTTGTGAACTAAATTGAAAACATTTCCTTATCGCCATGAATGTCTTAGATTTTTAAATCGATTTTTCTTGCTTCCAACCATTAAGTAAAATTATTTGTCTTTTTGCCACAATACCATCCACTTGAAACCTCACGTTGAAAAGGATATTTCATTAAGCGCTTCTTATCTTCAAAATTAAATAAAATGCACTAATACCTTTTTATACGGCCCTTTTTTACGGCATTTCACTATAACCGCGTACATTTTCAGACGCCTTGTAAAGAGATATGCGAGCGCTTTTGGCAACACTTACTAGGATACCATCACAGGGTCACTTGATAGGAAAAAAGTTCCTTTTATTTTGAGGAGATGCTTGCATCCAGAAATGAAAGAAGACAATCAGCGCTTTATCGCCTCTTCTGTGTACACTGGTCGTTGATGAACTTTTGAAAGGGCTTAACAACTTGGGATTTCGTACTTTTGGCTACGCCGATTATCTGGTCATCTCGGTGGTCGGATAGACGGTCGTAACCATATCGGAGCGGATGTAAATTGTTCTTGATTTGACATTCAATTGGTGCGGAGAGAGGGGTCTAAGTTATAAACCCTGCGAAGACGGTGATTGTAATTTTCACTAGACGTAGGAATCTGAGATTCACTGAGCCGACAATGAGTGGCTCGACATTTAAATTCTTGGCTGAGTTTAAATATCTGGGAATCATCTTGGATAGGATTCTCACATGGGGAAAACACTTATCCTATATTAGCAATAATGCGACGCCGGTCTATGCTATATCGTTTATGATCTATTGGTCTTTCGTAACAATATTAAAACTAATACTGATCTATGCTGCTGCTTTAACTTGGTGGCTCAGAATGGAGCATGACAATGCGAGAGCACTGGTAGATAAGGTCTATCGCCCTACTTGTGTTTCGATCAGGTGTGCAATGAGTGACCGTCCTTACCATACTTCCATTGCACATCTCGGCGATAGAGGCGGCAGGTATATGTATATTGTCTGATGC
Source organism: Wohlfahrtia magnifica (assembly GCA_023159175.1). Classification (NCBI taxonomy): domain Eukaryota; kingdom Metazoa; phylum Arthropoda; class Insecta; order Diptera; family Sarcophagidae; genus Wohlfahrtia; species Wohlfahrtia magnifica. Next base: position 127,082 of record JAKWBJ010000189.1, read on the forward strand.
CTCAGGTTTGAAATAAGTCGCCCACTTTGATGTTGGGCAGGAACTTTTGACTCCTTATTATCAGCATCGAATCTTGACCTCCTTTAGAAATCTTTTCTATTTTCCCCGATCTTCGGATAACTTTATCCAATTTGTAGCAAACATTTCTTTCGTACTTTCGTCTACGCTATTCAACTATTTTCTCTTGGGTCTCCCAATTTTTCTCTTACTTGCTGATTTCTTGGAGTACACCTTCTTGAATGGGTTCTCTTCATTCATTCTTATGTGGCCTGCTTAATATAGTTATTGTATTTGTTGTCCTTGTACCCGAAAAGAATATATAGATGACTAGTTGTGGTGATATAACACTGCAGATCTGGTTGGGTTCACCGAGAAATCCGAAGGGTTTGAGTATTAATGTGATGTCGGAGAGTCAGCAGCATTTAGGGCTTTTTCATACTGTGAGATGAGGTCGACGGTTGTGATAAACTGCAAGATATCTCTTAATGAACTCGGCGTTCATAAGAGGACTACAAGATAGAGTCCTATGTTGAGTCCCTGATCATGAGAGCCCTCTTGGGAATGAAAGAACTGACTGTTTGGCAAAATGTGAAGCCCGCCGGGTTTTTATTGGACCTGAGCCATTTTTTGGTGTCCCTGTGGAATGCTCGAAGGGGTGAATTAGCTCCTGGATGAGAAGGACATCGCTCGGTTTTGTAGGAAAGCCTCCAATATGAGACAGGCGAGGAGGTTTATTTCGTTTTCTCTCAGTAGATCTAGAAAATTATTGCTGCTCAATAAGAGAGAGCTTGGGTTAGTAACGGGTCTATTCACCGGGCACTATGGTTTTGGGAAATATCGAGGATGATCGGTGTAGGTTTTGCACGATCTGTGCTGAAACATATGAACATGTACCGTACGAGCAGCAAAGTGTTCGATTAGTGGTGACATATCATAATATCATAACCGACCAATTTGAGTTTGGTTGTCTCGACTCTGGTTACGGTTATGATGTTATGTTATGTCACGTCTAATTGTGCCTTAAGTCATAGTCATTACGGTGCAAAGCCCTTAAAGTCAAATTAGGTTGTAATTTGGATGTGGTTTAAGCAAACAACTTTAAACTTTTGGCCATGATTTCTTGAGATTCTATTAGACGTAACTTAACATAACGCCATAACTGTAACCATAGTCGGCTTTGGTAACCTGCACATTTCGACCCTTACTAAGTCTTACGTTTTTTAAATAATTTTTTTTATAAAAACTTTTTTTAATTTCTGACTATTTCGTTAATCATCCACGTGTACTACTCATTCAATACTGCTTTGGTTTTTTTTCTTACTCTTACCCTTCCTTTGCATTACGAAACCCAAAACACTTTTCAGATTTTACAAAAAACAACCTGTGGCCATGAATTTTTGCTTTTGCCAAAAACAGGCTCATTTTTGGTTTTTCTTTCTTTTGATTATAAGTTCCCCGTTGAGTTTAACTCGAAAATCTGAAAAAGAAAAACGTAAACTTGAGCTTGTTTACAACTCTTTACAACATTTACGATACAACATGCAACATGAGTACAAAGTGGCAAAATCATAATAAAACATTTTTATTACATCAAACATACAACTCCAACAATACGTTAAAAAACACAGTAAATGCAAAAAAAAACAAAAACAAAATAATGAAAGAAAAACGAAAATCGACAAAAACAACTGCACAGAACATTTGTGTGTCAACAAAGTCATGTTTCTTTGCTGCAATTGTATGTGTGTGTGAGAAAGAGAATATTTATTTTCTATTTTTTTGCAACTCCCCCTTTTTTCTGAAATGAGAGTCTTTGTTTTGTTCTAGCGAGAACCGTTTTTTTTTCAACTGTTTTTTATGTAAAAAACTGCACTCACCACTCAGTCGGTGCTCACTTGTTGTAATGCTATTTTCATATTTAAAAAATGCAAGCAAGTAAATATGCATGGATGTGAAAACGTGTGTATGTGTGTGTGTGCGTTTGTAGCCATGTTTGTTTATTTAACTTAGGGTTCTGGTGTTTTTGCACAATGCAAGCACATTGAGTGAGTTATAGCCATGAATTCGTTGTGAGAGAGATAGAGAAAGAGAGTGAGTTTATGACACAAGAACATTTAATATGTTTGTGTATGTAAGGGTATGTAAAAAAATATTTTATCGTTCTCTGAGAATGAGGTGGTTTTAACATATACACACTCACTCAAGTTAAATTGCATTTCGTTTTTTATAGTTAATGTGCTGTGCTGTTGCTCTTGCTGTTGCTGTTGCTGTTGCTGTTGCTGTCGTGTTAGTGATAATGGTCTGAGCTTGAGTTGGTTTTTGTTTTTTATACTCTATACACACACACTCATGATTTAAAAAAATTCCTTTTGCTTTACACACATTCACCACTACTACCGTATTAGTAATAGAAATAAAAGCTTCATATTTAGCTGCTGCACTTTTTTCGTGTGCGTTTTTTAACCATAAAAAAATGCATTTTTTCGTGTATATTTGTTGTTGTTGGTACTGTATTTCATTTGTATGTGTATGTGTGTTGGTTTTGCTTGTGTCGTTTCAATTACAAATTTTGCGCTCCATCATTCTTCTTTAGAATAGTTATAATGTGGTGGTTTTTAAGAACAGAACGTCGGTCTAGCCAACAGCAACAACGTTTGCGACGCTAATACGTCACACGAAAATTGACGACGGACGACGTATGTACGTAAAAAAAAATTTGCAAATTTTTCCGTTTATAAAAGCGGAAAATCAAAAAAAGAAAAAATTCAACAAAAATCGTTGCAATTTCGTTTTTCGCCAAAAAAATAAATAAAAATTCGGGGGGTTCTTTTGTTAAGCTTAAATGTGTGCGTGTATGTAAGCGTGCGTACAAGTATGTGTGTGTGTGTATGTGCGTGTTTAAATCTTAAGGAGAGGGAGAATACATGAAGGAATATGTGTGTGCGTGTATGCGTTTGTTAATTTTTTTTATTAAGCCTCGCCGCCATTAGTCGCATTTATACCAGGCATACGATATGCAACGGGAACGCATTTTTCGGACGCGGCCCGAGTCGTTCCGAGTAGCGTCCGATCGTGTCTACCAATAGTAAATATTGTTTAATTAATCTATACTAAAATAAACAACAACAACAACAACGAAGCCATACGTTATTAACAACTATTCATAGCAACAACAAAATTACAAAAAAATGTTAAAAAAGAAACAAAAATTATTAAATATGTATTATTTTTTAATTTCTTAAAACACACCGAGAGAGTGCGAAAGAGTAACGAAAAAACTATAACAAATGAGAGAGAGTGTAAAAAAAGAAATTATTAATAATAATTAGTTTTATTAATATAAGAACAACAACAACAACAACAACAATTTAAAATATATCGCTAAAAAAGAGCACAAAGAGCCTATTAAAGTGTGCGTGAATAAAATTAAGTTCGAGTATGTATGTATGTATGTGTGTGTGTGTGTTTGTTACTCTGTACATTTATTTATTTTTTTAAATAATTATTTTATTAATTTTCTTTACATCTCCCGGTTTATTTTATTCTCTATGAGTGTGTGTGTGTGTGTGTTTTTAAATATATATTTTTTTAATTTCGTTTACATGCTGCTTCACTTTTCTTTTTTCGGTTTTGTTTTTATTGTTGTTGTGTTTTTTGTGTGCAGTTCTGTGTTCTGTTCTGTTTTTGTGTGTGCATTTCATTTCATATTTTTGCGATTTTTTTGTTTTTTTTTTTGTATTTTTTTTTTTTTTTTGCTATTTGTCAAATTTAACGCGTTTTAACGTTTATTGTTGCCATTGATTCTGTTTTTTACATCGTTTTCCATTTTAGTTCGCCATCGTTGCATTACGCGCTCACTTGCTCGCCGCTAAACATAATACAGCTCCAACAACAGAAACGCGTTCTTTGTAATAATAATTATAATTATTATAATAATACAACAACAACAATAAAAACAGATTATATGTTTTCTGTTACTTTTATTTGCTACTCTTCTTTTATGAGTTTTTATCTAAAAGCATGTAATTTTTTCGATTTTGTTATTTTTTTTTTTGTATTTAAAAAATAAAAATTTTAAAATGAAGCCAAAAATATTAAAAAATATTTTTAAATTTTATTAAAATACAAGATTTTTAATTCTGTTCAGTTGTAAACACAGATTCTTGTTTTTTTACAAAACTGCGTCAGTGCGTTCTGTTTAATTACTTGCAATGCGGAAATGTGTATGCGTGTGTGTGTGTGTGTGTGTTAATAAAAAACTTTTTTTTAATCAAGGTTTAAAAAATAAATAAATAAATAAATAAATAAATAAAAAATAAAAACAAAAAATTATTATTAAAATAATCAAATGTGACAAAATGAAAATTCTTAAATAAAATTTTTACTTTAATCATAATATGTGAACAAAAATTAATAAGATGAAGTTTTTTTAAACACAAATTAAAAAATATATAAAAGTATAAGAAAAATAATGGTTAATATTTTTCGATAGAAAAAAATGTAAACAAAAACTTGAAAACATTTTTGTTATTAAAAAAATAAATTTATGAATAAGATATGTAAACATTTAAGTTCCCAAAAACTAAAAACGTTAACATAAACAAGCCTAAAAAAACATTAAAACAAAAATTAAGCCAAATAAGCATATTCCGTCATTAAGTTAAAAAAAAAATTATAAAATTAAAAAAAATAAATAAAATTTGTTGTCTAAACATAAATAATGTTATATATATTGCTTAAATTTTAAAAATATTATAATGTATCATTAAAAACTAAATCTGAATTGAATAAATGAAGTTGTTATATCAAATTAACTAATTAATTATATATATAATAAATCACATTAAAAATATAATATAATAAATTGTTTCTAATAATAATTAATATAATAGTGATAATAATAAAAAAAAAATTATACCAAAAAATAATAAAAAATATTAATAATGTTAAAATAATAGTACTAATTATTACTGTTATTATTAACAGCTAAACTGAGATAATAAGAGAAATAATAATGATAAAGATAATAATAATAAAATACTAATTAAAAATACTTGAAAAATTAAAAAAAAAATATTTTTTTCTTGTTTTATTAAAATATTAAAAAAAATAAAAATACTATATTTAAAAAAAAAACAAAATATTTTATTTAAAAACAAAAACCATCGTAAAAACCCAGTGGACTGTAAACAAATTTAGAAATTTGTGGAAACTAGAAAAACATTTTTCAAAATAATAAAACACTGTTAAATAACAACGCTGTAAAATAATTTTTAATAAAAAAAAAAATACTTAAAATATTTATTTAAATAAACTATTGAGTATAACATGAGTCTGTTTTTGAAATTTTCGAAACACCCTTTATCGATTAAAAACCGAATTTTTGTATCTTCCTGCGCTTATAAGCTGATAACTTGGCTAAATATTAACCGATTTTAAATTTCGGAACCGATTTGAAATGAAAAGAAATAGGCTTATAAAACCATATCACTTAACCTTTATGTGGCCTACAAAGAAAAGTACACATTTTGTACTAAAACGTAGCCGAATATCTTCACACAAACCTCATTGAAAATAAACCTTTTTGGTGTGAAAAAATTACAAATTAAAATTAAAAAATCAAAAATGTAGCCGCAAAAAAAACAATATATTTAAGACCTTCAGAGCAGATGAACTAAGTTAAATTGTTGGTCTTTGGATATAATAGAGAATTTATTTATTTATTTATTTGAGTTGTCGATATCCATTAATTCACTATCAATTTAATAATTTTGAAACTCGTTCATCACATGCAAATTCCGACAAAACAGCAGTATTTCCTGATATCTGAGTTATGCTAAATGTTAACTTACCTCAAAGTTAAGATCCCGGGAAGTGTATACTCCCACCCCTTGCATGGCCAGTTGTATACTGGAAAAGCAATAGATAGCAAACGTCAGATACATAAATATGAGGTAAAGAACGGTTTTATATCTTGTTGGCTACTAAAGAAACTAAGGAAAAAATTTTACAACCGAACATTTTTTTTTACATTGCTTGAGCTGAACAAAAAAATCAATTCGTAGAATCGAACACTTCTGAAACAGTAAAAAAAGAAAACAAAGGTATATTTCTGGCAATTAATTTTTACAAATTTCGAACTGTGAAAAGAGGCGAGCTTAGGTTTTTATGTGTCAAAAAAAAAAAATAAATAAATAAACTTGATATGATATTTACCATAAATTCTACACCGTCTGTAGAAATCACTGTGACGGCTAAGCCAGAAGTTATAAGCTATTATGTATAATAAAACTAAAGAAGATGTCGACAAAATATAGAAGTTATTGAGTGAATATATGTACATGCAAGCGCAGGATAAATCGCTAAACGCTATTATTATTTTTTATCGCTGTAGATATAGCAGCATTGGCTTCACAATTCATTTTCACAAACCACTGTAGACAAATTCTAAAATATCTTAGCTCCCAATTATTTATTAAAAACAAAAGCTGGGTGCTAAAAATTCCAAATTGAAGGTTGAACCTTGTATTTGAACTTCAGCACAGATTATATTCGGAAGAGAGTCTGAAACGAGTATAAAACCAAATATCTCAAGAATTTATAGCAGTTCTCCTATTCCATTTTGAAACGTAAGTGCGTAATTTAATTTTTGTTACCTTTTGAAAATACAATTTGTAACAAAAGAGAGAAACCATAAGTGACACTAACATTTCTTCATAGAAATGTATAAAGGATATCGGGAAACCCTGTTGAAGAGTTAAGGATGTTAGAAGAAAGTCGACTTCTGCAAACCAATTTAGTTTCAAAATGCGATAGGTACCCGGCTACCTTAAAAGAGGTTTAAAACATTAAAAATACAATTTTATGAAGTGGCGTTAAAAATATTTGTTAATGACTAAAATAAATACACCAAAAAGAAATATTACAAGTGTAAATACTTATCAGCCAAAAATTATTAATATAATATAATAAAATGAAATATAATTTTATTATTTTAATAAAATATAATTTTATTTTACACATAAACAAATTTTCCAATAATTTGAAATGTGTACTTTGTAAGCCACCATCTTTCATTGGACATAACTTTTACTTTGAAAATATTTTTTAAAATTGCAAATAAAAAAATAGGTATAACAAAAAACTATGCAAAATTATAAATAAAATTAAAAATTATAAAAAACAGTATTAATACTTTAAAATCTTTAAAGAATATAAAGCAGCAACAACATAAATCAGTAAAATAAAAATTAAAAACAATTCAAAAAAGTGTAACAAAATATGTATTAAAAAAAAACCTTAAGTAAGAAATATTTGTTGTTGCTATTTATTTAAAACCCAGCTATTTAGATAGACAACAAATCCGAGGAATCACAATATAAATAAACAAATCGCTATAATAAATAATAAAATAACGAATCAAAAGTCAAATAAAACAATTTTAAAACTTTTGAAAGGAGAACATAAAGTAAAATATATTATGTTTTACAAAAAGTTTAAATATGTATATAAAAATCGTGCTTAACACAAATAAAAATCAAAATATTTTAAATCACAAGATATATAACATATACTATATAAAATTAATAATTAAATAAATAAATTTTGAATAAAAAATAATGAGTAAAAATAATAATAATATTTTTTTTTATAATAATCTGAATTCATATTATAATTTTATTGAAAATATAAAAATTTGTATAATTATCCAAATAATTATTACAACATATACATATTTACATACATACATATTTACGCAAATTAAAATAAAATAGAAAACTTTATTTTATTTTTTAGTTGTGTGTTATAAAAATATATTTAAAAAATATATATATTAACATATGGTTACAGAACTAGAAAAAAGGGATATAGTGCTCAACGTTGTATAAAATGAAATTTAAACTTTTAAAGTGTTTTTTTTTATATAAAAAAAAAAAAAAAATCTCTGAATAATGAAATGAAAAATCGGAAATTAATCCGAAAAATAAATTATTACAACAAACATTTTTAAAACTAAAAACAAGTGAAAATATATTAAAACTTTTTTTAACACAAATTCAGCTATAAATAAACAACAATTTAAAACAAAAACACATATACATTTTAAAAATTATAAAAAGAAAAAAATAACTTTAATAGTCAATTTGGATAATAAAAAGCAAAAATGAAAATAATTCACAAAAATAGACTGAAATATTTTTAACCTCTTTAGTCCCGAAAGCCTTCTCCAAAAAAAAGAAAAACTCGCAAAACCCTATTTTCCCCAAATGCTTGCATTTGGTTTAGAAAAATAATTAAAATGATGCTTGTAGAGTACAGGATCCAGGAGATATGGCAGGTGCAGCCAGCTCGACATTTGGAATGTGTAAAGCTCAATATACATTTCAGTTTATTAGAAAAGTAATACAAACATTTTTCAATAATTCATTACAAATTAAAAATAAATGATAGAAAAATGTAAGAAACATTAATTAAAATAATAACACAAGTACCATATACACGGTTTTGGAGTAAATAAAACCATTTATAGGGGCCATTATTACAATTCGTCTTTAAAGATTGATTTAGTAAAAGGTAACTTTAGCTAAAGTAAACTTTAAATTCACCTTTAACCTTGTTTTCATTTTTACAACTTACTTGCAAAATAAAGTTAACTTTTTTTTTAAAATATGGCAGTGCCGGAGCAATATCAATAACTTTTGCCAAATTAAACAAGTTCTTTAAAAAAGCAGTGGCAACACCGTGCTTTTTTTCTTGTTTGTCAATTTCGTTTATGTATAAAATTTGTGCTTTGTGGTCTTATTTTTTTATTTCTGTGTTTTTTGTGACCTGTTTTCCATTTTGATTTCAAAAATTATTAATATATTGGAAATAATATAATATAAAATAATATATGCATATATATATATGGCAAGTTCAAACATAAACTTAACCTTAAAAGTTACAAGTAGATTGATCCTCCCTTTAGCTTAACGCTCACTTTAACCTTATTGTAGACTTATAACAATGAAAAACAAATTAACTGCCCGTTAAAATCCTGCCTTTAAATAAAGACAAGTAATAGTAATGGCCCTAAGACTATTTGGAGCGCTGCATTCGAAAATGCACTCCGTTTTTTAAGATTGGTTCTAGTTTTTGAGTTCATGGATTCGCATTCAGCGTACCAAATAACGCTAAGATTTTTTCTTATCGGCTCTGATACAAAAGTTGACCGTAATTTGTAAACCTGTGTAGTTTAACAATGATACTCAAAAAAAAAGAGTGTTTTCTTTTGGCAATGGGGAGAAATTCATTACACGAAGTGCATTTGAATCGCAATTTGTGCTGATACCCCTCTTTGCAGCAAATCATATACTTGCTTTATGTTTCACTCCGATTTAAGAAGACATTTGTACATTTTTAGAACTGCAACACTTTGTGTTATTGCCGAGTTGTCGACAAAGTGCATATAATTTTGAGGCTTAAACTAGCGATCTCTTACTAGATTTGTAATTCCTTCTACTCTTATATATATATGATCAATAATACATCTTAATTCTAGGAAGTTTCATGCAACTTGCAACAATGTGGGCGCCAACTTTTTGTTTGCACTAATCAAGAGTTTGATTTTAAGTTATCATTGCATTGCATTGCATACAAATTTGTTTGTTGACTTGTAGGAGACCAAATTTCTTGTTATGTTTTTTTAGCACTATGGCCACTTCTTCCACAGCTTCGGGGAAAACATCAACATCTCGTTGGCTCTCCGAAATGGTTTCACTGAGCTCATTACCGTTTTTATCGCGTGAAAAGTCTGCCACGTCGCTTTCTATCAATAACTGATAGAGCTTTTGCTCTGTCAGTCCTTTATTTCGTGTATGTCTTTGGCTTTTAGTAAAAACCTGAAGCGAGGATACACTTCATTGCCTACACGACAGGACAAAATTTCAGGATTAGCCATAATTTCATTGCTTATGGGTCATTTTTTGCATTAAATTGCTTACCTTTATATGACGATTCAGAGCACAAGACTATTTAGGCAGACAAAACGAATTTAAGGTAAACGCACTCAGAAGCCGAATTTTAAGGCAGCTGATGCGAAACTTTGAATACGTGCTTTTGCAGCTGTCAAATAGCTAAAAAAGTTTAATGATTTAATAAATGACTTTGTTAGCCGCTTACATAACTGATTTTGCAATAGTAAAACTTCTCACAATTTTCAAAATATAAGTTTAAGAAATGACCACGGGTTTGGGCCTTGATTTCGCTTGATTTACATGAACTACAAATTTTAGTGAATTAATAATGTAAATGTAAATGTTTATCTAAAATATTTATGAATAATTTTTTATAAAAGTTGTTCGAAAAAGTTGCTTTACATATTTGACCAAAAGTTAAACACCTTTTTCTTAGATTTCAAACGAGCGTTGTTGTACCAAATATGTGCTGTCTTGATCTATAACCTTTTGCAATTTTTGGGGCCATTACTCCGTCAGTGTAGAACTTCTTAGCGAACAACTGATCCACATACACCATTACGAGAATTCTGCAGAGATCGAAGAGCCGGTTTATATGGTGAATGCATTAAAACTTCTCAGCCGAGCTCTCCCAATTTTGAGCTGGTTGTTAAAAATGTGTGTGGTGTGGCGTTGCCATAATGGAAAACAACAGCTTTCTGTTGATTAATTCTGGCCGTTCTAATTCTATTGCTTATCTTTCTGGGTGTCAATCTCGGCTTAGTGCATGATCTTTTTCTCCCATTATTGTCGTACGTGATCCTTTTTTCATCGACCGCAAAAGTTCGGACGTATCAAGCTGGCTATAGTGTTGGCTAATGCAATTAATTTTATCAGCGACATCACATTTTAGAGTCATCTACCGACAATTTGTAATGGAAGTTTTTCAAATACCTAATTTTTGGCTGTCAAGACTTTTTTCAAAATCAAGATTTTTTCTTTAAATATCAAAAAAATTTCAATATTGAATCTGGCAGCCCTAAGTGGGCTGCAAACCAGGATGGAAAAGTTTAAGACTATACATTTTGTATACTATATAATTTATTTTGAAAAAAATAAAACTTTTCGCGAAATTCATAGAGCATTTCGTGTTTTATAATGAAGCTCATTTCTGGTTAAATGGCTACGTCAATAAGAAAAATTGTCGTTGTTGGAGCGAAGACAATCCTTAAGCCATTAACGAATCACCATTAGATCTATTGAAATTGACTGTTTGCTGCGGTTTACAAGGTGGCGGTTCAGCTGTTTTTATTTCTTTCGAAATAAGCAGGGAGGTGACATTACGGTGAATGGCGTAGACTATCGAGCTATGCTGACTGAATTTATATTTCCAAAAATTAATCAGCTAAACATCAACGACAGTAAGTCGTCGAACAACGCGCTTAACAGTGGTTTTTTCATAAGTTACTTTACTAAAATGTTTAATAACTCTGCCAATTTCCAATGGTTTTCTAAAACTAAAGACACATTTTTTTCATAACTGAACACAGTTTCTTAATTAATTCAGAAATAGTGTGGCAACTACAAATACAAATTAGCTCTAAACATGAAAAATGTGAAAAAATTGGGTAAAAATTTGTTTGTTTGAGAAATGCCAACAGATTTTAAACGCCCATTTCTCTTCTTTCCAAATCCGCAAAGAAACTTAAAATTGGTTAATTCTCAGCTAAGTTACGAAAAACCCATTTTTAAACCGTAACTCAAGATTTAGAAAACAGATTCTTTGTTGTACTCGACAGCGCCTATACCTTCCAGGCATTTTTTCCTTTTTTTTTTTGTCGCACCGTGTAATTAATGCCCCGTTTTCTGCTCACACGTTAGCTGGATTTATCTGTATTCCCAATTTCATCAAATAAACTTATAGAGATCTTTCTAATATGGATATGGATTACAAATTATTTTATTATATACATACTCTCTATTGCCGAACAGCTCAAGTGGACTTAAACTTATATAGAGCTAAGACTTGGAAATATAGTTAACTAGTAAATATTATATTGTAAATCACGTATAATTAACTCAGTTTATTTTGCTGAAAGTGTCCTGAAATTTATTTGCACTAAAGCATCATAATCGTTCAAAGATCTTCCCTTAAAGCTTTTCCCAAAAATGTCTGACTGTCTCTATTTTATTTCGCCTTGTTTTCGTTTAATTTTTGGCATTTTTAATATCCCTTTATTTTTTTTATTTTTTTTTTAACATTTTTCTCTTAATTTTTTATTTTTCTACTGATTCAGGATTTTTAAAACAAAAAATAAAAAAAAAAATATTTTTCGTTCATATTTTTTCTTCTTACGAATATAATTTTCTATAGCCAGCCATCATAGTTACGGAAATCCCGACGGCAAAGTTTAGTTAAGAGAGCTCAACTATGTATGAATGTCGACAACAACTACAACAAGAAATATGAATAAAAGAAAAAAACATTGAAAAAAAGTAGAACGTAAACGTAGAATAAAAAAGATTAAGAAAAAAAGAAAAAAGAAACGCAGACTACATTTATTGCAGGGAGAAAAGGTAAAATGAGTAGTAGAAGTAGACCAGAAGTGGATCTCAGGCAGATGCTGGCAAAGTCTATAGTTATGCTTATAAAGAAGCGAAAGGGGGCAGAGATTAATGCTAAACGTTGATGATGACTATGATATAGTTATGGAAGGTGTATAATTTTCGTAGCAACAAAAAAAAAAAATTAAAAATTAAAAAAATATATAAAAAACAGAAAAACTAAAACTGACAAAAAATTCTATTTTTTGTTTTACCCATTTTGTCTAAGAAAATGAACGAAAAAATTTGCGTTTTTTTTATATTGAAAATCCAAAAGATATTTTTCCATTATAATGGTGAATAACAAAAAAAAATTTTACGTTTATTTTATTTTACATTTAATTTTTTTTCGTTTTTTGGGGGGTTTTTTCTAATTGAAAATTTTATTTTATGAATTTTTTTTAATATTATTTTTGGCCTTCAGGTTTTTTTATCTCTGCTGTCTGCATTTTGTATGAATTAATGCGTTTTTTTTCTTCCTCTACTTCAGCTATTCCTTTCCTTAAAAGAAAAAACTGTCTATAAAAATGAATTAAAAAAAAAATTGTTTTTCATGCACAAAATTATGGACAAGTCCTTATGCTTAAGGGGAATTATAGAAAAACAGTAGAAAAAATAAAATTGTCCATCTCACATTAAAAGGACAGTTTAATATACTGGATGGCGAATAGCACGAAAAACTAACTTTAAAAAATTCTTCAATTTTTCTTTTAAACAAATTCAGAATAAGACAGTTTTAATTTTTTTTAAATTTATAAACAATATTTACCATATTCTTTCGAAAAATTAAAAAAAGAATTCGCACAAAAAGAGTTTTAATTAAGATTTTTATCCTTAAATTTATATGAAAAAATAAACTGTTACTACACTATTAGCAAATTCTCTAAAACACGGTAAGATATTACTGAATTTTTCTTGTAAACGAAATTATCGTATGTGCAATACAATGTAACGTTCTGTTTTGAGTGTGTTGAGTACCAAATAGAAACCAAGAAGAAATCACCTTTATTTGTTAGTTTTGATATATAAAAAGTCTTGAAAACCCCGACCGGTAAAGCAATCTCTGCTTCTAACTTCGCTCAAAAGATTACCTACATCCAGAATTCCAGTTCTCGTGAGTATGTCGTCAAGCCATGTAGTTTCTTTTCTTCAACATTTACTCGAATAATAGTCTGTAATAGCTTATATTTTAAGTCTCTAATGATGTGCCCTAGGTGTGATGGTTTTCTTCTATTTATTGTTAGTGTATTACGAGTTTCCTTTCCCGCTTTATTCTTTCCTGAATTGTTAAATAAAGATATGAAGTATTCCCTGAGCTTAATATTTACTCAAAAATGCCTTAAATAAATATTCCAATAGCCTTATTAAAAATTATCGTAAGTACCTTACTTAAAAAACACTATTACAAATTTGTTTTTTGTAACATCCGATAATTTTACTCAAGAATGTCGATATATTGTTAATAAAGGAATTGGTAAATAATACTTTTAAACTTATGACGGCAAAAATTATTAACTTTTTTAATCATTAACTTTTTATTTCGTAAAAATTAAAAGATTTAATGAATTTTCCAAAAAAAAGTATAAAAACAATGATATAAAATGTCACACGAACTAAAGCCACAGGACATCGAAAACCGATATTGCATATTTAAGGTACGAATAGTTTCTAAGCTTGAAGAATCAATAAAATCATATCTAAGCATTGCGTCAAGGTAATGTCTTTATGTGGTGAAATCAAAATGAATTAGCAGCGATTAGCTATTAAAATAGGGTGAAAAAATCGTACAAAACCCCGGTTATATTCAAATATAAAACAATATAAATGTCTCCAATTCTGTATCATATCATAGCACTGTTTGGACTTATGTTGTGTAAACAGTTAAAACATATTCAGAAAAGATATTGGTACGTTTTAACGTTACGTGTTTTTTTTTTAAACGTTTGAGTTCGATTTAATTATGCTGAAATGAAATTAACACCACTTTGTTGTTGTTTTACAGTTTTTATTCCCTCACTTTATCTCTTGTACAGTTTATCTTAATACAACAAATTAATATTCGTTTATACAATACTTATATATACACTTAAACACGACTTCATTTTATGACAGCAAAACGATAACTACTGAACTATGCATTATGACATTACTTCCGAATGTTCTTTTGCTTGCTACAACATTCGAATTATTTCCGTTAATTTAAATGTAAAACAGAAACGTGGTCGAATTGGCAGTGCTGCCAAATACACCGATAAGTACGGCATCGACAGGGTGACACACTAATACCAAATATATAAAAATTCCACAATACTGTTACGTTTTAACATTTCTAAAACGTTTGAGTTCGTTCAAAATGCGTTAAAATAAAATAAAATAAACACCGCATTATATTTGTTAGAGTTTTATTTATTTTACTATACACTAACTTTTATACTGTTTGTCTTCATACAACACTTAATATTCGTTTATACAACACTTGTATATCTGCTTTAACACGTCTTTATCTTACGACAGCCAAAGATAAACTAAACTACGTAGGCTAACTAAACTAATAGTCTCCTTATGTACCTAATTGCCTACAGTTTGGAAAATTCCGGAAAGGCCTCAAATGATCTCATATCCTCTATCCGTTAATTTTAAACATGTACAATTGTGTTACCCAGGGATGATTTAATTGGCAGTGCTGCCATATACACAAATAACTATGGCATTGACAGGGTGACACAAAATATACAAAATTCTACAATTTAGGCGGTTTTTTCTCGTAACAATACAGTTTTAAAGGGGTTGATGTGGTGTTTTTCTTTTTAAGCATTTTTATTTTCGTAACAAGCTTGATTCGTGTTCGATCTTAAAGCTTATGACGCTTTATTTTAAAAAAATTTCCTTTTAAAAATTAATATATAAAAAAATAACAATTTCCATTGTATTCATTTTTCTAAAGGTTTATTCGTTTGTTTGTTTACCCGTCAACCACGCGCAAACAATCTAATTCTGTTGAAATTTTACCTTTTTCATGACTTTTTTTAAATTACGCCTGAGAGAGGATAAAATCGAGGGAATCACATACTTAATACTGCATATTTATGAAATTGCCCTCCTTAAAGTATGCAAATAAAACTGAGAAATAATTTTGTTTATTGGATTTGTTTATGACTAAACCGACTAAACCAAAAATTGAAATTTAAAGCACAGATCTAACATAGATCCAGCTGATGGAAGTGCAATATGGTGTTTTTTTTTTTCAAACTTAGACCTATGAGATTGAGAGGCCTAATATGGAGTAAAAGGAAAATTATTGGTTCACGATCCATTCCTGCAAAAAACGTAGTTATTGCTGTATATCTTGGAAACTATGAAAGATAGAGTGTATTAACTTCCCTCATGATATTCTGCTATTAAAGTGTACACTAAGTTCAAAAATTAACTCCACAGGATATGTGGGCGTGGCACCACTCAAAAAAAAATTATAGTTATCACATCTCAATAAATGTATCAATGGGATAAAGGCAAATATGTAGCTGGCACAAAAACGAACAGGTTCGGGACAAAGGGGAATTTAGTTTCCATATAAAGTGAATAGTTTTTACATATCACATATCCCATAAAAAGAAAAGCGGGAGACCGAAACTTTATATATATATATATATCAGGGATGCGAAAAAGATTACAATTTACAAATTGTACGTTCACTCATGAAAAATTGTACTTTTTTATTCCGATTGCATTTTTTTAGATTTTAAAAAAGTTTTATTAAATATCAACCAAAAACTTGAATAAAAATTCTTTGTACATATGTGTGTAAAACACTTAACAAAAAGACACTTAAAGCTTATTTGTGTTAAGTACTTAATGTAGATAAAATTAACAATCGATGTTTAATGTCAAAAGGTATACAAAAGACTATTATGTGCTGAACTCTAATTCTAACAGACCAACCTAAATTAGAACGTTGAGCGTTGGCGCTTAGTGTTGACGTCGAAGTGATATATCTAAATGAAAGCGTTAAAATTGTATCATGAACAGTATTGTTGGCAACAAAAATCACTAAATTGAATTTAAAAAGTTATTAAAACGCTGGATTCGACGCGGAAACAGCTGAAACGATACTACTTCTTTTCGTTCTTTTCTTTTATTTTTTCTTCGCAGATAACTTCACCTTGTCAAAATTAGATTTTCCAATTGCAAGGCGTCGACGCCGCTCTATTATGGTTTGTTTCATACAATTTGTATGGGCATGAGAATTTTTGACTCTTATATAGTATTGGATGTAAAAGAATCATTTATGATACACTTCTTGTTTTCTTACTCTTTTCTTAATTGAAGTAGAACGAATTAGATGACTTCAGCATATCATTTTTTTCGATTAGCTAGTACTAAATTAGCCATTGCGGTAATATAAATTTAAATAAAACAGGACAAATAGTTCGTATTTATGGATGTTTGCATTTCTTCATCTTTAGTTTAGGATGTTTTTGTTTCATTTGAATATTTTACCCTTTTAGTTGTTACACAAGCTTGTAAATTCCGGTCAACTTTTGCATCAGACCCGTGAGAAGAAATCTTAACGTTATTTGAGGCGCAAAATTCGAATCTGGGTTTCGTTTTGCCATATTGGTTCTATTTTTCGAGTTCTCGCATGTTGCACTCTCACAACGACAATCAGCTGCTGGCATCACTATAAACATCATCTCAGTTTTATTCTTAAGGTAATTTTTTGTTAAAAAAAACTTGTGAAAATGCAAAGAGAAATATGCAAAGGCAGATATTATATGATAAGAGTTGCATATTATCATTATTTTGGTTTCTCAGCCGTGGGTACCGAAATTCTTTTTGCACAAAACTGTACAAGTTGTCACTTGGTCAACAAATATACTTTTAATGCCAATATTATGGAGAGAGCGAAAAATCATGTGAATGGTCATTCTTTTTACGTGATGTATGTTGTAGAAATGCTAGCAGAGTATAAATATCCTGGGTTGCCTTCAGTGTCCAGGTCAGTTTCTCCTTTAAAAATTTGTCCATGTGCTAATACCATGATAACTATCATTTGATCATCGACCAAAGATAACATGATCAGATTGTGTCCGAAAATTTTATAAAGTTTTTAACACCCTATAAAGAAGCAGCATGGGCATCAATTCAAGATATTGTACCTATTGCGGGATTGGAGCTCTAATATCTCTTAAAATGCATTTTTCATTCATTCCCATCTCGACTTTCGTTTTTCTGAAAATTAAGGTGATACGGGTGACGAGCGAAGAGCAACTACACCAAAATTTTGAGAAAATTGAAGAACTATATCAAGGATTTTAAGACTTTTTAACTCTTATATGTTAAACAGATCCCAAACAATACAATCATCACAGTTAGATTGCTCTTAATTTCTTTATTTTCACTTTTTATTGATTAAAATGGACATTAATTGTTGAAAATTTAAAATTTTATTTTATTTAATAACTTGAAAACTAAAACCAATTTTAAAAAACGGCGAGCATATTCGAATTTAGTGTCACAAAAATGGCTTTGATCCAAAACTCTGTATACTTGTGTTATTGAAAGGAATAAAGTTGTGGTCATGCAATTGTCTGCACGTTCAATAGAGAAATTTTTATTTTTTTAATTTTAAATGGTGAAGGAATTATGTTTCGGTTGCAGTTACGAAACAGCGTAAAAACTCGATCTTCTAATACATATACCCTAATGATCAAATAAGATTAATAGTGGCTTACATAACTTTTTCATATTGAAATATTCATAAAAAATTATGGTATACCCTAGTCATTCCTCGAAGTTTATCGACCTAATTGGTAGTACCATAACATAACTGAATAAACCAGTGACTACAACCACTGAAATTGATAATTCAGAATTCTCATGGTATTTTCTAAGGAATTTCTTAGGCTGGGTGAAGTGTTTCATTAAAAATTAATGCGATGGAAATACAAAAACTAGCGATTTATTATTAAATTGCCCTTTCGAATCTTGTTAAATTTTTAAATAATACAAAAATCTGATTTTTTTTTTAATGAATTAATGTAGTTTCCAAACATACGTATAAAAGCAAATTTTCCTTTGCTTGTTAAAAATATGTAAATAAACGGAGTTGCTTAAAATTAATTAATAATCTCTTTCAGTTTATTTTTGTGAATTCGAAAACGTGTTAATTTTCAAACGAAATAAAAGAAATTATTTAAGAAATTCAAAACGCACACCTATAAGAACCGTACGCATTTCAAAGATAAAATGCCAAAAATAACAATAAAACGTGTGAAATTTTAAATTATTAAAATTTTAAATCTTTTTTTATATTTTAAAGGTTTTTTACAAGAACTTCATTTAAAAAAAATTAAATTTTGAATACTTATTTTGTTAAAAAAGAAACAAATCATTTTTGTTTAAATCAAAAAAAAAAACACATTTTTTGTAAAATATTAAAAAAAAGCAACAACATTTAATAAAGATTTTTATAAAGTTTTAAAGACGACATTCAACAATAATTAAACAGTGCAATCATTATCATATATTTAAATGGCAAAAAGAGAAAAGAATTAAGAATAATAATTAAAAAAGTAAAGAAAAACAAAGAAATTTTTCAAATACTTTTGAATTATTTTCAATGATTTTTTTCATTTTTTAAAATTAAGAAACATTTTCGTCATACAACAACAACAACAGCAGCAGCAGCAACAACATATCAAATTTAAAGAAAACATCTACCAAATAAGGATTTAAGGAATACAGAAGAAGGAGAAACAAACATTTACAAGCACACACATATATGAATTAATATATATTTGTTTATATACATCATTTGTTAAGGCTGTTTATATACTTAAATTTATATGTATATAGAAAATTATATACTTTGCATGTGGTATATAGAGTTATATGTAAGCACATTCCAGCCATAATAACAGCTTGCCATTATCCTGCAGCAGTGACAAACGTAACCAGAGCAGCAGCTGCAACACCTGCAACATCAAATAAACAAATTTAAAAAAAAACTGCTCCTGCTTGCCGATTCCACAAAAAAAACAACCATAATAATACAAAAAAAAATATTCATAAAAAACACAGCCTTTTGGTATGCAATAATTATTAAAAAAAACACAGCCTGTTTGTATGCAATAATTATTTTTTTTTAAAAAAAGTGCGTATTTACAACACGATACCACAAGCACCAGCTGAACACTTGGAAATTTTTTGTCTCTTCCTAACTTTTTTTTCTGTATTTTTGTGTTTCCGCGCGTGTATGCACGAGTTTAAGCTGAAATATCACCCAAAAATTTAAAGAGAGAAAAACACAAAACAACACCGTTTATGAACAAGAGAAGCACTCTCTCTTATTTTCATAATAACTTTAAAAATAAATAAAATAAAAAATAAAATTATTCGTTTTTTTTTTAATAATTTGTTGGTTAAATAGTGCAGTTGCTTTTTAAACCAATTTTTTATTATTACTTTTTTATTTGTAAATAAACGCACAGTGTTGATTTTTTTTTTGTACACCGTTGATAATTGATATTAATTTAAAAATGCAACAACAACAACACTAATATATCCAATAAAAGTTAAAAAAAACATCCTCGTTTAACATTTGGGCATTTAGTATCGGCGTTTAAGTATATGCTCGTGGTATATATTGAAAATCCAAAACCATACATCAGACAGAGTAAGAGCAGCAGAGTGTGTGGGTGTGTTTTTAATTCTTTATACGTTTTTAAACATCTACAATAACTACAACAACATCAACAACAACAACAACAACAGCATCAGCAGCAGCATAAATTATATATAAATTGTTTGTTTCAATACAAAATTTGTTGCGGATATAATATTTTCAAAAAAAATATGATGCTATGCACATCAGCGCCTATGAAGCATGTACGTATTAAAATTATCAATATTTTTTTATTTTTATTAAATTTTTTTAATTACTATTATAATAGAATATAATAAAACTATACATACTTTTTATTTATTCAAAAGAAGAAAATTTGTATCACAAAGAATTGCAAACATTTATCTCCTGCCTTAAAAGTTTTCTAAAACTAGAATCCAACTGTAGAGGTTTTTGTCAATTATTTATTCCACTAGGAAACATGGCACTTCTACTAGATATTTCAAATCGAATCTATTACTGCAGATCTGTTTCAGTTCATTAAAGGCCGATCGGTTAATACGTCTGGTTCTCTGGAAATTCCAGTCTAAAGCCTTGTAAATTGTTTAAAATTGTGGAAAATGTGGACCAACATTTGTTTTTTCGTACGAAAAAATTTACACGCAACCAAAGTGGTAATCTAACAATTTTTCAAAATTTGCCGCTTTTATGCCTTAAAATATCGACCCCTCTACACGAAATTATCGTATGTAATTTTTTTTTTTTTAAATCGACTTTTTGATGCAAACGTATTCTAATGTCACATATCCACCACATAGTCAAACATTGTATGAATATTCGCTATACTTATGGAAATATTACTGATTTAATTTTATCGTATGTTGAATTGTTGCATTCCCAGTGAACGAAAGTATCGTATGTCCAATAAAAATGCCTGCATATAGTTAAAATATCGTACAAATAAAAATGTAAAGTTTTATTTTTACGACTCTTTTCAGCATGTCTTTTTCGTTATATAGTTATTTGGAGATTCTCTCAGATTCATTTCAGATAACCACCAGTAACTGGTTGCATATTGAAATAATTTAAATAATTTAATTTAAATAATTTATTTAACCGAAAATTTTGAAATAATCATGTTAATAAGAAATCATCTTTTGCTTACCATAAATGTGGTTTCAAACTTTTTGTTAAGCATTTTCTACTACTGCAGAACTTTTCTCTATACCATGAGTTTAATTTATGATGGTTCTTTAAACTCTTTGAAGCTTCTTAAAACTCATATCCAAATCAAAGTACGTATATCAAAAATCAACGACCAGGTATAGAATTACAACTACATATATAGTAATTTTCAATTACATTTCTTTAGTACGTAAGAGCTGATAGTCTAAGAAGCTTGTGATTATAAAATAATAATTTTTAGATGCAGAGGAAAAAAAACAATTTATCAATACTGAAGAATGTATGACTCACATTAGGGACAAGAATGAGAGCAAAACCCTATTTTTGAAAGACCAGGCACCAGGCAAGAAAAAACCAAACTATTTGTGTGCATGTTTCAATATGCAAAAGGTCTTGGACACCCAGTTCGTAAAAATTTAACATTGTTTTACTCTTTACTCTTTTACTCTTTAGAGTTTACGAAAATGGCACAAGAAATAGTCACTTTTTTTGTGAGCCGAAAGCTACGGTAAGCGTGTAAAGCTGCAAAACAATCGACAGTATTGATAGTTTTGTTTTTGGCTAACCATCGATAGTTTTTTTTTTTCACTATCAATACTATCGCCAAATTATAAGAGTAAATACGGAGACCACTAAATGTAGTCAAAGTCACATTTGCAAAAGTTTGTTCGGCGCAGGTTGTTAGCCGTCTGTAAAATTTTATAGCTACATAGGGGCACAGTTTAGCAGTTTCTTAAATTTCTATTTATTAAACTCAAATAAAGTATGAATTGTAACTAAAATATGTTCTTACATACGATTTTGCATTTAACCCAAACAAATAAATCTTCGTTTCGTCAGACTATATAATGTTGTTCTAATTATTACGGTGCAGGTGTTGTTTCCGTTTGCTGGAAAACATTTCAAAGACTCATCATAAGTCTAGCTTCCATAAGTTTTTTTCTTATTCTGCGACTTGAAACAGGAGAATAAGCTCATATTCTAAGCTTTTTGATGACTTGAAGAGATTAATCTCTGAAATACGAATTAAAAGTTGACAGTTATTCTATGCTTTCTTCCCATAGTCTCTGAAGTTTTCTTTTACTGGATCTTATTAATTACTTTCGTTTTGGAGCACTTCATGGTAGCAATTTTCGCTGCATACAAGGATAAATCTTCTATCAAAAAACTTCAATACATAACATTTTATTACATCCTGGAAAAAGTAAAGTGTCCATATTTTATGTTTTAACACTGTATATTTATTGTTATTCTTTCCCTTTCACTCAAATTCTAATATTGTTGCCACTAATAGTACTTAAAAGAATCCAATAGTATAGTTTTTTTTCAAACTATCGTAACTATCGAGTGGGCCAACTATCGAAAGTTTTGCAGCTCTATAAGCATGGATCTAATGAAGTCCGTTCAGCCTTTTAAAGTAATTGCTAGTCATAGATTGTAAAGAACAGCTAAAAAAACTTAGTTCCTACTGTGACAACTGTGACACAACAGTATATGTGTCCTACTGTAAAACAAATCTCACAGTAGAATACATATACTACGATGCTCGTTTTTAATTCAGGGTGATATTTCAGTTATTTTTTAATTATCGTAACTATTTCACTTAACAAAAGCACCCATAAAACCTTGTGGACAAAAATATCGTATGTGCCAAAAAAACTGAGTATTCCTGAATATACAAGATTTTCCATAAAGAAAATATGTTATAAAGTCGGTTATTGTACCACATTTAAAATTTGGTAATGATGTAATCCAAGCAAGGAAATGTAGAAAAAAAAGCTGTTCTGTAAAATTTAGTTTTTGTAGCACACGATAATTTTGCGCAAAAGGGTCGATATGCTGCATGGATTTACATTTGTAAACAAAAGCCATATGTTTAATCCAACAACATAACAAATAATATTCAGTAGGGACATAAATATTTTTACACATATAAAAATAATGAATATTTTTATTTATATATTGATATAGATTCTATTAAAAAACTGAAAACATTTCAAATTGTTTTGAGAGCTGTCGTAAAATTCGCTCGAAAGTACATCTTAAGAGACACTCCCAAATCATGACAGCAGCTAAATGATGACCATATTCAACCAATGGAATGAACTCAGAGGATGCTTCTTTAAATGACCTTACACACTGTGCGGTTAGTTTTCATTAGAAATTTAATAAAGGACTATATGTATTCTATTTATGTTGTAACGATATTTATGTTCCTACTGCTGCTTCAAATTTCGTACAAAATAAGTGAGTTGACATATAGATTTACATGTTTTTCGTAAAAAGAACAGAGTACAGCTTTCTCAACATTATTTCACAATTGTTTCGTACCAAATATTTTTATATGCAATTTGACAGCATTTGGTACGAAATTTTGAACACAATACCAGACTTATGGCTGATTTTGCAGAGTTGCTACTTGGTTTACGTAGCCTATAATCCATCTATTTTCATTTCCGATCACTATTTTTTCTTGCTTTTGATTTTTGATTTATCCGCCGGTGATACTTTCGTTGATGAATACAAAAACTTGTAGTCTTTGAACTATAGTAGTTTCACTTCTAAAGAGAAGTACAGACTTTACACAAAATGTTCCGCATTTTGGTATTTCTCGATAGTTGGCTTACCCTACATATTTTATTAAGACCGCGAAATTTCCCAGTCTGTTTAATGAATCGTCTTCCAAGCCTTTGTCAAAAGACATCACACGTCTTAGGTAAGAGAAGTTGTTAACATATGTATTGTACGTCTTATTTATGAACATTTCCTAGCACAGCTTCTACAACTTTTGTTGGATTTATCTCGTCTTAGAATACCCACACGGTCGATTGCTCTTTTGTTTCCGTTCCGATTTAAGTTTTTTTTCTTTTTATTAAGTTGGTACATCTTTTACGACCTCAACACGGTTTTTTTTAATGAAATTGCGGTCTTTTGGCACGATCTCTGCTGCTACATGACAAAAACATAAATCATTAACCAAAATATCTTGGACGGTCCATAGGTAATGTTCAAGTCCTCCGCTATCTCTCGGATTGTTTATTTGCGGCTGTTGACCAACATTTCTTTTACGTTGTCAATGTTTTCGTAGGTTTTCGATGTCTATGGTATGCTACTCCGTTCATCATCTTTGATCGACTGACGACCACTTCTGAGCCGCTTGTGCTACTAGTAAACGACCGTTTTCTTTAGAGACTCGTTCCGAAACACTTTTGCAGTATTTCCAACATTCGCGTACTATTAAATCCATTTTCCATGCAAAATTTAACACAAGTTCGTTGTTGCAAATTTTAATCCATTTCAAAAATTGAGAGAAAACGCCATTACACATAGAGATAGATGTACTCTTGGCTACTTAGCTGTAGCAAACGTCAAGTTATAACGCTAAGATTTAGCGGGAATATCAAGTTGTACCCACTTAACAAAAAATAAACTCTAATTTGAATGATGGGAACGCCACACGTGGGTTATTCCAGAAACCTTTTGATCAAGGTAGTGTATGCATGATTCGTCTCTTGTCACGATTTTATGCACGTCTTTTGAAGCACCACCGTCAAACTTTTCAGTCATATTCTTACACCAATCGACGCGAGCCTCTTTCTGACCGATTGATAAATTATGGGGTACAAGTAAGTGTTCTTGCGAAATCGTATGTATTGAAGTGAAACTAATGTACAAATATGCCTCTATCTATGTTACAATATGTCACTTGATGATCTTGTAATATCAGTACACGTACTGCATCGATGTTCTGTGGCACCACAAACGATTTTAGACGACCTTCACGGAATTCGGCAGCGAACGAACTACGATCACGATTTAATTCACTATACCAGCGATCTACTCTAGTTTTATATGGTGTTTTATCGCCATACAAAGAACTGAGTTCATTGACACATTCTTCTTGTGATAATTCACGTCGAAAATTGTAAAAAATAATCCAACGAAAACCTTCTCTTGAAATTCCCATTTTTTGCCCAAACTGATGTTCTTAACTCACTGTAAACGAGATAAATAGCACGTTTATGCTAAAAAATATCAAACTTTATTATGGTGTTGCCAGCTTTTAACTATTGACATTGGTGCTGTCATTACCCGAAATACAAATAGCTGCCCTCATACGTTTGCAGGACTGCTATTTGCGTAGCCCCAATGAAAAAAGTTGGCTAGAAACTTTTCACGCAATTGTGGCACGTAACGCCGTCTTGTTGATAGTAAACTTCGTCCACATCAATATCTTACGATTCCGGTCATAAAAAAACACTTATCATCGTTTAATAGAGCAATCCATTAAACTTAACAGTTGGATCAGTCCCATTTTCGAAAAAGTTATATCTAATGACTCCACCAGATCAAAAACTGGATCAAACAGTCACATGTTGAGGATGTAGAGGTATTTCAACGATAATTCTTGGATTTCCATGCCCCAAGTGCAAGGAAACGACGCTGTTAATGAACATTAGACATCAGTTCCCTTGCTAACTGAACTTTAGAAACTTTAACACATTAGTCTTTGTGCAAAATATCAGCTGCTTTTTTAACTGCATGAGAACTATCGATATCAATAACTATGGTTTGACACCTGAGGATGTCAAATTGTGTTGATATTTCTGTTCAGTAAGGCTTGGCAAGTCTTCATGAAACGTTTAACGCCAGTACAGTGCCTCAAAATTGTGGAAATTTACTTTGAAAGAAATATAGAATACTTCGTCAATTTTACGGTCAACATAAGCGACCTAGTGAGCAATTCGTGCAGTTCTTGATAGTTTTCGTACTTATTTTAGGTTTATCTGTTCGAAACCAACAACAAGACAAAGAAATATGCGTACCGAAGACAATATTGTTGCTGCAAGAATTGCGGCCAAACGACCATCATTTGGTTCGTGATTTTGCAAATTGAACTCATTTGATACTGCCCGAAGATAAGCCTTTTTATCAAAAAATTTTGCTGAATGATAAAGTTAATTTTTGGTTAAAATAACAAACAATGAACAAAATATCCATATTTAAAGCTAAAACAATTCTCAAGCTGTTAATGAATCATCATCACATTCTTTACATTTGACTGTTTCGTGCGATTTACAATCTGGCGCCATCATTGAACTTTATTTCTTACGAAATGAGCAAGAAGCTGCCGTTACAGTAAATGGCGAACACTATTTAGCCCTGCTGAATGAATTTTTGTTTCCAAAAATTAATCAGCTAAACATCATTGGTTTATGCTGACAAAACTGCAACTCTTGAAGTAGCAACTCGGCCAGATTTATTGATAAACGTAATAAAAAATTGAACCGATCAATTGAACCATATAAAACGTAGCCGCGGCGGTTATATATCGGAAATTATATAAAAAATAAATGTAAAACAATTTTTGTTACAGCCAATTTGTTACATATATCGCTTTAAATAGGAACTTTAAAGTGAAGCTTTGAGCAATGGAGAATATGAAATTAAATATTAGTTCTCAAATTCAGTGCGTTTGACTGACTGACTGGCATATTGAACTATATTCTATATTTGCTGGAATACATTCTGTGTCACTACCTATTTAGGAGACTGAGTTATTATATAGCAATGAAAGCATAATCCGTGGGGCTGTGTTACAGACGTTTGCCTAAGCAATTCACTAACACATATAAGATTGTAATTTGTTTACGAAATTTGGATGACCACGTTATAACAATTCCATCTTGGTAATAGTTATTTATTAGAACAAATTTAAAGTATCTCAACCCAAAATGTACTGACAGTGCAGGTATGTACAGTTTGTCAAGAAAGAGTTTACACATTGAAAATATTTAAGCACTTATAACTTCATCACCAATAAAACACTTATTTTTTAAATTTATTATAATAACATACATGTCTTCAAAAATATTCAGCAAAAAATAGGACAAATTCAGTTCAAAACCCATAAGAAATTGACCAAAAACAAATTTTTTCAACATTTGGTATTGTCTTTACACAAATATTAGGAAATGTGTTTATATTATACTCAGCGGATGATAAAAACATATTTCAAATTTTTAATATTTGGTATGATTTTCTACACATTGTAATAGCCTTTTCAACCAATTAACAATCTTATTTAGGCCATAATCAGCCGGTATTTTTTGCAGTTTTAACGCTATAATATTCTTTGGTAGGCGCTTAGCTACTTTTTTTCAAAAAACCGACAAATTGTTAATAAGATTCAAGTCAGGGGTTTGTGCAGAAGTGTCTACAACTTTTCCGCAGTTAGAAAGAAGCTAAGTTCGCACTATATACGAATTAATCTAACAATCGTCGTCCTTATAAAATATAGATTGTGGTTTGTTGCCCCTGAGGAACCCGAAATTCATAGTGCCGCTTATAAAATGGATCTTTAAAATGTCTCAATATTGCCATTTTTGATTCTATATAAGCAAAGTCTTCTACGCTTTAAATTTGGCCATAGTTCTTTGAAGATACTGAATAAATTATCTACAACAACAAAGATATGTATGCAGCAACAATTCCTGCCATTTTGTTATAAATTTAATTACAAAATTAAATTTAATTTTATATGTGCTAACTCATTCGTGACATACTGTATGTATTATCTGAAATCTATGAGAACTTCTTATTTCTATCGTTACAATTTCTAAGCTAATAAAAAAATTTTTAACTTGTTGCCAAGGGCTAGAATGGTTTAAAGGGATTAATTACTTTTTAATTCAATAAATATTGCCCTAGGCGTTTGTGAGCTCATTGCATGATACAACGGCTCCAAGCCCCTTCTCCTTCTTGTGCAAGAGGTCAACAAATAAAATATTTGCTTATCAACGTTTCTACTGCACTCAGAATTAACATACTTATACTGTGGAGGCTGCATGACCATTACATCTTATCTGTTTTGAATTAGTAAACATAAAACTTCAGTATATTTTTCTGTAGAATTTTTTACAAAAAATTATCTCTTTAAAAAAATATGTTTTTATTTTAAACAATTTTCTTTACACATGCTTCTTTTTATAACTTAAATATACACGTCAAAGATTGTTTAAATATTTATAAGTAAATTTAAAAAAAAAAAAACAACGTTTACACATAACAATTACAAACACAAGAAAGAAACAGACAAAATTTAAATCAAAATTGCCTTGAACTATAGAGAGTCCTTCAAAAAATTATAAAAAAGAAAACAAAAATAATAAAAAAATTATTGTAAAAAATTAATGGCAACAAAAGATGATTTAAAGATCAAGTAAATATACATAAACGTACTGCAAACAGGCAACCAACAACAATAACAATAATAATTGCGAATCACACTTACAAACAACAGCAACATCAGTATCAGCATCAACTTTAATTCTGGTATTTTTTTTTATATAAAAGAGACTCTGAATAAACATACACACTCTCACTTACACATGTAAATGTAGAAATTAAAGTAAAGTAAATAGTGTAAAGTAAAGTAAATATATTTATGTAAAGTTATAAATATGTAAAAGAGTGCGTATGTATTAGTTGTGTGTGTGTATATATATATGTATGTATATATGTATGCCAAAGAATATTAATTTACGTATTTAAAAACTTAAGGACGCAAGTTCAAGAAACTTAAAAATAGCAACAACGTACTCTCGTATATCATCATACATATAAGTCAGCAAAAATTTACAAGTTTACATTACACATTACTGTTTACAATTACAACACCAACAACAATGACAACAACAATCAACAATAACATGTAAATGAATAAGTACAACAGAGGCTCGATGGATACTTGACAAACTGACTGACTATGTGACGCACTAATTGACAATCGTTTCAGTAAAATAATAAAAAAAACATAAAAAATATATCGAAATGAACTGTGAATACTGTGATAAGAGATGTTACTGCCGTTAATGATAATGATTAAGATGATGAGCAGGGAAACCAGAAATATGCCATTGCAGGTTTTTTCTCACGCATCTAATAAAGTCGAATGAAAGATATATATGCGTTTAACAAAATTTTTAGAATTTTAGCACCGAATTGTTAATGCATACTGTTGCATATTTTGCTCGGCATTATTTGTTGTTGTTTTGTTTTTTATTTCAGTTTTAAGAGTACTTTTCGACATTATTTACGTGTTTAAAGATCAATTTAAGCCTTTTTAGCGCATATTTGGATTTTTTGTAATCTTAAAAAATTTTACAACAAGAACATGATTTTTTTTTTAATGTTTCTTTTAATTATCTGTCAATTACTTTTTTCCAAAAAGCAAAAAATTCTCAAAAGCAAAAAATATTGAATAACCCTTTTTATCCCTTAACAAAGAAGATATTTTTGTTTTTTAGAGCATATTTTTAAATTTTAAGATAATATTTTCGAACTTTTACTGCATATTTCTTGTGCATTAGAACCTCTTTTAAGAGCATATTTCTGGTTTCCCTGATGATATATCTGTGTGAAGTAAAAGTGTGTATTTTTTGCTGTAAAAGTACTCGTTTTAGGTGTACGAATTTACAATAAATGTGTAGTCGAAAAGAGTGCTGTGAGTAGACAGAAATAATCTTTTGGGTAAAAATGTTTAAATTCTCATCATTTTTTTTTTTTAATCAAAGCAATCTTAACACACAGTATGCAAACATCAATGTGTAACCTCTAGGTTTGTTACACATTAAAAAACAACCCTAGACCTCCATTCTTTTATTAAAAATGACTTCCGTATGTAACAGTATTTTTTTAAGCATATGTTTTTTGTATATATTCGAATAAAAAAAAGTAGATGACTCGGTAAACTTCAAATAACCTACATCTGTATCACTTTTCTCTGGTTGCCTATTCGATTTCGAATGTAAGTCATTTTACAAATGCGATATTTAAATGATTAAGTTCGTGTATTTTTCTTTGTCTTTAGCTGTTAATAAGACATCACCGAGTGGCAATATACATAATCAGATTGAACCTATATAAGTGAGCACAAGAAGGAGAGGAGGCGCACACATCAGCAGTGACAACCAGCTTATTCACAGGTGAAATCAAGCTCAATCCGAAATGTTCAGGAAGAACCATTTGGGATACAAGGCGAAAAAGTTTTCGCAAAATAACTCGACATGGAACGCACAAGCTATGGGTTTACGCCAACAGTTACCAATAGCACAACACCGAATATGGGAAGTTATAGCAGCAACATACAGTCAAATCGCAGAAGAAACACTAGATGTAGTGCAATCACATAGAAACATATGAGTATCAGACGACATTTGGAACTTTATCTCTCAAAGAAGGGAACTTAAGCTGCTAAAGAACTTAAGCTGCGAAACAGGTAAAGAAAGCTGCAAGAAGAGACAAAAAGATGTTCCAAGAAGAACTTGCAACAACAGCAAAACAAGCAGTTGGACAGAATAACTTGAGGAAACTACACCAGACTATAGATTACTTAAAAAGAAAGAAAGTGTGGCAGGAAACAAGCAGTTACAGGTATAGTGGCACATTAGATAAACATAGATGCAAACACTGATGGGAACACTTTGAGAAATTTAGCAACGTCACAGACAACGCTGAATGCATCGAAATATACTACAACAGTCCTATAGAAAACAGCATGTAGCTCTTCTCCAGTTGAAAAGAAATAAAAGGGATAATAGTAGAGTTGAAGAATAAGATGTTTTATGGGCTGACATCACAACCACACGGCATCATATCACATCAGCATGAAAGGAAGGGAGTCTGCCTAAAGCTTGGAAGAAAGGCATCATTGTAAAGCTATCAAAAAGTTTTGACTTGAAAAATTGCAATAACTAGAGAGGAATCAATCTGCTCAACATCATACGCAAGATAATATCAGTCATAAAACAGAGAAAACATAGAGAACATATTGTAAGACGAAGAGATAGGCTTCCGGCTAAACAGAAGCGGCGTAGACCAACATTCTATTCTATTCATTCAAGAAAGCCCTCGATACCTTCAAGCGGACTGTCGTATGAAAAGCGCTGAAAAGAAAAAGAGTATCCCAGAAAATAGTTCGAACAATAAGATGCAGAATTAGCTGTTATTCACAACGTTAGCATCAGTCAACCATGATAACTCGAGGACTTAGATTATGCAGATGATATTTGTCTACTTTCACACAAGATCTCGAACATGCAGTCAAAATTAGAAGATTTGGAAAGACTGGCTTGCAGTGTTGGACTTAAAATAAATATCAAGAAAACCAAAGCCATGAGAGTTAACAACAATAGCACAGAAGAAATCAAGCTACAATTCCATGAGTACGCAGATAGCTTTTGCTAACTGGGAAGTACAATTGCAACGAACGCGAAACAGCCGTTAACAACAGGCTCAACAAACTAAAAGTCAATATGAAGGAGTTCACATATGTATATCCAGGCACACCAAGCTTAGAACAGCATCACGCAAAATTTACAGGTGTCTTAGAACCCTATGCAAGATAATCGGGTCATAAGCAACATAGAACTATGGAACTTGACAAATAAGAGCTTGTACTGAAGCACATAAGGCAAAGGAAGTGAAAGTGGATCGGCCATACCTTAAAGAAACATACCCATAGCATTACAGGGATGGCCTTCAGTGGAATCCTGAAGGAACGGAATTAGAAACACCTGCTGACGCAAAATTATCCTAGAACTAAGGCAAAACAATGGAAAGAGGCAAGGACAACGACACTATGCTATATAAAAAAGAGGAGTAACGGAAAAAAAAGTTAATGACTGATGTTGTGGATTGCCATCCAGATATTACGTTCTCCATATGGGGATATAAAGTTTTCTATCATCAATGGCATTTTCAATAGCCTTTGGTAGATCCACATTTTCAAGATTTTAGCCAGACACTTAACTACGTCTCCATTGCGTTTAAAAGGACGAAAAATACGTAGCAAATACAAAAAACCGATTTATAAGAGTATTTAATGCCTGTATTTAATGCCTAATCTAAATGCCTATAGCAAGCATGATCTAAGATGTTTTTCATTTATATACACATTCTAATATCCTATTTTCTTCTGTTTCATTTACTTTTATTTTTGAAAGGCAAGAGCTAAATTGAAGACAAGAAAGTACATAACTTAAGAAATAATGTTAAAGTAAGCAAAGTACTTAATTTAGCATAAGAAATTTTAATAATTTTGACTTTTCTGTGGTTTTAGTATAAATTTGCACTGTTAGCATATATAGTACGTTATTCAGAAAGAGGGCGCTAACATTAAATGAAAAAAATAATATTTTATTTCAAGAACAAGCCTTGCATAATCATTTATAATATTTTATAAAATCTTTAGTTTCTTCTACGATTCGTGTGGATGAAAATTTCAGAATTGTAACAATAATATTTTTTTTAAATTGCATGTAACGAGATTTGTCAAATTTATAAGAAATTTTTGTTTGTGTTCATATTCGTAATTATAAAAACATTCAACAAATTCGCGCTTATCAATGTTTTTTTTTTTCGTCTTTTATCAAATATGATAAGTATGTAATTATGACCCAAATTTTTAAAATGAAAAAAGTACTTATTTATGAAAAGGAAATATTTTACATTAAAACAGCAATATTATCGTCATCAACGTCATGTGCAGAAAAGAAAAGCATTTTCAGCATTAAACCACTTCGCTAGTGGCTTTAAAATATTAAGGAGAAAATGCTCGAGCAGAGCAAGATGGAGTGTAAAATGCCTACGATTGATAATTAAAAATTTACGTTATTGTTTGCACTGATACTGCATCTGTAAGAACTCTGAAACACATTTGAAATTGTTAAACAATCTACTCTATTTGTTCACAAAATGTAACTTAAAAACGGAAATTTTATATTTTCTTATCAAAATTAACTTTCGTTGTATGTTATGTAAAAAAATAGCAATTGTTTTTAATAAAAGCGGCATTTTTTTAAAGTGAAATAATTTTGCGAATTGGTTTTATTTCAATGCGAAATTAAAAAAATGAATAATCGATTAAAATTACATAATTTCGTAAAAAGTCGTACTGAAATAAAAATAAATGGAACAAAAGAATGTATATGGCATAGATAATATAACATATAGTGGTGGAAGAATTAATAGGGATACTTTGGAGTATGCCAAATAACTAGAACAATGTCGTATGGCTTGAAGAAACGAAGATTTATTTATTTTGGTCAGATAGAAAATTGTATGCACGAACTTCTATCAATATACAGTGTATTCTTTATATAATTTTTGTAGCGATAAATAAAATGATGATGTGTCCATGTTATTTCTTCTACCATTGTATGTACATACATATCGCACACTAAATCATGAACAGTCACAATTCAAATTTTTCATATTTTGAGGACAAGCAAAACACTGTTTTTAAAACATTATGGTTAAGCTATATTGATCGCTAACGAAGTTATGGAATTTCACCACTAATCGATCACAGTGTTGCCCATAAGGTTGGTTTATTATGGCGCATCGAAGTTGATTATGTTCAAGCGCCACAAGTAAAATAATAATACTTTACTAGTTAAGGAAGACAGTTATGCCAAAAAAACTTTTCGTGGTCGTTAAAGATTTGGTCTGTGAATTGATAATGAAAGAAAAGCAATTCTGAAAAATTTTGAGTTGTGACTGTTCATTATTTAGTGTGCGATATGTCTATTACAAATAATTTCTTTTGTTTTATATTTTAACATTTTTGGAAATGTCAGATGTCTTAAAAGCCGCTTATATTACTTTACGCCTACATATGTAAACTGTTACGTTAATTAAATGATTTCGAAGATTGCAAGCAAAATAAAATCTTTACTAAAAGATTTTTTTCCTAGTAAAGGATCATCAGCACCCACTCGTTATCAAACACAACTTTCTTCGTGGAGACTTTAACCAGAACTAAATCTTTAGTTACACTCGACTTACTTCGTTACGCCTTTAGGGTTTTTCGCCATATTTCTTACACAGGGTTGCCTATAAGGTTGGTTCGTTGCGCTACAACTATGGCGTTACGTTATTCAGAAAAATATCTTTCTATGTATCTAAAGCAGCCGATTTTTTATTGATAGGTTACATTGCACGGTGCGACAAAAATGCAATCAACAAGTGACACTATTTTTCTGATAAGCGCTATAGAGTAGAATAAAGATCTTTATGGAATTTTTAAAACACCTCCAAAATCTCGAGTTACGTATAAAAAATCGGTTTTTCGGACCTTCATGCACTTATAAGCTAATAAATCTGCTGAATATTGCCCGATTTTAAAATTTTGAAAGAAGATAAACAGACTTTTCAAATGAATTGTTGGTCGTTTAAGTGGCCCTCAAGAAGCTACGTGTATTTCTCAAGCAAACACAGTTTCGACCCGATTTTTTCAACATTTTTTAAGCTTAGAAGCGTATTTGCTTAAGGCTTTATATTAAGTTATGAATAAAACAAGACTAAAGGTCAAAAAATCCGTTGGAAATTGACGGAGTTATTAAGTTTTCGGTAAAGCAATGCAATTGGTTTTTTTTTATTACTTTGAAAAAGTTTCAAACTTTGTAATAATCGCATGATTTTTCCATGAGTCGCTTTACTAAAATATTTATAGAATACCCGCTTTTTGGCTAATATGGATAGATAACGATGCTTTAATTGTTGACGTTCTTCACATATACAAAAATCAACATTTAGTATGAATAGACGGTGCACACCCTCTTATCTAATTCA
Source organism: Wohlfahrtia magnifica (assembly GCA_023159175.1). NCBI lineage: Eukaryota > Metazoa > Arthropoda > Insecta > Diptera > Sarcophagidae > Wohlfahrtia > Wohlfahrtia magnifica. Next base: position 162,065 of record JAKWBJ010000189.1, read on the forward strand.
CTCAGTTACTGAATTGAAACTAATTCAGAAACTTGCACTATTACCGTTATCAAAATATACAAAAATCAATATTTGCTTTGTACCAAGCCTAGTTGTCCAACTCCGCCCACTTTTGACTGATGATTTAAATTAGTCATAAGGCTATTTGGATCAAATACTAAATTTTCAACTTTAACCGTTGTCAAGATATAAAGTAATCAATATCTAGTTTATATGAGAGCTACCTTGCCCTCTTTTCCAATTCCGTGCAGTTTTTAACTGATAATTTGTGTTGTCTATGAAGTCAATCAATCCAAATATGAGAAGTACCACGCCCATTTGTCTAATTCCGGCCTCTTTTTGAACGATTATTTGCCTTGACTTTCAACCTATTAAAACACAATTTACCGGCAAATAACAAAACAATAAATAATAATAATAACGAATTAGAAAGGTTCAATGTAGACGGGGTAATTCGAACAAGTAGTAATTCAAACAGCAAACAAATAAATTAAAAGCTTTATAAACTTTACTACTTTTTTATATATGTACATAGCATAGCAAAAAAATAATCGACTATTTAGAATTCGTATATACAACATTTCATGGGTTAACCCTTTAATGTCTCACGTGAAATATCTGTAACAAAGCGTAAGAATCGCTCTAAAATATATATAAAATAAAATGTTTTCATATAAATCGTTGTAACAATATAGAAACATAATATTCAATGGTGTTGTGTTCAGCGAACTCTTCAGATGGTGTGCTTAAGAAGTTATATGTCTTTGAAATTTGGAAAACGGTTAAAGTAAAAAATATGTTTTTGGGCAGAATTTAAATTTTGTAAACTTATATAAAAATTGAAACGATTTGTAAAATTTTTCTGAGGTATAGCACTGTGCTAAATATTTCAGCTTTTCAAGACCTTGAGCTATAAAGGGTTATATTACAATTTTTTTGTCTTCCCATTCTGTGTTTAAATAATTACCAAGTGTTCATTTGCAAATTAATGCAAATTAAAATTTAAAAAAGAGAAAAATGCCATTTAAAAAATGTAATTTTTTTTTCAATTTTTTCTACTATTTTTTCTACTATTTTTTTTAATCTTAAGTATAATAATTTCAATAGTTTTTTTTGTCGCTGCAAATTTTTTACAAAATAGATTTTTATTTCTTTATATAGAAATAACAAAAACATTGATTAAACGACAAATACATACAAAAGATTTGTTTTTTATTATTAATTCGCCAATACACACATGCTATTTAACTTATTATTTTAGTTTAAACTTTAATCATTAAAAAGCAGATATTTTTTATAGTTTTTTTTAATTCTTTTTTTACATTCGCTTTTTTTATTAATTTATTAATTATTTACTGAATTTGTTCAAAATGATTACCAGTGTGTATGTTGTTTTTAAAATTTTTCTTTTTTTTCCAATTTCGTTGCTTCTTGGAAATTCTGTTTTAAATCTGGTGAAAAAAGTGAAATAAAAAATTGAATTCTTATCAGTAGAGTTTGTTTGCATTCAGTTTAAAACTTTTTATAAAAAAGAAAATAATTTGATTTTTATTAACGATGTACGAGTATACATATATTCATCTACAGAAATAGTTTTTGTTGAATGATAAAAAATAATAATAATAAAATTTAATGATTAATAATGTTGTAGTTGGATGTGATATTTTAAACAAAATGTAGCATTTGGAAGTATTAGATTATTAATAAAAGATAAGTTAGCAGAAGGTGTAGATGGACCCAATACGAAAGCCTGAGAATCGTCAAAATTCCAGCTTGTACTCTGCAACCAAATGTACAACAAATGGTCAAACATTCATATTTCAATTGCTTGAAAAAGCTATTTGTATACATAGTTTCCAGTGAGATTGGCAATACCACTTATGCTAATGTAGGGCATAAATAGTTATTGGCGATATCTGTTATTTTACTTTATTAAACTAAATTTGCTGATAAGTTTGTGTAGTTCAAAAGAAAATAAGCATGTACATTAAAAAAAGTAATTATTAAATTTGTATTAAAACAAAACAATGATTTTTTGAATTATTATTATTTATTTTTTTAATTATATAGAAATAAAATTGGTTTTATGGGTTCACTTTTACTTAAAAATGCGTTATGTTGATAGGCAAAATTGGCTAAACTTCAAAATGAAAATCCTAAAATAAGTTGTTTTTTACCTTTTTCTTAGTAAAAGAAAACAAAAATGAAATTGATCTGTTGAATAGAGTCAATCTTTAAACTTTAATAAGCCGTGAGATAATAACTAAATTTTTTCTCAAAGTAATGTTTTCAAATACATAGACGACAGCAAGCAGCGTGAAAGCAAGCAACAAGCTGCTGTTGGCAGCATTTGCTGCTATGCTATCGACTTTATCAGCAACAATAAAATTAGGTTTCATTGTCATCTGTTTTATTTGTCATACAAATATTTGTTACAGAAAAATTCTTCTCAGTGGTGATACTCAAGCTTTTCAAATCCATAAAAATAAAATCGTTTTTTTTTTAAATATTACTCAAAAATATAAATAAATAAATAAATATAAAACTTTTCAATTATTAACATAAAAGTTGTTTGATACAGTATTTCAATTTTATACTCTTGTTTTCTTATAAATTAAAAAAAACCATTATTTTTACGTTTTTTTTTATTTAAAATTTTATATTGTATTGGTATCACTACGAGAATTTTTGTTTTGCTGCCTAAAAAAATGGAAATTATTTTGTGTTTAGTAACAGTAGCAAAGGTTGTTGTCTAGGCTTTTGCTGTGCTGCCTTTAAAATCATTGTTTTCATATAAGCGTATGTATTAAAATTTTGGCATTTTGCTGTCTGCTGCTTGCTGTAGGTTTTGTGTTTAATGCTTAAACACACAATTTTTAGATTATGTGAATGATTTTAACAATTGGGAAATGGTACCATCACGTTTTTCTATGTCATTTTTCATTACAAGCATTATTTGTGTTACCCTAATAGATGGTATCCAGCTTCATTATATCATCCTCATCTAGTACTACATAATCGACATCAACTGATGTGTCTTTAGTCGAGATGGTTAAGTAAAACTGAATAATTTAAACAAGAAAATTTATTGGGTTTTCGTTAAGCTCGGTAGATAGCTCTAAAATATAATCTGGCAACTCGTATTGCATCAGCCAATACTATATTTTTTTTGAAAGTTGACATTTTGTTAAAATATATTTGTTAAAATATATTATTAAAATCACATTATTCTGTGGAATGTTATCTACGTTTAAAAATAGGTGAAAACTCGTAACATTTTCTAAAATCTTTTGCTTTTCTGTAATAGAAAATATTTCGCAAGCTGCTGCAAAAATTTATTAAGCGTATGCAGATGTTGCCGTAACTAGAAAAGTATCTGCGAAGTGGTATGATCGTTTTCAATCTGAAAATTTTGTTGTCAAAGATGGACCTCACTCTGTTCGACCAATCACTACACTTTTATTAGAATATATTTATGAAAATATTTTTTTGAATATATTCAAACTTTTCAATCCATGAATTCAAATTTAATTAATTTTTTTGAACAGAACGAAATTTAAGTATCTGGTGGGCCATTTAAAAATGCAAAAAAGCACAAATGGTTTGAAATTTTGCCAAATTTATTAATTTTTTTTTATGAAGTACAATTGTTCCAATTTCATTCATATGACTGCCGCGGCTGGCCTCACAGTAACTCATTCGATAGTACCAATTTTCGAGAATTTTTTTAAAGTGTATGGGGTCGTTTTTCGACAATGGCATCACAAATGATTGCCTTTAAATGCTCAATAGTCTCTGGTTTGTCGCCATAACACTTGTCTTTAACGGCTCCGCACAGAAAATAGTCCAACGGTGTCAAATTGCAGCTTCTTGGCGGCCAACTGACCTCAACATTTAGTCTAATTAGACGGCCATCAAACTTTTGACGCAATATTGCAAATCGATTGTGTCATTAGATGTGTGGCAAGTTTTAGCATTCTGTTGAAACCAAACATCGTTGACATCAATACCATGAAGAGCTGGTACAAAACAAAACCGTTATCACGGCGCGATAAGTGTCTCCATTGACCGTAATGATTGCGAAATTAAAATATGGGCCATTGGCTTCTGTAAGACCACGTTTGAGTTTTTTGAGCCCCAAATACGGCAATTTTGCTTATTAACGTACCCATCAAAATGAAAATGAGCTTCAACCGAAAAGATGATTTTAAATGATGATAAATTTCTAATAAATCCCAACCTTGCTCAAGCGTAAATCGATTCATTTCGTTCAGTGGAGATAATATACTCAGTTTTGTGATAGAATATAATGACGTAAGTATTGCCAGATTCGAAAAAGCTAAAGGTTCAAATTTAAATTTAAAATAGATGGACCACCCAATATTTATATTTTTCTTTCCCCTTTACTCTATATTTCTTTTCAATTTATTGTAATTTTTATAGAATAAATTATTAATTTCCTTTTAATTCTGGGTATATAAAGTGTCAAAAAATTAATGAAAGACAATAAATATTTATTTAAATATCAGCTTATAGACACTTTAACTTCTTTAATTAAATTAAAAAACCACTTCACTACTCACTTATTCCGCTATCTTCGTGAAAATCTTTGGCCAAATAGGCTTCGATAAATAAAATTTCATTTTTATTGGCAAAAGGAAATCTTCTCTCACCGTATAAAACTAAAAACAAAATATAAATTTTACAAATCATAAAGTCAACAACAACAAACAAAACGTCATTATTAACGAAAACACAGGCATCATTATGGTCGTCAGTATGATCACCATTATCATCTGCATCTCATCGTCAACGATTTTTAACAACTTTATCAGCATCTAACAAATTTGTTGTAATAATGTATTACAATTGTAACATTAAATTGGAAAATTTAACACAAAACACGTACACATACACATACACACACAAGCAGACACTTTCCAAAGCATTCGTAAAACCATAGCGAGCAAGAAAGATTAGATGTCGTGGCTTTTATTGTTGCAAGGAGAAGGGCAGTCAACAACTTGGCGAACAACAAGTGTTCCATGGAGACAAAGCTCGGCTCGACTTTACTCAACTCTATTCTTTTAGTTTTTTTACACGTTAACAGCTGCCATGGAATCACATTTATAGTTGTTGCTGCTGAAACAGCTGCTGCTGTAGCAGCTTCTGTAGCAGCATTTAGTAAGAATAACATGAATGAATTGGCGCTTCCCAATGTCATTCTACACCTTGTAAATAAAAAAAACAGCAACAACAAAAAAAATTGCAGCCATGTATACCTTTACTTATAAACGGGAGAGAGAGAGATAATCATTCCTATAACCCCACAGTGTAATATATGACGAGTACACATGTGCATTTTATTTTATTTTATTTTATTTTATTTTATTTTTTTTCTAAACTTACACACACACTCATAAGCACATACACATTTATTTACTTAGAAATTTACATGCACACACACATCCATACAAATATTGTACGAAGAGCAACACACTCTTAAAACAGTTGCATGCACATGTTAAGAATTGGAAATAATCATTCCAAGCAGAGAAAGATAGACAAACAAACAAACAACTAAACAGCACTAAACTTTTCAAAAACTGCACAATGGGAAAGCAGTGAAAGCAGTAATAAAAACGAAAAGATATGCCAAGTATTAGATGGCACTGCATCACTTCACTAATTATGTCAATCGACCTTAATGTTAATACAGTCAAACATGGAAAAATAGCACAATTCAATTTGTTATAGTCATACTTCGCTATAAACATGCAAATTTCAATGTAAATTTATTGAAGGGTATTGTAAAGTTTGTTTTCTGTCGTAGTATTCGTTATAAACTTGTTCGAATGTATGTTATAAAGACGACTTGTCTTAAATTATGCAGTTTCATTGATTGTGAGCTGTTGTTGATCTCTTAAAAAATTTAACAAAATATATATTTTGCTTTTCAAGTCTTAGCTTCCTTATATACATAATATCATAGAGCCCTTAACAGCGGATATCGATAAAAAAAAGGTGTTTCAACGCCCCGAAGTCTGTTTTACAGGAAGTTTTCAAAATTCAATTTAGAGCTGCACTGTAACCCATTCTTACTTATTACTTATACTCCTGAACTTTCGCACACAATTATTGGATAGAAACATACGTTTTCGGCATTTCCGACAATCAAAAAAACAATTAAGCCTTTGATTACCCAGGGGCTATCCATATTGTTGTAGATGAACTCTTAAAGCCTATTCGCAAACTGTTCCGAATAAAATATGAACGTATAGGGTCTCATCATTCATGTTACTGCAAATTGGTGGCATCTCCTTAGTTCTGTTGGATAATAACAAATATTGCGGCATATTTCTAAACAAAGTAAGTGAAAGGTTTTTAAGTTTTTTTTTGACTTCTTTTGAATTGCGTAAAATAAAATAAATGCAGCAAATTTATGATTTACTTTATAGTCTTTTATTCTGTTTCCACACTTTATCTTTATACTGCAACTTCTTTAGCTCCCACTTAATACACAATTACTTGACACTTTTACGAATGCCTTAACGCGACTTTACTTTTTGTTTTTTGAATTACACTTTACACAATGCCTGCCAAACTATAACTAACTACGTAGGCAAAGCAGCGTCCCTTTATACTTAAATGCCTACAGTCTAGAAAGTTCTGGAAGAGTCATAATCACTTTCAAATCTTCTATTCGTTCATTAATTCAAAAAATGCAAGATGTTGAAACACAAAGATGGTCGAATTGGCAATGCTGCCAAATTCACAAATAAGTATGGCGTTACCAGGTGACACATTGATAGCCTTGACACAAACCAATAGACTAAAACCACACAATACAGTTTTAAAGGCACTGATGTGGTGTAAGTATCTTTTTTTAGGCATTTTTATTTTCGTAAGAATATGTTACTTTAGGCATCTGATGATGATTTTCAATGTACTGAATTTCATATAAGGTCTTCCAATAAGAGGCTTAATTTTAATTTAATTTTTATCGAATGTTTATATAATTGTATGAACGAGGTTATGCCAGTAATAATGGAAAGCCGCGGCTTCGCTTGATGATTTTTTCCATCATCAATTCGCAGATATACGGCTATATACCACCATTAGCATAGAAAAACAATTCTAAAGGTATTCAAGCGCAAGATCCCGGTGGCCAATTCTAATCGCCTCTACGCGAAATGACATGGCCAGGAATCTTTCGACGTAAATGGAATGTGTGTTACGTAACGTGTTTAAAATAAACTTCTTCCACATTCATATTTTATAATTCTTGGTTCATATATCTACAAAACCATTAATCAACATTTAATAGTGCAATCCATCCAACGTAACAGTTGCTCTAGCCTAATTTTCGAAAACTTAGGTTCAATGTCCCCGCCAGACAAAAAATCCGCACCAAAAGTTAAGGATAGAGGGGCTTTTCAAGAATAATTCTTTAGTTCTCCTAACCCCCAATGCGACATTTAGCATAGTCTCGGAGGAGAAAATGGACTTCATCACTCAAGATGATATTTTAAGATGGAATTTCGGATCAGTTTGAAGCATTTCAAGAACCTGAATAGCAAAAACACGACGCTGTTGATGATCGTTAGTGTGAGTTCTTCTGGTGACTGACTCTAAAAACCTTAAGACTTAAGTCGCTATGCAAAACACGATGTCATATAGTTTGTGGAATGCCAAGTTCTAAAGATCGACAAGAAATGGATACACCAGGGTGTACTTGGGCTAAAGCAACAATATTGTTAGTTGTTCTTGAGCGACGTGGACGAGTTTGATTCTTCACATCACTAACTTGAACCAACAACGCAAATTTTTCAACCACTTACACAATTTCCTATCGAGAAGGTACTTCACTACGATTTAAAAATATTTTAGCTTTCAGAACTGTGACCGCGAAATTTTAACCATTTTTGTAGTAAATTTCATCATTTCAATGCGATGTTAAGGCGTATATCGTATCATTTTTAAAAATATCATAGTTTTTACTTCTCATTTGTCAAGAGTTTGCAGGCTGATGCTATTAACACATTCAAAGCTACCGACCATCGCTCGCACGACTACAAAAGACGCCGGCTACAAAAGTATCGAAGTAACCAACTACTTAATTATTTCAACGACTACAGCTACAAAATAAATGTAAGCAAATCGACATATGATTATTCCTTTTCAGTGGTGCCACATAAATATTTTTTGCATTTTTAATGTATATATTTTATGTATTGCGTTTTTAAAACGCCTATTTCATGAATTTTATTGTATTTACGGCACTAAACTGTTTGTTGTCGCTAAGAAAAATAGAAATTAGCCTAAGTTGGCTACGGGCTACAGCGATAGTCGTGTAGTCGGTAGCCGTTTTGCCGCTAAAATAATTATTCTCATATGCACACATGTATTCTATTTTTGACAGCTTGTAGTCGATGGTTGGTAGCCTTGTGTTTATAGCATGACTTCTCACAACTGTTAAAATGGCGGACTATTAAAAATGAAACGTCTTTTTTTAACACTGTATTTTTTTAAAATGCAACCTTTTGTAGTTCTTTGAGACTCTAGCCCCGGCTCAGGATTCTCGGTTGGGAAAGAAACCATGATGCATTTCTTTATATTAAATAGATTCGGATTTTTTAGAGTACTAAAGGAAAGCAGCACTTTCGTCCATGCACAAATATTTATAATCAAAAAAGCCCTAAAGAAGTGAAAGTGTTATCAGATCTTGGTAGAGGGTACCCACAAGTCCACAGTGTGTCTAACATTGCAGCAAAAAATAATAATTAACTTGGATGTATTCTAAAAGAAACTGCGAAGAAACAGAAAGAAAATTTCACTTGAATAATTCATTTATTGACGTATTATGTGGTCCCATGATCTCATCTTGCTGGAAAGGTATGAAAAGCAATAATTTATAATAATTTCCCAGAATTCAGAGGCTTGAGAGTCGTAAGCTATTAGAAAAACTATTAAATTTTGCATTTTATATCAATATGACAAACTTATTTTATTGTTGTCTATATTGTTACGAAAATAAAAACGCCTAAAAAGATGTACCAACATTTAAAGCTATATACTTTATTATGGACGTTATTCTATTGGTTTGTGTCAAGGCTATGCCCACCTTGACAGTTGTATTTACTTGAACAGTGTGAACCAATTCAATTTTGGAAATTGAAACTTTACACTTGAATTATCGTAGCTGAATAAAAGATTTTGGTATATGCTAGAACATTCGAAATTAATCCTAATTTCCTATAAAAGGCGGCGCATTATGCTCAGTTAGTTTAATTTAAGAATTCACTATTGATTAAATTTGTGTATTAAGCGAAAGTTAAATAAGTTGGATTCTGTACGAAGTTAAATTGTGGGAATAAAAAGTCTATATAAAGTGAAATATAAATTCTTGTCATGTATTTTATTTAACGGAATTTAAAAGAACTCAAACGGATTAAAGAGGTTAAAACTAAACAATACGTTAGCTTTTCACCATTTTTTCTACAATTTTTCTTTCCATCCCATAGTGCTTGTTATAAGAGAACAGAAAAAAAAAACAATTTTTCTATGTTGCAGATGCTTAAAATGTATTAAACTGCAAAACTTTAAAGGGAAAGTAGAGGAAAAAGACGGAAAACAATTTTAAAAGCAGCTGTTAAGAAAGGAGTCAGTGTCAACAGCGTTTTAAACGTTAAACTTCTGTTGCTGCAGCAGAATAGTAAAAAAAAATTTAAGCCGAGTATAAAAGAACAGGGCTCTGTCACAGATAAAACGAAAAAAAAAATAGGGAAAAAAAACTGTTGAAGAAAATAAAAGGCATACAAAATATACAGGAGGAAAAACTTAAGTGAGATAAAGAACTTTGAATATCTAGGCAGGCATTTTAGTTGGCTACCAAAACACGAAAAAAAACGAATTCAAATAAAACTATTCGTAGAAAAAAGTGGAATAGGGAACACAAAACAAAAAAATGGAATACAGCTGGAACATGCAAACATGCAGATGTAAATCTATCCACTAGAATGCATGTACGAGATGATGTTTTTAGTTTTACTATAACACCGCCACTATTTATTTCTACAACAACAACAAAAAGGCTTAATAATTTCAATAAGAACAATAAAATGTAAAAGAAAACTACTACTGCAACACATAGAATTATTTTGTGAATAAATGCAGCAGCAATACAACGACTAATGCCACATACATACTCGTGTATACAAACTTGCAACACACATTTGTGTATACGGCGTATACTGATATACGTACACATTCAGTGAGTCAGTGAGCCAGTGAGCCAGCCATTCAGTTATGGGTGTTTAAGTTCATATTTTTCTTATTTCTCTATGTTGCAAGTACTTTTAGTATTGTGCTGCATTGGCAGTTGCATTTTGTGTTGCAATTATTGTCAGAGCAGGTGAATTGCACGATTATTTTTAAGTTGCAAAATTTTCGTTTCGTTTTCTTTTGATTCAAAAAAGGAAAACAAAAATGATTTTTTTTTTTCGTTTGCTATTTCTACTGACTGCTGCTGGCAGTTGGTGTTGCACTTGCTCTTGTTCTAGTGTTAGTATTAGTGATAGTAGTAGTAGTAGTGGTAGTAGTATTTGTTGTTGTTGCGGCTGTTTAGTTTTAAATTTTGCCGCCGCCAGGAACATCAAAACAAAAAATCACAAACAAACTAAAAACAATAAAAGAGTGGATGTTTGTTGAATGATGCAAAACAAAAAAAAAAAAACAAAAAAAAAACAAAAAAAATATGTTGCAAGTTGTTAGCCAAGTTTATTCATGTGCTCTTTTCGATAATGATGATTGTAAAGCTTCTCACTCCTGCAACTCCTGCTTAGTTTTGGTTGAAATTATTCTCTTTCTGATTCTTTCACCATCAAGGCTGCTTTTGTACATGCTTTACAGTTACTTAAAAGTAGCATTTAAAGTAAAATATAGTTCTAGTGGTCTTAAATGCAGTAGTAGTTGTTGTTGTTGTTTTTGTTTTTGTTTTCGTTGGTTACAATATAGAGTAACAGCTTCCTTTTGGCATTCTGACAATCGTCATAGACGAATGTTCCTCTTAAAGAAAAGTGGGGGAATCAACAGAAAACACAAAAAATACATTTCGTTGCTAGACAGTTGTTTCCGTTTAGAAAAATGTTTGGCAACTAATTTTTTTTTCTTTCTTCTTCTTCTTCGTATTCTTCTTTTATTTGTTTGCCTCATTCAAAAATCCATTCAGATTTCTTTTATTTATTTTTTTTCGTTGAAGGCATAATGCCTTCCTTTTATACCAAAACAAGTGGTTTTTTATTGACTGTTTTTGCTTCAAAATTTTGTTGCCGAGATTATGAGAATGAAAGCAAGACGACCACTTATGTCTAGTTTATGTTTTAGTTGTTGTTGTTATTTGAATAGTTTAAGGAGTCTTTTATATACTGATTTTTAGGTTGCTGCATGCAGGAGTTGATTTGTGTTCATTTGCAGTATATCTTTCGGTTTCGGCCAGCATTTTCATGGTAATAATAACTGGCCAATGTAAATGATTAACATATTGCTTGTTAATCGTATACCGGAAATACTAACGATTCCTTTTTCCTTCATTATATTTTACATTTTCATATATAATTGACCAAAAAGTTTATGTATTCTAAAGCTATATCATGTTGCATGTTTGGCAACTGTAAAAGGCATATGAGATGTTTTCATATTTCATTTTAAATAGTTAACAGTTTCATTTATAATGAAGTTATAAGTATAGGGTGGGTCATCTATCGTTTTAAGTTTCAACCAGCGGTTATTTCGAATCTGGCCATACTTATGTCATTCTATTCTGTCACAATATTCAGTATATTATCTCCACTGAATGAAATGAATTGATTTACACTTGAGCAGCGTTGGGATTTATTTTAAATTTATCATCATTTAAAATCATCTCTTCGGATGAAGCTCATTTTCATCTTGGTGGGTACGTTAATAAACAAAATTGCAATATTTGGGGCTCAGAAAACCCATACGTGCTTGGGAGTGTTATTCTCACTTCCTTAAGCATTACAAAGCTCTTCTCTACTGAGCATGAAATCTGACAATTGATCGCGTTTGAAAATTTTTTGTGCCACTTAAGAAACAATTTTTTCAACTCAGGTACAACGTAAGACTCTTCTACTGTTGCTAAACAAAAATTTTTGAAAATATACAGGTTCTCTTACATTACGTCTTCCTAAATGTAAGAAACGATCTTAGAGCCCATACTGATCTATAAAGCTTTGGTTTAGTAAAGAAATCTTACCTCTCAACCCAAAACAAGATACAAAAAGTAGTCTACCGCTTAAACGTTTAGAGACCTTACTGGATCAAATTCCCCTTGGTAGATATTATCTAGATCAAAAATACAACAACCATATTAATGCCGTATGTCACGCATAACCCGAAAAATATTTGCCTCCAAGGTGTCAGTTGTTGCTGATTTATCAGCATAAACTATTGATTATACGTGGTCTTACAGAAAGTAATCGAGAGGAATCAAGTCGTAAGAACTTGGAGGTTGATAGTGGAGGCCGTCATATGGCACGTATCGCCATACTGCTGAATATATATTTTGCCCGGATCGATGTTATCCATATTTTCAAACTAAAATCATTGTTCATGGATCGTTAACGATGTTTCATTAAACGTAACGCTAGCTCCAGCTTCGTTTTTGAAAAAAGAAAGTCCAAAGATGCCAACAGCATCGAAACCACACCATTCTAGATGTAATGGAGACTGTGGGGTCTGCTGGGGATTGGTTTTACTCCATATGTGTCAACTTTGTTTATTAACAAGCCCATTAAGCTAAAAATGAGCGCCTAAACATGAACAGAATTTTTGCATTTACAAGTTGCGTGAATTGGTGACTGATTTTCAAAGTAAATCTGAGTAATTTGGTAGCGTTATTTAAACGTCAATTAATTCATGATGATTTGCCAGTATAACAGTTCGTTTGGCAGTTAAAACTTTCTTAAGTTCTATTGGGCTAACAAATACTCTCTATTTAAATATAGGCTGGGCCATTTAAAAGTTTAAGTTTAAAAATTCATTGAAACAAGAACGGTTTGAAATTTTGCCAAATTTATTGTTTTGTTGTGAAGTACAAGTGTTCCAGTTAGAAATGAAATTTTCATTTATTGCATTCATATGACTGCCGCAGCTGACCTTACAGTACCCCATTGGATCGGACCAATTTTCGAGAAATGTTCAAATATGCGTGAAATGTTTGATTCTTGAGAACGAAGACGAGTTGATGTTGAAGGACTCTCATACATACTATCAGCCACAGCTTAAATATTTTCGGGTATACGCACTGTATGAGCATGCTTACGGCTTAGCGCATCAATAATGAAAGCAATTTCACGAACTTTAGCAATAAACTTGCGTATACCGGGCACTGTTGGTCCTGCGACCAAATTTTGTACGACATTTTCGTGCAATTTCCGACCAATTGTCTTTGTTTTGGAAATAAATTTTCTATAAATCCCAATGTTACTCAAGCGTTAATTTATTTATATCTTTCAGTGAATTTTTTGACAGAATATAATGACATAAGTATTGCCAAATTCTAAATAACCGCTGGCTCAAATTTAAACCGATAGATGGCTCACCCGATATGACCTTTGAAGGTGATAGTTATTCCTGAATTTATGGGAAGGATTAGTTATCGGAATTAATTCTGTTAAGATTTACGGACATGAGCCGTTATCAGGGTTGGCGAAAACCCAGGTTTTTTTGGGTTTTTGAGAATTTTTTTTTTTTGTGTTATAACTGCTTCCAAACTTCGTTTAAATGGACAATATTTTTTGTTTGTTAGTATAATTACGTCGTTTTAATATTTATAATGCAATTTTGCATTCTTAGTGGGATTAAGGCGGCATTGTGTACCATGAGCTGCTAAAACCCGGTATTGGGAGCGCATTGCTATTACTTTGGTTGAACCATGCATTTGGAGAAAAACCACCAGAATATAAAGACAGACAGACAGACGGCCATATATAGTTTTCTTTTTGCATGACGACGCTCGGTCTTTCGTGGCAAATTTGCCAAACAATTTTTAGAAACGATCAAATTCCCCAAACATAGCGCTTTTTGACTATTGGCTCTTTCGATGGATTCAATATCTATTTAAAATAGTATGTCACCGAATCACTTCTTTTGAAGAAAAAAAAATATTCGGCTTCAAAGTGGATCGCCTCAAAAAATGAGAAGTTTTTCTGAGATGGGAATCGGACATTATTATTTTACATAATCGGACATAATATTTTTGTTTTTATTTAATTTTTAATTCATTATTCTTGAGCTAAAAAAGTGACCGTATTGTTATTTCTTTTTTTTTTTTTTTTGTTGCAAATAAACAACAAAAACCTTTAAATAAAAAACAACCCACATAGGTTTTTTTAAATATAAAACCCGGATGGGTTTAATTGGTTTACCCAGTTGACAACCCTGGTCATTATATTAAACTGACACATCAGTGTAGTACTCCTGTAATCTCCTTACTCAGTTGTTGAGGACTATTAAAAGCAATGCACAATGCCACTCTGCAACTCTGTTTAAATCACAGTCATAGTGTTTATTCTCGAAGATCTGAACTCAGTCACTGAAATGAAAGCTAAATCATTGTGAATCCGTTTGAAGCAATGAATTTAAATGTAAGTGATAGTAAGTTTGAGTGTCTGTTTTTTAAAATACGTGTCTTGTGTGGTGTGATCACCTTGAATTATGAATTATTATTATTTCCTTTTCATTCCTATAAGGATCAAAGGGATATAACAAAAAAATAATTTAATTTGGTTCCACTTCACGTTTACTTTGGCGGCTTCTAAGTCAATGTGACATCGTCATGTATGAAATTGTGTGATTTTTCTGCAACTTACTTGCCATTGAATTGCAGTTTAAAATCCACATTCATCTTATTCGTACAATTTCAGTTTTTATGTTTGTTTGATGTGTGCTGGCCCATAGCTGCTGGTCAGACAAGCGATTTGTGAAGGCCTTAAGAGCCTACGTATGTCTTTGGCAGCAGCGTTCCTCGACTTGCCGGCTTCTTTTGCTTTAGCTTGAACAGCATTAAGATTTCCCTGCATGTCAACGTGGCCAAGAGAGAGCAAGCAGATATTACCGGCTTAGTTTAAGGTGTTACAAGCTTGATGATAAATACAACTACGTTTTGTTAAGGCTCCTTCTAATTTTTAAATCAAACGTTCTCTGCATTTTTTTATATTTTTTTTTCCAGTTTAAAAATCTTATCTTCATTACCATTTAGTATAACCTTTGTTGTAGAAAATTAAATGAAAATAAAAAGAAGTCACACAATAGATTAGATTTCATTTTCAATTCAAGGCGAGAAACAGTCAATGATACTTATGAATAAAAAATCTTCGAACGACTTTATAATTTCTGGATTCAATTTTATTTACTTAACGCAATACCATTTCTATTGGCCATGTCTAGAGTCTGCAATGGTTTAAGACCACTTATTAAAATATTAAAAAACAAATTGTTTCTCTTACTGGCTCTGACGTTTTACTTTCTTGGACATTTTAAAGCGAAATAGTAAATCAATTTAAATTATTTATTCACAATAACAACTACAACAAAAGTAATAATAATAATAAATAAATATAATTATTTATTATCGTTGTTGTTATTTTTTATCACCCAGTCACTCACTTACCAACTCAATCAGTCATTACGTCTGAAACGTTGCAATCTTCTCAACCCTTCTCATCATCCCAATTACATGAATGTGTATATACTCGCACTATGGGAAGTTTGTCTGGGTAAAAAATTTTTGTGTTTCATTATTGTTTTCTTTTTTATTATTGTTGTAGTTGCTAAGGGTTATCATTTTCGAAGCGTAGGTCAGTTAAGTTTTAATTCAATAAAAAAAATTAAAAAAGTGAAATAAAAACAGTGATACACAAAACAAAAAATACTCGTAAACAGAAAAATGCATTTGTAAAGATTAAATTACAAAAAATGTGTAGACAATGAAAATTATACTAAAACAATAATGATAACAACAACCACAATAAATAAAGTTTAAGTTAAATAAAAATCTGGAAAGAAAAGAATGATGTTTTAATTAAAGTCAAATACACTCAGAAAATAAAATTTGTAAAGTATACAAGCTCACTTACCTGTGGTATATTAAAACTTTAAAAAGGTAATTGTACGCTTTTAAGGTTACAATAGTTGGTAAAAATTATATTTAACCCCATACAAGAAAATTTATTCTTTTCTTTTCGGAGATTTCCGGTTAAAAATCTTGATCCAACACTAAATAAAAATTTTTTTGATTTTTGGAATTAAAAACTTTTTTAGTCTCTCATTTTGGCCCTACTCTGTAGAGTATACAGGCTATAGCTCGTATAATTACCAGAGGGATATCAAACAAAATTACACAGATCGAACAGAATGTTGATCACACAAATCGACAATACTAACCACAAGACTGCGTCTTATCTCCCCTCCTATTTAACATATTAGTCGACATAAACACGGCAAAAGGATTGCATAAAAATGTAGCAATAAAATTTAAGCGACCTCGACTATGGGGAATCAGTGGGTCTAAAAATTAACGCTGCCAAAACAGAATCTCCTCCCAATAACTCAACAATTCGAAATTTGTTCACCATAAGCGGCGGTCAAATAGATGATGTTGGCCAGCTCTTTTGTCTTGTAAGTATAATCTGAAAACACTTTTTTTTCGAGCTAGAGGATCCGAGTTCGAGTCGTAATTGATCTCTAAATTTTACAAGCAAATTTTTAGCAAATTTTTATTATTTTATTATTATATTTATATATGCAACAACAACACCAGCAGAACTAAACATATTTTTGATCCCATCTACGGAAGTGATCACATCAACTATTTATTTCATAATTCCCAGAAATTGGATATTGAACTTATCAATTTCTATATAGGCAATGAGTTCGTCGAAGTTCTGTCATCAGGCACTCTTTTTCTCAATGTCATTCTCTTCTTTTATCATTGTCTTGTTCTACCATCTTAGATTATCTGCTAGGTACGACAACATTATGTTAACTCCACCACATATAGTGCCGTTTCATAGTCGACATTAAATCGCGCACATACTATGTAGCTGAGGTGGCTAAGGAGTTACGGCACGCTGTAGCTTGCTTTATATAGTTTTTTGTTCGAACTATAGGATCCGAGTTCAATTGATCTCTAAAAAAGGCTTAACCTAACTGATGTTAAAAAATAAACATCGCTTTCGCAGTGTGTTAAACTTAACATCTGAAACACTAGTTGTTCTGTTATAGTTGTAAACATAGAAATGATATGGCGAAAATAGCGACTCACAGGACTACGGGATGACACCATACGAAATGCCATATAATGGAATTTACAAAGGAATCGAAGAAAAGGAAGCTTATTTTAAAAGATTACAGTGAAAATTAGAGCAATTGGCTAAGTCTGAATGCCATAAAAATTGAAAAAAATCATAATGAATCGGTAAATAAAAGCAAGATTGAATCTAGTCAATACACAATTACCCTTAGCTGACAGCTGTGAATTTTCATAACTCAAAGAAATACATTGGTTACAAGCAAGGTTAAGTAAGGTTCAAACGGCAGTTGTCCACAGCGCAGCTCAGTTGAGTCTAAAGCAATGATGTGAAAAAGCAAAAATGTAGTTGTGTTAGTGAAAACATGGAAATAACTCTCTCAGAGAGAGTAAAGTTGATGTTCAAAAAAAAATCAACAAGCATCCGTCACACATGTGCATTCGTCGCTCCTTCAATGACAACTAAAAGCAAAGACGTAAGAAACTTTTTAAAGTATTTTTCTGTGCCTAAAAAATTTGTGTATATTCTCCGCGCATACGCATTCGTCTCATTGACGACTAAGAGCACGAGCGTTAGTACGAGTATAGGTGTGAATTGAACGTGAACAATTGTTCTATGAAAAGCTCATGACTGGTCTAAAGTATAAATTCCTTTGTGTTACTATGTGTCCAATATTGTGCCAAAATTCTTACATGTTTTATAGCCACTTGCCAACAGCTATTTTTAAAGGCATGGACTTTTTTTAATTCACCCATTGCTAGACTGTTTTTATTGCAAAATCTTCTTCGAACAAACTAGAATAGTCGTCTAATGTCGCTCAATGACAAAGAAGATGGCACGTATCTGTCTTCTTCTTTAGCTTTCGCAGAAATCATTCAACGGAATTTTCAGCCTGTGAACATATCTACTAAGAATACAATATCTAGTTTCTTACATATAATTTGAGCAGCTTTAAGCTTGTGATTTTTATCTATTACCTAGATACGGCCAAATTGTCCTGGGTTTTTTTACACAACGTTCATTATATTGAACGCAGTTTCCAAGATAAATAGCTATATACTCTTTTCAGGAGAAATTCCGATATTCTAAACTCTCCCAAAATAACACCCGTTTGTGCAAGCTCATCTTCAATGCAATTATCTACATTATACTCATGTCTAAGAACCCATTTTCGTCGTACATCTTCTCACACTCTCGTTTGAGTCAACCGGCATTTAAAATTAATAATATCGATTTGGACAACATATATGGCATAACTATCACATATGGTTTGTGTCAATAATAAAAAATATGGTATTTTGGAGGGTAAAAGCAAGATATTTTGCATGGAAGTCTCATAACCTTTTTTCATTTGAAGAAAACGGCTGCTGAAAGTCATCGATTGTTGGTAGAAGCTTACGGTCGCATGCACCAATTCAAGAAACTTGCTTAGTTTGCGCTATTCAAAATTGGTGATTTCGACACAGAACACAAGGAGAGGCCTGATCGGCCGAAACAGTTTGAAGATGAAGAATTGGAAGCATTACTCGACGAAGATTGTTGTCAAACGCAAGAAGAGCTTGCTTTATCATTGTGAGTCACACAACAAGCCATTTTTTTATGTTTAAGAGCATTGATATTCATTAAAAAGCAAGAAAATTGGGTCCCGTATGAATTGAAGCCGAGAGACGTTGAAAGGCGATTTTGTAGGAAATTATGGTTGAACGCTACAAAAAGTAGTAATTTTTGCATCGTTTTGTTACTGGCGATGAAAAATGGATACAATACGATAACCCCAAGCGCAAAAAGTCATATGTAAAGCCCGGCCAACCAGCCAAATAACGCCGTAGGCGAATATGTATGACGCCAAGGTAATACTCTGTATTTGGTGGGATCAGAAGGTTGTTTTGTATTATGAGTTGTTGAAATCGAGTCAGGCGATTGCGGGGAAGCTGCACCGAACACAATTGATTTGTTTGAAGAGATCAATCAGCGAAAAACGACCAGAATATTCAACTAGACACGAAGCCATTCTCTTCTATCATGACAATGCTCGGCCACATGTTGCAAGACCGGTCAATAACTATTTGGAAAAAGTGAATGAGAAGTTTTGGTTGACCCGTGTTATAGCCCAGACCTTGCCTCTTCTGACTACCATTTGTTTCGATCGATGCAGAACGCCCTTGCTGGAATGGGCTTCACTTCAGAACAGGGTATGGGAAATTGGCTTGATTCATTTTTTAGCTCAAAAACCGAGCAGTTCTTTTAGCGCGGAATTTATATACTACCAGAAAGATGGGAAACGAAGTAATGGCAATACTTTGAAAAAGTATGAATTCATTTTGTTATTATAATAAATGCATTTTTCAAGCAAAACATCGACATTATTAACTTGTATACTCAATATCTGAATACAAATTTGTTCAGAAGCATCGTCCTACAAACTTCATTCTGTGTTGTACGACTTATCTTAACATATTTTTTTTAATTTACGTATTTCATATTGAGAAAGAAATTAAAATAGTTTTTATTGTTTTAGTAAAGGTATTGCAGGTTTTACATTGTGAACCAATGTCTAAGTTTAGATTGAATTGCTCCTTTGCCAAATATGGTTCAAGATATATCTGAAGATAAAAGCTTATTATCTTATATGACATATATACTCGTATATATCTCAATACAATAAATTAACAAAAGTTATAGAAAATGTCATCAAAATTTAACGACAATGCAATTTAATTCATGCTTTTGTTTTAATTGTTTTCGTTAAATTGTTTGTAACATCTCGAAATGTGATATGCAGTATGTCTATAATAAAACATTCACTAAAATGGTTTTGATTATTTAAACAATTAACGAACAACTGTTAAATATACCAAATACAGGGTGTCAAAAATTTATTTGAACTATTTTATGGAAACGATACAACAACTAAAAAAACTGGTGTTAGAAACTTAAATTCAATTAAAACAACAAATAATTTGACACTTTAAAACATTTGAAGCTCAAGTTTACAAAAATGGCATAGAACCCAATAAACAATTTTATGAACAATTGATATAAAAAATATCTAAAAACAATGGTTAAACCAGCATAAGAAGATTGAATTTCAAGAATTATTTACCTCGGACAAAAACATTTGTTAGGTTGTTTTTTCAAATATAATTGTTGTTTGTTTTAATACAATAAATAATGTTTAAACAAATTTGTAACAGAATATACGTTTCGTTGTTTAATGAATAAGAGTGAGAAAATGGTTTGGTTTTGTATAACAAAATAGAATTCGAAATGTCAAAAAGCGGCGACAATAAATATGTTTTAAGTCACTCAATTTTTGTGTTTATTTTTAATGTTTAATAAAGAATTAGTTAAAGAAATTTAATTTTTTTGATTTAAGACCGTCTACAGAGGGTCATCCAACAAACAGGTTGTGTAAAGTGTTGGTAGCTTTGTTTTAAGTCTGCACATTGCGTACCCTTAGTGAAGTAAAGTATTGAGTTTTCAACAAATTTCTCTACATAGCAAATCGTCTACCCGAGGTATAATTTCTATAATCTGTCCATGTTAACTTGGAATTGAAAATAATTTTAAGACTTTTAGGCAATTTTAATTAGCTGGTTACCAAAATTATCCCAGGCTGCATAGAAAAATTCACAGTTCTAGGGGTTGTTAGTTAACACCTAGACTTATAAGGTTTAATACACAGCCCATTTGCGCATGCCCAGTTATGTATGCATTCTAAATCCTCGTTAAGTCTCGTTTTAGCACTGTCAGTGCTAAAATAAAACTGTATATCATCAGCATATAAACATTTTCTATACTGAACGACAAATGTCGAATGCAAGAAGTGGACCGAATGAATGTCTCAACTCTACACAAAAGGTTTCATGGTGAACTATATCAAAAGCTTTAGAACCAAAAATGTAATATTCCCTGGATCGATGCTAACACCTCTGACACTTCTAACACGGCGGTTGTACAACTGCGCTTAAGAAGGCCTTTAT
Source organism: Wohlfahrtia magnifica (assembly GCA_023159175.1). NCBI lineage: Eukaryota > Metazoa > Arthropoda > Insecta > Diptera > Sarcophagidae > Wohlfahrtia > Wohlfahrtia magnifica. Next base: position 183,381 of record JAKWBJ010000189.1, read on the forward strand.
CATTAACAAATTTATAAATCTGCTAATGAATTAATTTATCAAATACTTTCGATAAGAATGAAATTTTTAGGAATAAGAACTATTTTCGTCCAGTTTTTTGTCCAGTTTTTAGGCCAAACGCTTATTGTTAATATTGTGTTGAATAAAGGGTAGGCAAATTTGCGGTTAGGAAGTAAATTCAGTTTTATTCATACCAATGTAGAACATAAATATGGGAATTAATAATGGAATATGATGTCGGGCAAATGTCCGCCTCTAGCATGTCGGCAGACGTCTGCACAGGGCCGTTTATATTGCTCGCAATACCCAATGCTGTTTTCTGGCACACAGACGTTGTGGTGTGGTGTCATCTGTGATCCTGGGTAATGTAAATGCTGAGAAGTGAGATACTCTTGCTGTTATGGGCATGAGAATTCTTTCTGGTGCTCGTTGGAACGATCAAAAAATTCGAGTGTAGAAAGAAGCTTTGTTTTAGTAATACTGTGTCTTTAGAAATGTGGTGTGTGTTTCATTGTTCTATCGATATTATAACGGAATGTGCATGGACGATACAAAGGAATTAAGTCCTAATTACCATTTAAATTTATATCTTTGTAACCGATTTTTCAAAGAATCGCACAAGGCGTTATAGAAAGAATCATCTTTTAGTCGCACCGTTCTTTTTTGGAACAGTATTTCCGGGAAAGTTTTTCCTGCCACTTACGATATAGGTATATTCAAATCAAACTTCCATAAACACTACACCTTCTATTCTCCTTTCTACAATCTATTTTCCTAGTACTTGTACAATGTACTGCATAAGTAGGGGTCATTCCCTAAGAGCTTGACTCAAATAAAGAAAAAAAATACTAATATTTTTCTTCATCTCAGCAACTTTAAATTTTTCCTTGATATGCGACTGTATGCGGCAAATATCGTATAAACGTTGTATGAATAACTAATTTTTTTTTAATCTGAAAATATTCAGAAATATTTCAAGCTTGAAATATTCATTTATTTATTTATGAATACATACTTATCGAGCCCTTTTCGAGAAAATGTCGTATGTAACATCAAAAAACAGAAATTGTTTTTTTGGTGTAAATTAACTCCAAAGTTATAGACTCACATTATAGTAAAATAAAATTTCGATATTCACTATACTTAGGGAGATATGACAGAACTAATTTTATCGTATGTGACATTATCGTTTTTCTTGTGAACGAAATTATCGTAAGTGCCATACAAATATTTGGTGCAAATAAAAAATCGTACGAGTAAATATATAAAATTTTGTTTTGAGTATTTTGAATGACCAAGCAGAAAGTAAGAAGAAATCGAAAAGTTTGATTTCTGTTATTTATGTTATAGTTTTTACATGCAAAAATCCTGCAATCCTGCACATTATCTTCTTCATTATTTAAGGAACCAATACAATTATATATTTATATCAGTCTGAATAGTTCTGCTGCTATCTGCTTTCGATTTCACTCAAAAGATTTCCTACATCTCGAATTGCAGTCCATGTCTGTATGTTATTAAGCCATATATTTTCCTTTCTTGCCATATAATGTCTTCGTTCAACATTTCCTCGAATAATAGCTGCTTATATTTCGGGTTTCTGATGATGTGCCCCAGGCGTGATGGGTTTCTTCTTTTATCCTATTCCTATAAAGTGTGTTTATGCAAAGATACCTTAAATAAAAGTTAAATTTTTTCCGTTTTTTTTTTTTGGAGCATAGCGCTCCCACAAACCATTATCATCTGACACTGTCTGCTGCCGTTGTTTTTGCTTGTGCCCATGTAGAATTGTTTTGCCTTAGTTCTTTGATAATTGTGTCTTACCAGGTATATCTTGGTCAACCGCGGTTCATTAATCCTTGAGGATTGCACTCAAGTGCTATCCTTGTGATAATGTGGAGATTTTCCCGGAAAGTATAGCCGATCTATCTCCACTTCCTTTGCCTTATCCGCTTCAGTATTGGCTCCAATAGCCTTGTGAGATTATTATAAGTACTTTGCTTAACAAACACACTTACAAAATTTTGTGTGCCAAAAAAAAAAACTTTTCCAAAAAAATAAGTTCATTTTATGTTATGGTGATGTATTTCATTGCTTTTAATTTTTTTTTTTTTTTTTTTCTCATATCAAAAAAAAGATCTCCCACTTTTCCACAATTTTCCTATTTTTCTGCTTATCCCCTTAAAAAGACAATTTAATCATCAAGCAATGAATGTGCGCCATAAACATTCGAATGACATTGATGAACGTTCGTTAAACACAAGGAAACATTTGCGCAAAATGACTGATGGTCAGTCTATTACAAAAAAAAAAAAAAAAAAACAAAAAAATAGCACTTTTGATAATTTCGTAACTGAATGGATGAATGCAGGTTGTAATGAAATATGGGCGACTTTTAATTTTTAATAAACCTTTTAAACAACGACTAAAAACTAAAAATTATTAAAAATAAACAAAAGCTATAACAGCAATAACAATTATAACAAACATTTAAAACAAACATTATTATTTTAAGTGGCATCAGTGTTTTGTTTCCTTTTTTTTGCTTTTATTTTGAACGAATGAAAACAATAAAAACCCTTTAGTTTAGCTTAAGATAAGGACAATAAAAAAATGAACAACAATTGCTCCAATAGTCAGCCGTTTTAGAAAATTTACGCTGACAAGCATGATGGTATCACAAGGCAAGGTAAACTACCTTAGCGCAGGTCACTTAGTGGCATACGGGTAATAAATAATTTATTTGTTATTATTTTTAGAAGTTTTCCCATAAATTTTAAAATATTTTGAAACATAATTTTTTATTTCAAATGTATTCACTCTAAGCCGTCAATTTTGTCCTTGGTGTATTTCTTTTTCATTAGAAATTAATATCAAATGTAACGCATTTTACCTGTTGCGATAAAAAAGTAAAAACGTTTTCTTTTTTTTCTCCCAGTTTTTCTTGGTATAAAAATGAACAAAATATTGTGATGGACCGACCGACCGACCACACCTTAATAATCACTTAACAAAAGACAAAAACTACAAAAACAAAAATACGAGCAAAAAAGAAAAAATAATTTACAAAATTGCATTTTATCTATGTATGCATGTATTCACAAGTAAACAATATTACGAAAATTAGTATTAGAGAAGATCCTGAATGAAAAACTGCATAGTGGAAGGTGGAAGGTGGAAGCTTGAAAATGGAGGGGCCACAAACAATTTTCAGCACTACTAAGGCCATAACAAACTTTAAGTAGATGTGTGTGTCTGTGAGTTTGGATATATAGAGCCCCTTTGGGTGTTACAAAAAAAAAAAATAAATAAATAAAACAATTGATAGTGATGCATGCCAATGTATTAAAAATTAAGTTTCAAAAAACGAGCGAATAATCGAAGAATAACCTCAAAAGATATATATGGTCACGTTTTACCTTTTTCAAAACGCTTATTAAATGAGTTCGTAGATTGCAGTTAAAATAAAAATAAATTTGTAGTTGCATTATAATTAAATAATTCTTAATTAATACAGTTTTGTGTTCACTGCTCATAACCTCATTACAAGCAATAACAATTATACTCTTTAATTACTCCTTATTTACAATCTACTTATGTAAACAACAAAAATTACTCGACAGATCTTTCCAACTAAAAATCTTCCAACCCGATTGTTGTCACAACTAAGGTTCTATCGCGAATTTTTCAACCAGAGTTTATCCACACTAAACTCTCTTTACACTGAGTTCAAACCAATAAACTATACTCGCTGAGTTTACAGTTAAGAAAAATAAACCATCGGCATACACTCGTATGCATGTTCACTCGTCACTGTTTCAATCATTCATCGCTGTAAGAATACGTGTAAATTGAGAAGGAACAAAAGTCCTATGAAATGTGCTTCACTGACTTATCGCTGTATTTTTACATGGCTAAGTAAAGGGCACCTCGAAAGCTCTTGACTTCTCATTGTTTCAAGTATCATTTTCTTATTGACATGTGGTTCTTATGCAGACATCCGATGATAAACAATTTGTTTGTTTCACTTTTTGTTGTTTTGTTGTTGTTTGTTATTTGTTTTATTTACTGTTTGCTTTGTTGTTGTAAGTTTTATTATTTATAAGCATTTTTGTTTTTGTACCTTTTGTTTATTTATATTACCGATGTACTAAGCTACAAGGGTACCCAAACCTAATTTTCTTTAAAATATTGTTACATTTTAACCTTTTTAACCCGTTTTAGTTCTTTTAAATTTCACCTCAAATAAAATAAACACCACTTTGTTGTTGTTTTACAGTTTTTTTTCCCATTTTACCTTTATACAGTTTATCCTAATACCGCAACTTATTAACTTGCACTTGATATTCGTTTATAAAATACTTTTCTTTACGACTTCGTGACAGAAAAACGATAACTATCTTGACTAATGCATAAGGCGCAGCCTTTTATATACAACTGACATTACTTCCGAATGTTCTTGTTTTTGCTACAATATTCGAATTATTTCCGTTAATTCAAATCTAACACACAAGGATGGTCGATTTGGCAGAGCTGCCAAATATATAAATAAGTACGGCATAGACAGGGTGACACGTTAACACCAAATATACCAAACTCCCACAATAGAGTTTTAAAGACGCTGATGTGGTGTTTTTAAGCATTTTTATTTTCGTAACAATATATTACAAAATAAATGTGTAGATCAGTTTAACTTATACAACCTTTGAAAATTTTGCGAGAAGAGAGAACATTTCATGCCTACTTTAAACAAAATTCTCTAAAGTTCATTGCACAGCATTTATAGATTTTAAAAATTGAACTTTTGCATAAAAATTCCAATTTTAAATCAGTTTTTAATAAACGAATCTTTAAATGGGTTCGACCCTACTTTAAAGTTTCTGTAAGAATATAATTGTGTGAAATAATGAACACACTATAATGATCAAAGCAATTAATAAAAAGTTAAAAAGAGAGAAGGGGCAATTTCTTGGCATGGAAAAAAAATATCAACAATACCGCAAAATTGTCCTGGAGCGCATTTTAGATACAATAAAGTCAACAGTGTGTCACGAGCAGGCGTGCTTTAGAGCGTACCGGTCGTGACCATATGAATAACGTTCTTCTTGTCTTCTTATCTTCGTTGACTTTGAGCATGCTTTTGACACCATTAATCGTAAGGCTATGTGGCAGTGTTTTTAAAATATTGGTATATTCCAGACAAGATAATACAAGTAATACGATCCCTCTATAGTGACGCACCTTGCTGTATTCGTTTCAAGGGCAAGGAAAGCGAACCATATGTAAAAGAAAATATAGTGAGACTGGGTTGTGTTCTCTCCCCTATGCTCTTCTTCCTGGTACAAAACTCCGCTATGGAGAAGACAAATGCTGTGGTGACGGATGGTATAGTAAATTATATGAGTTGGCATAAGCAGATGATATATGTATGTTTGATATCACATAAGCTGTCTGGTATACAATTGAAGATCGCTAAATTATAAAAGAACGCTGTCGCAGTAAGCTTAGGAATTAACACTAAGAAAACGAGGAGCAGGCTGATATCGATGATGAAGTCGTACTAAGAGTAGCGTATTGCATAAATTGGTATATTAAGCGGATCTTAAGTTCAAGATAAATAAGAATTGTATAAGTGGAAGTTAAGTTAACAAGTCCATGAAGTAAAACAAATAACTTCGCTGCATTTATTTTATTTTACGCAATTTAAAAGAACTACAAGGTTTTAAAAAGGTAAAAATGTAACAATATAATTGAAGACATCATGGAATTCTACTACCTCGGTAGCAAAGTTACCAAGGATGGGGATGCTGACTTTGACATAAGGTGCAGAATAAATAGAGTCTGATATGCGTATGTTGCCCTCAGCATTCTATGGCAATCGTTGCAAATCTCTAGAAAACATAAGATACGACATATTTAACGCCAGTGTTAAATAGGTACTATTGTGTGGTTGCGTGACATTGAAAGTGAGCAAGTACGTGACAAAAATGCTACAGGTGTTAGTAGATAACTGCCTGAAACGTATAATGACGATATTCTGGACAGGGCGTGTGATCTGCCATCTATGTGAGATGAAGACTCAATCGATGTGTAAATACGGCGAATCAAAAGACGCTGGATTAGTCACGTATTAAGAAGAGAAGGCTCAGATATCGCTACAGAAAGTCTCCAATGGAACCCATGGGGACTTAGAAATACACAAGGTCCCAAGTTAACAGGCTGAAGGTCAAGTGAGTCGAATATGTACTTTAAATGACAATCCTGGCTGCAGTTTGAGCGCTTAGCGCAGGATAAAACCAGATGGAGAAATTCTTAAAGTACAATTTAAATGTAGATAACATCAAATGTATCTCTTAGTGTGTGCTAGAAGCTGAGTGGAGTTACTGAGTGGAGTTACTGAACTTGCGCACTAAATCATGTACAGTTAGTTATGACGGGTAGCCAGACACGTCCAGTCCACCTGGGTCCAGTATTGATCTCACTGTGATACCCTTAAGTAATCCAGAAAATGAACAACCTACATGTCCGGGTCACGGTCTGATCCAAACCAATCAGACGCATGTACAAAAGAAGAGATCCTGCCTATATTCACACCGGCCAGATCCGACAAGGCATCCAGAAACGGACTGCCAAGGAGCAGTCCTAATGTTCGAAAAGCTCCGGCACTGGCACAGGAAGTGCTCGACAGAATCTTTTTCCTCCTCATCCTGACAACCCCTACAGTAGTTATTGAACGGCAAACCCAATCTCCTAGCGTGTGCACCAGCCACCCCGTGCCTAGTAATCACAGCCACAAGAGTTCGCAGCCTAAGTCGCGGCATCCCTATAATAGACTCCGAGCGAGCCCGATCATATAAGGACCAGATTTGCCTCGATACAAAGCACGTGGGTTCATCATCCCACCGTAGCTGTGCTCTGCCAAACATGTACCGCATGACCATAAGTCTGCAAGAGAAGAGTGGCATCCCAACGGAGTGGTCAATTTCCTCATTTCTGAGGAGAGAGCCAGCCCTCGCAAGTCCGTCCGCCACATAGCTCCCTCGGGTGCCCGAGTGACCCCTTACCCAGATAATCCCCTGATCTGAATGTCTCGCCATCTCGTTCAGAGATGCCCGGCATTCACACACCAGTTGCGATGTCGAGTAGACACTGGAGAGCGCCTTGATCGCAGCCTGACTGTCCGCATAGATCCGAATATCACTGTCATATACCCCGTAGTACATCAACCAGTCCGCTGCCCTCTTTATCGCCGTGACCTCCGCCTGTAAGACACTGCAGTGGTTCGGCAGTTTACCGGAATAAAGTATACAGGAATAAAGATGCCGCCCCAACCCCTTCCGACGATTTCGATCCATCCGTGTATACCTCAACAGTACCGGGTTCAATTACCCTCAGGTATCGTATCCAAATACCCAAAGATGGCCGCCTGCCCGTAGACCCTATCGGGCCATGCCCCTGCCATCTTCAACCTGCTGTGCCTGCCATCTGCCTAGCCATCAGGTCCGCTGGAAGTCAGTTCAGCAGTACAAACAATGCCTTTGAAGGAGTGGACCTTAGCGCACCTGTAATCATCAGTGCTGCACTCTGCAGAACGCTATCACAGATCCTGCAATATGTGGATTTCTCCAGAGACCTCCACCGTACAACCGTACCATACATAAGTATATGCTTGACCACCGTGTTGAATACCCAATTGGAACTCCTAGGATTTAAATCATGTATAGTTGCAACTCAGAATTTTCAAATGTTCAGGAGAGGCAAAAAACTCTTTTGAAAATATTATTGTAAAATTAAATTGATCGGTTATGAAGTTCTGGTATATCACCATTAATTTATTGGGGTGTTGCCCGTAAGGCCATCAGAAACAGCAATAAACCAATGATGCAGCACGCAGTGGACATCCAAATGAAGCGGTAACACCAGAAAATATAAAAAACCACAAATTCGTTTTGAATGATCAAAAATTGAAGTTGCATGAGTCAGCTAAAATCGTAAAGATATCAAAAAACGTGTTGCTTTTATATTAAATGAGCATTTGCTCACTGTTGACTAAAAACAAAAACGTCACAAGTCAATCAAAATCATGGCAAAACTACATGATTTTACTTCGAAAAGATAAATCGTTCTATAATAGTGGTATTGAAATGTTAAAGTTGCTCTTGATGGAAATTACGTTAATGAATAAAGCTAATTTTGAAGAAGTAAAGTCTTTTCACCCCCGTGTTATATATAGTATTGCCAGATTAAAATTACAAAAAAAGGTTAAAGTGTTAGCTGAAATGCTGATTTTGAATAAGATTTTTTAGAAAAGGTTTTTTAAATTAAAACTGTATTTTAACTTATTTATACTTGAAACCTTAGTTAAGAATTTTTTATGAATACAGCCGTTCATTTTTAAATATGTATTTGTCAAAATACAAGTCTGAGCCTAAGGTTAAAAAGTACCTCTTCAGAGTAATTTTCTTTGAATGTAATATATTGGAAGTACAAATTAATTCTATGTATGTTTTCAACAGATGGCTCAAGAAACATTACATTTTTAAATAATAACGGCTAATTGCCGAAGTTATAGGCGGATTTCATACAAATCGTTTTTTATTACTCTGTGGAAAATGTCAAATTCTTTGATAGCTAAACTGTATTAATACCCAAGGTTATTTTGTACAAAAAATTAATTAAAACATATTTTCTACCGTCAATTATCCATCATCTTTATAAGTACTCATGTTTTAAATTATTTTAATTTTTTGTAAGAAGTCATACAATTCCTAATCTTGGTTCTACACAAAAGAATTTGAGATTTTGTCTACAATAATTTGCTTACAAATGGCCAGATAATCCTCTAACATATGCTTTCTGTTAAAATTTTTTTATGAACTACTCGAGAGAGTCTTTTTATGTATTTCACTTTTCTGCAACACTAGTTTCCTTTAACAATAATAACAACAACAACAACAGCAGCAAGCAATGTATCTCAAATGATATTAAATTTCCTGTTGAGGTGTTTACTTTTAAATGAACATGAATATCCTGTTGATTTGGCGCCATCACACACCATCTCGTCCATACTGCTTGCTGCGCCTCCAAATCCTTAAAAAACGTTTCTTGACTGCACCAGTTAAAACAGAAACAAGGACACCATTTATAACACAATACAGATGCAATAGTTTTTAAATATTTGTGTGTGTGTGTGTGTGTGTGTGTGTGCGTGTACGTGTATAAGTGTATGTTTGTTTTTGTATATACTATTTTATCAATTTAATAGACAATATTGCTATGAAAAAAGAAATGCTATCAATAGCAACAATATCAACAACAACTAAAGTCATAATTTATATATTTTTAATAACAATTAAAACATTTTATTTTTGTACTCAAGTGCTATAAAATATGAAAATTTAACACTTTTACTAACGGATATAGAAAAACTAAAAACTATTTATTAACGTTTATGTGTTTCATTCAATTCGAATTTCGAAAAGTAAATATCACTCATACGCCTGTGGTCCTGTGCACTTCTTTATTCTTTTACTTGTGTTTCTAATGGCTTTTGAATATTTTAATAGACAATTTCTTTTACAATATTTTGTAGTTTTTACCACAAATTGCTTTGTATGTTAGTGACTTTTACAAGTCCCTGATTCTCTCTACATTTTTAAGATAATTTTTTGTCAATTAATTTTCTTTGTTTTTTTTTTGTTTTTCATGCCCTGCCTGCCTGCCTGCTTCTACTTATAAACGAACGGCAGCAATACTTTTAATTGCAATTTAATCATTTTGTGTATTGTGGCCTTTTATACATTTTTGTTTAGTTTTTTCTATTGTTTCTGTTGTTGCTGTTATTGCTATCATTTGTAGTTTTTGTTACAAAAAATATTTTATTTTAGTTTTTTTGTATTTTTAATTACTCAAATTGTAGTTCGAAAAAAAGCAATATACCTTAGTAAGGGTATCTTTTTGACATAACACATATTTTGAATACACTGAAACAAATTTCTGTATAATTTTGCTCAAAATAATGAAAATTACATACATACACACATAATACCCGCGATATCCCAAGTGGAATAAGGGGGACTTCTCTCTTTCAATGAGCTGCACCAGATCCTATTTTTAGACTCATTGAAAGAGACCTACAATTTAATGCCGACTCCAAACGGCAGATACATTAGTTAGAGAAGTTTTTCATAGAATAATTACTCATAACCAGTCGCTAGCAATGTTATGCTGATGTCTTATCTACCATACCACAGCGGCACACAATGACAATTAGAAAAAGCATAATATGAAAAGCTATCCGATATCCATTATGTTGGAATATCATCTTACACACTCAAGTTATTAGTTCGGTTTTAAAAAAGCTCTAATACACTGCACCTCATACATCGTGGACTAGACTCCTTTCAAAATTTGTCCAATTTTTAAACAATTGTTTTATTCCAAATAACTTACCAACAGTATAAGTGTATCAGGTCCGTTAATCCCATTTGTTATGAAAGTTTTAAGTAAATTTTTTTCGACAGGCGAAAATGTTCAACTCATTTTTTTTAAAATTAATTTAATGGTCCGTGCTAACATTTTTTAAAGTCAATTTTGAGTTTATAGTCCCTTTTAAGATAACATGAACAAATGGCCTGCCAACTCATATATTCATATACTACACCACCTTGATCAAAAACTTAACGGAATTTATTCAGAAAATTAAAAATACAAGTTTATTCATCTAAATCTCTTTACTGTAATCGCCATCGACTACAAAACACTTATGCCAGCGCTTGATCTAATACTCGAAGCATTTTTTATATTCGGTTTTCAGTATTTCCTCTCGGATGGATTTTTAAATCGATTAAACAGAAAGAAGAGCAAAATCAGGTGAATGGTGACCGTTTTCGTCAAAATGTAACGGTGCGTTATCATGATGCAAAATCCACGAGTTTTCTGCCCACAATTCTGGTCTCTTTCGGCGAATTTCTTCACGCGAATGGCTCATAACCACCGAATAATACTCTTTGTTTACTGTCTGGCCTTCTGGCAAAAATTCATGATACATTACACCGTCGAAATCCATGAAAACCGTGAGCATTGCCTTCTTTTTTGACTGAAAACGACGACGTGGTTTTTTTGGTCTCGGCTCATTTGGTGAACGCCATTCACTTGCCTGATGTCTGGATTGTATGTCGTACTCATAAAACCACATCTTGTCTCCAGTAATGATCCGTTTGATGAATGCCGGATCGAATTCAACCGCGCAAATCATGTCTTTTGTGACCTCCAACGGTTAAAATTGTAAAAAATCTCCAACACACATAGATGTCGCTTGCCTACGTAGCTTTTGCAAATCTCAAGCTATGACGCCAAGATTTAGCGGGAATATGAACAACAGATGTACGAACATAACAAAAAAAAAAAGAAACTCAAAATGGAACGATAAGACCGCCACTCGGGGTTTATTTAGGAAAATTGTATACAAATGTTAAAATTTCACAGAAATCGGTTCAGCCGTTTAGCTGACATACATACTTATATACAAATACAAATTTATTTTTATATACATACTCTTACATATTGAAAGATTTAAGAATGTCTTTAAGGCCAAAATAATACCTGCGGATGAATAACTACATTAACAAAAAATTAAAATTTAAGTTATGCTGTCATTTCGTTATATATTCTTATTTCTGTTTTCATTGATATTTGTATTTTATTGGACTTTTCTCTGAGTGTAGAATATTAAAAATTTTATTAGAGACTAACTAAAAAAACGCCAGAACAATAATTATAAGTTTAACTCAATATTTTTATAAAATTAAATGATAGAAATATTAAAACAATAAATAATTCAACTAAACGATGCAATATTACAAAACGACGATATAAAACAACAATATCGCTATTAATTATGACATCGTTATGGACTGACGTTGCAAAATATTTTCAAACGGACCAGAACATTTCAATATAAGGCTGCACAATAGCAGCAGTTACAAATAAAGAAATTAAAATTAAAAAAAAAAATATTCTAAATTTTAATTACACGTATAGGCTTTAGGTTTTTACAAAAACAAACAAAAAAAATATTTTAATTTAAAAATGAGTATTTCTTATAATTAAAGCAGCGTTTAGATATAAAAACCTTTAAGTGTTATTAGTCATTAGAAAAAATGAAATTAAAATTAATTTGAAATTCTCAGAATTTCGAAATAATTTCAAATCAAAATATCAATTTAAAAATAAAACAATTATTTTTTTATTAGCTTTACTTAAAACTAATTTTTTTTTTCTATTAAAATATGTATCGGTTTTTTAATGTTGTTTTTGGGAAAATCTGTTTTAGAAGTGGTTGGGAAATATGCATTTGTTGTTTTTATTTTTCAATGCGATGAAATTCAATAATTTCATATGTGGTTTTGCGATATTTGCCGACATAAATTGTTTATATATAAAATATCAATTTGAAATTAAAATTTTAGTCATTATTTTGTTTTCAGTACACCCACATTTGTTAGATATTTTTTTGTTTGTGACAGAAAAGAAAAGGTATTAAAACTTAATTTTTAAAGGCGGGCCAATTAATCCGTTTATTATTAAATATCTCCATTATAATGAAAACGGCAACACTGTTCATGTCAACAGACACCTACATATATGTATGTCAGTTGATTCCTGTCAAAATTTGAACAATCTGTGTCATTTAGTTTGTGTTTGACAGCCATTGATAGCAGACTACTGCAAGATGTGAGTAGAATATGGAAAAGAATGATTTTATGAAAAAAATCATTACTCAAACTAACACCTAACTTACACTATGACTTTAAAGGCTTGCCTTATTTTCAATTCTGTTCTGTTTAATTTGATTCTAAAAACCTCTTGCATTTATACCATGATTGTAAAATCATGATTTTTTTCTTGCAGGGTTGATTTTTTAGCTATAATTGCTCTATTTTACGTTGAAGAACAAAGCACAGTAACAAAAACAAAAATAAACGTAAAGGGGAATACACAAAAAATCATGAAAAACAGAAATCGTGCCTTTTTTCTACCCCTCTTTCTTCCCTGCTCCTGTCGCCAGCAAACACGAAAGACATACCTGACAAACATGTTTCTAAAATCATAGTATGAATCGCGTGTAAGGCTATGAAAACTCTGCATAAAAAAATGATAAAAAAAACGTAGTTTTCTGAATTTCGTCTGAACGCCACTTTAGGTCTCTACATCCAAAACAATTAATAAAATTAGTAATGGTTAGAGTGCAAGCATATAACTCAAGCGGCTTAGGTTCATATCCCAGCAGAGGACTACGAACAAAAACTAAATAGAGATTTCGATTAGTTAATAAAGAGACCTTAACCTCCTTCCAGACAAATCCATCCATAAAGAATCCGCCTTGATTTTCTAGCTTGCTTACCTCTGGCGATGATGACAAACATCAGAGGAACGATCAGGAGAAAACACCGCCTACTGGGAAAAAAATTATAGTCCTAAGTAAGGATCACCGCCACCATCACTTAGCCACCGGTGACCGTACGGGGCTGTTGTGGAGCCAAAACTGGAGGCGGCTCGTGCTTGTATTTAGACTAACGTGTCACTAAACCTGACCAGAGATATTCTGGTGCCACGGGAATCGGGAACTTCCGATCTCTGCCCGATTGTTGGGTAGGCCCCCTTGTAGGAGCTTTTATAAAGCTGCGGACAAAGACTCATTACAAGCTATGCTCTTTTTAGCAGAACCATATCAAAGGGCTATTCTTCTCCATCCCGACATAGCAACGGTGTGGTAGCGTGAAGAAATCACCTGTGGTTTAGACCTAAAGCGCTGGGTCCTGTGACCCATATACCGGCAGGAGTTTAGAAAGTCTCTGACTCCCCACCAAGGTGTGAAGGTTATGAGTGTCCTAACAACACGCCCTGGAATTGGTCCTCACTTGTGATATTCACTTGTGGGTATCACACGTGGGGACGTGGGTGGACGCATCGTATTCACTCGTGTCATTGGGGCACCGTGGGGTATGCCACACGCCGAAGACTCACGTACACCCAGATGACACCATCACTTAGCAAAGATCTTTACCATTACACACAATTATATGGAGGCGAGCTACAGTATATTAATCATCTACTTAACTTGAAAATTAACTTGATTACTGAAACTGAAACAAGAACGAATTGAATTTATTTACAATTCTTTGAAGTATTTATTCCTTTTATTCTCTGATATTTTCATTTTCATTAAATTTTTTTTTTTTTTTGTAAATGACACAAAGAAGAAGAAAAAAAAACAAGATAAAAACAGTAGTACGTACTGCAGTAGAGACACAGAGACATACTATTTTAAGCCTGACTTAGTCACCATAGCCTGCAGTAAATGTATCAATTTCTCTTAATATGAGAACATATTTTTGTTAAGATAAAAATCTTAAATTAAAAACCAAAACTTACTAATGAATCTATTAAAAGAATTTAAAATAAAAAGAATATGAAAAAATGCACGCACTTAGACCACAAAATTGAATCAAATAGAACCTAGCGCATAGCAAATAAATTAACTCAGAGAAGACAAGAAAGTGTATTTACGTAGCAATTAAAAATTTGTAAGAGGGGTTTAGGGGAACAGAAAAATATTCATATTAAAGTTTTTATTAAGAAAACAGAATCATAATCAAATAAGCTGAGAAAGAAGATAACAAACATAGTCGCACAACTCCATCAATAGACTTATGCCTACACTGTGTATAAGTAGTAATGCATTAAGAAAGATTTTTAGATAAAACGGGAAAGAACGAGGGGTGTATAAGCAAAGTTAAAAAAATGAAAAACGCACGTTATTAAATAATAAATTTTATTTAATGACATCAAAAACTCGTTGTGTCAGTGTATTTTAAATGCAATAATAATTCTATTAATTCAGTAACATTTTCATTTTGCGAATATTTTTTCATTTATCAGGAGTGTATGCGCTTAGTCGTTATTTTTTTGTATTCTATTTACATTTGGAGATTTCTTTTTAAATTTATTATATTATTGAGGTAATTTCCTGATTTGTAGTTTTCCTAGTTGAAAAAAAAAATGTTTCTGGAATCAGGCGTTAATTTTAATGACAAAAATAAATCAAAAGTGAAATTTGTGTAAATTAAGCGAGATCATGTAAATTTGGAAAAGTTTCGACCTTAAACATACAGCTTAATACTCTCGTATATTTTTCGAATTGCTTGGCGAATCCACACAAATTTTCATCTTGATATTTGGCAAACGATTTGTCAATTTCAGTAAGTTCGCATTCGCTGACAAAATTAAACCACATAATATTCGCAAACATTTGCTTACGAAGACTTGCAGCCTTTGCGCTATGTAACTGGTCAACAACCATGTTTCAGTTCCTTACAACAATGCTGATTTTACACAGGCATTAAATGTAGAAACTTTTATGTTCTGCCTTATTATGATGCCAGATCTGACTTTCTTTGAGCTGGCGCACACATAGTCCTCCACTCCATTTTCCACTAATATTATGCGGCCAAGATGACAAAACATGTTCACGCACTATAAGCTTTTATTGTCAATAATTAATTGGTTGCTTAAATGCTCATCAGTTCTCTGGGTTGTTTCTGCTTTTTTACGATTCTTTCGGTCTTCGCAAGTCCAACAAGGTTTATAGAAAGTTTGAAACATAACATTAATCCTATGAAATTTATGTACTTCACCTACACTGGGATATATAATGCCTCTGCCTCGAATCAAAAGTAAGCATTTGCTTTAAGTTTCTCGAATAAGCTTTCATTCCGCCAGCGTCTCTATATAAACCATGTCATCAAACTATAGGTTGCAATTTTACAAATACCACATATTGAACGAAACGTGCTGATAAAACATACATTGATGCTTATTTAGCACAACATGCTCAACATAGCAAGAGCGGCATTTGGATGATTTCAGTCAGTATGGAAACACTCATATACCAGATGTACCAGTATAAAGTGAGCGTGAGATACAAACGTCTCCATAGCAAGAGTGGCCAAGGAAGGCTACTAACCTTAGTGAAAAGAAAAAGGTAAACAACAACACAAACAAACAATTTTTAAAATTAAAGCAACATAAGTCTGCTCATGTTGACATCTATTCCACAACTAAAAAATATTTGTGGCTTTATTTGTTATCCTGTTATTATCTGCTCATTTTCGTTCGGTTGTGTACATATACGCTATAGATAATTCTCACCCAGATAGAGTAAAAGAGCCTATCTGTTCAAATACGCTCTATAGGGAACATTTATAATGAACGAGCCTTGATTTTTTGTTTGTGTTGGCAATGACATCTGCCAAACGTAATCAGTATACATCAAATCAGCGAACAAGCAACATCACATTTTTTCATCGTGTTAAAGATGGCGAAAAATATAATTTGCGAAAAGCATTAATTTAATGTGTTCATTTGGGTAAATCCGGGGCAACTATCAACTTCGACTGCAAAATCAGGTCGATGCGGCAAGAAGACAATGCTGTTTGTCTGGTGGCTCCTAAAACCTAGTGAAATAGTTAACAGAGATCGATACCGACAACAAATGATCACTTTGAACCATGCATTGATCGAAAAGCCACCATAATGGGCCACAAGACACGGCAAGGTAATTTTGCACACAAAGCAAAACCGATTCAGGATACAATCAGGTTGAAAGCTGCTACCCCCCGTTGCCTTCAGTAGACTAGGCTCCTTCCGGCTATTATTTGTTTTCATCGATGGGACTCGCATTGGCTAAACAGGAGGAAGTCGAAAATTGGGTGATTAGTTGGTCTGTTTCAAAAGATGAACAGTTTGATTAGAGTGAAATTCACAAATTGCCTGCAAGATAGGAAAAATGTGTAGACAGTAATGGACAATACTTTGAATAAAATGTTTTTTACTTTCCCATTAAAAATTTGAGTTTTATTTTCACAAAAAACCGCTCATTTCATACCGGTTCGCTAGGTAGGTATGTCCAGGCAAACCAAGCTCAGAATATTCAACTCATATGCAAAGTCAATTCTGTTATACGGCAATGAAACCTGATAAATGCAATGAATGAAAAGCCCATAATGAAGAAGATAAGGCAAATGAAGCGATAGTGGATCATCCTTAACTTTAGGAAAAGTATTACAAGGATTGCACTTGAGTGGAATAATTAAGGATCAAGTAACCGCAGTCGACCAAGAAGCACCTGACGATGCACAATTATCCAAGAACTAAGACAAAACAGAGTAACGGAAGAAAATCTTATTTAATGCAATTGTTTCAGACTTTCACTGCGGATTAGAAGTTCATACTCACAAATAAGTAAAATGCATATGTTATGTACCCAGACCCTAAATAAGTAAATATTTAAACAAAAAACTCACTTAAGATATTCTAGTAGGTAAAGTAAGGTAAAGTCTCTTGGACTCATTACAGTTATCTTTTATTCGAGTTCCGTGTTTTATATAACACCAGCCAGCACTATTGAAAAAGCCTTAAATACCTGTTCAAGTTTTCACTGTCACCAACCAGACTTTTGGTAAGCATTTCACTATAATCTTTACAGCTTTCGTCTCACTTGAAAATGTATGGCGTCTAAATTATAAAAATATGATACCAAATAAAAGTGCTCGTCCAAATAAATTTCATTTTACCTATTACTTCAAAATTTCCATTGTTTTCTAAGGTTCGCACTACTTTTTAGAACTATTTTGTACAGTTTAAGGGTTAACCAGAATGGAAAACAATGCCAAAAAATGCTGCATTTAAACAACAATTCATAAATGACACTCTATACCAGGTAGACTTATAAAACAAAGCTTTTAAAGTAGACAACAGCAACTACTACTACAACAACAATAATAGAATATAAACAAAAACGACAACAAAAACAATAAAAACTCTACTTTTGTATTTATTTATTAACAAATTGCAGCTGAAATTTTCAAGGTTTTCCAGTTCATGGATTTGCAACGACAAGGCGACGGTCGTTGCAGTTGTTGCTATTATTGGTGTTATTATTATTATTGTTGTTGTCACACAGCTATTAATGTCGTTGTGGTTGTCGTTGTCGTTGTCGTTGTCGTGGTCGTTGTCGCTGGCGTTTTTATCATTCTGTCTCGCTATTTAAGGCAAATAGTCGTCAACGTTTACTTTGTTTTAAAAGCGTTTTATTTAGTCATTATGGTACGCGTGAGTTGTTTTGGCTGCTACTTTTGCTGCTGACGCTTTTATAACTGCTAGTTTTTGCTGATATTGTTGTTGGATCTTATTGTATTATTTACAAAACAAAAAAGAAATATTGTTGTTGCTGGCGCTCACCCTCTTTTTTTGTATTTAAAATTATTTTTATTAAAATCGTTTATGATTATAAAAAAAAAATATTTATATTTTATTTGCATTTTAAAATCTAAAGGTTAATATTTTTGTTTTATTTTTTCTTTAAACAAAAAAGAAAAATTGCTATTTTTTGTTGTTAAAAAAATGTAATTTATTGCTTCTTTGAATTTTTTTTTTTTTTTGTTTAAATTTTATTCTTCTCTTTGTTTTTTTAATAGTATTTTTTAATGTTTTTTTTTGTCTTCTTTTCGTTGTATAATTTTATTGCGTCTTGTTTTTAATAAAATAAATTTAATATTTCCCACAGAATATTGTTATTTTGTTTGAAAAAAAGACAACAATATGAGCTTAAGTTGTATAGAAACAATAAAAACAACAACAACAAAAACTATAACAAATTTAAATAATTCTATTAAAAATAAAACCGTAAAAATTAACAAATGTTTGTGTGTTAAGAGCACATTAATTTCTATTAATTTATTAGTCTATATAAAAAGACTTTAGAACATAAAAATGTAGGTTTTAAGAAGGGTGATATTATTAGAGGTAGGCATAGGCGCATATGGCACAACTCTACACTATATATGGGCTAAGAAAGTCTTATGCTTATGGATAATTTAGGAGAATTACAACAAATAATTTAATACTATATATACTATGCAATAAGCGTCTTGATCAAACAATCAAAGTTTTTTTATTATACCCATAGCATTTTGAGCATTATGACCAACTTTTCAAGGCTAGTCAAGTAATGTCTTAAAATTCTCTAAAGAACCAATTTATGTCAAAGGCCTTAACAATTGCGACTATCAGAACTAATAAAAGACTCTTTATATTCTTCTAAACCTGCGGTTACACGATCAGGTTTTTCTTGATATTGTTTCACACATATTGCTGGTCAAAATTTAGTAAAATTATTAGCTGTGACGTAGGCGGCAAGCAACTTGAAATCAATTTGAAAACAACGTCTTTGATAAAAATGTGTTTGCTAAGAAAACAACTTTAAATTGTACATGACAATTATGATCAGCTGTTTTCTTGAAAGCAATTTGAAACACTCGATGGAAAGCAAATTTGATTATCAAGTTGGTATGAATTTTTGAAATTGTGGTTGGTTGGAAGTATTAAAAATTGAAAGGCAAAGCTTGATCGTGTAGCCCCCCTGTAAGAAACACAATTGATTAAACCGAGTTAAGCTAAATCGAAACCGGTTCAATTACTTGAAAGTGGTTTAAAATAACCACTTTTTTGTCGAGTTAATAAAGTTCTACAATATAATTACGTTTTTTCACATATTGATTTAGCAAACAACTTTGGTAAAAACTAATGACAGGGCTACGAAGTATTTGAAAAGCTACTCCATTAAGTCGGCAAATTTCTTTCATTAATGACTATGTTTTTAAACTGAAACAGTATCAGTTAATATTAGATTATTTAGATGATAACAGCTAAAATATAAGTCATTGTTTAATGTCATTTTGGAACCAAAGGCAACTGTGTTAACGCTATACTAAAAATCAACATAAATTTAATTTAATTTTTTGATCTGGCAATGCCCTTTAAATTTTTCTGATTATAAAATTTTGTAAAACTGCACGAAACTCGTGACTACATTGATTCCTGGGGTTAGGAACACCGCTACTTTTAACAAGATCGCGTCAACCTATGTGGTCCAATTTTTTGATAAATTGTTTAATTCAACTTAGATTTTTGTTACCAAGTGTTTTTATACCAAAAAGCATTTTAGTAATAAACACACATGGGTAAATAAGACAACTTTTTTATAAGACTTGTGCGTTTTTATTCATAATCCAGCTTGAATACAACTGAACATAGCAGACTTGCCTTGTTTTCAAAATCATAATTTTTTAATCCATCCTTAGCATTTAGCAAATTTACAACCAATGGCATCATTAGCGTATATTTCTTTGGAAACTACGTATTAATTCCAATAGACTCAAAGAGCATTGCTCGAAACTCATCTACTACCACGTTATGATAAATTTTAAGACGAAGCTTTTTTATATATTAGCGTTTTAACTATTTCTAAAGGTAGGAGCACACGATTGTCGTAATGCACAATTAAGTAGTCTATTTTATATACCAATCGTGTGATTGTACAATTTATTGGCTCATACGGCAACTCACAATATTATTGTTTTATTTTTAATCCAAATCAAATGCAACCCTGGCGCGACAATCGTGTGAATGCTTTAAAGGCAATTATGCATCAATGTAAATATCAAAAATACACCAATATTTATTGTATTCTTGTTCGGAATTAAAGAGGACAATACTCACCAATTTTTATTTTTTAATTGATTTCTTTCTGAAAAAACACGTGTTTGTCTCGTACATTAATAATTGTCATGCCTTAAAATATGCATTTTTTAATTATTTATATGTAAATTGCTTCAAAAGCTCTACCATTTCTTGTTTTATATTATTTTTACTCTTTTTTTATCAAGCGGCCACACGATAATCAAAGCCGATGCAATTTTCACTTTTTTAGAGAACAAATCATCTTTACTTTAAAGGATTAATTTATTGAAATGTTAATTTATTGAAATTTATTGAAATGTTTCCTAATTTATTGAAATGTTTTCTCATATGCATCATCAGTGACCCTTCTTATGAGCCAATCTCTGATCCACATACTTCTTTTCTTTTTTTGTACTTTTTTATTTATTTGTTCACTAAATGAGCTCAATATAAATAAAGAGGACGTTATTTTCTTTTTTTAAAGAACGAGCCATTTGAACACCAAAAAAAAAAAAATTAATTTACCACAACAGCTGATTCACAGCGTTGTCAAAAACTAAAACAATCGTGTGACTGCGTTGGGACAATTATTGTCGATACATTGTTTTGCGCCATCTTATAACAATAAATATTGTTAAGATAAGACAACTGTGTGAATACAGAAATTTTAATTGGAACAATTTTATTATTGGTCGCTAATTTGTCACAATAGAAATTGTATCAGACTGATGTATTTGAGGCAATCGTGTGATCCCATCTTAAGACTATCTAGTTAAATTTTGAAAAATGTAAGTTGTTTTTTTTAGCTGTATTGGAACTATAGTTATCGATAACTAAGGCTTGACAACTGAGAATGTCAAACTGTGTTGGCATTTCTGTTCGATAAGGCTTGGCAATCTTTTAACGCCAGAACAATGCTTCCAATTTTTGGAAACATACTTTGATAAAAAGAAATCTGTTTGTAAAGTTCATAGAGCACTTCGTCCAGCTTATTTCTGGTTAAATTGTTACTTTACTAAGCAAAATTGTAGTATTTGAAACGAAGACAATCCTCAAGCTCTTAACAAATCACCATTACATCCATCCAACTTGATTGTTTGGTGCGGTTTAGCAATGGTGGCATCATCGGTTTTTATTTCTTTCGAAATGAATAAGGAAATGCAGTTACGGTAAAAGGATAGCGCTATAGAGCCATGATGACTGAATTTTTGACTCAAAAAGTTATTCAGCAAAACATTTGGTTCCAAAAAGCGAGCTTAACAATCGATTAATTGCAAACTCAAGTTGTTGAAAACTTTTTGCAGAAGTTTTACTGTTAACTGGCTCATAATACTTAACGCCTCTGGATTAGTTTTTATGGAGCTATGTTAAGTCATTGGCTTATGCCAGCAACTCTTGATGCATTAGAAGCCAATATTCAAGCTACCATTGATACCATACATTCAGATCTATTGGCAAGGTAGTCACAAATTCGACCGATCGAAAGGACCACGTAACTCGTAACCGTGGTGGAAATATGCCGGAAATCATATTTAAAAAGTGAGTGGCATAAAATTAGTTACCAGATTATAAAAAACTTCCTTCCAACAATATTTCTGTCGTGTATTAGCATTCTAAGTTCTTAAGCCTATAAATTTTTTTTCTAAACACATTTTCTGTTTTATTCAACTCTGTTGTGATTCAGTATAGACTACTTATGCTAATTTTTAAAAGTAATGCAATATTAACACGTTGACTGCCATATGTACCACCGGCGTGTCACATTTTTTAAAGTGTTTTTTTTTTTGTCTTTTGACCATGTATTTTTCGATTTTTTTTTTCTACAGTGGCGCCTTTGTAAAGATACATTCTTTTTATTCGCTACAATTTTTTAAGTGTTTGTTCAAACAAGTAGAATTCTTACATTTTAGCACAGCATTTATTTATTGGGCTTTGTTTTAAAAAATAGTTCCTATATGAGGTATTCCTCTCATTATTATAGACATATTTTACACAAACATATGTATATTCACTTATATCTCAGCAAACCTCCTACAATAGCCGCCATTACTTACTTATTAACTGTAGCTCATCATAGATTAAATTTCATATTAAATATGCATTAGAATGCGCATAATTTTTATTTTATTAATTTATTATTTTAAAATACAAATTTCAACTTACAAGTAATACTAGAAATTTAATTAAAATATTATTTAAACAACGTTCATAAATTAATTAATTTTGCAGAATTTTATATTTTGCCCATACAAAAAAGTACTCGTACATTTAGAAAGTACACATGCTATTTGAAAAATAAAGTAGTCTTTGAAGAAGTTGAACTTTTAAGTGAATGAGACAGTGTTAACGGAATTGTACAAAATATCTTAAAATATGACTTTTCATTTTATAATGGCTTATAGGCATGAATTTCTTAGTAGACAGTATGATGCCAACATAATGGGAACCTAAAAAGAATAATGAATAGAAAGGCAAATAAATAAAAGATTTTAAATAAATTTCGAAAAAGAAATTTATTTTCTTATTTTAAATATAAATTATTTAAGGAATGTTTTCTAAACATTTTTTTCAAGTTCTTACATATCAATTCGAACTGCCTGTCGTGTTAAAACTCTTTTATTATTATTTGTTCAACAAAATTCTGCACATAAACGGGATTAATGCGTAATTAATGGCATTTCTATGTTGCAATTGCTAATGATGTTATTATTTTAATGAATAAAATATTTTGTTGAATTTTGTTCAGCTATTTGAATTCTTAATAGTAAAAAAATCACGTATACGCTAAACTCTTACTAGCTCATTATTGCCAAAATGTAAGCAATTTTAATGAAACCTTGCGCGCAGTGGCTTTCAGGTCTAACTATGATATATTTGAAGTTTGAAGAATAAGGAACAATTGGTTTTTGAAATTTGAGATGGTAAGTTTACTTACCAGTGGGCAGATCTGTATGTTAAGTGTTCTCGAAATAATACACACAAATTTAGTCAACAATAAAATTATAATTTTCGTAAAAGATATTTCTGTGATCCCAAGCAATAACAGCCTAAGTCAAAAATTATACTTTTGAGAAAAATCATTTTTTATATATAGAAATATATCCAAAAATGTTGAGAAAGTGCATTAGAAAAAATTTATTGCAAATTTAAAGATACACGGGCAATCATATGATCAAAAACGATAATGGAAATATTTTCGTAAATATGCTTAGGCGCTTATTATAAATGTAATGAAGAAATGGAATGAAGCCACATTCCGACTTAGGTCAAGATGTTTTTTATTAATCACTTTAAAAAAAAAATTGTTAGAGAAATAGGGATTTCACGTGAATATAAAGTTTTCTTAGTAGAATATGTACAGAACTCATATTGACTTAAGTCGACTTAGGCGGTTGTGCTTGTGACCACAGATTTATTGCAAAAGTAAAAAATTTATAAAAATTTGTTTAAAGGAAACCTATATTCACCAAACAAATGAAAATTGTATGATTTTATGTATATTTTTTATGTAAATGCGCACTGCATACTTGGAATTCATATAATGTATTAATTCAACAAACCACGCAACGTCTTGGATTTCCAGAACGTCTCGAAATAAATGAATTGAATTGAATTGAATTGTTCTGTTAAGAATTGACAGTTGCCACGAATAATCTCTTGATAGTGAAAGCTGTTCACTTCCGATTATTTGAAATTTTTTTAAAATTATATTCAATCGCTAACCTTTGAAAACCACTTTACTTCCTTTTTTAATAAAACTTTCGTTCCTTTCCCTTCCTACTTCTCCACTATCGTCTCTAAATTTTTATACAAACAAAAAATCGGCCTAAAGTTTGAAAATAAAATCAAAAAATTATACTTTTTTTCTGCTCTTACTTTTAGACCACTTACAAGCATTTACAAATATAAATAATATTAATCCATTAAAATTAATCATCATAAATTCTAATGATCATGATCTCAACAGATTTTATTTCTTTCCCAAAACATGTCAAATTAACAGCTCGCACGCAATACCATCATCACCAATACACAATACAACAGGCGTAAAGACGGACATGGCCAATAACAACCAACAACCAACTATAAGTAAAATAGACAGGAAAAATATTAAATTTAATTCCGTTTGAAAACCAAAAAAATAAATAAATAAATAAACACAAAATAAATTGAATTCGAGACGAGCTTTAACATAAATACTCGTAAATACGTATTAAATTTAAATTAATTGTAGACGTCAGTTCGAAATAATTTTGTTGCAGGTGATGATGTGTTGCTTTTTGTTGTTGTTGTTAACTTTAATAAAACATCACTGTAAATTACACTGTGAAAAATGCAAGAAAAAAAATTAAAAGAAAATCTCCTGCTGTTTTAATTTTTTTCCTTTCTTTTCTAAACAGCATTTCATCAGTAAGAACCTGGCCAATGGATTAAAGAGAGAAAAAAAAAGCTAATGCTTAAGAAAAGCTTTAGAAATAAAAGAAAACTTGACTCGCTTTAGTCAATAATAATAAACCAGAGTTTAGAATGCATTTAGACAGCCATAGACAAATAAAAACAACAACAAACAATTCATGCAACATTCATTTTAAAATCGCTAAGGCAAGTGCAGCCAACACTGGTGGCAAGTAGGCATCAATTTTCAACTGCTAATGTTGTTATTGTTGCTATTGTTGTTGTTGATTTTTTATAAACTTTTTTCTTCTTGTTTTTCGATGGTTAAGAACACTAATTGGTATTTAAACACATGAATATTCTGCCCGTTATTGTGTTGTTCATAAGAATCATGTTGCATAGGCGTTTTTTGGAGGATTTGCTTGTTAATTTTATGAAAATTAAGAAATATGTTGTAGTTTTTCCTTTAGTTCCTTTATTTTATGTTGTTTCATTAACCACATACATACTCGTATTACTATTTAACTTTACACTTTCTTTACAGCTCAGAAAACTATACCAAATTAATTAAAATTAATTCTAAGTAAGTATCTCTGTTAGACATGGATATTGTTTATTAAATTCGAATTTTATCCATACACCACAATGATTTTTTGAATAAAATTTACTCGAATTATCTGTAAATGTTAAAGATAACTTTGAGCCGGCAACTTTTACAATAATGATTGAGAGTCATTTGTAGACTATCAGAGATAAATTTAATCTTAAACCGCTTTGATGGTTGTCGAATGATTTGAAATTTGTTTGCTTTATAACAAACAGTAAAACTGCTTCAAAAATCTCTAAATGTTGTGAAAAGTGTATCGTCATGTCTGCTTTCTTATAAGTATCATTGCCATTATCATTATCATTATCATTATCATTATCATTATCATTATCATTATCATTATCATTATCATTATCATTATCATTATCATTATCATTATCATTATCATTATCATTATCATTATCATTATCATTATCATTATCATTATCATTATCATTATCATTATCATTATCATTATCATTATCATTATCATTATCATTATCATTATCATTATCATTATCATTATCATTATCATTATCATTATCATTATCATTATCATTATCATTATCATTATCATTATCATTATCATTATCATTATCATTATCATTATCATTATCATTATCATTATCATTATCATTATCATTATCATTATCATTATCATTATCATTATCATTATCATTATCATTATCATTATCATTATCATTATCATTATCATTATCATTATCATTATCATTATCATTATCATTATTATCATTATCATTATCATTATCATTATCATTATCATTATCATTATCATTATCATTATCATTATCATTATCATTATCATTATCATTATCATTATCATTATCATTATCATTATCATTATCATTATCATTATCATTATCATTATCATTATCATTATCATTATCATTATCATTATCATTATCATTATCATTATCATTATCATTATCATTATCATTATCATTATCATTATCATTATCATTATCATTATCATTATCATTATCATTATCATTATCATTATCATTATCATTATCATTATCATTATCATTATCATTATCATTATCATTATCATTATCATTATCATTATCATTATCATTATCATTATCATTATCATTATCATTATCATTATCATTATCATTATCATTATCATTATCATTATCATTATCATTATCATTATCATTATCATTATCATTATCATTATCATTATCATTATCATTATCATTATCATTATCATTATCATTATCATTATCATTATCATTATCATTATCATTATCATTATCATTATCATTATCATTATCATTATCATTATCATTATCATTATCATTATCATTATCATTATCATTATTATCATTATCATTATCATTATCATTATCATTATCATTATCATTATCATTATCATTATCATTATCATTATCATTATCATTATCATTATCATTATCATTATCATTATCATTATCATTATCATTATCATTATCATTATCATTATCATTATCATTATCATTATCATTATCATTATCATTATCATTATCATTATCATTATCATTATCATTATCATTATCATTATCATTATCATTATCATTATCATTATCATTATCATTATCATTATCATTATCATTATCATTATCATTATCATTATCATTATCATTATCATTATCATTATCATTATCATTATCATTATCATTATCATTATCATTATCATTATCATTATCATTATCATTATCATTATCATTATCATTATCATTATCATTATCATTATCATTATCATTATCATTATCATTATCATTATCATTATCATTATCATTATCATTATCATTATCATTATCATTATCATTATCATTATCATTATCATTATCATTATCATTATCATTATCATTATCATTATCATTATCATTATCATTATCATTATCATTATCATTATCATTATCATTATCATTATCATTATCATTATCATTATCATTATCATTATCATTATCATTATCATTATCATTATCATTATCATTATCATTATCATTATCATTATCATTATCATTATCATTATCATTATCATTATCATTATCATTATCATTATCATTATCATTATCATTATCATTATCATTATCATTATCATTATCATTATCATTATCATTATCATTATCATTATCATTATCATTATCATTATCATTATCATTATCATTATCATTATCATTATCATTATCATTATCATTATCATTATCATTATCATTATCATTATCATTATCATTATCATTATCATTATCATTATCATTATCATTATCATTATCATTATCATTATCATTATCATTATCATTATCATTATCATTATCATTATCATTATCATTATCATTATCATTATCATTATCATTATCATTATCATTATCATTATCATTATCATTATCATTATCATTATCATTATCATTATCATTATCATTATCATTATCATTATCATTATCATTATCATTATCATTATCATTATCATTATCATTATCATTATCATTATCATTATCATTATCATTATCATTATCATTATCATTATCATTATCATTATCATTATCATTATCATTATCATTATCATTATCATTATCATTATCATTATCATTATCATTATCATTATCATTATCATTATCATTATCATTATCATTATCATTATCATTATCATTATCATTATCATTATCATTATCATTATCATTATCATTATCATTATCATTATCATTATCATTATCATTATCATTATCATTATCATTATCATTATCATTATCATTATCATTATCATTATCATTATCATTATCATTATCATTATCATTATCATTATCATTATCATTATCATTATCATTATCATTATCATTATCATTATCATTATCATTATCATTATCATTATCATTATCATTATCATTATCATTATCATTATCATTATCATTATCATTATCATTATCATTATCATTATCATTATCATTATCATTATCATTATCATTATCATTATCATTATCATTATCATTATCATTATCATTATCATTATCATTATCATTATCATTATCATTATCATTATCATTATCATTATCATTATCATTATCATTATCATTATCATTATCATTATCATTATCATTATCATTATCATTATCATTATCATTATCATTATCATTATCATTATCATTATCATTATCATTATCATTATCATTATCATTATCATTATCATTATCATTATCATTATCATTATCATTATCATTATCATTATCATTATCATTATCATTATCATTATCATTATCATTATCATTATCATTATCATTATCATTATCATTATCATTATCATAATAATCTGAAGGCACAAGGTCTGGGCTATATGGTGAATGCATCAAAACTTCCCAGCCAAGCTATCTCAGTTTCAGGGTTAGCAAAAATGTGTGTGGTTTGGCGAGGTCATGATGAAAGACAATGCCTTTTCCGTTGATCAATTATGGCTGTTTTAATTGTTAATTTTTGACATTAGAGAGCTCAAATTCAATCGCGTGATCTGGTTATAGAAGCAAATAATGAACAATTCGCTTTCAATCCTGTAATTCACTTTTCATTGCCCGTAATTTTTCGCTTCAGAAACAGTTCGTTCCCCTTTAGCGTTACATTAACATAGAATGATGAGTGTCTTCGGTTTTGACCCGATGACAATTTTTGTCATGGCGATGTCTGGCTTAAGTTATGTAATCAATTAAATGATACATCGATATCACAGAAGTGACTAATCGATGTCAATCGGTTATATTCTGTAAACCGAAAACGAATGAAATTAAGATCGAGTGAATTTTCATAGACAAAACAAACTTGATTGCTATAATTTAGAAATATTTGATAATCGAAGGTGTTATTTTAGAGGCAATTAAGCAAATTAATAAGAAAGTTGTCATAATCCTGTCAGATTTCAAAGTGTAGAAATGTAAAGTTTCATTCGATTTAAATTTCACTCGTTTTCGGTTTACAAAACATTCCCGAAATAATAAAAAAACTATCATCAATACAATGGCACACTAACATCAGAGATATTATTATTTGGCACCTATTTATCATTAATGCAATGACACAATAACATACGTTTAAGAGCAAAATGTCATCAATACAATGAATTAAATACATGGAATGTTGGCTGACGCTTTTGTTTCATTTTTGGATGATAAAATGGATGGAAACAGCATTTTTCAACAAAATAGCGCTGCTATTTACGTTTCTCATTGAAATAGTTTAAGGAGCACAACATCTCACTTATGGAATGACATGGTTGTAGGTTCGATTTGAATCTAGTGGAGAACCGGAGTGTATGTGACCCAAAATCTCTGGGCAAAAAAGTAAAGAAAAGCTTTACAATACTCTTTTGAGTTCCATTAGGGAAGAAAGGGAGGATGTCACATCGTATTTTTGAAGTAATAAATAAAAATTGTGGACCAATTAGTTATTGAAAATTAAGTACATCAAGTTTTCCTTAAAGAAATAAAGTCAGTGCTTTTAAACGAATTTGTACCTTTTTGTGATGAAATTTTGAAACTGCATTGATATATTCAAGCTTACAACAACGAAAATGACTATCTGAACTCAATGCACACTACCCTTACCTTAGTGAACACAAGGAGTTAGTATCAGCTTTGAATAATTTATTGGTAAAAAAGAGTGAAAGAAGCAAAATTAAAATTAATGGTGCGCTTATACAAATATGCAGCACTGTACAAAATTATCTCATAAGAGTGCTTTAGTAATATTTGTTTTATATAATTTTCTATTTTTCATTCATAAATATTTTTTTCTTTTTTTTGGTTTTCAATTTACACTAAATTACTCGTATATATGTACATAGGTACGTGTGTAGATATATTATGATACACAAAATGTGATATCAAATTGATGTCACTGTAGTCATAACATTGATGACGCATTAAATGTAACAAAATTTTGTGGTGAAGTTTACCATTAGATTAATGTCATTTGTTAATATATTGATGTCACAATTCTGATGTAAGTGTATTATTAATATGAAGATGAATTTTTCAATGAGTATAGTAATGTCTACGTTGCTTTCTCAGTTTTTTTCCATGGCTTCATCGACTTTTTTGGAGATTAGGCGGCTGCTTTTCTTGTTACAGCATTGTCTTAGTAAGCTTGAAAAAATGTTTCACTAAAATTTCAGAAAAGCGATAAGGTTTAAACAAATTTGATGTCCTGCATTGGCTGCCCAGCGGCCAGCCCTCTGACTTCACTATGGACTATTTCATTTTTTTTTTTTTTTTTTTGAGTTAAATGTTCTTTTTTTAGTCTCTACTCGGAACAAAATTTGATTTGATATTCATAGAGTTGAGTCTTGTTAATTAGCAGAACGAGTTCCTAAGTAACAAAACAAGTTTAACTTATTAGTCTCAAGAAGTCTATCTATTCACTGTGTTTAGACTTTAAGTTTGAGTTTTATTAATGTTTGCTTTAAACCTCTGGTACTTAGGCTGACGTTTCCTGAACAAAGATCAGTTTGGTTTGTATATCGGCAACATTGTGGGAAACGAGGCTGATGTTGTCGGTTCTTATAGCCGACATGCTATACCACTCTTCTGTATAGTTGCGATTTGTATCTCCTGATCCAGGACACAAATAAATAGGAAGAGCGACAGCACGCAATATTGCCGAAAGCCTGTTTTAATGATTATCATATGTATCATTTTGGATAATGGTTTGGGTTTCCGTCGTGTAGCAGCAAAGTTGGTGTTAAAAGACCTCAATTTAATGCAAAAAAGAAACCGTGTTGAGGTCGAAAAGACATAATTTGCGAGGCTGAAACCGATCCCACATTCATCAAAAGGATCTTTACTGGAGACGGAACGTGGGTTTATAAGTACAACATGCAATGCAGACATTAAGTAAGTGAGCCGAGACCAAAAAAACACGTCGTTTTCAATCAAAAAAGAAAGCAATGCTCTCGGTTTTCATGGGTTACAACGGTGTAGTGTATCATGAATTTCTGCCAGAAAGCCAGACAGTAAATAAAAAGTATTATTTGGACGTTATGAGACGTTTGCGTGAAGTAATTCGCCGAAAGAGACTAGAATCGTGGACAGAAAACTCGTGGATTTTGTACCATGATAACGCATTTAACGAAAAATATAAAAAATACCATCTAACAGCCGCCGAATGAACCTGATTTGGCTCCCTGTGACTTCTTTCTGTTCAATCGAGCTAAAAACCCATTACGGCGAACGCGTTTCAGCAGCCGAAAGAAAATAATGGAAACATCGCAAGAAGTATACATACATAAAACCGAATACATACTTACCGAATACGGACGTAGCGAAAACCGAATATAAAAAAATTCTTCGAGAATCAAGCGCTGGCATAAGAGTGTTGCAGTCGATGGGGATTAATTAGAAGTGGACAATATAGATTTAGATGAATAAACTTATATTTTTAATAAAATTCCGGGAACTTGTTATTCAAGGTAGAAGTCAAGCATTTCAAAGAATGATTTTCATTGTTATTTCTCATTTCATTACTGTCTTATTAAACAACACATACTTTTCAATAGCTGCCTTGTCGTGTATATCATTACAAAGAAAGTCTTAAACTAAAACTTTTAGAATGTTAAACAAAAAACGAGTTGGAAAATGTTTTAAAAAGAATTTGATTTTGTGTTTAAAATTTATTTTTTCCAGAATTTCAAAATTTTTCCTTTTTTTTCTTTTTGCTTTAGCATATGATGATCGTGATGATTATTATTTCTTTAAAGCAGCTGTCAGAGTTTTATTTCGTTGCTTGAAATTGTTATTAAAGAAATAAAATGAAAATAATTAAATTCATTCAATTTTTTATAGGGCCTATGAGAAAAATTTAACCGAAAAAGGTATCTTTTTTTAGTCCAATAGTGAACGAGATGGACAGACAGACATACAAATTACAAATGAAAAGGCCCAGGCAAGTATGCATAAAAGTAACACATGCAAGTTCAACTATTTAGTAACATGTTGTTGGTTTGTGTGTGTTTAAAAGAATATTTTTAGTTTGTTTGTTTGTTTATATGTGTTGGCTATAGCAATTATCTAAGCACTTTGCATTAAATGAAATGCAACAGAATATACAATGCAATGCCAGCTAATTGCCTCCCCATACAACACAATGTTGCATATTTACCATAATATTATGTTGTTGCCACAAACTCTCTGGCTCTGGCTATATGAATTGCTTGTTATAATGATGTTACGTTGGGGCTGTTGTTGCTGCTTCTGGGCTTGTTGGTTGTTTGCTTCTTTCTGTTTTTTTAATGCTGTTGTATTTCTCGTTATTGTTGTTGCCTATTTATTTGCAATGCAATTGTTTTTAACCAAATTAAATCCTAGAAATGAAGTAAAAAAATAGAAAAATTAAATACCTACACATACACACACACAGACAATCTCATTTGGTTAAAAACAATATTTTTCATATTTAGAATGAATTGTTTTTTTTTTTTTGTTTCAAATATTATTTATTTAACATGCGAGTGCATTAGTTGTTGTTCTATTTGTTTTTGTTTTTTTTTAGCTTTTAGTTCTGTCTCTCTATTACGTTTTTCTTCCAGTTATTTTATTATGTTTTTTAATTCTTGTTTTTTTTTTTTTTGCTTGCTTTTGTATTTTTTATTTACTACATTTTGTGGCATATTCTGTGTATATTTCTTTGCTTTTCATCTTCATAGTTGTTTCGTTTATTGTTTTTCTTACAGTGTGTTTGATAATTATGTAAAATAATAATAATAATAGTAACAACAACAACAATGGCAACAACATTTAAAAAGCCTTCACTTAATGCAAATTAATAACATTTTTTTTCTTCTTTTTATTCTTTTTTTTCAATTCTGTTCACTTTTTTTCGTTTTATTCGTTCTAGTATACAGCAAATGCACGCACTAAATGTTATTAAAAATGTTAAAAAAAAGAAAACTATCCCAGTTAGAGAGAAGCAAAACAAAAAACGAATATTGCAACCCTGTATACGTTTACCAAGCAAGTTACTTAGAAAATTATAGGTCTCCCATAATTTGTTCTGGCCCATACTTTGGTATTAACTTTGCACACACTACGTATGATAGACTAGGCTCAGTAATTGTACATTTTCTTTAATTAGTCAAACAATATAAAAACATTTGGCATTTTAGTCTTTCAACCGGAAGTGCTAACAACAGCAACAACCACAAAAACAACAACAAGAATAATAATATTTATAAAAGCAATAAGAGAACTTTTATTAACAACAACAAAAATAGAAACAAAAAATATTTTATTAAAAACACTTTTATTGGCCTTAAAAGCATTTGAATTGAAAAGAAAATAATTTCATCAGCATTTTTCCTATTTTTTTTTTCATTCTTATTTTTTCTATTAAAGTTATAAAATTATTAATTAAAGGAAATAAAGCCTTTATATATTTGAGATATGTGTATGTACTGTGAGCGTCAAAATAAAGTGTACACCCCTATGCTTTACCATATAGGCTTTACACAATATGTGTTATTACTCCATCAATTTCCAATGAACTTAAAGAAGTGAAGTATAATTTTATTCATGCCTTAAATATAGATAAAATGTAGATAAAAATCCGAAAATACACATCGTCATATAAAATCCATAATGCCCTAAGTTAAAAAAAATTAATTAGGTTAACATACATGTTTTTTTTTTCAATTTTAGAAAGTTTTCTGGTTCACTGGAAAAATTCTTGTAATGTTGCTTAGGGCTTTTTATATTCCATATGACGATATATTAAAAGTGAGATATAAAAAATTTTACAATTTGTAATTGTTGTTGCAATAAACATCAAGGCATTGACTTAAATATTCAAAAGTAAAGCCTGGTCTACTACGTCTAGGCAAACTTTTATAGATTGAAAATGTCCTTTCAACGCTTACTTCCTTAAGGTTATATTTTAAAACCTAATTTGATGCGTTAGGATCTCTTGTAAAATGTTGGCATAACATGTTATACTGCTCAACTAATGTGAGGCCATTGTTTGTAGTTTTTTTATAACTTTTTAGTGTGAAACTAAATTTTAAATAATAGATAATTAAAAAAAGCCATCACTTAGTCAGAATTTAAATCAAACATTTTGTTTTCGCTGTAGAAATATCTTACAGCACAAAATATCAAAATTTTCTGAAAAAAAAATGTCGAAAACATGCTCTTAAAACTGAAATATACAAAAAACGTTGTTATAGGCAAAATATGCAATAACAAATTGATGCCAAAACTAATAAAACTTCCTAAAACGGATAAATATCTTACATTCAACTTAATTGTTTGCCTGAGAAAAAAACATGCAATTGCATGTTTCTGGTTTCTCTGTTCATAACCAAACATATTACTTTTTAATAACCAAAAATAGGACGGATCCCATATAAAATAGCGGGAATGAATTGCTTAAAAATGTGTTTGCTTGAGAAATATACAGTGGCTTCAACCCAAAATCGGATATTATACCAAAATATTTTCGATGGCTTAAAAATCGTACATTTTAATTATTTTGAAAAAAATTTTTGATTTGTGCATATCTTCCACGTACAAAAGGAAAAACCAACTCAGACATTTAATAAATGTACGTAAAATTGAAGTTGAAAACGCTTTCAAAGTCAAAATGACTTGTACAAGCCAAACTCACACAGTAACTCTTATGGGTTAATAATTGCAACTCTGTAATTTCAATGCGGCCAACTTCGCTGATATAAATTACATATTTAGGCGAAAACCCTGTAGTTCTGTTTTCGAAAATTATACAGAATAAATAGAGCTAAAATCAAGAAGATGACTAGACAACGGGGACAAACTAGTATCGAAGTAAAAAAGCTTATTATTGAGCATGCAAGAAAAGGAAAAACTCTTCGCGAAATTTCAAAAATTGTTGGCAAAAGTCATTCAACTGTGCACGACATAATAAAACGTTTCAAAGTCAGAAAAATAAAAGCAAATTGCTTCCAAAGTGCTCCAAAGCTTGCTACTATTTCTGAAAGTTACCGTGGTAAGAAAGAAAGGAGAAACTTGCTTTACAGAGTTGGTCTTAATTGTAGAAGAGCTAAACAACTCTTATTAGTAAGCGCAATAAAACCAAGACTTAAATTTTCAAAAGAGTACCAAAATAACGCTTTTCCTTTTTGGAGAAACGTTCTGTTCACCGACGAAAATAAAATTTGACGTATTTGGATCGGATCGTAAGCCAATAGTAGAGAGGACAAAATCAGGAACTACGTTTAGCTTGTAACTACTGTACACAGTTTCAATTTAATAGATTTTTCTGTTCCGGTTTTTTTTATCAGTAGCTAATGATTTTGCAGGTTTTATGAAAATTTCTAAACCAAATTCTTGTTGTACTCGATAGCACCTATTAAAAAGATGTTATCATTTAACAGGTCTTTTTTTGTGACAGTTTTTTATTGCACATTTTTGGACGCGTAAAAAAGAGAGTACCTTTCGTTTTTGTGTATAACGTTAATTGTTGTTAAAAAATTTTTCTTGAAATAGAGAACAAATTCTAGAGAATAATGTTGTACAATTTATTTTGTCGTTCATAGTATATATGGTATAAAATTTATTTTAGATAAATTTTAAACATATCGCACACTAAATCATGAACAGTCACAACTCAAACTCAGTGATCTCGTGCGAAAGAAACCAAATATCATCTCCATAATCCCAATCTGCGAGCAGCTATGAGCACACATAGATCATGATGTCATTCAACACGATGATGAACAGTTGAGGTGTTCGGGCGCATCTTTACTTTACTCTGGCGTTGGTATTAAATGTTTACTATTGTAAATAAATGTTTAATTCAAAAAATTAAAATGGATTCAAATGGAACATGGAGCAGTTTCTGTTTAATTAAGTAGTGATTTTTCACCAACAGCATAGCTGCTAATCGTACTTTCTGTCGTCTATTCATTTGATCTAGGCATGAATGCCAAAAATATAGTTGTCAAACAAACAGCTGTTTACTTAGTTCAAAGACTAACG
Organism: Wohlfahrtia magnifica; assembly: GCA_023159175.1. Lineage (NCBI taxonomy): Eukaryota > Metazoa > Arthropoda > Insecta > Diptera > Sarcophagidae > Wohlfahrtia > Wohlfahrtia magnifica. The sequence goes on from JAKWBJ010000189.1 coordinate 219,933, forward strand.
TCTGTCAGGATAAAATTTTAATTTGCATTAGTGTGTCTTTAGTAACCAACAAAGCAGTTTAATTTAATTTTAATTTAATTTTAAAAAATATTTTATAACATTTTCTAGAATATTTTCTTTTTTTTCTTGCTTTAAACAATTAAATAGTTTGTTGCATCTGATAATTCTCAAGTCTTATCTCATTTTCTAGCTTTCTCTTCCTCACCATATAGAAGTATATACTTCTGCCTATATTTTGAAGATAAATTTTAAACTTTTGTTTAACACTTAAAAATTATCTGACCAAAATATGTTTTAGTTTTTATTTGCTCAACTAGAATTTTTGTTTTTCTTTTATTATTTTTATTATTTTATTTGTCTAAAACAAATATTGTTTGAGTGAAATAATTAACACTTTAAAACAAATAGATGAAGATGAACGAACGAACGAACTAACTAACGTACGAATATTTAATTAGCAAAAGCAAAACAAAAAAATAAAAATATTAGAGAAATGTTCGTTTTAACTAAAACAGTAGACACAAAAATTAACATTTAACAAAACTTAGCAAAAATTCAAAATAGAATTAAAAAAAAAAATTATAAAAAACTTCATAAGTGTTAAATAATAAAAAAAAAATGCTTAAAAAAGAAACGCAACCTATTTATTATACTATATAGTGTAAGGTGACCAGATAAGAACACAAGAAATAAAGAAAATATTATGTGTAACCAGTGTTGCCAAAAGTAGGGGTAAATCCCTACATGTGCAATTTGTTGATACTAAAATAGAAGTGTAGGGAAAATCGGACAGATTTTTTATATTTGCAAAAACAGGTACTTTTTCTCATTTTGTATTATTTATGGAAACAAGTCAAAAAAAGTATGTCTTAAAAAATATTTTGTTGTTCAAAACGCTTAAAAATTCCCTTTTTGCCAAAAATCGCTTGAAAATAGTTTACCAAAACAAAAAGAAGACGTTTAAGAAGTTGACAGCACTAATATGTATTTGCCACTTGAGGCCAGCATTCTAGAGATTATCCCTACTTTTGAAACGTATTGTATTGGTATTAGGAAGATAGGTTGTGGGAAGGAGGAAAGAGGGCGTCATGATTAATTGTTTGAATTCAAAAGTGAGCTCATAATAATAATAAGCCCAGTTCTAAATAAGAATTCTCCTTCTAGAGCGTGTACCAGTAATCTCCTTCAACTCTAATAGATTACCCATCTTTGTGTCTGTATAATTTGTCAAATTGTTGATTACATTCAAGGTGGAACGGCGCCAGCAGTTTTTTGGTATTTTTCGTCATATTTCAAATAGTTGGCGTGCTCTTGTTTGTTATTGTAATATTCCGTTGTTACGTAATCTGAGAAGATTTGAGGCTTTGATACTCGGTCGTATATAAAAGAAATAAATATTTTAAGTAAAAAGAAGCATCTGTAGTGATTGTATATAAATTTTATCGTATTTAATGGAACATTGTACTTCAACGTTCAATTTTAGAAACTGCGTTAATTTCGGATGCACTAATAATAGAAAAAACACAAAATTCAGTTCAGAAGAATTATAATAATTTCAAAATAATGTCTTATTTTTTCGCACTTTTTAAAGACTAGGTATTTTTGTAGGGGAAATCGGTATGCCTAGGTATTATTCAAACAATTTACTGGCAACACTGTGTGTAATATCAAATTAATTTTTGTTTGATTTTAAAGCCAAAGTGGTAGACACCCAATGTGTAAACCAGCGTCAGGCAAACTAATACTAGTGCTTTTTACGATTGTGGTAGTAATTTGAGAATCTCTCACTCAGCCCACTTTACAACGTATTTTACTACTTGTTTTCTCTTTACTTCTCTTTGTTTATTTTTTGCATATGAGCAGCGTTGCCAAATGTGTAAATTTATCTGTATTTTGCATTTTTTTTAACATTAAGCAGGTTTAAAGTTTTTCGTGTAAAAAATAAGTTTTTTTTTGTTTCTACTATTAATTTTGTTATCTTAATTACAATTTCTGAAGAAAGAATTTAACCACATCTGCTAAATATAACTGTGGCAAGGTTTTCTTGTACGTTTTTTAATGCGGCAATGTAATTATCCATTTTCTAACCACTGATAACAAAGAAAAAAAAAAAAAAAAGAATTCAGACAGTGTGTGATACTCACAGAATAAAAGTAGCGTTTTTTTGAGCATTAGTGTTAGAAATATAATTTTCTTTTTTTACATTAGATACTACGTAAGGACGTACATATAAGTGATATATCTGCTTCACTAATAAATTATATATGTACGTAATTACCCAGTAATGTAAAAAAATATTCATATATCTAAGACTACTGCTCAGATTATAAGAAGTCTTAGTCTTACTTAAAGGAAATCTTTTTGTGTAATTTCGGTTTTTTAATTTATTCAATTAAACAGTTTTTGTGTTACGCTAATATATGTTGTGCAAACTTCTCCATTTCCGAAGTAACGATATATCTCGACAACAAGAACTAACCTAAGAAAACGGTAAGCAGCACTGGATTCAGCGTACTCGAATCCGATTTACTCGCTGGGTGCCACGCTTGTTGGAAAAAAGAGTGTCAAATTCAAGCACAGTGTCCAAAATCGATCGAAATTGAAATCAAATAAAACGTCAAACCACTATAATTTTCAAATCAGATTTCGGTATTGTTTCTTATTAATTTTACTGAATTACCTTTCAAACAAATTCGTTGATTATCACAAGTTTACAATAATAGTAGCATTTAAGTTTCATTTGTCTTTGATAATTTAATCGATTTAAATTTCACTTATTTTCGGTATACAGAACATACCCGTGTACATAATCTTATACTTTTTTAAGTAGGTGCAGTTTTTTCACTTGAAATTCAGTTTTTTTCTTCTAAATATGACAACACTGCCTATGAGTGTACGTACGTATGTAAGTGTGAATACAGAAGAGAAGATCAGCTCTTTGCCTGTCGATGGTTAGGTTCGACTGCCAGCTTTTTGCGGCATAGATCACTCGGGTGCAAAGAGTTTTTTTCCGTTATTGCTATAAGCTCCACAAAGCAAAGGAGCTTATAACTTGATTAGCTTCACTATGTGTATGTATTCTGCTTAAATAGTCAGCAAAGCAACCACATTTTCAAGAATTGCTATTGCTGTAAGCAATAAGCTGTTGTTTCCATTATGTTTGCTTATGTTTAACTGTTTACTGCTTATTCATTGACTACGTTGTTGTTGCTAGAATTTCATGTTAGTTTGTCGTTTCATGGAGGAAAAATTGGTTAAATTGACTCTTTGGTTTATAATTTTTTTTCATGTTTTTTGTTACAGAGTCGCTAAATACGCTCACAGTGTAATAAACAGTTAAGTAAAAATAAACTAAACAATAACTTATTGCTTACAGCAAAAGCATTTTTTGTTAAAATAGTTGCTTGGCTGACTAAGCAAGTTATTTGCAATTTTTTATTTTTTTTTTCATTTGTCTATAACTATTGGTTATAATTTTTTAAAGTTTTCAGTAAGCATTTAGCAACACAGCTGTTAAATTTGAAGCTAAAAACTGAAGCAAAGCTAAAATGTTATCTCTTTGCTTTTGCTTTTTACTTTTTCTATATGATTTTCTTTAAGTTTAGTTAGGCAAATACAAATGCATCGCAAATATTTAAGCATTTTTTAACGCATTTTTCAACATTCGTGAATATTATTGAGTGTTGCCAGTTTTTAAGGAAAGTACGTGTATATATGATCAGAACAAGCTATTACATTACTGTTCACATTACGAGCTTTACGACAATTCTGATTTCAACCAAAACAAATAGGTCGTGTTAGAGGGTCATTAGAAAGATAAATGTAATCTGCCAAATCTTATAAATTATGATCTTTTTCATATGGATATATAAACATAGAAGCTCATATGTCCTATTTAATTCGGAATCAATCAATTCTAGAGCGATTGGTTTAATTAAATGTGGGATTACGTGCAAACACCGTATATATTCCCCTCTTCTCTATGGTAAGATCTAGGGAATAGTAAAAATATATCTGCGTAACATTCCATTAAGTTTCGTGGTCGTTTTTTTTTTCTCTCCATTTTCTAGTTTCAACTCAATGTGAATTCTAATTATGTGCGAATACAAAAGTAAATTTTTAGTTTCGTTTTTCTTAATTTTATTTGTACTTTCAGTTATTTGTACTTGTTAACGAAAAAAATTCAAATAATTTTCAAAAGTGTTAACTAAAGAACATCAAATAGAACATTGCAACAACAACGACAACAAAAAACTATACAAATAATTTTGTTTTTGTTTTATTTGTATATTTAAAATATATTATTTTCAATTTTTTTTTTTTTCGTTTGTAAAAAATAAAACAAAAAACTTTTTTGCAATTGGTAAATTCTATCGAATAGTCAGCCGCATATTCGCATTTCACTTGGATATTATTGGATGATATTTTTATATTGAAAATGTTGGTTTTTTTTCTTTATAACTTTTGTTTTTGTTGTTGTTTAAAGAATTAGTTGTTGTTGTTTTTACTTTATTAGTTATTTTCTAGCAGTTGGTTTTCATTCTGTTAACATTCGACACCAAAAACAAAAATGTGTTTTTGTTCTGTTTGCGACTATTTTTGCATATCTTTTCAGTCTATTAGTGGAGAAGAGCTTTGTTTTAATGAAAAAAGACAAAAATTAACACCATTTGTATACACAAAACTTACACAAAAAAGACCCATTACCGAGACTATTTATTGTAGTAAATGGGAGCAAATATTTGATACCGGTTTTGTTTTGAATATTTAATAATGAGCACAGTTACAATCCATTTTGAAAATATTTCAACAAAATCAGCACTTAAATTAAAATAATTGTTTTTTTTTAATAAAAACTAAAGAATTAAAAAGTATACCATCTCTACATTATCATTTATAATGATATTAATCTATGCATATACATACATATGTATGTATATTATAAATTTCTCTGTTTTGTTTGTTTGTTTGTTTGTCATTTAATTACGCGTAAACAACTGAACCGATTTTGTTGGAATTTGGAACACAAATAGATCTATCAAAAGAAAATGTGTAAATTCTTTTAAAGTTGCGAGAAAACGGGCAAAATAAGTTACTTTTTTACTTAAATGATAATTTTATTATTTCCGAAACAAAGTTTTTTGTTTACTAACGTTTCAATTTTGATGAAATTTGGAACACAGATAGATCTGGGGGATAACTCTTTTCTCTTTTATGTTTAAAAATTTGTATGTAAGCTAGGGTTTGTTATGAAACGACCTTCACCAAATTTGGCGCAATACACATTACAAGGTTATAAAAACTTATCTTGATATTACAAAACTTGACTGCCTGTTACATTTGTACTTTATAAAAACGTTTATGTATGAGCTCATAGATTGCAGTTAAAATAAAATAAGTCTTGTGTTTGGTTTTTAATTAAAATCCTTTACTTTTTATTTTGTGTTTTTGCGCTCGTAACCTTTTCACGAGCAATAACAATTTCTATTCTTAATTCTCTCTCGATTTACAACTTTGTAAGCAACAACAATTAATCGACAAATCTTTGTACCTAAAGATCTTCCGATTACAACCTTTTCAACCAGAGGTTACTTCAAACTAAGCTGGTTTATTTCACGACTCACTTCACGAGCTTACTCCTTATAAGCTCTAATCGGACCGAGTTCAAACCAATAAGCTCTACTCGCTGAGCTTACTGCACTTAAACTTGTCACACTGAGCTTACACCAATAAACTCCCTGCACGCTGAGTTTAAACACAAACTGACTTGCTTTTTATATGGCTCAGTAAACAAGACTTTGAAAGCTCTCGAACCAATACCATTTTTGCCTTTACTTTATTTTTAGTTCTTATGAAGCCATGCTAATGTAAACATCTACTTCTTTCAGTTCTTGTTATTTGTGTTCTTTATTGTTGTCTGTTACTTGTTTTCTTTTCTGCCTACTTTGTTGTTGTTACCGTTTATTTTTATTTACTATATTTCTGCTTATGTTGCTGTTGAAGGTTCAGTAATTTATAAACAGCATTTTTGCGGCTTTTGTCTATGTTTTTCAGCAATGTAATTAACGACAGGCCCAATACGATTTTCGTAGCAAAATTTTGGAAATTTTTTAAATAAGAACTAAGGGCGAACAGGAAAACCATTGTGCACCAATGGGTTGAACAACGTGTTTTTATGAAGAATTAAGTAATTAAATTAAGTAATTAATTAAGTAATTAAATTAATTAGTTTTATTAATTATAAAGTATAAATTTTTTTGTTGAATTTTAAACTTATTTTTCTAATTATTTTTTATTTTCTATACTTCTAGGTAAGTGCCATTATAAATGTAACTCCTAGATTTTGTTCAAAAATATTAAGAGTAAGTACAATAAAATAAATAAATTTCATATTGCGGAATTGAGATGACAGTTCTATTGTTGATAAAAACCTAAAAATCTTTGAATAAAATCATATCTAAGATAAACTATTAGCCTTTTTTCTATTAGACCTGGGGTATTACTAATTTTAGAGTTTCTTGAAAAATTACAGTAAAATTAATTAAATTATCTTCTGTAATCTTTACATTTTTGTCAACAATTTTATTTTTTTTTTTTTATAGAATAAATGAATAAGAGTTAAATTTAAAGAGAATTTCTGAGTTAAATAGTTGATTTTTGCTTAAATAAATCCCCACATATATACATTAAATTATAAATAAATAATTTAAAAAAATTTTATACACATATTTGTTTACTGTTAAAAGAACTAGGATTCGATTTTGACGAGCACTTATCTTATTCCGCCTACTTTTACACTGATAATATTGATGGTCACATGTAGAAAGGCCCTAACTCGCAATTGTTGCGAAATCGAGTTTTTTATTGATTCGTATACGTCTTACTAAAACACATATTGATACAAAAATTTATTGCAGTAGTATCGAAACTGGTTAATAAGCAATTATACAAAAAGCCCTAAATCGTCAAATGTACGTCTAAAGCTTATTGAATTTTTGGACAACGAATTGCTATTTGCTTATAAAAGTTATCATCATTAAAATTTCATATTTTTCTCTTAACTTTACCTTTAAAGTTTTTGGTTTTTTATAAAATTCAGGCTGGACATTACAAGTATACAAGGCGGCTACTACAATTCTACAAAAAAAACAAGAGAATTAAGCAATCACACGTTTCATACAACTACAGGTTTTAACATAGAAAAGAAAAAGTGCGCCAAGAAAAATGTATAGATATAGAAAATGGTAAAATGGTATGGACATGCAAGCATTAAAACAACTAAATGGAATCTCCGCGTACTTCTAAATGAAGACACAAATTCACAATTTTACAATATGAAACATGATGAAACATCATAAAATTTTACAGTTTAATTTTTCACAACGTGCATTATAAAGCATTTGACAAATTTTTCTCGATCTCCCGGAGTTCAACATAAAGGGTCCGCCATCTAACGTTTTTTCTTTCAACTAGTGCTTATTTCGTAAATGGTAACACTTAGCTCATGTCTGATTTGACAGATAATTAGTTTTATCTTTCCGCTGAACGAATATGGTTGTGTATACGCTTCGCTAAGTGGGCCTGCGACCGACTTACAAAAGATGCCTATTTTGCCAAAAAAATAATCTTTTCAGATGAAGCTCATTTTGATCTTGGCGAGTATGTAAACTAGCAAAATTGTCGCGTTTGGGGCACAGAAAACCTGCACGCATACATTGAAAAGCTGATACACCCAAGACGAGTCACTGTTTGGTGCGCATTTTGGTCCAGAGGCATAATTGGGCCATTTTTCTTCGAAAATGAGCAAGGAATGGCCGTTACAGTCAATGGCGATCGTTAGCGGGCCATGTTGAACGAATTTTTGTTCACAAAAATTGAAGAGGAGGATATGAGCAATATTTGATTTCAACAGGACAGCGCTACGTGCCACACAGCCGAAGCTACACTCGATGTTTTGCGTCCTGTTTTTGAAGATCACAGAGCTGATGTCGTTTGGCCACCTCGAAGCGGCGATTTGACACCGTTGGACTATTATTTGTGGGGTGCCGTCAAAGATAAGTTTTACGCCAACAAGCCAGAGATCGTCGGACGGATCGTCTAGGCTACTGCATGGCCAACCGAAGCAGCCATTTGAATGAAATTATCCATTATTAACCGGAAGGATTGTACTTTCAAATAAAAAAAGAAATTTGAAATTTGAAAAATATTCAGTAGTTTGGCGGACCCTATATATATTCAGACGACTGCTTATACCGGAATCGTAATATCACATTATGCAATGTTATACTTAATTTTTGTGAAGACCGAAATATAACTGTGGAACAAAAGTAGTTGTTGAACATACACAAATGGAGTGCGATGCAACCCCATTCTCTTATTATGAGACAAATAAAAAACAGGCAAATATCTTTACCATCGCAATTTGTGAAACTTATAAAAAAGGCTAGAAAATATCCATCCAGCCTAGAGCACACCAATTAGATTACACCTATCTTTTAGAATTTGTAAATTTTTCGAAATGATATTTTTCTAATCGACCAGGTAATAATTAAAATTCGTATAGGGTTTTTGCACGTACTTTATTAAAATTGAAATTCAATTACAATCTAAATTTTAGGAAAAAAAAACAGGGAATGACACCGTAAATATGCTACAAGCTTTAGTATATGATCTTTCAGAGCTCATATATTTCAAAAACAAATATAAGCGCCGAATATTAGCTTCTTCCGCTAAGGCTTACACTGAACGTATCATTACGAGAGACCTTTATAAGAAAAATTAAAAAAATTAAAAAAGAAAGGAGAACATTTGCAAGATTTAAGTTTCTTTCTGCAGATTGTCATCTTTTTTATGATACTTTGCCATACAAAATCTTTTCTCTTTTTTTCGCTTTTTCAAATGTAGAATTTCGTATAAATTTAATTTGCATTTAGAGTTACACCAAACGGACTAACATAAATTTTTAGTTAAAAACACGACTACAACAAGCCCTATTTCGCTTTATTATATCAAATAAATAAAAATTAAAAAAAAATTATCTAAACGCCAAAATTATGTTTGATTTGCATTAAAACTTGCATTAAAAAGAAAATAAATTTTTTATAATTACTGTTTCTAATTAGTTTTTACCTGCTCTTGTGAAGTTACAATTATGTGAGTTAACGCCTTTGCACATGTGACCATCGATATGTATCAACTACGAAGTTGCTTGGAAAAATTTTATAAACTCTTGCTGTCATCATTTTAAAGTCATCGACAAATAAATGTTTACATGTGCGTAGCACTGTCCAGTCGGAGTTCGATATGTTCATTGCAGACATACAGAGAGATACTCTAAAAATGTTAAGAAAATCGGTTCAACCGTTCAGTGAGCTAAGTTCAACAAAAAATATACAAATGCTATCAATCTGCAATAGTAATTATATCGGAAACTAAGCCAGAATGTACGGTCACATTGAGACAAATATTGGACGAAAAATGCGTAACCAATAAGTATAATGTCCACATTTTTTAAAAAGTTATTTTATAACAAATAATAGTGCCAAAAAGTTAAGATATTTTAATAGTTATTTTTGAAAAAATAAATTATAAAAAACAAACATTTCTATAAAATAGTGATTACGCTTTTTCGGTCAAATATTTTCCTCAAGTGACCGTACCTTTAGTTAAAATTTTTGACAATTTTCTTTTACCTCATATAAGAATAATATGAAGCTTCATTGCTACATCAATCTTAGATAATTAAAAGTTCAAAAAAGAAAGTGTGACATGGGCTCTAAAACGGTTTTGTAAATATGTATTTGTTCAGGATGTTTTAAACTACTTTTTTCGTAGACTAAACAAAAACCTTTATTTTTATTAACACTAAACCTAACAAGCCGGGTCAAATGAAAAGTACATTAAATATGTTTTTCAATATTTACTAATCTCTTGATAATTAATTTTTTGAGCACTATTTGTTACCTGCCCTAACAACCGCAACGGGTCATTTGCTCCGTACAGAAATTCAATTGATATCACTAAGATTTGTATGCGTGGTTGTGATTCAAAATCATTATATTACACATTTTTGTTATTGTGTCATATACAGAGCAGCAAACTATACAGGGACAGCAATTGTTTGTGCATTATCACTATCGATGAACAGCGGTGTAGGTTTACGCAATATATGCCGCATAAGCCAGATCAGTTTGGTATAAGATTCTAGCTAGTATCTGATGTCAGCATCAAACATATTATAAATGGATTTACGTACTTGTGAATACATGAAAACAGAGGAGCTTCATCTCTGCTTGAGGAATTCGTTGTTTTCAGATTACTGGATGTTTTCACAGGATGGGAAAAAAGCGTCACTACAGATAATTTTTTACGAACGCATTGTTAGCTGCAAAATTCTTAGAAAATATAACCACTCTTATTGAAACTATCCGTGGAAATAAAAGAGAACTACCACAATAAATCGCCAAGCAGAAAAAAGATAGCCATGCTTCTCTACAAAATTATATAAATCGAGTAATTGCTCACTTACCATTTTGAAGCATTGAAAAAACGGTAAGCGTATACCTGATACAATCGGATTCCTCAACAATACTAAATACAATGTATATATAGCGGATCAGATGGCAAGAAAATACTCCCTGATATTGATATCACAAAGATGGTTTGTACCGATTTTTTTCTATGCAATGAAACACAACCGGTGGATAAATTTCTAGACAACACTTTTTATTCCAACTAGCTGAAGCAGTTGCCGAATATAGATGAATAACAGGAAGAACAAGAAAACGTCAAAAAATTTGAGTTCGGATTCACTTGTGCAAAAAAGGTGCCAAATTGTTTTTTTGCAAAGACATCAAAACATCAAAATTCTGCTTCAAATGCAGCAGAAATGTGTGTAGAAAATGTACAAATAAGAGCCCAGTTATTTGCAAAATACTCGTATGTGGTGAATAAAATTAAAATGAATGAAATATTATTTTTATGTGTTTTAAATTGACCAAATAAACTATTTTGAATCATTAATTGAAATAAATTGTTTTATTCGTGTATCAAAATATGTTAAATTGCATATTTTTCGCTATACATAGTAATACATAGAATATTTTAAAGGCGGATCATTTGACCCACTGCGGTAGGAATAGATATACATGAAGTGACGGTAGGTTTAGTGCTAAAAACGTTCAACACAAAAAAAAGTACGAAAAGCTAAAAAAGTGAATTTGCGTACTATTGTACGTACTATGCAGAAAGCAGTAGACTGACTAAAAAAGTACGAGTATGTCTGGCTACTCTATACAAAAGTACCGTTACTTTAGTTAAGTTAAAAAATGCAGTGCGTCTGTAGTTATGCTACGCAGTGTATAAACTGCACGGTAAGACAAAAAAAATATCTGGGAAGTTATACTGATTTACTGATAGACGCTACCGACTACAGCAAAATTCTGTTTTTGAACTTTTCGAAACACCTCCAAAATCTTTTTTTTGTACCATGTGTATGAGTACTGAGAAATTTAAAATCGGTTAGTATGTACATATGTAATAGATTTCGTTCAGGTGTAAATACACTATTGGTTGGCAAAATGTTAACAGAAAATATCATTTTAAATCTGCTGGTATAAGCAGATACATATGTTGCAATCATTCTGAAATATGACAAGAAGAAGAAGTGCAGGGTTGTTCTGCACTAAAATTGTTTAAAATAGAAAACAATCTATTTAAAAAAACAAACAAAAATTAACTCTACTGTATTAGAATTTTAAAGATTTTTAACAAATAATTATTAAAATTATAATTTATTCAAGTTCTACACATTTTCGACCAACTAACTCATATGTAGTACACATTTATAGTTTTTTTTAAGAGTTTTAACAACAATTTCCATATTTCGCAAATTTTTATTAATTTTTTAATAACTTCCCACTATGTATGTAAGTACTAATGCTGTTATTTTAACGCCTCTATCAAATCTCTAAATACAAAGAAATATATGATAATAATGCATTTATATTTTTATTTTTACTCTTCTTTTGTTTTTACTCTTCTTTATCTTTTATTTATTATTAATTTGAAAAAATTAAATTGAAATTGTTTTAATAAAATTTATATTTACGCGGATTATACTTTAATTATTTAATAATTAAAACGAAAAAATAAAGTCCCATTATTTTATTAGTTTACAAATTGTTTTAGAAGAAATGAAGAATTGGAAATAATCATGAAAATTATACTCCAAACCCATGACACTTAATCTTATTTGGAATCTATTAAAATAGAAAAAAAAAATTAATTAGAAATATAAATTACAACAACGAAACAAGACAGAAAATATTAAAATACAAAAAAAAACGAACCGGTTAATTATTTAAATTAAATTGTTTTTCAATTTAATAAAAAGCAAAACAAAACGGGGAAAAAAGCGAAAAAAATTAAAAAAAAACAACGAAATTAATAAAAATTAAATACCTGAACCTCTACCTGTACTTGTACCTGTAGATCTAAAGGTCATTCATTCATTGGTTGTACAACAAGGAAGCATAATTTTTTTTTAACAGTCTCCACTTTTTACAGGTTTTTTTTAGCTTAGAATTTTAACCAGTCTGAAAAAATTGGCAACAACAGCAGCCAAAGCTATATATATTAGTAATACAGCGATTGCAATAATAGCCACGTTTTACAATACCTTTAACAATTTGTAATGCCAACTTTTTATGCAAAAAAAAAATAAAACAAAAACGAAAAAAGTTGTATGAGAACCAACTCAATTAGCCAAGTTATTAAATGCTGTTAATGATTGTAATTTTCGTCTCTTACTCTTCTGTTTTATATTTTAACAATTTATTTTGTTGTTATTATTGTAATGGGAACAACAAAAACAAAATAATAAGATTTAATAATTATATTAAATGGAACCAGTTTTTTTACATATTTAATTTTGATAAAAAAAAACGAAATGAATTTTTAACATGTTAATATGTACTTACAATTAATTATATCAATTTGAAAGAAACTACTTTTTTGTTGTATTTGTATTTATATAAGATATACATGCACACTTACATTCTTGCATAGCCTCAATATATTTAGGGAAGATTGGAAATCCAACAACTCCTACTTGTTTTAAGATCGAAATTGTTTTCAAGGAAAAAAAAAAGACTAAAAACTAAAACGGTCTTAAACAAAATATTTTACACGTTATATATATAGTACCTGCGGCAAACAAAAGGAGTAATGATGACAAGATCATTGAATGTCATCATACTAAAAATCACTGAAATGTAGTGACATTGTCTGCTATGAATGGACTTCATGCTGACAATTAGTGACATTGTCTGTTATGAGTCGCATTCATGCTGAAACTTAGTGACATTGTCTGTTATAAGTCTACTACATGCTGTACGATGCTTTGTACTTTGTCTGCTACACCTGCCCATTAACGAATAAAATACAATGATTTTTGATGATATTGTCTGCTGGGACTCACAATAGACGAACGCTTGCAAGACAAGATCAGCTTTTGTTGTTTATGAAAATTATGACACCTAAAGCATACATTGTCAGTAATTGATGCTTTACCATTGTCAGCGATTGTCACGATGATTCACTATGATGTTCGTCAATGGGAAATTATGATATCACTTTCGTGCCTTTTTTAAATACGACATTACCTTTTCGCCACCGTCATTATTGAAACTCCGAAATGTAATAATGAAGCACATAAGGTCGTATATAGGACTGGACGTATATTCATATGGGGTAAAATATTTCCCGTACCGTTTGGAAAAACCAAGGCACTTGAATGCTTTCTTCGGCACTTGAAAAATGTGACCGATCTAATAGATATCGCAATGAATTTGCATGCTCGAAACATCAAGAACATCTGTCTCCAAAATATTCATTATATTCATTGCGCGCATTAAAATTGATCCTGAGATTTTCACAAAGTCACTTTTCAGTTTGTTTATCAAATTTTGGATTTTCGTCCCAGTCTCCAAGGGACTACTATCAAAAGGATATGAATGACAAATGTTTCTGTCATCTGCGAAAAGGTGGATAGGATTGGAAGTAGATAGGAGCAAGCTAGAGAGAAGTGACTAATGGTACCAAAAGCAATATAATTTGATATGTTTACCAAACTCTATCTAGGGCAGAATCAGGCAAAGAGCTGCTTTTCTCTTTTATTTTCAAACGTACGTAATCACACGCATAGGCAAAAATTAAGCAAAAATAAACAAAGAGAAGTGAAGAGAAATCAAATGGAAAAAAACAGTGCAAAATGGCCTGTGTGAGAGACTTTCAAATTAATACCACAATTGCAAAATGCATTAATATTAGTTTGCCTAGGGCCAAATTAAAAATAGATTTATTACACATCTCAGAGAGCAATACTATCAGGTAGAGCAACTCTAAATAATTCATAAGGCGGTGATTTTTTCCCATACTAATGGCTATTACGCAGCATAGCCATCTTAAAAGGTTCACCGCTGTTGATTTTGTTTTTTCCCATGCTGAATAGAATGGTGCGTCTCCACACGTTTTTACATCGAACACGATTTCTTGGACGTTGAGGATTACACTCGTGTTGCATTCTGGTGATTCTACGGCCACTTTTTCGAATGGTGTGACCGATCCATCACCATTTTCTTTTCCTGATCTGCTGCAGTATGAGTTTCTCATTAGTAATGTTTCACAGTTCTTTGTTACTTATAGTCTAAGGCCAGAATATTCTGCATATAATTCTGAGGTACCTGTTGATGAATATTTGGAGCTTTTGCGTGATGTCATTAGATACAAGCCAGATTTTACTGAATATTGTGAGCTTAGTCCGTCTGGATATACTCGTGTGTATGTGAGCGTCCGAATGCCGCTCTCGCTTTATTGAGCCTGTAGTCTTTGTAGACATTGTAAATGGTGGTCCAAATATCTCGAAAGAAAGAAGTCCAAAGGTGTCAAATCATATGATAACATCGCCACGACATGAGATAAAACGGCCATTGATTTTCTCGCGCAAAAGAGCCATTGTTTCGTAGGCTAAGTGGCAAGTAGCATCAGTCTGTTGGATGGTGCGCATCTTCAATTTCTGATCACAAGAAGTCCATTAACATCTTGCGATAGCGAACACCATTTACGGGTCGACGTTAACGACTCTTCCGCCACACTATCGGGAACAACTGCAATGTTTTCCTCAGAATGACATTTCCTACAAACCCGGTTTGTTGAAATTTGCGCACAGTTCTCCCGATTGTGGACACATTTTATAGTAAAAGTCGTCAACAATTTTAACGCGCTGCTCAACTGTGTACCTATCCATGGTTGAATTTGTCAAACACTGAAATAAAGAAATCTCAAATTAAGTTGTAGCAGATTTTATCAGCGTTGATTCTCACGGCCTTGTTTTTCTTGATATTTATCTCAAGTCCGACATTACGAGCCAATCTTTCTATGTCCTCCTGTTTCCTCCTGTTTCTTATGCGAAAATAGACATATATCATCGGCATAGTCCAAATCTTTGAGATGGCGTGAAAAACTCCATATTATTTCTCTTTTTTTTAACAGACTTTGTTCATTACGTCATCCACAGCCGAATAGCTGAGGTGATAGTGGGCATATTTGTTTAACTCCAGCATTGGTGTGGAATGGTTGGCTGATGTTCCCGTTGTGAAAGTTCTGCATCCTCATACATCGCTCTTATTATTCGACTTATTTTTTTGGGTTACAGTTCTTCAAACAGTAGATACAGGGGGCATGCCATTCTATAAATTTTTCTATGATTATGCGTAGACTGTTGGCCTGATCTATGCACCTTCTATTCTGTATATTATGAATAAGGCTCCTCAGCAAATTAAAATTAACTGAAAATAATTCAACCACGGACACGCGGTCATTCCTTATAGGAGTTGTAATCGAAATAGCGTTATTCCTTAACCTTTCAACGAATGGCCAACAGCTATTCTTTCTCCTAGGAAAGGAAAAAGCTTTAGTCCGAAGGCGCTACTCGTATAAAATCTTTTCGCGCTGAAGTACTATGGTGCTCGATGATCAACCCTTTTTGCATAGGGAATCAGCAAATAAAGTCACAGATTTTATGGCTTAAAAAAGTACTTTTTAGCTTTATTTAGTGGGAAAACTCCTACTAAATCAACTACTGAAGGCACTCGAAATTTGATAAAGGTACTCTCCCGGAGTTATAATAACGATCTAAATTATCGTCATTATTTTATCAAATTAAAAATTGAAGTAAAAAAAAAAATTGTTCGTACAAATGTGTTAATTTGAACAAAATTTTTAACAATTTGTTAGACTTGTTGATCTAATGCAACGACAATTTTTTGCCATTTTTTTATTCCAGCATTTGGCGGTCACATACAAATACAGTCACCAAAAAGTCACATGAAATTATAAAACTGCCAATCTAGTCAACCAATCTTACGTATGCGGAATTGATTTTTAACAAAAACTAAAAAAAAATAAAGCAACAACAACAAAAATATGAAATAAGCCAACTATAAAGTCTGTATGACTGACAATGCGTCAGACAGTAGCAAATTTTTCTTATTTTTCTATCTCAAATCATAGACTTAAAATGCATTTTTCCAAACGATAAACGCCACTTTGCCTGTCTGTCTATTAGTCTATCGTTCCATACCATTTATGGTTGTGCGCTGTATATCAGAGTGCTGTAAGAGAGGTTGATTTTAATTTAGAAAAAATAAATTTAAAAAATATCTTTTTTTTATAATTTTATACATATTTTTGCATTTAATTCTCGACTTTTTTTTTCTAAATCTTAATAAATGAACAAACGGGTGAAAAAATCAATTGCTTTCAATTTCAAGGTTTTTTTCGGTCGGTTTGGAATTTAATTTTTTTCTTTCTTATAAACGAAAAAAAAAAAAAACAGACAAACACAAGTACAGAAAATAAAACTTGTCGTTTGGTTGGAAGTATAAAAGTTTAAAATTGGTTAGGGGCAAAAGTTAATTTCAATAAACATCTACGGTTTTTTTAATTCTTTGAAATTCTGTAAAATATGTACAACAAAGAGGGCCAATATAAAAATTTTTGGAGTGGTGTGGTGTAGTGGTTAGAGCGCACGCATAACAACACAAACGACCCAGGTTCGAGCTACAGCAAAGAACATGACGAAAAAAAATTTTAATTGTGGTTTCGAATGCGTAATAATAAAAAAAGGCTTCAACTTCTTTCCTCCAGACAACTCCATCTAAAAAAATAAATAAAAAAGCCCCACTGACTCTTCTCGCATGGCTCTGGCGATGATGACAAACATCAGACGAGTGATCAGGAAAAAACACGCCACCTACTGGGAAAAAATTACAATGCTAAAGTAAAGATCACCACCAATTAGCAAGGAC
This sequence comes from Wohlfahrtia magnifica, assembly GCA_023159175.1. Classification (NCBI taxonomy): domain Eukaryota; kingdom Metazoa; phylum Arthropoda; class Insecta; order Diptera; family Sarcophagidae; genus Wohlfahrtia; species Wohlfahrtia magnifica. Next base: position 237,302 of record JAKWBJ010000189.1, read on the forward strand.
CTTCACCACTACACAAAAAAAATCATATGGAGGAAGCTACAGCGGATTAATCATCTATTTAGCTTGAAATATCAAATTGATTAAAGAAACTCAAACAAAGCAATAGATGCTTTGTGGAAAGACAATATGCTCCCTAGAGGAGTGACGAAGAAAAAAAATAATAAAAAAATAACAATTTTTATCTGATATTCTCTACCACTATTCACTAGTATTTAATACTTTTCACTAATGTATTATATTTCACTTATTAATTTTTAAATTCTGAAGCAATTAATTAATTTCCAAGCTTAAAAGAGCAACAGTTGGTATTACGAAAAACTCAATTTAACGAATTTTTTCTGAGTGGCTTGAAAAAACCTTTTTATTGCAATATTTTTCATAGAAAATGCACTATGGCTATAACAAAGAAATTCCGAGCTATAAGACCTCTTTATATACCGAAGTATTCATTCAAAAGCCTCTGTACAACGAAGTCAGAATGATGTAAAATGGAAAAGTCCCGTTTCTAATACAACGATATCTATGCAAATGTATATACATATACATACGTATTCGTCTATATAGCGAAGTATTCATTCAAAAGAAAAATTAAATTTTAACCAAAAAGGGAAAGCCCCGGTTTTAAAACAATGTATGTATGCATGCTGATAAGAGCGTACGTAAAGACTTTTTTTAAAGCCTGTATGCAATGAAGTCTGAATAAAGAAAAATTAAATTTTAATCGAAAAAGGAAAGTCCAATCTAATGAATGAATTGGAACTTGGGTAAAAAGTGTATAAATTTATTTTTCGTACTTCTTGCATAGAGAATTTTTTGTTAGTATTTTCATGTAAAATAGTTTGATATTTACATATAACGAATTTATTCATATTTATTCAGTACATACATATGTATGACGAATAAATATTTGTAATAAAGCATTTTTCGATCTCTTCAAATTTGTCATATTGAAGTTTCACTTTAGAAACATTTCTTTAAGCGACTGACAAACTTTTAACACTTTGCATCGAGCCTTTGTTTTTCTATTGTACTAAGCCAATCCCTAAAATTTCTTCTTCTTCACTATGATAACTGAGATCCCAACAAACGAATTCAGGCTACCGTTATAGCATTCGTAATTCATAACCCAAACCTGAGTAAAAAACGTGTTTCGTTATACATATATAACTATGATTTCAAAAGATCCTCCGAAACATTTGAACCAACTTTCAAAATAACACATAAAAATAAAAATTGTAATTCCTAAAAAGAAAGCATAGTGGAATATAAAAAGCAAAAGTTTAAAGTAAGAATAAAAAAACTAGGTGAACATCCTCCATTTAATGATTCGGTGATTAATTTCGAGTACCTGACTATGTATGTATGTCGTAAAATCGAATTACGAATCAAATTAATCATTGTATTGTATAAACATACTATAACGCTATGTTCACGCGATACTTCGGATTACTTCGCTATTTGCTTGTAGTACTTATGTGGATTATCGCGTTCGCACTTCAATTTTTTGGCAACTAGAAATAGAATTAATGCAGCGAGCAGCCATTTGTACCCAATAAATGCTTAGTTTTTGTTTTTATAATCCTAATCGTTCCTGTAAAGCACTTCCGTTTGTGATTTATTGAACTGTAGACTCCACAAAGCATTTAAGAGCAGTAACGCTTTTAGTATATATATTTTCCAATGAAAAAAATTCTCTCGATTTAAATGAAGCTTTTATGTAAGAAACAATGTTATATTTTGACACATATAGGTAGCTTGGTGGTCATAGTGTCGAATCATGTCTATAGGTAACGTAAATAATGTGGCGCTTTTAATGTTTTTGGGAATTCATTGTGATATCCATTGGAACGATCACATACTTCAAGTGTAGAAAGAAGCACTCAAGCGCCTCCGTTTTTTAAGACCATTCAAGAAGTAATTCACCCTATTTTATCATTTTATTATTTACAAGACCTATATCCGTACCCAAAACGGAATACAACCCAATGCTTTAAAGTTTAAGGTGCGAAGATACTGCTAATTAATGACAATACTGCGGCCAACTCTATCGATTCATTAGAGCAGAGTCGAAATGTGACGTATATTTCATGCTTTCAAAGATACTATAACGGAATATGTTCTGATGATATAACAAAATGAATTTCTAATAATCGTATTATTTTACGTAGTACCCTTATTTCTCGCAGAGCGCATCCCTTTGCAGTTGATTATCCAGCGAATCGCACAAAGCATTATAGAGAGAATTCATACTTTAGTTGCACTGTTCGTTTGTGGAAAAATCTGCCTGCAAAAGTTTTCACTTAAAACAGTGGGGAGAGCTATGCTGACTCGGTGTGGTCTTACAATCTTAACCGGGTGCCGTGACCCATAGGTTGGTGGGAGTTTAAATAGTTTCCGACACCTCACCAAGATGGAGGTCATGTTCAAATAACATGGCTTCTATTGGTACTCACTGGTGGACGCATTGTATTTACTCATGCTTGGCACCGTGACAAAAAGTCCTAGGGCAGGTACTCACGTTAAGCAACTGACTCATCGCCCCTTAAGACATGCGTAAATTCAAATTGAACGTCCATATACACTACCTCCTCTTTTCCACAATGTATTTTCCTAGTACCAGCACAATGCCCAACATGAGTCTGGGTCATCCCCTGAGTATAGGACTTAAGTGCAAGAATAAAAAGAAATTCCAATGAAATATGCATTAAAACTCCTTATGCAACACATTTTCATTATACCAAAACAACACTTTGCGTGAGTGACCATTTCCTCTGAGAGTCACATGAATAGAAATGTTTTTAAGTGTAAGGTATTGCTATTATTATTATTTTCTAATTAAAAAAACCAGTATTTTCTATATATTTGTACTGAAATGATTATACCCCTACCCAATACATATTAGATAAACTCTAAACACTTTTATGTATTTTATATGCTATAATTGTTGTTGATTTTCAGAATTTTTTATTAAAAATGACAGCTAATTTTTATACTTTTATTTTCCTTTTTCTTCTTCTTGTTTGCTTCTAGTCTACCGTAATTTTCTATATATTTTTTAATTTTTTTTAGTTTTAAAATTAAAAAAAAACAATCAAAAATATCAACAAAAAATTCACAATATGATTGGAAAAAATTAGCAATTGATTGGTATTTTGTTTGTTGGCGTGTTAAAAGGGGTTGTGGTTTTTTTTATGTGTATGTATGTACGAATATGTTTAAATAATTTTATATATTTGTTCTTTTTAGAAAAATATTTTATATTTTTTAAAACAACTTTTGTTGTTTTTTAGTTTTACAAATTATTTTTCTATGCATATAAATATGTATGCATGTCTGTATGTATGTGTGTGTACATATTATACGAGTTTATTTATATTTTTTCGTTGTTTAATATGAATTTTGTGTAACGAATTCTGTCGCTCTTACGTTTGTGTCTTGTTTACTTAAATAGAAATTGACAAACCCAAGTTTAAGTTTTTTTTTATTATTATTTTCGTATTTAAATGACGCAGTTTTATTATTTTATTACATCGTACACATAAAGATTTTTGTAATAAAACGAATATTTCGTGACTTGTTGTAAGAGAAAAAAAAATAAAAAATAAAAACAACAACAACAACAAAATATTAATAAAATATTATTCTTTTTTAGATTTCTGTCAAAATATTTGATTATTTCTAAGTAGTTTTCTAAATGTCAAATGATTGCATTTAAGGCAATGCATAAAACAAAGCGTATTTTTTGTAAGATTAATTGCATATATATTTTTTATATATTTAAAAACAAAATTGACCGGAAATTAAAACCAATAGACAAATGACATCATTGCGAAAGTTGTAGAAAATATCACGGCTAACAATGGCAGTTTTTGTAAATGTATATAAGGTTCGTTTGTTACATACATACATATATTGGGAGTACAAAAAAATTCGATCCAATTTCAAAGAATGATGCTGAAAACATTATTATTATAATCATTAATTGCTTTCGTGCTATCTAAGTGGCGCATAGTGCCGCTTAATTCTGAAAACTGAAGGTAGCACTTATGCTATTAAGCCTGACTAGAGGTATTCTAGTGCCATTGGAGGAGCGCCAGGCACTTCGGTCACTGCTTGACTTTTAGGAAGGTCCTCTGGTGGGTGCTTCGTGGTGGCTTGTGGTTTTAAACCTAAAACGCAGGCACTGTGCTCACAGTGTGGTGTTGCAACTCCTCAAGCGGGTGTCGTGAACCATATCACGTCAGAAGTTTAGGTGGTCTCCAACACTTCACCAGGATGTGAAGGTTAGTGTCCTAACAACGCGCCTTTGAATTTGGTACTAACTTGTGATTATCACCGAGTGGGATTAAATATTAGGACAGGTATCCACGTTAAAGACTGAGTCATAACCCATCTCGGTTGACCGCGACTTGGCTTTCCATCCTGAGTCCAGTCAATAGCTGGAGCCCCGAATTGTCCGTCAACCTTCTCAATACGTTCTCAACCCAACACCATTTACTGAGTGTTCGTTTGTCTGCATCTTCTGTAAAGCTTCGATTGGAATTCCAATGAGTGAGGCCACCATATACACAGAATATTTGTTAGGTATGACACTGATAAGATTCAAGTTTCACTTCCGTAAAAAAGTACAGAGATCACATTTGCAATGAATATTCGAATTTTGGCTGCAGGTGATAGCTACTGGCATAGCCATACTTTTCGAAGGCTTGCAAAAACCCCTTTTGTCTTCGAAAGTCTAGCTTCGATATCCGTTTTGGCACCACCTTCTGGCTGCCAAGGTATGTGTACCTTTGTACCAATACAATAAGCTTATCCTCCATGAAGATGAAATCAGTGCGTGAGTTGTTCTCTAACATGGCTTTTGTTTTATTGCTATTGATGCGTAACTGGTATTCTTCATAACATATTTACAAGCTATTCAGTTTGTCCTATATCATCAGCATAATTCAGCTTGTTAAGGTGTTACATACTAATTATATGACAAAGAATGCCCCTTTGGGAGTGGTATCTATACTTGTTTAAAGTACCTCGTCCATTACCATCAGAAAAATGTGTGTGGAAACGATACATCCCTGACGGATACCTGAAACTATATTGATAGCGTCCGATTCCGCCTTCTTTTTGAGTGGTGATGTACATAAACAAGTTATTTGGCTGAGTTTAGAGACAATATGTTAGTTTTTTCCTGCTCATACACCTGCTTATTTTAAAATGACAACTTATTTTGATCACGAAATTCAAGGCATTTAATACATTAATTAATTTATCAAATACCATCCATTGCATGTCCATGTTAGTTCTAAAAAACAGTTGATTTTAATAACCCGGGGAAATAATTTAATTAAAGTTTTTTTCTTAAGCCAATAAGTTCTTGCTATGAGCCATGTATGTATGTGCTAAACTATCTTTTATACAATTAAAAACACGGCGACAGACATCAATATAATAAGAGTGCCAATGCCTCTGTAACCTCTTCACACATCCATATTTAAATTTTGCCTAGACAGTGTGGGTCAATTAAGCAACACCTTCTATATTATTCCAAATTACATGTGTTATGTATACCCGCCTAAGAATAACACTTAATCACAAAGGCAAGATATAACGTTTTTTTGGTTCCAAATCAATTTCTAAGGGGTCTTTTTTTCTTTTTTAAGTAGCAGACAATGCAGGAATTTATAATCTTTATTTGACCCGTTAGCTTAAAACCAAAGTTTGACCAAAAATATATTTAAGTCACTTGCTTTTCGATATACAATTTATCCTATATTTTAAGCTTTTGTCTGAGATTCGGTGACTGTTCATCATACTAGAAAAGTATGTCTTATATCAATATCCTAACAACTTTAAAACCCAATTTTTCATTAAATCAAAGGCTAAGTTGTTGATTAAAACTAAATCTTCAAGACGCTTATCAGTAGAATTATTTGAAATTTTGTCAAAGAAAGGTTTGAATGCTCCTCCATCAGTTAAAGGACTTCTAGGGGAGAAAATGTAAGTTTAGAGTGTTCCATAAGCAGTTTCCAGATTGAAGCTCTTGTCCATATATTTTAAGCTTTTGTCTGAGATTCGGTGACTGTTCATCATACTAGAAAAGTATGTCTTATATCAATATCCTAACAACTTTAAAACCCAATTTTTCATTAAATCAAAGGCTAAGTGGTTGATTAAAACTAAATCTACAAGACGCTCATCAGTAGAATTATTTGAAATTTTGTCAAAGAAAGGTGTGGATGCTCCTCCATCAGTTAAAGGACTTCTAGGGGAGAAAATGTAAGTTTAGAGTGTTCCATAAGCAGTTTCTTTCGATTTCTATGTTTTCATACATACCTTTGCTGAAATTTGACAAAAACTGTTTAAGTTCTTCCAAATATTTAAACAAATAAAAACCGCATAAAAACTAATTCTTTTAATTATTAACTTTTACTAGGCCAACAAAGTTACTAAGTCACTAATTACGTGGACCTCTTTCATACGAAAGAACTACTAATAAAGCAGTTCTAAAGGTCACAATTGGATCAATGGTACTAGTAATTTTTCCAACACACTCAATGATAATTTGAGCATTAAGATGGTATAGGAATGTTTAAGTTGAGTACTAGTCCTGGTGATTTTTGTACTAGTTTAGTACTAGTTGGGTACTAGTTTAAGCTCCGACAGAGTAGCTAAAAATAAAATAAAACAAAAGAAAATATGTATGTATATGATGTATGTAATTTTTTTATTTGTCATATAAAAATAATTATTTTTCGATTTTTTAAAAAAGAAATTTTTTGGAAAATGTGTTTTATATTTTTAGGCTAATATCGGGCGGGTCATTTAAAATTAAAAATGCAATAAAACAAAAACGGTTGGAAATTTTGCCAAATTTATTTCTTTGTTATAAAGTACAATTGTTCCGGTTAAAAATAAAATATTATTTCATTCATATGGCTACCGCGGCTGGCCTCACAGTACCCCATTCGGTAGGACCAATTTGCGAGAACTTTTTCGAATGTATGGGGTCGCATCTCGACAATGACATTACGAATGTTGGCCTTCAAATGCTCAATCGTCTCTGATTTGTTGGCACAACGCCTGTCTTTAACGGAGCCCCACAGAAATTAGTGCAACGGTGTCAAATCGCAGCTTCTTGGCATTACCATTTCGGCTAATTAAACGGCCATTAAACCTTTAACGCAATAAATCGATTGTGGCATACGATGTGTGACAAGTTGAACCATCTTGTTGAAACCAACCATCGTTCACATCAATAACATGAAAAGCGAGCACAAAAGAATCGGTTATCATGGTGTGATAGGTGTCTCGGTTGCGCCTTCCTCATTTTCAAAGATATATGGGCCAATGATGCCTCCGCTCTACAAGCCGCACCAAAAAGTCACTCGTAATGGACGCATTGGCTTCTTTTAGACCATGTTTGAGTTTTCTGAGCGCCAAATATGGCAGTTTTGCTTATTAACGTACCCACCAAGACGAAAGTGAGTCTCATCCGAAAAGATGATTTTAAATGATGATAAATTTCCAATAAATCCAAACGTAGCTCAATCGTAAATTATTCATTTTGTTCAGTGGAGATAATATACAGAAGTTTGTAACAAAATATAATAACATATGTATTGCCAGATTCGAATTACCGCTGATTCAAATTTAAACCGATAGATGGCCCACACGATATTTATTGAGATGTACCATAATAAATATTATTTTTTATTTTATTGAACTGAAGTGAAGTTAATTTTTGATCTTAATGCGCAATTTGATTATATAATAGCATGTGGGAAGTTCGAAGACTCTATTATATCTATAGTTCCCAATATATACCGCCACAACATGTTTCACATGAATGAACTATGAACCAAAAACTTTCCTTTTACCCCTTAAAAGCCACTCAAAGTCCAACTTGCGAAGAAAAAGAAAAGAAGAAAATTTGCTTGCCATTTAAGAAGAAAAGTCATTAATTTCGACCATTTTTGCCTAATTTTCATATCCCCGAAATCCAATTTTAAAAGAAAGGAGACCATCATCTGGGTACAAAATTTCAACAAAATTGACTTAATCGTTTACGCGTGATTAACTCATAAGCAAACCGAATAAACATAATTCTCATATGACCTAGTTTGACCAGTTATCTCTCGACTTAAGCATATTCTGGGTTCATATATGGTTATATGGATTACTCATCTAACAGCACTCATGTATTAAAAAAGAATAACTTCCATGTGGTGCAACAGATACTTTGTATTAAACGAACACAACACTTGTTTTGATCTTATCCTTTTTTTGTTTTGGTTAACCACTGGACTTCAAAGTAACCCATTAAAAATACTTACAAAAAAATACTTTAAACAACAACAAAAATAAAAATTACAACTATTCGTGCTCCTATTAAAGCTGTTTATTTAAGAACTAAATGTACAAATACAAAATTTGCATGTTGCACATACATATATATGTTGCACGTATGGTATACTCACACAAGTCTTGAGCCGGTATGCATGCCATAATGCAACAAGTGATAGTATTTTAATGTACACATCTAAGTATACATGTGTGAGTACAAAAGTAATTTACCAAAAAAAAAAAAAAATTAAATAAAACCCAAATCTCAACTCAAAGAAAAATTACCAAAGTCAAGTCTGGCCCAAAGAGAAAAAAAAAGAATAAATTCAACCAAACGGTTTAACAAATTGCACATCAAACGGCTGAAAAGCAGCCACACAACAACATCATCATCATCACCAACAATATTTGCAAACTACACTTATACTCGTTGTACACACATATGAGAAAGGATATGCTTATGGCAAATGTGTGTGTGTGTGTGTGTATGTATGCGTTGCTTGTAAGATTTTAAAAACAATAAAAACAGAAATTGCACTTGTCCTTTTGGCACATACAGCCACTTACACATATCCAGACTCACTTAACGTTGCCAAATTTTAAGTACCCGTACATGGATGGCCTGTGCACATATTATGGCCATAATGGGATAACAAGCAAATTTTGATTGCATACCGATCAAGTTAATACCCTGCAACGTCGTTTCATATTTCGTTTTTCGCATTTAAAATACCGTTGAGGGTATAAAAACCGAAAATAAAACTGAAAAACTGTCAAAAAAAAGGAAAAATCTCATAAATTGTTTCCCTTAAAAAAGACATCGAGTTGTTGAACGAAGCTACAGCAAAAAGAAAAAACAAAAAACAAAAATGTAACTGTACAACAATAGCGAAAAAAATGGCGTTAATACGCTGATGCATCTCACATATGCAACACGGACTGGAGTAGATATAAAACACAAATAACTGGCAACAAAATGTGAATTGGGCAATTGACGCCATGCATTATAGTCTCAGCTGTCTGTCTAGGCAGGCAATACTTTTTTTTTTTTTTGCAAAAATCTTTATATGTATGTATTATATTGGGTAAGAAAAAGAGTATTTTCTTTAGTTTCTACTAAACAGCAAAAACTTTGCTTATAAATAAATGTTTGGAAACTACCTTTGAACTTACCCAATATTAAACCAACAAATTTTACTAAAAAAAAATTCTACGCTCATATGTGAGCAGATAAGGCCTGAAAACATTTCGGCCAAAATAAATGCAGGCACTTAGCATTGGGCATCAATGCAATCACGTAAAATACAAAGGACGAAATCAAAAACACCGACCGAAAAAATCGCCGAAAAAATAACACACACACACATGCACAAACTTTGCTTAATACAGACAACAATATTGTGTATAACGTATTGCCTATTTTCAGGCAATGCTTTCTGAAATACACATGCAAAATAAAAAAAGAGAAAAACCACTAGCACAAGTACTTTTTGTATGAATAGGTTGCATCTTTTTTGTTTTTGTGTTTTTTGCATTGCAGCCATCATCATCGTCATCAGCACGTACATGTTGTTTGCATATTTACTCATATTCATGCATTCATTTATTCATACTCACATTCATATTTTCATTTGAATTTTGGATATTTTTTTTTTGGCAAAAATCTGTTGTCTGTCTGTTTTTACTGTCTGCTGATTTTTAAACAATTTTCGATGATTCTCTTCCTCTTTCACTCCCTTACCACTTTCATTTTTTTTCTTCTGCCCATTGTGCATATGCATTTTTTAAGTGCTCTTTTGTTGGGTACGTTGTTTGTAGTTTATTTTTGAGGGTATTTTTTCAACATTTTTTTTTTTTGGTGAAAGTGCCAAATATTCACGGCTTTTAATTGGAAAAAAAATGTTTTTCATTCTTTTATTTTAATCCGAACTTGTTTTTTGCAGTGTGACTCTGTATCATTTACAATCTTAAGCCCGATCATGTAAATTGCATATTTATACGAGATCATACAATGGGTGGTTTAAAGAGATTTGTCACAGTAATCAACCATATTAATAAAAGTCAATTATTTTTTCAAATTAAATATATATAATATATTAAAAGAAAAATAGAAAATACCTACTTTTTTACAGGCCTAATGATTAAATAGTTTATCAATATTTGTATCTATTAATATATATGTATGTATGTATGTATGTATGTATGTATGTATGTATGTATGCAGGTATGTATGTATGTCGATAAAGTAGATAGTACCCCAATATTATAAAGACAACATAATCTTATCTAAAATAATTATTATTAACACTTATCTTAACTTATCTTATAGGAATTTAATGCAATAGCTGATTTCATACCGATCACAATAAGTCCCTCCTTAACAATATCGTATAAATGTTATTCAAAAAGAATTGTTTTTAACCCTTCGATTACCAACAAATTTGTCAACATTCCAACCTTGCTGGTTAACCCCGAAATACATGTCTTCTATGCTTTAAAAATTTTAAAATATGTGCGTCAATTGTCTCCGGCTTGTTGGCGTAACACTTATCTTTGACGGCACCCCACAAATAAAAGTCCAACGGTGTCAAGTCGCAGCTCCGAGATGGCCAAACGACATGAGTTCTGCGGCTGATAATGCGATTTTCAAAAACAGGGCGCAAAACATTGAGTGTAGCTTCGGCTGTGTGGCACGTATCGCCGTCCTGTTGAAACCAAATGTTGCTAATATCCTCCTCTTCAATTTTTGTCAACAAAAATTCGTTCGACATGGCCCGATAACGATTGCCATTGACTGTAACGGATGGAATTGTTTTATGTGGGAAACGGTAACAGTAAAAGCTTCGTTATCTACCTACATCAGCCAAAAAAGCCGGAGAGATTAGATAAGAGGGAATTGCGAAAAACCATCCTGATAAAAGCTATCTTATATATAAAAAAGAATGTGTGTTTGTACATGTGCATATTTTTTTAAAGGTCTACATGCAGTTAAAAAGCAAAATCAATTATCTTTGACATTTTTACAGTCTTCAGTGCTTCGACTTATACCGTAAATGGATCAAATGGGGGAAAAGGGTACAAATTACAATTAGGATACAACTTCTTTGCAGCCAACTGACAACGTTATTTCGACTAATTAAACGGTCATCAAACGTTTGGCGTAATAAATCGATTGTGGCATGAGGTGTGTTGCAAGTTGCACCATCCTGTTGAAACTAAACACCGTTCACATCAATACCATGAAGAGTGGGTACAAAAAAATCGGTTTTCATAGTGAGATAGATGTCTCCTCTGACAGTTGCGCTGTTCTCATTTTTAAAAAAATATGGGCCAGTGATGCCTCCGCTCCGTAATGGGTGCATTGGTTTCTGTAAAACCACGTTTGTTTGACCACTTGCGTATACCGGGCATTGTTGGTCCTCCTCTTTTTTTTTGAAATAAATTTCCAATAAATCCCAACGTTGCTCAAACGTAAATCGATTCATTTCGTTCAGTGAAGATAATATACTGAATTTTGTGATAGAATAGAATAGAATAGAATAGAATAACATAAGTCTTGCCAGAGTCGAAATAACCGCTTGGCCCACCCAAAATATATTAAACTAATTCTACGTCAGCATTATTAAACACCAAAGTTTTCAAAATAATCTAGAATTCGCAAGGAAATAAAGAACCAAAGTTTGCGCTGTGAAGAATACATTGAGGGGTTGGATATCATATTCAGATTTCTTACTTATTTTAATGCTTGCAATGGATAAATAACATTCAAGACTCTGCTCATTATTACAACTGAAATTATCTGGTTACTCAATAGTTCCATAGGATGACAAATAGTTGGCGTTACTAGAATTTTGTCCATATGATTTTTATTTAATACTAACCTTCGGACAATACGTGTATAAGTTTGACAACAATCTGGCTATTAATTCGTGACTTATAGCATGTTGTGTGAACTAACTTGTGTTATTTGAAAAATGTGAAAAAGTGAGTTTCCAGTTTTGATAAAATATTACTTTATGTTGAAAACAAAAATACAGTGGAAGCCAAACAATGGCTTGATAGACATTATCCGAATTCTGCTCCATCGAGACAAATGGTAGAGAGATGGGTTGCTGAATTTAAACGTGATCGTACCAGCACAAATGATGCAGAGCGCAATGGATGCCCAAATGAGGCTGTTATTTCAGTAAACCTAAGAATAAACTACAAATTGGTTATGAACGATCGCAAATTGAAGGTGCACGAGCTAGTTCACATTGTAAAGATATTAGATGTTAGTGTTTTAACTATTTTATATGAACATTTGTGTATGCGAAAGCTCTATTCAAAGTGATTGCCTCGTGAGCTCAAAAATCATGTCACAAATCGATAAAAACGATGGTAAATTGAATAAATTGGTCTTCGAAATGCTAAGCCACCCACCGTATTCTCCGGATTTAGCTCTCAGCGACTTTTCCTGTTTTCGGAGTTTAAGAGAATGATTGCTGGAAATAAATTTTAGTCCAATGATGAACTGATCGCACAAAGTGAGACCTTTTGCTATGAAAAATCGAGTTTAGTTTTTTTCTTACTTATCCTACGGACATGAGTGACCTGTTATTTCTACGTATATTAATGGATTCGAACTAGCATTGATAAATTGTTTAGTAATAATAGAATTCTATTGAATTTTGCATAAATTTCATATATTTTGCTAACTCTTCTATGGAAATATGTTCATTTCAAGATTTTTATATTTATGCCCTAAAATAATGGAGTCATTCAAACGTACAACAATTGTAGCCTTTATTGACATAAAATCCATTTTAAATTGACATAAATTGTAGACAAAATGTTAAAACATAACAACAACAATAAGCTAAAACTTACAGACATGGAAATAGAAAATTCAATTTCCTGTGAAAATATATTTTATAAAATAAAAATAAAATGCAACAACAAATACAATAAAATACTCCAACCGAAAAAGAAATTTAGAGAAAAAATCGTTTTTAAATAGACATTTATTTTGTTATCAAATTCAAATATTTGCAACAACAACAACAACAATAATAAAAATAAATTTCAAATTATTTTCGTTTAGAATAAAAAAAAAGAAAACCAGGAACAAAAAACACCTACAAAGTACAACAGGTCGAAGGAATATACGAAAAACGAAAAACTACAATAGAATCCTGTAAATATTTTACCATGAGCTTAGAAACACGTCCTTAAATCAATACTCATGCTTTGGCATTTCGTTACACTTTATCTCTCGCCTTAAAATAACTACAAAAACAAAATAAACTATTTTATCTAATAACAACAACAACTATTTACAATTCATTCATTCATTCATTTAAACATTTTTATTCAATAGTTTTTTAAAAAAACGTTCGTTCTTTTCATTCATTGAATTCGGAAATTCAATTTGAGTGAAATAGCAGCAACCGCAACAGGAACAGCAATAGCTGTTACAGAGCAACAGAGCAGCAGCAGCTAAAGAATATTTTGTTATTTTTAAAACCCATCCATATACATACTTGCAACACTATCGCAAAACACACACACACACACACACTCGTACTCTACATTATAAACCTTTTAAGCCATTTACAAAATTTTACCGACTAAGGACGCATAAACAGAGAAAGTAATAGTCAGACAGACAGAAAATATGACTATGTGGCAGGCACTACAGTATCTAAACATGTTGCAACAACAACAACAACAACAGAAACATTAGCTAAACAATAAACCAAAAATAAAATTATACTCTGGATAAATGGGATGTTAAAATACTCGTACGTTATTCTCAAATACACACATAAATAAACCCTTCAAAAATGGTGATCCAAATAGGGGTTTTATTTAAAAAAAATTTTTTTGGAAAATATTAGGAACAACAACTATTTTCTTTACTATTCGTTACTATTCTCATTGGCGTAATAAAAAAATCTTAGAGTTAAAATACAAAAAAAATTATGGGAAAGAGGCAATGAATTATTTTTAAATACTTTTCGAACACCCTTGTTTATTAAACCTCTAGATTTTTGCTTCCATTTTTAAAGCTGACACTTATGCCATTGAGGAAAACCTGAATTGTTTACAATGAAAATCAATTTTTAACATTGAAGAAACGCAGTGCTTCCTTGAAAACAATAAACTATTTATTAATCAGGATATAAAATCACTGAAGCGGTATAGCGGATCTTATCTGAGACCTTATTGGGTTTGGATACCGAAACTTCTGGGAAATAATTTAAAAATCTAACAAAGTTAGGAATACAAGCATTAAGAGAAGCCTAAGTGAGAAACGACATATCGCACTTGTTACTTTTTTTTGGTATTGTCGAATAAGGTTTTTTCAAAATCTTCATTTTTCGAAAACCGAATAAACCGGCTAATCTAACGCGAATAACCGGTTAATTTAAATAAGTATAATTCTTATAAGTTCGTATATTTATTTGTTAAAAATATGCCCATCGTTTAACCACTTGTATAAATTTAATTATTTTTGTTTATATGACAACCTTGAACGTCTCACAAGGAACGCGAAAACCAAGGTAGATCGAAAAAGATATGCACTCTTGAGCAAAAATAACCTTTTCTCATCTTCTGTAAATAAATATTGAATTTTTTATATGGAGAATGATCAAATAGACTAATTGAAAGCCCACAAACCTACAAACGCCCGTTCCGAACGTTACTTAGTGAAGTTTCTCACAGCGTAAATACACTGAACCAGTCGCTAGTAATGCTGTGAGGTGATGTCGCTGTTGAAAATTGGCAGGTGATGTGGAATGGGATTGAACCGACAACTTTTTAATTGGAAGATGGGTTCTTACCCAACATACCACATTGATACACACACTATTAAATACGTGATGCATAAATTTACATACAGTGCTCCCCGAAACCTAAGCAAATTTTCTTGTGAAGGCAATTAAGGACTCGTACATTACTAATGGACTTATTCAAAACAAAACATTTAATTTTTATTATCTTAGGCACCCAAAATTATAACTATAATAACAAACCTTTAATTCCATAATTCCATCTACAAAGCAATACAACAAGAACGAAATTAGCTCCTTGAGTAGCTGTTCGAAACATAAGTATTTTCAGTTCTTCGTGTAATAAACTCTGCTTTTTATGGCCTCCGTACACCGTTTTGGCATAGATTTTATGAGATTTGTTAGAATTATTGTTAGTATTGATTGCCACTTTAATTTTAAGTTCTCCATCAGCTTCTGCTTATTTTTAAAACGACGTGTCCAGCTCGGCGTTTCGAGAATTAAGAACAATTTTGTTTAAATAAAAGAACCGGTTAACCGGTTATTTGAATCATTATTAACCGAAAACCGGTTTTTTTAAAGTGATACTTTTCGAATTATTCGAAAACCAGTTTTTGAAAAAAGTTGAATAATCGATCTCCCTAATGTTAACACAATTAACCGGTTAATTAAAATATGTATAAATTTTATATGTTTTTATTGCAAATATATTCATCGTTTAAGTGTTTTTTCTAAATGTAATATATAAAGTCCTAAGCATTAAACACATAAGCGACAGCAAGCAGCAGACAGCAAAATGTGAAACTTGGAATACATACGTTTATATGAAAACAATTACATATTTTAAAGGCAGCACAGCAAAAGCCTAGAGAACAACCTTTGCTGCGGCTGCTAAACTTAAATAATTTCTATTTTTTTAGGCAACAAAACAAAAATTAGTTATACCAATACAATATGATATTTTAAATAAAAAAACGTAAAAATAGTTTTTTTTTTTTCATTTATCAAACCACAACAGTATAAATTTAAAATATTATATCAAACAACATTTTTGTTAATGATTAAAAGGTTTTAAGCACATAATTCCTTTAATTTTTATATTATTGAGTAATATTTAAAAAAAGCGAATTTATTTTGATGGATTTGGAAAGCTTGAGTGTCACCACTGAAAAATGTTTTTCTATAACAAATAATTTTGTGACAAATCAAACAGATGACAATGAAACCTAATCTTATTGCTGCTGCTACTTTCAAAATATTTATGAAGTCGATAGTACAGCAGCAAATGCTGCCAACAACAACTTGCTGCTTGCTCTCATGCAGCTTGCTGTCGTCTATGTATTTAAAGCCTTATATGACAACCTTGAACGTCTCCCAAAGAATGTGAAAACCAAGTAAGATTGAAAAAAATATGCACATACATGTGTATATGGAGAATGATGAACAACTAGACTCATTGAAAGGGACCTACAAATGTTGGCTTCGAATGGCAGATGTATTAGTTAGTGAAGTTTTCCACAGCGTAAATACTCATAACCAGTCGCTAGCAACGTTGTGAGGTGATATCGCTGTGGAAAATTGTCAGAATGTGGAAAGGCCCAACTTGTGTCATTTAGAAATTGTATTTTTGGCGATTCCATTGCACACAAATACACTTTGTCACAACAATCTAATGCAATAGCATAAGAAATAACGCTTTCATAAGCAGTTGTAAAAATTTCACAAATTTCTTGTCACAAAATCACTAATTCACCAAGTGTATGATAAAGAGTATGTTATCGAAACAGCAGATTTTACGTCTGATTGTGTTTCATTAGAACGTTGCAGTTTGATAATAACAGTTTCTATTATATTTTTAACTTCTTTTATAAAATTTAAATTATTCGAGTTATAGCCTTTCTACATAAGAGCAACGATATATAAATATCAAAAATTTTTAAAATGTACTTTAGAAAGCTGTTGTAGAGCTGGCATTAAAAGAAAAAGATTGGCAAATGTTGCCATAACCTTTGAAAGACTAGATTAGCTTGGAAATTATAGAGAGAAGAACCATAAGAAACAAAGTAGTGAATTAAACGCAACTGAGTCTTGTGGTAGCCGTATGAGATTCCATACAAATACTCGTTTTGATTGACGGCTGGATAAGCTTCATATAAAATCAAAAAAAGAAAGTAAGTATAGATTACTTTTATGTTATCTTAACCAAATTTATACATTATTATTGGTGCAGAGCTCAAGGTTATGACGACTTATAATTCTTCTTAGTACGGTATTTTTATCCCCACTTCTATACCATCACTTTTCTGCTACAACGCCAGTTATTCAATCCTACAAATTTTAAAGAATAAACATTCACCACCATCAGCTCAGACGTTTCAAAAAATGGAATTTAAATGTTTACTCTAAAAAGACAACCCTATGCTCAGATGCAACAAATGTTTTAATAGTTTTTGCCGTAAATAACTGTCTGCTCGTACACATATAAAGCAATTGCAGATTTTATTGTTAGAAAATTTAATTGTAGTTGTTGTTGTTGTTTAGCATAGAAATGATTGCAAACAATTTATTTATTATTTTATTTTTCATTGTTTTTTTTGGAGTTATATAACGACCATTAGACACACAGACATGTATATGAATATATACCTACATATGGTACATACATTCATACATATACGCAAATAAATGGTTTATCAAACGTAACTAACAGATAGATATACGAATACATACAGGAATATGAATGTGTATTCTAAACTACACGCCTGTTGCACAATTTGTTAAAGAATACACATACACACATACGTATACGTATGCATACAAACAAACAAACTAAACTTCTATTTTTACTAGAAAATTTTGTATTTGAAATGTTTAGATGTACAAAAAAAAAGGATTTCAGACAAACACACATATCCACACGGTATATTTGTACATCATAGATGGATACATACATACATACATCTGTACATACGTGATATTGTGCATACATATGTATAAAGTACATACATACATACAATATATTGAAAATAATTTTCATT
Source organism: Wohlfahrtia magnifica (assembly GCA_023159175.1). NCBI lineage: Eukaryota > Metazoa > Arthropoda > Insecta > Diptera > Sarcophagidae > Wohlfahrtia > Wohlfahrtia magnifica. Next base: position 255,456 of record JAKWBJ010000189.1, read on the forward strand.
CATAAAATTTTTGTTTAGTTTTGTTATTGTAGCTATAGCTGCTGCTGTATCATAGCTGTTGCTATTGCTGTTGCATGCAACAAGCATTGTGAGTATATAGTACGTTTGTATGAATACATAAAGAAAGAAGCAATAACAATAATAGAAATAAATAGTTGTTGCTGGTGTTGTTGCTCCTGCTGTTAAATTCTGTATACAATACCGGCTTATTGGTGGTATTTGTTATTGTTGTCTTCAACAAGTGCTCCGACACAGATAAATATTTGATCATGTGATGCTAGCAAATATATATTAGTGTGTGGGGGAAAAAGTATATTCTCCTACAATTGTATTTATAATTATTTTTGAAGACATTTCATATGCAATTAAATCTAAATATAATTAATATGTATACAATAGCTGCTAACACAGCAAACCATATGACATCCTATTCGGCAACAAACATCATAAACAAAATGTAAATCAAAATGTCACAATTCAGTGCTAATTGCATCTGAACTCTATTTCATTTGTTATTTTTTGACTTAAAAAGAGTATTTAATTGAAAACTGGACAATTAGTTTTAACAATATTATTTTTTTTTTAATTCATTTACAATTTATTTTATTTGAAGGCTACCACCACTTAGACAACAATAATTAACTAAAAGTTTAATTTAAATAATATTCAAAAAGGTTGCAAAATGCATAAAAATTATCTCCGACAATTTTTATTTTCAATCGATATTATGAGATAATTCTATTCTGGATTTTATGGACTTTTGATAAAAGTCTTACCAATTTTAAAAACAAAACTTATATGATATTTAGGCTCACTTATGGGCCAATCTGAACACAAATTTCATCTTAATTCGACCTCGTAAATTTGTTAAATTAGTTAATCAATTTCGTTTTGTTTTTTAATCAGTATCTCTGTAAACTGGAGAAAACTGGAACAAACTTCGTAGTAAATAAAATTAATCTAAAAGCTTAACCAATTATTGAAGACTTTGATCAATTATTATTACAGTATCTATAGTTTGAGGCGACTTTTTAACGAGTTTTATATGTTCGAAAAATTTACTCAAATTAAAGTGCTGTAATGCTAAAATTGTTGTTTAAAGTGTTCAGTTATGTAGGTGGTACCCAAAATCATTGAACGATAAAACTAAAAACCATAGTGAATCAAACTAAAGATTGTAATTCAGTTTTATTTCTGAGGTATTTTTTATTTTATTTTTCTGGTTCATGTCAAAGGTCTTCTTCCTTTAAAATTAAAACACGTTGATATTAATTTTACTCGCAAATATCTTAAGGCCCAACTATATTACAATTTTGCTTACTTAAACTACTGACAAAAAAGTCAACGAAAAGTCTGTCAAATACTTAATCAACATTTTGGTGGCTATAATGTACTTTTTGAATAGTTGTATAAGTGAGAATCTGACAATTGCTATCTGAGAGTTGTTATTTTTTATTAAAGATGTACAAATTTTAATATTTTGTGTACAAATTTACGTATTATCAGAAAAATAAGACAGTTTAAGTAAAAATTTAAAAGAATCTGCATACACGCGCTACACATGTTAATCGTCGCTGTTTCAGTGATGAATAAAAGCAAGAGCATCCGTTGCACAACGTATTCCTTTTTTTATTGTTTTGAATATAACACACATATAACTGTTTACGTACGTAAAGTTCGATTGGGTTTGATCAAAATGTAAGCAAATGAAACTGAACGAAACTCGACAAAAGTTTGTTTAGTACATTGTAGTTATACACTGGCTAGCCGACGCATATTATAGTTGAGTCTTTAGACTAGACTCTACTCTATTTATTCTACCTTAATCTCATACTTATATCTATTCTCTTTTGGAATTTTCTTCTGCAGCTAGCTTTTAGAACTCCTTTCGATAGTGTAAGAGAACTTTCTAAGATCTTATATTCTGCTAATGAAAACAGTGTAAGACAATTTCGTGGGTTCTTGGGTAATACACTCGTGTTAATGCAGTTCAATATACTACAGTTTTATATAAGAAAACTCTGTAGGGTCTTATATTCGAATGCGAACTACTACCTAAAATGATATAAGCACCGGCCTTCTCATATATCATTGCAGTATCGTAAACCCAATGATACGCTTTTGTGTCGTCTTTAGAGTTTTTTTTCACCGGGCTTTTACGTTACCTGGGAAAGCGGAAAATTTTTTTAATTTCCCGGGATCCCGGTCTGTAAAAATAATAAATAAAAAATATTTGTTGTTAGGTAATGATCTTTTTAATTAAAAACATAAAAAAATTACCTTAAAAAGGAAGCCAACACTTGAATACTGCAAAAAATCTGTAAACGATCTTATAGAATATCCATCAACAGCTGCTAATTTCACTATAGTACTCGTAATATAAATATTTTTTTTTTTAGTTAATTTTGATGAGGGTTCTTTCTGATGTCTTGTGTAAACATTTCATATAAAACATTAGCCAGCTTCCTATACATGAGATTATCCTATACATGAGATTATTTTTACACGTAAGAAGCACACAGCAGTATCAAAGGGTTTCTTCTTAGAAATGTTCCACACAAGTGAGGTTTCCATTCAAAATATTTTTATTTTTACTAACAAAAAACTAAATTATATAGGTTAGAAGGGAGTGGCAGCCTCGTTAAATCAAGGAAAACTTGAGCACACATAAAGCAATGACACTGTGTCAGTCAACGAGTTCATAAGTTCTGGACAATCAGGCAGAGACTGTGCTCAGTAGCATAAATTCCTAAATTAAGTCGGAAACCAACCCTACAGCCTAATTAACCTGGCTAGTAATCTGATATCAACGGTTGTTAGCTCCAATAAGCTATCGAGAAAAGGCTTGTCAAATGTTAGCAGCCTACGTCGAGCCAGAGACGGACACTAACAAATTAAGTAGACCACGCTCTCCTCTTTCCCGATCGATGTATGACCTGGTCAGAATTTCTTCGAAAGTAAGCGTAGCCTTTTCTTATGCATACCCATAATACATTAACTTGTGAGAATAGATATAGCAAAGTAGATGCTCCCACTGTTCAGTTTAAACAAGTGATATGCTTACTATTCAATTTCGGCCAGGTGAGTTAAGCAATGAAACAAGATTCTTCCTCTGTCCACCATTTTTTTTCGAGAGCGAGATACTTTAACAATTAAAATTTCCGGGAATTTTCTAGATGGTATTCTTTCTAGTGTATAATACTGGAGTTGGTTTTTTAGGCATTTGGTACATAATATTTGTTTTTGTAATTCAAATCAACCACTTAAATTTCTTACGTTTAATATAATATTAACGTCTGCTAATACATGGTTATTAAACGTACGAAGAAAAGCATGGCAGATTTATCAAATTATTTTTTTATAATTCCTGCATACACATTTCATTAAACTTAAAAAGTGATTTAAAGAAGAAATACTATCGTTATAAAAAGCGTCAAAATATGCAATAACAAACTATGAAGTTTCTGCATTAGATTTTTGATTCTTGAAGCTTTTATGTCAAGCATACGTTTAGTAAAATTTTGAATGAAGAATATTTATTGCAAAACTCTGCAATTTATTGAGTTTAAGATTTGACAAAATAAAACCGTCATAGAAGTACATATTAATCCATAGAAAGTTTTATGAATGAGGCATGATTGTAAAAAAAAAATCATACTCAACCATGAATGAGAAGGTGCATCATTGTCATGAAAAGGCACTTAACTTCTTTAATACAATTCCAGAAAATTTCATGGCATTGTTTCTTGCAAATGTCATATAATTTTACAAAAGAAAAGCGCTTAATGCATCAGTCCACGGTAAAGTAGAAAAAACGGAAGACAAAATATTGATATATGATTGAAGAGTCTATGGGACTCTTTAAAGATTGATAGCCTTAGGAATATTCATGTAAAGTTTTTTCTGCACATAATAAGGCTCCACACTTTTTTCAATCTGCTCATCAGTTTTCAATGCACTGGGGTATCCAGAGCGAGATTTGCCATAACTTTTTTTATATTCAAATTTCCTGACGAAACTACTTTCTCTACCATTTAGAATTTCATTCAAACCACAAAACATCCTTGTTAAACAACTTCAAATACAAGACTTAAACAACAACTATAAGATGACAAAATATTTACGAAGAGATTCCACTTCTTTTCATTCATTCATTCAAGTTTTTCATTGAAGTCTGCTTTGTCAACAAAAAAAGTTTTCATTTTGTCTAACAAGGCATGAATTGCTTTACGAAATTCAATTTTACTTCTTCAACTACTCTTTGAGTGTAAAAATGAAGCAAAACAAGCATTAAATTCGTATATTTTTTGGCAGTCAAAACGATGCTGTTTCAGCAAGGCAGCAACAGGCAGTGGTGGTTATATATGCAACAAACAAACAAACTTATATTATCAAACACACAAACATACAGACAAATGTGGAGAGTATAAGACAGCATCATCAGCTTTGTGAAATGGTTTGTTGTAGTCATTGTTGTTGCTTTTATCGTGTACAAAACAATCTCTTAACTAAAATTTTGGTTGTTGTTGTTGTTGCTGCAAGCAACAAGTGGCAAACAACAAAACTATTTATTTTTAAGTTTTTTTTTTTCTTTTTTTTCTTTTTTCTATTTTCCTTCTCCTCCAACTCTTTGTAAAGCCATTACGACTTGACTTGAAATTGTTGTGTGTCGTGTTCAGTTTCTTATTCTTGGCACCAGATTTTTTTAAATGGCATTGCCATGGGAGGGATATGGAAATGTTAACTGGGCAAAGTTTCTGGCTAAGAAATTTCGTTAACGTTTTGGCTTTAATGGCGGAATTTTAATTTTATTATATGGTATTCAAATTGTATTAAAAAAAGTACAAAACAAAATGAGCTTCATTACTAATTTTCTGTAATTACTCATGACAAAAACGAAAACAGATTAAGTGATAAAATTAATTATTTTCGTTTCATTATCAATTAAGAATTTCAGAGTTTTTAGAAGTGCTCATAAAATAAAATGACGGTCTGAGAAGTCAAATGGATTCTGATTTAATTGAGGGCCTACATTTAAGTTAATTGGTATGGTCTAAATGAGCTGTAATTGGACTTGTCAGCTAAAAGAGCGTTTTTTCACAATTGTTCTAATACCTTACTGCACTTAATTATTTAGTTGAACTAACTTAGTCATGTAAGATAATGACAGTCAAATAACGATAGCTTACTGTAAAAAAATCAAAGTTACATGTGCATGACGTTTAGTGAATAGATCCTTTGAGGAAGCATTTCGAATCATATTGTCCTGGTTTTCGACTGGAGGTTCGAGATCATACCATCTTGATCCAAAAGTTCCCGGAATAACCCCATCTTTTCGGTTTGTTTTTTTATTGTTAAATTGGTACATCTGTTGTTGATATTCCTGCTAAGTTTTAGCGTCATAGCTTGACATTTGTCAAAGCTACGTAGCCAAGAGTACATCTATCTCTATGTGTGTTGGCGAACGTTGGAAATGTTGGAACAGTTTTTCCGCAACGATTCTCTAAATAAAACGGTCGTTTACCAGTGGCACGAGCGGTTCAAAAGTGGTGGTGAGTCAATCGAAGATGATAAACGAGTGGTCGAAAATCGACGAAAACTTTGATAAAGTAACAGAAATGTTGGTCAATAACAGCAAATTAACCATCAAAGAGATATCAGAGGACTTGAACATTGCCTGTGGACCCGACTAAGACATTTTGGTTAATGATTTGGGTTTCCGTCGTGTAGCAGTAAAGTTGATGCCAAAAAACCTCAATTTTATGCAAAATAGAGATCGTGTTGAAGTCACGAAAGACATGATTTTCGAGGCTCAATCCGATCCCACATTCATATAAAGGATCATTACTGGAGAAAAGTCGTGGGTTTATAAGTACGACACGCAATGCAGGCAAGTGAATGGCTTTCACAAACACGTTTTCAGTCAAAAAAGAAGAGTATGCTAACGGCTTTCATGGATTACTATGGTGTAGTGCATCATGGATTTTTGCCAGAAGGACAGATAGTAAGCAAAGAGTACTATTAACATTGCGTTAAGCGATTCGCCGAAAGAGACCAGAATTATGGGCAGAAAATTCTTGGATTTCGCACCATTGCACAGTGCCATCATTATTCGAAATATTTTGACGAAAAATGCAACAAATACCATCCAACAGCCACAGAATTCACCTCATTTGGCTCCCTGTGACTTCTTTCTGTTCAATCGAGTTAAAAAACTATTACGGGGAACGCGTTTCAGCAGCTGAAAGGACATACTCGAAAACCGAATAAAACAAATGCTTTGAAGATTGGATTAAAGGCTGGCCTAAGTGTGTTGCAGTCGATGGGGCTTATTTTGTAGAGGACAATATAGATTTAGATGAATAAATTTGCGTTTTTAATTTTCTGAAATAATTCCAGGAACTTTTTGATAAAGGTGGTATTTCCTGAACGTTCTTCTGTATGACGAACAGAGTTACGCTTTGCTGGGCCACTGGTCTTTCCGAGATTGCTGACCAGAGCCCTTCTGTGGGATCAACTGGGAAGAATTAAGTTCGGGGATGGGGTGGGAGCACCCTTCTAAGGTCGCAAGTTATAAGGGCGCCCGAGGAATGGGCCAAGCCAAACGATTAGTGTGGCCTTTCTCTATAGAGAAGGGCTGTAAAAATTACGGAGGGAGAACATTGATAGAATACTAGATTTTTTATTGGGACACTACTACCTGAGATATCATCTTAATAGGTTATGTCTTCTGAACGAGCCGGAGTGTCGGCTCTGTATGGAGAGGAATAAAACCACAAGACACATTTTTTGCAACTGTAGTGCCCTAACTAGAATCAGATTTCTTTTCAACCAGAATCAATTGGATTTGGGAGAAATCTGATCTGCTCTTATCGGTGATTTACTAAACTTAATTCGTAGAGCGGAGAAGTTAATGTCTAAACATAGATTTCGGTCTGCTCTTTTCTATTTGAGGAACAATTGAGTGGGATAGAAAGATCTTTTAAGTCGGGGTGTACACCGTTGTCCAATCTCTTAGCTGGTGATAACAATATAATAAAACTATTTGTAGGCAATTGACTGAAATCAGTTTATTTGCTGGACTTAAAAAAGTGTGTTTTTCGAGAAAAAACTAAGCAACTGCATGTTAAAAAGAAAAGTGGGAATACGTTCTTTGGACTAATAACAGGAAAAACGTGTTATTTCATGAAACTGAGCATTAGACAGCATGTTCATAAGTATAAGGAAAAGCAAATAATTAAGAGAGATAGTCAAACACGAGAATGCTGAAGTTATAATATGAGAATATTGTTCTTATTACACAGTAGGTCCAAATTAAATTATAACTATAATAACAAACATTTAACTCCATTCTCTACCAAATAATACAACAAAAACGAAATTAGCTGCTTAATAGCTGTTCGAAACTTAAGCATTTTTCAGTACTTTGTGTAATAAACTTTGTTTTTTATGGCCTCCGCACACCGTTTTGGTATAGGTTTTATGAGATTATTGTTAGTATTGATTGCCGCATTAATTTTAAGGTTTCCATCAGCTTCTGCTTATTTTAAAATGCGCTTCAAGAATTAGGAAAAATTTTATTTAATTAAAAGAACTGGTTAACCGGTTATTTGAATTATTATTAACCAATAATCGGTTTTTTAAAAAGTGCTACTTTTCGAATTATTCGAAAACCAGTTTTTGAAAAAAGTCAAATAATCGAAATCCCTAATATTTACCCAACATTTGCCGCTTTTTGGCTGACGTGGATAGATAGCGAAGCTTTCGTTGGTGTTCTTCACATATAAAAATATCCATATTTTGTATAAAAGGAAGGTGCCACGCCCACTAATCTAATTTCGTCCAGTCACGGACTGATAATCTGTATTGTCAGTATTTAGTTTATATGGGAGGGGTACTATGCCCACTTATTATCGGGCCAGATGTTTAGCTGTCTATAAGGCACAAACAAACGTACATACCTACTAATACACATTCATTTCTTATATAAGATATCATTGTGTACTAAAAACCGTTGAATATTTATTTAATGTAAGTTCTTTATGCAAAGCGACACCAGTTTAGATAAATAAATTGTTTTAAAAGAAACTATTTTAGTATCAAGCATTCCCTTTAATTTATTAATATTATTTCTTTTAAATTAAATGGTTTTATAAGATGGATTAGAAAACTATATTATTTAAGAAATAAAAATATTGTAGAAATGAAAATTAATTAATTTTTGATATTTTCTAAACCTTTCCATTTCATTTTTAAAAAAAATTACAACATTTTTCTTCTGCAAAATATCTCTGAAAATGCATTGGAAACTAAAATACGCACCGAATTCAAAACAAAAAACCAAATAAAACACAATTGCATACAAATAGGCTAAAAGTGTTTACATACATACTTATACACGCGCACTCACTCACTCATACGATTTCGCACGCAAACACACACACATACACGAACTCTAACACTGCACAACAACAAAAAGTGTGGGTGTGTTTCTAAAATAGTTTATAATTTTTCGGTAAGGGTGAGTTTTGTTGCCTTTTTTTGGTGTGTTCTTCTACGAATATGCATTATTGCTGCACATGCATACACATACGTATATACATATACATATATACTAATAAAAATAAAATACCCCCAACTATTTACTCGTATATACTAAACGAGTATTGAATTTTTTTTCTCTATCTGTCTCTTTCTTTAATATTTTAGGCCCATTTTAAAAAAGCCTTATGATTGGCCAAAAAATTCGTTCAACATCAACTCGTGCAATAACAATAATAAAATGCAGCAACACAATATATTTTAACGTATTTTTTTCCTTTAACATTTTTTCATGCTTGTTGCTGTTGTTCTTATTGCATAGGGATAGTAAGTAGTATTTTTTGTATATTTGTTTTTAGGCAATAAAAGAATAAAAAAAAAAAATTAAGAAAAAAATCGTACAATAAGAGCAATTGTTTGTTAGATTTTGGCTAAAATTTTTATTTGTGTTGATTATTTTTGAGGGGGGAACTATTCAAAATAGAAAAAGAGATTTTATTTAGAGGGTTTTAGGTTTTGTTTTTAATTTACAAATATAATGGATTTATATTGGTAATTATTCACAAAAAGAGGTTTTTTCAATAATAAAAGAAATGATGAACAAACGAAAATGTTTTGATTAAAGTTGCCATTTAAAAAAATAATTATTATTTTTTATATATACGAGGGCGGATTGATATTGAAGCTACGTAAGTAGGAAAAAATATTTTTTTTTTTTCAAAAACCATTCATTTCTCAACATAGTCTCCTTTTAGCTCAATACACTTAGTAAGACGATTTTCCAATCTTTTTATACCATCTGAATAATACGATTTTGGGAACTCCTCAAAATACGCATTAGTTTCGGTAATCACTTCTTCGTTTGAGATGAATCTTTTTCCTGCGAATCATATTTTCAAGTTTGGAAACAGGAAAAAGTCACTAGGGGCTAAATCTGGACTATAAGGTGGATGATGATTCGAAGTGGATTTCTTGTAGTATTAGCATCGTATCTAATGCTGTGTGAACAGATGCTTTGTCTTGAAAAAAGAGCACTTTTTTAAATGCGGTCGTTTTTCCTTGATTGCACCAACCAATTGATCCAATAATGCGCGATAATACTCTCCTGTGATTGTGCATCTCTTTTCAAGATAATCGATGAGCAATATGCCGTGTGCATCCCAAAATACAGTCACTATAACCTTGTCAGCCGATTTCGCTATCTTCGCTTTCTTCGGAGCACTTCTACCAGCTTCCACCCATTGCTTCGAGTGATTTTTGGTTTCAGGTGTGTAGTGGTGGACCCACGCTTCATCAACAGTTATTAATCTACGCCAAAAATCAGCAGGATTATGCTTTATCATGTCCAAACACCGCTGTAAAGAGATCTGTCGAACTCGTTTTTGTTCAACACTGAGGAAACGCGGCACCCATCTTGCCGATAGCTTTTCCATATGCAAATGTTAATGCAAAATGTTGAACACACGTTCATATGATATGTTTACCATTTCAGCAATCTCACGTATTTTGACCCGGCGATCATTCTTAACGATATCGAGTATTTTCTTGATATTTTCTTCAGTAACCACCTCTTTTGGCCTTCCTGTTGATGGTATTGTAGCAGTGCTTGTTCGGCCCCGTTTAAATTCAGCAATCCAATATTTTACCATACAATCTGACAGAGCGGATTGGCCGTAATGTTTATCAAGCTTTTCTTTTGTCTCTTTCGCCGCTTTGCCTTTCAAATTTTCCATTTTCTAAGAAACATAAAAGTTGCTTACTTCAAACGACTACAACAAATAAACTAATCGATGAATTTGGCTAAAGTTTTAACAGCTGGCGTTTAACAGATCGAAATTTCTAAGAAAGAAAACGTTTTTGTTTGTGCTGCCATCTAGCTCTAGGTAGCTTCAATGTCAATCCGCCCTCGTATGTAAATACAAAAGCTAAATATTTTGTAATTACAAAAGGCAATTATTAAAGGGCCAAATATACCGTTGTGTTCTTAAGTCTTAGGTAGAATTAGCCGAACGTTGTCGTAACGTAACATATCAGCTGTTCGCTTTTGATATATGGAAATCAATGTAAGTGTTTACTGAATTTCAATGTCACGTTACCGTAACCTAACATTCTGTAGAAAATAGAATTTCTCAACGGCGTTACATGACATTTACAAAGCAGTGATGGACTGTTAGTATGTTACATTATATGGAGATATTTTTACTCTTTTTTGGCACTTTTTTCCACACAATTATACAGAGCAATTCAAAACAAATATATGTTTAAAAAAAACTTGTAACAGATTTTAAAAAATATTACTATTTTTTAATACAAAATAGCTTTTACATATATTGTAACGTGGAAAAGGAATAAATTAAAGAATTAGCCTTAACAAACATTTCCACGCTAATGTTAGATAAGCACTTATATAAGTATATAATTCTTAGACTAAATTAAAAAGAACTCTGGATCAGCAACGAATAGTTTCCAAGATGTAGGCTACTTAGTTTTAACATATAACTGAGTAGCGTCTTGAAATTTTGATAAACAACAAAAGAAGGATGTCAGGTAAAAGATATATCCAATGACTTTAAATTGGTGTACAAAAGTTTTTGTTAGATTGGTCTATCGTGAACCAGGGAGAAGAAAAAAACTTTTGTATGTTGACTTTTTATAAAATTGCATTCATTTGATAAATACGCCATATAAGCTTTATACGCCATATAACCTTTTTTTGGCAATAATTTGTTATATAATTTGTTGTATTTTATATCTGTAAATATGTACATATGTATATAATTATATTATTTTTATATACTTAATAGGGAGATCGATTGTTCGCTTTTTTTAAAAAACCGATTTTCGAGTAATTCGAAAAATTACAACTTTTGTTGCTCAATTCGGTATAATTGATATATTTCATTACAACGTTCAGCGTTTTTAGGATCTGAAAGAACATTTCTTCCTCGACATCACAATGTCCTAAAACTTCACCTAGTGACTCATTTTTTACAGAGGGAGAGAGAGAGAGACTTCTTGATATAGAATCAAGTTTTTCTTGCTGCACAATAAAGTCAATTTTATAGACATATTTGTCAAGACTTATCCTTTCCATCGATTACCAAAATTTTCACACTTCAGAGAACATCTGTAGAAACATAAATCACGTATTTAATAATGTGTGGCACTGTGGTATGTTACGAAAGAATCCGCCTACCAACCAAAAAGTTCTCGGTTTAATCCCAGGCCACACCACTAAATCTCTTTCAATGAGTTTTTCACCATACATATATAAACCACATATTTATTTACAGAAAATGGGAAAAAAAATTATTGTTGCTCACGTCTTCACGTTCGTTGTAAGACATACCAGTTTGTCAGATTTACATATAAAAATAAGACTTTATATTATAAATTCAGAAAAATACTTAAACGAAGAGCAAATTTTCAAAAAAAAAAAAAAAATTGAAAAACGTATAAATAATATACATATTTAAATTAACCGGTTATTCGTGTTAAAATAACCGGTTTATTCGGTATTCGAGAAGCTAACATTTAAAAAAAAACTGTGTTCGACATAAACAAAAAAACCGGTTAAAACCGGTCGAATAATAACCGTTCAATCTCTCTAATACTTAGGTAAAAAATACTGTTTAAACCTATTTGGTACTTTTTCCAAAGCGTACACAATCCGAGCATTTATAATACCCATCACTGTGATTTAAACAGCTGTTTCTTTTCCATTTTTAATATTCTATATACACACATTTGCAAAAAACATATGACACGTTTTTAAGTGCTCTATAATCGCATACACCTAATTTACACGATGATTTTCCATGCACGCATTAAGAGAAGAAAGAGCGGTATAAAAATAAGCACGATTTCTGTTTTTCGTGCATTTCTTCGCATTCTCCTGTGCGTTTATTTTCGTATTTGCTATTGTGCTTTGTTCTTTAATGTAAACTTAAACAATTATAGCTAAAAAATCAACCCTGCAAGAAAAAAAGGATTGTCTCATAAATTATGGTGTAAGTCCAGTTGATTTTTAGAAGCATATTTAAAAAAGAATTTTAAAAAAGGCATGCCTTTGAAGTCATCGTGTAAGTTGTGTGATAGACGTTCTTACAGTATGCTACGTTACATTACTCCTAAGACAACGTTCGGATAACCAGGTCTTTAGAAGAATAAACGAAATAAAGAATTTTAAATTTTAGACAAGAAGCCTGTATATTTTTGGAGTTCATTCATTAACACTTTCATAAAAGGCGTACAATAGCACTGTTTAGCTGATGAAGAGGGTTACTAATTTTAAAAATGATTATCGTATCTCTTATATATAAACATATATTTAGGGTGGGCCATTTAAAAATGTTTGTTTAAAAATGCAATAAAACAAAAACAGTTTGAAATTTTGCCAAATTAATTTTTTTGTTGTGAAGTACAATCGTTGCGGTTAGAAACGAAATATTATTTCATTTATATGGCTCCCGCGGCTGGCCTCACAATACCCCATACGATGGCATCACGATTGCTGGCTTTCAAAAGCTTAATTGTCTCCCACAGAAAATAGTCCAACGGTGTCAAATTGCAGCTTCTTAGCGGCCAACTGATATCAATATTTCGGCTAATTAAACGGTCATCAAATTGCACCATCCTGTTGAAACCAAACATAGTTCACATCAATACTACGAAGAGCGTTTACAATAAAATCGGTTATCATGGTGCGATAGGTGTCTCCGTTGCGCCCACCACATTTTCAAAGAACTATGGGCCAATGATGTCTCCGCTCTACAAGCCGCACCAAAACGTCACTCGTAATGGGTGCAATGGCTTCTGTAAGAGTTTTCTGTTTGAGTTTTCTGAGCGCCAAATACGGCAATTTTGCTTACGAACTTACCCACCAAATTAGTCTCATCCGAAAAGATTATTTTAAATGATGATAAATTTCCAATAAATCCCAACGTTGCGCAAGCGTAAATCGATTCATTTCGTTCAGTGAATTTTGTGACAGAATAGAATGACATAAGTATTACCAGATTCGAAACAACCGCTGATTCAAATTTAAACCGATAGATGGCCTACCCGATATTATTTGTTTTTAAATAATTTTTTGAGAAACGCTGACATAAAAGAAAATGTTTCATAATTCTGATTCTGTAAAACACAATAGTATTTACGTTTTTTTAAATATTTGGCAACTTTGACCGCATCTTGAAAAAAGTGTAAAAATATCGCATTTTTTTCAACAGTTTGTTTTTGTCGGGCAATTCCATTAAAATATTTTTAACAATAACCCGGTAAAAATTGGCAACACTTTGATAGGGTGAGACCAAATTTTTTATTTTTATTATTTTAGTGAATGAGGTCGACTGAGCTGAAACATTAAGCCACTCCTTTTCAAACAGTTTTTCGTATAGTGAATGATTATAGACTTCATTCGGGCCAATAAGCTGATTGATTTGATTCGATGTTTTTTTTTTTTTTTTAATACCACTTTGCTTAGGAGATATTTAATTTGATTATATTATCAATTAAATCCAATGGTTCCGCCAGAATCATCAATTTATTACTTAATGTGGAACAGAATTCAACACTATAGTATTAGTTTTACTACTTGTTCACGCTTCCCTTTACATCATCTTTCATACAGAGTGGACTTTGTGACTCCAAAGCAGCTACAAAAGTTATGGAAATTTTCTTTTCAAATAAAACTAAATTTTATTGTATTTAAAAGATTCCACGTGAAATCTTTTGCTGAACACTGTACTCTACTTGGTCACGATCTGATCATCCTCATAGACATTGCAAGGTTATTATTGAAACTTAAACCTTTCTACCTCAATTGACTTTTTGCCATATAACTTTTTAGTCAAAATTTGGCCAGTCACATTCAGAAAAATATATTTTAAATATAAAGACATTCAGAAAATAAAATTGAGCAAAAATACACACAAACTTATACACAAACAAAGCTAAAGAAATAACATATCGAGCTTGAATGTGCATCATGCATTATGTGTATATTAGTAAACAGAATAGCATATATGTGTGTATGCATTAATGTGAGTGTACCATAGACTCTAATAAAACAAGAAAAGTGCGTAACATTATGGCCTTTTCTTTTTGAGTTATACTCCTCACTCACACACATCCGTAAGTATGCATGCAAGCAGAGAGAAAGAAATTTGTGTTTGTGTGTATGTTCATATCGTTTTATCTTTAAAAAGGTACAACATCAACAACTACAACAATAATAATATTGAAAAAAAACAAACAGTTTTCCTTTTCATAGTGTCCATGTATGTATTTGTTTCTACTCATTACATGACATTGCGTTTATTTTCTTACAGTCACTAACACATACTCAACTTAACATGTTCAAATATGTTTACATTTATGTATGTACATGTAATCAAAGATTTTGTATAGAAATGAGTGTAAGTGTAATGGTAGTATTGCTGTTAAAAGAATGTAATCTTTAAGAAAGAAGCATTTGAAATGTTTATTTTTTTAATTTTGCTCAAAAAAAATGTTTCTTTACAATTATTATAGTAAACTAGTGTAACCCCTTCTGGAGCCTGCTTTTTGACGACATGAATAGATAAAGACAGCTTTAACCGTTACCGTTCTCCACACATTCAAAATGTCATAGTTTTTTAAAAGTTATGGTTTGTCTTGACTGCCAAGTTATTTAAACCAAATATAGAAACTTCAACTCTAACTATTCTCAAGACATACTAAAATCAATATATAATTTGTATGGGATTTAACCATGCCCACTTTTGCAACTCCGCCCACTTTTTAACAGATGGTTTGTAATATCTTAGAAGTCATTTAGACCAAATTCAGAACCTTCCATTCGACTCATTCTCTAGATAAACAAAAATCAATATTTAATTCGTATGGCCGGTGCCACACCCATTTATTCAATTTTGTCCATATTTCGACAGATGATGTTATTTAGACCGAATTCAAAACCTTTCACTATTAGCGTTCGAATGATACACAAAAATTGATATTTACTTTTTATAGGAGGTGCCATTGTCACTTCTTCAATTCGGCTCTTTTTTTAACGCCCATCTATTGAGCACAAAGTTATTTGGGCCAAATTTAGAAACTTTTACTATTACCGTTTTAAAATAAATGATCAGACATATATTGGCTGCTCTATTGTATCATTACACTGGCGACATTTGAAATATGTCATATTAATGCTGGACCAGGTGGTTGTACGGGGTGTTTTGGCTTAAGAAATATACAAATTTTTGCTGAATACAACATTTCAAAACAATTCAAATAAGCTTGCTATAATCATAACCTATAGACATAACCTCTTCCATATTCCTTTTACAGATTTTACCTTATGGGGTATTATAAAATTTTTAGATATTTGTTATTATGATCACGGTTTTTAGCAACTCTACTGAAACTTTTCTTACTGTTTTTTTATTACAATTTGCCTTTAAAGTTGGATTTAAAAAAAGGTAACTTTAGCTAAAGTAAACTTTAAAGTCACCTTTAACTTTTTTTCGTTATTACAACTTGTAAAATAAAGTTAACTTTTCTAAAAATATGGCAGTCGCGGAACGATATTGATAATTTTTGTCAAATTAAAAAAGTTATTTAAAAACTTTTAATAATTTTTCTTTTTAAATTTTTTGTGATCTGTTTTCTATTTTGATTTGAAAAATTATTAATATATTAATGTTTATTTTTCATGTTTATATTTAAAGTTGCCATATTGAAAATAATATATGTATATATGTATATGGCAAGTTCAAACATAAACTTAACTTTAAAAGTTACAGGTTGATTGATCTTTCCTTTATCTTAACGCTCACTTTTACCTGATTGTGTACTTATAATAATGAAAAACAAATTATCTGCCAGTTAAAATCCAGCCTTTAGTTAAAGGCAAGTTGTAATAATGGCTCTTAAACTTAGAACATTTACAGGTTCTTATACATGATATATTTTATATCAGAGCTTAAACTATGTGTTTTTTTGATTTTTTAAATAGATTTAAAAATTTCATTTTCATTATTTTATAAACACGATGAAATGTTAAGCCATACTTATGTTAATATTATTTAATAGATATTTAATTTCGAAATATTCGCTTTAAGAAAACGTTAAAAATAAAAATTTGTTTCCAAGCAAAAATATCAAACGTTCATGAAATTTATTGTCTCTTTAAAAAGGGAAAATTATAAAATTAATCTTAAAAAACATTTAAACAGATGCACGCATACAGACCACCACGCATCTTACACTTATTTAAACGATTAACCGGAAATAAAGCAACACCTACAAGACCACACACTACACACTAATAGATGAACATGCACGCATCGTCTCTATTATGCGTACACACACGCACTTAAATAATGTTATTGTTATTGATTACTGATGATTAAAGGAATTCATTTACAGTTATGGGACTATATGTGTCTGCTTGTATGAGTGTTATATGTCTGGGTAAGGGAACATACATAAATGAAAGTATATAGGTATTATATACTACATATGTACATGCATATACGTATGTGTGTATATGTGTAAGTTATTGTATATAATTATACATTATACAGACGTAATTTTTCTATACATATATATGTATGTATGTATTTTGCACAAAAAAAGTCTATTTTAAAATAAAAATATTTATTGATTTTTTTTTTCTTTTTTGTTTTTGTTAATGGTCACTCATACTCTCACATTCTCATATACATAAACATACATACATGCATATAAACCAGTCTTTTTTTTGTTAAAATTTTCTCTATTAATTCTGTAAATTTTTAATGTTAATGTCGTTGTTGTCGTTGTTGGCAGAATATATTTTTTGTTTTTGTTGGTTTTCCGTTAATATCAAAATTAAAAAATGCCATTAATGCCATTTACTGTTGTTCTTGTTTTTGTTGTTTCTGCTCCTTTTTTGGTAGCAACGAAACATGCAAACTTTGAAAACAAAAAATTCACATTTACGTTAAACAAACGGGAGAATTACAACAACAATGGCAATAAAAACGAAAAAAAAATCAAACAACATCTCATTTAAATTTCAGATTTTTTTAATATTTAAACCACACACACACATACTGTACATAATATACAATCTCTCCTCTTCCCTAGTACCTTTATAGGGATATTGGGAAGACTTATGTATACGAGTACATATGTTTATGTGTTACTGTTTGATAGCTTTTGGACTGCAATGTTACCTAACAAACCATGTTAAAAAAATCACATGAAAGCCTTTTTTATAAATACAAATAAAAGAATTGACAGAATTTCATTTTAGACACAAATAACACAAAGAAGTTACAAAGCTTATGTACGGCAAGCCCGACTACAGACACCTCTCCTCACAATATAAAGTGTTGATAGCGGCATATTGTCGTAGCGACATCTATCGAATTGGCTGTTATTTATTCACTTTGTCTTGCTAAATCACCAAAAATAAGTTTAATAAAAACATCATCTTTAGACCATCAGTTTGTGGAAAAAATTACTCTTTAAAATAATTTCAAAATGATTGCTGGGTTATATTTTTGGGTTATTTTTTGTTAAATTTCGTCAGACAAAACATTAACGTTAACGTTATTATAGTGAATAACGATGTCCTTTGCATTTATCCTTCGTCCTGCTGACATGACATTCTGTTTACAACAATGACAAAAAATAAAAAGTTGATTCTTTTTTGTGCTGAAACAAATTATAAAATTGTTTTCAATTTAGAAAAAAATTGTTTTTATATATTTAAAAAGCACATGTGTATGTGCATGTATTGTATATCCATATGTATATATGTATATAAGTATCAACATATACATAAATAAAAATATAAAACCAACCAACCAAAAAAAAAGATAGCAAAACATAGCCTTAAACATTCAATTAAAAAATAAATAAAATAAAGAAACTTTTCACGCAGCACGAGTATATATTGCAAAAAATAAAAATATGCGTATGCAATATGCGTATGAATAATATATAAAAAAATAAAAAAAGTAAATAAATATATATTTTAAATTATAGTAAATAAAGGCCCTCTGATATATGCAACCTCTCACACCTTTAACTCATTAAAAAAAAAGAAAAAAAAACAGAAAAATTTCATCGTTGTTTGAAATACATGCAGTTTTTTAAAGGCCAAAAAAATTAAATAAAACAAAAACAAGAATTACAATCAATATATATTTTTTTACATAACAAGTGTGTGTAACTGCGTATGAGTGAGTGTGCGTGAATATCTGTTCTTTTGAAACGAAAAACGCATTTCGACATGCACTTTTTCGCATAAACTGAAACTCACTCTCATTTTTTACCCACTGTTTGACACACAAAGTACAGTATTCTTTAGTATTTTTCTGTTTTTAAGCTACAATTTTTCCATTATAATTTCTTTTTTTTCCATTTTTCAAATACTCATACTTAAAAAATGCTTTTTTTCGTGTAGTCATGTTCGACATTTTTAAATGGAGTACAACCCAGCAAACGTTTTAAGTAATGGTATTACCGTACACTTTTTATACAAAAGACTATTTTTGGTTTTTTACTAGCAATAACCCGGTGTTCTTCGCTCTTTATCTTAAGTATTACCTTAACTGTTATCTTAGTCACGGTGGTCCAAGTCTAAGCATTTATGATAGTCTACAGTTTCTTCTAGAAAGACACTGTAAAAAAGAGCGAAATACTTAAATTGATAAATACACCGAAGTTAAAATGCTGTAACACAATAGATATTCATACACAGTAATAATTTATGTAGCTTATTATTAACACTCCTCGGTTGAGAAATCAAAGTTTAAGCTCTCTCTTTAAAATTTCTTCTTCTCTTCTTTGACGGCTAACAAGCTACTGAATAAATTTTGTGTCTCACACAAATGATTTTTGTTGTAATTGTGGCTGCCGTTTCGAATAATGTAAACCAAGCAGGGTTGGCAAAAGCCCTGTTTTTTTTTTAAATGCCCAACCCACTGAGTTTTATAGGGTTTTTGGTGGTTTTTTTTGGGGGGTTATTGGGTTTTTATTTATTAGTACAATTACGTTGTTTTAGTATTTATAATGCAATTTTGCACTCTTGGTCGGATTAAGATGGCATTGTGCACTATGAGCTACTAAAACTCGATGATCGGAGCAGGATAAAACGGCCGGAGTATATAGACAGACATGATTAAGTTATTCTTTTGCCTGAAAAGGTTAGGCCTTACATCGCAGAAGATTTCAAATAATTAGGAATGATCAAATGCCGCACCAGCAGTGCTTTCCGAACATTGCTCCTTCTAACTATCGATTGTTTTACAGCTACAATGTCTTTTAGCATGTCACCAAATCACTTTATTTTTTAAATATAAAATCGGATTAAAAGTTAGAGCGCCTCGAAAGGCGAAAAGTCTTTCTGAGACGGAATTTAGGAATTGGCTGAAAGGTGAGGAAAAGATGTGAGCAGAGATTTGACAAACTTGGTAATTCATTATCTTTTTTGAGTTGAAAAATGGACTGAATGAATTCGAACTCCTAATATGTTAATGATACTTATCCTTGTTGTAAATAAGCTGCATTGCTAATTTATTACAATTTCTTAAGTTTTTTATAGAAAATAATGTATGTAATAAAAGTTAATGATACAGTTGATTTTGGCACATTTCAGGAAAATTTTGGTAGGAATTTTTTTTTTCTTTTAGCAACCCTGGTTATAATATTCACGAAACGATTAATAATAAATAGCATCGCTGTTCTAAAGAAAACCAAAGAAAAATATTAACTATGTATGGGCCATGCCACGCTTACTTATCTAATTACACCAAAAATCAATATTAAATTTGTATTGGAGGTAGAGCTGTAAAACTATCGATAGTCGGCCCATTCGATAGTTTCGATAGTTTGCAAAAAAACTATGCTTTTAAAGGCTGAGTTAGTGAAAACAACGCACAACGTAAGACTTTGCACTATTGGCAAACTTTAGATGTTAGTTAGTGAAAACGTATCGCAGCAGCCAGTTCAGTCAGCCATTTATTGTTAAATTAATGCCAAAGTTGACATTTGAAATGTAAAAATCAAAATTCTGTAGACTTTCTACATGACAATGAAAACGTAAGCAGCAACGTGCTTTGGTTATGTTAGAGAATTTCACAGCGGATCCCCAACTACGCGATACATTCTCACTAACTAAATAAGGTCCAGTGAAGAAAACTGCACAGACTATGGGAAGAAAGCGTGGAACAATTGTCAGTTTCGATAAACTTTTAATTCTTACTTCAAAGTTTAATCCCTCCAAGTCATCAAAAAGCCTCAAAAGTGAATTTATTCTCCTGTTTAAGTCGTACAATAAGAAAAAAAACTTATGGAAGCTAGACTTATGGGTCAGAGCCCTCAAAATGTATCATTTCACAGCAAACGGAAGAAGACCTGCATCATAATAGGTAGAACAACATGCTATGGTCTGATGAAATGAAGATTAATTTGTTTGGGTTAAATGCAAAATGTACGAACATATTTCAGTTACATTTATACTTCATTTCTGCTTAATAAATAAAAATTTAAGAGGCTGTTAAACTGTGTCACTATGTAACTATACAGCTGACAAACTGCATAGAACAAATTTTTGCAAATGTGACTTTGACTACATTTAGTGGCCTCCGTATTTACTCATAGAATTTGACGATAGTATCGATAGTGAAAAAAATCTATCGATGGTCAGCCAAACACAAAACTATCGATACAATCGATTGTTTTGCAGCTCTAATTGGAGGTACTCGTCCAATTACGCCAACTTTTTGACTAATGACTTGTATTAACTATGACGTCAATCAAACCAAATTCATAAACTTTAGCTTTCGCCGTTCTCTATATAGAAAAAAGATCAATATTTACTCTTAATGGAAGGTAACATGCCCACTTATCCAATTCCGCTCACAATACTGTTTTTCTTATTTATCCCAATCAAATGCAACCTTGTTGCGACAATCGTGTGAAAGCTTTAAGGGCAATCATGCACCAATGTAAATGCCAAAATTACAACAATATTTATTGTATTCTTGTGGAGTAATTGAAGAAGACAATACTCACCAATTTTTATTTTTTAATTGATTTCTTTTTGAAAAAACACATGTTTGTACCGTACATTTATCATTATCATCCCTTAAAATATGCATTTTTTTAATTATTTGTATGTAAATTGCATCACAAACTTCTACCATTTTTTTTTTTTTTCATTATTTTGACTTTTTTATCAACCGGACACACGATAATCAAAGCCAATGCAATTTTTATTTTTTTAGAGAACAAATCATGTTTACTTTAGAGCATTAAATATAATTTGTAATTATATTTCAATTTAAATAAATATATATTTGAGTGAATTAATTTTTTTTAATTTATTGAAATGTTTTCTCATATGCACCATCAACGGCCCTTCTTGTGAGCCAATCTCTGATCCACACACATCTTCTTTTCTTTAAATCTTTTCTGCTAAATGTAGAGAAAATGTTGCACTAACTACACAGTTGTGCACTCACTTAAGAAATTCGGGCATTGACCTTGTTGGTCAACAGATCCACTTTAATCTTCTTGTTGTTGCATGGCTTACCCAAAGTAAACCACTTTTTTGATTCTATTTTGGCCTCAGTCGTGTGAACACATTTGGATTGCGCGTGATCATCGCCAAGCACTTTTTTCAATAAACGATCGACCTATGTATCGTATAGTCAAGCAAAATATGATGTATACGTTTACTTGATATGCGTTCAGCCTCAACCATGTGACGCAATTACATTCTTTAAATGTCCAATATCATTCAATGTATTCATATACTATTTCCAGTCAAAAAACATCTCTTGAGCAAAATGAAATTTTTGCGTTATTTGTACTTTAACCGCTATAGAGTTACCATACATAGAAATTCGATCCCTAATCGTCGGCTATTAGGAAACTCATTAATTTCATACACGACTCGAGCTGCTATTAAAAATGTTAACAAAAAATCAAAAAAATCCTTTATTTATTGATAAAACTTGTTTAACCTTTTGCTACTACTGTTACGAAATTATTTGATATGTAAGCTTTAAGTTAATTCTTTGTTAAGTAATAAAGTAAAAATGAAACCTAGCTATCGTAGGAATGTTAACGTCAAAACCGCAAAAGTCGGTATTTTTTAATTGGACAGGGCACAGCACCAAATGTGATGGTATATGATTTGAAATCAATCCAAGTGTTTCCAAACATTTTTGCTAATAACACTGTGCTAAAATTTGATATTTTTTCCGACATTTAGAGCGTGGAAACCTAATTCGAGTGCGTTTAATTTAGCGGTGCTAACAGTTTTTTAGGTTGGCTCTTATTTTCGATATATACCGTTATTTCAAGAATGGAGGCAATTGAACAAAATATATTATTCGCGTAACTCAAAAACTGTTTAGTCTATTGAATAAAAAAAAGAACTAAATTTCGCAATAAATTATCTTTTAATAACGCTAAAACTTCTTTTAATCTGCACAGCTGTTTTAAAAAAAATATTTTTTTAAAACAAAATAACAGTGGGATCTTATTACTACATACGTACGTACATATGTACGTACATATGTGTGATATTTTATTAATAAAACAGTGATATTTTATTATACGTACGTATTTACGTAGTAATGTGATCCCACTGTTCTTTTGCCACAAAAAAAAATAATAATAATATTTGTAAAATGACTTAAAGGTAATTTCATTGCGCAATATTGGTTCTTTAGCTTATTCAATAATCGAAATCATTTTTAAATTACGCAAATATATGAGATACAACCTCATCTATTTTCGAAATAACGGCATGTCTCGAAAACAAGAGCTAAACTAAAGAAACGGCTAGCGTCACTAGATTCAGCGAACTCGAAATATGTTTAACCATCGGGTGCCCAGCTTGTCAGTTTTTTCATCTAGCACAGTGTAATGAGGCACTATTTATGTGAAAAAAGCCATAAAGAAATCCAATTTAACTCTGTTAAGTTAACTACAATAACAAACTTTTTCAGTCTATTATACAAGGTACTCCAAGTTATTTCACAATTACTGTGTGAAAATTATGCCAAAAAGTTATGGTGTCTTAAATCTCATGTAGATGTTATAAAAATTACTTGTGCTTAAAAATATTTAAATACATTATTGTATTAAATTTTTTTTAAATCTTTTACAAACTGTTGTACATACTATATGTACATACTATATGTATGTACATGTCCAATTTTTTATTTTTTGAAACAATACAAAAAGTGTTACTGGGTTATCGTTTAACATTTAAATACTCATACGCACAAGTACACGCATACTCGTAAAAACTAACTCATACCGCTTGTTTACAAAACACACATAATATTTTTTGTTGTTTTTGTTGTGTGTTGTTATTTGTTAAATACGAGTACGTTTCATTCTTTCGTTTATGTGCTTTTCGTTTTTTGTTGTTTTTTTTTGCATTTTCAAACCCAAAACTGCACCTATTTAACCGTGTTCTCTATATTTTATATTTTTAAAGTTGTTGTTGTTGAATTTCTCTTTTTTTACTTAAAAAAAAGCTCTTGCATTTGCATTTATTTCTCCTCACTGTCTCCAAATATTTTGTTTTTAATGTTTTTGTGTATTTGCTGTAACTGTATGCGTGCGAGTTTGAACGATTTTAATCCAACAAAAAAGAAAATGCTGAGGGATGGAGAGGGAGAGAGAGAGAACAGGAAAGGCAAAGCACCCACTTTTTGGACAATCATAACAACAAATATTTTAAATAAAAAATTTTAAGCGAAGATGAAAAAAATAAATAAATTTGCATGTGTGTGTGTAACAAACAACAAGAATAGCAGCAAACAGCGCAAAGTAAACAACAACTAATAATCGTGTACGTGCGTACGTGTAAACAAATATTATACTTTGAAAATGGATGGTGAAGTGGTAAAAAGCAATATATTTTGGCCAACTACTGCTTAGACTTGTTAAAAAACTGTAATAGTTTTATTGTAGAAAAACGTTTAGGATCTTTACAAACTGTCTATTGAAATAGACAGATTACAAGCAAATAACGCTTTATAGATGGAAAATAGATCAAAACTGCAGAGAAAATATTAATTTTTTTTAAATGCTAAACGAGTTTTAACAAAAATGCCCATGTTTTGGATATTAAAATATTTAAGCAAATCTGTATATAAATAAGTCTCACGACAATTTATGCCGATTAATAGAATATCACTTTCTGAATTGAACAGTAGAGCTCAGTTTCTCCATGTTAACCTCTGACCAATTATAAATAAAAATTTTCTTCGCATAGCTTTACGTAGTTCTTACGCTCAATAGTCTTTATAAAGAAACATATTTTCTGTGAATAGCCTCAAAATGTCGTTATTATTTTTAACAAAATTTACAATTTTAGGTACATATAGTATGTGTAACCGGATTCTAGAGAGGGCCATTCTGTGTTGACTTTAATATTGTTTCTGTAGATCCATGACTTTAACTCTCTTAAGAAGATTAATTTTCATAAACCTTGGCTTAAAATAAGTAATTTTATTATTATACTTTGGTCAGTAATACCGCTTTTCATTTTTCATTCTTGGATAGGCTCAATTCACTTTTTTTCAGATAGAAAACTGTAGTCATAAACGTACCGCCGCAACTAGGGAGTTGCAAACGAACCACTATTTTTTTATATTAACTTGAAACCAGTACTCAGGGGATCACCCCCACTCATGCATTGCATTGTGCTGGTACTAGAAAATTGGCAGGGAAGACTTTCGCAGAAATATTATTTCACAAACGAACAGTGCGACTAAAGTGTGAACTTTCCCTGTAATGCGCTGTGTGATTCATTGGGCAACTAACTATAAAAGGATATTCTCTAAGAGAGATACGAGTACTGAGTAAGAATCTGTGATTATAAGGAATATATTCCTGTATTTCGTCAGAACACATTCCGTTACAGTAGTGAAAGAACAATGAACACACACTACATTGTGACAGTGTTCTAACGAATCGATAGAATTGGCTATTCTACCGTCATTAATACGCAACTTCGCCGTCATTAACAGTTTAACTGCCATGTGTATCACCGGTGTGCCACATTTTTGTTGTTGGTGTTAGATAACATTTTCCTGTTGTGGCTGAAGTATTTCTTACACCATCTGACTCCTTAATATCTAGATTACCCCTAATCAAGATGACACCACACAACAATGTCTGTGCTGCTCTTGATGTTCTAGGCATGAGAATTCATCAGAAGCATTTGAGTGCCTCAGTTTCTTAAAATAGTGTAAGAAATACTTCACCCATCTGAACCCACTTCGGAAATTTTTTGCTTTTTTTGTTGTTCATATTCTGCGTTCTCGCTTCAATACCCAAAGTGCTTTGCCCACGATCAAAAGAATATGAATGACAAATATTGTTGTCACCTGCAAATGAATAGATATGATTAGAAGTGAGAAAAAGGAAGTCGTTAGGAAATATTAGAAATAGAGTGGGAGAAAAAACAGAGCCTTGTGCTACCCATAACTTTATCCGGAACTCATTTGATAAAATCCCATCTATAAAAAATTTTCGAAAATTTTGAAAACAGATCCTTGCGCGGCAGCGCCTATCAGAAAAATAGTATCACTTGCCAGGTATTTCTTTTTGTCACACTGTGTAGTCACTCTTATAGTGCGATTTCTGAGAAACCTATTGGAACCTTTATCAAACGCTTCGGAAATACCCTGTGCTACAAACTTGCGCTTACCAAATGCATTAATTGACTTATTCCATCTTTCGGAGTGTAACGCCAGCATATCGCCAGTAGAGCGGCTTCTACGGAAACCGTAGTAATGCTAGCTCAGCAAATTGCTGTTCTTTAAATAACTTAAAAGGTGGTGATTAATCATACTCTCCCTAACTTTGGAGAGTGCCAAACATTGGTAACCTTTCAGCAAGATGCGTGCGGGTACTTCAACGATAAGACGCACTGAAAATATTAGCCAATGAACGTGAAAGCGTCAACGATCACTGCTTCAGTACCATGTACAGTATTTCCGGCAAGGAACTAAAGGCCACAAAGAACTCTTTCCATTCGGTTCTGTTTGATGAAAGTTTTATCTCGCTCCAGCTAATACTACTTCGGCTGACTTCACTATATAGTTGAAGCCGCCAGGTGTGCGATAGACAGCCAATTCTGCGTGTGCTGCCCTAAAGATTCCAATCAATGGCCTCCCGGCCATTACCACCCTGAGGTTTGCTCAGCATGTGAACAAGCCAGCGCCATTTGCGTTAAAGTAACTCAATATGAATTAGTCGTTGATCGGTCTTAAGCCTATTGCTTGGCCAAAATATACCGAGAATTTTTTGTAAACAGTGGCTTAAAGATACTAGGATGACATTTAGGCCGTGGGATATGGTGATCTAGTATTCACAAGCATCCAGAAGAATCCATTTAACACAAGAATTAAATATGCCGATCTTAGCACGTCTAGAGATAGCGGAAATTTCCATACAAGGAGTAAGATTCCGAAAGACAAGTTAGCCATCGAAATTCGTTAAGCTACATAATTTCTACAACTACCCAGCAGAATGATTTCACATTTTCCAGCTCTGCACTCTGTACCTTAAATTTGCCACAGCTCAGATTGTTGCAACGCATCACCTTGCTTTTGCATAGATTAGCTTTTGCAGCCTCTGTCTCGAGCAATTCAAGTTAAGCGGTCGTATGGCGGTGATCATGCGATAAAACACAAATATCGTCTGCATATTTCAGGCTCTCGAGTTGTTGATAGAGCTTCCATGTAATACATCTGTTAATCCGAATATCCCGGCGTACTATAATATTTTGGATAAAAGAGAATGCATTCCTAACGAACACCAGTTGCAACGTCAAAGCTGTTGTTCAACTCGTTATCGTGCATAATCGAACACTTAACATTGCTCTAAAAAACTCAAAGTATACATTTTTCAGGTGGACAAACCTTACAAGCAAGAGTGCTCCAAATTGCTTGATGGTTCAGGGTATAGAAAGCTTGTGCAAAGTCTATTAAGACTGGGTAGAGGGGAAACTGTCATACTGACTGCTCCATAACAGTTCAGAGAGCGACGCAAGACAGCCAGATCCAGGATAAGATGAGACCATACTCCCTGTATGGTAAAAGGCCAAGGAATTTCAGGACAAAGGAATAGCTTCTTCCTCTGCGAATGAACCCACTCACCCATTTTCTATATTAAATTACAAGAAAAATATTTATTAAACGAATAAGTTCATTAAATACGACTTCAATCTTAATTGTTTTATCATAAAAAAATTTTCTAATACTTCTGGCAAATATAAACGTTAAGCTAAATGTCACACACACACACACACAAATAGTTAGAGATTGGAATAATTAAGGAAACCTCTTAAACAGAATAATGTGTTTGTTGGCTTCTTTCGTTTTTTAAAGAAAATTTATTTCAATTTGAAATATAAAACAGAAAGACGAAAAAAAACATAAAACACATTGACAGCATTTAAACAAGTGGGACAGTAAAGTCTCAAAATGCACTCATTTACATATAGGCGCCTAATGCTAGGCAATACAATATTACATGCAAACATACACAAATAAATGCATGCGAGTAAACAGAGATAAAAAAACAAAAGTCTTACAGTTAACCTCCAGCTAAAAGATAATATCCTAGGCAAGAAATAACAACAACAACAACAACAGAAAAAACAAAAAAAAGAACGAAATAAAGTTGAAATTCTATTTAATATTAAATACAAAAGGATTTTATTTTCTGTTATTTTTTTTTCTCAGTAGTAGTTACTCACTCTCGCTCTTCAAAAAATACAAACAAACAAGCACGCACACACTCTGGTATGGCAACACATCGTTACTCCATAGAAAGGAAAACAAAAAATTATAAACAAACACTGTAACACACGCATGCATACAAACGTAAAGGTATGAGCAAGAATATACACAAACAAACTATTTAGAAAGACAGACAATGATAGAGAAAGAGAGAATGAGAGGGAGTGAGGAATAGATATATTATGGTTTTAGTGAGAGGTGGCAATGAAGTTTGTTTATGCATGTCTATGGCTATGGTTATGTCTATAACGTAAAGAGAATTTAGTGTTTGCGTATGGGAGTGTGTGTGTATGTGTGTGTGTTTGAAACAGTGTGCGTGTGTTGTTTTCTGTTTGAGTAGACAAGCTTTTTGATTTAAACTTTGTCTTCTTTCACTTTATTTCTCTTCGTTTTTTTCAAATTATTTTTTGTTGTTTTTCGTTTCTTTTCTTTAATTCAACATTCCTTTGTTTTGTCATACGCAATTTTACGCTGCAATTGCATGCGTATATGTCTTCATTAAAAATTTTATATGAAAGCACATATATAAGTGAGTGTGTGCGTAAATAGGGAGCCTAAAAAAACGAAAGAGACAAGAGTATGTAGAACTTTAAAGGGAAATGCCTAAAAACATTGGTATGAGTTATGTTGATTTTTTGTTCGTTTTTCTTTTTATTTTTTTGGTAAGGGCTCCCATAACAGAGATGGGAAGTTAAAAGTGCATGTGCAGTAGATAGTTACATATACACTTTCACATTATTACAGACACACACACACACAAAGTTGTTATAAATGAATGATGATTGAACGTAATAAAAAAAAGAGTTTTTTTTTTGTTAAGCAAACTGCATAAACTTTTTGATGCAGTTGAAATACGCAATGTATGTTAAATGTCTGTGAATGTGTGTTAATTTCTTTTTCTTTTTTTTGTGTCTGAAAATATGTGTTTTGGGTTACTTACAGTGACTGAAATTTGTGAATGGGAGCAAGAAGAAGTAGAAGACAAATTAGTTTTCTTTTTTCTCAAAAAAGAGTTAAAAAATAACTACAATAGGTTGACACAATCGCCATTAGAGCTGAAGTAAGACAAGGATCAAACATTGTTATTGGCTGCGTACTGCAGAAAACCTAATCCACAGCAATAGGAATAACCTGGGATCTGAACGATTCGACTTTGCTGATGGCATTTGTCTTTTGGCTTGGAACAGATACAACAGACATAAAAGGTTAGACTCAGTACAGTTAGAGACATCAAAAGCAGAGCTCAAAATCGGCTTGCCAGATAGCTGTTATATCGCTTAATTTACAACATTTTTTATAGCTCGCGAAAAATTAAGATCAGAATCAGTCGAGATCAGAATCAATCGTTAGACCAGGTTATAGAAGCTCATAATTAACAGTTCCCTTTCAATCACATTAGACACACAACGTTACCTTTCTTAGTGTCAATTTTGGTTTTTCCACTATCTGCGAAGCTTCACCTTGCTTCGTCCATGCCCTTTTTCGTACATTATTGTCTTAAGTGATTCACTTTTCATCGCCAGTAATAGTTCGGACCAATCAAGTAAGCTATAGTGTTGCCTGATGCAATTAATGTTACCAGAAATATTACATTTTAGAGCCATCTACCGACCAATATTTTTGTCTGGCAAGATTTTCTATAAATTTTGCAATGTTAAATATGGCAACCCCAACTCAAAGTTAACATTACCAAAAAGAAGGTTATGCGAACCATTACCTCCAACACAACTAGTCTCCAAATTCACAACCAACATTTGGATGCAGTAACATGATTCTGCTACCTTCGGAGCATTTTAACATCGGCTTGTGGTTCGTGCGCGGATATAAGAAACGCAATAAGTGCCGGCAATCAGGCATTTGGCCACCTTAATTCTATATGACGATCCTCAAACATTTACGTCAACTCAAGATGAAAATATTAAACTTCTGTGTCAAATCTACGCTTTTGTGCGGATGTGAGTCCTGGAACGCCAAGGTAAAGGACGTATCGGCAATCCAGACATGCACAAACCGATGTTTGCGACGAAACTTGAGAATATTTTGGCCATCCACAATCTCCAACCACAACCTCTGGCATAGGACAAATAAAATTCCAATAAAAACCAAAATTTTCAAAAGGATGTGAAAATGGATAGGGCATACGTGGCTGATATAACTAAAATGGCCACAGAATGAAATCCGCAAGGAAGCAGAAGATACAAGACAGCTGATAGACAAGGAAGCTACAACATTTAACAATAGAATAGATTTAAGCCGCCTTACAGAGTCGAAAGGACGTAATAGTATACTTGTTTTGATTAGCATTGAATGTTCTCCTCTCTTAGTTTAATCTCCCTCATTGTATATGCATGTGATACGTTATTTGCTGCTTGCAAACGTACTGCATTAAAAATTATTTTTTTGTCGTGCAATATCAACCCTATTTTATGTTGTTGTTGTCAGCAAACATAAAATGCGTTTGCATTTCATGCGTTTTTAAACGTTAAAAACACACACACACATATGCACATGGAATTTTTGCATTTTTAAACAAAAACAAAAATGGAAAAAAGAACGAAAAAAAATCGTTAAAAACAAAGTTTGAGTCTCTGGAGGACATTAACCTTTATGTGGTGCAGCAACAAAAAAACGAAAAAAAATGAATATTTCGCATATGGCCCATTACAAAATGTGCACACACTGTCGCTAAATGCTCTCTCTCCGCCATTTCTATCTTATGCACTTATTGGGGTCTCGCAATGAATTAGGCCTATGCTCTCACTCTTTCACACTTCCTCTCTCTCTCTCTCTCTCTCTCTCTCTTGCTCCCATGCAGAGCAAATACTAATAAATTTAGAGAAAAATTTAAAAGCGGGAGTATATGTATGTATGTATGTATGTGTGCAATAAATGATAAGTAATGGTAGTAGAATGTGTTGTGTTGCAAAACAAACACATGATTTTTCGTTAATTTTTCCCTTATTGTTTCTTTTCTTTGTTGTTGTTTTAGTTTTTTAACTTAAATCATTTAAAAGACTGATATTTTTAATTTTCAAAACAAACAAAATTTAAATTCTCCCACTGGTTTTCATAATATGCAATTAACCCACAGCTACAAAGTATACTTCTTAAATCAAAGAAAATTCTTTGATTTTCGTATTTAGTTTTCTTTGTTTGTTTGTTGTTGTTGTAGATGTGTTTTTAGTTGAATTATTTTCAATAATTTTTTCCATTGAATTGTGGTAAAAAGACTTTTTTTCTATAATACGAGTAGAATGCATTTTATTTCGCTTTCTGTTTTATAGAAATCATTTAGAAAATAAAAAAAAAATCAGAGCTAAACGAAGTTGAAGAGAAACAAACACGCACTTCTTCTATTTGAATATTAAAGAACAGCGTCAGCACTTGCACATTTTATTTCCATTTTGACGCATTTGTTAGTGTGGTCATTAATGATAAAACAAATGCCCTATAGATAAATGAATAATCTTTCCTTTTTTATATTTTCCTTTAAAACTCTCAAGGGTATAGTAGAAAAGCAGTAGAAAATTATTACCATTAAAGTCAACGGTTTGTCCACCATCAACGATAGACAGATAAAAAAATGTTAGCCAGTTTTGCTATCTCGGAAGCATAATTTACAAAACTAGTTGATCGGGCCCCAAAATATGTTGATAATATCTCAGACCATAATGCCCAGCAAATAGGGCATTAGGTCGCTTCAGTTTAGCCAGTGTTATTATTTCATAGCCGAGCAAACTCCCTACCAACCCAAGTGCTTACCCTTGTGGTATATCCCATAGGAATACCAAGAAAAATGGTTGAACTCCAATGAAAACCCGTCAGACTCTTCTACTAGCTAAGAATTCAGCTGTTTCGTTTCCTTTGTATCCTTGTTGTATCCACTAATTTAATTCAGCAATTTCAGATAAGTCAATTTTTGACTTAAGCTTGCCAAATGGCAAGACTTTCACGGCTGCTTAACTGTATCGACGTAACATTAATGACTTAACTCTTCGACTTTTCTCCTGGGAAATTGAATGAATTTGCCCATAGATTCAATTAGTCTAGATATAGAATCTGGTACAGCTTATTCATTGAGAGATGTCTCTATTGTTCCTATTGGGATGTTGCGGGAAATATGCATGTATTTTCCCTATTAAAATGAGCTTCAGTTTCGTCGCCTGTCCGCTTTGAGCCATCGGTAAAACTGTCTATGCCTGGGAAATAGTGTCACCGGTACAACAGGAATAGTCCAACCATAAATTCCATCATTAAAGTGGAAGGCAGAAAGGATTGGCAACCCAATGGGTAACCCATTAAGCCCACCAGGGTTTTATTGGGTATTATATTTAAGAAAACCAGGGTGGGTGTTTTTTATTTAAATGTTTTCGTAGTTTATTCACAAGAAAACTAAGTATAATTTACGTATTGGGACTACAAATTAAATCGGTCCGTTTTCCCCAGTCCCCAGTTAATTTCCAAATCCTGTATCAGAAAAAATTATCGTTTTTAAAGACGCTCTAACTTTGAGACCGATTTTATATTTCTTCAAAGGAAATGATTCGGTAACATGTTAAAAGATAAACTTATACCTCATTATACGGCCGCTATTGGTTTTGACAATATCGGTCATAAATCGAAATGTCATAAAACGATATGAGCATGTGTTGCGTTTGCTTCCCTTACACTTTTTGTTAAAAAAAAAAAACAGTGAATCCACGATATCAACGAAACTAATGTATTTCTTAAATCAAACCATATTGAGAAATAAAACTCTGTATCCTCTGTATCGCTTAATTATCGCATTTTCCACGTGCTATATGTTACAAATTCTTTATTACACCCAATATACCATTTTTAACCATATTAGCGCTTGTAAAAATGGCGCCATATTTTCTTAACCCCTTTTTTCGACTTTTTTATGTGTTGTTGTTGACTTCACAGTTTCATACTCTTGCCAGTTTTAAAACAAAAGTTTTAAAAAAGTTCTGCATTTTATTTTTATTTTTTATTTTAGTTCGTTTAGTTCTCCCTTCTCTAAAATGAAATTTTTTATGCATTTTTTTTCTATTTTACTGACTGCATTTAGTTGGCCAAATCTACACGCATATACACGCATGCAAACAAACAAACAACAAAAACAATAACGACAGGCAAAAAGGAAATGAACGAAATAACGAAAGGAGCGTAAAAAAAGTGAAAGAAAAAAATTTAAAAAAAAACTTGGGTTGTTGTATGTCACGTTTAGTTTAGAGCGCCATATCGACAGTTAAATGTTCTAAATATAACACACTTGCACACTCGCACACTCACACACATGCTCATATAAGACTGTTTATTGTAAAACTATTACAAATACATGCAAACATATTTTGAAATACAATTTTAATTTTTAAACTGGCAAATAGAAGAAGGGAAGTTCATTTAAAAACAGAAAAATTAAATAAAAATAATTAAAGCAACAAAAGCACTACTGTTACCAGTGCTAAACTAAACTTCTTTTTGAGGCAGAGACTATAAAAAGTAAAATCGTTGGTTTGGCAATTTTCCTATTTTTCTAGGTGGCCGTCATGCTGCAAGTGTGTTGGCAACCTGATATTTTTGTTTCCATTCTTTTATGAAAGTTTTTATTATTTACAGGCTTTTTATTGTTGTGTTGTTGTTGCTAACTCTTACGCAGATTTTTTCTCTTATATTTTCGTTACGTCTTCCTTTTTGATTTGTTTAGTTTTTAGTTTCCGGTTTTTTTTTTTCTCTAAAAATTCAAATTTCAAATCCCGCCTAAACAAACAACACAAACATTTACACTTATACACAAACACGCGCTTTTACCCATACATAAACACTTGTAAACGCATAAATTCTCATTTACTCACATGTGTTAAGAATACACTTACATTTGGGAGAGAGAGTGTTGCCATTGACAAATCGTTTAATTTGTATACCAAAATTATTAAAAAAGTTATCTTTTCAATAATAGAAAAGTTAATTTTCAAAAATGTAAGTATCAGATCAATTTCTGTTAATTCAACCAATACAGCAAAACTCGGTAATAACGTGGGGTCAACAAAAATTATTCGCTATAAGAAAACTTTGTAATAAGTGTAGTGATATGCCAAAAAAACAGCGTTCAATTATTTTTATATTTTTATTTTTATAAGCAAATTCGCTTAAAAACAGAGGTGATCTTATCATACAACAATTTTTGATGCTCAATTCACATGTATTCTTATGATCTAGATTTTATTCGTCACTGAAACAGCGACGAGTGTACATGCGTAGCGGAGGAATGTAATTTTTTAAATTTTTTTATTTGAAACTATATTATTTATTAATTATTTCCGATAATACTTAAATTTTTACAAAAAATATTGGGATTTTCACATTTTCAATAACAATAAATTCATTCAGATACTAATAATTCAACTTAATTCTCAGAGAGCAATATTCATGTTCTCACTAACGCAATTACATTTTTGTTTTTGAACAACACTGCTTGAAACTACAAATATCTTTAAATTTTTTCTATAAAAACTTTAATTTTTTTCATTTTTTTTTGTTTTTTTGTTTTTTTTTTGTTTGTTAACGCAATATCCGAATTCTTTATAACGACGTTTTACTGTACATTTCTTTCAATAAAATAAACGCTTTCCCAATACTAAATGTACTTTTCTTTCAATAATTTGTTGATTTCTTAACTCTTCTTTCACTTGCTCAATATTTTCATCAATTATTACGAGAGCGGTCCCAAAATTATTGCAGTGTTTAATGATTTTTAAGACAATGCACCAATTCAAACATTCACTACTTCGATTGCTAAAATTAATAAAAGTCTAATAATTTTTTGAACTTCTTATATCATGTACACACGTAAGTCGTAAGTGGCAGTTAAGGGATTTACCATACAAAGCCACAATTTATAAATTGTCCAATTAGTATATAATTGAATGAAATTTAAAATGCAACCCTGTGTGAAGCATATAGGATGAGAACAGGCAACTCTATGTGAAGTTTTGTTCAGTGAGGAGTGACAGCTTACTGTATGTAAGAGAAATCTGTATTTGTACAAATTTTCAAAGAGTATTTTTTAAAATCATTATTTTATAATAAAGTAAATATTAAAAATATTGTTTCTTATATGATTTTAAATAAGGATTGTTTTTGAGAAAAATATTAAAATTCAAGTTAATAAATTTTTTTTAAGGTTGTATGAATACGGATTTTGCATACTGTATCATATGTCATATCAAATATAATATTATCAAAAGGAAAAAGTAAACAAAATGTCTATGTCTATGTCTATATATATTGAATTTGTGTTTTTTCTTTGAATTTTACTTAGTGTTACGAAAACAAAGTTTAGGAACAACTGTCGTTTGTTACATCGTTAAAATAAATAAACAAAAGGTGCAAGAATAACTATACGTGCTGTTTATAAATAACCAAATTGACAACAACAAACATTAGCAGAAATAAAGTAAATAAAAATAGAGCGGCAACAGCAAAAATTAACAGCAACGAAAACAAGTAACAAACAATAAACAAGCAACAACAAATATTTAGAGCTGAAAGAGGAAGATGTTTACATTCACACGGCTACATAAGAACTAAAAAGAAAATAAAAGAAAAAAATGGAATCTACCTCAAATATCGAGAGGTTCGAGAGCTTTCGATGTATTGTGTACTCAGCCATATAAAAAGCACATCAACGCGAACAACAAGCATTTTAATCTGTTATAAACTCAGCGTGAAGAGATTTATTTGGTTTGAACTCGGTGTGAAGAGAGTTTATAAGGAGTAAGCTCGTGAAGCTAGTAGTGAAATAAAAACCAGTTTAGTTGGAGCTAACTCAGTAAAGACAGTTAAGTGTGGATAACATCTGGTTGAAAGGGTTGTGATCGAACCTAAGATATAACTACGATCGGGTTGGAAGATGTTTAAGAAGAAAGATCTGTCGAGTAATTGTTGCTGTTTACGAAAACAAAACTGTGTTTAATAAAGGATAATAATTAAAAACCAAACAAAGATTTATTTTATTTTAACTGCAATCTACGAACTCATAAATACACGTTTTTAAAAAAGTAGAAACGTAACAATATGTACATTCTTTTTAACGATAAAATTTTACTAATGCCAAAACTGTATGCACTTACGAACAAAATGTATTAAGATTGCAGCTGTCACATGCTAATTGTGCAACGCTAATTGCTACTAAATACAAAAGCTCAATTAATCGTTTCAATTAAAAAGTATGTCTGAACATGGTATTAGAAGAGCTTGTGAAAATTAAAAACCTTTAAATAAAAAAAATTTACCAGATGGCAACACTTTTGTGCGTTCGCATAAAAGCTAGAGTATTTCTCTCTGTTAGTGTGTGTGCGTGTATGAGTGCTTGTTTACCACTAGGCTCTGCCTTAAATGTGCGTGTGATCCTCTATTATTTCTTTATGCCTTTTACTTTAAAAATAGCTTGGAAAAGGGGTGGTGAAGGTATTAGCAAAAAGGCCTCAGAAAAATTTTCGATGCGTAAAGTTGTTTTTGTTGTTGTTTCTAAACACAATCACTCACATACAATATATTCGAAAACATATTTATACCCTACTACCAAAAATTATGTTTGTGCTGTTGTTTTGCTTTTGAACAAGCCCATCAATTAAACGCCATTCTATGAATTAAGTTGATAATGTTCTTTCTTAGACTTATCCATGTGAATCTGTTATTAAGGTACATCCCATAGGTGGGATGGGCAACAACAAAAGTTTTCCAATCATGTCTTCTAACAAGTTGATTTTATGCCGCCCGCCTTCGTTGAGCTTGAACTTGTATTCTGTATGGTTAATTAAGTCTGCCTTTGTGTCGGCTACTATATGAGTTTTACTCAAGAGATTCCTTGATAATACTGATAACAGGTTTCCTTCAAACCACCGAAACTTGCTGCCTTTAATTTCGTTAAACACTGGCATTTGATTGTATAATTCGAAATTATATGTAGGGTGTTATTTCAGCTGCACGAGAACTATCGATATCGATAACTGTGTTTTTTAAACTGTGTTGACATTTCTGTTCAGTAAGGTAATGCAATTCATCGTGAATCTTTAAACGCCAGAACTAGCCTTCCAAATTGCTTAAATTTACTTTGAAAAAAAATAAATCTGTTAGCGAAGTTCGTAGAGCACTTTGACCAGCTTATTTTTGGTTAAATGGCTACGCTCCAATAAGCAAAATTGCCGTATTTGGTGCAAGGACAATCATCCTGCAGCCACTAACGAATCACCATCAAATTCATTAAAATGGCTGTAATTATCGGTCCTTATATCTTTCGAAATGAGTAAGGAGCTGCAGTTACGGTAAATGGCGAGCGCTATCTAGCCATATTGATTGAATTCAACAATGTTTGGTTCCAACAAGACGACACAACTTGCCATACAGCGCTTTCTTTCAAAAGTGGTCCTGTTCACTAGTTCCCTCGTTCGTGACACTTAACTTCTTATGTTAAACCATTGGTTTATGCCGACAAACTAGCAACTATTGAAGCTGTTGGCCAATATTCAACCCACCATTGACGCCATACCGCCAGATTTATTTGAAAAAGTAGTCAAAAATTGGACTGATCGAATGGACTATGTAACTCGTAGCCGCGGTGTTCATCATATTAAAAAAATTAATGCCATCAAATTATCTACATATAAGATTATATTTAAAAAAAAAATCATTCCAACAGTACTTCGGTCTTGCATTATTATTTTAAGCTCTACAGCTCTTAGAAAATACCCTATAGTTATCAGAAGAAATCAAATGTACACACGTATTTTTAGCAGTGTAAAAAATTTCTTTGACTGGCTGAAAAATTACGAGAACTACAGTTAATGATCTTAATGATAACGCTAGAGTTGAGTAGTTCGTGAACGGCGTAGTTCTATTGAAATATTCACACAAGTGTACAAAGTGGGCGAGTTATTACAAATTTTTACTCCTTCAAAGGTAGTGCCAGTCTGCAGCAGCACTGCTTTACTGGACAAACGATTTAACAGCTGATAGTTGCTTTTTGTTTAGTTTGGTTTGACATTTCATTATGGGTAGACTTACACCAGAACAGCGCTTACAAATTATTGAAATTTTTTATTAAAATAGTGGTTCTATTCGTCAGACCTATCGTCCAAAATGTTGTTCTCAAATGAAGCCTATTTTTAGTTGAATGGATACTTAAATAAGCACAATTGTAGCATTTGGTAGTAAGGATAATCCACAAGCTTTCGGTAAAACACTATTACATTCACAGAAAATTACTGTCTGGTGCGCTTTCTGCCGGAGTCATTAGCTCCAAAGTCTTCAAAAAAGATGATAGTCAGAATTACACTGTTAAGAGTAAATGGCTTCGGGACATGATTGGAAATGTTTTCGTACCTCAATTAGCTGGCATTAATCTTCTAACAGGACGGAGCCACAAGACACACTTCGCACGCTACAATTGAAAAAAACATTTGATGGAAAAGTAATTTTCGTAATATTTCAATTAATTGCCCACTAAGATCGTGTGATTTAACCCCATTGGATTATTTTCTTTGTTGTTATATAAAGTCAACCTGTCTACGTCTATAGACCAGAGACATGTAAACATCAGCAAGTCAAAATTCGAAGAGCTGGCGAAATACGTCCGCATATGCTGCGAAAATTGATGTTCCACATTGCGCCTTTTAACGCGCCAGCCGTGGCGGCCACATGAAAGAAATCATATTTAGACATTAATGTCATAAAGTTTTCTATTAAACAAAGCCCGTTTCATAAATATTGTTACGAAAATAAAATAACTAAAAAGAAAATACACCACATCAGAACTGTATTGTGGAATTTTAGTCTATTAGTTTGATTTGTGTATTTGACGGCATTTCCAATTCGACCATCTTTGGGAGATGTGAGAGCGTTTCAAACATTTTCGGAATATTCCAAACTGTAGGCAATTAGGTATATAAGGAGTCTGCTGTGCCTATGTCGATATAGTTATCGTTTTGCAGTCATAAAGTAAAGTCGTATTTAGGCGTAAATAAAAGTGTTGTATAAACGAATATTAAGTGCAAGATAAATAAGTTGGAGGCTATATAGTTATAATTGTATACTGTAAGTGAGGAAATAAAAATTGTAAAAAAACCAACAACATGGTGTTTATTTTATTTTGACGCAATTATTAAGAACTCAAACGTTTTAAAAAAGTTAAAACATAACAATATTAAAAATATATTCCTTTGTTTCGTTAGTTTGACACTTATGTAACTGTAAAAAACAGCCGATACAAGCAGTGCTATCAAAACATGTAACATGTGTAGATTCCTCTAGCTCTGTAGTTCGAAATCTGCAGCTACAACAAATATCTGATCACTGAACTATTGAACTAAAGAACGATCTAGTTCTTTAAAATGCGCTGAACTAAAAAGAGCGTACACCAAAAAGAGCTGAAGCACACAACTCTAGAGAGGAAATTTATTTCTTCTAAAACATGCATAGTGATGTAAAATAACTTATAGTCGGACATTACTATATAAAATTTATTTTATTTGTTATTATGCGCTACAATACATACACACATGAATAAATGTATAGTGAAGCATAAGTATTTGTTCTTTAGTTCGTTATAAGTTTTTTTATTTGCAAGTTTCCTCCTTTTAAAATTTCATTTTTAATTTCATATTATTTTAGCAGAGGTTTTTAGAAGAAAAAATATAATAAAATTCAAATCAAGACAATTAGCGTATTTAAAATGGCTGGTTTGGGATTTCAAAACAAATTTTTTAAGTCTAATTTGAGTAAAAGTATTTTTATTGCTAATGCTGTAGATATTCGTAATTAAATTTAATTGAATAACAGCAGGTATTGTTTAAAGAAATGAGTTTTTTAATTCTTTTTTAAGTAACAATTAAAAAAATTTTCGAATTTCTTTTGAAATTTGAAACAGACTTTAAAGGATATGTTGTTTTCTTTTTTTTTAATATGACTTTTATGCCCTTTCTCTTTACTTTTCTGTTCATTTACTTAATAAAATTGTTATAGACAAATAATTAAGGGTTTGAAACCTGAAATTTATTTTTTTTTCATCTTTCTACACGCCAGAAAAAGAAAAAAATTACTGTAATTAATCGATGTGGTCTTTGCATGCAACATAAAATTAAAGAACAATTTTTTAGCAAAAATAAATGTGTCAAATTCTTAACAAACGCATTAAAATGCCAATTTGAAAAAAAAAATGCAATAACAGGGTCACCATCTAGACCTATGGCTTATAAAAAAGAAAAATATTTTCCGTGTTGTTTCTATTTTTTTAGCCCGCACATATTAATTAATTAATTAATTATAGTATTTTAACAATGGTTTCGGTGACATTTCTATTCGCAAACAAAATAAATTGTGCCCATTGGTATTCATTTCTTTTTTTCAATTCTTTATATATATATTTTTTTTTCTTCAAATGTGTATGACTAACACACCCTTTAATTTAAAATTCTAAACAAATGAACTGTTAGCGGGAAAATATTCATACAATTCAGAAAAATAAACCACAACAACCGACACGAACATATTGCAAATATTATTTCTTTTTAGAAAATACTCTTATTAACATGCGTGCGTATGTAAATTTAAAAATGTGTATATATTGTATATACAAAATTGCTATAAAAAATTAAATAATACGGAGTACATTGTCAGAAGTTTGTCAAAAACAGCATTGCTAACCGACAGTCGAAAATGTTTCCAAAAATACTGTTTTGACCCGGCAATATTTTTATACAATATTTGTCTGATGAAAAAAATTCCTGAAAACCTAAGACAATGTCTGACGACAAAGAAATCATAAGAATGCTTTACAAATATATATGACATACTTTTACAGCATTTGGTTGATTGGTTTATGTGGGCACCAGTAGCTTCTACAAGTGTTATGTAGTGTCTTCTTCCACAAACATTCAAAAACCGCACAATCTTGGGAAAAATCTTTCATCCGCTCCATCAGGTTGAGGTATCTGAGGAGACCACCTGCTACAATGGCGGATGTTGCCGCCACTGTTTGTCCACTTTCTATAAATATTTTTTCTTAGTCTATTATTGCTATAAAATTATTTTATTTTAATGGTAACCCCGCTTAATTGTCAAAATTACATTAATTTTCCAATGTGTGAATTTTCTAGCAAAATAGGCGGTAAATGTAAAAGTCATAGAAAGGCTAAACTCAAGAACATTTACATCAAAGCACGTTTTATCGCCAATAACGAAACCTGCTCGGAGTCCAAACTAAAAAAGAATTTCAACATCATCAATTTGTAATTAAATAAATGGATTTAATTTTGTCAAAAATCTATTGGTACGAAGAGCTTGGGTAGCTTCGCTTTTTAACAGCGTATATTGCGGAAATGTCGCATGGAAACCATTAGGGCCGTACATTCACATAGGAAGAGCTCAACAGTCTCTTCCTCTTCCACCTCGCATCAGCTGCGACATTGGTCGTTATACTGTAATCCCATTCTACTGGCATAGCTTCCAATGGATCAGTGTCCGGTAAGCGAAGCCATCAACTTCTTGACCCTTTCACCAACCTGAAGTTGGTAAAGTGTGATCTAAAGGCAAAGATGGCCGCCAGACTGTCTACTCAAATACAAACGCGCCCTCTAATATCATCCCGAGACATCTCAGCCTGAAAAACACTCTAGCCATCCAGAAGATTGTAGTGGTGATTCAGATCAGCCTCCACCGAAAAGACTCCGGATCAAACACCACACTACATTATCGAGCCATCAGTTCAGACCTTGATGCCGAAGTCATTGTGTGGATCGCCAAGATTCCATTCAGAACGGTAAGGGATTCTCACACCGAATCTTCTATCGAAGTTGCGCTCTAAAGTGCAGAAGTTCAATTACGAGTATGCTAATGAGCACAGTGATGCTAGTGAACTGCGAATCCTCCCTCCACCAAGTTCCTAAGAATTTTAGTTTTATGGCTTTCCGTCCACAATTAGCCTCACGTTATGCAAGTTAGTTCACCAATTTATTTTCCACATAACTCTCATAATCAGTAACCCAGCCCAACTTAACGCTATTAAAGTTCCCTAACTTGTATAGTATTTATAGAAGGTTCGTAAGCCATTTTTGAGGTAATCATGGTCGATTGAAGGTACTTGAGCCGCTTAACTATGTTCTCATCCTCCTATGCAGACACATACATTCCGATGACATGAATTTCTGTCTAGAAAATTGTCGGGCCAT
Source organism: Wohlfahrtia magnifica (assembly GCA_023159175.1). Taxonomy (NCBI): domain Eukaryota; kingdom Metazoa; phylum Arthropoda; class Insecta; order Diptera; family Sarcophagidae; genus Wohlfahrtia; species Wohlfahrtia magnifica. The sequence goes on from JAKWBJ010000189.1 coordinate 298,045, forward strand.
ACCTAAGAGACCGGCTCTAAATTGATAAACTATTCTCAGTGACATCATGTCATGAAGAATTGGATTGGAAGGAAATCCCAAGAGATCCTCAAACATCCCTTGATTTCCACAGTTTTTATGGTAAAACACATACTATTCAACATAAAATTATTTACATATATTTAAAGCATTATTGGAAGATAGTCAACCGACAAACGTAATTAAAACCAGACAAACTTCTTTCATCATTTATTTCTTGTGTAATGCTTAAATTTAAATCTTTCATAGCCAGATAAGATTATTATTTAATATCCTGCAACGTGCTTAACATGAAAGCTTGCATATCAAAGAAAATTAGACAAATATGCTGCATCAGACAAACCGACAGCATTATTTAAGATAAAACATTTTTGTAATTTCTTATTAATTTTTTATTAAAAAATGTTTACTGGTAATACATTTATAATAAAAAAATATTTCCGTTTTTATTAATTTGTCATTGTAGGCTTAGAACGGGTCGCTGAGGAGCTAATGGGGCGCAGGAAATGGAAGCAATATCAAGAAACATTAATGCGAACCCACTTAAATTCCGACCAATTTGTTGCATCAATCGAAGACAACAATATCGAACTGAAGAAAGAGCTGGATAAGTCATATAGTAAACACGGTGAATTTATAGGAGAAACTCTACAACCAATAACAAAAGAAGAAATCTTAAACCTCAAAGAGAACCACCGCAAAGATATAATAAATATACAACAACAACAACAACAAGAGAAAGGAGAGCAAGTGCAGGAAAATCAGCAACAACATCACATTCAACTAAAAGAAGATAATCAAAAAGAACTCCAAAAAGCTAAAGAAGAAACAGGTAAGAGACGCTGGAAATAAAAAAAAAAAAATAAAAAAAAATTTGATTTATTTTTCCTAAATCAAGCATCACAAATTACAACCAAGTCTACTGCATCACTACAAAAAGCCTGTAATAACAACATCACCATAACCTTAAACACTACAATCACACCAGTTGTAGATAAGGATACAAGAGGAGAAATTAAATCGGAAGTAAAAAGTCCTATAGCATCGCCAACACCGCCAGAACCCATCGATTGGAAACCGAATGATAAGTGTCACTTTTGTATTAACGGTAAACTACTCACAGTGAACGCAAAAGGTGAATTAGTGGCCGAATCTGGCCCATCAGGGTCTGAAACGGACCACATACAGAAAGTAAGTCAAAATTAAATTTTACGTCTTTCAGAATATAATATAACGTACGCAATTGGCATTTTAAAATCACATTTTTTTTAAAGTTGGATTGCGAAAGTGATTCGAACGAATCATCAACGATCACTGCTGCCTCCTCAAACGCTGTCAATGCAAACGGTAATTTACCATTAATGACTGGTGCCGGTACGCTGACGGATAATAATCGTGTCACCACCTTAAATAAGTTATTGACGCAAAAGATGGCTTCTATGGATTCGGTGGCAGCACAAATAGCCGCCATACAATCAATATTACCAAGTGAGTTAAAAGTATTTCTATTTCTTCTCATCTTACCTCTCCTAAGTTTGAATTGAAACAATTTACAAATAAATAAATGTTTTTGTTTTTCTATTTCTTTCGCATAGATTTCAATTGGATGAGTCAACAGCAGCAGCAGCAGCAACAATCTCAACCAGATTCGGTTACACCAACTACCTCAGATACATTAGCCGCCGCAATAAGTCCCACTCTAAAGAATTCACCCAGTCCCAGTGATGCCACCGGTGAACAACCTTTAGATTTAAGTTCCAAACCGTCTCCAAATTCATCAATTAGTGGTGATTTGAAGAGTGTTAGGTAAGTGCTTAAATAATATGGTATTCTCTTTGAAAAAAAAATACATTTACATAAAGCTTCGAAAATTATTTTAAAAGAAATTAAAAGTTAGCTAATCTTTACAAAAAGACTTAAAAAGAGCTTTAGGGCTTTTAAAATCTAAGGAAAATATTTTGACTCTAAAGTGCTAAGGCATTACTTAATGTAAGAAGTTGTAAGGATCTGCAAAGCTTTAAAGCTCTCACTGTACATCACAAAACATCATTAACAATCAATCTAAACTCTGTTAAAAAAGCTTTTTTAATATTAGCATATAAAAAATAAAAAGCTTTCAACTATACTTTGGAGATCAGATCTTACGCATTAAACAATTACAATTATAAATTTAACTTAAAAGCTCTAAATAAAATTAGATGTAATTTAACAAATTTTTAATATTCAAAAGCTTTTAAGCTGTTTTTATATTTACAAAATTTTAAAGCTTTTCATTCAAATATTTAATTATATTGGATACAATTTTATAATTGCATTTTATAAAAACTTTTACACAAAGTACATCTGTCCATTAAACCGAATTTCTATTTAAAAAAGCTCTTAGGCCAAAAATAGCTTTTAGAAGCTTAAACTATATAAAAAACTCTACTTAAACTATTTAGTATTCTAAACTTTTTCAAAAATTTTATTTTGACCATATGAAAGAAGTATTTTTAAATTACTTTGATTTATGGTACAAGCTTTTTGAAGACTTACTTAGATTTAAGACTTTCCTTAAGTCTTCAAAGATTATTATATAAATTTTATAAAAGTAATACTTTGTTATTTTTTATTTTTCCCATTTCTGCCATTATTTATGGAATAGTATTACTATCCTATTTTTCTGTTGCCGTCGGATAGCCCATTTAAATGTTTAAATTTAAAAATGCTATAAAACAAAAACGGTTTGAAATTTTGCCAAATTTATTTTTTTGTTGTGAAATAAAATTGTTCCGGTTAGAAATGAAATATTATTTCATTCATATGGCTGCCGCGGCTGGCCTCACAGTACCCCGTTCGATCGGACCAATTTTCTAGAACTTTTTCGAGTGCATCTGGTCGTATCTTGGCAATAGCATCACGAATGTTGGCCTTCAAATGCTTAATTATTTCTGGTTTGTCGGCATAACACTTGTCTTTAACGGCGCCCTACAGAAAATCGTTCAACGGTGTCAGATCGCAGCTTCTTGGCGACCAACTGACATCACAATTTCGGCTAATAAAACGGCCATCAAACCTTTGACGCAATAAATCGAGATGTGTGATTTTCTGGCAATTTCCGACCAATTGTCTTTTTCCAAAAAATCCTCGCTGCGCGAGCGTAAATGGATCATTTCGTTCAGTGGAGATAATATACTGAATTTTTTGACAGAATAGAATGACATAAGTATTGCCAGATTCGAAATAACCGCTGGTTCAAATTTAAACCGATAGATGGCCCGCTCGATACTTCGAATTTTATATTAATATTGTTACGATACAACATTACATTACATTTATAGCTATAAACCTTATTATGGAAGTTATTCTATTGGTTTGTGTCAAGGCTGATCATAGACCTGTCCATGCTGTATTTATTTGAACAGTGCTACCAATTCAACTTTTAATATAAGACTTTAAATTTGATTTAACGTAGCTGAATAGCAGATTGTAGAACATACGAGAACATTCGAAACTTTTGTCAATTACCTATATATGCTAAGCCATTCTCCTTAGTCAGTCAGTTATAATTTAGCTGTCAAAGAATAAAGTCGTACTAAGAGTTTATTATTGAATAAATTTGTGGAATTTTAATAAGTTGGAAACTGCACAAAGTTAATTTAGAAATAAAAGAATAAAAGCAAAACAATAGATTTCCTTCATTTACTTAATTCTACGCAATTTAAAAGAATTCAAACATTTTTAAAAAGGTCAAAACGTAACAATACAATACAATACGTCTACCTACGCTACCAGGGCCACTATTAGAGTTTACACTCTATTAATAAGTTTACACTCACTATTAGAGTTTATACTCACTCTCATTTCGCTTTAAGACTACACTCTTCTTAGGTGTTAGAGACTATTTAAGCTTCCGTTACAGCATTGGTTGTAATACAGCCCAGTAGCAAATCAAAAGCCTTTGTCTGTAACCAACGTGTGTATAGCCCAAATAGCTAAACATTTGACAAGCAATTAAGTCACCGGGAATATCGAAGCCCATAATACCAGTGTTAAGTCCAAGTGGTCTTAAATAACATTTTGTGTACTGACTATTTAAAAAAAAATTGTTTAAATTTAAGTTTTTTACAAATCCTCTTATGCTGTTAATTTGGATATGGTGCTTAAAAATTAAAAATTTGTCGCTTTCGTTTCTGGCAAAATCGTTGAAGTTGAGGCATAAAAATAATTGCAAACAATAAACGATATTGAAGGTATTCTCCCTATGGGAAAAAGAGAGAATTTTTTTTGCGTCTCGAAAACAGATTGAAAGTAATTTCTTTGATTTTATGTGCAACAACACTCCAACGTTACAACAGCAATTAAAAAAAAAGATAAAAAACAGTAAAAAAGTTACAAAATAATGCTGCTTTTGTTGTGCAGCTACATGTCGCGACAACATTGAAATTTATGGAGATTCATATTAATGTTGTTCGCAAAATTCAACAACAACAACAAAAAATACCTGCTTTTTTGTGAAAAAAAAATATTTTTGTTTTCCAGACATTTGGGAAATGCAATACATGTAGCATAGACGGTACCAACAACAACAACAATTAAGTAGAAAGATGCATTCTGCTTGAAATTTAAAGTGTACACTAAAGAGAGAGAGGGTTGGGTGCAATTTATGATTTCAGCCAGACGAAGGTGTTATTAAAAAAAAACACAGAGTGAATATTTTCTTAATTTCTAGTATTTTTTTCACAAAAAAAGTAAAAAAAGAAACAAAATTCAAAGTACGTAAAAAACCTTCGAAATTCAAAACAAAAAACACAATAAAACACCCCCTAATGGTGCATAACAGATGATGTGTTGCACGGTTTAATGGGGACACAGCAAAATTTTTTGTGTATAGACTAGACTTTTAAACATGAATAGGTGCTAAACAACAACAACAACAGCAACTCGAACATCATCATCATCATCATTACTAACAACATGACAGCCGTTGTGTCAGAACAATTCATAGGTAGTCGTTGTCGTTATTATTGTTGTTGCCGGTATTTCTCTTTTTTTATTTTGTAAAAAAAAAATTATACAAAAAATCTGAAAAAAAAATTAAATACAAAATAAAACACGAAATTCGAGTTCTAAAATGTTAAAAAATGTTAGTACAAGAACAACAACTACAAAAACATACGTTTAGAAGTCGTTTAGGGGGCCTTATTAATATTGATGCGAATATTGAATTTTTTCTATTTAAGTTTGCCAACTACAATATATCACCTGCCTGCGTATTAATATGTACGATGCCCTGAGGCCTCTTCTTTAAGAGACAATCCTGCTAAGGGATTAAAATATTAAGATACTTTACTATATCATTCATAACCTCATTTCAACTTTAACGTCGAAATCTAATCCATACCATTATAAAAGCCTTATTTCTTAAGGTTATTTTTGCCTTTGATTTTAAAACTAGAAGGTGATTTGCTTTCTTTTCTTTTCATTTGGGCACAAGACTAATAAAAAACAACTGAAATTTCAAACACCACTGATAAGGCCGGATGGCGAACTATCAGTATTCACTGAGGGCCACTTTGATGATTGGGCAGAGTTTTATGGAAGTTACGAGTGGCCACGTGAACCAACACATCAGCCACACATAATCCAGAACGAAATGTGGGTTTAATGCATACAAAGATGATTCTGACATGTCTTCCACATGCCTACATTGGACGAAATTGTTAATTTCATCATTAACTCAATACCTAACAAATCACCAGGTATGGTTGATATCGCTGCTGAACTATCGGATTGGCCATCTATCGGTTTAAATTTGAACCAGCAGTTATTTCGAATCTGGCAATACTTATGTCATTCTGTTCTATCACAAAATTCACTTTATTATCTCCACTGAACTAGATTAATCGATTTACGCTTGAGCAATGTTGAGATTTATTTGAAATTTATTTCCAAAACAAAGACAATTGGTCGGAAATTGCAAAATAATTTTAAAAAAAGAAATCAAAAAAATTGCAAAAAATCCATTTTTCGGATGAAGCTCATTTTGATGCACCCATTACGAGTGACTGTTTGGTGCGGCCTGTGGGGCAGAGGGATCATATTTCTTTGAAAATGAGGACGGAGTCACCATTACGGTCAATGAAGACACCTATCGCACCATGATCACCATTTTTGTGTGCCCGCTCTTCGTGGTATTGATGTGAACGATGTCTGGTTTCAACAGAATGATGCCACTTGCCACACATGGATTTATTGCGTTAAACGTTTGATGGCCGTTTAATTACCTGAAATGGTGATGTCAGTTGGTCGCGAAGAAGCTGCGATCTGACACCGTTGGACTATTTTCTGTGGGGTGTTGTTAAAGACAAGTGTTATGCTGACAAACCAGAGACAATTGAGCATTTGAAGGTCAACATTCGTGATGCCATTACCGAGATACGTCCCCATACACTAGAAAAAATTCTTGAAAGTTGGCCCAATCGAATGGGGTACTATGAGGCTAGCCGCGGCAACCATATGAATTAAATAATATTTCGTTTCTAACCGGAACAACTGTACTTTACAACAACAAAATAAATTTGGCAAAATTTCAAACCGGTTTTGTTCTATAACATTTTTAAATTTAGACTTTTGAATGGACAACCCTATATTAAAAACTTATGCACCCTCTAATGCTGAAATATCACCTTTTTATTCGTAATTTTTGGGAAACTAAAAATTTACCCAGAGAACTTGTGTAAGGTGTGGTGTTGCACACACCCAAAAAATAGATGCAGTATAACTCCATTCTTCATGGTCAACAAGAACATATGTAGCTCGTATAATTGCCAAAAGTATATCCGACAAAACTACTCTAGCTCTGTGGCCAGAACAAGCTTGATTTTGACAACACAAATCGACGCCAGACTTTATCGAACAATCCGCAGAGTAGCGAAAAACCGCCTCTATACCTATATTTTATTGATTTTTAACAAAAAGCTTTTGACAAACTAAATCATGATATAATTTGAAGCTCATTGTGTTGTATCAAGTGCCCTGAAAACTTAGTTAATTTATTAAAGCTCTCAACCAAAGTTCTGAAGAGTATGATTAATCACCACCTCGTAAAGTATTTGAAATCCAACGATTTACTAAGCTATCGTCAGTGTGGTTTCCGCAGGGGCCGTTCTGCTGGTGATCTGCTGACGTTGACAGGTCGATTCATGGTTTTGGCAAAAGTAAGGTTGTGGCTCTGGATATTTCCAAAGCGTTTGATAAAGCTTGGCACGATGCTCCCATTTCGAAACATATTGTGTTTGGTGTCGATTAATTTTGAGCTATCTCAGGGATTACTCTATAAGAAGTGGTTATAGATGGGATCGATCTCATCCGATGAATTCAAGACAATTTCAGGGGTAACGCAAGACTTTGTTCTTTCTCCCACTCTATTTCTAATATTTCTTAACGACTTTCTTCTTTTCACTTCCAATTCTATTTACTCTTTTACAAATGACAGCAACATTTGTCATTCATATTCTTTTGATAGTATGCCGAGTTTCTTATAGATTGGGGCGAAAAGGAGGAATATGAACGCTTACAAATGACCAGGTAATCTCCGAGTGAGGTCGTGCAAACAGGATCAATTTTAATGCTTGCGAGACCCAATGTGTTAATGTGGTATCATCTGTGGCTATGGATAATAAGATTTTGGTGAATCTGTTGCTCTTGATGTTCTAAGCAGACTAATTCGCTGCGACGTTCCTTGGAACTATCGCCTATTTCGAATGTCGAAAGAAGAACTCAAAGGCCACGGACTTTTAAGACGGTGCATGAAATATTTCACCCTGCCTGAAAAGCCTAAAAAGAAAATACACCACATCAGCGTCTTAAAACTGTATTGTGGCATTTTGGTATATTTGGTATTAATATGTCACCCTGTCAATGCCCTTCTTATTTGTGTATTTGGCAGCACTGCCAGTTCGACCATCTTCATGTGTTACATTTGAATTAATGAAAATAATTCGAATGTTGTAGCAAGAATAAGAACTTTTGGAAGTAATTTAAATTGTATATAAAAGTTGGCGCATTATGCATTAGTTGAGATGGTTATCGTTCTGCTGTCATTAAATAAAGTCGTGTTTAAGCATAAATAAAAGTGTTGTATAAACGAATATTAAGTTGCTGTGTTAAGATAAACTGTATAAGGAGAAAGTGAGAAAATAAAAACTGTAAAACAACAACAAAGTGGTGTTTATTTTATTTTTGGCGCAATTAAAAATAACTCAAACTATTTAAAAAGGTTAAAACTTAACAACATTTGCAAACCCATATATCCGACCTAAAATGGAATACAACTCTCATGTATAGGCCGGTGCTTCAAAGTCTATTTTTAATCTTCTCATACAAATACAGGAGAGTGTGAAAGAGCTTATTAACAACGGTAGAGTAGCCAGTTATATCGATTCATTAGAGCATTGTCGCAATGTGGCGTGTGTTTTATTGTTCTATTGGGTTCTGACGAAATAAAAGGATTAATTTCTAATAACCACATATTCTTACATAGTACTTGTATTTCTCGTAGATCGCACCTCTTTGTAATTGATTGCCAAGCGAATCGTACAACATTTATAGAGAGAATTTATACTTTAGTCGCACTAACCGTTTGTGAAACAATGTTCCTGCGAAAGTCTCCACTGCCACGGCATGCATAAGCTAAAATCGAACGTATATACTTAAATACTACCTATTTCCTTCTTCCCACAACCTATTTTCCTAGTACCAGCACAATATACTGCCTCGAGTAGGTGTCATTACATGATAATTGGTATTAAGTTAAAAGAAAATTCATAACTAGAACGCTAGCTGCTGAATAAAGCATGTGAGTGTGTGTGTGATAAAAGAATGCCAAATAAATTTCGCAGCCTACCTACTCTATGGTTGTGAAACATAGAACGCTGGCGCCCGAGAATCCAGCTACTTTTAAAAATGATACTTCTAAAAACTTAGCTCGTAATTCGTAACTGGCCACACGTACATTCATACATTTATTGAACCACCTCCCCTTAAATACTTAAAAGGCTCCTTTAAATTTAAGGCCTTACTTGTCATTCCTAACCTGTGTAGGTATGTGAATGGTAATAAATTTTGGAAGTGCATCGGAGTATGTTATAATTTCCACTTACACAAACAAATATTTTCAGTGTAAAAAAAAACTCCCCCATTCTTTGTTTATTGTGCTCAATTTTGGTCAAATTATTTTTTTGTTTCTTTTCCTATTCTACTCCACTCTCTGTCTCTTCCTACATTCTACACTACACTTAATATACAAAATTTATTGTTGTTGTTACTGTTTGAATAATTTTTTTATAATAATTATTATTATTGTTGTTGTTACTGCTGCTGTTGTAGATATTGTTGCTTTTGCTATTGTTTGTTTCCCTGTCATTTTAAGGACAGTGTCAGTTGCACTTTTATTATTATTGTCATACTGTTATACTTGTTATTGTTGTTGTTGGCGGTGCTATTGCTGCTGCTACGTCCAACAGAGCTGCCAGTGTTGCTACTGCACAAAGAAATTAACTTTAGCTTGATTTTTAAAATGCCTTTTTCTTGGGGGGGGGGGGGGGATGGGGGTTAGTGCTCATCAACATTTTCCCTTCTTAATACTCAAACCTCTGTTTTAAAATCTTTATATATTCGTTTTTTCTGTTGTTTTTTTTTATTAATTTTTGGTTGTTTTTCCCCATTTTCGTTCATTTTTTTACTTTTTTTGCATTTGCGCAATTAGTACTTTTTAATTTTTTTTACGCTTTTTTCATCTTTTTTTTATTGTGTATTACATGAATTAACATTTTGTTGAACCCTTTTCTCCTTTTATTTTTAAAATTTTTGACATCCAAACTCTTTCCCTCTGAGCTCATTATATAAATTTTTTATGGACTTTCGCAGGGAAAAATAGCATTTTATATACTTAAACTGTAAAAACTCGTTATTTTTATTTAAAAAATTGTAGTTATTGAAAAATTATAAAAAAATATAATATATAAAAAAAATGAATATGAAGCACCAAAACACATTAGTTTTTTTTTATTTAAAAATCATCAAAAAAAATTTTAGAGTTAAAAACTCCTAAAAAAATAATTTTAATAATAAACATTTAAAACCCGTAGAATGTGGAAAATATGTAAAAAAAATGAAAGACGATTTTTTTTAATTTTTAAAAAAGACCCAAATATATAGTACAATCAGGGTTGTCAGATGTGGCGATTTCTTGCCAAATGTGGCGATTTTAAAATTGATTTGGCGATTTAATTTTCAGCTTGGCGACATGGCGATTTTTAAATTAGTTGGCGATTTTGTTGGCTATTTTTGATAAAAAAAAATACGAAAATTTAAAATTATTGTTTTGGACAACAGGCGGAAAAATAAGTTTATAAATGGTACGAAAAGCTATAAAAAATGAATGTGTTTGCGCGAGAAATTCGCAAATATGTATACATCAAAGCTATTAAGTAAAACATCATTCAAAAGGTCCTCCTTTATTCTATCCAAATACGCTGAAAAGATTAAGATCTGATAGTATTATGTTATTTGTTTATAAGTGTACATTGTACATTTTTTGTATTTGCTAACATATATATTTTTGGTTAATAAAATTAACAAAACATATATTATGGCGAATTTTTTTCCACTTTTGGCGAAATTTAGGACTTCGAAACAAGTTATTTTTATTATTTTTTTTCATGATTTAAAAAAAATATAAATTTTATTGTGAAAATGTGAAAACAGGAATATTTGGCGACTTTGGTGATTTTTAAAATTGAATTTGGCGAAAAAGCTTAAAAAGGATCTGAAATCTCTAAATAGAAAATCACTTTATTCGCAAGAACTCATACAAATATACTCAGCCTTAATGCATTTGAGTTATTTGTAAATCAAATTTTATTAAAAACAGTCTATATTTGACTCTAAGTGCTCTTAAAATATGGTTAAAACTGAAAACTGAACTCAATATATTTTTCACTAGGTTGTCGGAAGGATGATAGAGGGAGTAGTGTTTATGGATATTTTATTTGAGTTAATTTATAGCGTAAGCGACAGACTAACGGTTCGGCTAAAAAACTATTACTCTCTATAATGCGTTGTGCGATTCATTAGACGATCAACTACAAAGGGATGCGCTCTAGGCGAAAGACGAGTACTACGTGTTAATATATTTGTATGGCCAAATTTAAAAGTGTTATGATTTCAGTTCACCGGACAACTTTTTGTTCCTTTCTATTAAAAAAGTAAATGAGTAAAATTTGGAACGAGTCCTAAACCGTTTAGTGGATCCGAAAACGACTTTAACGAAAACGACCGCTGTACATATTAATAGCTTAAAATGAATATATATATTTTTTAATAATGCTATTTTTTATTGATTTGAGTAAACACAACAACAATAAAATTCGAAAAGAGAATTGTTTTTTTGGATCTTTATTTACTAAAATTAAAGATTTAATATTAGATCAGATTTTTTATACGAAGCATATATCTGTCGATAAGCCTCAACAACCTCAAGCAACGATTGCTTTCCCTCTTTATCATTTGTTCAAATTCTGTTAAAGTTTTGAATAAATTTAACGCCTTTCTCAGCAGTATCATTAACAACAAATAAGTCTTTACAGAATATCCAACCTATTAATTTGTTATTAGAAAAAGAGCTATACTTTAGTCAACATTCTCAGAAATAGATTAGCGTCCTGGCGGTAAGGAAAAATATTTTTGACCTTAACTGCAAGGTTTATCCGGGAATATTAAGTATTAATTCCCACAATATTCCATGAAGGAACATGGGGACTACTCTCAGTTAATGAACTTCTCATTGAAAAACTCCGAAAGGCAAATGCATTTAGATAAGTTTTCAAAGGTAGTAATAACCTTGATCAAAAAGATTTCGGAATAACCGCCGTGTGGTGGTCCCATCGTTCCGATTTGAATTTTTTTTTTTTTTTTTTTTTGTTAAGTTGGTACAACTGCTGTTGAAATTCCTGCTCAATCTTAGCGTCATATGTGGACAGTCTTGTGGTATTCAATGCTCTCGACGCCAGCGTAGTAAGATCGCAATTTCTTCTCAGCTGTATTTGCTCACTGGACCAACTAGAACGGCATCATGTCGAGCTAATAAGGGGTTTGTGTCATGTGGGCATCCGAAGGAATGATATTGCTGATGAGTGGGCTACTAGTACGTCCTCCCTGTGTGTGGCTCTTACGCAGGGAAACATATATGCTCCTCTGGTTGCCTCGACGAACTTGATAAACAGATAGGCTTATCAATAATGGTGGACCAGTAATGCTTTAGCCTTCTCTGTCTTCCTAGGTTTGAAAGGGAATCGATCGGGCTTCTTACGGGCATAATTACCGTGGACTGTATGATAGGGCACATATCGAAGTGCAAAGAGCGCTTTACTGTAGGAGCAGTTAGGATAAAAGGGAAGAGCACTCTCTCTGACTGCCCCGATCTATGGGAGCTTAAACTAAGGTAACTGTTTTCAAAGGCTCTTTAGAACGTAGCAGTAAAGCTCCTTCTATTAAAAATATATTTCTTTTTAACTACCTGCTTAGTTGTGGTACTTTAGTTGTAAATATGTTTTTTGTTTTCTAATATAAGAGCCCAAAATATCACCTTCTTTTAAAAACATTTATCGGTAATACCCAATTTTTACCATTTTTTTCTTTTTCTTATTTCTTTTTGGTTTTCTTTTATTTTCAAGTTGCTTTTAATAAATAAAAAAAAATCATTTTATGGAAAAGGTACCAAAACAGTAATTTTATTTAATGGTGACCTTTAAAAATTTTTTGAAAACAGTACTGATAACTTAGTTTTATTTAAATCTTTCAAATTTACTTAGAACAGTCTAATTTAAATCCAATTAAATTAAATTAAATATTTTAATGAATCACTACCACGGCAACCACAACTGATTCACGGAAATATTTTTTTCTTACAAAAAAACCTCAATTTTTTCTTATCACGTTTTGTCGTTTGCTTATGTTTAATTATTTTAAAACAAAATAAATGAATCATAGGGTGGATGAAACAGTAACAAAAACTGCAGAAAAAACTAAAATAGTTTATTTGAAAAAAGAAATCAATTCAAAATAAAAAACAAAGAAAACGAAATTTATTTGTTCAAAATTGAAATCCTAAACTTAAGCAAAAAGATAAATTAATAAAAACAACAACAACATCTACAATTAAAAAAAACTAAATAAAAATAACAAAGGAAATATATATTTTTTTATTGTTTATTATTTTCGTTTTAAACAACATTGAACTAAAATCAATAAAACAAAACACAAAAAATTATTAAAAAATTATACTGGTTTTCTATTAACACTTGTTTATTAAATAAGACGCATACACATCTTCTTACAAACATATAGACTATAAAAAACAACAACAACAACAACACAACAATAAATTGAAAATGAGAACACTTGTCTACACTTTTACAAATACGTGGTACACAAACACATATGTACATACATACTCGTATGTATGTTTATAGAGAAGAAAAATTATGAAGAAATAAAAGGAAAGAAAGCAAAATCAAAATGGAAAAAACCGGCAAATTACTTCAAAGACACGTTTTATATACATATAAACAAACATACATACATACATAGAAATACTAACACATACATACAAGAAACAGAAGAAAAAACACACATATGTACATGTATGTAAAACGATATACAGAAGTGTGAAAGAAAATATTCTTTGTTTAATTTACAAAAAATTATAATTTTTTTTTAATTGATGTGAGAAACTAAAACCAAAAGGTACGTGAACAAGACAGTAAGATCTGATAAATAAAATGAAACAAGAATATGAAATACAAAGTTATCCTACACTCAAGAGCAATATTATAGTCGCACTAAAAAAATCTTATGAACACAAATTTAAGGTCGCATTAAAACAATAAACATTTTGCTACGTTTCAAAAAAATATCTACTAAATTACTTTATAATTGTTTTTTTGCTGTAACAATAATTTGGCCCTCCATTGTTAAAAATAAGTGCTAAAATTCGTTGTGACATACTGTGCACAACATATAAGCGGGCATGTTCTGCGATCGACTGCCAAAAAGCAATTATCACAGCTTTAAGTAGTGTTTTGGTGCCGTATTGCTTGTTACTACCAAATATTTTGCGAATAATGGTAGCCTACTAGATTCTAATCGGGTGAACAAGTTTTCCATTGCATTTTGTGGTATATTTTGGGACTCCAACAACATATGCGTTTTGTAACTGTTGTGAATTTTTACCCCGATTTATTTCAGAAAATGGTTTTAATTCCGTCTAGACAAGTACTGCGTACACTTTTGAATTCATTTTCGTACTCGGAAAAGCCACCTCTTAGGTCCCCTAGACAGGGAATGCTTTAAAGCCATCAAAGATCTTCTGCTGAAATTTCGTTGGAAAGAAAGCACACTGCTTTCACAGCTTTAAGTAGTGTTTTGGTGCCGTATTGCTTGTTACCACCAAATATTTGGCGAATAATGGTAGCCTACTAGATTCTAATCGGGTGAACAAGTTTTCCATTGCATTTTGTGGTATATTTTGGGACTCCAACAACATATGCGTTTTGTAACTGTTGTGAATTTTTACCCCGATTTATTTCAGAAAATGGTTTTAATTCCGTCTAGACAAGTACTGCGTACACTTTTGAATTCATTTTCGTACTCGGAAAAGCCCCCCCTTAGGTCCCCTAGACAGGGAATGCTTTAAAGCCATCAAAGATCTTATGCTGAAATTCGTTGGAAAGAAAGCACACTGCATTTTCACGTAAGCTGGTTCTATATACAGTGGGGAGCAAAACTTAGTGGATGTTTTAAAGTCTAACAGAAAAGTTCCTGTAAAAATTTAAATACTCTTTTAAATAAAACACAACTTCACACAGTTATTCATTGTTAAGTTCTTTCAAAAAAACATTAACGAAAAGTACGACATTCCAATACTGAAACTTGATTTGGCTCCCCACTGTATATCTGTGCTCCAAATTTTAAGAAAATTTAGATTTAGTGGTTTACGCGTGGATTGACTTATAAACATAATATGAGCTATTTTGGACAGGTTTTTCCCTCTTCCAGATTCAGTTTCAAAAGCAAAAGCGTAATATATGTACATATGTATGTATGTATCATTTAAAAGGCCCGTTTCTTTTCAAATCCGCACAAAAACTCCGTTTTTTCACATAACTCTACATTTTTTAGGTTTTTCGAAAATTTCATAAACAGATTATTGTTGTAATCTATAGAAAAATAAAATCATTTTCAGTATAAAAGAGTGGTTACGTGTTTCTCGTAAAATATTTGCCAAACGTGACTAATCTAGCTTTCAAAATTGGTTAAACTTGGGCCTTTTTAATTTAAGTATTTGATTAACGATGACGAATTTTTTCCATATTTACATATTCACTGAAATTGTTTATTTGTTTTAATAAAACAACCATACAACATGGCGTTTTAAAACGTACAGCATATCGTCATATGAAATCCAAAAAGCCCTAAGTTACATTTCAAATATTTTACAGCAGAAGAAAAAACTTTTTAAAGTATGAAATAAATATTTTATGTTAAGCTTAGAATATTGTTGATAAAAACGTTGTATAAAATGTATAAAAATTCGTGGGAGTATGTATTTCGAAAGAATGAAACATAATCAATCAAAAAATCGATTTCGAATTTTTTGTAACTTAGGGCTTTTTGGATTTCATATGACGATATGTTTTATACGGTTGTCATATTTACCAAAATAT
Organism: Wohlfahrtia magnifica; assembly: GCA_023159175.1. Classification (NCBI taxonomy): domain Eukaryota; kingdom Metazoa; phylum Arthropoda; class Insecta; order Diptera; family Sarcophagidae; genus Wohlfahrtia; species Wohlfahrtia magnifica. The sequence continues at coordinate 313,830 of JAKWBJ010000189.1, forward strand.
TTTTGTTAATTACTGTCTCCAGATAGGCTAATTTTGGGGATGCCTTCTTACCCACTGGCGAATATCATAATGAATCATAGTGAGAAACGCTGACGATGGTAAAGCATAGATGACTGACTATAAATTTTCTTTGGTGTCTTACATGACTTTGTGCCTTATTCGTCAACGGGCAGGTATGAGCAGGCAAAATTCTGCATCGTTCTCAGCATGTAGTAGACCTACAACAGACAATGTCACTAAATTTTAGCATGAAGTCTTCTCACAACAGACAATGTGGCTAGACTTTAACTCTCTTTAATATGATGACATTCAATTTTGTTGTCATACAGAGCTCCCTCTGTTTGTGTTATTGCCACTAGGATTCATCAACGATATTTTTCGTTTGTGATAATTTCATACGAATTTTGAATTGATACTGATATTTTGATGCTGATTCATCGATGAAAATGCCATAGTGACAATGTCTTTCAAATTCGCCACCTGTGGTAGATGTTAAGAAATAGATTTTATTGCTAAATTTAAAAAACTTTTATGGTAATTTTTAAAACATAAACCCTTAAAAAAAGTACTTTTCAAGTGTCTTTATAATTTTCTTATTTACACCCTTCAATTCTTGTTTAACTTATTTTTTATTAAACATTTAAAAAAAAAATCTTTTTATATATTTACCAAAGTGCCTATTATACTTAAATGCTTTTACTACTTTTTTCTTTTTAATAGATTTTCGTTTAATTTCATTTAATTTATAATTTTTATTATTAAATTTCAAAAAAGTACTTAATTCAAGTTATAAAGCTTAGTTATACATTTTCAGATAATACATATGAATTTTTTTCAAATTCCAAAAATACATCCCTTTTTATCTGTTTTCCCCCTTTTCGTTAAAAATAATTTAATTCATTATGTTTTTATGCAAACACTTTTAAATTATTTTTTAAATGCTACAGAAAAGTACTTTCCTTAAATGTTTCAACTTTGAATTAATTTAATAAATTGTTTTGTTGTTATTTAATTTTCTTATTATTTTTTTATCTTTTTCTAATCCATTCCTTTAAATATCTGTATTGATTAAGAAATTGAGTACCAAAATAAGACAAAAACCAACAACAAAGCAATTTTGTTAGCAGACCGAATATGGAGGAAACTAAGCAGGTTGGGTGTGTGGTTGAGTATGAATATTTTCTATGGCAAACCATTCATCATACCACCCGTTTAACACATGAAATTTTCTTTTTACATTTGCACACTTTGTCCCTCTTATGGACAAAATTGCACATAAAATGAGAGGGAGGTGTGTGTGTGTGTGTGTGTGTGTGTGTGTGAAATATTGTCTTGAACACGAGGACAACACAATTAAGAAGTACTTCACAAAAATATCTGACGTTGCAAAAATTTTTATTTTTTTGTGAACGTTTTATTATTACAATATTTTACAAGTTTTCCTTTTTTATTTTTTCTTAGAATTTGTTGTTTTTGTTGTTGTTTTTGCTTTCTATTATTATGCATTTTATTACATTTTTCATTTTATTATTATTCCTTATTTTTCTTCACTTTAAAGGCACCTACAATACACACCACTCTTACACCTCTCTTACACTTTATCTTACCTCTACTAATACATTCATGTTGTTGTAGTATAACAAGCATCCATGTTTAACGTGGTTCTTGTTCTCTCTCCCTTCTTTTCTTGTTTTTTTTTTTGGCACCTTCGTCTCGTTTTATCATAAACGCTCTAGTAGACGCTGTCGTCAACATCATCTGGTGTCAGTTTAAGTCTCTAAATATATTTTGTGTGTAAATAATTGAATGTTTTAGAGTGTGTGTGAGTATGAGCGAGAGTGACTAAATGCATTGCAGTATATCCTTACACAGTGGGTAGAATCATAAAATGATTGTTAATAGATAAGCCAATAAATACGCTACTACGTTCTTGATAGGATATCCATTTGTCGTTACACAAATTATGAAAACAATATAAGATAATAAAACTGAAGTTTCATGTACTTTTTAAATGTGATTTTGATTTTTATCCTATTAAATAATATTTAAAATAAAACAACAAGTAGATATATTCCTCTATATTATGTACATACATATGTCGTTGTCGACATTGGCATCACTTTCTAGTCTGTGCCATATTGAGTAGATGCCGTTATCACGTCAACATTAAATCGGTATTTTCGACTTGTTATCGAAAATAATTGCCAGATACTGATTCTCACACTTTTGCCATATGGTTTAATAAGGGAGAACGTAATGAACAGAGTAAGGGGGTCGTAGGTAGGATTACGGACTTCGACCTGCCATCACCCGTTGGCTCTATCGAGCCGACTATATTCCTCCGTCACTCCTCTAGGGAGCATATTGGCTTTTCACAAAGCATCCATTGCTCTTTTTCAGTTTCATTAATCAAATTGATTTTTTTTCAAGCAAAGTCGATAATTAATCTACTGTAGTTCGCCTCCATATGATGGCGAAGATCCGTGCTAAATGGCGGTGGTGGTTCTTACTTAGCATTGTAAGTTTTAGGCATAAGATGGCTTTTTGCTCCTGATCATTTGTCTGGTGCTTGTCAGTGGGGCTTGCTTGAAGTCTTTGCTGGACCGATATGGATAGAAATAGGGTCAACTGCCTTTTTTCCTTAAACCGTATAACTTACTATCCCACCTTGCCTATTGGAAGGCATGGCGATAGACTTCTCTAGGAGCTGTGTTTCTAAAGAGAAGGAGAAGACCATCTTCTCCTGTGTCAGTGCCCTGTCGTTGCTATGCAATGACCTGACTTGATATGGTATTACAATCAGCGTTACCGTTGGTGCGACTGAAGTTGCATTTTGCAACTATTTTGGCGGCCAAAATCATTTTATGCGACTTTTTAAAATGCAATAAATTTTGCTTCTTCTCATAAGTTTTTGCCACTTTTGCCCCTTTTTTTGTTACATTAGCACCACTCACATTTTTTATGTTTTAAATCAGATTTTTCACAATCAATTTTCATCATTTTAGAAGAAATTAGTGTTATTCAAGAAGGTTTAAAATTTGAAAGTCTGGTTTATATAAAATTTGTGTCTAATGTATTAGGCATAACGAACAAACTAAATAAATGTTTTCAGATTAAAACATCAAAAATTATATTTTTACACAAAAGAAATTTTAGTGGAAATTTTTCAAAATAGAATACATTTAAATAACAAAGACTAAGAATACCAATTACAAAGATACTTCTAATATAGAAGATATTAAAAATATATACATTCATAGGTCATGAAGCTGAAGTAACAACAAATTTTAAAAATATATCGGATGTAGAATGTATAGCAATAAAAACAAATATTTTAAAGTTTTACCAAAAACTATGTGACTAAACATTATTACAAATCAATCAATCAATCAATCAATTATAAAAGGCTCGAAGTCTTAAGTTTTTTTTCAACTGAGCGCTATTGATATTGCCTATTGCTGATGATGTTGCATACATAGATCCCATTTCAGAATTTTGTTATATTATAAGTGATCTAAAGGCTGTTATTAGCGAATATAAATTATTAGAGAGTAAAGCAGAAGATTGAACTTTTACTGCCTCGCATCACATCAGTATGGGAGGAGGAGAGGCTGCCTCCTACGTGGAAGAAGGGCATCATTGTAAAGTTACCAAAAAGTGGCGACTTACAAGACTGTAATAATTGGAGAGGAATTACTGTACTTAACACCATATATAAGATAATTGCAGTCATAATACAGGGGAGGCTTCAGACAACATACTGCTAGACGAACAAGCTGGCTGCGTAGATCAGGTCAACACTTTCCGAATAACCATTGAACAGTCCATAGAATGGCGTACCCCCCTGTATCTACTATACGTCGATTTCAAAAAAGCGTACCCCAGAAGATAATTCGAATAATTAGAGCGTTGTATGCGGATGCGAAACTAACGGAAACATCAGCCAACCATTCCGCACCAATGCTGGAGTTAAACAAGGATGCCCACTATCACCTCAGCTATTTACTATCATGCTTGATATAATGAGCAAAGTCAACTCGAAGACTTGGACTATGCGTTTGACATTTGTCTACTCTACAAAAAGCAAGTTTCAAAAAAAAACATTTAAAATAAAATGCAAATAAGGGTCTTTATTAGCAATGCTTACTTCCGAAATTTTGCTATTACTTAATGGAAAAGAAATGAATTATTTAAACGAATTGAACCCATTATATTTTTGTATTAAAAAGGTCAATAAAGGTTGTATGTGTAAAGTTGTAAATACATACATGTACATATGTATACATATATTATATACATGTATACTTTCTTCTTCTAAAGTTATATTATAAAAAATTTAATTTTAACATTTGTAACAAATAATTTTTTACTTATTAAGCCATTGAATTAGTTTTGTTTTACTCTGTTTAGCTTTTTATTTAAATAAAAACGATACAACAAACTGTGCGACTTTTTTTTTCTAAAATGCAACTTTTTCTGCGACTTTCTTTCAAAAATCCCCTTTTTGTACCACTATTTGAAAAAACTCAACGGTAACGCTGATTACAATTGGCTCAACTTCTTGCCTAAATGGCACGTTATTCTTCAAGGAGAGTTTGTAACAGACAAAAAATTTATAAATAAAAAAATAATTTTTATTTTCAACTGCCATTTTTGTATTTTCAAACAGTTTGCAAACTAAACCAAAAAAAGACCGCTTCTGATCGATGAAATATTATTACAACTGTATAAGCTTACAGTCTTCAGCATTAAACACATAATCGACAACAAACAGCAGACAACAAAATGCCAAAATTAGAACACACACGTTTATATGAAAATAATTCTTTAAAAGGCAGCGAAGCAAAAGCCTAGACAACAACCTTTGCTGCTGCTGCTAAGCATAAAACAATTTCTATTTTTTTAGGCAGCAAATTAAAACTTAGTGATACCAATACAATATAAAATTTTAAATAAAATAACCTAAAAATAGCTTTTATTTATTTATCAGAAAACAACAGTATAAAATTAAAATATTGTATCCAACAACAACATTTATGTTAATAATTAAAAAGTTTTCAACGCATAATTTCTTAAATTTTTATATTTTTGAGTAATATTTCAAAAAAGCGATTTTATTTTAGTTGATTTGAAAAGCTTGAGTGTCACTACTGAAAAATATTTTTCTATAACAAATATATTTTTGGATCAAATAAAACAGTTGACAATGAAACCTAATTTTATTGCTGCTGCCGCTTTCAAAATATTTATGAAGTCGATAGCATAGCAGCAAGTACTGTCAACAGCAAATTGTTGCTTGTTTTTATGCTGCTTGCTGTCATCGATGTATTTAAATCATTAAATACACGTAATCGTGAATTACGCTTATATTTTAAATACCTATGCATGCTTTAAATTTAAATTTGTGACACCTTATTTTGCTTCTGCACCACTGTGCAATTGAAAAAAACGCACATTTGGGATGCCATGCACTTCACACTGCGCACCAGACAGAAATGAGTGCATCATATCGATCGTTTACAAGCTTTCCTTTTTTCTTCACTTTATTTTCATAATTCGTTACCATCTTTTGCTTTTTCTTTTGCTTTTGCTTTTGCTTTTGCTTTTTTTAAATAGCGAGAGAGGGAAAAAATATTTTTCGATAATTTTATTTTACAACCACAACGTGATTTATTTTTCACTATTTTTTGTTTATTTATTTTAAACGAGACTTTCGCAAAACAACAACAACAACAAATAGAAAAAATTGCCGTTTTTCTGAGAGAATGATTTGTCTATGTCACTACTGTCTGTCTATTAGACAAACATAGCGACCCAAATGTCAAACGGACCAGCATTTAAGCCAACAACAACAACATCTATGGCAACTAAAAAAAATGTCCTTCTAATAATGTTTACTTACACTCACACGCACACACACACATACACATACACACGCACATTTACACTCGTTTACTCTTTAAAACTTACACACGCTTTTTCTCTCTATTTTCTATTCTTCAAAAAATAAAAAATATTTTCCTTTTGCATTTGAAAGAAAATGAGCAAATGGGTTATACTGACTGAGTAAAAGAGGTTAAAGCTTGTATGTATGTATGTATTTTTGTGTGTTAATTTTTTTTTTATTTGAAAGAAGCAATACAAAGAAAAAGAAAAACAAAAAGTGTTTAAAGGCTCATTTTAAATACAAATAGAAAACTAAAAACTGCGTTTTCTTGAATGATGAAAAAAAACCTTTTTTTAAGACACTTTCAGAAGGAGTAGATAATATTGATTGGAATTTGTACCAACGTTATACATATTTTTAGAGCAACTTAAAATAGTGATTTAATGTAAAACTAAAATAGTAACGGAGAGGTTTCTTCCGACGGTCTTAATATCAATCCCAACAAGATCCCAACACTGCGAACTAGACTGGGGAACGAGACTGCTGATGAATTGGTGAGAGTGAACGCAGGAAAGTGTATAAAACTGGCGACTGTCGCAGAGCGAAAGAGTCATGGAGGTTCAGTGGAGACTGTAGGGTCTTCAGTTCGCTCAATAACGTATTGTCTTCGGCATCTACCACAAGAAGGGAGCCTCTTAGGATTCTGAAAGGTTTTTAGACTAAGCACTGCGCTCTAAGGGAATGGATTAGGGTATGTTATACAAGTACCACTGGTTTTTGTCTTGTGTACGGCAATGAGGCCTAGTTGGAAACTCTGGAACATATCCTTTGTCTTTGCCCGGCTCTGCAGAGACGAAAATTCACTGTGATAGATCAAGGTTTCTTTAGTGATCTGGTTGCGTACGCCAGGATCTGTGATCTGAATGGATTCATTTCAGCAATCAGTTGGCAATTAGGGTACGTGATAAAACATTTCGAACTTCAATTAATTGATTTTCTCCATCGCAATAATGAATACGTGAAACAACACTTTCTTTTTCATAAAATCTGGCCATTTTCCTTAATTTCGTCACGTAGGCATAAGTTTACATAATACTCGATTTTGATAGTTTTTCTTCTTTGAAGATAAACAATATAAATTATTTTACGTCCTTTCCAGAAAACTGACGCCATGATATTGCCTATAGATAAATCTATCTGCGCCTTCTTGATTTATCCAATACGGTCCACTTCCTTGGCTATTTCTTTGTCTCAGCCATGAAGTGGTGGACCCATATATCAGCCATGGTTACAAATCGGAAAAAATGCGTTCTTATTGGGGTGAAATATCTCTATACACTCTGTTGAAACATCTTCAACAATTCACTTCAATTGATACTCTATCTTACAATATACATCTATCACTATAAGGTATACTAATGCTCTCAATTAATGCTCGAAATTCAGCTTAAAAACCGACAATTTGAAACTATTGAAATTTTCAAATAAAAAAGAAAAATTATTTTAAGTATTCGATTCTTCTTTAAAAAAAAGCCTTAAGCTTCATAATTAAAAAGTGTAGACTGTAAAATTCTTCTTCTCTCTTTTTCAACCGTTTTAATTTTCAATATTTTAATCAAAAATATTTTTTCTTTGTTTTATTTCATACGAATGTTCTAAAAAAAAAACAATTGCAAAAATACATAATTTCACCATACCTTTACGGTATACCCTCTCACACACACACACTTACGCAAACACATTAAAGTGTACTGCATTTGAAAATATACAACAGCAACAACGACAACAACAAAATATTGCATTCATTGTTCAAAACCAACAAATTGCAATCGTCACACCATTACCCAAGTGTGGGATGCAACCAAAAAATACATGCGACCAAAAAAACACAAAAATCAACCCTTTTTTAACGAAAAAATTGCAACGAAATTTTGAAAAAAAAAATTCGGGAAAAAACGAATCGCAAAAAAAATCGTACAAAAAAGTAAAAAAAAAACGCTCATCATAACACGCACACAAATAAACGTAAAAATAACAAAAATACAGTAACAGCCAACATTACAAATAAAAGTTAAGTTTGACTATTTGATGCCCTACAACAATATACAACAATTCAATTGCAGCGCCCCGCCAATAATCCAAAGCACAGTGGGACATTTTTAACAATTATTTGTACAGCTTTTGGGAGTCACTATGGACCGACTTTCATCAAATTTGTGACAAATTTTTTAATGCAATGCCAAATGCAAGTGATCTATTTGACTTTTTTTTCCTGTCTACTGCACAGAGATGAAACTTCTCCATTTCTTAATACGGGGTTCCCTCGTAATTGGTTGATAATTGGTAGAAAGTCGGTGTTAGATATGCGATTGAGCCGGAGTATTGAATTTATCTCTCTCAGACATTTGTTTATAAACACCCGCAGTTTCACTATACCAGAGTTAGTTAACTTCCATATTTCGAAGCCATATAGGAGAACAGATTTTACGCAAAAGTTAAATATTCTCATATTCGTATTTCTGATGAGTTTCATACATACTCTGCCAAATGAGCTATATGCACATCGTGCCTTATTAATTCGATTTATTACATCCGCACCATCGACCGCGAACCCTGTCTTCAATTCCACTTAATTTAGAACTAAGAGGGCTTAGACATCAAACAAACATCGTCGTCATAATCCAAGTCACGTAGTCGATGGTTCAGGTACCATCGAATGCCAGCTAGTGCTTCTGTGTTACCTCCTGAGACGTGGCTTTACGTTGGCGAAGGCGCTATCAAAGTCGATGAAAAGGACGAGTAGTGGTGAGTTAAATTCCATCAACTGCTTTATAACTATCCGTATAAGATTTAAAGTGTAAACTCGATGGTTAGAAATATGCGTTACAATATAATCAACGCGATAATCTTCTGTATTGTATTTAAAACAAATATGCCTCTTCAGTTTCAACATTCACCGAGGTCACTCCTTTTGGGCAAAGTGATTATCACGTCCCCTTTCTATTCAGTTGGGAATCCACATGAAGTCTGTGCTGCCTAAATGTGGGCCATGTGTATGTAGTTGGCCAAAAGGGGAAAAGTTTTGAAATTTTCCGGCGGAATCATATTGCTGTCTACTGCTTTGCCACTCTTCAATCTTGAAATTGCACTTTTTATTTTAGAGAGTGTGTGCTGAAATTTACTTATCTCTCTTTTTGGGCTGCTCCTATTTTGTCCATAAAACGATGTAAACCTCGCTGTAACCGTAGTTGCTGACCCGAAAAACTGTGACGTACCATTATTATTACTTGCAATGCTTCAAGATCCTTGCTAGGACTTGGTAAGCATGACTTGATGCTTCTGTCACTACTGAGCATTGCACGGTCGGGCGAATAGCTCGACTATCGAGCATTTTTAAAAAACATCTTTACATATTTGTTTAGAATTTTAGTTCTAAAAAAGCCCTACTTTTAGTAACATCAACATAAATTTTTAACAATGGGTTTAATAGGAACAATTGACCCTTCATACCTATAACAACAAAATTAAAATTTGATATAAAAAAGTTAATACAAGAAAGTTGTATGCTTTTAGGCCAAAAAATGGGCCAATTCTAACCAAAATCAATGCATTTTGTCCATAAAAAAACTTTAAAAACATACACAACCGACCCGTCCTTACGATTTAAAAATACTGGTAATGAGTAGATCAGTATAATTAAAAGCGTTGCATTACTTGCTTAATGTGTTACAAATACATTGAAGTAGGGTATGAAGAGTATATGTACTCGTATATGTAGTAGGGAGTATAAGGTATTTAATGTGTATGTGTGTTTGTTTGTGTGTGTGAGACAGAGAGTTTCTTTTTTTAGCAATTCTATTACATGCGTGCTTTTATTATGAAATTGTATAAAAACAAAGAGACGAAATGTAAAAAAATAAACTGAATAAAACAGTACAATTGCAATTGCTCTACAACAACAACAACAGTCAACAAAAGCAGTTACAAATGCAATTGCAATAGAATAGCAGAACAACAACACCAACAGCACATACTCATACTTAATCAAAAAATAAATAATAAAAAAGAACTGCAGCAATTGCAGTTTAAAAAGTATGCCTGTGTACTAAATACAAAAGTACAAAAAGCAACAAAAACAAGAGTACATGTATGTCGGCTATGCGTATGTATGTGTGGATGTGTACTGAGATGATGATGAAAAAGGTAGACGACACACGCAAACGACACTGAATTTTTATTTTAATGTTTTTTCTCTCTTTTTTTCGTTATTTTTTATTTTATTTTGGTTGTTGCATTATTTGTTTTTTTTTTCTTCTCTTTCTCTTATTTTACTGTAAATTACATTTTTTTCTTCCTTTTTTGCCATTTTTTGTTGTTGCAACTTTTTTCACCAGACACGCTAGAGAGAGGGGCTTTAATGACAGGAGTAGGATGCCAACACGAAAAAATAAATAAAAAGTAAATAAAAATCACCAAATTACAACCCAAAAAGAAAAGAGACAGAGAGAGAGTGAACAAAAACAAAAATAAAACAGAAACGAATTTAATGACAAAAATTCAAATGATTTTTTTTATACTTTTTCCATTTCGTGGTACTTAAACCAGGCAGCAGCCTGACTTTTTTTTGTTCTACTTCTCCTTCTTTTTTATTATGATTTTTTTTTTTTTTTTTGTATTTAAATACTGCATATTTGTTGTTGTTAAAAATGTTATGTTGTTGTAAATTGAATGCAATGAATGCATTTTTCGTTGTTGTTAATTTTTTTCGTTTTTTTTTTTGTATTTTAAAGGTACACTTTTAATTCAGTATAGATTTCGTTACAGTGAGACCCAAACGTTTTTTAAGAAATTGATTTTGATGCGGGGAAAAGGATTTGGAAGTTATAAGGAAAGTGTGAATTTATGGGAATTATATTTTAAAAGGAAAGTAAAAACTAAAAAATAATTAAAATAATTTACTTCTACATAAATTTTATACTCAATAGGCCATTTTTAACAATATTTAAAAAACAAATAAGTTTGTTTGCAAAATTTTAGCGAATTTTCTCTAAGAATTTTTTTTTCACTCATTCGTATACACTTGAGCTTGTATAGGTTGTTTTTTAAGAGGGTCATAATTTTTAAGTGGCAAGTGTTTGGTTTGGTTTGACATTTCATTATGGATAGACTTACATCAGAGCAACGCTTGCAAGTTATTGAAACTTGTTATCAAAATAATGGTTCAAAATTTTGTTCTTCGATGAAGAATGTCGTTGAATGTGTATGTAAATAAATGGAATTGTCGCATTTAAAGTGAATATAACCCACAAGCTTTTGACGAAACACCATTATATCCACAAACAATTACCAGTTGGACCATATGTCTTCAAAAACGATGATGGTCAGAAAGTTACCATCAATGGTGAACGGTATAGGAACATAATTAGAAATTTTCCGTATCTAAACTACCTGGCATCAATCATACTGACAGGTGGTTCCAACAGAGCCGAGCCACATCCACACGGCGCGCGGTACAGTTGATTTACTCAAAAAAACTTCTGATGAAATAGTATTTTCAAGTAATGGTTCAAATAATTAGTCACTAAGATTGTTTAATGTACCCCATTGTGAAGTCACTTGTATACGTTGATAAATCAGAGACAATTGAACACCTGGAAATTAGGCATTCGAATAGTTATTGGCGAAATGCAGCCGCATATGAAAATTTTTAAAAATTGGTGTTCCCGATTGCGGCTTGTACACGGTAACCGTGACGACAACAAGACCGAAATCACATTTAAACATTTATGTTATAAAATATTCTATCCATTAAAGCCCATTTCATTGATATTTAAAATATATTTCTTTGTTTTATTATGATTTAAACTTATGTAACTGTAAAAAAACAACCGTTATTTATAATAAATTGTCATATCTATACAAAAAATAAATGCAATACAAACATCCGATTCTGACGATTTTTTCTTAAAAGAAACAAAAGGCAACAGCGAACTCTCTCCAATTATTATTGGGTTGCCCTGGGGATTCTAATTAATAAGCACTCTGGCAGTGTGACCCTGAGGTCGGTACAGAGTGCGTACAATACAGTGTCATATGCGATTTAGTATCTTTATATAAGTTGGTCGTTGGTTGCACATTCCTTTGTGATGCTCTAGAGATGGAGCTTCTAGCAATACAAATACTAGTGGTGACTCAAACGTTCAACTTTCTCTGTCAAGTTATAAAGACTCCACAAAGATTATCCAGCTGGCTCGCACAACCTATCAAGTTTATTCTGCATGCCTTCGAGCGTATGAGATATCAAACAAATATCGTCGGCATAATCCAAGTAATGTAGTTCATGGTTCAGGTGCCATAGAATGCCGGCTGGTGCTTCTGTGATGGATTGTTGTAAAACGGTGTCCATTATGATCAGGAATAGTATCGTATTGTTGATTGAGCAAGCAAGAGCTCTCCAAATTTCATAGTGTGATGTCGAAAATGTCGAAAGCAATTATTCGGAGAGTATTGATACGGTTGCAACAAAACTTGAGAACGGAACCAGCCTCTTCTTAGGTGTAGAAGCAAGTATATTTTACAGATGTTTTGTTAATGTACTCGAATTAATTTTGTGTTGTTTCTATGGTCATAGTCATGTATCAAGGTTCGCTACATACATACTGTGAACGTTAAAATAAAGTGTACACCCTTATGCTTAATCAATATGAAGGCTTTTCCCAATAAGTGCTATAACCCCGCCAATTTTTATCGAATTTTAAGCAATGAAGTATCATTTTATTCATAATTCAATAAACTACTTCAGTTAATCCAAAAATAGTACGGCTCCTATACAAAATAGCGTGTATTATCGTCTCTAAGCTTGGAAAGTTTTGAATAAATTGGACACAAATTTTCTTAAGAAACTTAAAATCATTTTATATTCAGCTAAGTTATTAGCTTATAAGTGCATGATGGTACAGAAAACCGTTCTTTTACCTGTATCTCGAGGTTTTGGAGGTTTTTCCAAAATGTCAAAATTAGATTCTTGTTGTACTTGAAGGTATTTACCAGAAATTGATATCACTTCCCAGATATTTCTACGCCATTCTTTTTTGTGGCACAGGTTTTTCTTGTACACTTATTTTTGTCGTGTACAAATTAGAGTACATGTTGTTTTTGTTCTGAGAATTTTGTTGTTGTTGTGTTTTTAAGGATTTTGTAAAGTTTTGAATAGAGTTTTAAAAAAGTAGAAAATGTTTAAATACATCGTATTTTAAAAGACTCAAAGAAATTGTCAATTCCATAGAATAAGGTTGTACACTTTATTTTGACGCTCACAGTATGAATTTTAACAATCCCAAAACAATCCTTGTGCTTTGGTCAAAATGTGTACCGTTTTTAAACAAGCTTAGCTGACATACGTATCACGATGCTTAAAGCATCCACAAATTATCAAAGCATGAACCAGCCAAGATGTCGACGTTATCAGCAGCGCCTCTTTACTCCTTACTTTTTCAAAAATTTAATCGGTCAGAACTTATTCGGTACGAGGTTAATAATTAGCATCTTTTAGTTATACTTAAAAGAATCTGTCAATAACATAAATCACGTGTAGCACATCATTGGTTGAGGTTATCCCTCGGAATTCAAAAAGTCTTAAGCTATGTTCACATTTAGCGAATATCTGTCGAAAATAATGTGACAAATTTTGTTTACAATTTAAAAATTTTCGGTCTTTTTATTATTTAAAATCCCAGATATTTTAATAGCTTATGTTAGTTTAGTTAATATTACAGAATATATTCAGAAATTTCTAGTAATTGAGTCACAGTGGAAAGTTATTGAAAGCCTGAATGACAAAACTACGATATAGTCAGTGTACATTAACTCTGCGTGCAATTGATATTTAACCAATTTCTTCAAATATTCAACACAATATGTCACATGTAGATAGTATGGCTCAAAATTCTAAACGAAGTGCTACCACCTGAATAAGTTTCATTAGCGTTGCAAAATGCACTTTGAACAAAACATTATAATACTTTCATATCTATTGATATATACAGACCTTTTCCCATTTACTTGGGAATCTCTTTTAATGGAAACGATAAATTTAAGCAAAAAATCAGCATTATTCTCTACAAACATTCACAATTATTTGTCTGTGACAAGATGTTAAGGACTTGCAAATTTATCATGCTTCAAACACAAGCTTCCTCACCTGTCTATCGTTGGTTGTGCTTAGTAGTCTGAATTAAATTTTTGCGATTATACACAGGTAGGGGAAGAGAGAAGGAAGCATTAAATCTTTTATGCAGTCAGGCGGTCTTCGTGTTTCCTTTGCAACATTTACTTTTACACACAAAAACAAAAAACAAAAACTGAACAGGTTTGTAGGGGAAGTTTGGCAAAAAAAATTTTGATGGTTTTTTCACTACTCTTTTCAACATCTTTTGTATAACCTTCATTTTCCAGCATAATTTTTTGTTGTTGGTTTTTTTAGAATTTTGAGAAATATTTTTTCTTTGCCTCAGACATTTTCCGTACAAAGATTTCAAAAAAGCAAAAAAAAATGTAAGGAAAACAAAATAAAAAAAAATTACAACGAAGACCATAAGAACGAGGCAGTCACTTTCCGTTTAACTGCAACATAAAAAGATGTCGAGCTTCCGTTACGTTTTGTAATTTTGTGTTTTGTTTTACAGTTACTTTTACCTTTTAAATACAAACCAAAAAACAAAAAAAAAGACGCAAAATCAGAAAATGTCCCCTAAATTTTAGCTTTGCTTAAATATGCAGTTGTTATGGATTCAGTATGCAAAGTTTCAAGTGCAAATGACAAGTAAAACAACAACAAAAGAAGCACACAAAAAAATTATTGAAAAAGAGTTCTAAAAGAAGGGGGAAAAGTAACGTCTAATGAACTTCAAAAAAAGATGTTGAATGTCTTCTTTAGTTTCGAAAACAACACTTGTCATCTTTATGTCTTTCTATGACCCATCAACCGTCATTATACATATTTGGAAACATAATGAACATTGTCAACGTCATCATCATCATCATAATTACAAACAATTCCCAAAACCCAACCAACCAACCACCCATCATTATTCGGCTGCCAAAATAAAAAAAAAATGTCATTCCCAACTTATCACCAGCCAACATGATAGAAACGGATGTGTTTTGTTTATTGTTTTTGTAAAGTCAGTCCAAGAATCTGGAAATGCAACACAAAGAGTAAATCCTAAAACCCACCCACTACTTTATAGCCTTTTGCACACACAAAAAATGCAACCATTAGGGACTCAGTTTTAATTTTTTACGATTTTCGAAAACAAAAAGCTAAAAAATGAAAGAACAAGTCACTTCAAATCTGTTTTTATTATTGCTGCTGTTGCATGCAACATTTCAAAACATAAAACAGTAATAAAGAAAATATCTGTCAAAACCAATCACTTGCAATCCTCGAAACAAACAAAAAATTAAAAAAAAATTCTGAATGAGAAATTTGTACAACAAAGACTGTAATAACGTACGAAATGAACTTCAAAAAAATCACTAAAAAAATTCACTTCTGATGAGCTTTTTTTAAGGCCGTTTATTTAAGGCAGGTTTATAAAGTAAAATCTTTATTTCTACAAAATAAAAAATGTATAAGAAACGCCGAACAATCCTTATTTTTGATATTCTGCACCGTAATCTAATCGGTACGGACTTACCTTAGTGTTGAGATAAAATTTGCATCTATAAGTGTGAATGAGAAAAATGGGGTCTAGCTTTAAATATAGACTGGTCTATGTTAAGCTTTGTGGTGAGGCAAAAGTGCCTTTTTGCCGGCAAAATTCAGTCTGATCGCAGCTAACCCCAGCTTAGCATGTTTGTGAAGTAGAACTCGTACCGAACCTTACCAATAGATCATAAGAAATCTAATCCAAATATAAAACAATCTTATCAAAAAAAGTGTAGATGAATGTTGTGTGTGAAGGATCATCAGTGCAGTCCTATATGTGCACCACATCGAATTAATATTACGAATAATTCCATTTGCTCCATTTGGTGAGAAAAGAAATAACCCCTTTTGGTCTACCACAAACCTCATCCTCTAGACCGAAATAGTAAGGCAGAATCTACACCGACCATTCTTAGCATTCCCTAAAATATTTGGAAATTTTTTTTTCTCCGTCACTCCTCTAGGGATCTTATAGGCTTTCCACAAAGCATCCATTGCTTTGTTTCAGTTTCTTTAATCAATTTAATCTTTAAAGCTAAGTAGCTTCCTCCATGTGGTTATCTTTACTTTAGCATTGTGATTTTTTCCCAGTAAGTGACGGTGTTTTCCTGATCATTCGTCTGATGTTTGCCATCATGGCCGAGGTATGCGGCAAAGTCAGGGCGGCTTCTTCTTTTATTTTTTAGATGGAGTTGTCTGAAAGGAATTGAGGCCTCTTTATTAAACATTCGAAACCACAATTGAATTTTTCTTCGTCATGTCCTCTTGCTGGGACTCGAATCTGGATCGTTTGTGTTCTTATGCGTGCGCTCTAACCACTATACTACGCCACTCCCATCTAAGACCATAATGACTGGTAAATAGACCTGTTAGTACACTAAGTTCGCACTTGTTAAGCAGTAACATACTTTTGTATCTGCCGGAAGAAATGGGGTTAAACTTTTTCACCTGTCGCTACTAAAGTTAAGCGAATTCTTCTTCGGTCAAGATGTCATCCACGCCTTTGAGTATTCCCCAGAGACACTGAAAAAAGACTGAGGCCCAATAAAAACCCGTCGACCTCCTCTGTTCGCCAAACAGTACATTCTTTCGTTTTCGGGACCATATCGTAAACGCCAAGTTCACTGAGAGATATTATACAGTCCAAATAATCTTTGACCTACCTCACCACACAGAATGACACGGCCTTTAAGACCGCTTGATATTGTATCAGACATCACATAAATACTCAAAACCTTTGGTTTTCTCCTCAGACGCTACCGAACCAAAGTGAATTTGGCGTAAAATTCCGCCTGGAAAACCGCGAAGATTGTTTGGAAATTGGGACCAACCACACGTTTTGAAACTTATTTTAAATTTCATATATATTAGGGTTAATTTTAAAACACTAATTTGTACACATATATACATACACACATAATTAAAATAAATTTTAGATGCTAGAATACGGCTGAGTGTATCAGCCACTGAGTACAGTAGTTTCAATAAAAAGTTTAAATTTACCAAACTTTGGAGGAGTATTAAAAAAAGTATATCAAAATAGAAATTTATTATTTCTGTTGTTAAAACTATATATTATAAACCATATCGAGCCATAACCGCCAAAAAGACGTAAGCGCCATGATTATCGATTTTCATTTTTTGATAAAAATCTATAGTATTCGATCATTCCCACCAGCATACAAAATTTTGTAGCTCTAAAATGTACCTTTGTGATTTTACAGCAAAAACAAATGAGTCTTATGTACTACTCTAGAACAAAAAATATTGATAAAAAAACCTTCTCCTGAAAAATTTGTTTTTTGTCGCTTACGTTTTTTTGGCGGTTATGGCTCGATATAGTATATGCAACTATATAGTATATTACACTATAGAGTATATTCTACTATATATTATATTCTATTCTATTATATAATATATTCTATCAAACCAAAAAATTAAAACCAACATTACAAATAATTTGAATTATTACTTTATAATATATTAACCCTGAAATAATTAAAATTATTATTCAAATTCAAAATTTCCAGTACACCTGGAAACATAACTCTGTGCTACAGAAAACCTTTTTCTAACTGCAAAGTTTAAATATAAAAATATCTTAAGATAGGTTTCTTTGTTTGAAGTGTATGTGGGCGTGTCCGTTGTCATATTTTGTCAAAAGTTCGCATATCTTAATATTTAACTCCAATAATGGTCTGCACCAAATTGCATATACATATCTAAGACGACTCATTCTATTTTTATCCATTTGCCCTATGGAAATGACACAGTGTGCGACGTTCCGACATCCTTGATGTAAATATATTTAAAAAAATATTAATCTTTGAAAAGTAACTTTCTTTACCACTTATTGGAAGACATTCCCTACGACTACCTCCTATACGCTTAAGGGTTAAAGATTTCAGTATAATCGTGTTTCACTAACGATTTTTATCGCAATTTTTTAAATTTAATTTTAAAATAAATGTCAAATATGTAATACGAGTACTATTACGCACTTAAAAAGCAAACACAAACAACAACAAAATAAACATTGGATGCCCTCATTATATTTGATTAACACAAAAATATATATTTTTGATAATAACAATCACAATCACAACAACAACAACAAGAAGAAAACAAAATTCTTATCAAAAACAAAAACATAATCAGTCAGCAATAATAAAGACCATGACACAACAATATCAAGAATATGCAACAACAAAAAATATTTACTTTTTTCCTTTCTTTCTTAAAATATCTGCTTTCAAATTAAGTTGCTGTTGTGTTGTTGCTGTAATTGTATGAATTGCCAATTGTCATTTATCAGTTCAAATTTCGTCAATCAATGCAATCAATTTTGTATGCAATAGCAACAGCAACAAAAACAGGGAAAAGAAAATTTCAACAAATAAATGTGTTGTGAAGCAAGCAACTCATTGAAATGTTTTATGCAACAAGAAATGTTAAAAAGAAAACGAAGAAGAAGAAGACACAAATGCATTATGAAGCAATGCATGAAATGATGACATCAATCACAAAATGATTGACTGTGACTCTGACTGTGACTGTGACTGTTAATGAATGAATGCTTGGGATACGAACAAAAGGGCTGAACCTCACTAACAGGCAGCGTGGTTGGATGATAAGAATTTCATTTAAAAATCTTTCCAAAAAATTATAAAAGATTTTAATTTTTTATTTCAATTTCTCTTCGATTTTCAGAATAAAGTCGTCACGTGCTACACCCGTTCCTTCGACACGACGCGCTTACAGTGAAGAAGATTTAAATATTGCTTTACAAGAGATCCTATCTGGTAGATTGGGTACCCGTAAAGCGGCTGTACAGTATAATGTACCACGTTCGACGTTGCGCAATAAAATCTACAAGTTGACCGCCGAAGCGAAACGTAATAACGAACCGGCCCCACCCGAACTTTTGCAATTGCAGCAGGAACTCGAAAAAGACATGTCCGGCGACGAAGGAGAGGTGGAGAGCAATGCATCTACACCACAACCGGAAGATGTGGTGGAAACGCGTATTTCAACACCAAATTTATTAAAGAAATTATGCACCAACAATGGTGATGGAGTTGAACTGGTGTCCGCCGATGCCGATCAACATACACTGCTACGCGGTTCTCCCAAGCCAGCCCATATAGAATCCTCGAAACCTCAAATATGTGAGGCTGCTGTAGGCGATCTCACAACTCAAGCACCCCAAGTACCAGCTATAGATGCCGCATTGCCACTTTTGTTGCGAACAATTCTGCTGTCCGATAAAAGTATACGTGATCTCTTTAGCGCTCTGCTACTCAATTCCACCATAAATTTAAAGGATTTACTACTGGGAGCGACAACAACAGCAAATAGTGGTGCGGCAGCACCTAGCGACAGTGAGAGCTCTAATAATAATCTCAATAACGGTAACCAACAACAGCAGCAGCAGGACTACCGTCCACTCTTGCAGCTGTTGTTGCAACAACAGCAGCAGCAACAACAACAACAACAGCAACCCACTTCATATACAACCAGCCGCCGTTTACCAAAGTCTGATACACCCGAAACAAATTCGTCTGTGGATCCGAATGATGCCTGCGATGATCCAGCGTCTATATTGAAAATTCCGTCCTATACACCGGTGGCAGGACCTTCGAACTCCCTGGGTGCCAGCAGTTCACGTGCATCACCTGCTTTACTGTGTCACAGCAGTAGCAATAGCAATTCCAATCGCAATGGCGACAGTCCGGGTCCTCTCCTGCTGGCGGCCGCTGTCCAAAAGCAGTTAAACAGTAAAAATCTGTCCGTTACTCCTCCCCTAATGCACACGGGAGTTGATAGTAGTCCTTCAGCCCAAACGTTGCGCATGAGTGATGTTATAGCCAATAGCATACACCGCACCATGAACGAACAGGCCAACAAAGATGCCTCGGTTTCCCTGCTTAACTTTACTACAGCTGCGGAAGCGGAACGCAACCATGCTCTAGCTGCGGTGGGGAGTGATTACAAAAAGCCTACCATATCGGTGGTTAAGAATATAGGCGGTACAGATACCTCACGCTTTGGTGCAGCCCCTAATCTGTTGGCGGCCGCTCAACACCATCATCACACAGCTCATCTGCAACATGCCCACCATCATCATTTAAGCCGCCAAGAAGCGGCCGCCCTAGCTGCCGGCAAGGGTACGCGACCTAAACGCGGTAAATATCGCAACTATGATCGCGATAGTCTAGTGGAAGCCGTGAAAGCAGTACAACGCGGGGAAATGTCAGTCCATCGAGCGGGCAGTTATTTTGGCGTGCCTCACTCTACATTGGAGTATAAAGTAAAAGAGCGACATCTAATGAGACCGCGCAAGAGAGAGCCCAAACCCCAGCCTGGCTTAGATGGTTCAAGTAGTAGTTCAAAAACAAATGCCAACATTCCTGGTGGCCTTACCACAAAGGCTCTAAATAGCTCTAATAACAATTTGAAATTGGCTCCTGGAGCAGGTATAAAGACAAACAGTGGATCAGGTACAAGCACCGCTAGTTTTCCTGGTAATAATGCAAATGGCATAAAATTGTCTATGTTTGATCCCAACTTACAACATTTGCCCTACGCCTCTCCATTGTTTTGGCAACACAACCAGGCAGCTGCATTTGGTCAACTGCAAATGGATTTCAATCGCAATACCACAGCGCCGTCAGCTGCCTCGCCCACAGACAATAGCTCAGATATACTCAAAAACCATATGCAAAGATATCAGGATAGCACCACTAACTCTTCTAATGGTCCCAGCCCTGTATCAAGTCCGGTACTCTCTGGCCAAGACATAAACCGGGCTCGAGAGCTATACGAAAGCAATGCAGCAAATGGCGCCTCATTCCTTGACGGCATTATACGTAAAAGTTTAGATCGTAAAACGAATGAAGTGAGTGCGGCCAGTACGAGCACTACAACTAGTGGCGGTGTGCTGCTGGATCAGTTGCTAATGAAAAAAACTCCTTTACCGTTTACCAATAATCGCAGTAATGAGTTCAATACCAGCCTCTCTCCCTCACCTATAGCGGCGCTTAAACGTAGCGGTAGTCCTCTGTCTCTGGGTAGCACCTCCACCATTAAAAGAGAACGATGTTCACCTCGTAGTACGGCCAGTGATGAAGATGAGACCTCACAAAGTGGCCTGGATGATAGTTATGAGAATAACAACAACAACAGTAAAGCAGGAAATGGTGCAGGTGCAAAGTGTTTAGGAGTAAGCCAAACACGCAGTCGTGTAGCATCACGGGACTCTAATTCGGAAACGGACAATAGCAGTATGAAAAGTGAACTACACATGAGCAATCATCTCCATCATCATCCAGCTGCTGGACATCCTAATAATGGCAACAATTTATTGGATATCAATGGCGGCGGTGGTGTTAGTGGCAGTGTCACTGTCAAAACTGAGATTCCTAATCATGAAACCACGGGCACCTCTATTTTACAAGAGAAACTCTCACAAATCAAAGCCGAGCAACAGGAGAATGAAGAAAACTTATAGAAGCAAATTAATTATACAACAACAAAGGCAATAGGTATTGATGAAGGCCCTCTATATTTTTATGAGAGCCACCACTTGCCTCACAACCATCACCATCACAGTAGGCAACAACAGCAGCAACACCTTAATCAACTGCCCTATAACAACTGGTATGAATCAACATCACAATATCACTCGCATACCCAATGGTATGACAGCCTCGGCCCAGGACAAAGTGGTGGCAATGAAACTTTAGCAAATAACTATTACAGTTACTGAATATAAATAATAATAAAAACTACAACAAAAACATTTAAAACTAACAACAACAACAACAACAAAAGAAATCTAGTAAAATTAAGTTTATATACAAAGAAAGAATGTGAAAACAAGATAAGCAAATAGAATAAATAAGAGAAATCACAAAAAAGAGAAAGTAGGCGTTTAAACATAAAAAGAAGAGAAGAAACAAGAAGATAAGGGAGAAATTAGTCAAAATTTTTTTTGTTTATTATTTTTTTACATACATATATATATCTATATATAAACATATATATAAAGATATATATATATACATTTATATATATATATATATATATATATATATATATATATATATATATATATATATATATATACTTATATACATACATATATGCATATTAATTAAGCAACAAGAAAAACCCACAAAAAATTTATTTAGTTTTTAAACAAATAAACAAACAAATAAATACAATAAAACAACAACAACTTTAAATAAAAATAATACAAACATACACACATATACATATGAAAATTCAAAAAAAAAAGAAAAGAAGAGAGAAAAATAAAGAATATTGTACAGTAAGATGAAAACTAATTAACAAAATATATTAGTTAATAATAATTACTAAACAACAACAACTACACACAAATAATTAACTTCAATTCTCTCTGTGTAAACTCTCTTTTAACAAAATGTATAGAAAAACAGGCTCTCTCTTAAAGAGTGTGTTTTTATTTGTTATTTCCTTAGAATTTTTTTAATTTTCCGTTTTTTTTTTTTTTTTTTGTTTCCCTTTTTATATACTACTTATGATGAGTCTTTCTCTTTCATTTTGTTTTTTGACAATCGACATACAACAAAAGAAAAGTAAAACAAGAAAACAAAACCAATTAAAAAATAAATAGGCACTTGTACGAACTAAGTAACAAAACAAAACGATAATAATACAAAAATAAATAAATAAATATTATTTTTCGTTTTTTATATATACAAAATAGTAAAATATATTAACTATACAGAACAGAACAGAATAATAATAATCCTTACAACACAAAGAAATTGGTTAAATCAGGAAACAATAACAACAAAAACACATAAACTATATAACATACAAAAACTAACAAATTCAAAGACAAAATTTCGTTTTCAATAACACAACAACAATTAAAACCAAATCTTTTAAAAACAACAACAAAATATTTGCTATTTATATATCTTTTTCTTTACAATACATAACAAACAATTCATATCAATACACTCTCTCTTACTCGAACTGCAATTACAAAATGAGAGATGGAGAGAGAGCATCAATAATATACAAATACAATATCAATAACAACGGTAAATAGTTTAAAATAAAGGAATACAAGAAGAAGACAGGAAGTAGCCAATATTTTAACCTGTTTACAAAAAGCCAAGACAAAAACCAACAATAACTACAGTAAAAATCAATTAATTCTCAACCAAAATATATGTACAATACCAACAGCAAAAACAAAACAACAAACCCAACAAACAGCTATACAATAATTCTAAGTTCATGAAATATAACAGTTTTAAATGAAATGTGCATTGCTTTCCTTTCGCAGTGGAATTAAATGTTTAGCAACATTACAAGGGCAACAAGTTTATGAGAATATAATTTAGACGAGAAAAAAAGTACATTTTTAATGCGAATGTGAGTTTTAAAACAAAGAAATTATTAAAATTACAGAAATATTTTTAAATGACGATATGTTTTCCACTAAAATGTTTAAAACAAAGGTTTTTTGAGTTGACTGTGATTTCAATGCTAAACAAATATTGCTCAATAATCAGAAATATTGCCCTAAAATGTTTTGTTCTCTTCTAGTTAAAATAAAAATTAATATTTGTTATCAAAGCAGTTAAGTTTGAAGTTATTTATTCCTCAATAAGTTAAACTATAAGATTTATAACTATTTGTTTGATCTAAAATTTTCTAAATCTAAAGCTTAAGATAGGGGTAGGGGGCGAACGCGAAAGTGAATAGTGATTTGAAATTTTTGCAAATGCGAAAGCGAATACGAAAATGTATACTTACAACACACTTGAAAAAAAGCGAAAAAATATTTATATGTAAGAATGCCTGCCATTTACGTTTTAAAAACTATTTCATTAAAAAATATTGTCAACGGCTACGGCTCATACTTTTTTTTAGCATTTCGGCCGCCATCAGGGCTGCAACTGTAGCTGGCTGGTCCATATACGCGTGAAACTTCATGAATCCCCCAAAAAATAGCCTAGTGTAGACTGCTTCAAAACATGAGATTAACTGCTTACCAAACTCGCCTCTCAATAGGTATCGCGCAAGTCCAATGTCAATCAAGTCCAATTCTCTCATTTTGGGCAAAAAATAGTCGCACGGTACCTCGCTCCTTTAACTGTGACGTTGCGATTTCCATTATTCTTGAAGAAGCACATTCCAATGATACCACAGACAGACAAAATGCATCAAACAGTACATCTTGCACGCAGTTGTTGAACTCTCTCTGGCTGCTTTGAATGACTTGCGAATATTGTTCGTTTTTTTGGTCTATTCATGGTGAAGTGTAATACCTTACTGAACATTTTTGTCGTTGACACATGTCACGAATCTTTTCTATACCTAAAAATAATTTACACTTCTAGCAAAAACACCATTCATTATGTAAGTGCATGTGAGTGGCTTAAATCATGTTCCATGTTTGTAAGTATTCGCTTCAAATATTCGCAAAAATTTTAGCGAATGCAAATATCTAAAAGAAGCGAATAGTAGTATGCTTAGGCGAATATTCGCAACTCCCCAGGCTTAAAATTTATTTCAAATTTCAACAATTAATTTATATGTTAGTTTTCTAGTTTCAGCAATATGTAATACAATTTAGTTTAAAGAAAAAAACTAACCTTAATCTCAGCGTAAATGTAGTTTCAGTCGCATGTTGTCATTTAAACACAAAATTTTTAAATTAATTTTTTTGTAGTTATGTTTTAAGCTCTGTACACACTATTGTCAGATCTAACAAAATTGTCAGACCTGACAATTTCCTAACAATGACTAGACAAGGGAAAATTGGCACCACAATGTATATTGTCAGTTCACATGCCTGCAAGACATTTGTCATAAAAACTGGCAGTCGCATTATACATATGTTTTTTCAGACAATGACGGAGTTGTCAGTTGTTTAAAATTCGGGCATCTGACAATTATATGACGATGTTGAAAGATAAAAATAGTATGTTCACACGTTTGTAAGATTTGACCATCGCCTAAACAGATCTTTATTTTGCTCTAAAAAGAAGAAAAAAAATTATTGCAAAATATTTAAAATATATTTCTATTCTCATCAACATCTTACCTTTCGCATGGACAAGTTTGTAACATTTCCAAATTACAAAATTACAAAATTTTATTTCGCTTCAACAAAGCAACTTCCGCAACATGTTGCTTTAAATTTCCATCAAATTGTAGTTCTACTAGCAATTTGTATTTTGTAAAGCAAATGTTGTTTAGTAAGAAATAATTATAAATTTCAATATCTTGGCAACATATCGTTTTAATTATTAATTTAATTTAATTAGTTAAAGTTTAAAAAATGAATGAAATTTATTTTAACTTTTTTGCAATTTCATTCAACTGTTATATTTTCTACAATAGTTACATAATAATAAACAATCAGCAACAGCAACAATTACAACAACAACAACAACAACAACAATATCCGATCAGATTTATATATTGTATGCATATATATAATATATAAATATTACAATAACCCAACAACAACAAAATCAATAATAAATAATAGCATACAGTAAAACAAAAAAAATAAAAATAAAATTCCAAATTCAAAACCCAAAACTCAAAATTTAAAGCAGATAACAAAATTCACAAACAAATATTCTTTTTTTTTTTTTGTTTAATTTTTCATTTTTCATTTTTCATTTCGAAAGGGATTTATGTTTTTTAGATGAAAACAAAAGAAAACGGAAATCAATAAACAAAGCTGCCTTCAAATTTTACAAAAATAATTATTAAAAATGAATTAAATAAATATTTAAACGAAATAAAAAATAAAAAAACTATTCAGAACTAAAAAATAATAATAATAAAGCACACAAAATATCAACCAAAAACAAAAATCTACCAACCGATGTTCTATTTTATTTTTATCCTTTGATCCTTACAAACTCTATCTATCAAAAATTAAAGCACTCCTTTTTGGCTAATAAAAGAGAAAAAAACTTTGTAAAAAACAATTCATCTAAGAACAAATATTTATTATGATAACATTCATGTTTGGCTTAAAAAATCTAAAATTTAAATTATGAGAAAATGTATACATACCTTTGGCATATTATCTATATTAAAAAGAAAACAAAAAACAAAAACAAATTAAACTAAAATTCAAAAATATATGTATATTTAGACTTTAACAATTCAAAAAATATATAAAAAATATATTATTTAAATATATGTGTGTGTCTTTATTGTCGCGTATACCTCAAAAACAGAAATATATTATGGAAATTAAAAAATAAATAAATAAATCAAAAAAAATATTATAATTTTTTTCTTTCTGAAAAACTACAAAACAAAAACATTAACCAAAACCTCTCTCCAAAATTAAAATTAAAAAAAAAAACTAAATAAACCAAATCATATTAAACAAAAATTAAGAAAATTTGTAAATTGAGTCAAAATCTTAGAAAAATCAACCTCTAAAAATAAATTAATAATGAAAATTCTTCAAATTAAATGTACCTTAAAAAAAATATTTTGTGTGCTAGTTTAGTAAGTGTCAAAAAGAAATATAACCAAGTAATTAATAAACAAATAAAAAATATTAAATATTATTAAAAAATATATATAAAAATATCAAAATAAAATTAGCTAATAAATAAATTTAAAAAATGTACAAAATTTTAATGTTTTGTGGGAATTATACATAAAAATTTATAAAATAAAATCGAAAAAGAAAAAACCTTTTAAGAAAATCTAGTTTTACAAATTCTATCCAATGAAAAATTAAAAATGTGCCATATATTGAGATATCATAGAAAAAAAAAACATCTTTAAAAATTTATGAGAAAATCTGTATTATAACATAAAATCTTAAAATAAGTTTTAAAAGTAATTTAATGAATTTAACGTAATTTTTAAATTTTTGCGCACTTTTTTCAAGATTTTGTTGAAAGTGTGACATGATTTAAAACAAAAAATATTATAATTTAAACGTTATTAAAATATGACAAAAACTATAATAGACGTTACCAAAATGTCATGGTGACTGTGACAAAATATTGGTAGTACGCTTTTCAAACATTGCAAAGGTGAATACCGTAACACAAATGTATAGCGGGCGCAACAGGTCTAAAATATTAAAAATAGGTTTAATGTACAGTATATTTAAGT
This sequence comes from Wohlfahrtia magnifica, assembly GCA_023159175.1. NCBI lineage: Eukaryota > Metazoa > Arthropoda > Insecta > Diptera > Sarcophagidae > Wohlfahrtia > Wohlfahrtia magnifica. The sequence goes on from JAKWBJ010000189.1 coordinate 341,093, forward strand.
AGTAGCAAACAGCTGTAACATTAGAATATTACTGTTTAATGTTCAAAGACAAAGTACACTAATAACAGAGCTCTGCTTGTTGTTTGCTTGCTATTCAAATTAATAACAAAAAACAAACTTCTCAGTTCAGTTACTGCTGAAAATTGTACTACAGATATATTCGCTTAGTGTACTTTACATTCGGATTGTGTCACTAGCCCTTCTACTTCAAGCTGACACTGATAGAAATACCGTCATAACGCTGATGTATTTTGACATCAGCACTATGATAAGTGTCTTCGTTTTTGACCACATGACACTTTTTATTATTGCGATGTCAAACTTAACGTCACTTGGCCGAATTGTCATCATGGTCAAAAATTGACTTACAGTTAATGACAGTCATCAATTCAATGACGTATTGGGATTAAAGAAATAACTAATCGATATCAATTTAATGAGAAAAATCAACAATTAAATGACACATTAACAAATCGACAAAATGTCGATAATACAATGACACAGTAACATACGCTTGTCATCAAAAAAATGAATAGCTTTAAATAAGTATTTTCATGTTTGTGGTTATTTATTGCAATATTTAATATCAAGGTGTCATCAATTATAAGACGAAGTGACATCTCTTCGGTAAAAAAGAAATTTGTTTTGTAATTGTAATGATGACAAACGTACATTAATGCGAGGTTATTTTTGTTTGTATGATTTTTTTACAACTTACTCTCTACGCTTTCATTCCTATTGATGTTGATGACAAATTAGATGATTTAATGTCGTTAATATGAAAGCTATACGTTGTGTCTTGCTTTGACTACGAGTATGAACTTACATCAATAACCCGGTGGAGAACATTAAAAATACTGAGAATGGTAAATCAATTTGTGGTCGACTTAGAACTGACAATGTCGCTAAATATCATCATTAATCGACTTATAACATAAAACGTCGCTAAATTTCAGCTTTCTTTAGTATAGTGACATCACAATGAAGTTGTCATACATAAGTTTTTTGTTTATATCATTGTCACGAGGATTCATTAATAAAATTTTACATTTGCAATAATTTGATATAAGTTTCGACTTCTTACTTACTTCTTACTTCTTCATGATTCATTGACGGTCTTTCATATTGACAATGTCGTGCCAACATATTTTGAGATATTTTTAAGCTGATCATTAATCGATACAAATTTCGAAACACCATTTTTATTACAAAACTTATTTTCAACTGCGCAATTAGAAATTTTAAACATATTTTCCCGATATCACTTTTACTCTTTTTTTAAAATAATAGACCAGGCACAGTAGTTCTTAATCAGTAACTCAAACAATTTATATCCCCAAAAATATAATTTTTTGTTGGATAGTGTTTGTTAAAGCAAATCAAAAATATTAAGAAAAATAATTTCTGGCATTAACCATATACATATTCAGACCTTACACACAAACAAATAAATTATTATAAAAAAAATTAAAAATTATATCAAAAATATTATCAAAATTAAAAGTAAAACAAATATAAATGTCGTGGTAATTATTATAAACAAAAGAATATAGAACAATATTTGGTAGAATCCTTAATAAAAAAAAAAATAAATAAATAAAAATAAATTATTATAACAAAAATCATATTTATTGCTAATTTTATGGTATTTTGAAACATAAAAAACAAACAAAAATAATAATAAAAAATATTTTGAAACAAATAAAAATATTTATTATATACACATTAGACACTATCTGTGATTTTTAATCCAAAATTTTTTGATGAAAATTTTCTAAGTAAAATATATTACAACAACAATAATAATATATTTAAATTATTAACAAATAAAAATAACAAAAAAATAATTATTATTAAAAAATGCAAGGAAATTTAAAAAAAGACAATTTAAGAAATTGAATAATTAAGGAATTAAACAAACCATGTTAGTCAATAATTTATTAATAATATACAACAAGAACAACAACAACATCAAGAACAAGTTGCAAAAACAAAAAGGGGAACTACATAAAACACAACTAAATAAATAATGATCGGATTATAATATAAAAATATATAAATAACAACAAATATATATTTGTATATATATTATGTATACTAGAATTAACTGTAAAAACAACAACAACAATTTTTTAAGAAAATTACGATTTTTCTAAACAATAATAAAGACACCCATTCTATTTAAAAAAGTTTTGCAACAACTTGGCAAAATGTTTATACATTAATATTTCAGTTTTAAAAAAAAACTTGAATACATCGATATTCATTCGCAGCATGTTGATAATACAGTGGCACGTATTCGTATAAGCGCACTCTTAATTTTCATTTTACTTCCTTCTCTCTCTCTTTTCCTCTCTCTCTCTCTCTCTCTCTCTCTCTATTTCTTTTATTAATGCATTATTCAAAACAAGTTCAAACTCATTTTGTTCACTAAAGCAACGGCAACTTGTATTGAGCCCAAAAAGTTGTTTGCTATAAACCACTGCATTTTCATAAAGCCATCAAAAATTGGTACATATTCGTTTAAGCGCACTGACTAAATTTTCAATGGAAATAGCACAGTTGATTAATTTTCAATAAAATATTGATCCACAATTGTTATTTATTACCTCGAAAATACGATTTGGCAAAAACTTATCGAATATTACAGCAACTGATGACTCACATCATCCTAAGTCTCCTTAATGACCAACTGGAGCTCTGACATAGTTTTATAAAGCTATCCGTGAGATTGTTGATTGAATAGATTTTGTGTGACATACAGCCGGTAAGATTCTCTACTGGATGAAACCAGTATTTTTCAATAGGATACCGCTGCCATTCACGTTTCTTAAGAGAAATTGTAATGGTTTGAAAAGCAAAACATGGAATGCCTTGCATGTAGTCCTGCTTTGAATCCAATTGAGAATCTTTCGGGCCGTATTTCACACAAAATCTACGAATAAAAAGTTCAAGGATAGCTTTACAAGACTGTGTTAGAACTCCAAATGATCATAAAGGCAGCTTAGGATGATTTAAGTCGTTAGTTGCTAGAAAATTAGACAAAATCGTAACACTTGTGGATCAATGAACTGTTGAAAATTAAATAGCTGTAGTGTTACTATTGGAAATTAAGTCAGTGCGCTTAAACGAATATGCAATGATCTATAGCAAACAACAAACACAACTTTTTGCGTTCAATACAAGTTAGCCTTTTTTTAGTAAACGAAATGAGTTCGAACTTGTGTTGTACAATGCATTGATAAAAGAGAGAGAGGGAGAGAGAGAGAGAGAGAGAAAGAGGTAAAATTAAAACTAAGAGTGTTCTTGTACGAATATGTGCCACTGTAGCAACTCCGTCTACACACTTGTTGTAGCATAAGTTAACAACAAATGTTGCTTGAACTCTTATTACACATGTTAATGTCAAATTGTTTATAAGCAAATTGTAAGCAAAACTTTTTAATTTTTTTTACATTTCGATTTTTTTTTATAAATTACAACAAAAAGTAATAAGTCAAAACACAACAAAATCAAACAAATTTTTGCTATATTTTGGATGTATTTATTATATATTTTTTAAATATAAACAACAACAACAAAAATACTCTATCTTTACACTTAAAGAAATGCCATGTTACAGCTTTTAAATTTCAAAGCTTGGCCTTTAGTGGAATTAAAAATAAGTATAATTAAAGCAAAAAAAGAAAAACCCTTTTTAAAGACAAACCAACCACTAAACAAAACAAATATTTACACTTAAAATAATAATAATAATAAAAAAAATGTTCAAAGATATAAAAAAAGAATAAGTGAAAGGAAAACTTAATAAAAGTTAAAATATATAAATTGAATATTAAAAGTGCAATTATGTGGAATATTTTTAAAAATATTAAAAAATAGCAAAACAATATAAATAATATATATATATATCTAAAAATAAAACCCAATAAAAAATAAAAAAAGTAAAAATAACTTGGTGAAACTTAAGAAAATTATAATTTATGGTAAAAGTTGAAAAAAATATTACACACAAATTGATTAAATAAAAAAAATTAATTAAAATTGATCGTTAAATTAGTCAAAATGTAAAATAAACAAAAATTATTAAAAAAAATTGAATGTTTGCATTCATTTACATTAAAAATTATTAAAAAAAATTAATTGAAATCAGTATAAACAAATAATATTCGCTAAGTTGTCATATACAAATTAGATTGATTTTTAAAATTGTAATTTCATAAGTTCTAAAATTTAAGTTTAACGCCCTGTTTCATTTTAAAATATTTATTTTTTGTATTTAATTTTTTTACGCGAATTTGGCCATAAAAAATGAAACGGATTTTTTTTATTAATTAATTAATTATTCTAAACATATTTTTTGTTAAATTAATAATAATTCTTATTTAAATTTTTTAAGTGCAAATATTTATTGACAATCAGAAGGGGAAGAAAGAAATGAATTGTTAAACTATATTTTTTAAGCAAAATTAATAATTAAAATCAATATTTTAAATAATTAAAATCTTAAACATTTTCTAAATTCTCTTCATGTAACTCTTCTCCACAACATGCAACTTAAACAAGGTCTTATGTGTGTATAGCCTATTACGTACTTTGCTCAAAATTTATTTGTTCGTAGAAAAAATTTTACATGCAACCACCACAATTGTAGTCAAAAAATAAAAATAATGAATGTTTTTTGGGTAAAATTTCCTTTTTATTTATTTATTGATATCGTATACAAGAAACCAAATTTCATTCGAAATGTCTGTCTTCAATTGTGTGAGAAGGTATGCCCGGGAACACAGCAAACGCAAAACTTTGCTAGTTTGTCACAAATTCCGAAATTGTAGCTCAATAATTTTACCAACAATTTCCACTTGTTCATTAAAGTCTTTCAAAAAGTCCTAGACACACTGTGGCTTACCGCAATGTCTTTTAAATTAAACACTTTGATTTGAGTAGGCCAGAGCTACATTCTGAAACTTCTATAAAGTGGAATGCCATCTGTATATATTTTTCAAGTTCCAATATTGAGTAAATGTTTAAAATAATCTTCACTTTTTATAAATGATTTCGAATGCATAATTGGTGAAAACTGCTACTAACTTCAATTTTGTTCCTACAAGTCTTTCTACTGCTAACGGAACATTCATACCTTTCTCTGACAATAATGCAAATAACTTTTCTGCGCAGATTCTTGTAGATTTAGTTTTGATCAACAACATTTTCCGCTTTGGTCCATTTCTCCATAATAACGCTTCCAAGTTTTGCTATCAATGTAACATTATGTTTGCTGATCTTGCTCTCTAATAAATCTCACAAATGCTCTATGGGGTTAAGATCTGGTGATTGATGGTAAATTTTTCATCGATGTTTAATGTTATAATGAAATATTATAAATTGTGTTTCAAAATAATTGAATATCATACTGGCCCTTTGTGATTTCTATAAAGTCAATTTTCCAAACCTCTTAAAATGGCATGCAGCCGAAACCATAATACCACCTCCTCAATGCGTTACAATTAAAACAAGGTTCTATTTATTTAGCACGCTATTCCATTCTGCCGCCGAATTAACTACTTTCCTTATAGTCCAAAAATGTTGAACTTATTTTTGCCATTTTTATAATTTTTTTTCCGTTATATTGGCTTTCCACAGAGCCTCTATTACTTTGTTTCAGTTTCTTTAATCAATTTGATATTTCAAGCTAAGTAGCTGATTAATCCGCTGTAGATTCCTCCATATGTTTTTTTTTTTTGTGTAGTGGTGAAGATCCTTGCTAACTGATGGTGATCTTTACTTTAGCATGCGCTCTAACCACTACACCACGCCACCCCCGCCGTTTTTATAATAAATACATATTATTAAATTCCATTTTCTTTGTCCATTAATGGCGAAAATCTGCAATTTTTTAAATGCTACAAACCCTTGGAAATAGGCTTCTTTTAATCATTTTCGAACGGCTTAATGAATGTCTTTATTAAAAGTTTATCTAAATTTTTGAATTTGCTATTATCTATGCATAAATAAATCGTATCTTACCTTCGGTTAACTAAGATGGGCAACGACAAAATGGAACTATAGATTTGAACGTTTTCAGTAACGTTCTTATTGATTTCACATAAAGATTTTCGTTTATTAAAAAATATTTGAATAATACCTCGCTCATCAACCCAAATGTCTTTCTATAGCCATAACAAGTTTCGAAAGTTCTTTAATGCTTAAGATATCCCACAAATTACTAATAATAATTATAAAATTCATAAAATTTTTTTTTTCCCATTAGCATTTCAATTTTTTAACACATAATAAAATGCAAGTGTACCATTCAACAAATCTTTACTAATTATATTGATCATGTCGTCTTAATTGAAGTGTATATCACGATGACGACCGAAAATTGAACAGCTGTTGCAGCATCTAATTTAATTGGAGAAATAATTTTTCCATAAACTTGTTGCAAATTGAGAATTATGTTGCCAGATACGAGTACATTTCACATGCTTCGCATAATAAAAATACAGTAAAATAATTAACTACAAATATTATAATACATACATATGTAATTAGAATATATTCCGCACGAAATTTTGAACAGATTAGGCAGGCTTTAGACCTTGAAAAATTACAAAATTTTCTGAAATTTCTGAATTTCAAAATTTTTGTAGCATAAATTCAATTCATTTTTCCAATTTTTCCTTTTGCTGTCAATAAAAAATTACCAAAAATCCTTATGAAAAACAAACTTTAATAGGAGGGACAATTAATGCAACAAATTATATTAATTATTTTATAAGTTAAGCCATTATTGGAAGAAATTATTAAAAATCTTTAAAAAATAATGTATATTTTGAAAAAGTTTCAACTTCTTAACGCAAATTATAAGGGCCACAACTTTAAAAGAAAGTCTAGAAATGTTTTAAAACGAACGGAAAAAGATTTTTATTTTAAAGATAAAAATGATGGGGAATTTTATAAGAAAAATTTTGAATATAAATTTTGTTAAAAAAAAAAAAAAAAAAACAAAAATTATATTCCTTATTTGCAAATAAACAAAATAACAACCAGAAAAAATCCCTCAGGTATGTGTTCTTTTTAGTAAGGGAGAGAAAAAAGATTGATTAAAACTACATATTAAATACAATTTATAAAAATAAAAATATTTTTTTTAAATATTTATTTGCTTTTTTATATATAATTTCTATGTGAAAATTATATTCCTTCTATTGTGTATGATTGTGTTGTTTTATTTAATTCAATTTTAAAATTTAAAAAATTTAAAATAATAAAAAATATATTATTTAATTATTAAATTAATTAATGATATGGCCTTAGGCTTTTTTATATTTTTATATAATTTTTATTACTTTGTAAATATAGTTAAAATTTTTTTAAACAAAAACCCTTATGAAAAAAATTTTAACAAAAACATCAAAAAATATGAAAAATAAATATTGAATTTATAGTGCAATTGTTTAATAATGATTTACAATATTTAATAAATTAAAAATAATTACCACAAATAAATTATAATATATAAAAACAAATCTTAATTTAATATATATATATATATATATATATATATATATATATATATATATATATATTTAATTAATCAAGCAAAAATACAAAAAAAGCTCCAAAGTTTAAAAAAGAATGAAAATCAAAAGAAAATAAAATTAATTATATTTTATAAAAGAAAAAAATCCAAAATTATTTTATAGATCTTTACTAGAAACAATAATAATAATTTTTACTTAATTATTTCTTAATCAATAAAATAAAAAATATTTAATGTTTAAGTTGCAATGACCTCTCTTTAACCAAATGTATAAAAAAAAATATTTAATAACAATCGTAACAAAAACATATATTTTTTTGTATTCTTCACCATATTTTACAAACAAAAAATATTAATTTTATAACTAAAAACATCATGAATTGAAGCAAAAAAACGAGAAACATTATTTAAAAATTTTTTTTTTTTTTTTTACTCAACTGAATTTATTTTTATTTCAAAATAGTAATGCAAACATAATTTTTTGGCTTTCAAAACAAAAACTTTTGGAAATCTTGTACCACATGTAAGTAAATTCAAAATGAATTTATTTTTTTGATGTAACAAAATTTACGTATAATTCAGTCCAGTAAATTATATTCGAGCATAAAAGTTTTATGGAAAAACTATACCGAGATTAATGAATAAATTTATTAACAAGAATAATAATTAAATAAATCACAATAGATAACAATAGTTCTTAATCATGATAGCAATTGAAATTTGATTGAACAGGAATTTAATGAAATTTAGCTAAAAACATTCTAGAAAATTAACCCGATATATTTAGAATTATGGTACATTGCTTTTCTAAGCAACATGTTGATCAAACATCAATATTTATTGATCAAAAATATATTTTATTAAATTTATGGGTCGATTTTAGCTGCGTTGCTAGTTGACAAAAATTGTATTGCGTATGGCAACTGACAACTGAAAATCTCTTAATTACAGTTACCATATGGGCGACTACAAATTTCTGGTTGCCTTTCGGCAATGCAAATGGCAACTTCGGTTGCCATCTATAATGAACCCTTTAGTTTAAATAAAAGCAAAGTACAGAGATCAAATATTAAATAAGTACAAATAAATACTGACTGTTTTCAAAGTTAACACAGTTTAAAATTTAATAACAACGGTCTCATGAGTTCAAAGATAAAAAATATATATATTTTTTTTTTCGAGGTAGAAAAATATCCCCGTATCGTATATTGATGTTTTTAAAACTTCATATAGAGACTCATAGTGGCTTAGCTACGAACATCTTCGGCTTGCGTCTAGACCATACTCTGTGTCCTTTTATCTAAATAAATATTCAACATCTTTAGGATATACTCCACGTATTTTGCTACCTTCCAACAAGTTTAATTTTCGCGTAACATTTTTCATATTGTATTCCAAACTGTAATGCATCCAATCTTCTGTTCTAATTTCATTCTTTCGTTTTTCCATCGGCAACAGTTGAAGTATATTGCAGATCATCAGTATCCTTTTCGCTCTTGATTTTAATTTTTCCTCTTGTAAAAAAGTATTTCCGAAATGTATAAATTTACCTCTCCAATTGTACTATATATTGGGTATTATCATTACTCCTGCAATTTCCTAAGGATTTATCTGAGAGTTTCCTTGCTTTCGTTCAGTCCATTGTTTAACTGTTTCCACAAATAAAAGGTCTATGGGAATAGTAGTGCTTATTATATAAACGGCTGTTGTTCGTTGTACAACCAATAGTATGTTCTGTATTTTCTGCGTTTTGAGATACGTTGTCCACACTTCGCTGCCATATAGTAGTATAGCTTTAATAGAAATAGTGACAATGTCATTAGTGAAGCAAAGGGTATAAACCTTCAGAAAGTGCTAATAGTAAACTTTTAGTATATTACTAGTGACATCGTCAGTAGTAGTACTGACCAGTTGTACCCATGTATTGACATTTAATATTTGCTTGTCATTGAAAATCCACCAGTAGACTTTAGTACTATTGCCGAAGGAGTTCTTTTACGATCATATAAAAACCATTGAACCACATAATCACTTGTCGATTTTAGTAACCCTATTGACACTTTCGTTGACAATGTCACCAGAAGTACACTAGAATTGTTGTCTCTAACGTATTTTTAGCCGCTTATAAAAGAAAAGCTATCAGTATTTTAACCAGTACAGTCGTTGCCAGATAAAGAGTATTGACATAGAGACATATGGTTCTAGGCTGACCACAGGGTATTTGGAAACAGTCAGTATCTATTTTTTTATTTTAAATTTTATTTTAAAATTCACATCAAATTTCTGTTCTATCTGATCTTGCAAATAGAAAAAAAACAATAGACAAAATTAATTAAAATTCACCACAAAAATAATATTATTAACTTATAATAACAACAATTTCCACATTAAAACAACAACAATAACAATAGCCCAATGCACTTTTAAAAATAATAAACCGATAATAAAAAATTATGCGAACACCGAAGGAATATGGGAATTAAGAGTAGAATAGTATTTTTTAAATAAAAAAGAAGAGGAAAAAAATTGAATTCGGACCTATAACAGTTGAAAAATATAACAATAAATAAGGCCTAAAAAGGCTATTTGACCAAAAATAATTGTATAGCAACAATAACTGTTATATTTATTTGGTCAAGAATATATTTTATTTTATTTTTTTTATACATACATATATATTTCTATAAACACATTAACATGCATTAGATTTGTTTCTTAATAGGTTCCAATTTATACCGTTATATAGTGAAGAAAAATAAAACTTTTTTCTGTATTTTTTTTTAATTATAAAAAACCCTTGAAAATTAATTAAAATATTATTATAAGTTGTTTTAAAAACTCAATAATATTTTCTAAATATAGACTTTAGGTTATACATACAAAAGTGTTATACAGGCATATTCAATATTAAGGGATAGATCAAATTTGCCAAATAGGTAAGGTGGTATTTTCTAATATGCAGCCCCGTTTTTTAAAAATGCTTCCCAAGGTGTTCGTATTAATTTAATTGAACATTTTTTACTACGACAACAACAGCAATAACAACAACAATAACCACAACTATAACAACAACAACAGCAACAACAACAAAAACAACAACAAACAATAGCCCAATTGAGATATTTAATAAAAATCAATATGGTATTATTTGTTAATATATATTAAAAATATATATATGTACATACATACATATATATTTACAACTATTTTTCAAAATAAATATAACAGTTATACAACTGCAACAACCTATAACAAAACTGAAAAACAAACAAATAAGAAACAATGCCTAAAACAAAGAGAAAACAAAACAGTCGATTGTTAATTTTATTCTTTAGATTTTTTTGTTTAACCAATAATTACTTATTAATAAATTTGTTTGAAATTCTTTTAACTGAAATAAATTGAAAAAATTACAAAACACAAAAAATTATCAATACAACAAAATAATTAAATAGCTTAAAACAAAAACAATAGACATGATGATAAGATGACTTCAAATAAAAGCCAGAATTAACCTACAATAGTACTAAAAACCCTACAGCAGCAGCAAAGTAATAGATTTTAAATAATTGATACAGTATCCAAACCCCTAACATAGCCCTTTCCCCACTTCCCCCTCTCAAGTAATCAACCTAGCCTATACAATAGTAAGACAACAATAGTAATATAACCGAAATAAAATATAAAGAAAATATTTCAATTATTATTAAAACCAACCAACCAACCACATATACGAATATAACCATAGCTTAAAAAGAAATAAACAAAAAATAAATTAATTTTATATCATAAAAATATATGAAATTCTTTTAACTACAACAACAACAACAATAGACAGTAATACAACCACAACAACAGCCCCTTAAATACAATAGTTTCAAAAAGTAAAACAAAATAAGAACATCAATTATTTAATTAATTTTGTTGTTACAATTTAAATAATTAAAAAAAAGTTTAATATTTTGTTTTATGTATTAGATTTTAGTATGTTTCTTAGAGTTTCATTTGTTTTTAAAAGTTACAAAAAAAAAAGAAAAATGTTGACTGTTATACAAACAAATACTGTACAGTAAATAATTTATTCATATTTCGAGGAAATACTTTTGTTAACCAAAAACAAACACAAAACAAAAGTTATTTGAAATTTAAGAAAAAGGCAGGTTTTGCTTAATATTCTAAAAATAACTTTATAACAGTTTTCAAAAATGTTATGTTGAAAAAAGAGCAAGTTTATATACTCGTAAATACAACAGTCTTATAGAGCCTTTCAAAGCTTAATTCTGTTTTAATATGATAGTTAGTAAATTCCTTAAACAAACTGCATAACAGTTCTTAAATAAAACAGTATAAAGGCTAGCTGTAATATGGTTACGCCAGCTTAAGCAAATATCGAACATTTTTGGCGAATTAATTTTCGTAACAATATATTTCGGAAAAAAATTACTTCTTATTCGTTTGGAGAACCATCATGTCCACAAAAAAGGCAAAATAACTAGAACACATTAATTCTTTTTTCATATGAAAAAAAAGTTATAAATGGTTTAATGCCAATAAATAAGCACCTAAAACCAAATGCAGGTTGCTTTTAGTAAGGACAAAAGTGCTATATTTGTTAATTGTATTTAAAACTTCTTAACGAAGTCGTCCTATTAGGCAACCTAGAAAAGAAACCACTATCCTTTAAATATCTCTGGTTCTTCTAAATTCTGTTAAATTTTTTAGTTTAAAAAGTACTGGTACCATTATATTGCAAAAATGAGCCAAAAAAGGCAAAAAATGTCAATAAGGAAGCAAAAAGTCATAATAATTAGCTGCAAACATAATAAGTCAATAAAAAAAGTTATGCAGCTAGTACGTCGATTTTGAACTACCTTTTTGACATCATAACTCCCCATAAAAACACAAAAATGATTCGTATTATGGCAATCCTCCAAATTTGACAGTTTGTGTAACGTGCGAAATAATAAAAACTATAATAGAAGAGACTAAAACTTTATCTTAAACACCTTTGGAAATGTGGTACATCCTCGTACTATAGTCAAAGTGCTGAAAGTGAAGGGTAATGCCCGAATTTGTCGAAAAAATCTTTTAAAAGGGAAAAAGTATATTAAAAAAGCTACTTTCTTGAACTAAAGAACATCCAATAATGTAGAAGAAATGACTTATCGATCGGATGGTTATGTTTTGGTCTGGTGTTTATTGAAAAATATAATGGACAAACATGAGTATTTAAATATTTTAAACGAAAATTTAGAAAAAAGTGCACGTAAACTAGATACTGAATCATATCTCATATACACTGCACATATATGTAATTCATTTCGTCACACAATGAAAGCGCCTCCTGAGTCACTGGACCTTAGCCTGATCGGATATTTTTTAGAAATTTGGACAAACGGAAAAAGAATACCTAATTACATTGAAAAGTAGACTTAATGAAGTACTAAAAGAAATACAAGAAGTGGTTAAATCTAAAAGAAAACAAATAAGATATCAACAACAACATTTATTTTCAGTATTTCTTGATGTATAACTACAATTGAGGAACACTTTTGTCCTCATGAAATGCTACTTATTTTTCGTTTTTAATTGTTTACTTATTAGGACATTTTTGTTGATTAAGTTGGCATAAGTATGTATATTATAGTTAGCACTGTTCAGTTGTTTAAAAGATTTACGTTAAGATGAGAATTTACGAACTCTCATATAACAGTTAACAAATTATTAAGTTAGCTGTATAACTGTTTTTAAAAAATCCTTCTCGGCTGTTTAAAGATTCATTCGGTAAAATTGTAAAGTATAACAGTTAAAATAGATATTCATAGCGTTCCTTATGGCAGTTTATGAATATTAAAAAGCCTGCCTTCTTTCAAGTTTTTGTTTGAATTTCTTTACGACTTAAAACTCAACTAAAACTAAATCATAGTTAAGCAAACAATAGCAGATAACATTTTAATTTGTCTTTTAATGATTACATAGAACTTTAACAACAATTAATAGCTTAAAAAAATTATAATTTATTTTAATTAATTTGCAGAAATTCAACTTTACAATAGAATATTACAAACAAACAAAAATATATAAAAAGAAACAATAGTTAATAAGCTTCAAACTAAAAAATTCATACTTAAAACATTATAAATTACAATAGATTTAAACAAATATTAATTAAACAAAACAAAAGCAGAATACAAGCAAAAACAACTACAATAGTAATTAAACAAACTTTTCAAACTTGAAAAAGAAGTTATTTATAAAAAAAACTTAAAATTAACAATAACAACAAAATGTTTCTCGTTTTTAAACAACAAGTTTAAATTTAAAGAAAAAAACCAACTAAATTAACAAAAAAAAAAAAACTATATTTTAGAAAATTTATGATTTAAATAAAAAAATAAGTTTTATTACAACAAAAAATATATTTTTAAAGAAAGTATAAGAAAGAAAAGAAAAAAATAACTGAAACAAGTACAATATTTAGACATTTTTTTATAATTTAGGAAGACGAGTTCAAAAAAAAAAAAACAAACAAACAAAAAATAAAATTTGATTTAAAAAAATTCACTTTTACCATATAATAAAATAAGAAAAATCAATAGTAATTAAGTTTCAAAGGAAAAACAAAAACAACTACAACAAAAAATAAAGAATAAAATTAATAATAAAGAATTTAAAAACAAAAAAAATTTTTTTTTCGAAAACTCTAAAAGAAAACTTTCTTACAAAAAATACTATAAGAAAGAGTAAAAGAAAGTAGAAAAATCAAATTTAAAAAAATCTGTGTTATTTTTTTAACATACTCTTATTATATAAAAAAATGATATATTTTATTTTCATTAATTTTTTGTTAAAACAATCTTTTTCTTTATTATTCACTCCTCTACTATATCATAATTTTAAAACATTATTTTTCGTTGTCCGTTTATATGTTGTATGTTTTTAAAATGTATACAATAAAAATAAAATGTAACATATTAACTTAAATAACCTTTATATTATTATTATTATTATTATCATTATTATATTATAATTAATTATATGTTATAAACAAAATAAAATTAAAATAGTTAAAAAGAAAAAAACCTTATAAAAAAGAAAATTAGATTTTTTAATGTTTAAGTTTATATTGAATATTATTACAACAAATATTATACAAATTTTTATTTTTATTATTATTTAAATAAGTTTTATTACTTTAATTATAATTATTAATATTAAAAAAACAAAATAAATAAATAAAAGTTAAAAAAACAAAACTCTTTACCACATTCATTTAATAAGTCCAATCCAATCCAACTTAAACAAAGGCAAACAAAATATATAAGAACATTAATTAAATTGTTTTTATCATTTTATAATAGTTTTTAATAATTTTATTATAGAAATATCATTCACTTTTTTAGAAATTTTTAATTATTTGTGTAATTTTTTCGTTAATTTTTATTACCTTATTTTTTACCATAAAAGATTTAAAAATTTACAAAAATATACAATTAATGATTACATACTTCTATTTTTTTTAATAATAAATAAATTAGTTACAAAAAAAAACAAAAACAAATAATAAAAAAAGTATTTTGTTTCTCTTTTTTTTCTATCCATAATTTTCTCTCAAATTTAACCATATCAATAGCAATATATCACAACAGAAAGTATTTCAATTTACAAAAAAAATAAAAAAAATCTATTAAACTAAACAGCAACAATTACAATATAACAGTATAAAACCAAAAAATAAAAAAGGCAACAGCATATATATTTAAACAAAAAAGAAGTAAGAATTAAAATAAAACAGCTCTACAATATCTATTATCTATTATTCAAACTCTAAATATATAAACAATAGACCAAAGTAAATATTGGCAGTGTTATAATCGCACTTATCTGCTCAATAACGTTCCAAATCGAAATTAAGGTGACCAGCGTCAAAAAGTACAGAAATAATTTTATCGGAATAACTCATGTTATAATATTGGCAAAAAAATATATTTTAGACTTTTTTTATTATTATTTACTGCAATTATGGTATATAGGTCTACTAACTAACAAGCGATTTATTTAAAAAAAAAAAACATTAAACATACATTTTAGTTCTTATATGTAGATCAAACGACATTGGTGATTTGAATTAGATCAGTGGGCTTTCTTCTATTAAGTCTATGCTCCATACAATATAATATATCGCAAATCATCAAGAGATGATAATTCTGAGTTGATGTGACATCTTAGCCGACCGTTGAGTTTTGTTGTTATATTTCTGATTTCGTTCATCACAATTTCTACATTTAGGCCTTTATGCAGATCAGATCCATTAACTTCTAATATCATGTTCAATCATAGATTTTAATTGAGACAATTAATTTTTAAATTTAACTACCGAAATTGCTGTTCACAAATAATGTAATTAAGTTGACTTAATTAGCATTTGACAGATGAAAATACTAAGACATTTTCTGTTCGTGAAAACATTTTTTTTTTTTTTTTTGATTTTGAAACAAAATAATAAAACTGTAACTTAAAAAGAGTGTAAAATGTAAAGAAATACTCAAACTTAATACACAAAGTTTTTGACAATATATATTTTATATATTTCCATTTTTACTATTTATATTTCATATAAAATTATACAGTGTTCGATATCCGCATTCATACAACCACAAAAATGTATTTTTTTATATTTTATTTTTATATTTTATAATTCAAGGGCCGTTTTTTATTTGTTTTAAGTAATAAAATAAATAATTTTTAATATGTATTTTATTAAAAATTAATAATTTTAAAAATGGTATATGAAAACTTGTATGAATGCGGATTTTTCATACTATATATAGTTGTCAGCTCTCACTGAACACACATCATAGGGAGTTGCCACTCCTCGTTCTACATACCTTACACAGGACTGAATTGTAAATTCGTCTCAATTTATACCGCAATTAATTATTAATTGAGCAATTTATTAATTGTGTTATTGTATGGTAAATTGAGCTCAATTAAGGCCTTTATTGACTAAAATCCCTTAATTGCCAATTAGGGTTTCTGTGTGAACACCATACAAAGTTTGTGGTTGTATTTTGTCGTTAGAAATTAGCCTTAGCGAAAAGATTCCTATAATTCTTCGGATATATTGATTTACAAACACTTGCATACCATGTTTCACGACCATAGAGCTTGACTTTAAATTTGTGTTAAAAATGGTAAGTTTAACTCGTCGCAAAAGTGATGTTGAGCTCCATACAAGTCACACTAAGCTGAATTTTTGACGTGTTTTTTGGATACGGTTTCTGGAATCTTGTCACTTAATATGTTTTCGAACGTGCTGTAATTAGGGAATTTATGGAAGATAAATGGTTGTACGAATACTAAAGATGAATTATTATTATAATTATATTATTACTTTATCCATACGCCATTAGGAGCTTAAGAATACAACAAATAACTTCCATCTTATTCTATTTTGTGCGATATATCTTAATTCGTTAAACAATTTGCCAGTTTCAGTAAAGAGTGCTCTTCGCCATGTAGTTATTGATCTGCCCCTGCAGTAAAATCCTTGCGTATGGAATGTCATTATATGGTTCACTTAGTGTAGGACCAATCCAACCATACTTTCGCTCGTGGATTGCAGAGGTTATATAAATTTGTCCCAGTTTGGCTCTAGAGCTCTTCTGTTGTTATAGTATTGGGTCAGTATATTTGTATTATATTTCCTAAGCAGCTATTCAAGGAGGTTTGCCGAGTTCCCGAATCTTACAGAAAAAGAAATTACACACATGCCTTAAAGATTTTTTTCGTGTCTTTGGATACTGCGTGTACGCCATATATAGTATTTTACAGTCTTGCAAAGGTTCCTTTGGTTTTTACAATTCTGCTGCAAATGTCCTCTTTTACACCTCCATCTATGGATAAAACACTTCCAAGGTATGTTAAGCTTTTGACGCCCTTTACTTCTGCATTCTAGATAACTCGTTGTTGGCTTTGATGCTTATGGATTTCATTTTACTTATATTTATCTCAAGCCTGACTTTTGAATTTTCATTATGCAGTTGGGTGAACTTTAACTGCATATGTTGATGGGTGTGTGAGAGTAGCACGATATCATCTGTATACTTCAAGACTTCTGCGCTAGGGTTGAGCTTCCAGTTTTGCACATTAAAAAGTTCAATAATTTACTCCAAAACAACGATAAACACCAGCTGCAAAAATATGAAGCCCATGTATTAAAACTGTGGTGAAGTCAAAAGAATTGTTTAATATTCCATTATGCAGCGCATGATGCATTGATTTTTTGTAACTCTTGCTAATTATGTTAATGAATTTGTCTGGCACGCCTTTCTTTTTTAAGGCTATCCATATACAATGTCTGTTTATTGAATCAAACACCTTCTCGTAGTCCACGAATACAGCATATAAAATGCTATCGATACATTCAATACATTGCACTATTATTACCCGTATACTAATAACGTTGCCAATTCATAAGCGTTTTAGTCGCGAGCAAGAATGTTGTTTGTTATGCGATTAGGTACGACTTTGTTAAAAACTTTGCTCACCACCGATATCAATGCAATAACTCTCCAGCTGCTGCTCCAAAAAATGGCCGTTTTTTCCATATTTTAATTATGATTAATTCTTTCCACTCCGAGGAATTTTCTTCAGTCCAAATATCTCTAAATAGGGGATGTAGCATATGAGTTGTGCATTCGATATCAGCCTTTAAGCACTCCGCTTGTATATTGTCGACGTCAAGAGATTTACCATTCTGCAATGAACTTACTGCTGATGTAATATATTGTTAAGTTGAGGTCGCACTTGTCCTATTTGTGGTATATAGTCATTGCTTGATATAACATTAAAAGTTTTATTATAGCGTTCACGTCATATTTGAAGTTGTTTTCAATCCATTGTGGCAATACGAAATATGAAATATTAAATTGGCAAATTTTTCGTATGTTCCTGCATGCATTAATTGTTTATTGCTTGTAATGCAATGAATAAGCTAAGTCATTGTGCAAAATCATCTTTCGATGTTTTTTGCTTCATACCATGTTCACATCGCATCTTTTTTCATAATTCGCTCTCTCACTCACAATTAAATCCAAAATTATGAGCAGAATTACATCATTAAAAATCAGAATTCTTCAAGCGAATTACCCAAATTGAAAGTAATTAATTTTTAATTACCTTACTAAGAAATTAAAGTGATAATTAACTTTGTTTATTTATTTAGCTCTAAAATATGTTTATTTAACCTTTACTCTTTTCTTTTTTAAAACACAATTTACTGTCAAACAAGAAAACAATGAATAAAATTAGTAATAAAAAAGAACTATCAAATCAAATTAGAAAGGTGCCGTGTGAACAGGGAAATTCGTATAATTAATTCAAACAGCGAACAAAGTAATTGGAGGTGCCGCGTGAGCATAGTTAGTTTTATTAAAATAAAGTTAACGTACGTAAATATTTGCAGCATTAAAAGAAAACATTTTATATTTGGCCTTTGATATTTTTATAAATTTAAAAAAGGGGTTTAAAAGATTAAAGATTTTCCCTTTTCAAAAACTGAATTAAAATCTGTCTATCAACTGAAGTTAATTGCAGTATTATAAATTACCTTCACCAAATTTTAAACAGTAGTGTTTCCTGAAAACCTGGTAAAAAATTATTTTCTTTTTAAATTTTTAGGGAAAATTAGAAATTATTTAAAGAAAGAACAATTTATAATTGAAACAGGAAGAAAGACATCGTAAGCAATTTTTATTAAGTTATCTATCAAATTGTAAATTTTATTTTGATTAAAAGCTTTACGTGAACATATTTCGGATGGATGCATATATGATATGTACCAAGTTTTGATTGGACGTATTCTAAATTGATCTGTTTCATAAATGGCGTGCATTGGAACGTTAGTTTAAGATGTTACAAACGTCACAATATAACAGCAATAGATGAGCATAGTTAAGTTAATGTTAGAAGTTATTACGGTCCTAAGTTGATTAAAAAATAAACACAATGCGTGGCAAAATACTTGTAAGCAAATAAGTGTGAAGAAACTATAAAATAAATTGTGATAACATGTCCGAAACAGCGAAAATTGACAACAACAAAATCTTGATTTCATAATGAATTTTTTTAAAGAAAACATCTGCTCACCTATCTGGTCACCTTTAATTAAAATTAAAGACAAACGTTATACAACAAAACTAAATCAAACGATCTGTCATTAACACTGTCATTATTTGCTCCATATTCACATAAAATAATTGGCTTTTAAGCAATAAAACAACAACAACAACAACAACAATAAAAATGGGATAAATATATACAATAAAAACAACAAATACAATAGACAAAGCAAATTAGTATGAAGAAAAAATATATGGAAAAAACACAACAAAAATAACAACAACAACAACAAATTCAATAATAAATATTAAAAAAGAAAACATTTTGGAAATTTTTGATAAATTTTTATAAAAAGTTTTAATTGTAAAGTAATTTAATTTTGATCTTTCTTTTGTATATTGATTTAAAATTTTATTTGAATTTTTATAAATATTTTTGATAAATTTTTTTTTCGTTCTATTAAGGATTTTGTATGAAACATTTTGAAACAAGATGATTATTTTTTAAAACAACAAAAGAAGAAGAGAAACAATAACCCACTTAATGCTTTTAATAGATTTTTATTTAAGGAAAACAAAACTTTAAATCAACAACAACACAACAAAGCAACTGCAAAGTATTTGAAGAAAATTTTGATGAAAATTTTAAAATTTTGAAGAAAAATAAATTATGCAATGGATTTGGAAACAAACAAAAATATTTTCAAGTTTAAAAAATTAAAAAAAAAATTTTTTAATAATTTCTCGTCGACGAAACTTCTCTTTAATCTTAATTTAATTTTTAAGAATTCAATACATTTTTTAATATTAAAAAAGAAAAAATTGAAATTTTAAAAACCCACAGTGATGTTAGCTTAAAGCAACGAATTTGTATATCTTGCTCTAAAATGAAGCATATTCCACTGAGGGTATTTGGTATCAAACAAAATCAACTTAAATTAAAAGAGATAACTTTCATTCACTTTTTTCAAATATATGTCGCTCATTTACTTCAATAATTTTATAATTCAAAACACATGATATTTTAATTAAGTATTCAAAAACGTATCGAACATTTTAATCTATATTGTGTGCAGAATTCCCTGCGACTCGTACAAAAGTTAAATCATAGGAAGAAAATGTTTATTCAAATATTAATGTTAAGCAATTGTAAATTGAAAATTTAAAACGGCTCTCCTGAAAAATGTTGTTTATTGTATTATGATACTATTAAAGTAGAGCGATATATATAGTTTTCAACGTAGCATAAGGCAATGCGTTCTTTAATAGTACGATCGATTATTCGACTTTTTTCAAAAACTGGTTTTCGAATAATTCAAAAAGTAGCAATTTTTAAAAATCGGTTTTCGATTAATAATTATTCAAATAACCGGTTAACCGGTTCTTTTATATAAATAAAATTGTTCTTAATTCTTGAACCACAGAGCTAGACCACGTCGATTTAAAAATAAGCAGAAACTGACGGAGAGTTTAAAATTAAAGTGGCAATCAATACTAACAATAATCTCATAAAATCTATACCGAAACGGTGTGTGGAGGCCATAGAAAGTTTATTATACAAAGTACTGAAAGTTGCCTTAATTTCGAACAGCTAATTTAGTTTTAGTTGTTGTATTACTTGATAATTAAATGTTTTACTTTGAAAAAATCTATTAGTAATATACGAGTCCTTAATTGCTTCGACAAGAAAATTTGCTTAGGTTTAGAACAGCTCTGTATGTAAATTCATGCACGACTGGAAATTGTAACTTCCTTCACTTATACATAAATGATTTTTTAAATATTTTTCTCTTATATGATTGAACAAAGTCCTTAAAACACTAGCTTTTCTATCAGATATTTATGTATAGTGGAGAACTAAAGATTTCTTATGATGAGAAAATTAAAGCAGTGTTAAAGCAATAAAAAACATTATTGTTTTGATAGTTGCATTCTAAAAAGCTAAAATTGGCTTCGCCGAGTATGAAAATGAATTTTTCAGAGTGCAAAATATCTGTCAATACTAACCTAAAACCGTTTTCTGAAAACAGTCGAGAAAAAAGCCTCCGTTTACAACAGTTACAAAACGTGCTTTTATCTCGATGATGTATGAGTGATATTTTATAAGTGAACCAGAGTACGCTGAATCCAGTGGTGCTAACCGTTTCTTAGGTTAGCTTTCATTTTCGAGATATACCATTTTATCGAAAATGGAGATGGTTGTACAACTTATATTCGCGCAACTCAATACGATTATCTAAAAAAAACCGAAATTCCGCAATAAAATTACTGCTCAATCGTTTAACGAATATAATTTTTTGGCATAATAACAATGGATTCACAACTCTACGTACATTAGTACTTACATATGAGTGATATTTTATTAGTGAAACTGATGTACATATCACTCATACGTACGTACTTACGTAGTATGTAATGCGATCCTACTGTTATTTTGCCAAAAAATGTATTTCTCTCTCAGACCTAAATGTGATCATCACACAAAGTATGGTTTATCCCTTTCTTTGTGTCAGTGGTTAAAATAAGGCATAATTGCATTGTCTCAATGGTACGAGTAAATCTGACCACAGTTATATTAAGCAAATGGGGTGCAATTCGTGCTTTAAAAACTGTAATTAAAATAAAATCCAAGCATTTGGCAACGGTGGTAATATATCATAGCAATTTTGTATTCGTTTGAAAGGCCTATGGCATCGTGTAAATGTCCATCACGGCTATGCTGGATGGCCTGCATTCGAAATATTAAATTTTCCATGAATCTGACACATTTAAATTTTATTGATGGATCGCTGTGACTTGTATCTTATTCGCATAAATCTGCGACTTAAGACAACGTCACAAGAAAATGTTTAACAATGTCAAATTGAACGATTTCAATAATCAGTTCACATCGTAAGATGGCCATACGAATCCCTCGTACACACCGTTCAAAGTGGCTGAGAGCTCTAAGGAGCATAGCGCCGTCATGTTAAATTCACATTTCGTTGATATCAATTCAGACACAACAAGAATCATCGATCTTTAGTGTTAGCCGTTTATGGTCGTTCTCAAAAAAATATAACGTCCTGTTAGCGGAAAACAAATGAGTTGAGTAAACTAAATTTTTGTTAGGGTTTTATATCTTCCACCTGTCCTACAAAAACAGGCCGAACTATATTGTAATTATTATTATTAAAACCACTAAAATGTTTCCATATTTTCGTTGTCATAAATATTGCATAATTTATTGAATTCAAAATTGTCTTCAAATAAAAATTTGTTTTTAATTCATATTAACTAAAAAAGAGAATGACTGTAAAATTTTGAACAATAAAATATAGTTTAAATAAAAAATTTATTTTTGACAAAAAAAACAACAAAAAAAGAAAAGTAATTCACAAAAAAATACTTATTATTCAGGGACCAAAAGTAAGAAATATTAAACAATATAAAGAAAAACAAAACAAAACATTTTTTGAAATAGACACACGAAAACAAAACAAAACTATTTAATATTTAAAATCAAAACATTTAAGAACTGTAAAATGCTGAAACCAAATTACATTTCATCATATCTTTAAGAAATCTCATACAGATACACAAGGAAATTTTTTTGTTTGTTTTTGTAAATAAAAAATAAAAAACATTTTTTTTTTTGGGAAACAAAAATTTATTTTTTAATAAAAATTAACTAAAAATAAGAAATTTTGGTAAACTTTTAAATGAAAAATCAAATAAAACAATAAATTGTAATAAATGTTGTAAAAATATGTAAAAAATTTATGCAAAAAATTATAACCTTCAGGCGTATACGATTAAAATTTAAGTAAAGCAAAAATTATTAATAAAAAAAAATTTTTGATGTTTATTAAAAGTAAATTATCATTGATTAACCACATGACAAAAAAAACAAATTCAAAATTAAAATAACAAACACATTACACTGCATTTTAAGTGGGTTTCCCAAAAAATGAAAAACACAAATAAGTCTTGAAAAAATATCAAAATTATTATTTTCTTTTTTTTTGGCAAAGCAAAGCTGAATTTTACTTAAAACAAACACAACAACATTAAATAAAATATTTAGCGAAAAATATGAAAATTTCTACTTTATTTTACTTACTTATGTATAATAAAAAAATTTTATTAATGTTATACAAAAAGAAACACAAGAAACTAAATCAAAATCTTAGCAAAATTTTAAATACAAATTTTCTAATAAATTAAATTAAATCAACACTGTGTCACAAACAATCAATAATTATAATCAAACAATTTTTTTAAATATATTTTTCTTTTAATTTAGAATTAAAGTTGAATTTCAAAACAAAAAGTTTGAAAAATTTTGACATAAAGTGACACAGTGTTATAATGAATAGCATTTTATTTTAAATGTTTGTTTCTTCGCAAAACTCAGTTTATTAAGTCTAAAGCATGAAACCCGTAGTCCACAGCAGACTACTACGAATACAGTTGGCTGCAACTGACATCAGCAAAGCAGCAAATTGGTGAACAGCTATTGTAGGACTATCCGACTATTTTAAATATACTTTCAAATATTAATTTAAAATTAAAAACTAGATACTCGTAATACATTTAAAAACTTCTTATTATGAATCTGAGTATTAACTGCTGCAGTCATATATTTTTACATAATCTACAATAAAAGCTTAAGTATGCTTCAAAATAAAACGGAATTTTGTTACTTTATGCACAAATTTGCGACAAAACAAATATACTTAATGTAGTTCTAAATATATAAAGACAACGTTAGTTAAAAATATTTTAAAATATTATTATTTACACATTCTCAAAAAATGCTAAAAACCATCAGTTGTTTTTCTAGTTAGCATTATTGTATTGGCATCACTAATCTACTTATTGTCGCCTTAAATAGGAAAACATTAGCCTAATTTGGTGACAGCTATAATGGTTGTCGAGTAGCCGTGTAAATGTGATGTCGCTATAATAATCGTCGTCATATAAACGTGTGTATTCTAATTTTGACAACTTGTAGTCGATAGCTCGCTGTGGTCTATGTGTTCAATGCTTAAAAGTATGAAATCGAGAAATCGTCGTTATTACAAATTTTCATATTTTCTATAATTACTATTATTATAATTATTATCAAATCAATTGTGTATTATTATGTGTGCTATACTATATTATTAAATTCTATATACAATTATATTGTGTATTTGTATTAATTGTTTTTTATTTTTGTTTTATATTTGATAAACAAAAAAATCACGAAAAATTTAACAAAAAAATTAATATTTTATGTTTTATGTAAAAAAATTGAAAAAAATCTAAAAATGAATACGGATTTTTCGCTTGAGAAGAAAATATCAAAATAAAAACTAAAAGAAAAAGTGTGTATAAAAATTGATTAAGAAAAACTAAACTGCGTAAGAAAAACTACAAAAAAAAATTAAATAAAATCCCTACAATAATAACAACCAAAAGAAATGAAAAGAACATTGTAAAATAATTGAAATAAATTTAAAAAAAATAATAGATTTTGAAAATAGCAAAAAGACAGAAACCAACAAAACAAACAAACAAACAAACAAAAATGTACTTTACCTATTGTATAAAAAAATAATATTAATTATTAACAATAATAATAATAAATAAATAATAAATTATTAAAATAAAAACAAAAACAAAGATGTGAACATGGAGCATAAACTCTTACAGTATTTTTTATGAATACTGCTATTATATGAAAAATAAAAATTAAAAAAAAAAAAAATTAAAGAACTGTTTTCTTATTTCACCGCATAGTTTTACAGACTAGCATGTAAGTATAGGATCGGTATCATCACATCGGTATTATCACATATCGCTAACTTTAAAATGTAATGCGCTACATGGAACACAAATGAATGTCTTAATGTATATATAAGTGTCTGCGTTTTCGACCACATGACACTTTTCATCCTTTTCATCAGGGTCAAAAATTCATATTATATCATCAATGAGGTGACATCACATAAGTGACTAATCGAAGTCAAAATGTCATCAGTGCGATGACTCAGTAACATTGGAGTAATAACTCATCGGGCTCTATTAAATAACAAGCTGTCATCAGTGCAATGACATACTAACATCAGAGATAAATATGAGTACATGGTACCTATTTATTGACAAAATGTCATTAATGCAATTACACTAAAACATATGCATGCTTGATAGAAAACTGACATCAATGCAATGAAGCTTTTATATTAATTTGATGACAAAATATCACAAAAGACTAATAAACTGTCATTAATATTATAATTAAATAAAACAATAAATCTGTTTCTTTACTCTACATTGGGCACACTCGGGATTCCAATTTTACCGAAAAGCGTTCCCGTACACAAAAATTGGGTAAATGAAAAACATTTTGGGAGAGTAATATCCTTCCTCGTCATGCACACAGCAAACAGTATTTTTCTTTAATTTATTTACTATTTACTTGATTTTTTACGCAATCGAGCCCAAGAGGGCTATACATTATTTAAATAGAACATATACAATGCAATAGCTGAAATATGTTGAACACATATCCGAAGCAAATCTTTTGATCCAATGAACAGAATTCTTGAAGTTTCTAGTACAAACACCAACGCTTACTTGTCTTCCTAGAGTTCTAAATACAGTTTATTGTAACCCCATGCGAACGGGCGGCTGCAGGTGGAAAGCTGAAGGGCGGTGTAAGATCAAGAAGCTGACTCTGCCAGAGTATGATGTGAGGCGCACTTGATCGCTCATTGGTCACATCTCCGCGATATCAAAAAAAAATTCATATATTTGTATAATAATTATTAACTAACTATTTTCCAGTCCTTCCTTGCATTGTAATTCGTAGTAAAATGATGACATATGGTTTAATAAACTCTTGCGTACGAGTACGTAATTTAAATTAGCAACAACAAAAAATATAATATACCTTAAAGTACCTTCAAAAATTCCGAATATTTCGACACTAAAAAACCAGTCTTTCAAATAATTTTATATAACGATTTCAAACATTTCAAGAATTCGTAGGAACGCAAATTTGGACAAAAAATTTAATTAAATAGAAAAAGAATGTATTTTCTTTTAATTAACTAGTTATGCATTAAAAACACAGACTACAGCAGGATGTACGACTGCGAATACAATTGTCGCCATGTAGTCGCCTACATAATTATTTTGAAAATGACAGCAATAATACACTGATTTTCAACCTCTGGCAGTGCTTTAAAAGTTTAGATTCAATTTAATATTTATTTAATATTTAGCTATTTGAATGAACTCGTTTCCGTTTCAACCAGTATATTGTCCATTAATGTAAGAAGTGTTTCATCATTGGAAAAATTTAATAGGTTCATGGCGGAATTATGTAAAATTCGAATTGTACCGGAAATTACTGCGATTAAAGAGGTCTGGCTTAACAAACTGCTTGTTGATCTTTATTATATAGATGTGTTTGTCTTGGATGCAGTGCATTGCATAAACATTTACATAAGCAAGAGAATAAAGTATAACGTACTGTCTATTAAGTCGGGAGATAACTTGGATATCATAACAATTACTCTGCACAATATTCTTATTGAACGGAAGCCATTGATTATAACATCTCTACATGGATCTCAAAAGTGTAGTTTACAGACTTTTTAACAGGATGGAGAAGCTTATTTCTCACCCTATGTTTTTGTTGGAGATTGCAACATTGAGTTAAATTCGTCTGAAAGAAGCACAAGGTATTTTAATGACATGTTTTCTGAGTACAATTTTATTTATGTCATAATTTGATAACAAGACCGGAAAGTATATATTGTGTTATCAGTAATCTTACTCACAATTTTGACATAAGCTCGATTCAAACTTCAATATCTGACCACAATTTTTAATTTTGTAAACATCAACTTAACTTTCGTCATTCTAAAAGCGATGTGCAAGAACTTCATAAAACTGAATATTCGAAAGTCTGTTCTTATTTGGATGAGCATCTGCTCTTCTTTAATCAAAATCAAATAATCGGATTAATGTAAAAATTTAGAGGATATTCTTTCGGCGGCAATAGTTACAGTTGTGCTAAAACTACCAGGAAAATAAATATAAGGAGCAAAGTATGTTCATGAATGATAAGAATTTGTGACAAACATTTAATGAACAACTATTAGGTCTGGAACAGAATAAAATAATTGTAGTAGTAGCTGAAGCTTACGACGTAACGAGCAGTGTAGCAAGAAAAAATGCGAGCAGAATATTGAAGTCTTCCTTATGGTTGCCAAATAACCTCTTTAAACACTTAAAGAATTATGCAAGAATAATATGAGAATTTTTAATCAAAATATGTATCAAACTGTTTAATAAATGCATATCCAACCTAATATTTCTCTTCAACAATATTAAATTCGGTGTTTAACATATTTAATATAAAACCACCCTCAAAATCATGGTAACCCTGGTTAACTTATATATTAATAAATATATATGTTTTGCATTTTGTTTTTAAATAGATAGAAATAAAAAGTTTATTTCCAATAAAATTCAATTCAACAAAAAATTTTGTTTTCTCGTTTTCCTTTTTGATGACAATTTATATGTTGTCGCGCTACGAAGTTCTAGTTTTCGAGTTTTCCGCTACAGCTTCTACTAGCTTCTACAGCGTTTACTACAACTAAAAATTATTTTTGATCTACTTGAAACACCCTTTTTTAACTTTTGACAACTTGATCCGCTACTCGTTATGTTGTATTTCAGCTACAATTCTGTTCCCTACTTTATGCCAAATGTTTACAGGGTTGTTATTGGTGACATAAGATTCATGCTTGACAGTTCATAAATAAGCAGCTTGGTAAAAATGATAAAACTTTTAAATCATTAATGCTTAATGACAATGTCTATATATTATCAGATTATGAAAAGACTGCTGCTTTTAATAATTTTTTTTCATGATTCTATACAGAATGTGCAGGCTAGTATTCCTGAGAATGTCAATGATAACATTAATTTGTTTAGAACTTTACCTAGTGTTTCCACAATGTTTATACATAATACAGTTGTGAATTCTTATGCTGTTAAAAATGAACTGGTACTACGAAAAAGCCTAGGTAGTGATAATATTTCTTCAAAAATGTTATTGGTGCGTGGGGAAAATACATCGGAAATTATTGCAAAGATATTTAACAACATAATAATGGAAAATAAATACCCTGATGTATTGAAAATACACACAATTGTTCCTGTTCCTAAGAGCGTTGGTACTAAAAAAGTCGATGAATTTCGCCCAATTTCAATTTTATCCACTATTGATCAAATATTTGAAAAAATAATTTTTGATCAATTCTCCAGTTATTTACGTACCTTCAAATAATTTATTATTTCACCGTCAATATGGTTTTTAGAAAGGTTCTGGTACTCAGGAGGCAGTTGCAAATGTAATTGATTATATATGTATGTGTTTAAATACTGGATATAAAGGAATAGCAAGGTTATTTGATTTAGTTGATCTTTGCATTTTACCCATGAAACTCCATTATATTGGATTTTCTGAAACCGCTAGCAAACTATTGGAGAATTATCTTGAAAACAGAATGCAATTTGTACAGATTGATAGGTCAAAGAGTGATTTGCTACCAGTTTACAGAGTTTATAAGGCTTAATAAACTAATTTTAAATGCCAACAAGACAAAATTTGTTAAATTTAGACCATACGTTTAAAGATCTGATATAAAAATGAATGTTCATATTGATGGAAAAATTAGAAGTGAATCTGAAAGTGTTAAATAGCTTGGAGTTTACTTAGATCACAATCTCTCGTGGAACGTTCACATGGACCATTTGAAGTCGAAAATCTTACGTGGTATTGGTATTTTGCATAAATTCAGATGCAACTTGAATGTGCAAACCAAACTATTATTGTATCAATCTCTTTCCCACTCACATCTGACATATTTATCTATGATTTATGCAAGTAAAAGAACCTCGACACTTCAATCACTTCAAACAGCCGAAAACAGAGCATTAAAAATAGTCTTTAACCCCCCATTACGCTTTAGTGCTTTGGATTTATATAATAAATACGCAAAAACAATTCTTCCGATAAGAGGGCTGTATGGGAAACAATTGTTGTTATACATTTTTAAGTGCATAATAAATATTTCGAATAACATTTCGTATAAAATATATCCACAACTGATAGGACAACAGACGGTTGAACCACCTAACCATTCCAAGATGTCGTCTTGAACTCACAAAGCACTTAAAGATATTTTCGCTTTACTGACTTCTAAGACAAAGTTATATTACCTTTAGAGAGAAAATATTGCATCACGGAGAATGAATATAATTATCAAGTTTGAAACTAATTTAAGTTCAATATTTCTTTCTTTCTTTTTATATATGCATACAAAATTACTAACTCATATGAATTTGTAATATCGGGAATAACTAAGTTGCCAGATTAGGCTCTAATAGTCATGTGGCGCTGAGGTGTAATTATTATTGTCCCTGTTCCGTATTGAATGGAATCGATCCGTGAGGAATTATAAAATTACTCGTGATCAAAAGTTCGGATATTTGCTGTTCTTCATAAACTGCTGTTCTTTATAAACAAATTTTAATTTCATAATTTATAGCAATTTTGTTCAAAGAGTTGTGTAAATAATATGAAAAATAAGAGAAAACATTTCAAATTATGGATTACAATCAATGCTTTAATAGCTCAAGGAAGTTTTGTTAAAAAGAAAAACTTGATTCGATTTGATTTCAATAACATTTTCCTGCACGGAATAAAACGAAAAAAATTTTTCGGAAATGGAATACAGAATAGCTAAGAAATTCGGAATACAGAACAGCATTGTATATTGCTATTTTTTAATATGTAAATGAATTGAATTTAAAAAAATGAAATTAAAAAAAATTTATAAGTTCATATAGACAATTTATAAGTACTTTCATTTTAATAAATAACTAATACTTAACAATTTTCTTATTTTAACAAACACATCACAAACATATTTTAAAAAATTAATAAAATGTTGTCAAAAAATAACCCCAAGCATTTAATGTTTTTTAGGCTTAGCCAATTCAATGGTACGTGGCCTGGCCTTACAAGTTAAAGCAGCTTTCGAAATTGAGTAAGGATCCTCACGAATATGTTTATTTTCATATTCTTTGGGTTCAGCTAACTCTTGGGTACGTTTCGATGCTTTAGTTTTAAGAGCATTAGGTGATATACCGAATGGATTTTCCTTAAAATCAGCGTTACCCCCTTGAGCTGTACGACGAGCACTTGGTTCAGCAAGACTTTTAATACGTTTAGAAGCTGAAAAAAAATTGAAAAATTAAAATTTTTTCTTTTTTTTTAGTTATAAAATGTTAAACCTTTATGTTTAAGTACATTCGGTGGTATTTGTATAGGTAACTCTTGATACAACCCTGAAGTATCACGTACTATCGGCTTAGCTAAGACCTTAGTGCGTTCAGAAGCTTTATGTTTGTATTGTCCTGGCATCAAACGCCATTCCGCCCTTTCTATTATAATGAAAATTTTTGGTCTTGCTAACATCTTATAGCGTTTCATTTCCTTCAGATCCATACGCTTGCTAGGCTATAGTTTTATTGAAAAAAAAAAGTTTTTTTTAGCAAATATTAAAATTTAAAATCTAGCTTAACTATACACTTGTCAGAAAGATATTTTTTTAGCATTTAGCCCGCCGAATATAAATTTTAGAAACACGTATTGTTAGGAAAACGAAAATGATAAGGTCAAAATTCACCACGTCAGAGCTTATTATGAGCTTTTAGCTAAGAAAAATCTTTTGGCTCGTGTCAAGGCTTAAAAACTTCTAAAATTAACTGCACTAATTAAAAGTGCTAGCAATTTATGGATTGGTTACCTTTTGTGTTATTTTAAACCACATTCTAAACTAAGATGAAATACTATAAAAGCGGCGAATTGCGGCTGGTGAGTTAATTAGTGATCAATTGGCTGTCAAGAACTAAAGTCTGTTTAAGTCGCAAATAAAAAATGTTGTAAAAGCGAATTTGATGTATTAAGACATAGTGTATTAAAGTACAGTGGAATTAATAAAAAGAGACAGATCGTAAAACAACCAAAATAAAAATAGTGTTTTATTTTATTTTAACGCAATAAAAACGAACTCAAACGTTTTAAAAAGGTTAAAACGTAACATTTGGTGTAAGAAGTGAGATTGCGTATATAAAAATAAAATAAATAAAAACTAAAAAAAATGAAATTGTGAGAATTAAAAGTGGACAGACTCAAACGCAAGTTAACTAAATTGGAGCTCTCAACAACTGGTAATAAGACCGAATTACAGAGACGTCTGTTAGAGGAATTTCAGAGAAGTGGCATAGACATCGACACTCACGAATTTGACGATGAGAATGAT
The DNA here is from genome assembly GCA_023159175.1 of Wohlfahrtia magnifica. NCBI lineage: Eukaryota > Metazoa > Arthropoda > Insecta > Diptera > Sarcophagidae > Wohlfahrtia > Wohlfahrtia magnifica. The sequence goes on from JAKWBJ010000189.1 coordinate 373,138, forward strand.
TCAGAGATAAGTGCCCCTACAACAACAACTAATATGAACATTAACTCATTGCTAGTCGCTATGATGGGAAAACTGCAAGTATTGCCCACTGCACAAGAATTTTCTAGAGCTGAAAACCAGAGTTTTGTGGCAAAAAATGAAACGAAGCTTGAAAAACTTCTACTGAGCTACTAGAAACCTGTAGAGCTGAAATTTGAGAAACTTCTAGAGCCGAAAACCAGAATTTTCTGGCAAAAATTAAAAAGAAATTTGAAGAGGCATTAAGTGCAATAACAGAGAAGGTGCAAGAAATATATGAGACGGTAAGCAAAAGGGTTGATGACGTCGACGCAAGAGTGTCAAATCTATAAAAGGCCGTTGACGAAAAATTTAATGTAATAGAAGAGAAAATCAACAGTCTGCAGTGCCAGCAACCCGAACCAGTGCGTATTATACAAGAAGTTTCCAGCAGAATAAAAACACCTTGCTTTGATGGTAGCTCACCCCTATCCGTATTTAAATTCCAATTTGAGACAGTGGCGAGTAGAAACGGATGGGACGATGAAGAGAAGGCTCTCGAACTAATTATAGCATTAAAAGGTGCTGCAGCAGAGGTTCTCGAAACTATGCCAGCCAGCTTTAGCGACGAGCACAAACGAGATTTGTACCGCATGGAATTAAAGTGCCAAACGCAAAATGCTAATGAATCATTGCAAGCCTTTGCAATGGAGGTCGAGAGATTGGTGCAGCTTAGTCATCCAGGGGAGAATCACCCATTAGTAGAACAAATTAAGACCGAAGCATTCATCAGTGGTATAAGGGACCCCGATATTAAGTAAGCGGTGTGTGCTGCTCAGAAGGCAACTTTTGTAGAGACCGTGGCATTTGCACTGGCACATGAAACCGCTCTAAAGATATCCAAGCCACAGGTACATAAAGTGTCTAGCATGAAAACCGCAAATACCAAACAAGATTTCATTACAGCTATCGAAGAGGTGGTAGTAACTAAAAATAATTAAATTTTTTAAACTCAACACATAATTGGACAAGGCAAAGTTTGAATTACTAAAATGCAACAGTCGACCAAACGGCAATAATTTGCATATCCTTCGTAATCTAGCACGGTCAGTAATCGTCTTAGAATTTATTTTGATATACTTCTGACTCTATGGAGTTCAATATTGCTGTAGAAGGGTGTTGACCCTTTTTAATCAACCCCTCTAGGTAATTCCTCCCAAAGGCGTCCAATTACATACTCTTAAGGTTCTAGAATCCGCGTTTGTTTTTGAAAGTTCGAAATAATCACCCCAAAAGTGGGCGGAATTGGTTAAATGGGAGTGGCAACCCCATACTAAGTAAATATAGATTTTTGTATATCTAGAGAACGGTTAGAATGGCAAATTCTGAACTTAGTCCAAATGACCTGGTATTCAATACAAATCATTAGTTTTAATGCATTCTTTTAAATTTTTCTTATAAGGAACGCGTTTTATAGGTATACAACATAAAGGCTCCCAGCATCGCGGGAGGGATTATATAAATGAATAAATAAATTTTTGTTTTAGACACATGTTTTTTGTTGTAAGTGAAGAACCTAGTTCATTAAAAAAAAATGGAAGACGCCACACACACTTATTCAACTCCGCCTATTTTAACTAATGATTTGTATTGACTACGAAGTCAATGCCGTTCTTAGGATATACAAACATCAATATTTACTTTGTATTAAAGGTATTCAAATCCATCCTATTTTACACTGATGATTCGTATAAGAAAAAAATTTTTGTACGAAATGGAGGGAATTACACTATTACCGTTCTCAAGATATACCAAAGTCAATATTTACTATGTTCGGGACGTACGACAACGCCCACTTTTTGACTGATGATTTGTACTGACCATGAACTTATTTTGGCCAAATTAATAAACTCTTGTCGGTACCATTTTGAAGATATAGAGAAATACTGGTGTTGATTCAGTATTTGCAATTCCGATCGATTTTGTTTTACGTATTCAGTGGAAGCAAATTAACGAGTTAATTCCATTATCGATCGGAATTGAAATCTGCGATAGGTCATAATAGTGATTAAATTCAAAGAAAATTTTCGTTTTACATTTTCTGTACAAGCCAATAACAGAATTATGGGTCGATTGCGAATAGAAACCGAAACTCAGTTGCTTTGTCAACTGGCAGCACAACTGAAAACTGAATTAGTTTTATCTATGGCAACCATTTTCAGTTGCCTAAAAGTTACAGAAAATATAATTTTGACAAATCGACAAATGAAATACAAAGTTAACAAGTATAAGTGCTATAAAGAAAATTATAATGGATGAACATAAAAAAAATCATACACTAGTCTGATTTAGATATTGATGGGTCAGATCTAAACAGCATTTCGAGAATTTCCATTCACACATAACCGACAATGCGATTAATTTTCTGAATTAATATATCAACCTGCTTTCTTTTTGTTATTTTAAAATCTGCAAAATTTATCACATGTTTCTTTTAAAAACTATAAAGCAACTGGCAATTTGCAGTTGCTAATAAAAACCATATTTAGCAACCAAAGTTAACAACAATTAGTTGTTTAATTGCAAAGCAATTAAAGTTAGGTGGCCATCAATAATCGAGGCATTAATTCCACTTTCGATCGGAATGGAGTTCTGTGACAAGCCTGTATATACAGGATAAGTATAACACTTGACAGTTGTACAGCAACAAATCACAAAACTGTTTTCCTGTAGCCAAGCAATGGATTTTGGTAACATGTTTATAATTGTGAATTTTGTATGATCCTTCGAATCAAATTCTGATTATGGTGTTCACAATAACACATGGGCTGAAAAGTACCGGGCCTAACACATGAATGGCGCTCGTTTTATTGCATTTACCTCTTTTTCAGTTAGTGCCAACCATGGTTTAAGAATAACAAGGTCTGGTCGTCGGCATTGTTTTGTCGTATAAGCAATATTATTTTGAATTTTTATTTTTAAAATGATTACAGTAAAACCTTGATGATCCGAATAATTGATTGCAGATCGCACAAATAAACAGAAACATGTGTACATTCTATCAATCAATTCGGATTATAGACTACAAAATGGAATGAATTAGCAAAGTCCGGACTATCAAGGATTTTTAATATTTAAAAAAACGACTATGGGTGACATCAGCAAAAACAAAGATGGCAACAGTACTGTCTCCTTATAATTTTTTTCACCATATGTTCTAACCTTTAAAGGACTGCTGTGAAAATTTAATGATATTTTATTAATTAGTTTGTGAGTTATTGTGCTGAGATTGATGTTACTTTTGTTATTTTCAAAACAATGGATCAAAAATAATTTCGTATTTTAATTCTACACTGCTTCTTGATGCGAAAAACTACCATTCAAGCAAGGCAATAGCTTCAAAAGGGTTATGAAGACTTCGCTTCATCAGAAACAATAAAACATTGGTTTGCTGACAAGAAATGTGGTCGTAGAGACACCGCATTACGCAGTGGACGTCCAAATTAGGCGGTAACACGAGAAAACATCAAAAAAATCCACAGAATCATTTTTAATGATCGAAAAGTGAAGTTGCGTGAATTAGCTGACATCGTAAAGATATAAAAAGAACGTCTTGGCTTTATACCATATTTATATTGCATGAGCATCTGACTATGAAAAAGCAATTTTTTTAAAGTTTTGACCATCAATGAAGTTATTTTTAATTAAGCGAGTTAATAAAAAAAAATATCAAAATCCTGTCAGATTCGATATATATAGAAATTTAAATTTCACTCGCTTTCGGTTTACAGAACATACCCGTATTGATACGAACAAACTATTAGAAGGCTTTGATGTAATTAAATGAATTTAAAAAAATTCGGTACATTTGTACGAAGTTATTATAGAAATTAAAACTAAATCCCCGAATAAAGCGATCTTTATTCAAAATAAGATCTAGTCTATATAGATATATGGGTTTAGTCAACATGTTCGAAAACTTACAATTTTTGGTGGCGCCTTAACGACTTTCGGTCTTGACAATCTCTTTAGTCTCTTAGTATGTAATGCCCAATCTCTCCTATCCCATTTCCGTATGGGTATTCTGAAAATAATTTAAAAAAACCAATTATTGGAATTGTCTTTAATTTATTTTTTCCGACTTACCGTTCTTGAGGCGGTTGGACATTACCTAAACGACTATAAACCGATAATAGACTTTTGCGTATCATACGATTCAAATTTATAATACGATCGGGTGGAAATAAGTTACGAACTCGTTCTTTGAACAAAAGTAAGTATCTGCAAATCAATAATCATTTTAAGTTTTCTTTTTATTTAAAGCATCATCAATGTTTTTAATACCTAGCCTTTGGGTAAGCCAGCTGTTCAGTCCTCGTAGGTTGTATCTGTTCCAATCGTATTATTTCTATGGCTTTCTTAAAGTAACATGGGCATCTGTCTTCAAAACGAGTAGTACGCTGTCTTGGTTTCATTAAAGCCAAATCCCATAAACGTTGACTTTGTATAAATGCTTCTCGATTTCGATCCTGTAAATGACGCATTTGCTGACAAATTTCGGGCTTCATACATTCTGTATTTTCAGGTAACGGTTCAGGATCGAGACAGCACTCAGGTTTTGTTTCTTTACGCCACATTTTTTATTTTATTTATTTTTTTTATTATTTTTTTTTATTTTTATTATTTTAGTATTTATATTACTTGAATTTTTTTTACAAAAAATTTATTTTTAACAAGAAATTTTTATGTTTGTACTCTTAGAAAATTTTTTAATAAATGAAGTTTTTGAAGACATATATGTACATATTTTATTATAATCGAATTTAATCGATTCATAAAAATGGGAGAACAAGTTTCAACGAAAATTATTTGAAGCGAATATACGAGTTTTATTCGTATATATATACGAGTATAATAAAAAAATATGTATGTATAATGAAAATGTATGTATATGAAAATAACTAATGCTAATGTAAATGAGAGTTTTAAAATTTTTATTTTTATTTTTTAGGATAACTTATCACCACTTAACGGCTGAACCAATTTCCTTGAAATTTTTACAGTATCTCTCTGTAAAGTAAATATTTATTTGTCTATATCTTCAAAATGGCAACAGTAGGACTATCCAAGTTTAGTCCAAATAACTCCATATTAAACACAAATCTCCAGACAAAAAGTGAACGAAATCGGATATGTGAACATTTTAACCCTCATACAAACTAAATATTAATTTTGTAAATCTTAAAAACGGTACTAACTAAAGCTTTTGATCACAGTCATTGGAAATCAACAGTCAAAAAGTAGGTTTAGTACCTCCAATACAAACTAAATATATATTTTTTTATATAAAACCAGCACCCAGGGCAGGATGGCCGCTACTCATGCAGTGCATTGTGCTGGTACTAGGAAAATAAGTTATTGGAAGGAGGACAGAGGGAGAAGTGTTTATGGACATTAGATTTAAATTTACTCATGTCGTAAGTGGCATGAAATACTTTCGCTGGAAGATTATTCCACAACCGAACAGTGCAACCAAACAACGAATTCTCCCTATAATGCGTTGTACAATTTACTGGACAATCAACTACAAAGGGATGCGCTCTACGAGAAATACGAGTACTACGTAAAAATATATGATTTTTGGGAATTAATTCCTTAATTTCGTTAGAACACATTCCGTTATAGTACCGATAGAATAATGAAACACACGCCACATTGCTACGGTGCTCCAATGAATCGATAGAGTTGGATACCCTACCGTCATTGATGAGCATCTTCGCCCTCTCCTGTACGCGGTCGAGAAGCTCCAAAATAGACTTTGAAGCACCGGCCCATACATGAGCGTTGTATTCCATTTTGGGTCGGATACAGGTCTTGTAAATATTAAGGAGATGAGATGGGGTGAAGTATTTCTTGCACCGTCTCAAAAAACCAAGGCACTTGAATGCTTCTTTCGACACTTGAAATATGTGATCATTCCAATGAACGTCACAGTGAATTCTCATGCCCAGAACATCAAGAGCATCTGATTCCTCAATAACCACATTACCCATTGACACAGATGACAGCACACCACCACGCCTGTGTGTGACCTTCACCAGGTCACTTGTGAGTGTGACGTTCATATTCATCCTTCTTACCCCAACCTCCAAAAGGCTCGGTCTACGATCAAAAGAATATGAGTGACAAATGTTGCTGTCATCCGCAAAAGAGTGGATAGGATTAGAAATGAGAAGAAGAAAGTCGTTAAGAAATATTAGAAAAAGAGTAGGAGAAAGAACAGAGCCTTGCGGTACCCCTGAGTTGACCCTGGACTCGTCGGATGAGACCCCATCTATAACCACTTTTATAGAGCGATCTCTGAGAAAACTCGATATAAATCGAGAGAAGTGACTATCGACACCAAAAGCATTAAGTTTTGAAATGAGAGCCTCGTGCAATTTACATTTACTAAATGAAAATTAATGTGCCTAATTTGAAGACTGTATACAGCTAAACAGTAGATTCAACAGTGAGCTTCAGTAAGGATATATAGGCTATATTTGAATTAGAACCGGAAGGGAATGAAATGGCAAAAAAACGATAACTAATATAGTAGTTAAAATAATAAACTATATAGGGGTAGCGAAGCACGTCGAGCTTCAGATAGTATGAAATAAAATCATGATGTTTTATTTTATAGTGAAAAAATAAGTTACGGCTTACACCTCTGTAAACACTGACCGACAAATGCACGAATTTTCATCTTTTAATTTGAAAAACAATTCTGACTTGATCTATTATTAGATTGCATTTTTAAACGAAAGCTTAGAATAAGTTGCAGAGAAACCTTCAAACGTACTGGGTACTGGTGAGTACAAGCCGCATGACTTATAATTGATCAACTCCAACCTGTAGAAGGCCGATCAATTACGGAATAATTTATTTGGTCGCACTAAGAGTTGCAGCTTATAAATAATGTCATTATTTATCTATGGAAGACCATGTACTCGTATATGAATATTTATCCAGTTACTCCTCCATTTTGATTGATACCAAAGGTGACAATAGAAAGATGCACTTACTTTTTCCAAACCACAAACTCGGATAGATTGAATAAAATTTTGTTACTGCATTTAATTCGATTTCGAATAACATTCTTTGAAGGAATTCCGAATTTTTTAGTTCACCCTTAAATTGCATAATGTATATGTATGTATGTTGGCAATCTTGTTGGCATTTGTTGTTTTGATATTGAACAAATTTACTGAATATATGTAAATTTAATAATTTTTATAAAAATTGTAAATTGTATAAAATCTTTAAAATTTACTGTCTTAAATAGTTTGGAATGCGTGAAAAAAATTCTTGTGATTAACTAAAACCAAAAAAAAAACTCTAAAGAAACAAAAATAATGCGCATAGAACCTTATTTTGTAGTTCCGGAAAAGTTTGATGTCCACACACAAATTTTAAATGAATCTAAAAAGAAGAAGAAGAAGAAGAAGAATTGTAACTGTAAATGCAAGTGTTCAGAAGTATTGCCAGAACAAAAATGTTGCAACGAAAACTATTCTAAAAGGAAGGTTGCAAAACCAATAACACAAATTATAGATAACACTGATCGTATGGAGTACAGTCGAACAGAACAGTTGGCTTTACCATCGACCCGGTAAAGGCATATTTTTATTAATTAATCCTATTTAGTATCACTATATTTTTAGACAACTCTCTGAATTAAGAAAACGGCCGGCGTTTCAAGATTTCGATGAAGTACGAAAGAGTCAAGTTAACCGTATTTATAGAAAAAGCCTGTTATCACTCTATAGCCGTTTAGCAAATGTAAAACCAAAAGAAAAACCGTAAGTTTAGCATCAACAGTTAACGATTATTTTCTTAAAGAAAAACTACTACCTTATTTTAGAGAACCACCTCCACCAAAAATGGATGAGGAAGTCCGAAAAAGAATGATGCAACGTTTAACAAAACTATCCAAACCGAAAAAAGATATTACAAAACCAGTACCAAAACCGTCAAAATCGAAAGGTTCATATAGGTCATTGACGAATGGTAAACAACCAAGTAAAAAACGTTTGGAAATGTTAAGTAAACCAAAGAAATATCCGGAAATTAAAACCAATCAATGGTGTCTAACTAAAGCCATGAAATATTATAAGCCTACAGAAAGATTAATTAATTTATCAAAACCCAAAACATTTGAAAAACCAGATTTTGAAATAATGAAAGTAACGTCAGAAGCATTAGCGTATAAAGGTAATTATAATACACTGCATATGAGAAAAAGACGAGTATCAATTCATATTTATCTATCTATTCATTAGCCACTACCCGTATTAAAAAATTGGCTACTCCCGCCAAATTTAATGTAAAAGCAAACTCAGAAGATGCTCTCGATCCATTTAAACCAAATCCAAAGGCTTTAAAAGCCACAAGTTCAAAACGTGTACGCGAATTGGCTATACCCAAACAATCTAAAGAACCACCAATCAATCTAGATCCCTATCATGTAACTAAAACTGCTTTAAAAGCTAAGACCACAGCCCGTATTAAGGCATTAGCGCAACCTAAAACATACAAAACATAATCTTTTTAAAAAATAAATTTCTTTAACAAGTCTTATACATAAATATGCATACATACATATGAACATATAAGTGTATATAAAAGCTAAAGAAGAAATTATCAAATTTTTTGAAAAAAAAAGTATGTAAGTTCCGTACATTTTTTTGTTCATAAACTATTGAAAATTTTCTCTTTATTTAATTATCTTTTATATATGCAATTGTGGCATACACGTACATATGTATAAGACTTTTATAGAAATTTCATAAGAAAAAAATCAAATAGATTCTATAACTTACCCAAAAGTATAACATTTAAACGAAAGTTTTTTCGAGGAAACAATATTGTAATTATCGTACTAAATGTTAAATTGTTGTGGAATGAGTTCTAATATGTATTTATTATATTGAATATTTCTGCAAATATTTTTTTTGTGATCACAATTAAATTGTGCTAAATAAAGCTAATGGCATACAGTCAAGAAAAAAATTCTACATACACCTTATGAATTTGAAATTTTAGTGAATTAGTAGCAAAATTTGAAATAGATGTTATAGCAATGTTTAAGGCATTCAAAAACCCAACAACAGTTCAAGAGCTTAAAACCAACATTATCGAGCAGATATCAACCATTGACAACAGTTTATTGAAAAATCAACGACGTTATTTTTCATTTTGGTAAATTATTACTCAATTCTTGACACCTTTTATAATTAAGAATTTTTAAAGAAACAAAAGAATGTGAACAAAATATAACATAGAAGTTGTTAGGAAAAAACATAATAATTGATAAAGTAGACTAAGTGATAATGAATAAAGATATTATTTTCATTTTTTCCTCAAACATGGCAAATAGAAAAGAGATATATATTTCAGTTCGAAATATGTTAGTAAATCGCCGAAAAGAAAATAAATCATATGGAAAAATTGTTAAGACAACAAATTTAAGTAGTGCTACTGTACAAACGATCATTATAAATTCTGACAACACCGAAAATAAGCCGCGATCTGGCAGACCTAAGGAGCTTTCGTGACGTGATGTTACCAGTATTGTTAAACAAGTCTATCAGGATCCAACAATAAGCGCCTCAAATGGCGGAATATTTCAATTAAATTGTTGCTCCACGAACAATAATAAAAGTTTTACATGGCAATGGATTTATTTCATAGCAGTACAGCACGCAAAAAGTCACTAATTTAAGCGAAGATCGTGATTTTGGAATTGAGTTTGCTAAAACACATGTAAACAAGGGTATGGATTTTTGTAATCGTGTTATATTTCCCGAGGAAAGAAGGATAACATTTTCGGGAGTGATGGCCGTTTCAAAGTTTGGAGAAAATAAAACACTGAACTTGATCCAAACATGGTTGAGGCAACGTTATGATTTGGAGTGCCACACAGTGCGTTGCCCCATAGACAAAAATCAAAAAATCTCTCATCACCGATTTTGATGAAATAGAGTATATATTTTTTGAAAGCTAATTATCGGCTGAATATAATACTAAACGATTTTGTATCTGTTGTTTCTCTATATTATCGCAAGAGGGCGCTAAAATTAACTAATTAATAACACTGGTCTACAGCAAAAAAAAACCTCTAAATAAAACTATATATACTCAAATCCGTTTTCAGTTTCTTTCCGTTGGGCTCATATTTTTTTTATGGTCGTGGCAAATTTTTCGCCCAAAATATGGTAGTTATTTATGTTAATATATTTATCATAACTTGAAAACGACATAAAAGAAAAAATTTCCACTAATTTTGCAAGAAAAAATTTGTTTGCTATCTTTGGTCAAAGTTAGGTACTTGCATGTAATTTTGAATGAAATCAGCAATAGCCATCTGATTTTCATGATTTATAAATTATTTCATTCTCAACATTTTAAGCTTTAATTTAATTTAATTTAATTTAAGAGTTTAACATGTCAAATCCTCATTCTGAACAATTTTTTATGACACGCCAATAAAAAAAATTTTAGCCCGATGGATAAAAACTAAAAACGGATTTGAATTCAGCCCATCAAAATCATTATATGTCATATAGTTTTATATAAAGGCCAGAAAATTTTTTGTTTTTGTAGACAAGTGTAATCTCATTACAATATTTTGCCTCTTGTCAATGGTTACGAATTATTTTGAGAATGACCTCGCATCAGTATCGAATCTACCTAAACATTACCATCTAAATCTATCAAGGACCCCAAATTTACATAATATGTGTTCCGCTGTCTCTGATGCCTGTGAGCACAGTCTACAAACATTCACGTCTGTGACTGCCATCCTATTCAGATGAGCTTTTACTCTATAGTAACCCGTAAGAAACTTCATAAGGAATTTCAAGACCGGCCTGCCATGCTTAAGAAACCCAGAGCGATGCCCAAATTTCCGACTGATCGCCGACCTAAAATGGCGAAGTTTCCTTGAAGCATTCTAGTCTTCCAAGCTTCTGGCAATTTCCTAATCCTTGAGTAGATTGAGGATGGTAGTACGCGCTGCTGATGTGAACAATACAATTTTAATTTATAGTTTTCAATACATATATTATTTTTTATTGAAATTAATAACAAAATATTTATGACTTATTATCCTAAAACAAAAATTTAAACTTTAACCCTTTGTGGTGCATGCACCATTGCGTACTTTAATGATGGCTATTAAAAAGAAAAAGAAGGAATCAATTTAATGGAAATTTTTTAGGGTTAAATAAATCTAAAACATACATTGACCGTTTTCACAGGCAGTTTTTAACAACAAACACTCATTATTAAAAGTGGTGTAAGTACCAGCGTATTCACCGCATACTGGACTATTTGTAGTACCACAATCTTTGGCGCACTTAGCTTGACAATCTGCCTTTGGAGAAACCGACAAACCTAAAAGCAAATATTAATATTGTAAAATCTATAATCAGAGCTTAAAAAAATCCTATATAGTTATACTTACGTGGTAGACCATTGCGGCGACGTAGACAACTATCCCGTCTTAGATGGCAGGAGTTACGATGTAAAATACAATTTGTGCCATCGGTGGTATAGATTGTGTTTTCGTAATTGGAACAGCGTTTATAACAATACTTCCACCAAAATATTGCCGATACTTGTGATTCCGGCATTAAGCACAAGATAACAATTAACAAAGATAATAACTTAACAATGCAGATCATTTTGAAAGTCTTACTCTTTAAAATATTTGACTTTAAATGATTTTAAAGAAATATTTTATTGCTTTTATAGGAAATTTGAGTGGAAGACTGACTACCATGTTATGACGACTAAAGTTAAAAGAATAAATATTTAATTAAAATAACAATTGTGTTAATAAAATGGATAAAAATATGCCTTTAAATTCATTTGATTTAAATAAATTAGACACGTTTTTTGTAAATAAAAATCTGTCATAAAAAAATATAATTAAATACATATTTACTTAATGTGTTGGAAATTTAGTTTTTATTAATAGAATAATTCAGAATGGCGTCTTAGATGGCAGGAGTTACGATGTAAAATACAATTTGTGCCATCGGTGGTATAGATTGTGTTTTCGTAATTGGAACAGCGTTTATAACAATACTTCCACCAAAATATTGCCGATACTTGTGATTCCGGCATTAAGCACAAGATAACAATTAACAAAGATAATAACTTAACAATGCAGATCATTTTGAAAGTCTTACTCTTTAAAATATTTGACTTTAAATGATTTTAAAGAAATATTTTATTGCTTTTATAGGAAATTTGAGTGGAAGACTGACTACCATGTTATGACGACTAAAGCTAAAAGAATAAATATTTAATTAAAATAACAATTGTGTTAATAAAATGGATAAAAATATGCCTTTAAATTCATTTGATTTAAATAAATTAGACACGTTTTTTGTAAATAAAAATCTGTCATAAAAAAATATAATTAAATACATATTTACTTAATGTGTTGGAAATTTAGTTTTTATTAATAGAATAATTCAGATTTTTGGGGGAAGTTTTTAAAATGATATTTTTAAATGATATTTTTAGTTAGCCAAGCACGATTACATGATTTCAAAAACGAAGTACAGTTAGATAGAATTGAAAGGACTATCATATTTTATCCTTAATGTTTAATTGTTCATTTAATAATTCATGTACTGTTAAAATGCTTATGAAAGCATGTGTCAATAACAGAATGCTTCGAAAAATTCGCTAGTATGGTAAAATTTTGATACACATATTTGATTAAAATTGATTTAATTTTTTTTGTTTTAATAACTTTCGTTTTAAGCTTAACTTGAAAACTTATTGAATTAAACTGTGAACTGGCCGCCGTGATCGAGCGATTTAACCTAATTAGACGTTTTCATACGTCGCAGATCAATGCTATAAGGCCATAAGCCACAAAGTCAACATAATTCATACCATCGGTCAAATACAGCACCATTTATGAACCAGAGTAATAGAAAATTTTACATATGGCCCATCGAAATAGCGCGGACTGTTGTAATGTTATATTTCATACAATGAGGAAAACAAAGCCGTTAAAGATATTGTTACAAAAATTAGGTTGGGCACCTCTGTCGTTTATTACACTGCTAAAAAGAATAAACAAAAGCCGCAGAAAAAACTATACGTGCTGTTACAAATAACCAAATCGACAACAACGTTAGCAGGAATGTAGAAAATAAAAATAAACGGCAACAACGAAAACAGACAGAAAAGAAAAAAAGTAACAGACAATAACAAACAACAAGAGCTGAAAGAAGTAGATGCTAACATTCGCATGATTTCATAAGAAAGTAAAGAAATGAAATTGAATCCACCTGTAATATGTAGAAGTTCGAGAACTTTTGAATTATTGTTTACTCAGCCATATAAAAAGCACATCAATGCGGACAGCAGTCAGTTTATGTTTAAACTATAGTTGAACAGATAAACTCTTTTGGGCCTTATCTGGCTGAGGATTATCTATAGCGTATATGTATACAACCGAACGAAAATGAGCAGATAATAACAAGATAATAAATAAAGCAAAAAATATTATTTAGTTGTGGAATAGATGTCAACGTGTTGCTTTGCTTTTAAAAATCGTGTGTTTGTGTTGTTTTTACCTTCTTCGTTTTTATCTTCAACGCACACAGCAAAAATTCTCTAACACTACTACACCACTAATTTCTCTTCTTGGTCACCCTTGGCTTAAACTCAGCATGAAGAGAGTTTATTGGTTTAAACTCGGTGTAACGAGAAGTTAATCGTAAAGTAAAAACCAGTTTAGTTGGATCGACCTAACTCAGTAAAGAGAATTAAGTGTGGATAATTCTGGTTGGTAAGGTTGTGATAAATTCTAAGTTGTAACAACTATCGGGTTGGAAGATCTTTAGGTAAAAGGATCTGTTGAGTAATTGTTGTTGTTTACAAAGTAGTAAACAGAGAGTGTAATTAAGACTAGAAATCATTATTGTTTGTAAAAAGGTTACAAGCAGTGGAACACAAAACTGTATTAGTAAAGAATTATTAATTAAAAACCAAGCACAAGATTTATTTTGTTTTAACTGCAATCTACGAACTCATAAATAAACGTTTTTAAAAAGATAAAAATGTAACAATATTAAGCTAAAACCAAAAGCAATTGAAAAGTAAATTAGTCAGCTTTCTATAAAAAATATAAATACAAGATTAAGGTCAGAGCTCCGTAGAGAATGTGACAGCACTGTTTACATAATATAAAAATCATTGTTTTACTATAAGGGAAGAATGTTTCGGGTTATTGTCCTGAAATAAGCTATAATCCCCGATTAAATTTGACTTAAATTGACCTTAAGTATCTTTAAATAATCCATCTCGCGTATTCTTCCTACTATTAAAACCGGATTTCCGAATCCATTCGACCCAATTGAACTATAACACATACCTTGGTATGTGGGGTGGCGTTGTGTAGTGGTAAGAGCGCACGAATATAAGGATCACCATACCACCACTTAGCAATGATCCTCACCTCTACACAATCATATTGAGGCGAGCTACACTAGATTAATCATCTACTTAGCATGAATCTACTTGATTAACGAAAATGAAACAAAGCAATTGATACTTTGTGGAAAGCCAATATTTTTTCTAGAGGAGTGATGGAGATGATTTGTATTGACTATGAATCTACTTGGACAAAATTTAGAGTACCTATTATTAACGTTTAGAAGATATAGACAAATAAATAATTATGTATATTGGCGTGGCACCGTCCGTTTAAAAAAAAATCAGAAAATGAAAGGAAACTTTTTCAACGCATGTATTAGTTTGTAAGGTGGTTGAGTAGTTCTCGAATTATTAAAGCACAAATATAGAACAACTTTATTTATTAAAAAAAAAGCTTAAAATATTTTAAATTATTTACATATCGCACTCTAAAGTCAAAATTTTTAAATGTTCAGGAGAGGCAAAGAAGTGTTTGTAAAAAATTGTTGTAAAATTCAATTGCTCGTCAACGACGTTACGGAATTTCACCAGTGTTGCCCATAAGGTTGGCTTGTTACCTTACACTAAGGAGTTACGATAAGTCACGTCTAACTGAAGTTTTAATTGATTATGTTCAATAATAACATTTTATTAGTTAAGGCAGACAGTTACGCAAATAAAAGTTACGTGTTCGTTAGAGATTTGATCTATGAATTGAATAATGAAAAAAAGCGATTTTGTAAATTTTGAAAATTTTTTGTAAATCATGATTTAGTGTGCGCTATGAATTTAGTATTTTTAAGAGTAAAAAACTTAAAATATGTCACAGAATATTTTTCTTTTTTGGTTTTAAATAAATATTTGTCATTTGTTAAGTTCTATATAAATCGAATTGATTATTAAGTTTAATTTTACGCGTTTTTCATTTAATTTTGTTCGCCAAATACAGCAAACGCTTGGTTAAATTTAAGAACTTTGTTATTATACCTTATTTCTTAAACAAATATAAAGGATATAAGAAAAAAACAATCAATCAAACAAGCGAATCAATCAGTTTTTCAAAATTAGACCTGGGAGAGGTTACAACCGGAGGAAAACGGACGAAATTAGATTCGTTTGGGAATTTGGCATACTTTTTAGCATATAACTAAAATGTTTTTAACGTTGGTACTTTTATCGAAATTTGAAATTCGGATAAATCTACCTAAAGAAGCGCAAATTTTCAAAAATTTGAGCCAGGAGAGTTTAAAAACGGGGAAAAACGGACAAAATAAGTGACTTCTTCTAAAATGACATTTTTTATTCTTTTAGAAACAAAAATTTTTGTTCACCAACATATCAATTTTGATGAAGTTTGGACACATATAGATTTAGCTAACGGAAGTGTTATAGGGCATGGTAGACGTTAAAATCGGGAAAAAACGGGCCAAATTATGTCATATAAAAAGTCTGTTTATTTTGTTTTTTCTTTATGAGTCAATCACGGGTAAAACACTACCATATATCGATTTTGTTGAAATTTGGAGCACAAATACATATATAGATCCAGCTAACAAAAGCGTCTTTTCAAAATTGGATATCAGGGACGTTAAAATCAGTGGAAAACTGTCAAAACTGATAACTTTTCTTCTGAAATTGCACGCATTTTTTCTTCTTAAAATAAAGTTTCCAAAAGTTGCACATTGCGGAGCAAATAGGGGGTAAATAAAGAGCTTTTGGTTCATAGTCCATTCAAACGAAACACTTGATTATTACGGTATATCTTGAGAGCTATAAAAGATAGATCCTTGAAACTTTCCATATGCTATTTTATTATCAAGTTGCATATTAAGGCGTGGCACCTCACATAAAAAATAATAAATATCGTACATCTCAATAAAAACATTAGTGGAAGACGTCAGAAGTCGTAAAGTCAAACAGGTGGCAAAAAAGGATAAAATCGGAAAAAAGGGAATTTATCTCCCATTTATAACACACATACATATGTATGCATACAGATTTCCGGTCAACTCCGGATGGGTTAAGCTAATTAAAAGTAATATTGGTTTATGTAATCTGGTTTTACCTTTTAAACTTGTTTTTAATTTTGTTAAATGCTATTTTTACTTCCGTAATTAGATTTGGACTTAAAATAAGCTGAGTAAATAACGTCCCAATTAGTTTCGTGATTTAAAAAAAATATGTATAAACTAAATAATAAAAAAATTAAAAAACAGCTGTTTATATTTAAAAAAAAAATAATAATAAAAACATTATTAAAGTCTAACAATTTTTTTTCAAATTCCAAGTTTTTTAAATGTGTACAGACATTTTTATTTAAAGAAATATTAATCTATCTGCAAGCATCAAAAATTAACATATTTAGACTTTAAAGTATCAGTTAAATCCAACGCTGTATTTAGAGACATGGATAGATCATATCTTAATACTCAGACATGGCAGCCGTTGACAGAACAAAAATTACTATATGTGAAGAAAAAAATGCTATAAAATCCTTAAGAAATAGGAAAACAACTGAACAAGATGAAATTTCTTCCGAGATATTAAAAGTGAGACAAAAACAATAGTGAACTCTTAACGAGGCTGCTGAACAATTTTATAGCTCAAGCCAATATGCACAGGATTGGCTAAAATTGACATTTATTGTATAACAATACCTCAGAATAGCCACGCCAAACAATTCTACGCTAATATATCACGTCGTTTAAATATTTCTTAGAATAATACTAGAGAGATCGATTATTCAACTTTTATCAAAAACCCGTTTTCGAATAGTTGAAAAAGGGTTTTCAGCTAAAAGTAACAAAAATAACCGGTTCTTTTATTAAATTAAATTTTTTTTCAATTTTTGTTGCTTTATCAAATAAAGTTGTTACATTTTCCCATATAGCTGATTACACCGGCATATTGTAGTTTCTAGCAAGAAAGTCTGTTAGAAAAACTTTCGAGTTTTTAGAGCCTTAACGGACTCGGCAACACAACATGCTAATATTCCGCGCAATTATTCATTTCTGACAGCATTTATATTTTGTAAGAGTGTTATTTGCCGACGTCTTGGAAGTACTTGGTATAGAACCAAGTTGTTCTTGCTTTTTATGTTACGCAATCTTGTGGACATGCTTAAGGTGGAGTATAAGTCCTGATGTCGAAGAGCCTTTGCAGCTTAATATTTTAGGATACTTAATTAGCCTTATCCTTTCCCTTTAAAATATTTTTACACTTCAGAGAACATCAGTAGAAAATATATGAACAGTAGCGAGCAAAAGTAAGCACATATTGAGATGTTGAACTGAAAAGTTCCTATAAAAACATAAATACGCAATTAAATAAAACAAAACTTAGACGATTTTTTCATTTCATTTTTTAAGTTCTTTCAAAAAAAAAAAAAAAATCATTAAGAAAGTGTATCAACATTAACAAGTGTATCAGAAAGTGTAATAAAAGAATGGATCTTTTATAAAAGAATCCACATTTACTCAGCTTTGCACGTTTCGTTTAAGTAAAGAGGAGTTTATATAAAAGAAGTCGTCTTTCAGAAAGACCGCTAAATTTATCAAAGAATGGCTGTTGCAACAAATATTTTCGGTAAATTATTGGCCGCAATAAGCCCTAATTCCAATTCAATGGAGAAGTTTTGGATAATAGTAAAAACACGCCTGGAAAAATATAATTGGGCTTCGAGGAACATGGATTTGTGGCAATTAATATAATGCGAATGAAACCAAAATTTCTCAAACTTTTTAGATATGTAATACTGTAGAGAGTATGCCTAAATGCACTAGAAGCATCACAATAAAGAGCTCTTAAAAGAGTATTCAAAATATAAGTTCCTCTCTGTTAAGGTCAAACGGGCAATTTAGAAAATTACATATCTCTCTTTCCAGTATTTGAATTTGATACTTTTTGTTAATATTTTTTTAAAGAACTTAACAATAGACAAATAAATGTGTTAAAGTTTTGCGAATTTAGATTTTTACGGGAACTTTTCTGTTCAACTTTAAGACATGCATTTAGTTTTGCTCTCCACTGTATAAATTACGAATTATAACTCTAGTCAAAGAAATTATTTTAAAGGTAATTAAGCGAATTATTAAAAAAAAACAAAGTATTTCAGATTTGAAAACTATAGCAATTTGAAGTTTCAATCAGTTTCAATTTCACTCATTTAGGTTTACAGAACATACCCATATATCATAAGATTTTAGGAACACATTCTTTTTTTACTTGAAGAACAACTTAATCTACTAAATTTAACAAGTGATTAAATAAATGCCACAATTATTGGTATGTATTTAAATATTTATTTTATTTATTTAAGCAATTAGATACAAACTGTTAATAACTTGTTTTAAAAACGATTTTATATTTTTCAGAAAAATCGTAATTTAGTTTTAATCTCTTAAATCACGGAGTTTATGCGTAAGGCTTTTTAAGAAATTGTTAACAAAAATTATTTAAAAAAAATAAAATCTCAGTTGCGTTGCCTTACGGTAATTAGAAATTTATAGATGTCTATATGGAACGGAACAGAGTCAATTAAAAATACCCACTTTGTATACACATATGGTATGTCTAATTGTGTAGTTTTTAAGAAAGTATGTAATTTTAAATTAATTTTTAATTTTTTAGGATAAGTGGAAATTTTCTTTTCATTAAAATTATTTTGTGGTTTTGCACTAATTTTCGCTTAAGTGATTTTTAGCAGTAACAGATTTGTCATAACTTTCCAAAACTTACAATACTAACAAAGTTCCAGTTTAAAATAACTAAAAAAAAGATTTAACCCATGAACGTTTTCACTCCTCCAGTAAAACCACATTTTTTATTTCAATTATAATTTATTGTATTTTTTAACTTTTTCTTGCTGAAACATTTTACATTTTTCTTATTATAGATATTGTAGATTGCAAATAATTTAAGACGATTACATGTATGTGTGTATATGTGTTGAATACGGCGTTATTAGATAAACTTTATAATGATATAACGCTCCTTTAATATATTTCTCTATAAACAAATAAATAAAATTGCTCTAGATAAGTGCTAAAGAAGAGCGATTATAGGGGACAATAAATTAATAAAAAATAAATAATACATTTTATAAGGAAACTAAACGGAGGGCATAAAAAAGGAATACAACTGACTAACGTTAATGGAGAAAAATAAATGATTTTGTTTTGAATCTTCAATAAAAATATTCGTCAGATTAATACTCAAGGAGTTGTAAATTATAATTTAACGTAAAATTTAAAAAATAATCATCAATATCATCACAAAATAAAACATATAAAATAAAATTGGTTGACTGTTGGTTGTTTGTTGTTGTTTTTTTTTTAGGAAACGTTAACATAATTAGCCTTACTTTTTTCTTAATTTAGCCTTACAATGGCCATCTGTATTCACATTTCTCTGCAGTACAACAGCTTTAACTTAATATTTGGTGTTTGGTGTTGTTTTTAAAAGGAAGTAAACTGAAGCATCAATGAATAGAAACTTTATTGTCTGTTTGTTCTGTGAACGGATTCTAGTGAATATTGGCAATAACGGCACGTGTAAAATCTTGAGTAGTGGATTGACCGCCCAAATCCTTAGTTTTTATTTTACCGTCCTTAAGTACGCGGAATAGGGAATTTTGAATCAATTCACTGTATGAAGGTAAATTAATGTGACGCAATAGTTTAGTACCACACAAGAACATAGCGGTAGGATTGGCAATGTTTTTGCCAACAGCTTCAGAGAAAGTGTGGCGTGCACCCTAAAATAACGATTTTAAACAAGACCAAGAATTATAGCCAACATAAAATAAGCAAAAAAAATTACTTACAGGTTCAAAAACCACAGTCTCAGCAGAATAAGAAGCACCAGCTACAACACCAGCACCGCCAACCAAACCGGTAGCCAAGTTATCAACAATGTTACCATACAAATTGGGTGTAACCATAACATCAAACTAAAATTGATGACATTAGCATTTCAGAATAATTGAATTAAATTTTGTTTGCTAATAATCGACTTACCTGATGAGGATGTGATACCATTTGCATAGTGGTATTATCGACAATCATTTTTTCGAATTGTATGCGTGGATATAACTTGGATATTTCTTCGCAACACTTTAAGAACAAACCATCACCCAATTTCATAATATTGGCCTTGTGTACTGCAGTAACCTTTTTGCGGTTGTTTTTGGTGGCATAATCAAATGCAAACTTGGCAATACGCATGGATTTCTTGGCAGTGATAATCTTAAGGCACTCGACAATACCGGGCACCGATTCATGTTCCAAAGCGGAATATTCGCCTTCAGTTTGTTCTCGAATAATTACAATATCAATATCCTTATGACGTGTCTTAACACCAGGCAAACTACGTACATGTACAACATTGGCATACAAATCCAAATCGTTACGTAGTTTCATGTTAAGTGTTTGCAATTCACCAGCCACACTGTAATCGGGAGTAGCCAAGATGCCCTGAAAATTACCAAAAATAAAATGTAAATGTAAAAAGGCAGCAAGAAGCTTATTATGGTTGTAATGTATTCTTTTTTAGGTTTCGTACAACTCACTAAGGTTTGTGAGTGAAAAGACATAGCCTTAAAGTTTCAATTTGCTAAAATATCATTGTATGGAAAGTGGCGTTTGTAGTTGAGATTATTTTTAAGAATTAAATATTTTGCTTTGTAGGCCGTAAGTTATATAAATCGCATTATTGGTTTCACATTTGTTTTAACGCCGCCTTTTGTTGTTAAATCTATTCTCATTATGCAGAAGTGGAAGGAAATTATACAAGTTTATTTTTAATTTGTCCTTGCGTATAATAATATTTTAAATCAACAGTATATTATTGGCTGATCTTGTTAACAAGCATACACATGTTTTGATTCAGCCAATACAAGTTGCACTTTATAATAACCATGTAAATATAAACGGAATACCCAGGCAACATTTATTTTTATTATTTATTTTAATTTATTTGACGCTTAAGACGCTTATTCATTTATGGGTAAAACACTAACAAAACAATCAATTGGTAACGGAGCTACATAGTCTGGGCTCTATTAGTTAAATTAGGTAGTATGAGATTGTGGTAATTGTACATTTAGCATATTAATGGAATTGTCAATTTTTTCTCATAAGGTGCAAAAATAAGTTGATCCCAAACATTTTAGAAATTCGTAAGATTAACTAGACAAGATTTTTGTGATGCCCAACAAAAACCAGCAAATTGCTCTTAAATTAATTCAGCGAATTTACGGCAGTGAATGGTCAACCGGCTTTTTTTCATGGACCAGCTTACACCTTCACTCTAACAATATATACAAAAGCTTGTATATACTTTTGATATATCAAGTCAAATGTAGAAGATTCATATAGGTTTTTGGACATTTTTACCTTCATCTAAATTATATCTGTATATGCTAAAGACAAAATAAAAATTGAATTGAATTGAATTGAATTGAAAAATGTAGAAATTGTCCTTGGAAAACAAAGCTTCTGTTTATCACGAAAACATATTGATAAATTACAACATAGTAAACTTGAGTAGGTACAGAATATTTTATTTATGCAATTACATACAGGAAGACAAAATTCTAAATGCCTTACAACAATAGGGGTATATTTAGCTTAAGTTGCTTTTTATGAAAAGTATTAAAGTAAAAGCTTGATTAGCTTGATTAGTTTTTTTTTATTATCAGACAAAAGTAAGTGTTTGTGTGAATCGTGATCACACAGTATTGTAATAAAGGCATTATCGATAGGTTTTAATTAAAAGGACCATGAAATTAAATGTGTGTGGAAATTGATAGTCTTTAGTCTTAATTAATAAAAAAAAATTATTGCCTATAATAGAAAAACACATAATTTGCTCTTCAGAGCAGCTGGATATTAAAATATTCGTAATTAATTTTTCTTACCTTAATGCAAACTTTATTTTTTTGAATAGACGAAACAACATCCTCCAATTTAGCACTCAAAACAGGATTGACTTCAGAAAGGAAATAAGATTCAAAATCAACAGGAACATCGGCACCCTTTGATATACAAAACAATGCATCATTATTCATTAAAGCAAACCAAAGTTAGTTAAAAATTTCAATGGCTTACCTTAAAAACCTCTTGTAGAGCATATACCAATTCGGGACCAACGCCATCACCGGGAATTAAAGTGCAGGTAGTGCGGTTACCACCATGTACACCAGGATCCTGAAACATGTAAATATCTCTATTATCGAAAGCGACTTATTGCAATATTGTAATACTTACGCTATTGACAGCGGCTGTAGTATGAATGGAACGTGCTGCAGAGGTTTGTAAGCCCTGTAAATCGGATTTAGTCAAATTAAAAATTTTTTATTTAAATCAAGTAATTGTGCAAAATATTCTCTAAAGGATTATAACCTCAAATGGTTTATGTTATGATTTTTACGTCTACTTTGAGACACATATAGTCCAATTTAGAGACAGCAAAGAAAAAAATGTTTATGTAAGCGGTTAGATTTTGCTCATTTACTTACTTGCATCAATGTACGTCCGAGTGTTCTAGCTAGCATAGCCATTATTGTTGCTCTTTAATTAAGTTGATTTATTGTAAGTGCCGTTAATTACTGCAGCAAATAAAAAATGTTCAATTAAACGATTTTTAATTTTTTTTAAATTGGAAAAGAAAATTGTAAAAATTCTACTTTACCTTCCTTCCCTGCAGCAGCTGTAAACTGTCAATTGAAACAGGGTTGTAAATAAGGGTAGTATACACTTATCTAAGAAACTGTCTTATCGTCTTTTTGCTTTAAACACGTTCTGTTTATTGTGAATGAATTTATTTTAAAATGTTTATTTTATAGTCCATTTACATTATATCGAATTCTTTATATTGTTACGAAAATAAAAATACACCACTACGTAGTGGGATTTAGGCATATTTTGTGTCGCCCTGTCAATTTGGCAGCACTGCTACATCAACCATCTTTACGTTACATTTGAATTAACGGATATGGAAATAGATAATGTTCGATATTTCCTGAACCTTCCAAACTATAAGCAATTAGGTACATATAGGGCTGATTTACCTACACGTCAGTTAGTTATTGTTTGGCTGTCAATAAACAAAATTGTGTTAAAGCGGAAATGAAAGTGTTGGTTAAACGAATATTAAGTGTTTTATTAAACCAAACAGTACAAAAGTTATAGTGAAGTAAATAAAGAAATTATAATAACAACAAACGTGGAGTTTATTTTATTTTAACGCAATTTAAACGAACTCAAACGTTTTAAAAAGGTTAAAACGTAACAATATTATATATATATATATATATATATATATATATATATATATATATATATATATATATATATATATTGAGCCACGGCAAAAAATATATATATGTATATATATGTATAAAAACCAATAGAATTTATCAGTTTTTCTTTTTATTTCAATCACATTAAACTGAAATCTTGCTAAATTTGAAAAGAGTAATGATTTATAACAAGATTTCATATATATATATATATATATATATATATATATATATATATATATATATATATACATACTATACTTTTTGTTTTACTTTGTTTAGGTTTTTAAAGCCTTTTATTTTAAAACTAAAAACATTATGAAAAAAAGTTGAGAAGTATGTTTTTATTCCACTGAAGGTGAAAGTATAGCAGAACTCGCGTTACAAACGTTAGGCGTCTCAGGCGTCTATCAAAAAAGTTGAAACTGTTTTTTAATAAAGCAAATTACAAAGTGTGCAACGTTTCTAATTAGGAAAAGTTGGACTACTTTTAACTTTTCTACGCGTTGATAGTTGAACAGTTAACTTTTGTTCTTTGTGATGTATTACATACATACAAACATACATACATACATAAATACATTATTCCCGTGACATCACAAGGCCAGGGGGGTACTTTTCTCAATCAATGACCTGCACCCGATTCTATTTTTAGACACATTGAAAAGGATTTACAATTTAACAACGGCTCCGAACGTCATATGCATTAGTTAGAAAAGTTTTTCTTAGCGTAAATACTCATAACCATTCGCTAACGGTGCTATAAGGTGATACCGCTGATGAAAATTATCTGATGGCCTCTGGACTGGTATTGAACCGAGGACCTCCTGGTTGGTAGGCGGATGCCTCACCTATCATACCGCAGCGGCATGTATTAAATTATTAAAAAAAAACAAAATAATTAAATGTCATCAAAAAAACTGGAATTAAATATATTTCCCTCTCCATTTTTACATAAAAAATTATATAAAAAAATGATAATCAAGCAATAAGCTGATTCAGGCGTCTTTAAAGCATGTTGTGTAATTTTCCCTTCTTAAAGCGTTGAATTCCGGAAAGTACCAAGCGCGCTAAACGGTTAACGCATCTTATGTGTCTTCGCCTTGAGGTTTTTCAGGTTTTTGCAAAGGAAATCGCTTTTGTCTTTTTTATATAGTTTTAATCACAATATATAGTTGTAGCTTTGCATACATCTTTTAAATTATGTATTTTGCTTTGTAGACTTTGATAACCCTAAAAAATAACACAACCCTGTTTTTTATTGATATGCTATCATTTTTCTGTAAATAAATTTATTTATTTCTACATCTCTTGGCTTTAGGAAAATATCTTATTTTCTTTTATTAAAAAATAAAAAAAAACGTAAAAATTTTCCGTTAATTTGAAATACTAAAACAAAATTAGTAGTGTTTTATAATTTAAAAACCTTTAAATTTTGTTGTGTAACAAAATTTAATGTAAAAAGTGAAAAATTCTAGAAAAAACAAAAATATTGCAAAAAAAAACAACAACAAATGGCTGCAAATAAATTAGGTGCTCTCTTCATACGCACACATAGGCCTACCATTCACTTGTGTGCGAGAAGTGGTTTCGTGAGTTTGCGTTCTTATCACCCTACAAAAGCTAAAAGGTAAGTGCTTATTTAGACAAATGGAATTTTTTTAATGATTGTAATATTTTAATAACACTTAAAAATTTTCCAGTACCTCACCACATAGTGTTCCAAAAATGCGTTTCGTGCAATTCTTACGTAAAAATGATAATCGCATGCGCTTGGGTGTTGTATCCGAAGATGGCACTAAGATTGTAGAATTATCCGGTGGATCATGTGTCTCTAATGATATGCGTACATTTATTAAGCAAAATTACCCACTGTCCGAGCTGCAATCGAAATTGGAAAGGGCCAAAACCGAAGTGATGGACGATAATTTTACTCTGTTGCCACCTGTAACCAATCCTGAGAAGATTATTTGCGTTGGTTTAAATTATAATGATCATTGCGAGGAGCAAAATAAGCAACCACCCAAAGAACCCATGTTCTTTAGCAAATTCAATAATACGCTGACTCGACCATTGGGCGATGTTATTGCCAATAAAGCGACTAATGTAAGTTCACAACTAATACTTTTAGAGTGTCAGAAAATGAGCAAAATATTTGAGTGCTTTTCAACAAACAGGTGACAGTCTAAATAGTTTGTTTAAAAGATTTTATAAAAAATTGTGGCCTTAGTAAGCTTAACGTCTTAAAAAGTGCTAAAATTATGACGGACCAATAATGTGGCCGAGAATCAATTGATCCACACAATGCCATTTTTGCTGCTGAATTATATTTGCATATTTTCAAAAAACATAAATACTTTACCAACGAAGAACCGTGTCCATGAAGTTACTGTATTTAATGTACTTCTTCACGGTATTTGTGGACCTTAGCTCTCAATGACTTCTATAAAATTACCAATTGTTTTTTAACCAAACTAAGCGTTATGGACTTACTCAACATGTAGTTTTAGTAATAACTCTATCATCTTACGGTTACAAATAAGAAAAAGGTTCTAAAAGTACTTACTGACAGAACTTAGTGCATAAAGAAACAAATACTATTAACTTATGGCTACACTATGTTTGGTTGGGCCCATCTAAATCATACTTACCTATAATTTTATAATACTTCTGAAAAACTATTGTTTGCAATAATATTTAGTTAAATAATAAGTTGGGTACACCATCTTCCATAGCCGTTGCGTCTAATTTTAATCTCAGACACAAAATAACGTAATTTTATTATATGAACAAGAATACATAACAAAAACGACTTTTAAAATGAGAAAAGACTTTTTAGGCAAACCAGGTCAACTTGGTAAAAGCCTAAAACTTTGTATAAATGCATGTTTATCTCCTTTATATGTAGAAACTCGATTGGGAAGTTGAATTGGCAGTAATTATTGGTAAAAAATGTAAAAACGTCACTCCCTGCCAAGCTATGGATTATGTCTTCGGTTATACTGTAGCTCAGGATATTTCGGCCCGTGACTGGCAAAAAGAACGCAATGGAGGCCAATTTTTAATTGGCAAATCCATGGATACCTTTTTACCCCTGGGGCCTTCCATTGTACACAAAAGTATCATTAAAGATCCGCACGATTTACAATTGAAATGCAAAGTTAATGGTGTTGAAAAACAAAACGGTTTAACTACCAATATGATTTTCAAAATCGATGAAATTATTAGTCGTTTGTCACAGTAAGTTAAAAAACACCAAATGGGGTACGTGCGAAAAAATTAATGTTTAATATATTTTTACAGGACAATAACATTGGTACCCGGTGACATTATTTTAACCGGTACTCCTAAAGGTGTTGGTATGCATCGTAATCCACCCGAGTATTTAAAACCAGGTGATGTTATTGAAAGTGAGATACAATGTGTGGGTAAATTGGTCAACAAAGTGGTAGCACCCTAATTGCAGATTTACATTTAATATGTAAACATTATAAAAATTGTAAATTTTTTTGTAATTGTTAAAATTATTGTGTTTCTTTTTCGTAATTTATTTTAATATTTAGAAAGTAGTGATAAAAAATGTGCATTTTTACATATACTTACATAATTGTCAAAAAGTAATTATATTTTGTAAATAATTTTTGGTCTTAAATAATTTTTAATAAATAATTTTGCAATTTCATAAGTTTAACTAATTGTTAGTTTATACTATACATATGATAAAAAAAACATTTATTTAGAACACTAAATTTAAAATACCAATTAGATAGAAAATAGCCAGTGTTGAAGATTTTATATCCGCAAAGCTAACAAGATTATATGCAGATCGTCTAAGAAAATTAAACAGTGGGTTTTTAAAAACTTTTGTTATTAAAATAATAAATAATTATCAGGTTGTGTGTAAATTGACTCAATAATCGTAAAACATTGGAACTGAATAATGACATTGTTCTTAGATCAAATAGGAAACTAAAATATAATCCCGCATACTAATTAGTCTCTTGCCAATCTTTTCCAAGCTATTCAAAAAGATTTGCACTCAATATTGAAACAGAAAAGAATAATACCTGATCACTGAATGAGCTAAAGTTCTATTTTCCGTGCCGTTTTATTTGTTATTTATCTTATATTTACATGACATGTTATTTAATATCTACTTAAATAGGTATGATTCTTCGTTAAATATATTCGATTAAGAATTTTTCAAGAAGGCATAGTGTGTTTAATTCTGTACTCGATTTACACATCAGATATGATTGTACACATGGCTATATTATTTTGAAATAACATGATGCTTGTGCGGCATTGAAAAGGCAATTAGATTCTAAATCCAATTTGGAACTCTTGAGAACAATCAGCAATTTTAACATTGAAATACTTTAGATATTTCTCGACTTCAAGAGATCTTTTGAAACGATTGATAGAGATATAATACTGAAGAAACTATATATGTATGGAATACGAGGAATCGAACTAGATTGGTTCAAATCGTACCTGGAGAGAAGAAGGCAAACAACAAAATTAAATAACATAGAATCGGATGAAATAATAAATAACTTCGGAGTACCACAAGGTTCAATTTTGGGAGCATTGTTGTTCATAATATACATAAATGACATGCCAAATATTTTAGAAAAATGCAAAAACTGTGGCAAATAGTGATGAAGAATGTCGGCAGAATATTGAATCTGATATGCAAAAAATAGATAAATGGCTTAAAATGAATAAGCTAAAATTTAATGAGAATAAAACAAAAATAATGGAAATAAATATGAACTCAGAGGAAATATTTAAGATAAATGACAGTAATAGAAAAAGTCGAATATATAAAATACCTTGGTTTTATATTTGATAAAAAATTAAATTTCGATGAACATTTAGACTGCTTATTCAAGAAAATTGGTAAGAAAATTAGTTTTTTAAAAAGAATAAGAGGAAAAATATCACAAACAACAGCGATAAATATATACAACATAATAATAAAACCCCACTTTGAATATGGTTCCACTATTTTATTTACATGCAGCAACACAAATCAATTGGCAAGGATGCAAAAACTACAAAATAGAGCTATGAGAATAATACTAAAATGCGATCGTTATACCCATATAAATACATTGCTAATTAGTCTAAAATGGATGAGCATAAAACAACGGCTTCAATTTAACACCCTAAGGTTCATTAGAAAATTAAAACAAGGAGACGCTCCGAAATAACTTTGTGATCAACTACATTATATGGGAGACAGCCAGCCATATCGACTAAGAAATGCAAGTGATTTCCAGATTCAAAGAGTGAGGTCAACACAAATCCAGAAACGATATTCTACAAGGGTCTACAGCTGTTCAATTCATTACCAACCAACATTAAGAATGAGACAAATGAAAATGTTTTTAGACGAAAATGTATTAATTTTGTATTATTTAATAATAATTTGTGATATAAAAATTTAAAGTATTTTTAATACTAATAATATATATATATATATATATATATATATATATATATATATATATATATATATATATATATATATATATATGAGTCTAAAACATTACGATTCAAACCTAATTGAGTATCCTAAATCCAGTAGAACTAACAATTTTTTAGGTTAGCTCTTGTTTTCAAAATATACCTTGCACAACATGTAATCGCGTAACTCAAAAGCGATGTAGTTTATTGAATAAGCTAAAAAATCCGCAATAAAATTACATTTAAATAAGGCTACATTTAATAAATTTAAATAAGGCTACATTTTAATAAGGCTACATTTAAATAAGGCTATGTTTTTATGGCAAAATAACGTAGGTACGTACGTGAGCGATATTTCTGCTTCACTAATAAAATAACGTAGTTAAAACAATTATCAAATTCGAGCACCGTGTTACAAACGCTCTGTGGGAAATGCATATGATACATAATGACCTTTAGAATGTTTAGTGTAAAATTTCTTTAAAGACCTTGAAATTTGTTTAATTTTTTTAGCTACTACAAATAACCCGATAACAGGAATAAGACGACTTAAATAACTTGAAAAAGACTTTGTTGTACATCTTATCAATAGTACGATAAGATTTGTCTAATATTTCCTGCAAAATGTGTAGATTGCAAATAAATAAAATAACGAACATTTAAGAAGATTTCTTAAGTTCAATATGATTTTAGAAAACATTTTGTTAAAATTTATTTATTTTCTTATATGATAAAACATAGAATTATAGAACAAAGTGAGTATTTTTTATTTAAATAAAAAAGAAAGATGAAAGATAGAAGAAAAAAAAGTTCTTTGTCAGGTGTGGGGTTCGAACCCACGCTCCCTCTCGGGAACCAGAGCTTAAATCTGGCGCCTTAGACCGCTCGGCCAACCTGACTCGTACGTACACAGAATCAAAATAACAATTTAAATGTCATAACAAAGAATAAAATAAAAATACATATGCAAAGCAAAGGCCGTCTGTGCATATATACATATTTGAGGATAAATATTAAATCATGTGCTAACACAGTTTTTATGCTATTTTGTACTCACATTTGTCATATTTAAAAAATCGTTATTTTTATTATAAAATAAATAAAATCTGTGAAAATAAGGCGAAAATACCTCTAAATAATGAATAAGCATCTGTGTTTTGTACATTTAACACCACATATACATACATATGTCAAATGAAAATAATTGCTATGTATGCAGATGATACTATGGTAATTGCGAGCTACAATTACCTGAAAAATCACGCAATGTCGTGTCGACTGTATTTATAATTGGTTGAAGTCCAAAAAAAAAAAAATTATTTGCCATATACATATGTATGTACATATATAGTAATAATCCATCAATAGATGGACAACAAATTCAAAATTTAAATTATATAGTATAACTAGAATGTATAAAGTTAGAATACTAACGTGGCAAGACCACGTGAAAGCCATAAAAGAATATCTCAATATAAAAACCGAACACATAAGATCATATACTGGTTGGCAAAAGTCATATAAAGAATAATCAATACCTAAAGTCAAACACGAAATTAATAGATTCAGCTCCAAATTCCACAATCGACTAAGTTATTATTTAATCGTTCTTGCAATAAGTTTACCCGAAAATAGTAATGTATTCATCTTCTAAATCTGTGTAGAACGATCTGCTCCTTCTTTAACAAGGACTGCAATAGTTAAAATGCCGATAAATTGCTTTAGTGGCCGAGAAAACTTACGATAGAGACAACAACTCTAGTGTATTTCTGGTGACATTGTCAACAAACGCATCAATAGTGTCACTAAAATGGACTATTGAATCTTTGGTTCAAAAGTCTCGTCTCGTACAAGAACTACGTCATCAATAGTGCTTAAGTCTGCTGGTCGATTTGCAATGACAAGCTAATTTGAAATGTCAATAGATGATTAGATTGACTAGGGTACACCTGGTCAGCAGTACTACTGATAATGTCATTAGCAGGGAAACCAGAAATAAGCTTTTTACAAAGTATTTTATGCACATAAAATATGCAGTATAAATCCGAAAATATAATCCAAAAATTATAAAATATTCACTCAGAAGAAAAACTTCTTTGTCAATAGAAAAAATGTTTATTCAAAACTCAATATCTTAACAATAGAATAGAATAAACGTGATGAAAGTATATATTATATCTAATTTCACCATGAGAATAAAAACCAAATACTGTACTTCAATTTCTAATGAGATCTGAATAATAAACAACAAAACGTTGACTTACATTTTCACTATTACATCTAAACAAACTTTTATACATTGAAAATGTGAATGTCTGCTGATATAACGGGACATACTATATTTCAAGGATAACATTATTTTGAGATCTTATTTTAAAACTAGATTTGAAGAAGGTGCACTAAGATCATTTGTTAGATATTAGCATGTACATTTTACTATATTAAATACTTTGTTAATGCATAATATGTTTTGGCTTAATTTTAATATACAATTTTGTATTACAATCTTCCATCTTGCCAATATTCTAAACCGTTTTAGTTAATATGGCATACTGCTCAACTAATATTATAGGCAGTTTTGCAGTTTTTTAAGTAACTTTTCAATGAAACCAAAGTTTGCTGTAATAAAAATCAGCGTATTTTTATATCTACAGTTTGGTTCATCTATTGCCATTTACGCACTATTTAATGTCGTTATAACTTCTAAGATCTTTTCACAATTGTAAGCGCTGAATTTGGAGTGCACTTTAATTATGTTATAATTTTTAGTTCGGGCGGCAATGGAAGGTCTGGATACATTTCTTTAAAATTTTAAATTTCATATGGAGCTTTCAAGGACACTTGCCTTACATTTGCAATAGACTTGTTTACATTTTCGTGTTGATTTCCAATATGTTTGCATGAGCGTTGCAGTACATGAACAGTTTAGTGTTAAACACCTTTATGGCGGAACGAATTGGCAAAAAGTTGTGCAGTGAATTTCGGCTTGATGCTTCTTTGTCACAATGTAGAAAGGAACATACTCGTCTGTTAAGCGGTAATAAACTTAATTAAGGTCTAGATGGTGCAAATAAAAATTTAATTCACAGATAATTTAAAAAAATGTGGTCAGAATTTAAAACAAAAATTTGTTTTCGCTGTAAAAAATTATAGAGCACAAAAATCCAGATATGCGCTAAAAAGGTTTAAAATGCTCCTTAAATACGAAATAAATGACCCAAACATGTTCCAAAAACTGAAATATGCAAAAAATTCTGTTATGAGAAAAATATGCAAAAATATGCACTAACAAATCAATGCCAAATTTGATTGATTGCATGAAAAAAACATGCAATTGTATATTTCTGGTTTTCCTGGTCATTAGCAGAGAACTAATATTTCACTATTGGAATTTTCTACAGCGTGTTAATAATGCAAAATTTATAACAAGCTTTAAGATCCAGATAGCATAAAGTATTTTTTATATAACTTGTATTTTAAACCAATGTGTTTTAGGTTAGAAGAAAAAAATATTAGTTCTAGTGAGATCCACTTAATTTCTCTTGTGACATGATTTTAATATATATTTTTTGTAATTATAAATCGTTCTCAATTTTTAACAAATAAAATTTGTTTTACGTTTTTTAGGATTTACGGATTTATTTTGTTAAGCTGTTTAAAGATATTATAGGGTAGTTGTTTACTTGATACCAATATAGAAACACATATGCATTGGATAATATTATTGTTAGAAATGCAGTTACAGTGTATACTGTGTACACTGTGATGCAATTTTTTGTTGAACGAGGCAAAAACAACTGGTTCAAATAACTTACTGAATAACTTCCTTTGTTGTCAGTTATAGTCATACATGGGCACACTGTATTATATTGTTACGAAAATAAAAATACAACACTGCATTGTGGGATTTTGGTATAGGTCAAGTTAGCAGCACTGCCACATCAAGCATCTTTACGTTACATTTTTTTTTTTTTTGTAAGTTTATTTAATAGATCAATCAATAAGAAAGTTTAACTACAAATAAACGAATAGATTAATATATATACTCAATTACACACATAGTCGAACTCTCTAGCATACTTAGTAATAAATTTAATTCATTATTTGAACTTAAGATGTAATAAGAATTACAAGCCAATATTCGGTTACAATGAAAAAGGTGGAAAAACATTGTTCAAATATATTTAAATTATTAAAATAAAATAGTCAATACAAAAATTAAAAAGAAACTAATTTTAGATTGAAATCCATCAATATCTGCTCTATTAGGCTCCCTACTGTCCAATTCAGCTATGCTAGTATTATATTTTAATTCATTGTTATTTACAAGATTAATATTAAATGATTTTTTGTTAGCCCTTCGATGTAAGTGATAGAATATTGAAATTCCTTCTTTGTTTTGTATGCAACCAATTTTATCTCAGTATATAAATGCTTCAGGAGTCGTCAGTATAATAGGGGGCATATATTAAGTTGTTAGTAGTGCATTCCATTCATTTTAAGATATGATTTCTTATGAGTTTAATAATAAGATTATTTATTCTGTTAATGTTTGCCGAGTTATATAATTTTTTATTAGAGATAAATTTAGTTTAGTTACTTTTGTTGTGCGAATGATAAATTATAATATCGTCCGCAAAACCAATTATATTCTCAATTTTCAATATATCATCTAAATATAAACTAAATAAAATTGGGGCAATAACAGTTCCCTGTTGCAGACCATTATTCATTTTAAATATCCGAGAACTTATCTTTGCCTTGTTACATACCACAAATTTCTTCTCAGACAACATTTCATATAACAGAAAGACTAAATGGGTAGGAAAGTTATAAGGCGAAAGATTGTATATTAAGATCTTTACGCTATATTTGAATTAGCGGATATGGAAATAGAAGATGGTCGATATTTCCTGAACATTCTAAAATGCAGACAATTAGGTATATAGAGAGCTATTTTACCTACATGTGAGTTAGTTATCATTTTGGCTGTCGTAAGATAAAGACGTATTAAAGCGGAAATAAAAGTGCTGTATAGTGAATATTAAGTTGTTGTAAACTGTATAAAAGTTATTGTGTAGTAAATAAAAGATAACAATAAAACAAGAAAATAAAAACGCTATTTATTTTATTTCAAATGCAATTTAAACGAACTCAAACGTTTTAAAAAGGTTAAAACGTAATAATATTTTTAATGTAATATTTGTGGCAGTAACCAATAAAAATTTACTACAATTTTTTTCAGTAACTAGTAAAATTTTACTAGTTACTGCAATTTTTTCATGGTTCCGGGGCACGCTGGCATGAGGGGAAACGAGATTGCAGATATATTGGCAAGAGTGGGCGCGGCATAGAACAGCCTGATGCGTCTGTGAAACTGCCGCTTGGTTTCTTTGGGAGCTTGATTGAAAGCTGGGCCCGTCGTAGATTGGAGGAATCATGGAGGAGAAGAGGAGACTGTAGGGTCTCCAGGCTGCTTTGGCTGGGACTTGATCGCTTAGGATTCTCATAGTCATTGACTGGGCACTGCGCTCTGAAGGCAAGGACTGTTGTGGGAAGCAATATTCCTTAACTTTTTCCGAGTTTGCGGCGATACAGGTGAGACGGAGACTGTGGAACATATCCTCTGTCACTGCCCGGCACTTTATGGGCGCAGGCTCAGGTTGCTGGACCGGGGCTCTTTTGATGGCCTGGTGATATTGCGTCAGCCAGGATATGCGACCTGGAGGGCTTTCTGTCAGGTCTTAGCTGATTAATTTAATTTCAGGGAAAGGTCTTTCCACAATGAGCCACTGTGGTTTCTGGATGGGGTACCTTTGTACCGTCTTTCTTACCTACCTATTAGGGAGATCGACTATTCGACTTTTTCAAAAACCGGTTTTCGAATAATTCGAAGAGTAGCAATTTTTACAAAATTGGTCTTATTCAAGTAACCGGTTAACCGGTTCTTTTATTTTAATAAAATTGTTCTTAATTCTTGAAGCGCAGAGCTAGATCACGTCGTTTTAAAAATAAGTAGAAGCTGACGAGTGGCAATCAATACTAACAATAATTCTAATACATCTTATAAAAACCAAAACGGTGTGGAGAGGCCACAAAAAACAAAGTTTATTACACAAAGTACTGAAAGCTGCTTAAGTTACGAATAGCAGCTACTCAAAGAGCTATTTTTATTTTTTGGTTTGTTATTATAGTTATAATTTAAGTGCCTAAGATAAGAATTAAATGTTTTACTTTGAATAAATCTATTAGCAATACACGAGTCGTTAATTGCCTCGACAAAAGAAGTTGCTTAGGTTTCGAACAGCACTATATGCAAATTCAAGAACGAAATATTTAATAGTATGTGTGTCACTGTGGTATGTTAAATAATACACCTACCTTCCAACCAAGAAGTTCAATCGTTCCAATCCCAGGCTACACCACCTGACAATTTTCAACAGCGATATCACCTCACAACGTTACTAACGACTGGTTACGTATATTTACGCTGTGAAAACTTTCACTAACTAATATATCCGCCGTTCTGAACCGTCGTTTGTGGGTCACTTTCAACTAAATAGTCTAATCATTCTCCATATATAAAAATCAATATTTATTTACAGAAGATGAGAAAAAGTTATTGTTGATCAAGTATACATATCTTTTTCGATCTACCTTGGTTTTTACGTTCTTTGTGAGACGGTTGTCATATCTACAAAAATAATAAGTAAATTTATACGAATAGTTCAACGATGAGCATATTTGCAATAAAAAAATATACAAACATATAAAAATTATACTTATTTAAATTAACCGGTTATTCGTGTTAAAACAATCGGTTTATCCGGTATTCGAAAAATTAAGATTTTGAAAAAACCGTATTCGACAAAACCAAAAAAACCGGTCGAATAATATCCGTCCGATCTCCCTACTACCTACCTAATTCAATTTTTTTCGATAAGTAGTAAATTTCAAATGTTTAATGTATGGTTGTAGTATTGATATGATTATACTATTTTTCGAATGAAGCGCTAAATTGAATTTCTAAGCAGGCCAATTTTCTACTCAATATTTAACACTTGTACCGCTAGAGTAAGTCAACTTCAAGTTTGTCAATCGTCACTATTTGCAAGAAACCGCTATACGATGGCCATATTTACCCACTGTAAAAATCTTACATCATATTTCTATTTTTTCGCAAAAAAAAAAAATACACTTGTTATCCCTTGTTTTTGAAATATCTATATGTATAAAATTAAATTGTGATTTGTTCGGATGCTTAAAACTTAAAAACGAGTGGACCAAATTGAGTACTTGCTTTTGCGGTTTTATTCGTAATAGTTACGCGAAAGTTTAGGAAAAAGAAAAGTTGAAGAATGCCTAACAAGTGCCGCTGTAGGCGGTCATTTCTTTATCTCTGCTCCTGTTAAAGGTATTTGAGTAAGATTTGGCACGTTGATTCGGTACAAATATTCTAAGTTCTGCTGCAATTATGAACGGGGTTGGACAGGTGGGCATGACACCTGCAATCCAAACAAAATATTGATCTTTGTGATCTTGAGGACGGTTAAAGTGGAATTTGGAGTAAATAACTCGGCAGTCAATACAATTAATCAGTTTAAAAGTTGGCGGAAATGGGCGTAGCATCTCTCATGCATAGTAAGATATCGTCGTTTTTATTAGCTGGCCACTATTGCACATAAAAAGATTCGCGGACTAAGACGAATGGGTAAAGCTAGTATTTTTATATTAAACAGAAAAGTTTTTTGCCTCTACTGAAAATTTTAAATTTACTCATTTTAGCGGTACAAGTGCGATATGCCGACAATCCGATTACAGTAGGCAACAAAAAAAAAATTGAATATTTTCTTAACTTTATGATTCCAATCTAACCAATTTTACAATAAAAAAAATTAATACGACAAAATATAATTTACAAATTTTTACACCTACATACATATTTTATTTTATGCTTAAAACAATAGTGAAGCTAAAGATTTTAAATTGTAGTTAGAATTTAGAGTTCTGAATTTTTAAATACCGAATAGATTTGAAAGATTTATAACATTTATAGGCTAAATACTTGGTTAGCTTGACTTTGGCTCAGATTGTTTAAATAAAGAAAATAAGACGTTTTTTTTTGAAGTTTATTGCTTTTTTCACTATATGCGACACAAAATCAAAAACGATTTTTTGATTTATTATGATGTACATTATAACCATCAAAAAATCTTTATTGAATTTTTTGTCGCTTACGGCCCTTTGGATTTTAGGTGACGATATGTATAATTAGCAGGCGTTTCAACATAACTCTTTCACTCCAAACTAGTTTTTATCTTTATTCCAACAAATCATCTTAACAATTCACACTTTAAAAGTTTTACTTTTGGTGGCAAAGAATTCATCACGTTTATTGTAGGGTGCATATGGATCATCAATCCAGTTCTTTGGACGACGCCAAAATTTACCCACCATTTTATCCAACAGCCAGCTTTGTGTTGAGTTAGTGAAAATGTGTTGCCTCAGGCGACGTTTTAAAGCTGGCGATTTTTTGAATAGCTTCTTGTGACGACCGGTATGTGTACGTATCCAACCACCCCAATCAAGGCGTCTAAAACGTTTTATGACTGCTTTAACCGATTTACGTTTGCCTTTGTTAAGGGAGAACTTCGTAACACCACGGGAAATTTGTAATTGTATACCTTTTTCTTGCAGCAAGGTTGTTTGTACAAGACTCTTATTAGCGGCTAAAGGAGCAGCTAACTTTGGAAATGATGTTGCGCTAGGCGAGTGTAAAGCAGAAAATAAAGCCTTTCTCTGAGAAGTCACACCAATTGAAGAACGCATTGCAGTCACAGAGGCGACATTCGAAGTCACCCTAATGGCTGAAAATATTATTTAATAAATATATTTGTTTTTAAAATTCCTAATTGGTGAGTTATTTACCACTTCCTATTAAAGAACGTAACATTTTTTTCAAGTTTTATTGAAAATATTGAATTTTGTGTAAAATTTCCAGTCGCTCTGTGTGTTATGCCATAACCAAAAAAAAAAAAAACTAAAAGCAATAGAAAATGTCAAAATCAAATGTTGTCTGAGTGTACAAAGGCAATCAAATCAAAATTGACGCCGTTTTTTGTAACTAAGCGTAGCTTTTTTTTGCTGGAAAAAGGTTTCATTAATAACGATTTAATTGTTTTGGTTTTACTCTAATTTTCCTAACTTAATATTTGTCTCTTATTGTTTTTATTAGTAAGTTGAATGCATTGTTCGTTAAATATAATCACCGAAATCAGCAGACGGCACTAAAAAATTTTTTATATTATTTAAAAATAAATAAATTAAAAGAAATGGTGTAAATAAAAGTAAATATAATAAGTTTAGTTTTATAACGACTTAAGTAACACTATTATCGACATAAAAATGTAAATATTTCAACATATTTCATTTTCCATTGACATTCTTTTTTAAATGACAATTTGTGTGTTTTTTTATTTTTTGACGTTTAAACTGTCATTAAAATTCGTCTCTCTGTAGTTGTTCTGCTGCTCTCGGAAGAAAATTGATTTCGGAGGAATTTTTTTTTTGTCTTATTCCGTGATCGAATAAAAAATTAAAAGCCGGTCCAAACATCTTGGATTAAAGTGTCAAATAAAATTTCAAAATATCTACCTTACCAAAAAGAACATGTACCGTTTGGCCTTAAGG
Organism: Wohlfahrtia magnifica; assembly: GCA_023159175.1. Classification (NCBI taxonomy): domain Eukaryota; kingdom Metazoa; phylum Arthropoda; class Insecta; order Diptera; family Sarcophagidae; genus Wohlfahrtia; species Wohlfahrtia magnifica. Next base: position 412,082 of record JAKWBJ010000189.1, read on the forward strand.
GAGCCTTGTAAAGGAGTTCTGCAGGTAAGTCCAAGTAAACTTGCCAGCGCTGAAAAAAATTTATTCATGCTTCTCACCCGTCTCGTCTATAAATGGTACACTCTTATTAGTTGCGTACATGGCAGCATCGAAAAAAATGAAAATTTGCTTGGCTGTTATGTCACCACTAGAATGGAATAGTTTTCAAATCATATTTCCAAAACATAAAATAATGGATAAATTGTGAAATTTTATACAATTTTTTTTAGTTTGATGGTGTAAAACCATTTTCAGGTCCAACAAATAGTAATCCGAAATGTAAAAAGGTTCTGCAAAGCGGTTTTTTGTTAAGAGAATTGAAATGCATTCGATTAACAAACAACCAGCTGATGACATCGTTTATTTTGGTTTCTTTTTAAACTGACGGTTGACATTGGTTGGATATTTTATGTTCTTATTTCATACACTCTTATTGGCATAAATGCTTTAAAAGGGAAGTGTAGAAATCTTATTTGTTTTAACTTGAATACACATGATTCTAATCCTAAATGAAAAGTGGTTACAAATTAAAGGAGCAGCAGTAGTTCGACCCTTAATTGCTTATTCGAAGTGTCGATCATTCAAAGGAATTTTTATCGTTTTCTTTAAAGAATAATTGATGTTTTAAAATAAAAATATAGGAAGTATTATTCTCTCAATGCATGCATATTATCTTAAAGAGTGTACTTCATTGTGGTCTTGTAAATTGAAAAAATAAATAGTAAGCAGAAGAGGTAATTTTTTGGGCTATACAGCACCTGGTGTAAAATTTTCCATCCTGTAATGTCACTACATGCTCGTATACGTTTGACACTAACGTATTTGTGTTTCCGGATATGCGGGCATCAACAATATCTATATATCGCTCATTTACTTCAGTAACTCAAAAACAAAAAAACTGCAGCCTGCAGGTGAGCTGTTTTAAATTTTTAATTACCTATTATTTAGCACTGATTGTGACATTATTGGAGAAAATGAGCGATATGAGTTAATATAATCCGGTTTCCCGATCCATAGTACTAGCACTTGGCCTTTTAAATACTGAGTACAATTTTAGCTCAATTCAATTTATAGGTTGAATTAGTCCACAAATTGCCATACAGTCATCAACTGAGGTACTAAATATGCTCAACAAATATCCTGATTTAGATATGCATATTTTACGTATGAAGCTTTCACCCGACAATAAAGGAAATATTTAAACATCTTCCATAAACAAGATGAAAAGATAATATTCAAGACGATTTTAGTTTACTGGTGGAATAAAAACTGCAACTCCTGAAGTTAGAATACGACTCCTAAGTATTTTTGTGGATTCTGCAAACACTTTTTAAAAATAGCATTAATCGTGTAAAGTCGTAAGAGGTCATTTATTTGTTATTATTTTGTTTTTCAAATCAAATTTTGTGTTGTGTTTACTATATAAGTAAAATAATTTTAAGTTTATATGTTATACGTAATTAAATATAATTAGTTAATGAATCAATTTGAACTTTTAACCCTACAGTGCATGGTATATCACCTGTGATATGCCTAAAACTTATCTTCATAATTTTATTTTATAAACGAATATAAATCATCTGAAATGTTGCAAACAAGATTTCAAGGTTGGTTTAAGCTTTCGAGTTCTCGCATGTTAGCAGCACTGCACAGTCATAGATTACGACTAGTTTTTGGTATCGCTAGAAACATCATCTTAAAGGTATCTCTTGTTAAAAAAAAAAACCTGTGATAATGCAATAAAAAATTTGCAAAGTTGATTTCAAGTGTTTTTGTTATGTTTGCGGATGTTTTACGATAAGAAAAAGTGGAAACAAATATTTTAATTTCTCTATAGCAAAACTGTACAAATGGCCACTTGGTCAAGAAGTATAAATTCCATTTTTAATGCCTATGCATTTTATGGAGAGAGCAGACAAATTCTGCGGATTTTTTTTTTTTGCATGATGAATTTGTCGGAATAAATACGATAAACGAGCAAAGTTTAAATATCATGACGTGACATCAATCCCAGCCAGTTCCCCATACGAACAATGACTCTTGCCACTTTGTTCAGGGGTCCATTCAGTTCAGCACCGACCAAATCAAAGGAGAAATATTTGTTAGACCTAATATTCGAAAATTAATGGCTGACTAAAATTTTATAAAATTTTTGGCGCCCAATGAAGAAGCATGGCATCATTACAAGATATTGTTCACAGTTTTCTCGGCAACCGCAAAACGCCCAATTTCAAGTAAATACTCAACAGTTTGTTGCAAAATTATCAATAAATCGGAGCTCGTTTTTCTCTCAAACTACATTTTCTTCAATTCCATCTCGATATAGAGCAGCCTTAAAAATAACTTTTAGTTGCTTTGATCCAAAACCGTGTATACTTGTGTTATTATCTAAAATAAATGTTTGTGCTACGGTCACATTTAGCAAATATTTTACAAAAAAAAGTAACTACTATTTTAGAGAAGCATTTTATGGAAACATTTCCTTTTATGTCAACATTTCCTAAAAAATGTTTAAAAACAAACGAATACCAAAAAAATTTTAAAGTTTTTAATAATTTAGTTAGGAAATATACATATATAAATAAAAAAAAAAAACATTTTTATAAAATAGTGGTTAAGTTTTTCCGTCAAATATTATTTATATACTTGTATCTTAACGTGCACAAGTATAAATCGTACGTTTTTCTTATAACATTTTTAATTAAAAAGAGTCGCTTAATTTTGGCATAAGAAGTCATAGTATTTATCGGAATGAAAAGCATAAACGAAATCAACCACCATAAAAATTTAGAACAAAAATTAAACTCACCATCAATAATTGATAAACTTCTTGATGTACGAACCTACAATTTAAATATACAGTTAAAAACATAGAAATAATTTTACTTTTATTACTTTTATTTAGAAAACTCTGCAGCAACAATCACGCAGACAATACAGCAACAGTAATGGCTTACCACCAAATTTTAGAGAGGCTAGCTTTGGTAAAGTCATTGTTTTTCTAACACCACTGGTAGCAGTTGGCGGTGCGATAACATATGCGAAGTATTATTATATTTCTATATCGAATTTAATTAATGTTCACACTATAAATTTGAATATACTCTTTTTATAATTACAGATACGATAAAGATTTTCGAAAAATGCTCGAACTAAATGTGCCCGGTGCCGAATCTGTAATTAAAGTAGCTTTACAAGAAGAAAAGCCTTTTCAAGGTGTTGTTACACAACTTGATAGTGTTAAACAACAATTCGATAATGTGGTAAAAAGAATCGAAGGTGCCACAGCAACAGTAACTGGCCTATTTGGTAGCTCTGATAAGGAAGCACCTAAAAGTAAGTACATTTATGAATTATATTGATATAAAATCATAACTTTTTTAAATTTTTAATACATTAAAGAATCGGAGGACGTCAAACCAAAGGCAACAGTACAAAAAGCAGTAAGTTGCTTGATAACTTGAAATTTACATAATAATTTAATGTTTGTTCTTAAAGGTGTCACAAACTTCCGCTCCCAAGGCTGCCGAAGCTAAAACAGCTGCCGAAGTTAAATCAGTTGCCAAAGCTGATGCACCTAAACCTGTTCCTAAACCCGTTGAACCTTTACCAACAGATGTTGTTGAATTGGAACATGCAGTTGAGGTCGCTGCCACAATAGCCGTTAAAGAATATCATAAAGCCATAGATATTCTTAAAAAGTAAGCTCATATATTTAGTAAGCTCTTAAAATAAATAATATTAAAAACAACAAAAAATTATAAATATTTGAAACAGTTTCAATAACGATGTACGCCGCATTGTTGACGTAGCTGTGGATAATGTCGACACTTCATTATGGACGTCTTTAAAAAATAAAACTAATGCTCGTGACTCTGCTGTCTCTACTGCAGAAGAAGCAGCACGTGAAGCTTTAGAAAAAATTGGTATATTTATTTGTTTTGATAGTTTAAAGAGTTAATTTTTACTACATTTGCATCACTATTTTAGAGAAATGTGAAATTGCTTTAGCTAAGGCTGCTACAGCCGATAATAATGATCAAATTCTTGCTGTTCGCAATAAAATTAAGAAATTAGTTGATCACATTAACAACGTTAAGGATGAGCTTTACAAGAACAAGGACATTTCTAGTATATCGGAAAAATACTGGAGAAATGTGAGTCTTTGTTACCAGTCACTCTATTTTATGTATGTATGTATGTATATTGTGTCTATTAAATATCGTTTATTTTAACTAGGTTGAAAGAGCTCGCAACTATTTCGTTGATGAAATTGAATCAATTTTCCCTGGGCTGAATTTGTCTGAACAAAAATTGAATTTATCCAAAGAAGATTTAGATCTTTTCATCACTCATGCTTATTCGCATGTCTTGGTGTTGCAAAAGGAATTGGAACGTCTACAAACCGATGGTGAATTACGTTTGAAACGTGCCATTGATGCTTTGCGCGGCGATAGCGAATCTGAGGCTGTTAAAGCCCAATTGGAATATTTATTGGAAGCTGAAAAGCGTAATTTGGCTGTAGAAAATCAAAAGAAAATATTCCAAATTCGCGCTGATGCTGAGAAACAATTGCGTCAGCAATTGAAACAACAAGCTGAAGCTCATGTTGATCATTTAAAAGATGCGGTAAGCACGAAAGAAAGTGAAATGAAACGCAGCTTTTCTAAGGAGTTGGAAGATAAATTGGCTACCGAGAAGGCTAATTATAAATTGCAATTGGCTGCTATGTTGGGTAAAATGCGTGGCATGGATGCTGCTCTGCAAGGTAAGACACAATACATATTTAATAATGGAACTTTTTCCATATTAAACTGTTATTGTAATAATTTAAAATTTAAATATGCTGCTTTAAGAAATTGATGAAGAGCTTAAAGGTATTTAAAAATACTTGATTTACTTCAATAAATTTCCAGCACTTTAACCCAATTGAAATGGGTCCCTCGAAATTTGCTTTTTTCTGTCCTTATAATTTTGTTTAATGCACAATATTCTTTTTTTAATTTTTAAGCTCGTGTCGAATCTGAGCGTTCTGCCCATCAAGCCCAAGCTTTGTGGGCTGCTTGTCAAGCCTTATGGTCCACCGTAAGAACTGGTGAACCTGGAGAACACTGGAAGAAAAAATTGCGTCCTTTGAAAAATGAAATCAAAGCTATTGCTAAAGTAGCTGGTGAGTTTCAATTTTTAATTATTTTATTAAAAATTTAATTATATTTTTATTTTAAATTTAGAGGGTGATGAATTAGTGTCCGTTGTTATACAAAATTTGCCCAAAGAAGCCCAAGAACGTGGTGTTTTCCCTGAGGATGCTTTACGTGAACGTTTCTTAAATGTTGAACGTGTGGCACGTAAATTAGCTCTGGTGCCTGAGTGTGGCGCTACTTTGCCTAAATATTTATTATCTTACTTGCAATCCTTGTTTATTCTTAAACCCGACGATCCTATTTCTCAAGACGAATTACAAAATAAGAAATTTGATTATAGCAAATTGGATACTTATGACATTTTAAATAGAGCAAGGTGAACAAAATACTGTAGTAGTATGTATTTGTATGATGAATTCGGCTACTTTTCTTTTACTTCTATAGATACTTTGTTGATCGTGGAGATTTAATGATGGCCCTAAGATATATGAATCTATTACAAGGTGGTCCACGTAAAATAGCTTCCGATTGGTTAAAAGAAACCCGTCTTTTGTTGGAAACTCAACAAGCTGCCAATACCCTAATGGCTCATGCGGCTGCTAGTGGTTTGTTGTATTTGTAATTACTATTATTATTATTATGTTTACTTATTAAAATTAAAATCTTAAAAAACAAAACATCATGTAAACCACACTTAACATCAAAATCCATGCAATAGTTACAAGTTGAAGTAAAAAAAGAAAACTATCAAAGTTGTAGAGAAATAATTGTTTTAATACTTTTGAAAATAATACTATGCTATATTAAATAACTTTAATTTAAACCAATTGATAACAATTATTTTGTTTTATTTTTACACAATAAGTTTAATTTATAGTAATTAAATGACATTTAGTGACTTTTTAATTGAAGAGCCTAATTACTTATACACGAAAATAAAAAGTTTTCATAATTTAATTAAAATGAGATTGATAATAAATGAAAACAAAAAAGAATATAACACGGACAAAAACTAGTTTTTAATTGAAGATGTTGATTTTAGGTTATACATTTTACAAGATGTAGTGTTGAACTTTAATCAAGTGAAAATGTTAATTCAAATACTTTCATGTGTTGTTGAATTGGTATTTAATTTTCATGGATTTCAAAATAAAAATAGAAATATACTTTTGTTTTACATGATCCATATGCTCATTAAATAAATCTTTTATTCAGTATGAAGTGTTGTCCTTACATGTAATAAACTTTTAACAATAATGAATGATCTTATATTAGACCAAAGACAATTACGTACCTAGCCAATACAGAAGTTTTCGACTCAAAATAAATAGTAAACATATTTTTCATGTTTTAATGGTTTTTAAGGTTTATGATATGTGTAGACTTTTAGGCAATTTTTATATTTTATGTAGTTCTGTTCTAAAATATACACGACTTCGAAACTTATTGTTGGTAAAAGCAAGGTCCTAAGGGTAGGGCAATTTTCTTAAGAGACAGTCTGGCAGAATTTGGAAATCTAAAAATTCAACAATTTATTGCTAATCCATCATAAACAAATTTAGCTTGATTAAAAATGAGTCATAAAAGTTTAGAGGTGAAATTTAGGCTCAAGCTAAATATGCAACAATCTTAGCTGTAAACAGTTAAGGCATCACGACGGCAAACTTTTACTACAGAAAATAAAATGATGCACTGTCACAACTAAAAATAGTACTCTTTAGTTGATAATTTACAAGCGTCACAAGTAACATAAAAACAGTCATAACAATATTTTCTTATGTGAGGGAGATAGTGATGCAAACGAAATTTTCGTGGTCGTTAGAGATTTGATCTGTGAATTGATTTAATTAAAAAAGCGATATTGATAAATTTTGAGCTGTGACTGTTAATTACTTAGTGCGCGATATGTTTTAAATTTAGAAAAAAAATTTATATTATTAAGATTGCCAGTTTTATAAAATTATACACACAACCGAAAAACTAGGTACGTAAGCAGATACAGCTTATTTCATTCAGCTACTGCTAAATCATGTCAAATTGAAATGACTTCTAAAGTAACGGTAAACTTTAAAGCATTTTTCTTTTGTTATGTCTATCATGGAGCAGAGAAAATTATATATTAACAATTTTTAAAACGGTCATTCCTCATACCTCTTTATACGGCCAAGCTAGGCTTTGATAATGTGTGCCGTAAGTCGAACTGCCGTAACACGAGTTACTTTTACTTGCCCTAAATTTTTTCTTTAAAATTTGTGCCGTAAAGAAAAGTTGTTCTACAATTCAGACTGGCCGATATAGTGAAATGCTGTAAAAAGAAAGCCGTATAAAGAGGTACTGTGTATTTAGCTCGAATGGTCGAATGTACGTCTTGCGTAAGCCAAATACAGAGCTACAAAATTAAAAAAAAACCGTCAAGCACGGCATCATTATATGGCCTTTATGTCATAAACCTTCTTGACAATGCAATAGATAAAAATGTGTACATTAACATCATAAATTCTAATTTACTGCAAAATACCGAAAAACAATGTTTTTGGTTTTTAATTTGAAACTTATTAAAAATGTGTATTTAAGACTGAATATACTTCTTTTCTTTAATTTGGAACGTATTCTATAAGACCTCATTTACATTTTTTCAATATCTTGTTTCGTTTCGAAATTATATTTGATTTATCCAAGTAAAATGAGCTGTTTAATATAAGCTGTGAGTCACTGTATAAGCTAGTATTGTTTTAAAGCTGCTCCGCTACTAACTTTCTAACGCGTTCACTTCTGTAGTTCTGGTTTATACATAGTTGAGACAATATTCTTACTTTTGTGTGGACTCCACAACCCATTAAATATAAAGTTATTAATTTAACATTATTTATCTATATTACGTTGCAAAATTCATTTTATTTTAAAATTTCACAATTTGCACAATAAAACATCGATGTTTTTCCATTTGATAATTTATTATATTGTTTTTGAATTTTAAGTATTAACAATGTATATTATTATAACTATGTTTAATATAATTGTTTTAAGATAATTAAAACTTTAAATTGTAACCGATGGCTAACATCATATAATAAAAAAAATTGCAATAGTCATCAGAAAAATTTTAAAGAAATAATTTTCTTGAACTAAATGGTCGATTTCTTTAAATACTAATAACATTATAACGAATTTTTGTTTTAAATTTACAAAACAATCACAAAAAAGTCAGAAGTTTCAATACAGTTCAAAATGTTGTTTTTCTTTTGACACATTATTGAACAAAAATAATTACAGCGTTAAACGTTAAACTAACTGAATTGTTTTAAATACGTACGCATACAATACGTAGAATAAAGTATAATATTCAGGTATTTTGTATTTAAGATGTATTAAATTATAAATGTAATAAAAAGAAATGATTTATTATTCATCTATGTATTTAGTTTTTAAACCTAATAGTTTCTTTTAATTATAGTGGTAATAAGAGGTAAATAAATTACAATCAATTGAATTTAATGGTCTACTTTGCCACTGCTTGTAGAAGTCTCCCCCTTAATCATATCAAGTGCTGCAAATTTCCAACGCATATAGGCTACACGCATACGATCCCATACATTGTCAACGGAATCTAATGCTGGACGAACATCAAGTATGGCAAATTTATAATCATTATCAACCATGCCGCCATCGTAGTAATCAATAACATAGCGAACATCTTTGCCACAACGATCAACAATCCAATCGTGACGGTCAAAAGGCAATTCGTATCTAAAAAAAAAAACAAAAGAAAACTATGTTGAAATACCGATATGTATATGAAATTAGAATTAAATGTCATTATTTTTAAAAAGGCCATGCTTGACCAACATTGTGTTTATGTGCGTTAAGAGATAAAAATATGCTTACACACATAAGTTGCGTGATAATTTATCAGGCTTTTGACACATTGTTTCTTTGCGCGAAATTATCGTTCGTTAAATTTTTTACGAAATTGACTTTTTGATGCATATATATATGTACACCCATGATCACAATAATATTTACACCAAGTTTATAAATATTAAAATATTGCTAATTCCTGTTTTTGAATTAAAAAATAAAATGTATAAAGTTTTTGTATGTGCCAACGTTGGTAAATATTAAAATGTAGTCCGTGCCGCTTTATTTCTATTTTCCCAGTTAACTGTTTATGCAAAGTGCCGAAGTAAACTGATTATAATAATAGCTACAAGTTTACCTAATTTTGTGAAATTTAAAAGTGATATCTTAATATATTTATAGTTTCATAAAAAGTGGTAACAATATTAAAATATTCAATATTAAGTGCGTATTTTTATAGAAAATGGGTGGAAATAAGCATTGCAGCTCTGAACCATGAACGATCTTTAAGAGAAATTTTATAAAGACTGGCACGTTTCGTGAACTTTGTCTAAAACGCAATTATATGGAAACAAAAAGCCGAAAGCCGTTGCGGACAAAAATATCGTTCGTCTCCCAAAAGGAAAATAATTCCACGTTCGATTCACAAAAAAGACTAAAGCATGGCGTCGGTAATATTATGGTTTGAGGATGCTTCTCATGTAGCGGAGCAGATCCAATTCATTGCATAGAAAATACAATGAACGCAGCGAGGTACACACAAATTATGTAAGACGTTATGCTTTCTAACTAAAGTGAAGAAATACTATTGCTTTGGGTTTTCCAACAGGATAAAAATTGGATCAGGGAGAACAACGTTCATGTTCTAAGTTGGCCTAGTCAATCTACCAACTTGAATCGAACAGAAAATCTTTGAGGTGACCTTGAACAAAAATTGTCGAAGGAAGCTTTCAGGAATAAAGATGACTTATTGGAGAAAACCAAGAAAGCGTGGTACGAAATTACACCCGAAAAGTGCTAAAAACTAATATCCAGTACGCCAAACAGAATAAAGAAAGTGACACAAAATAATTAAGTATGATATTAATTTTTAAGTATTATTGAAATGTACTTATTATTATGAGCAGCAATTGAATTGACCTTAGTTAAAACATGGCCTGATTTTTTTGTTGAAGAAAAATTTACGTTAATTATTAAATGTTTATATTTTTGTGACCATAATGAATATATATAAACATATTTTTAGTTTCTTTATATCATTAAAACTATATCGTTTTTCTTAAAAAGCAATAAAGTATACCAATTATTTTTATCTGAGTGTATATTTATGTTTATATTTTTGTGACCATAATGAATATATATAAACATATTTTTAGTTTCTTTATATCATTAAAACTATGTCGTTTTTCTTAAAAAGCAATAAAGTATACCAATTATTTTTATCTGAGTGTATTTTCAAGTCACGGACTCACCACATAGTAAGATATTATATCAATATTCACTATACTTAGGGGGATATTACCGACTTAATTTTATCCTATGTGACATTGTTGTTTTTCTTGTGAATGAAATTATCATATATGTCATACAAATATTTGGTATAAATAAAATATCGTACGAACCCTGCAGTACAAAAGTTATTACAAATGAAACACATCCGATTGTATACTATTATGTCAATAGGAAAAATTGAAATACAATTTTAAAGCACATACAACTAGCATCCAATTTAGTTGAGTCCTATTCCCAATACATTATAAAATTAAATGTACATTAGAAGTATAAAAGCCATCCGATTTGGATACATCACATTGTTATTGTAGTTTCGATTATGAAATTTGTTTAGTTTTTTGCTGCTATATTTCCAATTGTTTTTTTTTTAATTTTTCCGAAGTAGACTAACCGTGAGTGTAGTGTATGGGGCAATTTATATGGAAGCGATTATGGCCTAAAAACTGGATTTTCATTAATGAATTTACGATAAACAAAATGAAAAAATAAATATTTGACAGTTAAAACTCTTCCAACTTTCACTTACAAAGCCAGTAGCATTGAAAACATCCAGCCTTCACTTACAATGTCTATAGTATTGGATCCATTCAACCTTCACTTACAATGTCTGCAGTATTGTACCCATCCAACCTTCACTTACAATATCTGTATCGTCGGACCCATCCAACCTTCGCTTACAATGTGTGTTCCATCGAACCTATCTGACGGCCTATGCCAACGCTGTGTGGGTCCTATTTACATTTTATGTGGTCTCGGAACGAAGATGTATGTAGTAAAAATTTTGCTGGGAATAAAAATATAAAATTTTGTTTTGAGTATTTTGAGTGACCAAGTAGAATTTAAAAATCAAACTTTTTATGCGTAAGTTTTGATATGCAAAAAGTTTTTAATACTCCGTCCGGAAAAAATATTTCACTGTTTGACTCTCACAAGTGTGCTTCAATATTTCTGCAAAGCAATCTCTGCTCTTCACTTCGCTCAAGAGAGATCCTACATCTCGAATTACAATCCACGTCAGTATGTTATCAAGCCAGTGTACTTTCTTCAACATTTTCTTGAATAATAGTCTGTAGTAGCTTATTTTCCGGGTTTCTCATGATGTGCCAGTTCTAATGTTTTTGTTCTTCTTATTGTTGTTACAAGTTTCCTTATCCAGTTTATCATTTCCAGAACTGTTTTATTAGGAAGAAAGTGTGCCTAGGGCTTAATATTTACTCAAAGGTGCCTCAACTAAATAATCCAATAGCCTCATTAACAATTATCGTAAGTACCTTACATAACAAACATACAAACTTACAAAACTTTTTGGGTAAAAAGATCGTTTGTGCCAAAAAACCTTTTATTTCTGAATATAAAAGCTTTTCCTAAAAAATAATGTTCATTTTATGTTAATGTATCGGTTATTGTATCACATTCGAAATTTGGTATTGATGTAACCAGTCAAAGCAATGCAATTTAGAAAAAAACATTCTCTGTAAAATTTAATTTTTGTAACATATGATCATTTTGCGTAAAGGGATCGACATTTACTCATATTTGACTTTTACGCATAGGGAAGAAGCTTTCTTTTCCTTTAAAGCTTTTAAATTTGAACATACCAATATATGTGAGTATGAGTATGTTTTTAAGTCATTTAGTAAAAATTAATTGCATTTATTAAGGGTTCTAATAAAGTAAAACTTTGTTTATAAAATAAATTTTTAAATTGCCATAAAATAACATTTTTAACTCTATGCTGTTGGTACCTTATTTATCTTTAGAAGATCAATACATATTCTTTGTTTTATCACTAAAAGACTGTCGTACCAAATTATACAATTGATTTAAATTTAATTTAAATAGTAATTAAGTTTTTCGCTCCAGAAATAGCTCATATAAGCAGACTTTCAAAGGTGACGCAAGTCATAGTTGTTTTCATAACGTCCATGGTTCCCCCAAGAATAGAGTGTAACAATATGTTTCAACAAGATTTTAAAGCCCATCCTTACAAGGAAGATATGGTAGATAAGCACAACCTAATTAAGTGAATCGCTTAGTAAAGGATGAAACTATGTTAAGAAATTGACCGTGGAAGAGGACAAAACATATATAGTAAAGTGGATTGCCTTTAATATATGATTAGATACCTTTTTGTGAATCTCTTTCATTTTTCGTGGACGTAACTAGAAAAAAAAACACACAATCTTGTGTTAAAAAATGCAGATAACTTTCAAATAATACTGCTCGAATTTTTTAAAGAACAATGTTTTTTATTTACTATGCATAAAGTTTTAACACATTACCACAAAAATCATTTCTACCGCTGAGTTGCGTATTGGCGAACTGTCGGATAAAACCCAACAATCTATAAAGAAATATTCTAAAAATAATAGGAAGCACCACTTTTTAAGCAAATGTAGCCGGTAGAAAACGTAGCCATAACCGTAACCCAAGGGTATGTTAACAAACAAATTTTTTTTTTAGTATTTACGGTTACTGTTACGGCTTGCACTGTTATGGTATTGCACCACAAATCAAGTACGGGGTTGTCCATAAGGGTGGTTTGTTACCTTACGGATATGGCATTAATTTAGCCTTAATCTCTGAATATTGTACGAAATAATATAAGCTATACCAACAAATTCCGATTTCTGTAAAATCTTATTTTGTATTCTTCAAGCGAATTTTGAAATATTTTTACTTATTGTGGCAGAATATATCTCGAGAATAAAAAAAAATTTATTCTTTATTTAATAGATTACATTTCTTGACGACAGCAATGTCCACTGCTGCTTGCCAAACATAAATTAACAAGAGAAAGCTGCTTTCACTTATCACAAAGTTATTCGCCACATGAAATAAATTACCATCACGAATATGACCATTTGATATTTTGCTGACGATTTTCAGTCTAGGAAAGGTAATCATCTCTAATGCTTTATACCCGCTCATATAGTGTTTGTAGTTGTTATCGTATCTTGATAATTTCGTAACAAACTAATGAAAGTTTGCTTGTATTTCGTAATACTTTACCGACTTTGTCAAATACGTTAAGGGTCACTTATTTTTCTAGACTATGCCGTATACATCAGCTGATTGTTAAACCAAAATGTGACTTTGTGTGTCCCGCTAAGCTAGTGGGTAGTGAGTATACTAGTCTATCAGTTTGGTGGTCTGTTACACTATACCAAGAATATGGTCTTAGTCATTCCGCTAGTAATAATTAGAATATAATTTGTAATTGCATTGTAATTCAAAATAAAAATACAACCTTTATCTTTTACTTACCCCAACATACTACGAAAACGAGCGCGTGGACTATAATCCGATGCCTTGCCGCCAAAGCTCTTTAAACGTGGATTACCACACTCTCTGGCATGAAGAGCCTCCCATTTGAGAACCTCACGCCAGGCCTGCTCATTGTTTGCATTATGAATGCGTATGATGTCGCTCATGTCTTTTTGTGAGATATCTTCGTTCTTCCAGCGCCAACCCTTGCGTAACATGGCATTCCAGAACATTTGCTGACTTGGATATTGCCAAAATTGCTGGCTACCATCTTCAGTCGCCTTCGGTATTGAGGAGGTTTGACGTTCGGTGGACAATGGGAAGGGTTGATCAGGTGCTGGTTGTTGATTGGCAGGTGGCATCATATTAAGGGGATTTATATCACTATTGTCATGCTTTACAGGGCATTCAGAGGCAGAAACGGTTGTGGCTTGCATTTTTGGATGTGGTGGCTTAATGGAGGCTGTCGCACCGTCCTTTTGGTGCATGGGACATTCGGGTGGTGGAGTTGCTCCCGAGGCCATCATTTGTTCGTGTGTTTTTGGTAAACTCGTATTTGTAGAAGCATTTTGAGCCGCTTGCGTGTGGGCAATAGAAACAAAGTTTCCCATGTTGCAACTGAAATTAAAATATTTTTCAATAATTTTTGTTGTTGTTGTTGCTGTTCCTGTACACTCCTAACAAATCTTTTGTAATCTTTTAAGCCTTCTAATCCCTCTCACACTTTTTTTACTTTTTCATTTATAAATATGGCAAAAATCACAAGGTTTTCTTATTTCGCAGTCAGTGCCTTGTCTTCTCTATTATTGCGTAATTTTTGTTGTAATATTTCTTAAATAACTATAAATTGTTTTAAATTCTTAATTTTTTGAACTTACTTTTGTGGTTAAATAACAATTTAATTTTTTTGCAATTTTTGTGTAATTTATTTGTCAATTTAATATTATTAAATTCATCAAAACTTTTGTGTAATGCAAACCGATAAATCTCTTAAATATGTTGTATGAGAAAATTTTTTGAAGTCAGTTTATGGATTAAGTAGAGCGGTGTGGAAATAAGTACAGGGAAAAGAACATGCTGTCAGAAGTTTTTAATTTTAGAAGTTTTTTAGCGCCATCTTTATGTGAACTTCGAATGAATTAGTAAATTAATACAGTTTGAGGTGCCTTGTAATAGTGAAGGGTTGCATTCATAGTTAGAGTAACGCTTTTTTCAGTTTGATAAGCTTTTTTGAAGCAACTATTCATCAATTTCAGTGTTTTGTTATTACTTGTGACAAAAGTAGGGTTTGCAATAGGATATTATGAAAAATAAATTTTTATTGTTTCTTTTTGATAATAAGACGTTTTAATTTCAATAAAAATGTTGTGATAAATAAATATTAAAGTATTTTATGTAAAATAAATAGAAAAACTGTTTGAGAACTGATATTTTTGAATAAATCGTTGAGTTCCGATAAAATAGATTGTAGGTCGAAAAGTCGCCAACATATTTTAACTTGTTTGATGCTGTCTAAAATTAGTTTAAATAAATGAATGAAAAAATTAACAATCCATGTGCCTACATATGTTGTTACGGTAAGCTTTGATCATGCGTATCGCGAAACGACCTATGCTATGCTGGCATTGACTAAAATTTTGGAAAGTAATAAAGAAGCAGTATTGCCACTAATGAAACAAAAAATTATACGAAAGTAGGGCAAAAAATAGTACAAAACCAAGTGTAATAGTAAAAAAAAAACAACAATAATAGTAACATACAGTGGTGGGCATTGGGGTGCACATTTCATGTACGCTGCATGGAAAACTGTTTTTTTTTCTAGACATCAAAATCGAGGCAACTATTTATCTACATATGGTGAGCTAAGTATGTATTGCCACTTCTTTTTCTTTCCTTTGGTGGTTTTAATTTTTATGTTTAATTTGTTTAAAAAATATGTATCTGGACTGGACAGCAATTTAGCACACTTTACAAATTTTTATATTCTTCAGTAATTTTTTCTTTAAAATCTTAAATTGGTCAATTTTGTAAATCTTTAATTTCAAAAGTTGTAATAAAAGCCATAAAACAATAAATAGAAATGGGTCAATGTAAATGATGCTCAAAGGCATAGCCGGAAGTTGTTCATGAAATAAGCTCGGGAGAAGTCTTCTGTATTAGAAGACTTCTACAAAAAGATGGTCTACAACGTATTAGTTCATATTCAAGCCCTTTGGGCATATCAAAGTATTACACAATGTGCTAGGCTTAGTAAAACAACTCGTAAAAAGGACTCCTTCATTTTTAGAAACTCAGCTGCAGGACGCTTTAAATCCTCAACTCAAATCCAAAAGGAGTTTTCAACAAAATTTGGTATTGACATCTCATCGCGACACGTATCCAAACAGAACTTGAAGGCCCGAATTTTATTTTACTTAAGTATACAGTAAAGCAACCGCTCTCTTGTGACGAACCCAATTTTTGTTTGTTTTGGATCTGAAAAGTATGTCAAGAGGGAAATACGTTTGAACACAATGGCTTCATTTGCAAACGAAAATATGCCACTTAGAAGGCATTTCATGCATGACAATTATCCAAAACACAGTTCACGAACAGTGGTGTGTTGCTTAGAGTAAAATACAATCGATATTTTTAATTAGACATCTCAATCACCAGATCTCAGTTGTGTAGTGAAACGTTGGAATAATTTAGAACATCATATTATTGATGTTACAGAAAAAAAATTATTTATTTATGCACAAAACCTGAAAGAAATTGTAAGCAATACCAAGGGAACGTTGCGTGAGACTTATTGAAAGTATTCCAATGAGATATGAAGATGTTATTAAGAAAAAGGGTTAACCTGTCAAGTACTTAGTTTCAAATAAAATATATAAGTAGTTTTGTTTTTTTCTTGCTGAAAATACGAAACTAAAGTAAATTAATGTTACATATTCCTTGGACCACGAGTGATACAATAGGGCATAGAAATGATTAAAATAATAAAGACGTAAAAATTTTTGATCCTGGAAAGTACACATATGCAGGTAATGTGCTAACCCAATGTCCACCTTTTGTATATTTTTTTAACTTTCATTATGTTTATTGAATTATAAGCTTTTCCAATCTTTTCTTAGCATTTCACCAGTAGCTCCCAAAATTTCACATCTTTTTGTTTTAATACTATCTTAGAAATTATAGACGCGATTGTATAAGCTGATAATGTATTTCTAGAATCAGATCTAATACTAGTTAGCTGGCTAAATAATCTCTTTAAAGAGAGTTAGAGAATGGTAATATAAAAAGTGATATTATAACAAATTCAAATGTATAAAAAAAGAGTCACAACTATAATTTCTTATTTTACCAACTTTTGACAATTAAATTGGAAGAAAGTTTTAGCTCTTTGTGGCTCAAAACTCTATGTTCACACTACTCATTGTCTAATTTTTCATAATTTCTTTTAACGCAAGGAAATCTGCTGCAGTAAAACGTAAAAATTTCTGAAACCAGTATCCATATTCTGTTGTTGTGATTCTAACATAGTAAAATAAATATACTTATGTTGAATCATGGTTTATCGTACAAGGATGAACGTATTGTCTTCCAATAATTAATATGATCTGAAAACATCATACTGCTAAAAAAAAGAAAACTTTGTATGATCTGAAAAGTAGTAGTTTTATAAATATAAAAATAGTAGTTTTAAGTAGTCACCAAAATAGTACAAGAATCATACACAAAATTTATGATACAAAATATATAGAAAATTTTTAAAATAGTACGGATTTTGTATAATTATACAAAAAGTGACAACACTGTAAATAAGATGCAGCAGCATCTGTGTTCAATCAATATTCGGCAGTTTTGCTTATTGACGGATCTATGTTGCTAAAAATTAGCCCCATCACTAAACAAGATTTTTTCTATAAGCTTTTCGACCGAAACACTGATTTTTTAAATACATACATATATATATTTTTTAAATTTGGAAGCGTTTTTGGTGAATAATATTGTTGATGGTTTTACTTTTAAAGATTATCAAATCATTAAAATGATTTTGAATGTTAAATAAAATATGTAATATATACTAAAATAACAAGAGTACGTTTATTAAGGAAATAATTAAAAGTTAATAATAAGAATACTTTTGAACTTGATGTTTTATGATAATTTCGTTTATTTATGGTCGTAAAAATGGCAATGCTACTCTCATATCGTCGTCTAAAGTTAACAATACCGATCTGGAAAATCCAAATTCACACAAAAAGATATACTAGGTAGAAGTCTTAAAAATATTTGTAAAGCTTTGTTAATAAAATATTAATCAATTTATTCTTGCGAATATTTTAAAATTAAGAAATTCCATTGAATCAACTGTGCGGTTACGGTGAAGGCTTTCAGGTCGTTTATAGGCATGGGAGTCAACTTGAAGCATAAAAATTAAACAAGTATTTGATAAAAAAACGTAACCACTATTTTATAGAAACATATGAAATTATTTCCTTTTATGTCAACATTTCTTAAAAATTTATTGTATTTAAAAATAAATAATAATATGAAAAAATTTGTGTAACTGAAAAAATGAATTGATTAATTATAAAAATGTGTTGGGAAGCGTAATGTTGCCTCATTTAGACTAAAATATGCCTCTGGTTTGGGTTTTTCAACATGACAATGACCTGAAACATGCTAAATCTAAGAAACAACATAGATTGCAAGGAAAAAAGAGATTCTAAGATGAAAAAACACATAATTTTTAATCGTTTTCAGGAGGCATAGTACACCATTTCTAAAACTCAAATTGAAGGACTTATTGATTCAGTGCCCCTTAGATTTGTTGCCATCATTAAAAAGAAAGGTTATGCTACGACTACTAATTTGATTGTTAAGTTTTGTGCCAGAAATCCAAAAGTTGCCTACATACTTTACCGTTGGTTAAGTAGATAATTAATCTGAAATAATTGTTAAGTTTTTTAAGCTTTGAAATTAATTAAAATACTTAATACTTTTGCCAATATGATTTTTATTTGCTTTTTATTGGATATCAATAATTTGATAAGAAAATATATACTGGCTCACGTTGACTGTGAGACACTGTATGTTTTTGTGATTAAAATGTTATAAAAACAGAAAAATTTTCATTCTAAGTTTCTTTAAATGCATTATATCTGTGGTCTCAAGCAATAACAGCCTAAGTCGAAAATAATACTTTTGAGAAAACTCATTTTTTATATATAGAAGTGTTTTTGAAAAAATTGAGAAAGTGCATTAGAAAAATGTTTTTGCAAAATTAAAGCTACTTACACGATTATTGTAAAAGGAAAATGTGAAATTAGAAAGAATATGTCGACTTCAAATTGTTGCCCCTCATATATTGAATTAAGCGTTTGTTGTATACTGAAATTTGTCATTCTTCATTTCGAATAATCATTTATTTTTACTTCTCTCGTATGAAAACTTTCTCTTTTATGAAAATTCATTTTAGGCTATTTTAATAAATAATTTTATGGAAATATTATCGTAAGTATATTTAGGCGCTTATTGTAAATGTAATGTGGCTTCATTACGACTTAGTTTATGTTTTTGTTAATAACTTTATAAAAAGCATTGTTAGAGGAATGGGGATTTCACGTAAATATAAAGTTTTGTTAGTAGAATATGATAGGATTCATAACTCATATTGACTTAAGTCGACTTAGGCGGTTATTGATTGTGATTACAGATATTTGCCATAACGTCGCTGTATAACGTCACTTTCTTTAGTTATGGCCACCAGTGTATATGTATAAAATTGAAGATAACTGAATGTTATCAGAGGTTGAATATTGAAAACTATTGCATCTTGTTTAGAAGGTAAGTTAATTTACATTTATGCGAAACATCGTTTCTTCTGTGTTCACAATTAAACGTCACAAAATGTGATCTAACTTAGATCTTACATTTTTCGAACCCTTTCAATTTTCTGCATAGGTACGTGGGCATATTGTAAATTTTTGTATTTTCTTATGACTAAACAATAACTTGCCATCTTATCTTTGCAAGTTGAAATTGCTTCGTCAGTGAACAAAACCTTACAAAAATGCAAACTTTCAATCAAAGGGTTTTTTGACATGATTTGCCGTCAAATTACCTGATTCTTTAACTACATAATTTGAATTCAGTAAAAAAAATTCTAAAGGCATTGTTAGGTATCTCGAGTGCTGGTCTGGGTAAGTAGGCAAAATGCATTTTATTTTAATTAAAATGATCACATGTGTTTATCCCAATATTCGAAAAGCAAAGCTAGTGCAGGGAAATTGAGTATCGGAAGCAAATGCGAGTTCTATCAAGATAACGCTTTAGTTGATCCGTAACAGTTCCGAACTTATAAAAACATCTGCGAGGAGTCCATAACCTTATGTTATTGATCGAAGTTCATCAAAAAGTAGTCAACACCCTTGTTCAGCTTAATGTGACATTATTAGAAATTTTGAACTCCATAGAGTCGGAAGTATGTCAAAATCAATTCTAAGATGCTTACTGTTTGTGGTCGATTATTGCTTTTAAAGTATTCATTCTTTGCTTTGTCTGATTATACTGGTCTACAAAAAACAAATAAAACTATATGGCTCAAAGAATTTTTTTTATGGGCGTGGCAGATTTTTCGCCCAAAATATGGTAATTATGTCAATATATTTCATCATAATTTAAAACGACTTGACCGATTTTAATGCAAGTACCAGCAAATGTTTAGGAACAAAATTTTCTATAAATCACGTGAATAAATTTTTTTTCTATTTTCAACAGTTTCAGAGTTATTCATAACTTAGTTGCAAAAAAAAAAAATTCGCGCAATATTATAGCATTTTTTTTTTCAAAAAGTCGCAACAAATTTTTAAGAATGAAAAATTTAAATGCTTAAATGTGAAATTTATAGTCTAGAAATTTTTTTATAACTTTTTTGAAATAAAAGAAAAAAATTCCACTAATCTTGCAAGAAAAATTTTGTTTTTAATTTTGAATAAAATCAGCAATAGCCAACCGATTTTAATGAGTTATTGCTTAATTCATTTTCGACATTATAAGCTTTAATTTAAGTGCTTAACATGAAAAATTTTCATTCTGCAAAATTTATGACTTCTTTAAAAAAAAAAAAAAAAAAATGCTATAATATTGCGCGAGTTTTTTTTTTTTTTTTGGTTTAGGATTTTAATTGACACTAACTGTATACATATGTATGTACATTAGGGTGGTTCTTATTTTTCGATAAGCATAAATCCCTCTAAAAATGTTTGCTATAGTTTAAAAGTATGGTGTGAAAAATATTATCACGATTGGGCAAGGTTAAAACATGGAGCATCGCACTTGAAATTTGCCTTGAAAACTTCAAAATTAAAATTGTGATGTTTATAAAAATTAAATTTTTTCACATACGTATGTTTAAGAAAAAAAGACACAGAAATGTTACTTTTTTAGTTTGTATACTATGTTTTTTTTTCTAAAAAGGGGTCAACTTGAGAGGCGATGCGCCAAGCCTTCGCTTTTTCCGATGACCATAACTTTTTGCATAACGTATTTTTATACAAAAACACACATTTTAGGGGGAGTTACGGTCTCTAACTAAAAAAATTCCATACACCCTAATGCACATATAGATAAAAAAAAAAATTATAAAAAGTAAATTACATCAATTACGTAGATCGATATTGCGCTATTTGATTTACATGTGCGTACTTAATGATTAATACGAGTAGAGAAAAAATATATGATAATGACGCATTTAAAAGAATAAAATATTGGCAAATTTTAAGGACTTTTCCCTTAAAATAAATAACAATTACGGTGAAAGAATTAAAAAAAAAAATAATTGCGCTTTTAGTAATAAGCGATGACGCATTTATATTTAAATCACAATTTCGATTTTGAAAATGTCATTTTATCATTCGATCAAATACATATGTTTTTTTAACACAACATTGGCTTTTGAGTAATTTCATGGCATTCTATCCATCATCATTTTACTAAAACTCAGCTAAAAATAAAACAAAAATTTACATTTGAGCAGAAAAAATATAATGTCTGCTTGACTGACTGACACTTTTAATCTGATTGGATTTTATTACGCAAAGATGTTTTGACAACAATAGTTGTGGCCATATTGATAATAATGATGGGCACTTTTAACTCTTGCACAGTTTATTCACACAATATTTATTCATAAATATATTGTATGTATGTAGTATGTACTACGTGTGGATAAGTATAGTAACAGCAGAAACCCATAAATGGAGTATTAACTTAGCAACAACACTATTAATCTTTTACATCACTGTTCATTTGTTGTACTCTAATCGCCCACAACAACTTAATATTGTTGAATACGTTCGTGAGTTCAAAATAAATAAAATCGTCTTAAATTAGCTGCAAAGCCAACAAACAAGTACGTTGTACTAGGCTTAAGTGAGTTTTTATGCTTGAGAGCTTTTGACAACAATGCAATTACATTTCTTAGAAGACTTTTAGTCCTTAGGCTCGACTGTATGTTGCTCTACGTCGGCCCCAATGTATTGGAAACTAATTATTTTTTTTTTGTATGACAGCTAGTGTGAATTATAAAACATTACAGTGTTATCACTCACACAAGAGATTTTGCAATAGCTGTCTGAGACAAGTTTTGCCTCTACTTATCCTCATTAAAGTTACTTAATTTCTATTGCTCTTGGGCTGCATAAGGTCCTAAAGCTTACCAAAGCCAGTTCAGCGACAAAGTTCATATCAATTCGACCTTATTAACACGATCGCTGACGCGTATGTTAAAGCATTCAATAGTTTAAAGTTAATTATATATATATATACATAAATACATATATCATTAATATAGATTAATCTATATAAAAGAGGAATATAAAATGCGTTGTAATTGATATTCTCTGATTATTTGGTTTTGCAGGTCCATTGGTTCGCAAATTATTGACGATAGAGTGAACCCCTTTGTATTGAGTAAGTTTTACTTAAAAACGAAATTTGTTACAGCATTTAAGCTCTGTGTGAGTTAGAAGATATTTTTAAAACTGTGCATATAAAAAGCATGTATAGAAGGCTTTGATTTATGGATTCACTAACCAACTTTGTAGTCAATACAAAACATTAGTCAAAAATTGTGCCGAATTGGATATGTGGAAGTAGCACCTCCCATACAAAGTAAATATTGATTTTTGTATATGCTTAGAACGGTAATAGTGGAAGGTTCTGAATTTAATCTAAATAACTCAGTAGTTAATACATGCATCACACGTCACACATCAGTCGATATATGGGCGAAATTGAAGAAGTGGGTGTGGCAAAATAAATATTGATTTTTGTATATCTAGAGAATGATAAAATAGGAAGGTTTTGAATTTAGTATTAATAACTTCTTAGATAGTACAAATCATCAGTTAATCGTGGTGAAATCGGATAAGTGGGCATGGTACCTCCCATACAAATTAAATAATGATTTTTGTATATTATAAGAATGGTTAGAGTTGAAGTTACTAAGTTTAGTTTAAATAACTTGGCCGTCAAGACAAACCATAATTTAAAAGAAAATATGTAATTTTGCATGTGTAGTGAACGGTAACAGTAAAAGCTTTCTTTATCTATTCATACCAGTCAAAAAGCAGGTACAACACAAAGGTTCCCAGCAACATGGGAGGGCTTACTCTAGTTATACATATAATTTTTGAAATTGTCATACTTGCAAGACTAATTGATTCTTAAGCACAAACAAAACAAAAAGTTTTTGAAATTTCTACACTCCGGGAATGTCTTAAGGTTACGTATGCAAGAATTAGCTGTCAGAAATGGAACGGCCTACAATTTCGCAGCCTGTGAAAAAAAACCGTGCACGTATTAAAAAGAAAATTAACCCAAGCTCACTGCAAAAAAAGAAAAAGAATGGCTGCTTTACCAAACTCTTAAAAAAAACTTGGTCATTCCAGTAGAATATATGTGCGAGCATTTGGACCGCAAAATAAGAAGAACGATTACCAAAAAGGACTCACTCAAGTTAGTATCATAATATAGGAGCAATAGTGAAATCGATGTCCAGAAGGTTGCAGATTATAAACAAATCAAATAGAATGCAAATGAAATATAGAAATTCTTCTTAACTCGTTCATTGCAATTTCTTTGGACGCGGTAAATATTAAATATTTTTTGTTTCTCTGTTATTGCGTGTTTTTTTTTTATAAAAGGGAAATATAGAGCTAAATGTCATCCATATTTGCTTATACTTAGGCTTATTACACTAGTTTACAAAGTTTTTGTTCACAGCTTAAAACGCGCATGGCGTTATTAGTTCAAGCTGCTAACTTTGGGAAAAATAGTGAAAAAATCTAGATAGAATCTAGTGAAAGAATCTGTAATCGTTCACCATACTCGTCACTCATAGAGAAAAAGTTTAAATTAGAATCTAAAAATGAATTTTGGACACATATTTATACCCATCGTTTCCAAATTCTTCAATAAATCAGCAAAAATATTTTCGCAATTTTAAGTTTTTCTATTTTCTAAAAAAAAGTATTAAAGAGATCCATGCAGTGAGACCCACAAATATTCTAAGTTTTAATTTACACTTGAAAAGATTCGAAGAAAGATTGCATAAGTGCCGAAATGCCGGTTTTGTCTTTTCTAAAGTCTTCACAAAAAACGTCTCTATCAAAAAACTCTGATGTGTACGTGAAAAAAACAAAAAACAAACCACTATAGGTAGCCATTCTTAAAAATATAACTTTCATTCAGTGAGCAAAAAAAGTTGTAAACTTGTGTTAATCAAGGACTTATGATATCTGATAATGTTTAAGGGAAAAGTTTAATGATGAAGTTGATGAATCGATTTTCATCGAATACAATACCTAAAAAACTATTAGATCAAACATCAGAAGCAATTCTGAGCCGATTGGTAAAATTAAACAGTAGCACAACCTACCGATCATACTAATGTAGGTAATGCTTTAAATACATAAACGACAGCAAGCAGCAAGTTATTGGCAGTGTTTGCTGCTATGCTATCGACTTCATAAATATTCTGAAAGCAGCAGCAGCAATTAAATTAGGTTTCATTGTCATCTGCTTGATTTGTTACAAAAATGTTTGAAGAAGAAGAATATTTTTCTGTGGTGACCCTCAAGCTCTACAAATCCACCAAAATAAAATCGGTTTTTTAAAATATTACTCAAAAATATAAAAATTAGTGGATTATGTGTTTAAAACTTTTTAATTATTAACATAAATGTTGTTTGATACAATATTTTAATTTGATACTGTTTTTTCTGATAAATAAAAAAAACTATTTTTACGTTTTTTTATTTAAAATTTTATATTGTATTGGTATCACTAATTTTTGTTTTGCTGCCTAAAAAATAATTATTATATAATGTTTAACAGCAGCAGCAAAGGTTGTGGCCTAGGCTTTTGCTGTGCTGCCTTTAAAATACCTGTTTTCATATAAACGTATGTGTTTTCATTTTGACATTGTGCTGTCTGCTGCTTGCTGTCGGTTGTGTGTTTAATGCTTAATGCTTAAATATTTGATTTAAGGAGAGAGAAATTATGTATGTCTTTTTTTTGTAATTAAAATGGAGGAATGCAAATAGATTACGTATCTTTATTGAAACATGTCATATCCCAAAAAATCAACTTTTTAAAGTCAAATAAGAAGAGTTTTTTTTCCTTTAAAAAAAAGCAATTCAAAAATACTTTTCAACTTAAATCGAAGTTATACATACAGTTCGTTTCATTAGAATAAGTTCAAAAATAAAAAATAAAATGAAAAAAAATTGTTTTCGTTGTAAGATTATTATTATCACGATTTTGGAAACGAAACAGAATTCTAAGAATAGTGGAGTAATGTAGCGTTGTACTGTTATGAAACATTGGTCATAGTTTCCAAGAGCGCTGAAAGAACTGCGTGACCTTATAAATAATTCTGGAATTAGCCTTTCCACATTTTAGCGAGTTGTTCGGACCAACATCAAGGACTTGTAAGCATGGCAATAAAGCTATAAACACAGCTAATGTTTTAAAATCTCGGATCAAGCACATAATTTTTTTTAGGAAAAGCAGTAAAATTACTCATATGTATGTAACATACTTACGTAGTAATGTCATTCCACTGTTCTCTTGCCAAAAAAATGTATATTTATAAAACGACTGCACAGATTAAAAAAAATTTGTATCCTTACTTAGCCGTTGATGTCAAATTTGAGCACAGTGTAAAAAAGTGCCGGAAACGCTAGTGCGGTTATAATACTGCTCTTGAGTGTATTAACAATATTTTTTTAAGCGGGTTTCTAAACGAATATTTTATTGTACCATCGTTGGATATAATTATATCATCAAATCGCCTTGGCATAGATTCGACTAAATTTTGAACCTTCAGAACGGTTATTTTTCCATTTTTCAATAAAGCATGTTCACAAATCCTTTAAAGTCTCAAACTGGCGGCTGCTAGCATAGACGGGTTGTGACAGAATGGTCTAAATCTTTTCTATGGGGCTTAAGCCAGGATTAATAACCGATCGTTCCACCACATTATTGTTATTATAAAAAAAAGTTTTTTAATTACTTCGGTGTTGTGGACTGCTGTTTTATCCTGTTAAAAATTAGAGGAATTATTACTAAAACTTTCCTCAGAGTCAACCAAAACATTGGAGCATATTATTATTATTCTTTTCTTTTTAGCTGTAAGTATTTAAAATAGCTCTTAACACTTTACAAAATATATTCCGATTCTCATAAACGTTTACGTACCAGTTTTGTGCGTGAAAGGGTTAAAATAAAGAACATGTAATATTTATTTCTTTTCTTTTAAATATCTCGTAAAAGAAATTACGTAGATTGTCACTAACCGATTGCGCACTTTCCGATTGCAATATTTAAATAAATACATCAATTGAGTTTAATATCTTTACGAATTTAGGTTTTGCATTTCTAGATATTTATGTAATGAAATTCTTTTGAATTCTTTATGTATCGATTTCGTTTCACACAATTGGCTAGAAGTTCATGTCAAAGAAACAAAAAGGAAAATGGAAAAAGAAATGCAAAAATAGCTGGATCAAATACAATATTAAACAATTGGACCATTCAAAATATATATATGTATCTATGTATGTATGTATGTATAGGACGTGTGGTCAATTCAGGCAATGGTTTTTCAAAAAAAAAAAAAAAAAAAAAAAACTGCATCACAGGTATTGAGAATTATTAAAATTTGTTTAAAAAGTATGGAGTATTTTAGCCAAAAAGCTGGCAAAAATTAATTTAAAGAAATTAAAAAAATGGATACGCAGCTCAATAGACAATAAAGTTCTGCGTCATATTGTGAATTTTCAATGCGATTATTGAGATAAATAAGTAAAGATATTACATATTGTTGTTGGTAAATTTATTAAAAACAATTAAACAAGAAATATTTTTACATACTACATTTACATTAAGATTTTTAAAGGGGAAGTAAGCAGAGGCATAAATAATGTTATATACCAAACTAAAAATGTGAAACATGAAATTTTAATAAAAATTTTCACAAGCTTGCTCCATTATTTTCAACGAGTTTTGAAAATTTTCCTATTTTTGCTTAGTATTACTGGCAATTAAAGAGTAATGTCCTGAACTAAGGCGAATCCAAACCAGGTGACCTTGGCTTTCTACGTAAGCAACAGCTGATAAGTAACTATATGTCAAAACGATTCGCCATTACTTTTTTTATAACAAATATATCTGACACACAGTTAAATTGTTAACTTTTCGCTTACTTCAGTGTTGCATTATTTTGACACAACGATAAAGTCTGTTCCCAGGCACCAACAACTCTTCCACTAGCTCTTTCTGAAGCTGAGCCTGCTGGGTAGCAAGACTCAGATTCAAAAACGCCAACTCGTTTTCCTCATCCATAGCCAGTGCGTCATCTTCATCATCAATATCATTCTTGTTATTATTATTATCTCCCGAACTATTTACCTTGATCCCACGAGTAGGCCGTAAAGAGATGGACCATCCACGTAGTGACGGCGTACGTGGACTAGGCAACAACTTACAACCGGTCTGTGCCCTAGCTCAGGAGGGGAGCTGTTAGCGACTAGATGTCTTTATACATTTAACTTGGCATACAGGTGGTCCTTGGCACAGCTACCTACCACCTTGACCTTAAATGTGTTAGATATTTGATACCGAAAGTGGGAATAAATTAAAAAAAAAATAATAATTCAGAAAACATTAAAAAAAGTTGATAAAATTCTACATCACTAGGCATAAAAATATTTTTGTTATCGTTTTCCGTTATGCTGCTACGTTCTTCCAAAGTAAGAGTTTTTTTTTTGTTATTTTTTTTTTTAATAAATAGTTTCTTTAAAGATAATGTAAAAAGTCACAATGAAACCATAAACATCAAACTCGTGAGATTGTTTTTACGTCAGTGTATACATTTTTTATGTTGTTTGAAATATAGGCTAAAAATCAACCATTTTTGGGAAATATGCATACTTAAAGTAGTGAGTTCAGCAAATTTATGCGAAGCTTTTTTCTTCTCCTAAAAATACAAATATTCCAGCAACTACTGGTGAAAAGCAATCTAGCTCATATTTGCTTCTTTTAAAAATAAATTGATTTATGTTTATAGATAAATGAAATATATATGGATTAAATTAAAGCTACTTGCTGTAAATTACAACAAAGTATTTTTATGAACCACGTAGGCATTTGGGTCCTTTTCTAAATAACTATAATATTATTTGAAGTCAGTAAAAGCCTTTCAATTCTTCATGGAAGGATTCGATTTTTCGTATGGCTTCTTCATTTATCGTATAAGCTTCTAATAATGAAGTGGCACGCTAGTTCTGAAGATGAAAAGAAAATTGTCTCAATTAACAAAGCCCGCATCCAAACTGAATTTAGGCGTCAAATAGGCTTGGTTATTGATTATACAAAATCCGGATTTGAAAATTTCAATGACGGCAACACTGCAAGGCGTTTCTTCCAAAATGCAGACATTTCGGCACGAATAACAAACTTTGACGTCAATTTAATAAAGCGAATGTATGTGGTAATGGTAATTTTTCGGGAGTTTGCACTTGATACCGCTAAATATTTTGTGGAAATGTATCCTTGGTATAATATATCTTCAACTGTTCACAAATATTTAATTCATGGACCAGAAATAATAAATCATGCCTTACTACCGATAGGGTTGTTGCCAGAAGAGGCATAAGAAACTCGATATAGAGACTTACAAAATTTAAAGAGATAATTTTTTTTCGAAAATGTTCAAGAGAAAAATCTAATGCGAATACATTTTCAAGACTTTTAGTGATTTTCGATCCTATCATTTTGAATATGAGAGAGTTAAAAGCAAAAAGGTAATAATTTCCCACAAGAAGCGTTGAGCTTATTAATATTTGAACAAAATCCAGAAAATCTTCATTATAGTGATGATGATGACGACGATAATGATGATGTGGATAACAATGATAGACATAAGTCCGGTGATACTGAATAAAGTCTTTTTCATATACTATCATTATTTTTATTATGAGGAAAATAAAAGTATTGAGAAAATAAAAATAAAAAAAATAAGAAAACTAAAAATTTCGACTAAAGTATGCATAAAAACTATTTATTTATACATTTCTAACTAAAATCGATCGAAATCGATCGATTTTAGTTCTCGAGAAAGGCTCTCCGAAGTGATTCCCACTTTAAGCATCAAATATCCCACTGTGCGACGGAAGCATTGATGGAAGGAACTATAGCTGACACTTAAGCCACCATATCACGTCAAGATGTCTATCCAGGCGGTGGAAACAGCAGGGTTAAACCTTATTTTTATTAAACTATCCTATGAGTGCATAAAGTAACTTAAGATTTTGGAGGCGTTTGGCAAATTTCAAAAACAAATTCAAGTTGTACACAACAACACTTTTTTCTTTCCAAATATTTCTACTTCATTCTTTTTGTATCAATTAAGAAGCTGATTTTGAATTTATTGTTAATGACGATATGCCTTTCTTATATTAAATTGAATACCTATCATATTATTTAAATCCGGCTTATGAAGTAGTAAATATTTATAATTATAAAAACAATAGTGAAAATAATGACGAAAGCAGTCATGCCTGTTAAATAAAAACCTATTAAAGTAATAATTATAATTAATCACTTTAAATGTTTTTTCGTAAGTACATACTTTGATCAATAATTAAATTTGCTTATTAAGAAGCAAATAAATCTAAAAACATCATTTAAGGTAATATTGCATCAATTCCTATTGAAATTCATTCAGTTTACTTGTTGTTGTTGTTAAAAAGTTTGTTTTCGTCTTACTGTTTCTCTATCATACATATATACATAAGCGTGAGTAAAGTATGAAACCGAAAACAAATTTAAATTTTTTTGCATCGCGATTCTCAAAAAAAAAAAAAAAAAATTAATGAAAATAAATTTCTTCATATTGTTTGCAGTTTTTGTCATTTTGACAGACATTTTAATTTTGGGCAAATAAGTCTGACGACTGTAGACTGAGAGAACGAAGTAAATAGAAGACATAATCTGTCACATATAATTTTATAAACAAAATATTTAATCTTGTGATTATTCTTTTATTGAGATTTGTTGACGAAACTTTTTTGATTTACATACACGGCGGTTGGTTCTGGAATAGCAAATATAGGGTCCGCCAAATAAATTTTTTTTTTGAATATGCTATAAAAAAAACTACTGAACATTTTCTGGCTGGCCATGCAGTAGTCTATACGATCGGTCCAATTTTTAAGCACACCAATTGTTTCACGAATATTGTCCTTTAAAGCGTCAATTGTCTCTGGCTTGTCGGCGTAACACTTATCTTTGACGGCACCCCACAAATAATAGTCCAACGGTGTCAAATCGCAGCTCCGAGGTGGCCAAACGACATCAGCTCTGCGGCTGATAATGCGATCTTCAAAACCAGGGCGCAAAACATCGAGTGTAGTTTCGGCTGTGTGGCTCGTTGCGCCGTCCTGTTGAAACCAAATGTTGCTAATATCCTCCTCTTCAATTTTTGTGAACAAAAATTCGTTCAACATGGCCCGATAACGATCGCCATTGACTGTAACGGCCACTCCTTGCTCATTTTCGAAGAAAAATGGTCCAATTATGCCTCTGGACCAAAATCCGCACCAAGCAGTGATTCGTCTTGGGTGTATCGGCTTTTCAACGTATGCGTGCGGGTTTTCTGTGCCCCAAATGCGACATTTTTGCTTGTTTTCATACCCGCTAAGATCAAAATGAGCTTCATCTGAAAAGATGATTTTTTTTTTTGGCAAAATCGGCTTCTTCTGTAAGTTAATCGCAGGCCCAGATTCCCAGCGTTGTTCAAGCGTATACACAACCATATTTGTTCATCGGAAGGATAAAACTAATTATCTGTCAAATCAGACATGAGCTAAGTGTTACCATTCACGAAATAAGCACTAGTTGAAAAAAAACGTTAGATGGTGGACCCTTTATTTTTTCCCTGACCAAGCTTTTTACCATGACTTAGCTTGCCTTATAGCGTTTTTTAAGTTTCAAAGTCGAAGATGCACCACTTTATGGTGTGCAAAATGGATTAAATAAATAATGTTAAATGAAAAAATTTGTTCAATCTGAAATGTTGTATTAAAACATGACAATAGTAGTCCGCAAACTTGTTTAACCCTAGCACTCCTTTATCGAGTGTTGCGAAATTATATAGGCTGAACCATCTATCGGTTTAATTTTGAACCAGCGGTTGTTTGGAATCTGGTAATCTTATGTCATTCTATTCTGTCACAAAATTCAGTATATTATCTACACTGAACGAAATGATCGATTTACGCTTGAGCAACGTTGGGACTTAATCGAAATTTATCATCATTTAAATTCATCTTTTCGGATGAAGCTCATTTTCATATTGGTGAGTACGTTAATAAGCAAAATTGCCGTAGTTGGGGCTCAGATAACTCAAACGTGGTCTTACAGAAGTCAGTGCACCCATTACGAGTGATTGTTTGGTGCGGCTTGTGGAGCGGAAGCATCTTTGCCTATATTTCTTTGAAAATGAGGTCGGCGCAACCATTGCGGTCAATGTAGACCACTATAACCGATTTTTTTTGCGCACGATGTTTGGTTTCTATAGTATGGTGCAACTTGCCACACATCTCATGCCACAATCACTTTATTGCATCAAACGTTTGATGAGCGTTTAATTAGCAGAAATTGTGATGTCAATTGGACGCCGAGAAACTGCGATTTGACACCATTTGACTTTTTCCGTGGGACGCCGTTAAAGACAAGTGTTATATCGACAAACCGAAGACAATTGAGTATTTGAAGGCTGACATTCGTAATGCCATTGCCGAGATATGACCTCATACACTCGAAAAAGTTCTCGAAAATTGGTCCGATTGAATGGGGTACTGTGAGGCCAACCGCGGCAGCCATATGAATGTAATACTATACTAACCGGAACCATTGATTAAATTAAGAAAAAATTGGAATTTCATCAAAATTGGTTACGCCCATCACCCACCACAAATACAATCTAAATCGATTTTTCGCATAAAAGTTTTCCTATCGAAGCAAAAGTCTTTTGACAATTTTTATAGGTATGCTTAGCGTTGGTGAAAATTTGTGGAGGTAGCCGGTAGCTAACTTCTGTTTTTCCGTGCAAAACAGCAAGCGCTGAATTCTATAAAATCATTTTAAATCGCTTATAAACACAACTATATATACAACATAAATAATTTTTTTAATTATGTAATAAGAAAATGTTGTATTTTAATTAAATCATATCTAACGCGTTATCAGCGAAAATATCTTTAACACATTTGCAACTGAGTGGTATGAAAATTTTCGCCAGTTTTCGTTTAACAATATTTACGTGACTTCAATAGATTTTTTCTAAGACAAAATATCACGTTTTACTAAAACAAATTATTGATTTTTCTTAGTCAACAACTACTCTATAGAACAGCGTCATTAGATTTTTAAGAAGATAATTGCCAAAAATTTGCTTTTTTGCCAACAAAATACCTCTAGTGCGGTAAGATATTCTATTTGATCGTTTCTAAATACTTTTTGACAACTTTTGTGGCGTGAGACCAATTGTTGTCATGCTAAAGAATAACCTGATCATATCTGTCCTTATATTCCGGCCGTTTTTCTCGTAATGCATGGTTTAAACGAACCAATTGCAGTCTGTATCGAACATCCGTAATAGAGTCACCGAGTTTTAGCAGCTTGTAGTGCATAAAGCTTTCTGGTCTATCGTTAATGGTAAACTCAATACTTTTGAAGCGCCGGGACTATTCTTTATATGACTTGTTAGTTGGAGCGTTGTTACTTCCTCAGCTGTATTTTTTTTAATTAAACAGAAAATCAAAACTTAAAGCAACAACAAACAGTTCTAATTGGATGTCATCGGCCGTCTAAAACTACGGCATCAACTGCTAAATTTAAATTTTTTCAAAACAATCTCCTAAAAATGGACGGCATTAATGTGTGTTTCTAATATAAATTTTTAGAGATATGCGGAAAAGTTATACATGCTATGAGCGTCAAAATAAAGTGTACACCCTGTTCTCTATGATGAATTTAAAAATTTCATTTTTGAAGAGTGTTTCAAAGGTTTTACAAAGTCCATGATAACAACGAAATTTTCACAACAAAAACAAAATTTACTGTACGTTTTACGCGTCAAAATAAAGTGTACAAGAAAAAAACTATGCCACAAAAAAGAATGATGAGAAATACCTGGGAAGTAGGGTTATTTCCCAGGAATTTTCGGGAAATTCAACTAATATCATTTCCCGAACTTTTTCGTATGCAATAAAAGTTTTGAAGCTGAAGATATTTACATATATAAAACATCCCTGTCGGAATCTGAGTTAACTTAAAACTAACTTTAAGCTAACTATTTCGCAACTTGCGCTGACTGACACTTGGATTACTTTTCAATGGCGAGATCTAACTATTTAAACATTGCGATGTCCTAGGCTGTAGTCAATTGCTCAACTCTGCATTACTTTCCAACTAACTTAAATTTGACTTTCCAAACGTTAGCTGTTAGTTGACTTTTTTAGCTAGCTGTAAGTTATCCGTTTTCCGTTGGTTATAAGTACGTTTTTTTTTTTTAATTAACTGTAAATAAGTTTTATTCAAATCAGCTAAGAGTAGTTGTTTGCATGTTAGTTGAAAACTATTATTTTTAATTAGCTAACTATTGTTCAGTTAGCTGCTATATTTATCTTTCAGAACAAAATAATTTATTGAAATGTTTAAAGTTTTTTTATACAATATTTAGTTCACATAAATATATGCACGTGATATCAGGTTTATACTACTTTAATAAAATACTTTATTGAAATAATTCTTATATTATTATTTATTTTTTTAAATTAAGTAAATCTTTTTTAAAAAATAGTGACAATAGCAAATGTTTTTATAAAATGTTTCTATAAAATAAACACTACATGTCTTCCCCATTCATATTGAGGTTTAGTACCGCTAAAATGGGTCTAAAATTGTCTTCAATCTTCGTATGTTCTGTCCATTATCTGCTGTATATTTTCTATTATTTAAAAATTTTTAAATTAATTATGGCAAACAAATTTTTTTTATGTTGAACATTTTCATTTTTCCTAATTTTATTTAAGAAAACTATTTTTTTGTCTGAGGGAAATTACACTAAACTAAAATTTTTTTAGGTATTTTTTTATTTACATGGGACAGATTACAAATATTGTTACGAAAATAAAAATGCCTAAAAAGGTAATTATGTGCCACCGTGACAAATTCGATCAACTTTGTGTGTTACATTCGAATTAACGGATATAAAATAGAGGATATGACTCACAGTTAGTTATCGTTTAGCTGTCATAAAATAAAGTCGTGTTTAAGCGGAAATAAAAGTGTTGTATAAACGAATATTAAGCTGTAGAATTAAGATAAACCGCATAAAACCTAAAGTGGGAAAATAAAAAAATTGTAAACAACAACAAAGTGGTGTTTATTTTGTTTTAACGCAATTTCAACGAACTCAAACGTTTTAAAAAGTTTAAAACGTAACAATACGTTTACAAAGAATGACAAAATCTTAATACAAAAATCAACAGCAAAAAATTCATAATTAAAGAAAGATCAAATTAATAATCGGACAAAAAACAAGAAATCTACTGTACAGAATAAACACCTTTGTTAACGTAAATTTTGCATTAAGTAGTAGATGGCTTAAAGTTAGTAAATAAAAGCTCACTTTAAGTTGGTTATTTTTGTATATAGTTAGCTATTCATTATCCGTCGGGGATTTTGCGTTATAATACTACGTAAAAGTGGCTTAAGAGAGTATAGATTCATATTTCAGATAGTAGTCGCCACAATTATATATCGTTCATTTACTTCAATAATGTCGTATTCTAAAGTATGCAGAATATTGTTGTCAATTTTTTGTGATTCGTACAAAATGAAAAGCACAGGAATAAAGTGTTTATGAGTATCAATGCTAAATAATATGAAATTGAAAAATAAAACAGCTCTCCTAAAAAATTTTGTTTTTTGAGTTATGACGCTACTGAAGTAAATGATAGATACATATGGTCCCAAAGTTATGAAAAAAATTGTGAAGGCGTTTTCTATGTAAATCATGCGATACATTTGACAGTGGTAAATAAAAGTGATATATATATATATATATATATATATATATATATATATATATATATATATATATATATATATATATATATATATATGATATATATATGATATATATATATATATATATATATATATGATATATATTATATATATATATATATATATATATATATATATATATATATATCATATTTATATCATATATATATATATATATATATATATATATATATATATATATGCTTTTTAGATTCTTTGTTAAAGATGTCGATGATATTTTTGAGAGGGAATAACAATAAACAATAACGCCAAAGATATTTAAGACGCAGGACGGAAAATGGTAAAAAAGAGTTGGGAAACCCCAACGAAAAATGCTATGCTACAAAAATATGTCGTTTTAAAACAAAGAAGGAAATGTGTGTTGGTTTAGACGTTATAAAAATATAGAGTTTAATTGTACCTGTGATTAAAAAGTTTCCTTTTTAAAGAAGTCAATAAAAAATCTTGATTGACTTGAAAGTGATATTTGGATAGAAGAAAATATACGTTTCTTAAATATGCTTCACGTTTTAAAACCAATACCAATTGCAGGTGGAGGCACTGAGTAAGCTTATATCTATTAATTGATGTTGCTATTGTGATTGCTTTGTGTCATGAAATTAAATCAAATCCTTCTTCTATGTTACATCCCATGCAGCGGGATTCGCGGGAGAACGGGAAAATAAATTTATTTTTATGGAAGAAGTGCTGGAAAAAAACTCTACTGAGAAGTGATACCATTTTGTTTAAGGTGCTGTCGAGTATAACAAAAATCATATTTTGATATTTTCGTAACAGCTCCAAAATCTTGAGTTACAGATAAAAAATCAGTTTTTCGTAACTTCATGCACTTATAAGCTAATAACGTGGCTAAATGTTAACCGATTTTAATTAAATTGGCGGAAACCATCAGTTTTTATCTAAAAAAAAGTGGGTTAGGAAATGCTAATACAACGCCATACTATACAATTTTTAATAATAATTTATTTTTACAGTTCAAACAATTTCCACATAATTAATTAAATAAATATATATCCGTTAAGTACTTAATACATAGGTACATTAAATGTCTTTCAAAATTTTATTTCAGAATTTCCATTAACACGTTTTTATTTGTTAAAATTTGAAATATTGTAATTAAATACATATATTTGTCTCTCTTCATGTTTCTCTTCTTTTTTTCACATCAGCTGTGCTTAAAAGTGAATAAAACTAAAAAGAGTAATGAGTGAGTGGTTGGTTTAATATTCACGTGATATTATGTAACGTAACAAATCGATTATAGATTGTAGTCAGTTGCTGTTGCTATTGTGGTCCCACTTGTAATCGTGTTCTGTATTCAATTAAGTAATTTATGCAGTGGAATTTACCCGTCGCATTTAAATGTTGTATTTCATTTTATTTTTTATTTATTTTTTTTTAAGCTTTTACATACATATCGCGCACTAAATCATGAACAGTCACAATACAAAATTTATCAAAATCGTTTTTTTTTTAGTAAATCAATTCACAGATCTAATCTCTAATGACCAATAAAATTTGGTTTTTATATACATATGAATGTCTTCTTTAATTAGTAAAATACTATTATGTTACTTGTGTCGCTTGAACGTAACCAACTAAGGGTTCAGTTAGACGTGACTCATTGTAACCGATAAATATAATTTTACAACATTGTTCTTGAAAAGAGATTTTGGCTCTTTTGAACATTACAACATTTTGAGTTGTGACTGTTTATGATTCAGTGTGCGATATGTATACATATTTACATATATTCATACTATATTTCTAACTTTGCTAATGGAAATCGTTTAAATATTTACAATTTTAATGTAAAAATAAAGAAAAAAGGTTCAAAGAATTTCGAGATTCTACGTACTTAACTATTTTAAACGATTTAAATGTTAATCCCTTATATTTTATAAGCAAAATATCAAGTTTTTTATATTCTTATGAATATGCTAAAATCTAATGGAAAAATACCATTAAAAAAGAAACAAAAAAAGTTTTAACTTGTCATATTTATAGACTTATTAAGGGTCAATAAATAATAACAATAAAAACTATTTTAGGAATTAAAAATAAAATAACAGAATGAAAAATTACTGACACGTGTTGGTTGTACTCGTATCTTGAAAGTCATGGAAGTATTGCGATTAAATTGAATAACTAGCAGGCCAACCGAGCGATTCATTTACTATTTTTACAACGTTGATATTGTTATTGTAGTTGTTGTTCTTATTGTGGGAATTGTAATTTAAATTAAAAATTTTTCAAATTGTAAAAAAAACGTTTTCATTGCAAATTGTTGTAAACAAGTTTTCCAAATATAGTTAATCATATACTCGAACTGAAAGTAATATTTATTTATATTTTTTTTTATTATGGAAATTTATTTTTATGGAACTAGATTGTTGAAAAGGTATTTAGAGTATGGTGCGTCACAAAAAGAGCCATAAGAATCGATTTATATATGAAATAATGCAATATTATTTCCGTTAACGATGCACAGTGCTTCTTTTGATTTTTTTTTGTTTCAAAATCATGACTTTTGAAATAAAGATATTTTAAACTTTAAATAGATATTGTTGAGGACATGTTGCTCCAAAAATCGCAGTCTTATTCGGTTAATTTTTCCGGTATAAGTTTTACAATTTTTAATTGTATAACTAGCTAATACACATTTTTGTATTATTTTTAATATTTAATGGTATGAAGTAGTTGACGTGTAGTATTTAGTCTGCTTAAACTATTCGTGTTAGTTCTTCTATTTGATAACTTTTAAGATTGTTCTCGTGTGTTGTTTTCAGCATGGCCTATAGAAAGTAAATATTTATTTGTCTATATCTTTAAAATGGTAGAAATAAGAGTCTCTAAATTTGCTTCGTGTTTAGCAAAAATCATCAGTTAAAAAGTGGGCGGAATCAATTAAGTGGGCATGGTACTTCCCACACAAACTTAATTTTGATTTTTGTATATCTTGCAAACGGTTAAAGAGGAAGTTTCTAAATTTGGTCTGAATGAATTCGAGTTAATACAAATCATCTGTTGAAAAATGGGCGAAATTAGATAAAAGGGCGTGGTATTTAAATAAATACAAAAAATAGTATACAAAAAAAAACAAATTGAACGATTCTAAGGGGCCAAGGCTAAATGTATTCGGGGAGAGGGTATATGTCTATCTACGGCGCTGAAGTCGAAACAATTTTGGAGAGTTTGTTTTTGACTTACAAGAAGAAGGCAAAAGACCGATTTAAAAGTGGTAGCTTTCAGAATAATTACGGAAAGAGTACACTAGAAATTACGTTCTCAAATATTTTTAACATGCTACCGGTTAATCTTCTAAACAATCAGAATAAATATAGAAGAGAAAATATGAAATAATATATGAAAAATGAGTTCAATAAGTTCATTAAGAATGTTTAATTAGTATTGCTTTCTTCTTTTAATTTCTATTCTATGTATTTTAATTAATTGTATTTATTTTTTGCATTATATTAAGACTATGTTTCTACAGATAAGCTATTTGGCTTCGCGGGACTAGGCTTAATGAAAATTTGTATAGTCATATATTGAAATATATAAATAATTATGGAATTCACAAAAGCCTTGTATCATTGTATTCGTTGTTAGATTGTACTGAAATTCAAAAGTTGTACGCTCGTTGTTGGTAATTTTTATGTAAAAATTTCCTTCGCTCATAAAATTTTTTTCTTGTGTTTTTAAAAAATTGTGTTGGTTTCCAAGCTATTAATGTAATCTGAATGTAAGTTGTCAAGCGAACAGAGTAATTAATACTAGTAATTCAAGCAACGAACGAAGTTATACGAAGTCGTGCGAATATAGTCGCCGTACAATGACTTGTCCAATTTATTTATTTTTATAAATATGTGCTAATTTTTGTTGTAACATCCGGTATGCTTTGAATTGAATAATTCTTTAAAAAGCAATCAATTATCATCACAACAATTCTATATAATTCAGTTTCATGTACTTACTCGTTATTTGATTACCACTTTTATCCCTTTCTCTTTAATTGATTATATAAGATTATATTTTTTTTGTCTATAACAGTGTTGCCGTTGTGTGATTAAAGTGGCAATTTTTAATAAAATATGAAATCTTTATTCTTATTTTTAATTTTAGAAAAATATTTTTGTACCCTATAGGTAGCCCTAAAGAACCTATAGAAAACCAAAAATCTAATCAAAAGTTCCTTGGGAAGGAAGCACACCAAAGCAGCCAATTTAACTTTTTTATGATTCAGTCACATAAACCAATTAGAATAGTTTGTATGTACAAAATCATGAAATACATTTATATATTTCATATATGGAAATATAGACCAGAGTTACCGTAACAAAGAGAATTAGCAAAGCGAGGTACAAAAAAGTGTCGCCAAATAGAAATTATAATAAAAGAAAGGCCACTCACTAATAACCAGATTGTATTACTTCAATTTCTTTATGAAAATCAGCAATATATTGTATTATTTTACTTGTTATTACCTCTCTTAAAATTTCAAAAACATCATCATTTATTGACGTAAATAAAATAGTATAGAAGTGACTAGATATATAGTGGCTAGAATATTCAAATAAAATTATTTTCAAATATAAATTTTATACTTCAATTGATGAGGTTCTATGCACAACACAATCCATAGGTTAATTAATCACCTTGACGCTCGCAGTGAATAATGAAAGCATAATATCATATCAAAATTTGACTCGAGTTATATTTGTAGAAATTAATGAAACATTGTACAACAAATAAAGTAATGCAATAAAAAGAAAAAGTACACTATATTTTACGCTTTACTCATAAAAAACCGAGAGATTATGTATTAGCAAATTTTTTCCAGTTTTAAAAGTACATAAAAAGCTATTTGATAGATCTTACATTTGGTGCTTTACCAAATAGGCGCCTTA
Organism: Wohlfahrtia magnifica; assembly: GCA_023159175.1. Lineage (NCBI taxonomy): Eukaryota > Metazoa > Arthropoda > Insecta > Diptera > Sarcophagidae > Wohlfahrtia > Wohlfahrtia magnifica. The sequence goes on from JAKWBJ010000189.1 coordinate 452,505, forward strand.
GCTCAGTCACATTTAAACGGATCTTAAGAAACTAAATATCATTGTATTCGTAACTAAACTTACTTCTCTAAAAAATGCATAAATAGTGCGGTCTCTGTATAAAATAGTTTTTAAAAACATCTCTAAAATTAAATAATTTAGAATAAATTTAATAAAATATGCACTTACTTAAGCAATGCAGATTCGTGCTTGTAGAATCTTTTTTTTGACGCGTATAATATAGAGCACCTTTCGTTATTGTCGCATAACTTAAGTTTCTGTAAGAAATTCGTAATTGTTTTTTAGGAAATAAAGTATTAAATATTACTTTAAAAAACCATAAAATGTTTAAATTCATTCCATTTTTAAAGACTGAAAATAAAACCGAATTCTAGAGAATAATGGGGTACACTTTTTTTTACTCTGTCTGCATACAGTGGTGGTCATATAATTAAAACACGATGGCAATCCCTGGTTACTTAGCATATTTTTGTTTCGTACGGTACTTTTTCACGAGAAATGTTTCTTTTGTGTCATACATACCTGATTCTGTGATTTTTTCAGTTTTTTTTTTTTTTTTTTTTTTTTTTAAACAAGTCGTTATTTAGTGAGAAACGTTTTTTGCGAATTGAACAAATAATTAAGACATATCTTGATTTAGTTTAATTTAAATTAATAATTTAGAAAAATTGAAATTTTTCTTTAAAATATTGCTGGTAATAATAAAAAAGTGTTTTAGGATAAAATCAAACATTTTTTAATCATTATGGGTAAGGCTCCAAGTTGTTCGGAAGAAGAAAGTAAAGTTATTAGTAACATAGAAAGCCCTGCAAAAACTATTAAGCAAATTTATGTTTAGCTTGGTTGCTCCAGAGAAAAGAACGCCGTAGCCCATTTAATGGCATTTGGCACAACAAAAACCGTTTCAAGAGCTCCTAAACAGCGAAAAAACACTAGATCATAAAAAGGGTATCTCAAGTTGATCCGTTCAAAAGTTCTATGGAGGTAAAAGTTGAATTGCAGTCATTACATGGAATCGTTTTTTCATCCAAAACAATTAGACGAGGACTCAATGAGTTTTCTTTCGATGAATACATTGCACATTTTATTTCAAAAAATAATATCAAATCCAGCTTAGAATTTGCAAAAGCCAATCTAAAAAGAAAGTTCTTAAAGAACATCCTTTCGAGTGATGAATCTAAATTTTCCCGATGGGATTTATTAACATAATTATCCAAAGTACAACATTGAAACAATTAAACATCGTCACCGTATACAAAGGCTTAAAGAACACAGAATAATACCTTTTGTCGAAGAAAATTTGAGTGTACTTTGGACTTTTATGCGCGGCATTGATCTAAAGCACACATTACGACTTGTGAAGTGTTGCTTGGCCAGCTCAGTACCCTGATCTCAATCCAATTTAGAACTTGTGGAATGAAGTTGACAAAAGTTTGAGAGTCAAAAGTAGTAAAAATTTGAACGAATTGTGATTAAATATTGAAGCGGCCTGGATATAAATATCCACTTCATTTTGCAGGAATTTGGTTGAGAGTCTGCTAAATAGATGTCTTAATGTGATAACAAAATAAAAGCTATCATACAAAATGTTAAAGGCAAATTATATATTAAACCTAAAGCTTTTCATATATTTTCTTGTTCCAGATATTCAAAAAATGTATCATTTTTTAATGCAAATATGTCATTCTTAGATTTAAGAAAAGAAAGAAATAATTTTGCTACCTTTTAACATATAGAAAATAAATGTATGCATAATCATATAACCACCACTGTATATGGATTGATCCTAGCTATCATACAAACTACAATGGCAGTTTGATAATTCAATGAGTTTTTAGATAAGATATATTTTGCATTAAAAAAAAAAAACATTTATTTCTCATACATAGGATCTAGTGGTTGCAAATCGATTATAATCGTAATCGTAATCGCGCTTAATCTCACCATTTAATCGTAATCGTAATCTCACTGTTGATTGCACGATTAAATTTAAAATGTTTCACCCACCTTGTTTCTGTAAAAAGGCAGCTAAAAGTACATACATAAAGTATATTTTTGCAGAGACTCTTCCAATAGCTGATTTTGATATGTTGCGCCAAGAATTTTCTTATATAGCAAAACAAAGATTAAAACAAATCTTTGCTATACAAAGCTATTCAAACGTTGAATCCATCTTCAACAGAATGCGAAAGAGCATTTTTAATAGCAGGCCATTTTTGCGCAAGAATACAATCTGCTCTTATTGACCAATCATTAAATGCTTTAATTTCTTTAAAGTTTTATTATATAAATAATGTAGTTTTTATGAAACGAGTATTGCTTTTGCTATGTTAAATAAATTATAAATTTTAGCTTTGTTTTAAATAAACCGCGATCTCGATTAACAGACTTTTTTTAATCGTTTTCGCGATTATGAAAAACTGCAATTAATTGTAAACCCTAATAGCATCCTTTAAGCGCAATACAATTAGTCCAGTGTTTCATTTTCATATAATACGCTTCACAATAGGTACTGGTTTCATTGACGATCTACTAATTTGAACCAAATCGTTTACCGACCAACCAGTAAATTTGTCGACCAATTAAATGGACTTAACGATAGAACAGAACTTTTTGCTTCACTTTTTCAATTTTACCACTTCTGGATAGCAGTCCAGAAATAAATAACGGAAGTTTACTAATTGTTCTTTGCTAACCAACAAAAAATGTAGGGCATTATAAAATCAATGTTAGCCAAACATTCAATTTTAATTTGTTTTTTATTTATTTTTGTTTTGTTTATTTGATATTTGAAAAACGTGTGCAGTGTCATTCGTGTAGAACTAGTTTTTCCAATTAATTTATGACTTTCGTTCTTACTCACTCCCATTCATTCCCTTCCTCTTCTTTGTTCTCTTTTTGTTTGTTTTGTTTCATTTTAAAAACCGAATAACGTGATACAAGTGTTTATAAGCAATTACGTAATTAGATGTGTTGATATGCATTTACTTTAGCAACAACTACAATGTCTGTATAACAATATGCATACAAAAAAAAAAAATATTAACAACAAAATATTTAATAAATATAAGTACACTATTTTTGTATGTGTGAATATGTGTCAATGAGAGAGTACTCGTATTAAGGTGGTCCACGTAATTTAATTAAATAATTGCATGCAATTGTATCGAATCCACACTGACTGCTGCAGTTAGTGTAAGAATTTTTTTAATGGAAAGGAGTAACCCATTAAATGAATATTAAATTTTATTGTTGTTTTGTTGTCTTAAATTTAAATTGTTAAATTAATTATTGGTTATTTGTCATATTTGAGTATGCATTTATGTGTACGAGGATATCGTCACGTATGCGTTATTTAAAGGTATGTATACGTGGTGTTCAATTTATTTTTATTATAGCACACATCACTGCAACATTTTTGGACTTAATGAGTACAATATTTAAAGAAAAGAACACAATACCCTCTCTTAGTGTTGCCTTTTTTAGAAGATAACACGAAAACACTATTTAAGGGCAATGGGTGTGTTTAAAGAGCTTTCAAAGGCATCAGCTACTTTTAAATTGTCACGTCTAATATAATATATGTATTATTTTACCAATTGTTATAAAATAACTGGACATTATCAAAAGCAAATACTTTGTGATTTTAAACTGTTTTATTTATTTATAAAGCCAATCACCTAATTTCACTAAAAAATATAACCATACTCGTAACAATATAAAAATTCGTATAATAACATAAATACTCGTATTCAACTTAGAAAAAATCATTTTGAACGTTGAATGCGACAAAACATAAGCACATCTTCAATAAATTTACTTAAAATATTAATTTTGCTAATATTTAGTTGCATAGCCATTATTTTTTTAAAGTTCTTTATATAATAATGTTATCATTAATCATGAATCGATCCATCCTTTACTTTGTGTATTGGCTCAATTCCATGGCCAGAAATGCATTCCCAGACGAAAACACTTCCTTCTTTATGTTTTACCCTATCTTTGGTATACCGAGGATTGATAGGTTATTCTTTTTATTCAGCTTAACATGCTAAATCCATAAGAAGATCTCACATTAAACTTGGATTCATCAGAAAAGATTACGATCTTCTATTAAAAGTATACCTAAGTTTACTTGCTCCTTTGTAAATTCAATTCTGATCAATCTGTTTTTGGCAGTGTAATAAAAGATCTTTTTGCACTTCGACATGATACTAATCCATCGTCTACAGATCGTGTTTGTGTTTGGATGCACGAAACATATAATTTTCCTGATCGTTCCGTTTGCTGATTTTCAGGGTTCTAATACCTCAGTGTATAGTTGTCAAAGAGCCTGATAAAGGGATATGGCTTATAATACGGTAAATAATACTGTGTTGAATTCCGAATTTGTTTGCGATTGCTGTCACTGATTCATCTTTATTATAATCATTAATTATTTTTTCTTCTAATTGCTAATTACTGTCAGCCATTTTTGTAGAATATTACAAAATATTGTTGGCTAGGAGGGACAGAGTTTGAAAGATTCGGTGCGATTATAAAGACATTCAAATTTTGTTTTGACGCATGTAAAATAGCGATTGTGTAACTTTAACATACATTGTTACTAATTTGTTTTTCTTTGTTTGTTTTTGTTTTACTTAGTAAAAGGAGGATATTATTATAGTTATAAATTAATAAATCAAATTCAAAATCGAATGAGGTTTTCTATGTTATGGAAGTAAGACGTTTCACGATTAAAAAAATAAAGTCGTTAATGCGGATATTTTCTACGCCCCTACGACCACGCCTTCCCTAAGCGACAGATCCTTAAAATATGAAATAGACATTTTTCTTAATGATCGTACTGCTATCGTAACTGGTATGACTCGTGTGTAATGTTACGCTCCTATGACCACGCCTTTCCTAAGCAACAGAGCTTTAAAGTGTCAAATATACTTTTTTTTTGATAATCGTACACAGGAATTAAAGATATGTTTTTTTGTGTATGAAAAAATGTTTAGAGACCGCCAAATGGAGTTCAATTGGCTAAAAAATTGGCTCTTAGGTGCAGTCTATTTTTGATGTCAGCACTATCTCCGCAGAATGATGTAAAAATGCTGACAAAATAGCAAAAAGACGAAACTTTTCAATTTCAAGGCTTGATGTATAATTAGCGTTGATTTGCATAATTTTGATTTTGGCGATATTTACTTTCAAAACCGCTTTATATATCTCTTCCTGTACAGAATCCTGTATGTCGACGTAGTCGAGATCAATTAGCTTTGTGTAAAGTCACCGTGTTATAACTTTAGGCAAGGTTAAGACACGTTGGAAAAGATAGTCTACGACTACGTTGAACAGCAGTAGGGAGAGAATACATCCTTGTTTAGGAATCGAACGACTGGCAATAATATAACGTATATACCAAAGTTCGCATTTGTGTACAGGTTTTAAGTGATGTCCATAATTTTCTTAGGAGTCCCTCTGCTGTCAAATGCATTCCAAATAGCCTAGTGTGCAAGTTGACACTATTGGATTTTTGCCATAGAAATCTATAAAAGCAAATTAAAGTGACAAATGTACTTCATAGACTGCTCACTAATGATTCGATGACTGTTCATATTATCCGCACCTGAACTGTGTGTTTGTTCATTTTGTAGCATTGGATTAAAAGCCTTCGGATGACGTTTAAATTTTGAGCAATTACTTTTCAGTTGATGTTGATGACAATTATTCTTCGCCAATTTTTGCATTGTGATTCGATTGCCACAACTCTTGTATGATATTGACCAGGACCTTAGTACTAGCTTCCGTTGTTGTCTTCGGCAACTCAAAAAAAAAGTTATCCAATCCGTCCTTAAGATAATTAATGGTTTCGGTTATTTCCCGCAGTTCGTGTGGATTCGTCGAGTGAGTGGGTTACGCAGTCCCAAAGATTATGTGCATTCGTCTCGTTTAATAGCGGTGAATAGTTGTGCTCCACACAGATCTTCAACCTAGTCGGTTTTTGTCGTAGCTTGTTCACCATTACTCTTCCGAAGTGGTTTGCAACTTATAAAGCTTCTGCTAATTAGTTTTTTGGTGATGCTATAGAGATTTTCCATATTGTTGTGAGGCTGCTGTAATCTTGTGCATCTTTTGCAAGAATACTAAACACATTTTCTTGTCTGGATTTAACTGCACGGGTTTTAACCAAATTTAAGCGTTTATATTTACATTAACAACTTTGTATTGCAATTACTAGAGTAGCATTAACGAATCGGATGCGGATTTTGGAGAATGAAATAAAGAGAATTCCTTCTATAAACGAAGAATTTGATATTACCTGTCCTTTAAAGACTTATGATAAAAAATTTTTTTATTCAAACTTTTCTCATACAATTTTCCGTTGAAAAAATTTTCTTTTATTGATCTCAGCATTTCATTCGATCATAAACTAGAACTTTTTGATTATATCTCAATAATGTTCTTATATATAAAAATGAATATGTGTTTGTAGGTAAGTTTGTTTGTTTGCTTGTTTGAACCTTATGTACAGCTAGACGACTGAACCGATTTTCTTGAAATATTTACTGTATCTCTCTGTATGTCCGGAAGGAACTATAGGCTATATAAATTTACAAAATTCAACTGGGCCGTAACACGCCCACACAAAGTAAATATTTATTTTTCTATATCTTTGAAAATGATAATAGAAAAAGTCTCTAAATTTGGACCAAATAGATTCATAGTCAATACAAATCTACAGTCAAAAAGTGGGCGGAATTGGACAAGTGGGCGTGATACCTCCCATACAAATTAAATATTGATTTCCGTGTATCTTGTGAACGGTTAAACAAAAAGCTTCTGAATTTTATATGAATGACTTAAAAGTCAACACAAATCATCAATCAAAAAGTAGGCTTAATTAGACAAGTAGGCGTGGTACCTCCCAAAAAAGTAAATATTGATTTTTGTATATCTTGAGAACGGTAATAGTAGAAGTTTCTAAATTAGGTTCAAATAAAGTCGAGAACAATACACATCATTAGCCATTAACTTGGTGAATTAGATAAGTGGGTGTACGCCTTCCATTCATACTAAATATTGAATTTTGTATATGGGAGAACGGCAACAATTAAAACAGCGTCTATATATGTATGTATGTACGTATGAATCTTATATACAAAAATGAATATATGTTTGTTTGAAGACTGTATCTAGCTACACAACAGATTCTACAGTGTCTTTCTGAATGGAAGTATAAGCTATCTCAAATGCTTGGTTTTGGACAGGAGGGGACAAAAGGTGGAAAAAAATTTAACTAAAATAAAAAATAACGTGTACTACACACTCTACCTTCATTCAATTGTCAGTTTGTAAAAGGGGTTAGTTAGTAGTTAACAAAAATTTTAAGACATCTGCCGAAAAAATGAAATAAGAATCAATTCTCTTCGACAACGATCCTGAATAAGTAATATGCATTACAGTCATTTTTTAAAAATTAAAAACCAAATATAGGAATGTTTGTCTCAATTATCAGATGTGAACTCTACTGATTATATGTTACCAGTTCTAGACATTAAAATCTCTTTAAATATCAGTACTAACGACATAAGCTTTTGTACAAGGATACAAGTTAAATGAGCAAGGATTCCTTGAGAAAGATTAGACAAGTAGTAAATATATAAATATTTATTTAAGATAATAATTAAGATGAGAGTAGCGAAGCACGCCGGATTCCAGCTAGTGATAAATAAAGCTAATGGCGTACAATCATTACGGAAATAGACTTGCTTTTATTAAGTTACCTAAGTTGAAAATTCAAAGAATAAGGCTGAGTATCTCCTTTCCATTCGGTTAATTGGTGGTGATATCGATTCATAGTTTCTGTTAAGCAAACATTATTTGTAATGTTCCAATTGGACCATCTCTCTAATTTCAGTTGTTAAGTTTAAAATATTAACGATTTGTTTAAAGTTATATGGTATTGTATGTTAAAAATTTACCAATTTTTAATTTTTATAGAGGTATAGAACTTTAAGTTGGCATTACTTTTCAAGATGGCGACCGATTTAACAGCTGTCAAGTGATTTATTCTCAGTTTTTCATTTTTCATAAGTGAATTTTTTTTCAATTTTCAATTTTCATAAGCGAATTTTGTTTAGCGATGAAGCGCACTTCTGGTTGAATGGCTACGTCAACAAATAAAACTGCCACATTTGGAGTGAAGGTAATCCTCAAGTGTATGTGGAAACACCGTTACATCCAGAAAAACTGACTGTTTGGTGCGCTTTATGGGCTGGTGGAATCATTGGTCCGTACTTTTTCAAAAACGATGGTGGCCATAACCTGACAGTCAATAGTGATCGGTATAGAGCCATGATTACTAACTATTAAATTCCTGAATTGAATAGCCATGTTGTCCAGGAGATGTGGTTTCAACAACACGGCGCAACATGTCACACAGCTCGTGCCACAATAGATTTATTGAAAGACACGTTTGGTGCGCGTAATATTACGTTTTGGACCGGTGAATTGGTCTCCAAGATCTTGTGATTTAACACCACTAGACTACTTTCTGTAGGGCTATGTAAAGTCATTGGTCTATGCGGTAAAGCCACAAACGCTTGACCATTTGGAAGACAACATTCGTCGTGTTATTGCCGATATACGGCTACAAATGTTGAAAAAAGTCATCGAAAATTGGACGTCCAGATTGGACCACATCCGCGCCAGCCGTTGCGGTCATATGCCAGAAATCATATTTAAAATGTAATGCCACAAGATTATCTTTCAGATAAATAAAATTCATGGCAATCGAATAATCCATCGTTGTTTTATTGCAACTTAAAGTTCTATACCTCTATAAAAAACACCCTATATTATAAAAAATTAGCATTTAAATCGATAATTATCAATTTTCTATAATAATTATATTTTACCAAATATATAAAATAAAAAGCTTCTACTAACTGGGAACTGTTAAGTTGTTTTTATTTCAATATCCCAAGTGCTAATTTAAACATTTTTTTAAATCTAAATAAATTATAAAAAAGATTACATGACAATCGCAACACATAATCATCCCATCTTAAATGCTTGAAAATTAAATTAAAAGACATTAAGACATTTTATTGGCCAACGTCTACCTCTGCTTACCTTTAGAAGGTCAATTTGGGGGGATCTACTAAATGCTAAAGACCAAAATCGTGTTAAGCGATGATTGTTTCTGTCATTTTACCGGTTGTGTATGTACGAGTATGTATTTCATGAAAAATATATATATTTTTTGTAACGTTAAACAACTGCAATGAAAATTTTATTTGTAACACATGTTTCATATTTATTTTTTCTTTATTTTTGCTTTTTATTTCAATTGAGTCACTGTCAGTGTGTAAACGTTAATCGTAAATGGTGGGAATCGGATTACCGACAATACACAACAGTCAGAGACAAAGTACAAAATGCAGAAACTAGTGTTGCAGCATTATTTGATTGTATGAAAAACACTTGCAAAACTTTTAAGCGTTTCTTATGTCAACAAACTGGCATAGAAAGGGTCTAGGTATTGTTTAGAGGAATAGTAAAAATTTGTATTCTACATATTTTATTTTAAATGGAAAACAATTTTTTAGGATTTATTTTTTCCATTTACAATTTCTTTTAATTGAATTTGTCACTTACTTTATGATATACGTATGTGTGTAGGTATGTACTCGTACATATTTATACTCTATATTATCGTTGACTTTAGGTGTTTTTTAATTTTTTGTTTTGTTGTTGCTAATGTTTTTAACATCAAAAAAGTCCTAATGTTAAACTGGATGTGTACTTATGGCTCAAGAGCTAACTCTTATCATACAATGTTTTCAGATAAGATATGCTTTTCAACAAGACCGTACCACAATTAATCCTAGCGGTCAGATCATACAAAATTTATGCTCTGTTTACTTGATAAAAGAGAGGCCTTGAGTTTTGAAAAAAATTATGCCTTTTGCTTCTATCGTTTCTTGCAATCGATTTTTTGACTACCACATCCACCTCATTTACTTTCCGATCTTTCTCATAACTGAAAGACGAAGATATCCATGTTTCCATGTATTTCATAACAAACATAAATTTATTAAATATTATCATCACTCGCTCTTATCGTGAATCAAAGGCGAATAAAATTTTTACCTGATTTTCTCCCATGAACAAATAAAGGCTAAAATACTCTACAATACAGTACACAAAAACAAAAACAATTCAGTGTTCCCAATCGAAATTTTGTGTAAATTTTAAGTTGAAATTTTGTGCACGATAAGGGCGATTATCACTAGCTAGTAGGCTGCAATAACCTCCTCTTAAAAGATATTTCGTATTCTACTACACAAAATATGACCAATATGGTCACCTCTACACTAGTGCGTTGTCCCATAGACAAAAATCAAAAAATCACTTATCACGGATTTTGATAAAATATTGCTACGTTTTAACCTTTTTAAAACGTTTGAGTTCGTTTAAATAGCCTTAAATAAAATATATAACACCTAGATGTTGTTTTGTTTTACAGTCTCTTTATTTATATTTGTACACTATCAAACTTATTTATCTTGCACTTAATACACAAATTTACTTAACAATTTTATTTGCGCCTTAATACGACTTTACTTATTTACTGTTAAATTACAACTGGCTGACGTATACACTACAACTTCCATTCATTTCCGTTAATTGGAAAAATGTTAGATTGTGTTACCGAAAGATTGAACTGGTAACACCGTTCAATACGAAATTGGGAACACTGTTAATAACACAAATAACAGGGTGATTCTGCATTGACACAAACCAATAGAATAAATGCCATAATAAAGTTTATAGCTAATACTACTATTGTACAAATTTTGGGTTACTTTTCTTTAGGCTCTATTTTTGTAACAGTATATATTTTTTAAAGCTAATTATCTGCTGAATTAATACTGAATGATTTTCTTTTGGTTACTTCTCTATATTGCCGCAAAAGGATGCTAAACTTAAACTAATAGTTTATTTTGGTTTTCAATTTCTTTGCAATACTATAAGCAAAATAGAAAAACAAGCTTTTAATTTTGTTTGTTGGTTTTATTTTTAACTGCTTTGAATAACGCATTTATTTTAATAAAAAGTTTAAATTTATTAAGCTTTGAAGGAGTATTATAAAAATATAAGAAACAAGTAATTTTTTATTTCTGTTTTTGAAAGTATATAAGATGTTCTATCGAAAAAAAAAAAAAATTAATACCAACTTTATTCTATAACTTTAAAAATTTTGAAATTTTAAAAATGTATAATTTAGATGATTTTTCATAAATTTTACTAATTTTAAATATCTTTAGGCAAATAAAAAATTTTAAATAATTTGGATTAAACCAAAAATAATTAAAATTAATATTCAAATTCAAAATTTTCAGTATAACATTAAATTTTCACCAGATAATTATTTTAAATATTAAAATTGTGTTCAAATTAAATTGGCCACTACTGTTGAAAAGTGCAATGGCTGATTAACTTTGACTGACTTTTTGGTTGTTTACATTTACTATTTACCGTTACTTTAAAATCTTGGAAGACGGGGTAGTTATGAATATTTTATGTAGAATCAATTCTAAAAGTAGGTGTTTCATATGTATTGCTAGTCCAACTGAGATGAATAATGGAAATTTGTCAAAAACATCAAATGCCGCGAACTACAAATAAGGACTTTCTACTCTTGATTGTTGGATAAGATTTTTTGAGTGTTTATTGTATATTGGGTACAGAATGCTTTATAAATCTCGGCGGGTACGAAAATCAAATAAAATTGAATTTTTGGAAAACAAAAAGAGAATTTGAAATGAATTTAGATTAAGAACTGGTTAATAATAGATTAGGTTAAATGTGATTTGGTAATACCAATGATGGAAATAGAACAAGGCGTTTTTTTACATAGTGATGTTGCAGCTAAAATTATTGGTGTTGATCAACGGTTTATATACTTAAAATTGTCTAATATTAAGAGTATTATCTTGTCGATCCCCAATTAATATACTTACATTTATAGAGATATTAACCATCAGTAGTAACATGAACAGTCAGTCACATTCAAAATTGAACGCTTCATATAAAAGCCAAAAATTATGTGTTTATTTTACCGTTTTTAAAAGAGTACAGTTACATTTTGTTATTTTATTTTAAAAGTGTAATAAACAGGTATAATAATAAATAAAAATAAATGTTGTTTTAATTTTTATTTTTTTAATGCTAAAACACAAAGATCAGAAAGAAAGTGTTAAATTTTGAATGTCGCTGACTGTATCTAATACATTATGAATGGTATTATATGCTTTATACTGTCCACAAGATTTTAGGTCATGGTTGCGAAATTATAAAAGTTTACCAGTAAGTATTTACAAATATTTAAAAAAATGTGTACACTTTTTAACTTAAAAATCTTTTTCCAGGCTGTTTATCATAAGAAACATTAGAAGTAAATTACAAAAATGTAAAAAAGGCGCAAATTCTCTTACGCGACATCCCGAGAAGATTCAAATAAAGATTTGGTGGTACATTTATTACTATCATCCGATTCAATGTTATTATCGCTTAGACACATCACAGTTAAAAAAATGCCTTTCAAATTTGGAGAAATATATATAACCTTCAGAAAATGAGTAAACGGGAGGAAGCAACTAGTTTTACTTCAAGAGAAGACTCGTTTTTAGAAAAATAAAATATTACGTTTTTTTTTTTTAAATTCCGCTATCGAAAATCTTAAAAACTAAATTATGGCTGTTCTTAATGATATGAATCTTACTGACATGTGGTTTTAACAGTATGATACCACATGTTACAGAAACACCAAAGCAATAAATGTATTGCGAACTAAATTTCACGAAATTCAAGCCAATTGGCCTCTGTAATCATGCGATTATAGGGCTTTGTTAAAAATAAAAGAATCGACATCGTACGCGTTGTCTTGGTGGGCATCTGTAATTTAAAATTGTCAAAGCTTCCTCTTTCGAATACAATAAAATTTTTGAAGATTTTCATATAAACTGTTTGTTTTATTTTGCTTTCAAAAGCAAAGTTCTTGCAGAAAAAGTTTTGTTATATACTCGTAACTGGACTTTTCAATTTTTAGAAGCGGCTTTGTTTGCTTTCTAAGTAAATAAAAACACTAATCTAATCAGTTTAATTTTTATTGATATGCTTATTATTCCTAGTGTGTCAACTAGTAAAAATGCACTAGTGTGTACTATAAGAACTGTTCTTAATGACAAGTACATGCTGAATGTCATAGCACAGACCTTTTCAGATGTATAATTTGTTAGAAGTTCATATTACACAGTCAATAATGAATCAGTGCAGTTTTGTTCTCGGCATTTAGCTTAGGTACTCACATGTGCCTCATAAAAAGTTTCAAGTTTTTAACAATTAAATTTATTTGGTTTCAAAAAAAGTTTTTCAACTAATATCAGCGACAACGATTTTTATAAAAAAAGGCTGGTTTAAAAATAAATTGTAATTGAATGAAATTTTCCTATCCGATATTCCTATAAATTAACTCTTATGGTTGAAAAGCCAGTTTTCCCTATCTTCATATACTTATCAGCTAATAACTTAGCTGAATACTATCCGATTTTAAGCTTTTGAGTGGATTTGGAAAGAAGAGAAGTAGACCTTTTGAACAAAATTATACTTCATAGCCTTGAGGAATATGTGTGAATTTTTCAATTGTCGGTAAACCATAAACTATATTATATATATGTATAGATATGCTAAAATTTTTGCTTAATAGAATTAGCAAAATATATATTATGGCGAATTTTTTCCCACCCTTGGCGAAATTTAACAATACGGAAGAAATTATTTTTTATTTGTTTTAAAAATGTCAAAAAAACTGATTTGCCGATTTTGGCGATTTTCTAAATTGAATTTGGCGAAAAATGTTATAAAAGATCTGACAACCTTGACAACGGTATTCAATTCAAATTCTCTTTTGCTTTTTTTGTTCTTTATATTATAAATGATGTGCAAAAGTAAAAATGTAGTTGTGTTAGTGAGAACATGGAAAATACTTTCTCAGGCAGAGTAAAGTTGATGTTTTAAATTATTGTTTTTAAATCAACGTACATCCGCTGCACGTGTGCTCTTTCATCGCTGTTTCAGTGACAACCAGGGTTGTCAGGTCTTCTTTATATTATAAATTATGTGCAAAAGTAAAAATGTAGTTGTGTTAGTGAGAACATGGAAAATACTCTCTCAGACAAAGTAAAGTTGATGTTTTAATTTTTTTTTTATTAAATTAAAATTATCATTTTGGTATTTTTATGTATAAAATTCGTGAACGTGGTGCATTTTAATGTGTCGATTATAGATGGCAGCCGAACTTCAATTATGTTCTCGGCAACGAGAAATTTGTAGTTGACTATATGGAACTGAAACTAATAGATTTTTAGGTTCTAGTTTACTTATGTAATGCAATTTTCGCCAACTGCAACGAAATATTTAAGTTCATAAATGGTACGAGAAAAGCTCGATACTTGACAAATGTTAATAGAAATTAACGTGTTTGCTTGAAAAATTCACACATATTCTCTAAATCCACTGAAAAGCTTAAAATCGGATAGTATTCCGCTAAATTATAAGTCTATAAGTGTATGAAGGTACGAAAAATGGTTTTTTACCCGTAATTAATGATTTTGAAGGTTTTTAGAAAATTTCAGGTATTTTATCTTCGTACTTTTTTGTCGCATAGTGTAACTTAGTTCCAATACAAGGCAATGTGAAATGTGTCGATGAAAAAGTGTATAACGTTTTAGATGTATAACAATAATGAGACTACATATCTATGTATATCCAAAATGTATTTTATATTAACCATAAAAATTATTTTTTATACTTTTCTAGCTTTCAGTAAACTATAAACTATGTTGTAGTAAACATTGTACACCTTTTGTTTTTGCTAATATTTTTGCTTAATAAAATTAACAAAATATATATTATGACGAATTTTTAAAAAAATATAAAATTTATTGCCAAAATGTAAAAAAGGTGATTTGGCGATTTTTAAAATTGAATTTGGCGAAAAAGGTTAAAAAAGTTCTGATAACCCCGGTGACAACTAAAACTATAAACGAAGGAATCTGTAATATATTATTTGTCAGTGCCTTAAAAAATTTTGCGTACCTTTACCATACATGTGAATTCGACGAATCTCTTTGACGACTAAAAGCAAGAGTGTAAGAATACGAATACAAAAATAATAAAAATCAAATTATTATCACAAATTAAAGGTATCGCTCCAAAGATTAACAAAAAATTATATTAAAATTAATCTCTAAAAGATAAGGCGCACGAAAGTATTTGACTCCTTAAGTCACGCATTAACTTTTGGACACATTTTTTACCAATTCTTCCACCTGAAGTACAAATGTTATGCAGTTTGGCCACCTTGAAAAATATTCGAAGTCTTAATTTTACTTTAGCCCAAAATTTTTATATCGGAAGAAGTTTAAGGCCGTTTGGTGAATTATTCTTTTTCAACAAGTCTTAAGTTATTTTGCCTGAACCATCTTACTGTTTTATATGAGTATTGGATTGTTGATAAATCAGCTCAGAAAATTGGCGACGTAGAGTAAAGCTTGTACAAAGAGAACAAGCGTTTTACAAAGCATTCTTTTATGTATAGGGTGGGCAATTTAAAAGGTTAAATTTAAAAATGCAATAACACAAAAACGGTTTGAAATTTTGCCAAATTTATTTTTTGTTGTGATGTAAAAGATTAGAAATAAAATATTGATTTATTCATATGGTGTCCGTGGCTGGCCTCACAGTGGCCCATTCTATCGGTCCAATTTTAGAGAACTTTTTCGAGTGTATGGAGTCGTATCTTGGCAACGACATCACGAATGTTGGCCTTTAAATGCTCAATTGTTTCTGGTTTTCCGGCGCTCCACAGAAAATAGTCCAACGGTATCAAATCGCAGCTTCTTCGCGGGCAACTGACATTACCATTTCGGCTAGTTAAACGGTCATCAAACGTGTGACTCAATAAATCGATTGTAGGATGAGATGTGTGGCAAGTTGCGCCATCCTGTTAAAACCAAACATATTTCACATCAATACCATGAAGAGCGGGTAAAAAAAACTGTTATCGTGGTGCGATAGGTGTCTCCATTGACCGTAATGGTTGCGCCGTCCAGATTTTCAAAGAAATATGGGCCAATGATGCCTCTGCTCCACAAGCTGCACCAAACAATCACTCGTAATGGGTGAATTGGCTTCTGTAAGACCACGATTGGGTTTTCTGAGCCCCAAATACGGCAATGTTACTTGTACCCACCAAGTTGAAAATGAGCTTCATCCAAAAAGAGGATTTTTTTTATTTTTTTTGCAATTTCCGACCAATTTTCATTGTTTTGGAAATAAATTTCCAATAAATAACAACGTTGCACAAGCGTAAATCGATTCATTTCGTTCAGTGGAAATAATATACTGAATTTTGTGACAGAATAGAATGTCATAAGTATAGGCAGACTCGAAATAACCGCTGGTTCAATTTTAAGCCGATAAATAGGCCACCCTATACATTTGTTAAATATTCCTTTTATGACAAACAGCTTCGTGAATTACCCACAACCTCAATTTGTTTGTCAGACAAGCAACTTTTTGCAAATTAATCTACCCTTTATATTGAAATACTTTTTTTAAACCTCCTCTCATGAATGCTGTGTAGTATTGAGACCAAGAAATAATAAAGTTCCTGAAATGTTCTCGCTCGCCATTGAAATAGCTGCAAAGGACACATTTGAGTAAATTTAAAATAGTCCACAAGACTTTTTCATTGTTTTTCTGTTTTTGATATTGACCCCATAATCCATCACCGTTTACACGATCAAGTTTTTCTTGATATGTTTCACATATATTGCTAAAATTGATAGCTGTGACGTAGGCGGCAAGCAACTTGAAATCAATTTGAAAATAATTTCTTTGTTAAAAATGTGTTTGCTAAGAAAACAACTACAAATTGTAGATGACAATTACGATCAGCTGTTTTCTTGAAAGCAACTTGAAGCACTCGATGAAAAGCAAATTTGATTATCAAGTTGGTATCAATTTTTGAAATTGTGAGTGTATTAGTAAAAAATGTGAGTGTATTAAAACTTGAAAGGCAAAACTTGATCGTGTAGCCCCCATGTAAGGAATTTAATGAGTAACTGTACTTTCATTCCTTTTTTTGTTTTAATTGGAATATTCGCGTTTAAATTTGTACAAAAATTTTCGTTTACATGCTTTATTTATTGAGATGTATGATAATAAAAATTATTTTTTATGAGTGGTGCCACATCTATTCTTCTTGTGCAGCTTATTTCTGAACTTAATGTGCAATTTGACAATAGAACAGAATGTGGAAAGTTTGAAGACTCTATCTTTTATAGTTCGCAAGATCCCCACGTGCTTCGTAAGAATGGACTTTGAACCAAAAACTCTCCTGCTACCTCTTACTAGTACCTAAAGTACAGCTTTTGAAAATGTACTATTGTGCAACACATTTTAAATGATGATAAATGTTAGCAAACAAAAAACTTTGCTTTAACAAGAAACATGCGAGTTATATCAGAGGAAAAGTCTTTAGTCTAGGTCCAATCTTTAAAAAAAAGTATCTTATCGTGCTCCAAATTTCGACAAAATGGTTTAGCGTTTACGAGTGATTGACTTTTGGCAAACTGAATAAGTAAAATTCTCATATAACCTAATTTTACCCATTTTTAACCTCTCCCAGGTCCAATTTTGACAAAGAGCATAGCCTATAACACTTTCGTTACCTAAATCTATCTGTGTTCGAAATTTCAACAAAGTCAGTTCATTTCAAATAATCCAATAAAAAAATTTATATTATTTAAAGCAAAAAAAAAGTCTTTCAATATTCTTCAGCTTTAACTTTTTGCACAAAACGTTTCATTAAAAACAAAAATACAAATAAAAATATTGGCATAGATAGCTGAAACCCTATAAGAAGTCTAGTAATGTAATTAAATTATTAACTACATACAGTCTGCCAATAATGAGTTTTCGCTCTGAAATTTTTTAGGAAATATTTTGATCTTAACTAATAAAAACCAATTTACCATTTTCTACTTAACTTTTTCAACTCCCATACTTTTGTTTATTCTGTGTGTTTAACGTTTAAGGAAACGTTTAAGCAATAAAATGCCGTTATTTTCTATCTGTGTTAATTTTTATTATCTTTCACAAGTTATTTGGTATGCAATTCTGGAATTATGCAGTTTATTTAGAAAATTAGTGTGCTAAAATAATGCCAGGAAAACGTTTAACGCACGACGTAATTCAATTGATATATTACAACCACCAATTGGGAGCAAGTGCTCAGGAGCTGGCGCAAAGGTTCCTAGTATCAAGAAAAACTATTTGTAATGTTCTTTATCGGGCTGAAAAAGAGAATAGGTTAGAATTAAAACGTGGTGGTGGCCCTACGCCTAAAATAAATACATGAACAGAGAGTTTTATGCTCAGAAAAGTGGACCAGAACCAAAAAGTTTCCATAAGAGAACTTCCGAAGGCGCTTGAAGAAGAGTGTAATTTTGTTGTTTTTCATAAAACTGTTCGGAAGACCTTATACAAAATATTATACAAAAATATTCTGCCAGCAAAAAACCACTACATTCTGCTGTAAATGTGGAGAAACGGTTGTCATTCGCTTTGCAGAACAGTTTGCATCCAGAGGACTATTGGGATGACGTGATATTTTGCGATGAAACAAAAATTATGTTATATTACAACGACGGACCAACTAGAGTGTGGCGAAAGCCGTTAACGTCACTGGAAAATCGCAATATCATTCCGACAGTCAAATTTGGAAAAATTTATAGAAACCACGATGGATGCTGAAAAATATCTTAATATTTTAAAATCTAATTTAATACGAAACGCAACAAATTTTTGGCTCTTGAGAGACAACACAATTCAAATTTTACCAAACAACGACCTAAAACACAAGTCGCATATGGCAAGAATGTGGTTACTTTATAGTTGCATGAAAGTCATAGATACACCTGCCCAGAGCCCGGATTTAAATCCGATAGAAAATTTGTGGGTGTATTTAAAGTAGAAAGTCGCTAAACGTCATCCTGCCAGCTTTAAAGGCCGCAATATTGGAGGAGTGGCAAAATATTCCAGCTAACTACGATTTAAAGAAGTTAATTCATTCCATGAAAAGAATACTACAAAGCGTGGCAGACGCAAATGGTGGCCACACCAAATATTGAAGCTTTAAACCAGTTTTTTTTTAATAATATTTAGTACAAAATACAGGTATCAATATTTGTGCAGAGTTTCTTGACTGCAAAAAAATGAAGTACTAATGGTTTCGTTTTAGTTTTTTTCTTGTTTTTTAACCAAAGTGGATTTTTGTTTTTTTTTTATATCATTGTATATAGTGTAAATAATTAGAATGTATTAAAAAAATACTTAATAATAAAAAAACATTATTTTTATATCAAACAAAATGAAAACATGTATTTTTCTTTAATGTGCAAGCTCGTTATTGACAAACTGTATGTATTTTATTTTTCATATTTTTTTGTTCATTTGTTTTTAGTTATCAGTACTGTTACCTCGACTTTGAAAATATTTTGTTGTTGTTGTTGTTAATATAATTAAAAATGATAAGAATTTGCTGTACAAAATGTTTTTTGTGTACTTTTCCTATCGGCTGTTACACATTTAATCTCTTAAATACAGAAGATTATAAACTTTCTTTTTAAAAAAAAAATAGAATTAGGGTACTCCGGATAGTGTATAGTCTGTTAGTGTGGTTGTTATGGACTCGATTCCCAGCATAAACTCTTGTCTGTTACACGTCACGTAACATATGAATGAGATGTTTTTGAAATTTCCGAAGAAACTCTAAAATAGCGTCCGGCAAACCAATATTAATGCATTTTACAATTGTGGTAGTATTTTGAGAGCTCTCACTCAGGCCATTTTGCACTGTATTTTTTCATAGGCTTTCTCTTTAGTTCTCTTTGGTTATTTTTTGCTTATTTTTCGCCTATGCGTGTGAGCACGAACGTGTGAAAATAGAAGAGAAGAGGTGCTCTTTGCGGGAATCTGCTCTAAAATCTTAAGTTAAGATTAAAAAACCGGTTTTTCGTACCTTATATATAAATTTATGAATTTAAAAAAAAGAATAACAGACCCTTTGAATCTGTGTGTATTTCTCAAGAAAACAAATTTTTTATCCAATTCTTTCCATATTTTCTATGTTTACAGATATTTTTCCTTGCTATTTAGTATGAATGCTTGGCGGATCAGACAACTTCATGGCATCATGTTTTTTGATAGCTTCTTGCTTGACACTTTCAGTTAAATCAGTTTTCAAACAGTAACATCTCAATTAAAATTCGTTAGGAACTACGATGTCATAGACCAATACATAAAGTAAATACATAGTATGTATTTACGTTGTACCAATTCAAAGGGGAAAGTCAAAACACAAGAAATTGCTCTTTTTTAAGCTTTTACTAGATAAAATTGCTTATCAATAGATTGAAACCAGCGATGCTCGCTCATATTGTTCAGATTACGAAGTTTTTCGGCTGTTTCGGCTGTTTCGGCTGTTTCGGCTTTTATTCTCTTCGTGAATATAACAAGCAGGGTTGCCAAAAGAAAAACTTCCTACCAAAAATTTTCCTGAAATGGTCCAAAATCAACCGTATCGCTAACCTTTCAATTTAATTATCAAACTGTACTTATTTGTATTGCTCTTATAATTCCTGGAAAATTGTGGTTGTTTTATTTTTCTATAAAAAAAAAACGTACGAAATTGTTAACATGCTATAAAATCTAGTATCTAGTATGCTAGACACAAATTTTATTTAGTTGCTTGTTAGCTGTCAACGAAGAAGGGATTTAGCGCATGTTTTTGTGTTTTTTATTTTTTTTTTTAATTTCAAAGAGATTTTGAAAAGAGATAAAATTTTGCTTACTACCCCAAGAAGAATTAATGATAAGGCTACATAAATTTATGCATGTTTATAATTTGTATGGATGCCTACATATTTCTTTACGGCATTTTAACTTCAGTGTATTTATCATTTTAAGTGTTTTGCTCTTTGTGTGTATCCCCGATTTAAATTTCTAATTAAATAATGCAGGATATTTTAGTATTGCTTTAAAGAGTTTTAAACGTTAAAGATGTCCAAAGTAGCTTGTTAGCCTAGACTAGCCGCTTGAAGTAATTACAAGATCGCGTAGGGTAATTGACGAATTCATACCCTCGAATATTACACAATTTTATAGACTTGATTCACATAGTGACGTTTAGTTCTTCATTTGAAAAATAAAACTAAACATGAAACGATCATGCCAACATGTTAGAAACCGCATCAATTGGCATCTATCTTTAACTGAAGTTTGTAGAATTTTTTTACGTTGACTTATGTGGTCGTCGAGGCAAAAGCAAGTCTCGTCCAAATCATCGAGACGACCAAAGGAGTAAAAGAGGGCTGTGTTCTATCCTCCACACAATTTCTGCTGCTTTTAGACAGTGTGGTCCAAAGGACAAAGGCCGAGGCACCCTATGACATCCGCTGGAACATGAGAGAACTCCTGTTTGATATTTGTTTGTTTGCCCAACGTTTTGAGGATATCTGGGAAAAACTTCACACCCTATCCGAAAACGCCAAAAAAGTAGCCTCACTGTTCACACTTGAAGCGCAGATATTCCAGGATGTAAACGTTTTTTCGTAGGTGAAGACGGTAGTTCTAATGCAAATATTGCGGTCCGAATAGACAAAGCCCGGAATGCATTTCAATCCCTGCACAGAATATGGTGTGACTGATACAAAACTGAGAAGCTGCGTCAAATCAATACCAACTGGAGCTCTACCCAAAAATACCGAAGAAGCCTGCAAACTTTCCACAATGGGTGCCTCTGCCGTCATCATCTTTTGGCTGAGTTGGATCACAGGTGGCCAATTACTTTCATTTGCTAACCAATTGAATCCGAAATCCGCAGACGTAAATGAACATGGATTGTCCATATATTGAAAGAGTCATCTGGTGATATTACGAGACAAGCACTCGACTAGAATCCGCATGGCCATGGAAATCCTGCCAGGCCTCGTAATACATGGGTGCGCATGGTTAATAATTAATGTTCATCTCGATCTTGACAAATGATCGAGTTAAGTGGAAATAATTCGTTGGCGCCCTTTGTTCAAAATAAGCACTTAATTTAAAGCTATTTAATTTAATCTTAAATAAAGGAAAGAACAAAAAATTAACCTCAAGCCATGTGTCCACTACCAAGTTTTCTTGCGGAAGTTGCTTCCAGAAGTGACTTCCAGAATTTTTTATCGTATAAACACGTATTAGAAGTCGACTTTCAGAAGTCACGGCTTGCACAAGTTACTTGCAGCAATTATGTGGAGACACGTGTTTTTTGCTTGCTGGAAGTAACTTGAACGACTTTTTGTGAACTGCAAGTGTTTTGAAGACTTACAAAAGAAGTCGGGAAAAGGTTTGTGGTATTCTCTTCTGTTTTCAGTTTTGTTTTCTGTTTCTTGAGTTCTTTTCCAAATTTATAAAAATGGACAAAACTAAATTCGTTTGGAGTAGTGAAAAACACATTTGGCTATTGAAAAACAAGAATTATGGAATACGTCCTCAAATGACTATAAGAATAAAATTTAAAAACAGAACGCCCTAAAGGCAATAGCCAATGATATAGACGCGCCAGAAGAAGAGGTCAAAAGGAACTGTTGCCAAAAATCGAACTAAACTAACTAAATGACGGTCTGTGGGAGGCAAAGCCAAGCTCATTTTAGTATCCTGCTTTTGAATACTTGTTTGGATTAAAGATAAAATGTATTCAAAATCATCCTTAGACATTCTCAGGAAATTTTTCAGCTGCATGGAATCTTCAGTTAGCAATTCTTCAAGTTATGAATTTTGGAAACTTAAATCTGCTTAAATGGTTTTTGCGAAAGAGTTACATATTGTTCACACAAAGAACAATAAAAGAAAAATTATATTTTCATTAATTTGGTGATGAAAAATATTTCTGAAAATTCTACTGATCCCACCAAATTTATATTGCATTAATGTAATCTAAATTGCACTTATGCATGTAATTAAAACAAAAAATTGTATAATTTCTGTTTTTCTTTTCAAGTGAGATGTACGTTTCTACGAGGGGTACTATTTATATTTCGGGAACTCGCAACACTAATGTCAATAGCTAAAATCTGGCAACACCATAACAAAGTTTGACATTTTTTAGCATAAACGTACTCACAACGTTCGAATGTACAATTGCTATTTGTTTTGTTTACAGTCAGTTAAGAAAATCAATTTGGCCAAAAAATGAAAATTTCAAGAGCAGGTTTTCTTCGTTGGATTATTTTTCATAATTTTCGACGTGGATTATCTCAACAAGAATGTGTCGATGAACTCAGTTCTTTGTATGGTGATAAAACACCATCAAAAAACCACAGTATATCGCTGGTGTAGTGAATTAAATCGTGATCGTAGTTCGGTCGCCGATGAATTCCGTGCAGGTCGCGCAATATCGGTTTTTGTGCTACAAAACATCGATGCAGTAAATGAACTGATAATACAAGATCGTCATGTGATTTTGCATGAACACTTAGTTGTAAAAAAATTTGTTCTCCTTGGATATCCCAAAATTTATCATAAGGCTTGCACCGATTGGTGTAAGGAAATGATTGAAAAGTTCGACCGTGATGCTTCAAAAGACGTGTATGAAATCGTGACAGGTGACGTGGATATATGTATGAGTATGAGCCGGAAGCAAAACAGCAGTCGAATGTGTGTTTACACAAAGACGAGCTAAATCCAACAAAAGTAGTTCGTGGAAAAAGCAATGAGAAGTAAATGATCGCCTGTTTCGTAAAACCAATCACCGAAGACGAATCATTCTCCATCATGATAACGCAAGCTTTCACAATCTCGTCAAACAGGTGAATTTTTCAAAACATCGAATTGATGTCTCATCCTCCGTAATGACTTCTTCTTATTCTCGAAAATCAAAGGTAAACTGTGTGGTCAACGATTTAAAGCTGAATTCACCCATTGTTTCGGAACAGAAATTTTGTTTCGAAACCTTTTTTTATATGTAGTTTGACGTTTCTATTTTTGAGAGAGAGAGAGAGAGAGAGCGAAAAAGAGTTAACTTACTTGGGAACAGCTTGAATTGGTTTAATTTTAATTTTTGTTCTGAAACAATTGAACTGTGCTGCCAGCCACTTACATTTTTTAAGCACATATATGTTATATGTATGTTATATGTACATATATATGTATATATAACACAATACATATCACTTGTTTTGCATTGTTTGTTTTAAAAAGTAACTGTTGGTTAATGTTATTATATTAAAAATAAAATTAAATAAATATTAACATGGAGTTATATGAATCAGTTGCACTGAAGCTTATTCCAGAAATAAAAAAGCCGGGCAGGGAATGCTTGTATGATATGAGTAACAAAAGTTGCAAAATTAATCATATGAAGCAAGGTGTGTGGTTAACAATAGCAACCTCCATTGGAATGGGAAGTAAGATAAATTTTGTAGATGATTATTAAAACAATTCAACAAGTTGTGTTAAATGAATTGCAGGAAGCGAATGCCAAACACTTTGGAAGAGTTTGCGTAAAAGATATAAAACAGCTAAAAGCAATTAATCCACAATTTGTTTATTACAAAATAACTAATATAGTGTGACACAAAGAAAACAAGCAAATTGCAATCATCTGCTAATGTGCTGCCAATTGTAAAACTAACTCGCCTTGTTTACAAAAATATTTCATATGGTACCCTCTTTTTTCCAGAACAATTGTTCGAAGTGGGTGAATCGTTTCAGAGCAAATTTTCAAAAAAATAAAAACAAGCATTTTGTTGCGAAACAATGGCTGAATCCAGCTTAAGAGCGCCGAAAAAGCAGTTGAAGCGTTCAAAAACCATATTTTGGAGGTGTCTCAAAAGGAATGGAAAAACTGCTTTGAGAAATGGCTTGAACGAATGCAAAAGTGCATTGATCATCAAGGGTAGTACTATATTTTGAAAACAATAGAGCCATTTTAATATAAAAATATAATATATATGTATTGAAAAAATAAATAAATAAGAAATATAAATAGTACCCCTCGTAGTCACCAGTCGGTTAAAATATTTCTGCATTAAATGAATACTTAAAAAGAAATAATTTATAAAAATGTTTTAATTTTAATTTAATTTTTTTATATGCATATATGTATAGTACATACATATTCATATATAGAATATATATTTTGTTATTTATTTTATTTATTTGCTTTGGTTAGAATTCTAGAAAATGTGAAATGTTCATGCATATAATAACATATTGTACACAAACACACACACACATACCCTATTAAACTGATATAAATTCGTTGTATGTACAAGTGTAGGTATTCCGATGAATATAAATTTTCGACATTTTGTATAAATTTCAACAACTGATATGAGTTGTAGTCGATGTCAACGCTAACGACTCCCATCCATTTTATATAAAAATATCAATTCATATACCGGTAACAGATACTAATAATAACAAAAACAACATTAATAATAAGAAAAACGTGACTTTATTTTAAATTTTAAATTAGAAGAGATTAATCGTTTCAATTCGTTTCGCTTTTTTATTATTCGATTTATTTTAATTTTTTTCATTCTTTTTTTTTTGTGAATAAATAGGAGCTAAAAATAAAATTATACGAAAAACAGCTATTTTTCATTTGAACAGAACGCGGGCTCTCGCATTGAAATACATTGACATATACCGGACTAAAGAAAAAAAAGAAAAAAAAGACTAGTCAAGAAACAAACAAAAAAAAAATCGTCAAAAAAACGCGATATTCACACGTTACCACGTCTTACTTTATAGTTTATTATTTTCGCCAAATGTTGATTAAACTAAAAAAATAAATAAATTAAGAAACAAAAAGGAAAAATTGCAAACAAATAATAATAATGATAAATAAAATTTAATGAAAAAATGTGATATGACCGTCTGTTTGTTTGCTTTTTTTTCTTTTTACTCATGCGAATGTATAGACTTGGCCAATAAAAAAAGTTGGTAAAAAATGTATCATGTGATCACCACATGTTCGCTTCACTAACTGACCAAGATCGTTTTATTTATTTTTTTTATAAATTTTTTGAAATAATTTTCTTTTTGTTCTTGATAAAAGAAATTGCTTTTTTATTTGACGGCTTATTTAAAAGATTTATGATTTTAGTGAATAACGGTTATAATTTCTATTTTATCAGGTTAATAACAAATACAATGTTAAAAAATATTTTATTCGTCATTTTCGATTTTGTTCCTATAGAGTTATCCGCTCTACTGCCCGTAGTACAACTCTTTTCCCACTGCTCGAAGCATTTCTGATAAACTTTTTTGTCCCCGAAGCATTTCTGATAAACATTTTTGACCCCTGCTGATGCAGTATAGTGTGCTGGTACTAGGAAAATAGGTTGTGGGAAGGAGAAAAGATGGAGTAGTATTTATGGACGTTTGATTTCAATTTGCTCATGTCGTAAGTGGCGGGGAGGACTTTCACGAGAAGATTGTTCCACAAACGAACAGTGCGACTAAAGTACGAATTCTTAATACAATGCGTTGTGCGATTCGTTAGACAATCAATTTCCAAGGGATGCATTCTATGAGAAATAATAATTAATTTCCTTATTCATCAGAACATATTCCGTTATAGTATCGATAGAACAATAAAACACCTACCGTCATTAGTAAGCACCTTCGACCTCTCTTGTACGCAGTCGTAAAGCTTCGAAATAGACTTTGAAGCACCGGCCCATACAAGAGAGTTGTATTCAATTTTAGGCCATCTTAAAAATCTAAGGCACATGAATGCTTCTTTCGACATTTGAAATATGCGATCGTTCCAAAGAACGTCATAGAAAATTATCATGCCCAGAACATCAAGAGCATCAGCATTTCTAAATATCTACATTACCCATAGTCACAGTTGAGACCACACCACATCTGTGTGTCAAAAACAAAATCGGTTCTTGTGTGCATTAAAACCGGCCCTATTCGCACGACCCTATTCAGAGATTTTTGCGTGTCATTTATATTCCTCCTCTTCTGTAAATGAGTAAATAGATTTGGAATTGAGAAGTAAAAAGTCATTAAGAAAGAAAGAAAAAAAGCATTGAATTTATCCTGAGCCCGTCGGCTGATTTCTTTATCCAGAAATTACTATAATAAAAGTTAATAAAAAATTCTCTTTGTTATGCTTTATCTAATTTGATCTAACCCAGATGCCTTTGTCAGAAATATACTGACTTTAACTGATTTTTAGCTCAAGAAATGTATATGGCAACTAGAGTCAATTTGAACCGATGTTCTGCAATATAATTATAGTGTTAAAAATTAACTAAAAACTTATTTAAAGCAAATTGTTTTCATAGTTCGAATGATCATGGTAGCCTAATATGTCAGCTTGGGGCAATTATGAAGACTTCACAACGACAAAGTATAACATGGAGGGTGCGAAGTCGACTATATTATGTGTGGTGACCATCCGTTCTGTATTATACAGAATAGAAGTGTAGTTGAGAGTTTATTCTACATATATAAATTATTCATTAGGAAAAAATTTGAAAATTTTCTGTATGTACTTTATTTACTATCCAGTATTTGTTCTGTATTTGCACGCCTCAAGTGCTTTTAAAAAGTTAACGTACAAAGATTCTGTCTATACAATACTGTTTTAGTCAAGAATGAAAAAAGATTTAAGATATTGTTACGAAAATAAACAATGCCTACCAAATGCTACCAATGCAGTATTATCTCTAAACTTTATTTTGGCATTTATTCTATTGGTTTGTGTCAATGCCGAATCATCCTGTTATTTGCGTTATTAACAGTGTTACCAATTGAGTATTGAACCATATCGATTTTGGGTGTTACATTTGAATTAACGAAAACAAATAGAATGCAGTAGTAAATACAAGAACATTCGAAAGTAATATTAATTGTATATACATAAAAGGCGTATTATGCATAGTTAGTAAGTTATAGTTTGGCAGTCATAGTATAAAGTCGTACTAAGAGTCGTGTATTGACTAAATTGAAGTATTAAGTGCAAGACAAATAAGTTGGATACAGTAAATTTATAATTGTATAAAGTGAAAGATAAATAAACGAGTGTGTAAAGTAAAGCATTAAACTTGCTGCATTTATTTTATTTTACACAATTTAAAAGAACTCAAACGTTTTAAAAAGATTAAAACGTAACAATATCAACAATAAAAATATAGTTTTATAAAAATACACAATACATAAATCAACATAAATATGAAATGTAAGTATATGTTTAGTGATATTAGATAGACAACATTTATCGCCTATTTTTTTAAAAAGCAATACAATTTTGTTAAAAAATAATAATGATAGACAGATACGATGTTCTAAGTACATGCCAATTTTCAGTATTGCTAATTGAGACGAACTTGATATTCAGCAGCGCTTACGCTACCGCTTCTAGAATAACTCTATCCTGTTAGCTAGGCTCAAGTATATAGACGATAGTGGAAAAAAAAATAGCATATCTGAAGGAACAAAGGCGTTTCATACTGTTAAAAACAATCACACATAAACAAACTGTAACATTGGTGGAGCTGCAAGGCGAGGAAAAAAGGATGATTTTAAAAAGGTTTACTCATCTACTAAATATTTTGTTATAGGTGTGAACTGTTGATGCATATATTTTAAATTCATAAACATCTCCCAAATATTTTTGAATGGATTACCTGATAGGAATCCATGTTCCTTAATTAATTTAAGTTTCTAAACCATGCTGAAAATTTGTTTTTTCTCATCGCTGGGATTCGAACCTGGACTCCCAGGTTATGTATTCTAGCACTTTTACCATTTTAATTTTAGCTTTTTAATTCTACTCTGTGTGCCGCTATGGTATGATAGGTAAGACACCCGCCTACCAACCAGAAGGTCCTCGGTTCAATACCAGGCCAAACCATCTTAAAAAAGAAAAAGTTTTTCGACAGCGGTATCACCTCATAACATTAGCTAGTAACTGGTTATGAGTATTACTTACTATTGAAAACTTCTCTAATGCATTTGCCGTTCGGAGCCGGCGGTAAATTGTAGGTCCCTTTCAATGAGTTTAAAAAAAGGATCGGGTGCAGCTCATTGACTGAGAGAAGTCCCCATGTTCCTTCATGGAATGTTATGTTATATATATATATATATATATATATATATATATATATAACTAGCAGAACCGGGCAAACGTTGTTTTGCCTTCGAATTTTATTTTCACTGTAAGTTTGGTTTGCATGCAAAGTCAGGGCTGATTGATATTTAGAAGAAGAATGAAAGGTGCACTAAATCGACATAGAAATTATTGTTCAAACAGAATTATATATTTCTGATAGCTGGGCTCGATCCGCGTTGCTGGCCCCAAATGTTTCTTTTATGTTGAACTGCTTCTTGTGAATAATTTTGGTATAAAACTAACATTCGATTCCTGGCTAGTTCGTTGTCTCCTGCGCGCTTGTGAGCGCTGTGAGCGCAGCACTCTCATATAATTTGTGTGTCGTGTACGGCGACCAATATTTGCACGTGAGCGTGGCATTTTGTACTGCAATATACGTTTCTTATGAAATTTTTTTTGTTATTGTTGGGGTAGAAAGGCTGCCCTTTATTGTCTTACCTGTTACTTATTTACTTTTTTCAACAGCTTTCAATAATACAATTAATTTACTTTCACTAACACCTTGGGTTAATTAATCTTCAATTCAATAAGTTCTTTTTTCGCATGACACCCACGAACTTTTCACGAAAAGAGGTTATGTATGAGTCGGTGTCGGGATACTTAACGCCGCTACACGCCGCCACACGCCGATCAAGCACTTAACGCCTTCAGCAAAACATAAAATAGGCTTATTGCGCAAATAGAGTTTAAAAAAGAGCGATAGATATTTATTTACTTTTTTTTAATATATTTTTTTCACAAAAAGATGTTACGTTTCAGTCGGTATCAGGCTAATTAACGCCACTGCACGCTGATTAACGAACCAACGCCTTCAACGAAACACAGCATAGTGCAGTAGTTCTTGAGTTACGGTGCAAAAACATAAAAAACTAAATATTGCGCCATCTGGAGAACAAACTTCAAACTACACAGAAACCCTCCTCACGCCCAATAGAGCATGTATATACAGTTTAGCGATCACGAAGATGCACGTCATTTTTATATAAAGGGCCCACCAAATAATTTTTTTTTTCAAAATGCTATAAAAAAATCTACTGAACATTTTCTCAAATATCTTTTTTATTTGAAAGTACAATCCTTCCGGTTAGTAATGGAAAACGTAGCGCCGTCCTGTTGAAACCAAATGTTGCTAATATCAAAATGAGCTTCATCTGAAAAAATGATTTTTTTTGACAAAATTGGCATCTTTTGTAAGTCGATCGCACGCAATATTTCCCAGTGTTGTTCCAGCGTATCACAACCATATTCGTTCAACGGAAGGATAAAACTGATTATCTGTCGAATCAGACATGAGCTAAGTGTTACCATTCACGAAATAAGCACTAGTTGAGATAATTATAATTATACTCTATAGATGTTGTTGGTCCCCTGTTTTGTATTTTGGTTTAAAAAGTATTGTTACTGTGGTTAAAATGTTCATTTATTTTGCTTGCTCAAAAACACAATATCTAAAACGGTGGGTCAAGCAAGACATTAAATGTCGTAGAGTTCAACCCACAGGGTAACTAAAGAACATGACGTTCTGCTCATATGTAGAAATGACTGAAGCTGCTCTCAGAAAAAATAGAAGCAAAGTTAAAGCAATGGTACAATATAGACCCACATTCAATCAATTAATTCAAGGCCTATGATTCTTAAAAGATCGATTGGAATATACAAGTTAACACTACCATGGAATAGTTATAATATAATATAAATTATTTTTAAGTGAATATCCCTACTTATTATTTTATATTCCTATTACTTATGGTTTCATATTGCACCTTCTTTTGTTACCTAAAGAACAGTAAACAGGTTATAGATACGGTAGGTACGGTATATTCCTATTACTTATGGTTTCATATTGCACCTTCTTTTGTTACCTAAAGAACAGTAAACAGGTTATAGATACGGTAGGTAACAAAGAAATATAATAATTATGGTTTTTTAATAAAATTAATTTATTCTTTACGGAATCACCAAAATTAAGACTTGTTTTATTTAATTTACGTATATTTTAATTGCAACTGATTCTGAGCCAATCGATGTAACAAAATATACCTTAGCCCTGGGTGTAGGCTATAAAAATAGATCAAAATTCATATCTACTGAATATTTTGTTCTACTGATTATTGAAAAAAAAACTCTATTAATCTGATTCAATTTCTATCCAGAAAAATTTCTTCAAATCGTCATTTGCTTTTTACTTTATCTGATTAAAATGAAGTTATTAAATAAGTTATTTTTTATTTTCCTCTTTTCAACTCGTGACTAAATTTTGTTCACATCATATCGTTCATGCAATTCTCCCTCACTTATGCAGTCATTCACTCATTTCCACTTGTGAATTGTTATCGTTGTTATCACTAAATGCCTTCTTGTATACTTACTTTATGAATTAATAATACCACCTTGATCAAAAAGTTCCCGTTACGATTTTAGTTTTATTTTATTTTATTTTATTTTATTTTATTCTTCTTTTTTGATAAGTTGGTACATATGTTGTTGATATTCCCGCTAAAGCTTAGCGTCATAGCTTGTAATTTGCAAAAGCTACATAACCAAGAGTAAATCTATCTATATATGTGTTGGCGATTTTTTACAATTTAAGAAATAGATTTAAATTTGAAACAACAAACTTGTATTAAATTTAGCCTAACAAACGGATTTAATGGTGCGCGAACGTTGGAAATATTGGAAGAGTGTTTCGACAACGATTCTTTAAAGAAAACGCTTACCAGCAGTACGAACGGTTCAAAAGTGGTTGTGAGTCAATCGAAGATGATGAAAACGGACTAAAATATTGATAAAGTAAAAGAAATGTTGGTCAAATACCGCAAATTAACTATCAGAGAGATGGCGAAGGACTTGAACATTGCCTATGGATCCATCCAAAACAATTTGGTTAATGATTTGGGTTTCCGTAGTGTAGGAGCAAAGTTGGTGCCCAAAAATCTCATTTACATGCAAAAAAAGACCGTGTTAAGGTCGCAAAAGACATGATTTGCGAGGCAAGAAAAGGATAAATACTGGAGACGAGACGTTGGTTTATGAGTACGACAAGTAATCCAGACATCGGGCAAGTGAATGGCGTTCATCAAATGAGCCGACATCAAAAAACCAGCCAATTATCACGGTTTTCATGGATTACAACAGTTTAGTGCATCATGAATTTTAGCCAGAAGGCCAGACAGTAAACAAAGACTATTATTTGGGCGTTATGAGACGTTTGCGTGAAGCAATTCGCCGAAAGAGACCAGAATTGTGGGAAAAAAACTCATGGATTTTGCACCATGATAACGCACCGTCGCACAGTGCAATCATTATAAGAATTTTTTTAAGAAAAATGCAACAAATACCATTCACTTGATTTGGCTCCCTGTGACTTCTTTCTGTTTCATCGAGTTAAAAAACCATTACGGGGAACGCGTTTTAACAGCCGAGAGGAAATAATGGAAAAATCGCAGGAAGCACTAATGGACATACTAAACACCGATGGGGATTACTTTGAAGAAGACAATATGGATTTAGATGAATAAACTTGTATTTTTAATTTTCTGAATAAATTCCGGGAACTTTTTGATCAAGGTGGTATTAAAGATATCGTTTAAAGATGTGAGATTACATCTAGAGTTCGGTCGATTAGCTCTTCTAATAAGCTAGTTCGTTCACTTACAACAAAAAACATGTGTGCAAAACAAAAATTTTATTTATGTGTGTGTGCGTGTGTTTAACACACATATTTTGTGTTGTAAATGAACGAACTAGCTCATTAACAGAGCTAAAGAACCCAACTCTACTCTACTATCAGAGTGCATATAAACATATGTATAAATTTTTTAAGATAGCTTCAGACTAATGTCTGAAGCATTCTTTATTTTTTTAATGTTAATTAATGAAGAGTTACAATTGGACTGATACTAAAATATATTTTTACTTAAAATAATAAATAATGCAATATTCAATAAATTTCACCCAGACGCAAAGTCAGCAATTATGTTTAAAAGTATTGCAACATAAGTTTATTACTTTTGTTGCTAATTTGCTTAGGTAAGCTTTAACGTGCAATGACCTGAAGTATTTAAATTTAGTTGTAAATATTTTGGTTCTTAACTCTTCCGCCCTTAAATTCGATCGTCCTCGATTGACTCAAAAGTAAGGTATTTCATTTATTCTCTTAACAGGTATTTTAACTTGATTTTTTTCAACCTGTGAACTTTTTGTGGGTTGCAAAATGAATGTTGTTATAGGTTTCCTCTGTAATCTCTTCAGTGTCCAAATTGTGTAGCTAACGGTGCCTAAGAGGGTAAGGGATATCATAACATTTCTAACCCATGCTTCTGTTTTAATGTTATATATCGCTTTTATGTTGTTTAAATGTAGCTCTTGGAGTGATTCTAATGGCAATACGCTCAGGCTCTTTTCTTCTATTGGAGTTTCTTACATCATTTTCATTCAAAAATATATCTGTAAAATTCAAATTTATTATTGTACTATTCTTTATAATTGGTTTTACAATAAGCTTTTATATAATATTTCACTTGTAATAATGATTTTAATGATATATAAAATATTTGTGTTATTACTTAGAACATTTATGTTCGATAATTCTAAAGCTTCTTCAATATTGTTAAAAGGCATTTTTCTTTTTATAATTGATTAATTACAAAATTCATTTCTTTTTTGTTTAACAAATACGAGTTTATTATATTATATTTTGCCCATTGTATGGCATGTTTAACATTTATGATTCCTTCTTTAGCTAATCTAATTTTATTTGATAATATTTCAATATTTTCATTTAAAATAAAATTATCTTTTCTTATGGAATTAGAAAATGTGTTAATAAGTTTGGTGATATTATTTAATTGATTACTGAAGTCAGTATTAATTATTACTTGTTTATTATTATTATCTGTTAGTTCATCTAATGTTTTGTAAATATATTCTGCGTCATCGTGGTCGGGGGATCCGGCAATAATTTTCCAAATTTTTCCTAATGTGTTAATTGATCTAGGTTTTCTTTTTGGTGCGTAGTTCTTAAGTGTCCCTAATAAGTCTATAGTTTGAAATAATTCGTATTTTAAAGTTGGTTGTAGAGGATTCGTCTCAGGTATGTATGTTTCAATATATTCTTTTGTTTTTTGCAAAAAATCGTCATAAGAATTTAGATCTATTTGATGTATAAATTTAAATGTTCCTTCCTGAATTTTTTCGTATCCGTCACATATCATCACAACATGCGAGTCCGTGTAATTAAGTATTTGAACTTCTGCTTTAAGCAGTGGTAGGAACAGTATTAAATATAAACTAATCATCCTTTAATATAAGTGGAGCAGCGGCAGTTGATTTCCAACACCCTTTCTTCTGTCCGAACCAGCTACTCGGGGGCCCTTTTGTTTCTGCTCACTATTCTTCGGGATACCGCGGGAACGTGTTGTCTTGCAGGACGATTTAATTTTTATGCGTACTGGATTATCCTTTAGGTAAACACTGCCCTATTTTTCGAGGACGTGGTAACGTGCTGACTTGCAGGACTATTTGTTTTACTACCGTACTAGGTTATCCTTTTGGCAACCGCGGTCACTGCTCGGGCGCCAATTAAACTAAAATTTTATTTTTAGTTTTTTTAAAATAGCTTCAGACTAATGTCTGAAGCGTTCTTTATTTTTTTTTTAATGTTAATTAATGAAGAGTTACAATTAAACTGATACTAAAATATATTTTTACTTAAAATAATAAATAATGCAATATTCAATAAATTTCACCCAGACGCAAAGTCAGCAATTATGTTTAAAAGTATTGCAACATAAGTTTATTAC
Source organism: Wohlfahrtia magnifica (assembly GCA_023159175.1). Taxonomy (NCBI): domain Eukaryota; kingdom Metazoa; phylum Arthropoda; class Insecta; order Diptera; family Sarcophagidae; genus Wohlfahrtia; species Wohlfahrtia magnifica. Next base: position 487,605 of record JAKWBJ010000189.1, read on the forward strand.
TTTTGTTGCTAATTTGCTTAGGTAAGCTTTAACGTGCAATGACCTGAAGTATTTAAATTTAGTTGTAAATATTTTGGTTCTTAACTTATATAAATCCAAACTCGTATTTTAACAATTACATATTTTACATTGATAAATTTATATGTATGTAAATACTTATACTTACATACACATATTTATTTACCTTTGTATGTTTATGTATATATTTATTGATGTAATTAGAGTTGGGTTCTTTAGCTCGCTTAATGAGCTAGTTCGTTCACTTACAACACAACAAGTCGCGGAATAAAAAATACAAATAATTTCAAAGTTTTCTATTCTATGAATGAGAGTTGAGACAGAAGAAAATTTTTTTTTTTAATTGATCAAAATCATAAATTTTTTCTTACCACAGGTTGTGATGAAAATTCCAGAAAAAAAAAACAAAGACGCACGTGTGCTAATTATCTTTCTTATTATTTCAAGCTAATTTCCGTTTTTATCTTTTTTTTTTTTGCTCTTTTGCTTAGACCCCTCATTTAGAGATCAGTCTGATGGTAATGACATTTTCAAAATAATGTTAATGAATGTGATTAACATACACTAGTCAGAAAAAGTCTGCGTACAAAACTATTATGCTCTTAATAATATAAAATTAATTTTTTTATTAAATCTTGTTGCACAGTTTTATTAAATATTAAAATCCAGCAAATAAAACTAATTATATATAAATTAATTACAAAAAAGTTAAAAAATTCCTTAAATCTTATTTTTATATATTTATTCTATTTATAACAGCATTAACAATATATTAGTGTTTAGTTGGATGGTCAGTTCTTTTGAGAACCACAGCCTATCTGTTCTGCATAGAATAAACCAGTTTTGTGGTGACTTCCAGTGGTATTTCCTGCCATTTAGTTGGCAAAACTTTTTTAATATAATTTTTGGTATTAAACCATGATGGAGAATTTTTTGCTCCAACAGATGCCATGCATAGTCGATGGGATTAAGATCTGGAGACTGTGGTGGCACACGTAGCTGTTTTGGAACATAAAGCTTTACAGTATCGGCTACGTTCTTAGAATCGTTAACTTATTCAAATAAAACATTGCTACCCAAACTCAGTTTCGTTAAATTTTGCTTCCAGTTGACCTTTAGAATGTCTAGGCAAGCTCTCTTGGCCACAGTGGATTTAATAACATGCAAATTATATACTCCCTTAACCGGCACATATTTTCTAACCATTACACCTCCACCATCGTGTTTTACCGTATCGCACAAATTAGCTTTATGTAGTGCTGTACCACATTTTCTCCACAAAGTTACTTTGCAAAAGTTGATGGTTTTCTACCTTTCCCGCAACTTCTTTGAAGGAATTTTCTTACTTTCTGAGAAAAATAATAAATTTTATTTCGGCAGGATAAATGCTTTTCTTTTAAAACCTATTGCAAAAAAAATGTTATTTCACAAATACACAAAGTTGACTAAAAATGCAACGAAATTGACAGCTACAAGTTGAAAAACAACGATTAATAGATTAATATTTGTATGTGTATGCAGACTTTTTCTGAGTAAATAAATGCACTTTTTTTAATTATGATGCCTAGCAATGAAACTCTTTTCTGTTAAAACACAAATTTTGGTAATAATATATTATAGGGATCTAAGACATACTACCTTAATGAAAAAGTTTCAGGAATAACCACCGTGTGGGGGTCCTATCGTTCCGATTTGAGGCGAGACCAAAAAAACGTCGTTTTCAGTCTAAAAATAAGGCAATGCTCACGGTTTTCATGGATTACAACGGTTTAGTTCATCATAATTTTTGGTCAGAAGGCCAGACAGTAAGCAAAGAGTATTATTTTAATATTATGAGACGTTTGCGTGAAGCAATTTGTTGAAAGAGATCAGAATTGTGGGCAGAAAACTCGTGGATTATGCACCATGATACGTTACACAGTTCCAAAATTATTCGAAATTTTTTGACAAAAAATGTAACAAATACCATCCAACTGCCACCGAATTCACCTGTTTTGGATCCCCGTGAAGAAAGAAAAAAAACTTAAATCGAAACGATGATAGCGCCACACGGGAGTTATTCCGGAAACTTTTTGATCAAGGTAATATGTACATTATCTACATGGATGCGAAAAAGCTAAGTTTGATCAAATGTGATGATATTTCTGGAAATGAAAATAAAGTGCAACTTTTCGCACAAGACACACAAAATTTTCAATATTGTCTTAATTTTGTTTCTTAGCTTTTAGACCACTGTATTCCACATAAAGTCGCACAAAAAGTATGCATACTACAGTTCCGCAGTGGTTTATATATTTCGAGGCAATCTATGAGTAAATAGAGCCTTGTTGGAGTCTGGTACTACCAACATGGCAATAACCACCGAACCATACAGCAAGCATTGTAAATGAGTGATTATTATACAACGTTCATAAAAAGCTTCATTCTACTTGTTAGTCTTAATTCTACTTAAGCCACACAGGTAATTTATTTGATAAATTGGACCATCGGGTACAAAAAAGCGGAATTCAAAACTGCTCTTGCTAAATAAATGAATTGCACAATAATTTAGCGAAACTACAACAAAAAAATTATTTTAAATGAAAAGCTCACTTAAAGAATAAATTGACGGCTCTATAATATATAAATAAACAATAACAATTTTTTTTAGAAAATTAGTTGCCAAATTCTGCAGTATGCCGAAAATTGAATTTTTTAGTTTTCTTTAAATTTAAAAAATATGTTATACAAAAGTTGATATATTTTTGTTTTATTTTTTGCATAGATTTACAATATATCGTTTTTAAAAGTGGAAACTATATATTTGTGTGTAAAATCCAATTTTCAGGAAGGGTATGTATACTTTTCTGTGCGGCTGTATATACTGTAATTTTTTATCGTAATTTTGTTTATTTCTTTCTTTAGTTGTCATTCAATCACGTTTACACGATTAAGCTGATTTGGTTGAAATTTGGAACATAGTTATATCTGGTAACGAAGGTGTTAAATAGGCTATGTCTTGTTTTCAAAATTGAACCTAGGAAAGGTTCAAATAGGGGAGAAATGGACCAAATTAGGTCTATGCAAGTTTGGCATAATTTTTAGCTCCAAATCAGCATTGCAAATTTTGTTGAAATTTATAACACAGATACATAGATCTAGCTGATGAAAGTGTAAATTTTTCAAAATTGGTCCTAGGAGGGATTAAAATCGAGAAACACGGGCAAAATATGTGCCTTTTCTTCTAAGCTGACATTTTTTATTCTTTTCAAACCAAAGTTTTTTGCTTGCCAACATTCCGATTTTGATGAAATTTTGACCACATATACATACATTTATATATACAGTGCTGTTCAAAAAAATACATTCACATACAAAACAACATATAAATTGGCCTATGCGTAAGTGAAGAAATATTTTATGGTCAGACGAAACTAGAGTTAATTTGTTTAATTCGGACAGAAGTAGTTTGACTATAAGAAGATCACCGAACACTGAATTCCTTCCGTAATATACAATAAAAACCATTAAACATGATGTAAGAAGTATGTATATTGGTATGTAGATGTTTTTCCTACCATGATACAGGGCCTCTATTTAGAATAGAAGGACTAACGGATGCCATTTGTTATACCAATATTCTAAACGGTCCTCGATTCAATATCAGGCCAGACCATCTGAACAAAAAGAAAAAAGAAAAAGTTTTTTCAACAGCGTTATCACCTCATAACATTAGCTAGTAACTGGTTATGACTATTACTACTATTGAAAACTTCTCTAAATGCATTTGCCGTTCGGAGCCGGCGTTAAACTGTAGGTCCCTTTCAATGAGCCCAAAAATAGAATCACGTGCAGCTCATTGACTGAGAGAAGTCCCCGTGTTCCTTCATGGAATGTTATGGGAATTATGTATATATATTATGTATATATATTCTAAACGACGTTATGATGCCTTACGCCGAATGGGAAATGCCGCTTCAATGTGTGTTTATTTTTAAAAAATATAATATTTCTAATTTACAAATATAAACTGTAAAAAACCTTTTTTACGATTTTTTTTTTTTTTATGAAATTTTTTGACACTTGCTTTAACACACACAAAAAATATTGCCTGTTATTTTTGTAAAAAAATTAGTTGCTGTACAGGCAACACCACCTTCCTCATAAATACATGGGCAAAGGCATGAATTTTTGTAACTTCTCACTCAGTAAACTGCGTACATTCATATATGGAAATTTAATATCTTTTTTAGCAAATTTCGCTTGTACAATAATTTCTTTCTTTATCAATTGCTATTTTCTACTCGTAAGCGCAGTTAAGTTTTTGAATATAAAAATAAAGTAAAACAATATAAAATATTTTATCTTTCCATCCCTCGCCCACTTTTCCATATTAAATGCCGAAATTGATTGAAATGTTTTGACTGAGACCAACCAACCAAACCACCAACCAGTTGCTCACCCGCTGTTCATTTGTGCTGCGTTTTCCGCATGTGATATTTTTGGAATTTTAAAGCATAACACCACAACGGACGGGTGTGGCAGACAAAAAATATTATAGCGCAATAAAATAAATAAAAAATAAAAAAAATATTTGTACATACTGTATGAATTTCATAAATACAATATAATGTTTATTGAAAGTTTATCTACAACAATAGCAACAGTTTACAAGTCGACAAAAATAACTGCACAACATGCGCAACTGGTGGCAGTGAGTGAGTGTTGCTCTACTGAAAACACTGAAACAGTAACCGGATATTTGATATACAAAATGCTAAAAATGAAAATAATTAAAATAAAAACATTACGGTGCATTTAGGAAATGCGAAAATATTTATTTGCGAAAGAGATTTGCATAAAGGTTCAGGCGGTAAGAAAATGTTAACATTTTACGCAAGAGCTGAATTTTTAAGTTCACCTGCCAGCTGTCATTCAACGTGGTTTGTTCAATAATTCAATGCTCAGTTGGGATGCTCTCTGAATAATCGACATTTTTTTTTTTTTATAACATAAATAACTTTTAACAAATTCAACTTTTATTCTGATCTTAAGAGCTTACAATTTCCGTGGTAGCAATTTTTAATCACATTAAAAACAATTTTCGGAGAAATATACTACAAATTGCGAACAATTTCGACCACAGTCATACCTCGAATCTTACTTACTTATTAAGAAGACCTAAGATTTTTCCAAAGAGCGTTTAAATTATAATTTTTTAATGTCAAATCCTAACATTACTTTAAAAGATAATCATGAAAGATTTAGAATAGGACAAGGTCAATAGCTTTCTGCCCCTCTATATAATTTGATACGTTTAACAAACATTTTTATTTTGAAATTAAAAGGAGTCTACCACGTATTATACGTCCTGCTTATACATGTATTAAAGTATCCACTCGATTAATCGAAATGATCGAATTATGAAAATAGCCAATTTCGAGTAACAAATGACTCGAACAATATGTGTCAATTAATCGAGCAACTTTTGTATGTAAAATTTGGGGTGTCAAATAGCAAATGTTTATGATTATTTAGCTTTGCGCTTATATTATCTGCTAAAATTGTATTACAAAATGAGACATGTAAATATAAATATCACTTCTTTTTATTTTCATTACGTACTTTTCGAACATAATTTTGCTTGCCTTCAGGTCAACCGTTACTGGTTTGTTAGACATTATGGTTAAAGTTTTTAAAATCAACCTAAATTCCGCAAGGTTCCACATTAGCGATAACTTTTTCAAATATATTTCAAAAACCAAAACAAAAGAGATTGCAACCAAATCGTGCAATCGATTGTTTAATATTAAGCCTGACCAAAATGTACTAGACGATGATCTCTAAGAAGAAGATTTGGATCTAAACGAAAACAATTTTCTAGACGAGCTCAACAAAACAATACAAAGTATTGCAAATTTAAAAAAATCTAATACAAAAATTATTAGTATAATAGACGATTTCATGTATTTAGCCAAGAAAAACTTTTTAATGCAACTTTATCGGTATCACCAACATCGTATCGCAAGGTTCTGTTTCTGCTCCTACGTTATTTCTTATATTTCTTAACGACTTTCTTCTTCTTACTTACAATCCTATCTACTCTTTCGCAGATAACAGCAACATTTGTCATTCATATTATTTTGATCGGGGCGAAAAGGATGATTATGAACGAAACACTCTCAAGCGATCTGGCGAAAATCTCCGAATGGCGTCGTGCTAATGCAAACAGTCTCGATTTGAATGCAAGCAAGATCCAATGTTGTTTTTTAACACTCAAACGGGGTGGTGTGTTGTCATCTGTATCCATTGGAATATCTACATTTCATAAGAAATTAGATGCTCTTGATGTTCTTGGCATTATAATTCACCGTGGCGTTCGTTGGATCGATTACACATTTTATGTGTCGAGAGAAGCATGCAAGCAATGGGACAGTGCAAGAAATACTTCACTACATCTGATATTCTTAATATTTACAAGACCTACCAAATAACCGACCCAAAATGGTACACAACTCTCATATATGGGCCGGTGCTTCAAAGTCTATTTTGGAACTTTTCTACCGCGTACAGGGGAGGGCTAAGTTACTTATTAATGACGGTAGAGTAGTCAACTCTATCGATTCGTTAGAGCACCGTCGCAATGTGGTGTATGTCTCGTTGTTCTATCGGCAGTATAACGTAATAACGAAACAACGGAATCAATTTCTAATAATCTCATATTTTCACATAGTACTAGTTTTTCTCGTAGAGCGTATCCCTTTGTAGCTGATTGTCCAATGAATCGCACAACGCATTATAGAGAGAATTCGTTTTTTTGCCGCACCGTTCGTCTGTTCAACGATCTTTCCTCTACAGTTTACACTGCCACTTACGACATAAATAAATTTAATTCAAACATCCATACTGGTTTCTATCCTCCTTTCCTAACCTACTTTCCTAGTACCAGCACAATGCATTACATGAGTAAGGTCCAACCCATGAGTGCTGGCCTCAAACGAAAACAAACATTGACCTCGTTTTTAAATAAAAAAGCAAAAAACCAAATACACATGTTTGTTTTTTTTCCATTCGATTAAATTCGTTGGATTCTTTGTAATTGTTTGCGTTATTCGAGTTATTTGAACAATTTAAAAACTTTACTCGATTAATCGAGTAATTTTAGAAGTTTGAATTCAATTGATTTCTTACTCAAACAAAAATAAAAGTCGATTAATTGGATACTCTATTATGTACATATTTTGTAAATGCCAATTATTGAGAAACTAGTTCCCAGTAGTAACCCTTTTAAACTAAAACCTCTTTTACATGCCAATGCTTAAAAAGCTTCTACTCATATACTAATGAAATAACGTGTATGAGTAAACTCACTGAAGAACATCAATTGGTTTCTTTTAATACGAAGTATTTTATCGTCAAGGTCATAAACCGTCAATGGAAACAGTATTTTCTTCGTTATTTCTAAATAAACTAGTTCCGAAGGTTTCCTTGTTTTAGACATGGACAAGAAAATGTTAGTATACCTATCTCTACTTGTCATCTGTACCTTAATTGCTGGGCCAGCAATATGTTCTCTGGAAGATGGAATCAGATTTCTCAATGTAAGCAATCAAGAGAGATGTGGCCGGTGGTTGATCGGTGGAGGACTAGTCAGCTAGTGAACTTGCCAAGACGGTGGATTTCAGTATGGTGGGTATGTTCTCTGGTCATTGTCTAATGGGTAGACATGCGGTCTAGTTGTGCAGTTACTACTGTGAGGAGGAGGTAGTAACCGCGAGGCACTTGCTGCTGGAATGTACGGCGCTATCGAGGGAAGACAAATTGCTGCTATATGTACTGGTGAGTACGCACGTTCCAGATATCGGGAGAAAAAGAGAGATCTACGCCTATTCCGACGCAAGAAAAGAGAATTGGAGAGGTGAGAGTGTGAGGATATTGAGTTGTACAGGAGTAGAAACGAAGCTCGTAAATTTTATTAGAAAGTAAAACACCTAACGGGTGGCTTTAGTGCTGGTACTTCCTCCTGTAAAGATAAAGATGGAAACCCCGTGACAGATACTGTAAACATACTGAGAATATGGGTGAACGCACGCCCAATGATCGGAATCTCAGTGTGTTATGTTATGTACATGTTATAAGTCTTCTTCCCATTGCATACAAAATTTTGTCGAGTGTTATATGTGAGCGATTAAAATGTAAAGTCGGCGAAATAATTGGACCGTACCAATGCGGCCTTGGACCTGGTAAATCTATCATCAACCAAATATTTACATTACATTTGTAGACTTTAAGGCTGCCTTTGACGTGATGCTGCTGTTAATTATATAGGCACTAACGACACCAGGAAACACATGCTACTTGCATATGCCGATGATATCGATATTACGAGAGGTAGCTGCAGTGTTTTCTAGCATTGCAAGAGAATCGATAAAGTGGAACTGGCAGTAAATGAGGAAAAAACAAAGTTTATGGTATCAACGAGCAAAGAATTGACGAGGTTGGGTTATTATATAAACCTTGATGACTATAACTTTGAGGTAGTAAATGAGTTCATCAATCTCGGAACCGCCATAAATTCAACATCAGTTTGGAGGTGAAACGAAGAAATTTTTTTGCCAATAGATATTATCTTATGTTGAGCAAGCAGTTTGGGAACAAAAACCTATCTCGAGTGACGAAAATCATATTTTATTAAACGCGTATACTAGCCGTGTTTTTATATGGCGCTGAAGCATGGATGATTACTCAAGCGGATGAAGCTATTCTTGGAGTGTTGAATGAAAAATTCTTCGTAAAATATAAGGGCCTATCTGCGTCAACGGAGAGTATCGCTATCGAATGAATTACGAGCTGTATGAGCTATGTTACTTAGGTGGTTTAACTGTCACTATTCCACTGACATGGTAGAATATCAGACACCTTTTCAACGCTTCATATTTTCTTAACCTGATGAAATGATTATTGGCGTCAGTCGCAGAGGGTTTATATTGTTAGGCATATCAAAATACAACGGTTACGCTGGTTAGGTCATGTAATACGCATGAATGAAAATGCTCCAGCAAGGATATCTTTCGAATCTATTCTCGAAAGAAGGCATAGAAGGGAAAGACTAAAACTCCGGTGGAAAGAGCAGGCAGAATAAGACCTCTCCAAAGTTGGTGCTAGAAACTGGAGAAAAAGCGCATTAGATCGACGTGTTTGGGACAACATTCTTAGTCAGGCTTCTGATCTTAATGGTTGTATATAGCCACCTAAATAAGTAAGTAAATAAGTAACGGTGGGTTGTATCGATCGCTCGTTATCGTTGTCCCGATTTTCTATTTACAGGGTCATTGTAGAATGCGGCGTTACAATGGGCCTAAGTGGTCTAGTCAAGGGACTGGCTGCCGGTTTTAACTCTTAGCCTAACGTAACCTTGGACATAAACTGGATATCTTTATCTAATTTTATTAAAATTAATATTGCAAATAAAATTAAATAAATTAAATAAAAACTTCAATGATAGATGTATCTCCCCAGCAATAATTACATGAGAAAATTTTTAATAATCAGAAATGGTGAAAACATTTAATGTAAAAAATTGGAAAATATTTCGAGTGAAAAATTATTCACGATAGGGGTGATTATTATTGTGTTTCTCTAACTAATGATTTACACAATCGTTTTCAAAGTAAGGTCAAGGTTAGGTTGATAAGGTGAGTTTCACTAACTAGTTGGTATGACTATGTTATGATATTCACGACAGGTCAATAATAACCTGCAGAGAAAAACCCCTCAGCAACATTCTCTAGTTTCCATTACAAGTAAATAGACAACTTGAGATTAAATTCTAAACCCTCTTAGATCTGGCTAATCGCATATACATTTGATGTTACATGATTTACTTGTTTTCCAGATCTTTACAGCTTCTACACAAGCCGTAGCTTGGAACACTAACTACAAGTGCCGTATTATGTTTGCCAAGTGAAGGTTTTGTAATCATGCCACAAGATTCTTGAAACTTTATAGTTAATAGTATAGCATCGTTGTGCCTTTGTTGTCAGAGCCCTCCTGTTAATCTCACCAAAAAATCCAATTACAATACTGTTGATATTTCTCTGCACCTACCATACTGTATGAGTCGATACTGAGTATTAATCTTGACTAAAGTTCAAGTGCAAATTTATTCTAAAATGACTCTTTGTAAAACTGATGATACCTAATTCAGCTGTTCAACGCATGGTTTACTCTTTTTTACGATGTGACAAATTACCTGAGCACTAGACCGAACAAGATGGGAACCTCATGATGGAGTTGCGCCACGATGTATGCTGATATCATAGTTATCATACGACAACAGACTATTATTGCTTACTTACCCAAATGCAGAAATATAATGCATTTGTAAGTATATACCATATGTAAGTAGTTTGAAAAACTATTATTGCTGTCCAGTCATCGTTTAATAAGACTGATCCAAAAGTTTTCACAAATCAAGCATAGTGCTTTAAATTGCATTCCAATTTGCAAGGTAAAAACATTTCGTACCATTTAATTTTTTTTGGTCTATTTATATGGTTCTAAGAAATACATATTTGACATTGTCACCAATTAATTTAATCAAATCAACAGAAACGAGTAGTTTTCCAATATGGAAATTTTCTTGTTGATTTTAATAATTGTCACTTAACAAAAAAATAAAATAAAAATAATAATAATAAAATAATATGAAAGAATCTGTGTTTCAGTCGTTGTGTTCAGTCAGTTGTTAGGTAAATGTGATCAGTACATACTTCTTTTGAGTTCGTTCATTCGTGTTCGTTCAACTATGGAAAAACACTGCAATTTCAATAGCAATCAGCCCTCAAATAGCAACAAAACAATTGTTGTAGTAACGCGTATGTTCAATGTACGAATACAATCAGACAGAGTGTTAGTCATTTTGACGCCATAACAATTATGATGACAATGTCGACTTGTTAGTTTTATTGTTGTTGTTCCTGTTGCTGTTGTTGTTGTTGTTGTTGTTGTCATATCTACAAATATGCATATAATTTGTATCCATAAATGTAGTAATTCAGAAAAATGCAAAGCCATTGTTAAATGCAATGATGGTTCGTAAAGGCTTTAGGTGTAAATATGATCGGAATATAAAACAAAGTAGAAAACTTCTGATTTTTAGAATATCTTTGAGCAGGATTTACCGTTAAGCTGAGTATTATTTTTGATGTTACATTAAAGCAAAAGTGAACTTTTTTTATCCGAATGGTAATAAATGCGAAAACTCATGTCTGCTATCCGTTATTACTGAAAGGATTCGTTACTCCATGACAAATTTTGTCAAGAAGAACTTACAAGGTCATTGGGAACCACTTAAGTAGGGAGTCTACAACATACATACATACGTTGGAAAAAAGTGTTTCATTTAAAGCATCGAGAGGCAAAGAGTTGCTCAGATCGAATTTTGTCTTTTGTTGTCACATGTCTAATATTTCTTAACGACTTTCTCCTTCTCACTTCTAATCCTATCTACTCTTTTGCGGATGACAGCAATATTTCTCATTCATATTCTTTTTTCGTAGACTGAGCCTTTTGGAGATTGGGACGAGAAAGATGAATATGAGTGACCTCCTGGTAAAAACCTCCAAGTTGGTTGATTTTAATGCACGCAAGACTCAATGTTATTTTTTTACACTCAGACGTGGTGGTGTGTTGTCATCTGTGTCAATGGGTAATGTGGATATTGAGGAATCAGACTCCCTTGATGTTCTTGGCATGAGAATTCACTGTGATGTTTGTGAATGTAAAGAAGCATTCAAGTACCATGGTTTTTAAAGACGGTGTAAGAATAACTTCACTCCACCTGATCTCCTTAATATTTACAAAACCTATATCCGACCCAAGATGGAATACAACTTCATGTATGGGCAGGTGCTTCAAAGTCGATTTTGGAGCTTCTCGACCGCGTACAGAAGAGGACGAAGATGCTCATTAATGACAGTAGGGAGCCAGCTCTATCGATTCATTAGAGCACCGTCGCAATGTGGCGTGTGTTTCATTGTTCTATCGGTACTATAACGGAATGTGTTCTGATGAAATTAAGGAATTAATTCCTGAAAATCATATGTTTTTACGCAGTACTCGTATTTCTCGTAGAGCACATGCCTTTGTGAATCGTACAACGCATTATAGGGAGGATTTGTTCTTTGGTCGCACTCTTCGGTTATGGAACAACCTTCCAGTGAAAGTATTCCCTGCCACTTACGACATGAGTAAATTTAAACCTAACGTCCATAAACACTACTCCCTCTGTCCACCTTCCCAAAACCTATATTCCTAGTACCAGCACAATGCACTGCATGAGTATGGGCCATACCCTGGGTGCTGGTCTTATGTAAAAATAAAAAAACATGTACGTACTCATACGCATAGGCCTATGCGTATGAGAGAGAGAGGAAGGAATAAAGAGAAGATAAACAGAAAAATACATTGCGAGAAAAAATGTTTAATTGTTAATGTTATTAAACATTTCATTCAACATGTTTTATTTATTTTAAATTTCTTAATTTGATCTTTTTCTTAATTGCTCTTTGTTGCTGTTGTTGTTGTTGTTTTATTATTTTTTACATTCTGTTGTTTTCTTTTATTGTTTTTGTTTTAATCTGTCTTTTTTTATTGTTCTTTTAAATTAACATTCCATGTAGGAACATGGGGTCTTCTCTCAGCCAATGAGCTGCACCCGATTACCGCCGGTTTAGAACGGCATATGCATTTGAGAAGTTTTCAATAGTAGTAATACTCATAACCAGTTACTAGCTAATGTTATGAGGTGATTCCGCTGTTGAAGAAATTTATTTCTTTTCAGATGGTTTGGTCTGGTATTGAACCGAGGACCTTCTGGTTGGTAGGCGAATGTCTTACTTACCATTGCACAGTTGCACACGTTATTGCTCTTATCCTTTAAGAATTTTCTTTAAAAATGTCTGTTTTTTAAAATTTCTATTAACTTACATATGTAAACATAAAAGTGTGAAAGTGCTCTTTCCAGTGTACACAACCATTTGTGTAAAAAACAAAATACAATTTTTTTAGTGTTGTCTAAGGGAGAGACTCTCAAATTAATACCACGGTTGCAAAATGCTCTGAAATTAGTTCGCCTGCTGCTGATTTAAAGCAAGCACTGACCAAAAAACACCAGTACCCTGTAACCATACATGAAGCCGTAATGTTCTTTCACAACACCGGTCGGCCACATGTTGCAAGGCCAGTTTAAATTATTAGAATAGAAAATATTGGTTGAAGAATTTTGTCTCACCTATAGTCGAGACCTTGCCGTGAGCGACCATCATTTGTTTTTGTCAATACAGAATGCTCTATGCTGCTTTGCCTATGTCAGTCAGTTGTAATTAAATCGCCAAAGAATACACTTCTGTGGAAAATAAGAAAGTTTGTGTATTAATCGTTGAGTAAATTGGTTTAAAGCCGAAGCATGTAATAAAATTAGTTTGGATAATAAAGACTGTAAAATAAATAATAAATTCGCTCCATATTGTTTTTTTTTTTTTTTCGATAATAAAAAATAACTCAAACGTTTTAAAGGGTAAAATATGAAAATATGTTGCCATTAAGATAAAAAAGGCCATAGCTAACGATGACCAATACTTTGGATAACTTCATATTGTACCAATTTTTAACAACAAACATATATAGCAATATTTGCGGAGTACCTTTTACATACAATAAAATATTGAAAAAGAGGAAAAATATGTCTTTTGACCTATTGTCTCCACTATGGGGCCTGCCGCTGTCTATAGGGTGACTAAAAGGCATACCCCACACTTTGCTCGTGAAGCTTGATTCTATTAGGTTCAAGACTGTAGCGTGTCGCGTAAATGTCTTTATAGAATGTCACAGCGCCTTTAGACGTCTCTGGGGCATCTTAGCCGATGGAGCACTGTCGGTGAGTTAAGTATTTACCCAGGAAAGACAGAACTGGTGTTGTTTACGCGGAGGTAGAAAATTCCGTCTTTTTCCCTACCGCGTCTGTACAGGGTGGAACTTGGGCTGTCGGATAGCTTAGTGTTTAAATGTGATCCTGGACTCAAAGATGTCTTGATTCCAGAACACACCGGCTAGGGCGGCAAGGGCGAACATTGCGCTTTACACGTACCGCATGGTCATTGGCAAGTCCTGGGATCTCAACCTTAGAAATTCCTAGTGTATATTTTATACGGTGTTTAAGCCCATTCTTATGTAAGATGGAATCTTTGACAGAACCGTGTTTGTATTACCGAACTGGCTTTTTCGGTGGACATAATGGCTAAGCGGATGGTCATGCAGCCATCTTGCGGCATTTGGATACAATTCCTTGCAGGGTGGATTACTGTACATCCAAACCCTTCCTGGACAGAATATTCTCTGTGGCAGTTCAGCAGAATCGTGCACTAGGCTCGGGTCTGTCGAGGGGTACACAGACGGGTCAAAGTCCTCGGAAGGTATAGGGGGCGGTGTCTTCATTTCCGCATATGTGGTGAGAGTATCTTTTAGACTTCCAATCCATTGCAGTGTCTTACAGGAGCAGGTATCGGCGATAAAGAATGCCATGGACTGGTCGATGCTGTTATCCGGATCTGTACAAACAGTCAGGCTGCGATCAGGGCGCTGTCAGGTGTCTACTCGACGAGATAAACGAGATGACGAGGCATTCACTCCGACACTCGGGGGAATTATGTGGGGAACCAACTAGTTAGGGCGGGATCTCTCCTTGTCAACGAGGCGATTGACTACCTTGTTAGGATGCCACTTTCCTCTTGCAGACTTCAGGTTCTGCGATGCATGTTGGGCAATGCAAAAGTGGCGGAATGAACACACTTGCTCTGTATAGAGGCAAATCTGGCCTGGTTCGTTTCGAGCTGGTGCGCAGACAGCACTTCCACTTGGACGCTATGGGCATCACAGTGGGATTAGTATTGGACCCAAAAAAGCTGGACTCGTGTCTGGCTACCCGTTGTAACTAACTAATTAGCCAACCTAGTTTAGAAAAATTTTAATATGGACCCAAAGTGACAATAAAATATCTATCAAACAACAATATACAACAAAGTCGCCTGACTTCAAACTAATTTATATTTAAAGAATAGTATACAAAAGAATAGTACATACATGCATATGTACATTTTATATCGGCTTATGCTTTATTTTTTTTTTTAATGATCGTTTGAAATTTCGCATACTTATGTACATATATACCTACATTTCTTTATTGTTCACTGTTTTCATTAATGAACATTATTTACAGAGGAATTCCATATATGTATGGATGTATGTGTTGTATCCTCATTGAGTAATATCTCTTGTCTCATTATATACATGTTTGTAATTAATCTCTTTATTCATATCTCTGAGTAAAAATAACTGTTTAAAAATAACTTAGCAAATGCAAAACAAAACACAATCATCTCGCCATTAATTTACGAATGGAAATTTTTCTGTTTATTTACTGGTTTTAAATTTGTTTTTTTTTTCTCTTTCTCTCTTTCTTTCTCTTTAATTTTCTTAGTGTGTTTTATTTTTAGAATTTTGTGTGTATGTGTGTGTGTTGTTTTTTTAACTAATTAAAGCTATTCACTTATTTTCAATTTTGTTGTTTTTTTTCATACACAGCCAATTACTCATAAAAGGTTAATTAAGTATCGATGTTTTGTTGTTGTTTCTGTTGATTGTGTGTGGATGTGTGTCATAAACAAAATACATATGGTATGTACATATATATGTATGTATGTATGTATGCATATGCAAGTACATACATAAATAATTAATTAACATTTATGAGTATATAAAAAACAACAACACGTGACTCTTAAATAAGAAATAGTGTTCAACTGATGTGCTGGTTGCTGTTTTTCGTTTTGTTTTCAAACATTGGGCTGACACGCTGGAATCGCGTGAGGCATTACGTCAGCTGAAATGAATTTTTATTGAATAACAACAACAACTACATAAAAAATTTAAAATTTAGACACAAAAAGAAATCAACAAAAATATAATAAAGCAAAAATATTTTAAAAATAACATTTTAAAAAACCCACAACTTTAAACACAAACGCACGTACATATGTATGTACTCACGATTATTATTATACGAAACGTGCATAATAATCAAACAGTGGCTAACAAAAGCGAAAAGATAACTTGCATCTTTTACGTTTGCCTTTTGTTATCACTGTTACACTCACTAGCCTTTCACTTACTTAAGGAGGGGGAATATTAATTTGTTTATGAATGCGTGACTGTGTGCACTTTTAAATTATTTATTGAGGTAATTTTGGATATACTGTAGCCGACAATAGTCTGCGTATGGCTACAATATTTTCTTCTTTTTATGAATCCAAAAGCATTAAATAAATAATAATTATACAGTTTTGTTTCAAATCTGTTCTAATAAAAATTAAAAAAATTATTTAAAAAAAAAACCTATAAAACACATTGGCAAAAGCCTACATACGACAAAGATGCAGTTGTTTTTGACGTTAATTAATAACCTTCGTGTTGTGTTAAAAGATAAATTGATGGATAGATTTTAGTTGTGATTTGGGCTGTAATGGTAAATTTTTAAATAAAATTTTGTCATATTGCCTAGAAACTCCAATTGATATCAGAAATTTAGAACTAAAGTACAGTAATTAATAAAAATCTTTTGTGAAATATCAGGGCTGTTAAATTAAAGTAACAGTTCAAACAATATCTAAAAACTATAAAAACACGCTAAGAAAACTCAATGGCAGAAAGGCGAGCTTTATTGTAAAGGAGGTGAACAGAAACCCAAAAGTTTATGCCACAAAATTTGGCAAAGAAGTAACAACAAGATCAGAAGTTACTGTACGTCCTTGTACTATTGAATGAACATTAAACAGGAACGGTTATTATAGCCGAATTACTCAAAAAAAAAAAACAACAAAACAACATCTCATCTAAGCAGAATCTCGAAGAAAAATGGTAAAATATATATTATTTATTTAGTTGCACATTCTTGTGTGCTGCCTCAGAGGTAGACCTTCTAGCACTACAAATAAGAGTAGGTGACTCAAACGTTCAACTTTCTCTGTCAATTTATAAAGATCCACAAAAATTATCCAGCTGTCTGTCCTGCGCCATATGACGTATCCGTAACCAAGATAGACCTCTTTTCCGGTACTTAGCTTCCACTGATCTACGCCAGTGATTCTCTCGCGGCCCACATTACGCTTGCTCTGAGGGTTCGATTGTAGGCTAAAGGTATGACCGATCAATGTTCATTTCCCATTACGAATTTCCTTCAAAATTGGTTTCTGGTTGCTAATTTATAGCAAATCGGTATTAGATATGCGTTTGGACCATAATATTTTATTTATCCTTCTCAGACTTTTGTTAATAAACACCTTCAGTTTTGCCGCACCGAAGTTAGTTCTTTTCATGTTACACAACCACATAGAAGGGCAAATTTTACGAAAGAGTTAAATATACTCACTTTGACTCATTTCGCTATTTGTGATGAGTTCCATACTTTGCCTAGTGAGCTATTTACATGTTGTGCCTTATTAATTCGATTTGTTACATACGTATTCGCACCATCGTGCGTTCCAATAATGCTTTCGAGATACGTGAAGCGAACAACGTCTTCAATTCCCATTCCGTTAGGACCAAGGGGGCAGATATCATTTCCGTGCATAGTTGCATGTCTCCCATAGAACGCATCTTCGGGTGGCGGGTGGAGGAATCCCCGGTAGATATACAGTGTAGGTGGGAAATAACATAAGACCCACGAAGAAATAACATTGATGGTCTGACTCACATTGAGCGGTTCGTAGTGGGCATCTTCACATTAAGTTGAAGAATGTAGCACCTGTTCACCATGTTAGGTGCAGCTACGAGCGGGCGTCGGTCTGGCATCGAGCGGTTCGCTATATAAAAGTATATATGGCCGAGATGTTAGCTACAAACGTATTCTTCCAGCGTTAATTGGAAGGTGCTCAAATGTAATATTAAGAGGCATCTACATAAATAGATCTTAATAATGGGTGTTTTGTTTTAAAGGTTCATAACTTTAAGTTGGCAACACTGCTTTATTTGACAACCGATTTAACAGTTGGTAGTTGCTTCTTGTTTAGTTTGGTTAGAAATTTCATTATGAATAAACATACACCAGAGCAACGCTTAAAAATTGATATTGACATTGAATTTTCATTCAAAATGTTGTTCTCCGATGAATCCCATTTCAGACCATTACATCCACAGAAAATTACTGTTTGGTGAGCTTTATGGTATGACGGAGTCATTGGTTCTTATGTCTTCAAAAACAATGAGGAATGTTACTGTCAATGGTGACCGATATAGGGACATAATTAGAAATGTCTACGTACCTCAATTAGTTGGCATTAATCTTGCTGACGTGTGGTTCTAAAAGAATGGAGCCACATGCCACACAGCGTGTGCTACAATTGATTTACTCAGAGAAACTTTTGATGAAATAGTAATTTCACGTAATGTTCTAATTAATTGACCACCAAGATCGTATGATTTAACCCTATGGGATTATTATTTTTGGGATTATGTAAAGTCACTTGTTTACGACGATAAACCGGAGACATCAGCATTCGAATAGTTATTGGCGAAATACGGCAGCATAGTTTGTGAAAATTGGTGTTCAAGATTGGGCCTTATATGCGCCTGCCTTGGCGGCCACATGACCGAAATCATATTCAAATATTTTATTCAACAAAGCCAGTTTTATTAGCTTTTTTCTCACTTTGACTTTTTATTATCGTTAAGGGCGCCACTAAGAAATTATGTGCAAATAGGTAGGTATGAAAGGCGATACCGAAATTCCCCACCCAAATACCATAGAGACCTACGAGGGCGGATTGATATTGAAGCTACCTAAGTAGGAAAAAACATTTTTTTTTTTGGTTTCAAAAATCATTCATTTCTCAACATAGTCTCCTTTTAGCTCAATACGCTTAGTAAGACGATTTTCTAACTTTTTTATACCATCTGAATAATACGATTTTGGAAACTCCTCAAAGTACGCATTAGTTTCGGTAATCACTTCTTCATTTGATATGAATCTTTTTCCTGTGAGCCATTTTTTCAAGTTTGGAAACAGGAAAAAGTCACTAGGGGTTAAATCTGGACTATAAGGTGGATGATCAACCAATTCGAATGGGATTTCTCGTAGTTTTAGCATCGTATCTAATGCTGTGTGAACCGGTGCGTTGTCTTGAAGAAAGAACATTTTTTTCTTGTTTAAATGTTGTAATGAAGTATTCGTTACATAAAAGAAATTCTATATTTTCTATTAAGAATGGAGTATTGCTCGTTTTATATTATTTGAAATACATATTATATCAATTATAAGAGTATTTGAACATTGTTACGACTTTAAGAGAAACTAGTATAAGAAAAGTAGATGTAAGAGAATATAAGAACATATTGAGGAGTTATGGATTGATATAGGCTTCACTACTACTTCAGTTGTACTTGCGCCGTATTGGTGTTCGGACATGATCGCAAGTTTTTATAGCTTCGATGGTAGAAGTACATCACTACAAGCAGGTCAACTCCGGTAGTGGTAGAGGAATACTACTGGTTACTACAGTCATAGTTCCCAGACCTAGTAGTAGTAGTGGTAGAGGTATACTACTGGTTACTACAGCCATAGTTCCCAGACCTAGTAGTAGTAAGGCTAGAGGGTTACTACTGGTTACTACAGCCGTAGTTCCCAAACTTAGTAGTAGTAGTGGTAGGGCGACTCTACTGGTTATTATAGCCATAGATCCCAGACCAAGTAGTGGTAGGGCATAGGGATACTACTGGTTACTACAGTCATAGTTCCTAGGCGTATTAGTCACTAATACCACTAACGAATGCAATAAAATAAAAACCAAAGTTTTAGGACGAAAAGGGTTGTTGTCTTCGGGTATCTGGTTAAGCACGCACGGGAACATTCTAAATTGGAAAAATATTGTACTTTGCCGGTGTAGGTGTTCTTTTTTTTAAGAATAAAATTTGTTAAAAACAATAAATAAGATACTGTTTAAATGAAAATAAAACAAAAGGAGTTTTCTTGAATCCTGGCGAATCCCTGAGGTCTATCCCAGCAGATTCTGTTATAATGTGGTCGTTTTTCCTTGATTGTATCAACCAATTGATCCAATAATGCACAATAATACTCTCCTGTGATTGTGGATCCCTTTTCAAGATAATCGATGAGCAATATTCCGTGTGCATCCCAAAATACCGTGGCCATAACCTTGCCAGCCGATTTCGCTGTCTTCGCCTTCTTCCGAGCACTTCCACCAGCTTCCAACCATTGCTTCGATTGATTTTTGGTTTCAGGTGTGTAGTGGTGGACTCACGTTTCATCAACAGTTATTAATCTACGCCAAAATCAGCAGGATTATGCTTTATCATGTCCAAACACTGCTGTGAAGTGATCTGTCGAACTCGTTTTTGTTCAACACTGAGCAAACGCGGCACCCATCTTGCCGGTAGCTTTTTCATATGCAAATGTTCATGCATGGTATTGTTGCAGTGCTTGTTCGGCCCCGTTTAAATTCAGCAATCCAATATTTTACCATATAAACTGACGGAGCAGATTCGCCGTAATGTTTATCAAGCTTTTCTTTTGTCTGTTTTGCCTTTCAAATAATAGTGTTTAATCACTACACGAAATTCACTTTTTTCCATTTTCCAAGAAACACAAAAGTTGCTTACTTCAAACGACTACAACAAATAAACTAATCGATGAATTTGGCTAAAATTTTAACAGCTGACGTTTGACAGACCGCCATAGCGCCATCTAGCGCTAGGTAGCTTCAATGTCAATCCGCCTCGTATTGTGGAAAAGATCTTTACCTGGAAATGAAAAAGAAAAGCGTTGCTGTTTTTTAAAAACCAATGCCATAGCTTTAACCTCCACTTTGACTTTTTATTACTGTTAGGGGCATCACTAAGAATATTTGTGCATGTTAAAAAAAATATGTAGAACAGTCTTTGAGAAAATCGCCAAAACGTCGAAAATCGTTGATGATTTTTAAAAACCGTACAATAACTTTGCCTTATTATTATCGTTAGGGGCATCAGCGGATAATCATAATGATTTCTTAACAACTATTAGTAAATTTAGGCGATCCATCCATTGACTCTAGTTTTTATATTGTATAACAATCTTCTAAATTACATATGTACATACCATATACTCATATAAATATTGTGTTGATTAACTGAATTTAATTTTAAGAACTTCCTCTCATTAAAAAAACTTTCTTGATTTCAAATAATCGCTTAATTTGGATGTGGCGGCGGAAATTATAATGATTCCATAATATTTTTTTTCAATTTGACACCATTTCTCATTACCAACAACAGTTAGAATTTTTGTTTTGCGTATTTCACTCTTTGTTTTAGGCGTTAGACATCAAAACAACACCAGCAACAGCATTGAAAATAAGTTTAATTGGTATCTAGTAAATATTTTGCATAATACGTATTGTTATTTTCATTGTTGTTTTTAGCACAAGCCAGGGAAAAAGATGTAGAACGTGATATAAATAAAAATAAAATAATAAAAAAATTAAAAGAAAATAAATTAGGGAAATAAAAATTTGATTTCTTTAAAACAATGTTGTGCATATTATTTTTTAATTAATTTATTTGAGTCTATAGACAAACTCGAAAATTACAGTATAAATTATTTAAATAAGAAATTAAATTACATTTAATAGTATTAACATTATGAAAAAAGTCAATATGAGAATAAAGTTTATTAAATTCAGTACAAATTCTCGTTAGTGGATCAGAATTGGCATAATTTGTTCGAAATACATTAATTGAAAGAAGACAAAAATGACGTGAGGGACGAGACGGAATATTAAAAGATACATTATAAATTAAGAAATCAGAACTTACATTTCCTTTTATCAAGTTTAAGACAAACGTTACATTTAACATTGTTCTACGGCTTTTAAGAGTTGGCAACTTTATAAGCGCAAGTCTACTCCTATATGGCGGCAAGTTAAAAGAATTCCATTGCAGGCTCCGAAGACAAAATAACAGAAATTGTTTCTGCATTGTGAACCTTATACATAGGATCTCATATTCTAGAATGGGCCTCACGAGACTAGTAAAAAGGTGTTCCGTTATATATGGGTCTTTAAACTCTTTTGTCCAACGTTTTATAAATCCAATGACTGCACGTGCTTTGTCAAGTAAAATTCCGAGGTCAGAGACATCATCCAATTTATTTAGGATACTCGTATGTCCATTTAGGACATATCATCATATGTCATTCATATGATTATGTCGAAAAAAACACATATAATTAAATTTTTTGGATTTAACACCAAGAGCTAAAGGCATCCAAGTCTTTCTGTGGAAGAATATGATCATCATAATCATTATAACTTAGAAAAATTTTTACATCATCGGCGTACATTAGAACATTACTGTATTTTATAATATTTGGCAAGTCGTTTATAAAATGAGAAAACGGCAGTGGGCCAAGATGGCTTCCTTGAGGTACACCAAATAGAACAGCAATTGGTTTAGTAGTAAGACCCTTAAAACATACAGTCTGCCTTATATATCCATATTTGGCAGGTGAAAGTAAAGATACTACTTGATAGCAAAGATGGTCAGTTATTATTTTTTCAAAAAGCTTTGAATTACACTCAACTTAGCAAAGCCTTTATAATTTGCGATGTTATTTTTACAGCTAGACTTCAAGAACGGAGTAATGAACGAGTTCTTCCACGTTGTTGGAAAATATCCACATTTTATTGATAAATTAAAAATGATTGTCAAAGGCATAGCCAGTGCTCCAGAACATTTAATATGTATACAACTAGGAATTCCATCAGGTCCAGATTTATAAGAATACTTAAGCTTACATAAATTATTGAAGACTGTTAATTCATCAATAAATGGAATTGTTACAGATGGTAAAGACAATTCAGGTAGTGAAAAAGACCCCGAGTCATCAAAACATTCCTCAGAAAAGGTTGTTGAAAAAAAATTAGCAAATAAATTGCTTATCTTTGTGTCATCATCAGTTTCGACATCATTATAAAGGGTCCGCCATCTAAAGTTTTTTTTTTCAACTAGTGCTTATTTCGTGAATGGTAACACTTAGCTCATGTCGGATTTGACAGATAATTAGTGTTATCCTTCCGTTGAACGAATATGGTTGTGTATACGCTTAAAGAACGCTGGGAAATATTGCGACATTACTTTGAAATCATGGTAATGTTGCAGAATGTGTGCAAAAATTGCGTACGGATTTTGGAAGAAGAGAAGCACCATTAGCTCCGTATGTTCGTTATCTTGTGAAAAAAGTGAAAGAAACTGGCATCCAAAAAGAGTGCGTACACCCGAGAATATTGCAGGTGTGGCAGAAAGTGTTCGTGAAGCGCCATCAACATCAATTCACCGTCATACAAAATCCAATTGGTTCAGGAGTTGAAGCCAACTGACCACCCAATGCGTTTTCACTTCGCTAAGTGGGCCTGCGATCGATTTACAGAAGATGTCGATTTTGCCAAAAAAAAATCATCTTCTCAGGTGAACCTCATTTTGATCAAGCAAAATTGACACATTTGGGGCACAAAAAAACCGTACCCATACATTGGAAAGCCGATACACCCGAGACGAGTCACTGTTTGGTGCGGATTTTGGTCCAGAGGCATAATTGGGCCATTTTTCTTCGAAAATGAGCAAGGAATGGCCGTTACAGTCAATGGCGATCGTTATCGGGCCATGTTGAACGAATTTTCGTTCACAAAAATTGAAGAGGAGGATATTAGCAACATTTTGTTTCAACAGGACGGCGCTACGTGCCACACAGCCGAAGCTACACTCGATGTTTTGCGCCCTGTTTTTGAAGATCGCATTATCAGCCGCAGAGCTGATGTCATTTGGCCACCTCGGAGCTGCGATTTGACACCGTTGGACTATTATTTGTGGAGTGCCGTCAAAGATAAGTCTTACGCCAACAAGCCAGAGGCAATTGACGCTTTAAAGGATAATATTCGTGAAGCCATTGGTGAAATACAGCTGCACACAATCGATAATGTGCTTAAAAATTGGACCGATCGTGTAGGCTACTGCATGGCCAGCCGAGGCAGCCATTTGAATGAAATTATTTTCCATTATTAACCGGAAGGATTGTACTTTCAAATAAAGAAAGAATTTTGAGAAAATATTCAGTAGTTTTTTTTTATAGCATTTTAAAAAAAAAAAAAAAAAAGTTATTTGGCGGACCCTTATATCATTGCAGATGGAAATGTCTTCGACCTTTTCTTAGAATTTACAAAATTTATAAAACGACTTATCGACTTAAAATTAATTTGGATTTTTTTAAGTAGTTGTGATAACATGGTCGATTAATTGATTTATATTGAGCACGGGCTACAGTATACTTTTTAAAGTCAATGTTGGATCCAGACTTTTTATACATCATATATAACTTGTTTTTTCTATTTTTAACAATGGACAGGTACTTTGAGTTCCATGGAGGGCCAGAATTTTTAAATTCATAAGTTTTAAGAATACATTCATACATACACATATAAATTTGGCTGTAAAATTCTCCAATAATATTGTCAATATTTGCAGGATTACATATAAGGTTCGAACACAAAAGTAAATTCTCCCAGTCAATATTGTTCAATAGTTCAAATAGTATATTGGTTTAAAGTTTATTGTGCTGTTGTTGGTTATTTTAAAACTTAAAAAAAGTGTTTTTTTTTGTTTGTTTTATTGGTAACAGAGATGTTGTCAGCGACATTTAAAAGTTTATTTACCATATATGCACGTTCTATAGTCATATGTTTTAGTTCACATAACAAAATACAACAAAAGAAATTACGACAACAATACGTAACTTAACGAAAACACGACACCACCACACATTGTTTATAACAATTTACATACAAAAATGAATGCTTATGAAAGTACTCGTAACATATTGTTGTAGTACACAGGTAGACAAACATACATATGCATGTGTGCATGTAAATATCAATATGTAAGCAACTACAAATATGGTTATATACTCAAACATGCATACTCCCATCACTATATTTATATCTACAAACACAAATATTTCAATTTTCTTTTACTTACAAACATACAAAGTGTTTCGTTTTAGGGCATATGCATATGTACATACATATAAATGTATGTATGTATGTATATGTCAGACTTAGAAAGAGTTAGGCAAACAACAACAAAATACCTTACACAATCAATACAATATAAAAAACATGTTATGAATAGAACACTCCTTCCTACAACATGTGTATACCTGCTATACATACATACATACTTGGTCTAACAGTTTTAAGCTGTATGTATATACATACATGTATACCTGCATACATATGTACATATGTATGTAAGTATGTTTAAAACAAAATCACTAACACGTGTGGATACGTGACAAATATTTTAAAAATGTTGTTGCTTTTATTGTGTCTGTCATGGCTGGTTGCGTAGTGGTTGTGTTGTTGTGGTTGTTGTTGCTGTAACCAACAACCCCACCAGAAAAGCACGTTTTTTCTAGTTGCCTTGCCCCACTTCAAATTAATTTTTTTTTTCGTTTTATCTGTGTATACCATCATTCTCTCTCTCTCTCTCTCTCTTACGCTTTATCTGTTTGGTATACACAAAATGAAATCTACAAAAAAACTAATAAATAAAAAACGTTAGAATGTAGTTGTTATTGTTGTTGTTCGTAAAAATAAGTGTGACCAACTTTATAATCGGTCACATGTCACATGTTTTTATTCGATTCATTCATGCCTGTTTTTGTTTGAGAAGTTCAATTTTAAAGTTAAAATTGTTATCAAATGTGAAACCGGTTTAAAACGGTTTTTTTTTTTATTTGATGTATGTGTGTGCTTAATACCATAAATAATTTGAAAGACACGTTTATTAAAACTGTTGATTGGAATTTTTAACTCCTTATTGTTACATTGTAAAACAGAGTTAACTACACTAATTATCACCAAGATGTACCAACTCAACAAAAAAAAAAAAATAAATAAATAATCAAATCGGAAATCGACACACGGATAATAAATAATCAAATCGGAAATCGACACACGATATCTACATGGATGCCAAAAACCTCGGTTTGATGGGTTCAATGATTTCTTTAGTCATTGAGGGGAAGAACATCAGTAGTTTAAACTATAATATCGTACGTTCAATTTGTAATAAGAGATCGCTATAGCATTTGCTTAAAGTTTTTAATTAAACGATATTTTTATTTCTCATCATAGTTTTTTTTAAACTCTCTTTTTCTCTCTTTTTCTTTCCAAATAATAATATTTTTCAATGCATTAAAAATTGGCACTTGTTGTCGCAGTTGGCTGAATCCGAAAAGAATGTGAATGGGATAACCTATATTCATTCTTAGTCTTTAAATCCATCAAAACTTTAAGTCAAAATTAAACCTGTCCAAGAACTCTAAAAAATATTATCAAGGTTATCAATGTATCAAAAAAAAAAAAGCAGACAGACCAATCTTAGCAAAGAAGCTCAGTATGTTTAATGTTTTTTTTTTTTTTTTTTTTGTTGTCTCTGGTGTATAGTGATGGATCCATTTTTTACAGTTACAGAACTAAGTTCGGAACATTGTCAAACACTTCTTGAAGTGGTCTCATGGTCGATTTTCCTATTGTTCAAAATCATTTTTATCAGTTTTTTTTTTTCTGGTGTGACAACAATGATGAAGAAATAAATGAAGTCTTCGTATCTTTTCAATTAAACTGCTTAAACATTCCAGATGCAGAACATAACCTCTTAAGATAAAATCTTAGGTTATTGTGTTGATGTTGAAATCAATGGCATTGAGTGACATATCTTACATTAGCGTTTATTTCTGTTTGGAATTATCATAGAATATTTATTATTCTTAACTTGCTCTCCTCACGAAAAGATATATTTCCCAGGCTAAATGGAGTGGAAATGGTGTTCGTCCATAAGCAAGTAAGTATCTTTTGTATTCAAAGCTTGTATCCCAGTAGTGATACCTACAACTACCACAGCTATCTACTTTTACATATAGACGTGAAGTTTCAATTGGTATACAACATACATATCGCACTTGATCAACAGACTTCATAGTCTGTCAATACAGCTAATCAGTATAGCTACTTTTGGGGATCATAGAAAATATTCTGAGATCCTCTCGGAACTACTTTATCTATATTGATCTGTTAACCTAATATCTAGGAAGGGGGCTAGGAATTAGGCCATAAAGCTAAACCTAACCGCAGACTGAAAGTTTATTCGCGATAATGTTGACCAACAAATTCAGCTTCTGGATCTATCTAGCAGAAGTATAGCTTTAGTCCAGTAGGGATGGAGGCAGTATTCTTCATGTGAAAATATCACTTGCAAATTGGTTATTCGGTATAGATATTTGGATTCTTACCAATAGTCACTCGTCGATTATCTAAAACTGGTGCCAGATTTGAATACAGGATACTTATTAGCTTCCCAATCATTTTATTACAGTCTAATTTAAGCTTGCGTTAAAGATGTTGGCCGCTGGGATATGGTAGGTAAGACACCCACCTACCAACCAAGAAGTCCTTGGTGCAAACCATCTGAAAAAGGAAAAACTTTTTAACTGCGATATCACCTCACAACATTAGCTAGTAACTGGTTATGTTATGTTATTATCTCATTTGGTCTGAACAAGGTGCAGAGACTGGCATGTCTTGCTTGCATAACGTCTCTTTAGGCTGCTCTGGAGACAACCCCTTAATATCTTCATAAAGTGTGTGTCTGCTAAATCCTCTCTGACACTTAAGTAATCAGGTTGACTACGGCACCATCCTACAAGAGGTGGTCGAACCGACGGATTACGCGGTATCTACTGGGGACACGATTGGGCTGCAGAGTCTGTTCTTCGGGACGTCGCAATCTTAATCTGTACCGACGGATCGGAAACAGCGGTGGGCACAGGATTGGATTTTTTCTCTGATAATCTTTGCTTCTTTGTCTCACTCAGATTGCCCGAAGATTGCACTGTCTTCAAGATGTATTCCGAAATTGGATCTCGAACTTTCGGATATTGATATCTACGTAGACAGTCTACAGGCGCTCTCACTTCCAGCGCAGTTAAGTCGAAATGTCTCCTCAGCTGCATTCGCTCACTGGCCCAACTTGGTCAACATAGTGTCATACTGGCATGGCTCCCGATTCATGGGGGCCTACGCGGTAATGTTTTTGCTGATGAGTGCACAACTACAGATCCCCTTCTAAGCGTTAACAAGATTTATAGATGGGTGGGCGTTGAGTAGCGTAGAATGCAGGTGGTCTAATATTACCTCACTGTCGGTTCAAAAGACTAGGATTCTCTTGACTTTTAAAAGGGATTCGATTAGGCTTCTTACGGGTATAATTACTGGGCACTGTATGATAGGGCGCATGTCTGAGCGTATAGGTTACCCGTGTTATGGCTATTGCAAGAACTGTCAGGATGAGGGGGAATCGGTACATCACTAAGGCATCGTAAGGCATCTTGGTGCACGTATCGTTCAATGATCTGGATTGTCTCAGGGATGTTACACTGACGTATCTGATCAAATTTGTCAGGGGTACCGGTTGGCTATCGCGAGAACCACGTGATTTGCACATTCAAGTTTAGATAAGGGTTTTTTGTCCTTGACATCATACTTAAAGGAGGTCAATTTAATAAATTTTAAATATTAAATCTGTAATAGAAACATTTTAGAAAGCATGTATGCTCTTATATGATCTAAGTTGTATAAAAATTAGAGATCACACTGACTTAGAAATAATGCATAAGGTAATAGAAATATAATTACTTACAATTTGAGTGATTCTCTCTCAAAATTTTGTATTGAAATTTATGTAATTAAGCTCATAACCGGGGGTTAAATTATGAATGAGAGAGCGAAAGAGGAAAACACGTTGTCATGCTAATATAGCATAACCTATCTTTGATTGATTCGATCGATTACAATAAGAGATAATTTTGGCTCCAGAACAGAACAATTTGCTAAATTTCATTGAAGAGTCTTGAAAAGTGATTGAAAGGTCGATCAGAATTACAGTTTTTTTTAAGGAATGCATAAACTCTATGCAAAATTTGCATATATTTTTGTCGAAGTGCAAATTAAAAAAGTACAATTAAGTTTTAAAAACAAATTTACAAACATACATACATACATATGTATGTATATAGATACAATGTTTTTTTTTAATTGATACTCTTGCCTTATAAAATGTATACTAAGATTTTTAATGATCTTATAAAATGTGTTTTAATTATTTAATTTTTATTTATTTTATAAACAGACAATATCCATAGGAAAGTTTATGATTTTTCGAGTTCTTTTTTTCAAAGAATATCTCGAAACGTCTGGCGTTTGATTTTAATCCAATACCAAACAATTCGTTTTTTTTTAACAATGCAGAGAAGATAGAGAGACAACAACAAAATAATTTTAATTGACTCTCTTGTTAGTGTTACAGTTTGAGAAACAGCAAAAACAAAAAAAGGTACAACAATTTATAATTAATTGTCTCGTGCGATGACTTCATGCACAGAGAAAAAAAATTATTATTGAGTAGAGTGACACAGAAAAGTACAGAAAAACAGGCAGACAGGAGAATATGTTTTTCTTTGCGTAAGTATTTGTGTGTGACGGATGTTTGGGTATGTGTGTAAGCAGTAAAAAGGTGTTAATTAGTGATGTCAATTGAATGAAATAATGAAATTTAATAATATTTGATTTAAAAATTGGATATTTTTGAATATTTTTTTTCAAACGTTTTCTTACTGTTCTTCTTCGTGCTTATCGCCACTACTATTGGTCACACAAAAATAAACTGTTAATAAATGTGTAAACAGTAGAGAAAAAAATTGTTCGTTCAAATTTATTTCAACATATATACACATTTTCACTTAAAATTACAAAACAAAAATGTTTCTTTAAGTTGAAATCTTAAGTTCATTCTGTTGTTTAATGATCGTAAGTGTGTATTGTATTATGTATATGTTAAATACATTGTATTTAATTCATGCATATTCATATTATAAACGTTTTTTTCTCTTATGTATGAATGTGTATACATATGTATCTGAGTATGTATGTATGTATGTATGTATTGTATATCGCTTAACAAAATTCCAGACAGAAGCGGTTTTTTTATTTTTTTGTTTTTTATAATCACTGCTGTTGCGTTGTTGTTTTCGCATGCCGATAAGAGAGGCGTGAGACAAAGCAACAACCAACTTGATTATATGAATTCAACCAAAACATGCAAAATTTGCATAGACGGTGGATGGAGTTATACCGTAAAATTTACCTACAAATTTTGTTTATTTGTAAGTTTATACAGTATACTCCATATCTATATCATTCTTTATTGTTGTTGTTATTGTTGCTTTCATATGTATTGTTTTTCATTTACCCTTTCTTTGTTGTTGCAATTGTAGTCGTCTACGTTCGTTGCTATTATTTTTTCTGTTAACAAACATTTTGATTCACACGAACTGTTAACAACGTACGAAACCATTAAGAAACAACAACAACAATGTGCAAAATAAAATTGTAAAAAGAGAACAATAAAACAAAGAGAAAGAGAAGAAAAAAATGGTTAAGTCTAACAACATAAACAAGTGTTTGAACCAAACGAACACGTCTAAACGTTTTTAGCGAACATGGTTGCTTTGGTTGCCCTCTAGGAAATTTAGCACAATGCAAGAGAGAAACAAGTTTTATTAAAATTACGTGTATGTCGTAATGTAGATTATAATTAAAATCAAATTTATTGAATAAATAAAGTGAATTTCAATTATAGATTAGATTTCCTCAATTCTATCGGAAGGCGAACTAGTTCTTACTGAGGATATCTGAGAAATACTTTCACACTGTTTGTTCAAAACTAGAGCGACACATTGTTTGTGTAAATAGAATATTGATTTTTTATAAATACATATTAGTTTTGTCTCCTTTCAAGTTACCTGACTGAAACATACTGCACTTATACTGATGCTTTGTCAAATACATATGCATTTTTAAAATTTCCAGGCCTAGTTTAATGATGTTTTATTATTTAAAAAATAACTTTTTTTTCACTATATGCAACAGTAAAATTATCGAATAATTTTCGCTGGGAAAAATTATCGATCACATTAAACACCTGCATCCATAAATATGAGAGCCGTATGTTTGAGCCGAGTAATACATAGCATGGACTCAATTAAATTAGAGATTTTTTCAGAAATTTAATTCCAAGCATATTCTACTTGTTGGAATTGTTGCATTTGTCTAGTAATATTTTTTGATCTACATTTTCCCATAGGTTGTTGCCATGTTGGTACCTCTAATTTATAGTAATTTCCTTTTCTATGTATAAAAGTATGATATTTTATAGAATGTTTGTGTAAATAAAACGTTCCACTTGTTTTGTGAATAGAACTTTATCGAAAGTACAGTTTCTATTGAGTGGTTGTCAAGTTTATATACTCCTTTACAATTGTCCTTCGGTTATGTTTTTTTTTATGGAATTAAGGGTTTTTTCTTGGGCTTTAAAAAGTAATTCTTAATAAATTTTTTGGAACTAAGTAATAGTTTATAGAGCAATCTTTACTCATCAAAAGAGCATTTCATTGTAGCTTCGAAAAAGTCTACGTACAAAGGAGTATGTACTTTTTCAAAATATTATATGGATATTTATAACAGCATTAACAATAAATTAGTGTTTGCTTAGTGTGTGCTCGTGGTGACTTCCAATGATATTTGCTCCCACCTAGTTTGCAAAACTTTTTTTGATATAATTGATATTATAAAATGATGGATAATTTTTGGCTTCTACAGATCACATTAATGATCAATGGGATCGAGTTTCTGAAGACTGTGGAGGCTTTGGAAATTGTTTGAAACATTATCAAGCATCTAAAGCTTCTCAATATCTGCTGCGTATTACGAAACCAAAAAATGTAAGCTTTTTTGCGAATTCTTAGGAATACAGAGTCCTGAATGTAATAAAAAGTCTTGTACGCAGACTTTCCTGCCTAGTGTATATACGAAAAAATTGTTCGATTTTAATTTTATTCAAAATATTGGAGAATAAATGACAAAAAATGTAAAATGTTAAGAAAATAACTTTGCCACTCATTTCTCATTTCCGATAGGGATGCGGAGACTTTTTAAAAACGAAACAAGCCGAGACAATACAAGGTTTAAGCTCGTTCGTGTGTTCGTATACAACTGACAACTTAACGTTATCAGCAACTAGAATGGCATTAACACACAGCCAACGAACACCAACAATTATAATAAGCTGCCAGCCAGTGAACCAACCAACCAACCAACCGAACAAGCCAGCACGACAACAACACATTGCTTCGATAGCGTCTCTATTATAAGGTCTTGCTGCATATGTGTTTTATGTATAAGTGTCTCGTTTATTTAATTTTGTGTGAATGTGTGTATGCGAGAGTCTCGTGTTAATTTTAGAAAATTTCCTCAAATTAAATTCATTTCAATTCAGTCACTGGTGGCAAACGGGTGAAGTTATTTTTAAATAGTGCTACGTTTTTTTTTTACAAAAAGTTACAATTAAAAAGTGGATGGAAGAATTTATTAAAAGTGAATTGAAATTTATTACTGCTTAACAAAAATTTACAGGTTGTGATGAAAAAATGTTGAGAAATTTCCTCGAGTTGATTATAGAAAAAAATACAAAATAAAACGTGCTATTTAAGTGAACTTTAATAGTTTAATTCTCTAAAGAAAAGTCAAGGTTTTCTTGTTGAAATAAAGTTGAATTTAAATAAATAAAAAATTTATTATTATAAAAAAATACAAAAAATATAAAGAGAAACCGGGCGGTGCCTGTAAAGTATTTTAAAATACAAAAAATAACAAGACAAAAAAAAAACGCCACAATAAAGAAAAACGCATGGAAAATTCCAAAGTTTAAATATTTCTCAAGTAAACAAGTTTTTTTCTCAACCATTAAAAAGATTAAATAAATAAACACGGGTACTCTACTCTACATGGTACATATACTACAACAACAAAAATAAAATAAAATCTTCAAACAATAAAAAAAATGCTCACGTTTTTAAAAAGGCACTAAAAAAACGATAACCAGGCAAAAAAAATTAACAACAAGTACAACAAAAAAACAACACAGTTTGATTTTTTGTAACAAAGGAAAAAAATACACAGCAATTTCGAAATCAAATTAAAAAAGAGCAGTACAATACACAACAGAAACTAACACATACACTTATTTTCGTGTGGACTTTGGTATTTTATAAAAGCATTATTGTGTTAGTGAGCAGTGTGTGCGTGTGTGAAAAAGAGAGTGTGTTTTCAAAATATAACAACACAACTGAAGAAACTAGGCATACATACATACGTGAGTGCTATCAGCTACATATAAGATTGTATATTACGCGTGCAAGTTACAACAGAACGTGTAAATAACAATCATCAAATATAACAAGTGTTAAAAAAATTTATAGTGAAAGTTTAAATAATAAATGAATAGAAAAATATGTAATATATTTTTATAGCAAACGGCATTTAAATAAAAGAAAAGAAAAAATAAATTACCCCACCCTTAAAAAACAATATTAACACAATACAAAAAGTGTTCAATTTTGTATTTATTTTTATTGAAAAAAGTATCGTTATATACAAACATAACAAATGTTCAATTTTCGGTTCTTTCTCTCTGTCTCTTAAAACAACAACCTGTTTGAGTGTATAAGTTTTGTTTGTTTTCTCAAGTATATACTTATGTATAAAAAAGGCAAATAAATGTGTGAACTTAAGTGAAATCTAACAGAAATATAACATAAAAATATAAAAGATAAGAAATTCTTTACACAATTCTAATAAAATTACAAAATCAACATTCCACCAAAACAGCAAATCGTTCTAAAAGCGCCTCCTACGCTGCCCTCAACACCAATTTCATCATCATCATATATAACTATAACTTCTATTAATAATAACAACAACAACATTCTAATAGAAACATTAACGTCATCACTTCTATTACCTCCAAATTTGTTGTTAACTTCGTCGCCTTCGCCGTCGCCGTCGTTATCGTCGTCGTCATTGTTGTTGCCAACGTTCAATATAAGCAACAACAACCGCCATTTCCCTTCCATCAACACCGCTGTAAACATTAAATCACCAACGGCGAATATCATCATTAGCAGGCGCCAGAAAATTAAAAGCGAAATTATGGAACCGTATTGGAGCGAAGCAAACGGACATGCTCCACACTCGGTGAAGTATGAGAAGTAAGTTTCTTTTATATAAAACACATTGTGAATTTAAAAACAAACACATACAAAGATTAAGTATTATTTACATATTTATGTAGTTTATTCTTAATTTTGTATTCTTATATATGTATATGTAAGAAAAAAAAAAACAAAAACTCAAGGTCGTTTAAAATAAGTCTCTCTGGTAATGTATATACACACAATCATACATACTTAAAAAAGTATACTCCTTAAAATGTTGTATATACATCTGTATATGTGTACAACATATGTATGTACTTAACATAAATGTCTCGTTTTCTCTCCGTTTTCTTCAGAGGACCGTTAGATTTTAATTATATTGATTGAGAA
The DNA here is from genome assembly GCA_023159175.1 of Wohlfahrtia magnifica. NCBI lineage: Eukaryota > Metazoa > Arthropoda > Insecta > Diptera > Sarcophagidae > Wohlfahrtia > Wohlfahrtia magnifica. Next base: position 522,262 of record JAKWBJ010000189.1, read on the forward strand.
TATTTTTGGCACGTGTTTTTAGGGGGATGAGAGTGTAATTTTGTTTACTTTTTTGTTTTGTTATAAATAGTAAATAGTAGACTACCTAAAGAAATTTAACTAGTAAGAGTTGCCCCCTTTTAAAATTTAATTTTTAAATATAATTTGTTGTTTTTTTTTCCAAAAATTAATAATATTTAAATATGTGTAATATTACAAGAACATTGCATATTGTTTAAATAAAGATACTCGTAAATTTAGATATGAATCCTTTTAAAATAAATTGAATTGCTTTAAACTGCAATTCAATAGAATGTTTTGTCCTTTAGTCTGCAATACCTGAGTGATTAAGCGAAAATCAAAACGTTTCTATATAAAACTTCGTTATAAAAACAGAATTCCGTCGTCTTTCTCGAAATTTCTGATTCGATTTATTAAAAGTAATTGTAGTTTTTACCATGTATTTATGTTAAGTTCGATGACATTATTAATGACTTCAAACGGAATCTTAACTGTTTAGTCGACATGATGGATCTAAACTTGAAAAAGTGCTTGTTCAGTACTTTATTGTTGTAGTATTACAACAATGACTACAATCTTGAGAATTTTTAATCATTTCTTGATTAGTTGTATTGCTTGTTAATATAGATCAGGGACTGAAAGGGCTAAATTTGTATGCATAAGCAGTTGGTAGCCCAATTGATGAATGTTTGTCACTTTATGATGATGGCCGATGAGGTCGAGTTTGCTTTAAATCAATACTAAATCTGAATTATATTTCCCACTAAATAAGATCGTCTGCGTCGCATAAAATTAAGGCCATGAACCGTTGTTGACCGATAGTCCCAAACTATTTTTATTGTTTTTATCTCTTTATATCTTTCACAGTGTATCACCTTAAACACTCACGAAACGCTCTATTAGTTCGTCAAAGAAAGCATATATTTTTTTGTTAAATGTTAGCGAATTCGTAGCGTTTTTGGGGACTAATATCGTTTGTGGTAAACTGTCTTTCCCATTGTTAATAATGCCCAGCTCGGCGTTCAATAATTAGGAGCTACTTTTATACCGGATATAGGCTGTCTAAAAGCTGTTCCCATCTTTATCGATGTGAAGCAAATTCTCTCAGTTTCCGCACACGCGCAAAATTCTATATATTTTTTAATGGTTTGTATTGACTGCCAAGTTATTTAAACCAAAATTAAAAACTTCAACTCTAACCATTCTCAGGATATACAAAAATCAAAATTTAATTTGTACAGGACGTACCATGCCCACTTATCTAATTCCACCTACTTTTTAACTGATTCAGCACTTTCCATTCTAATCGTGCTCTAGATATACAAAAATCAATTAGAAAGACCGAATGTCATTATACACATAAGACATTACGATACATGGTTGGGTAACCTTTCAAGTGACAACAAAAATCATAATATGGAAAATGGAGGGCATTTTATTGATATTTGTATGAGAATATACAGGAAAATCGAAATGCCAAATCTCCGGAACACGGGGCCGATTTCGTGCAAACTTCACATAAACCATCTACAGACCACCCCAACGTACCCATTTCCGCCGTTAATAGTGACATCATGTACATATGAATTTTAATATTCAATTTAAAAACACAAATTTACAATTTCCGGCCAATTTTTGAATCAGACCCGATGAGAATAAATTTTAACATTACTTGAGAAGCTAAATCCGAACCCGGGCTTAGTTTTTCAAGATTAGGTCTAGTTTTCGAGAAACATCTCAATTTTATTCTTAATGTTCTTTTTTGTTACGAAAAAAAATCTGTGAAAATGCATAGAGAAAAGTGCGAAGTTGATTTCTACCGTTTTTGTTATGTTTTCGGATTTTATATGATGAGAGAAAGTGGAAAATATACTACAAATTCCCTGTAGAAAGAACTCACAAGCCATGGGTATCGAAATTATTTTGTAACGTGTATAGCATAAAGCTGTACAAGTTGTCACTTGGTCAAGAAGTATACTTTCCATTTTTAATGCTTATGTATGTTATGGAGAGAGCAGAAATATTGTGTCGATGATTGTTGTCAGTCTAAATGAAAAAAACTAGCAAAGTATAGATACCCAATTTACAAGGTTTGTTCATCATTCATCAAATCATCATCATTGACCAAATTAAAGAGGAAATATTTGTCGGATATTTGTATATGAAAATTAATGTCCGACGGAAATTTTCAAAAACCGTATATGCTTGTGAAATTATTTCAGTAAAAAAAAGATTACTTTCGACTTTAATAACAAACATAATTCAAAAAAATTCCTATACATAATGTTAAAAATAAAAAACAAGTATTTATTAATCTATAAAAATTTGTATTTTGCATTAATTAGATATATTTTTAAGAATCTAACAAAACAAAAACAAAAAAGAAACAAAAATTTCTTGTGAAAACAATAAACAAACCCCCAACCATATAAAAAATTCAAAATAAACGAATAAATTTTTATTATAAATAGAACAGATTAAAATCAAAACCAATACAAAGAAACAATGAAATTTGACTACATATACATACATACATACATACGTATATACTATAGCTATAGTGTAGGACTGACCGTCCGACCAACACAATGACCTTTTAAAGGACACTTTTTTAAGCACGTGAACAACAAGCAGTCAAACAAAGCCAAAAAAAGATAATTCAAAGAATTTTATGAATTTTTTTTATAATAAGTACTTATTACATACATATGCATGTATGTGTTTATAACAGTTATAATTGCGAAACTAAAAAGCAGTGCTAAGTTAAATAAAAGTGTTGCCATGTAGGAGTTTGTTTGTGTTATTAACGGAAATTTTCCATAAATGTTAAAAATGTATGTTTTTCCCCTCTTTCAACACAAGCACATACTTTAAAGCTTTTGTTTAATTAATTTAATTAATCAATTAATTTTTCAAACACGGTTATATTTTTATACATAAAATGCCAAGTCTTATTATTGTTATTATTATTATTTTATGGTTTCCTCTTGTTTTTCTGTTGTTTAAATATCACGTTTATTTTATCGTGCGTTTTATATTATACAACCTCAAAACAAAAATACAATAAAAACAAAACAAGAAACAAAACATACAATGAATAATATAGTATGAGTATAGGTATATGTGTGTATGGATATAGATTTCAATTAAATAAGATTTATACTGGTTTTTTTTCTTTGTGCTTTTAAAAATGCCCACGTTTTTGATTTTCTGCTTTTTTTTCTTCTGTTTTTTATTCTGCTCAGGCATTAACAATTTCTTAAAAATTTATTTTTAAATGCAAATTAAATAGATTGGTATAAAGATATTTTAATGATATGCATTAGTTTGAGAGTGTGTATTCACTCGTTCATTAATAATTTATTAAAATATGCACAAAAGTTTTTCTCTCTTCTGATTTTTTTTAATTCTATTTTATATAGTAGCTGAAGTGTTATTTTTAGCAAAAGAAATTTTATTTAAATGTATGAGAGGAGGAAGAGGGGACGTACCAAAAGTGAAAAACAGTTTTTGCAAACAACTTAATCACGTTTATTTAAGTGTTTATATAATGATAATAAATTTATATATTTTGTAAGCAAATTTCTTTAATACGAGTAATACTAAATGTTTTTATAATTTTGTATCTACACTGTGTGTGATTAAAATTGCCTTAGCAACAGTAATTTCTTTTATATTTTTTATTTTTAAGTGATGTGTTTATGTTAAAAAAGTAGTTTGTTTGCTTGTATTTCACATTTAATATATTTATTTATTAATATTTATGGTAGAAATTTCTGGTAGCCAAGTTAAAATGTGTAAATACATTTATATTAGCCTGCTGATTATTTACGAAATGGAATGACATAAAATAAAACGTGATTTGTTATGTTTTTTTTTCTAAAACATTTAAAAAAATAGTCTACTTTTTTAAAATGCCTTTAAAAATTTTTGATGATTCAGTCATTTTATTTTTAGTTGTAAAAGCATGACTAACACATAAACAAAGGAAATTTTTTGAAAGTGTTAATTATGTTCAATTAAAAATAAATTGAATTGAAGAGGAATACTTTTAAAATTTGTTAAAAAAAAACTTTCATATAATTGAATAAAATTTTTGCATTTCTTGCTTTTATTTTTAACCCGGCGCACACAGTACGTTGTACCATAGACAAAAAACAAAAAATTACTCATCACGGATATTGATAAAATATATATTTTTTTAAAAAGCTTATTATCGGCTGAGTATAATACTGACTTTTTTCTGTTTTTTCTGTTGCTTTTCTATATTGTCGCAAGAAGGCGCTAAACTCAACTAATTTATAATAAAAAATACTTTGTAAAAAATTAGATTTGAGATGCTTCAGAAAAATATTTTTTTAATAGTTTTTTTTTTTAAATTTTAGTTTGGTTTTTTAATTTCTTCGCAATATTATAAACAAAATAGAAAAAAAAATTGTTTATTATTTTTATTTTTTACTGCTTTGAAAAACGCACTTATTTCACCAAATATTATAAATTTCCCAAACTTTGAAGGAGTATTAAAGAAAGTAAATATATAGATATAGTTTGTATATTTCAATTTTTGAAACTTTGTAATATGTTCTATCAAACAAAACAAAATTAGAACCAACTTTGTCCTACAACTTAAAAAATTATCAAATTTAAAAAATGTATAATTTAGAGAATTTTTCATAAATTTTACTGATTTTAGGTAGCTTAAGCCAAATAAAAAATTAAAAACAATTTGCACCATCAATTTATATATGATGTATGTATTAACGCAGAAATAATGAAAATTATTATTCAAATTCCAAATTTTAAGTACAACGTCGTGTTTTCGCCAGATTATTGTTGCAAAATCCATTCAGATCATCCAATTTGTCAGGCCATTCAGACCAAATTTAGAAGCTTTTGCTTTAACCGTTCTCAAGATATACAGAAATCAATATTTAATTTGCATGGGAAGTACCATATCCACTTGTCCAATCCCACCCACTTTTCTCTCCCACCGTTCCCAAGATATACAAATTCAATATTTACTTTGTATAGCAGGTACCATGCCCACTTGTCGATTTAAACCCATTTTTTAACTGATGATTTGTATTGGCCATAAAGTCTAACAGACCAAATTTTAAAACTTTAGCTTTAACCGTTCTTAAGATATACTAAAATCAATATATACTTTGTATGGCATATACCTTGCCAATTACGAAGTTATTTAGACCAAATTTAGAGCTTGTTACTCTTACCTTTTTGAAGATATTTACAAATATACAGTTGGAATTTTTGAAATTTATATAGCCTATAATTCCTTCCACACATACAAAGAGATACTGTAAAGATTTCAAAAAAATCTGTTTAGCCGTTTAGCTGTCTATAAAACATAAACATACAAACACACATTAATTTTCATATACACATAAGAAGATAATGACGCATGCAAAACATTGTCAGTGACTCTGATGATGTGTTTTTGACATGAAAAAGAAAGAAAAAAAAATTTTTTAACTGATATCATTTGTTATCAAAAAACCAATAAACGTTTTTTTCTGTTATAAATATTAATGTATGCGAATAAATATAAATATATCAGATATTATATACGTCAATGGTGATATACTTAAAAACAAAAAAACAAATAAGAAAACAAATTTTTTGAATAAAAAAATAAAAATAAACTTGTGAATATACACAAAAAAATATAAGAAATTTATGTTATATAGTTATGAGACTAAAAAACGATAAATAAAATTTAATAAAAAAATTAAAAAGAAGCAATTCAAAAGTGACGTGTTCTATAAAATGATTAAAATGCCTAAAACTTACAACGCTGTTTTATTATAAAGGAAAAACTACTCAATAATGCAATATTGTCTTCTAAATGTTGATAATTGTTATAAATTATAAAAACAACAACAACAACCATAAATGTAAACAATTTTTGAAATAAGACATATAGCACACACACACACACACACATATACACATACACACTTTATGCTAAGATCTCGGGTTTGTTAGGCGATGAGCCAGTTGTTTTAAATGATAATTTCTCCTGAATTCTCTTGATCTGTTTTTTTTTTAAGAAAAGCAATTGAGTGATGTAACTGAAAGGAGGGAGAGTTTTATCATTAAAATAAATATATTCAACTGTCTCTCGTTATTTTCGATTTCGGGATCTTGTTATCAACATTTTGGAAAAAATAAACTATAATTTTATTAAAAAAAAAATACATATAACACTTAAATAAATATTTTCTGTTTTCAAATGATAATCTTTAAACGAACCCCAAAAGAGAAATTATATTTTAACACCCATATTCATGAAAAAGTAAAATGTATTTGTAATGTATGAAAAAATGTAAAATTTGTAACGGTGTTGTTTATGGTGATATTTTAAGTACACAAAATGGAAATCAAATTACAAAGTGCAAGAAGAAAATAATAATACATTGTAATTTTTATATATATATATATAAATGTGTGTTTGTTTTTTGCTACATTTGCTTAATATTTTCTGATATTTAATAAGAAAATATTAAATTTTTTATATAGCAAATGTTCAATAAGACAACACGTTTGAAAGGAGCACAAGAAAAAAAATCAAAAATAAAAACAAGAAAAGAAATTAAAAAACGTTGTAAAAATAAAAAACAGAACCATCATGTCCTAGTGTTAATAAAACGTAATACATTTGAAAACCAGTAAATTTTTTTTCTTTTTTCAAAATTGTGACACTTATCAACACAAAGTTAATGACAAAAAGAGAATAACAATTATCTATATACATATACAAAAAAAGTTGTGCTACGCTCGTCATTTAATAACTCGAGAACCACTCAACCGATTTACAAGCCAACACATGCATTGAAATAGTATACTTTCATTGATGTACACACCCATACAAATATTTATATGTCTATATCTTCAAAACCGTAACAGTCTCTAAATTTGGTCGTAGTCAATACAAATCATCAGTCAAAAACTGGGCTGAATCCGGTGAGTGAGCATAGGACCTCCCTTACAACGTAGATTTTAATTTTCGTATGTCATGAGAACAGTAAAAAAGAATCTTCTGAATTCGCTCTAAATGACCTGGCAGTCAATACAAATCGTTAGTTTAAAAGTAGGTGGAATTGGATAAGTAGCTATAAATTTTTGTATACTATATCTTGAGATTGGTGATATTTTGAGAGATTAGAGAGTGAGATTTCGTGGAGATTACACATCGTCAGTTAATAAATGGGCGAGATTAGGTATGTAAGTGGTCGCGGCACCTTCTACTCATACTAAATATGGATTTGTGCATGTGAGAAGAATGATAACAATTAAAGCTTGGCTATCTATTCGCTATGTTCCGCTGAGATAATACACCCGCCTACCAACCAGAATGTCCTCGGTTCGATACCAGGCCAGACCAGTTGAAAAAAAGAAAACGTTTTTTCAACAGCGGTATTATCTGATAACATTATCTAGCGAATGGTTATGAGTAATTACTAATATTGTAAACTTCTCTAATGCATTTGCCGTTCGGAGCCGGCGTTAAGCTCTAGGCCACTTTCAATGAATCTAAAAATGGAATCGGGTGCAGCTCATTGACTGAGAGAAGTCCCCGTGTTCCTTCATGGAATGTTATGGTAATCAATATAACATATGGTATATCTATCCCCACCAAAAAAACGAGAGAAAATGGATTAAGCGGTTATTGCACAAAGCACCGGCCAAAAACGCTTTTTATATGCATACATAAATGCATGTATGTATATTCATACATAAATGTATGTATGTTTATTCATACATAAAGGTATGTATGTATATTCCTATTTATATATTAATATTTAATTGTCTTTTATGTTTTCCCATATAAAATGACTATATTCCTTTACATTTTTCTTATGAGAAATACATTTTAAAGGTATATTTTACAAAGGATGCCAGCAACGCGAGAAGTGTTACACTGGTAATTATAGAAATATTATAATGCTGTTGTGGTTTTACTTTTACAACAGTTAACTTTATAAGTAATATATTATTTAAAAAAAAATATTGTACTCGAAATTGTGAAATATTAAATCAAAACAAACTAAAAAGTTATTACTAAGCAGCGTTCGTTGAAAAACACTGAAAGCAATTAAAAACGTGATCAATGAGAAAATGTATAAATAAAGTGAAATAAAAAAAACATTAAATATAGTATAATAATAATTTTTAACATTATTTAAATAACACTAAACTAACCACTTATGTATTTAAAAAAAAATGACATTAAAACAGGAAATTACTTTTCTTATCATTAAATGTTTGCTGTTCTTTTTTCATCATTGTTTTTGTAAAGTATAAATGTACTTAAATTAGTATTTAGCGATAAGAGACCGGCTACAAACCAGAACTTACTTGGGTTTTATATAAATAAATGAGTACGGCAAAAAAAAAAAAAGTTTTATTTTATTTTTCATGACGTTTCAAAATTGACTGTGTAAATAAATATTAAACGTAAAACCATTTTTTTGTTTTGTTTGTTTTTCATTTAATTCAATTATAAATAAATAACACTTAACAACATGATTAAGCAAAAATGTATACGAACAGAAAAAAACGCACAATATAATGATTTTAATAAAAACCATAAAAAATGAATATTTATTATTTATAAGTAAAGACAAACGTACTCGTACAATGGAATATTTTTAAAAAAGATAATTACACAATATATTCAACACAAGCGTATACAAACAAAATAAGAAAAAGTTTATATTTAATAACACCATACTAAAAAACAAACAAAATAAAGAGTATTTCGAATAAAACAAATAAAAAAACATTTCTTTTTACACAAAAACATTTTCAGACGCACCTGTTGGGCCTCACGAGTTTTAAAATTAAAATTATTTACTAACACGTATACGCCGGGGTACTACGTACATATCATCCTCCTTAATCACGTTTACTTTTAAGACAAAACAAAAAAATTATATTACTCATACAACCGGTGTATTAAGCAATCATTATTTTAATATAATACACACATGCATGGGTACATACATATATGCATACCTAGTTCGTATGGAAAATTTTTATTATTACATTGACAACACTGCTATTTTTGTAGAAAAGCTTAATGTAACATTATTATAAAGGCAGGCATCAGGAGTGTGACAGAGAAAAGGAATGAATATTTGTATGTATAACAGTTTTATTATACACAACACAAAAATTTGCTTTATTATATGCGCAAAAACAAAACATATGCTAAAATACCGCTAAGAGTATTATTTTTTTATTATTTTCTGCTATTGTTGTTGTTTTTGCTTTTGTTTACATTATAATTATTTTCTTTTTAAAGCAAGCTTTTATAATAACAGTGTTCATTGTTGTTGCTTTTCATACACACATACCATATTGTCAAGTGTTGAAAAGTGTTGTCAAGTGCTAAAACATTGCATGATTACGACACGTGCACATGTTTCTTCTTCTTTTTGTATTTTTTTTCGATTTTTTCTCTTAATTTCTAATACAAACAATTTTATAACAGGAAATATTGCACCTCTCAGCTGAAACAATAAAGTGTAAATGCTTTAAAAAAATATGTTTTATTACTTAAAATATAAAGAAGAAAAAAGTACTTGACTTGGAAGCCTTTAAAAGCTTATTAAGTCTTGTCATGTTTCGCTTTAACGATAAGATTGTGCCAGCTAAAGCAAGTTGTTGTGTTTTTAATTGCAAACAAACATTTGGAATTTATAGCGTTGACACAAAAACATTGGACTTTACTTGAAATGTTTTGTATTATTATGTTAAAGTTCGAAAACAAATTAAATGGAATATTTTAAATGTTACAAGAAGTTTTATTTTTTGCTTTTTAACTTTATTTACCCATTTTTATTTGTCCTTATTAATCCCTTCAATAAAAAGAATTTTAGTCTGGTTTGTCTTTTATGACAGAAATAAATTTTCCTAATTCGTATGTAATAGCTTCTCTTTAAAAGCAATCTATTGTACAAGGACACTTAGGCTTAGATTTATTCGTATGTAAAGGACCATAATATTAAAAACTATATTTGGCAAACTATTGAAATTTTGTTATATTGACTTATACTTTATTAAAAATAAAAATATAATTTCTTGATGTACTTAATATTAGAATAGCACTTCCCGCGTTGCTGGGAGCATTTGAGTCGTAAACCTATAAAATGTATTTCTCATAAGAAACATTTAAAGGAATGCACGCATTTTATTGCTTTGTAAGTCGGTTAAGTGGTTCTCAAATTAAAAAATGACAACCTTAGGACAACTTGTTTTTTACATATATATATATATATATATATATATATATATATATATATATATATATATATATATATATATATATATACATATATATATATGTGAAAAGCTTTCACCCTGTATACGTGGTGCAATATTCACTTATCTAATCTCTCCTGATTTTTTGCTGATGTGTACACATAACTAAGTTTTAACTATTACCGTTTTTTTTACATACAAAATTCTATATTTAGTAAGAATGGGAGCTGTCACGCCCACTTATCCAATCTCGCCCAAAAGAAGTTGTCACAAGATGTTGTTGGAATCAGATTTAGAAACTTTTATTATTATCGTTCTCAAGATATACACAAATTAATAGTTAATATGTATGGGAGATGCCACGCCCACTTATCCAATTTCATCCACTTTAAAACGGATGATATGTATTGACTACCAAGTCATTTAAAGCAGATTTCAGAAGGTTTTTTTCTTTACAAATATACAAAAATCAATATTTACCATACCCATTTATCCGATTTCACCCATTTTTTACCGGATGTTTTGTATCAACTACCAAGTCATTTAGACCAAATTCAACAACTTACATTTTAGTCGTTTTTAAAATATACAAATATACTTCTATTTATATTTGCTGCAGAACTTAGAGTGCTCTGAATCGATGTGCCAAATTCCTTTAACAGAAGCAGAGACAAAGGAATGACCACTTAGAGCCATCTGTTGAAAATTTTAAAATTTTTCTTTTTTCCTAAACCTTCGCGTAGCAATTACGAACAAAATCACAGATCCAATTTTGTGCAGTCGTTGTCCGAACCAACCACTATACTTTAATATGTATATAGATTTTTACATATGTATGTATATATGTAACTTTGTATAGAAAATAATATTGTTTCATTGTGAAATCAAATGTCATTTGTTTATAGTAAAGACGCTATTCCGTGGGTTTTACATACTGAAAATGAGGTAAAATGGTTCCATGTTTTTTATTAATTAGTTAGACAAATTGATGGATTTATTTAGATATTTAAAGGTTTTTTTTTAATCATTTAAGTTATAATATTAAGTCCATATTAACAATAAAATTTGTGTAAATGAGTAAACACAAAGGTTGAAAGATGATTAGTCTTTGAGAGAGGCATTCACAAATATTTTTAATACTGGTCAACACATTCAAACGAGAATTGTCAAAAAAAAAAAAGAGAATTGTTTTAAAAAATTCAATAAATGCTTTGATTTCTATAAAACTCCTAACGCAATAACTCAATTTGTCATTATGTCGACTTATTACCGACACGGACTTATAAATTAAGAGTTCTTTTTGTATATGAAAACGTTGCTTGGCATTCGTAAATTCGCATTCAAATCGATTTTTAGTCGTATAAATTGAATAAGTATACAACCCGGGCATCTTTAATAAAGTCTTTTGATTCTTACAAACATCAAAGCAAAGCTTAAAATACACAGAAGTGTGTGTCTTTTTTTAAACTTGTTAGCAGCCTCTTTCAGCCTAATTTTAAAAATTAAAATATACTCAAATATAAATTTTTAACATTCACGAAAAAGAAATACCAAATAAATTTCTAGCCATAAATTTGTTAATTATAAAGCAAAATAAAATCATGAATTTATTTTGTGTTACTGTTATACGAGTATTAATTTGAAGGAAATTAAGCGAAAAACGAACACGTGTTTTTTGATAAATTGTTTTTTTTCCTTATTTTTTTCATTTTATTATAAAAAATCATTGACGTCATTTGTTTGTTTATACTTACTTTTATACGCCATATTGCTCAGTGGTAATGTTTTTTGTTTCATTTTCTTACGAAATACTGGTAAAAGCAAGAAAATGTTACTCGTATGTATACTCTTTGTTATCTATCACCTGTTAAAACGTTTCTTTATATTTATTTAGGTAGGTTGTATGTTTTTTTTTAACAAGATAATTGGTTTTTCTATTTTTTTCTAATAACGATTATTTTAAAAACATTTGAAAACCGTTTTAAACCAGTTTAGTTCTCTTTTTCAAGTTATTGCTTTATATTGTATAATATATTTAGCGTTACGATAGAAAATAATTTTTTTCTTTATTTTTTAAATTTATAACATTTGGTCGTGATCGTGCTATAAATTAATTTGATTTATTGAGAACAGAAAAAAGAATTGTAAACATTCTTTACGACACATTCCATTTGAAATGCCAATATACACCATTAATAATAAACAAATAATTACAACACGAAATTTCAAGGTGAAATTTTTAGAAAGATAAACAATTAATACACAGGAAGAAATAAATAAATGCGAAAAAAATAATTGATGGACTTTTCTGTTCTACAACTTGAGTGAAATAAGAATCTGATTTTGAGTCTGAAAAGGCTGCAGGCTTCTGAGCCAATCGCCAATTCATTTCAACTTTCATTCTCATCATCCGCCGATTGAAAACTTTACGAAATTATTTAAACTCTGATTGTTCTGACATTGTACTTATTCTTACACTTAAATTAAGTTCAATTATATATAAAACATCGTATTCTTGTGGTTCAAGGAAAAACTCTATTGTTTTATTTCGAATCGGTGTATGATTTACGTGCACTTTTAATACAAATTTGCACCCGTTAATGCATTTTTATCGTCATGAGTGATAAATAAATAAATTTTTATCTATTTCATAACTGCCCTAAATTTAGTGAATATCAGCACATATTTAAAATTAGCTACTATAACAATTTTTATATAAATATCGAAGTTTTTGAATCATTAATAGCATATTATTTACAGTATTAAAATAATACCTTTCTTTGATGTTCAATCCATATTTTATTGCGTTTATCAGATTTAAAATAACATATTTATAGTTTTATATATTTTGTATCCACAATTTTTTAATAAAAATTGTTTAAAATTTCCAATTTGTACTAAACTTATCTCCATTAACAAGAAACACACACAAATATAAATTCATTCAATTTTTCTTCTAACAAATTGTTGTTAAAACAAAATAAATAAATACAGAAAAAAAAGAAAAACTCATTTTTTCATCACAAGTTTTTTACCAACTTTTTTCTTTAAGTGTACATATGTACGCAAGCACTTAAAAAGCAGATATTCATCATAAAATTGTTTATCATTTCACACTCATTACAAAACTTACATTAGTATGTATAAACACGTACTCATCTGGTATACTAAAAAGTATCAGACACACTCACGCACACATGTATATGAATGCCATTATAAAAAGAGCATACGAGAATGTGTAATTGACAAACCCATCATAATAAATACTAACAAATTATTATAGGGAACCAAGGAAGTAGAGGAGAATAAAAAAGATATTCAAAAAAGAAATCTAATCAATAATCACGTGTGTGATTTAAGTATTTTCTATGTTATTTGTTGTGAATATGTATTATATATAGAAAATATGTGTCAAATAAGAAAAAGCTATCAAGTTATTTAAGATATAATGTTAAAGTGTAGTGTGTAAAATTTTTTAGCACTTGACTTTTTTATCGTTATTAAAACAAATACATTTTTATCCAATAAAATTATTAATAGTAACTCTTAATGCCGAAAAACAATAAATTCATATATCGCACTTGTACCGCGAAAGTGACCAATGTATGTCGTTTTTTTTTTGCAAAAAGGAAAATTGACAAATTTTCAGTTAACTAACTTTAGCAGTTAAAGTGCAATATAAAGCACAGTTCTTTGTGTTAACATTCATCATACAATAAAATGTGCTGCACAAAAGCACACTTTCAAAAGTTGCACTTTTAGGGACTAATAAGGGGTAAAAGGAAAATTTTTGGTTCATAGTCCATTCCTACGAAACACGTTGTTATTACTGTATACATCTTGGGAACTATAAAAAACAGAGTCTTCAAACTCAGGCTATTGTATTTATTATCAAGTTGCATATTAAGATAACAAATTAACTTCAAGGCGAGTCACCTCCCATAAAATTTTTATTATAGTACATCTCAATAACTATACCAGCATGAGACGTTAAAAGTCGTCTTAGCATTTTCTTTATAAAGACAGGCAGGTGGCAAAAAACGGTTTTTTAATCTGCACAGTCTTTTTAGAAATATACATCTTTTTGGCAAACAGTGGGATCACTTTACTACGTAAGTAAGTACGTACGTATGAGTGAAATTTCTGTTTTACTAATAAACTCTATAATAATTGAGTCTATTACTAATCAAACCAAAGGGCGTCAGTAGGTATCTTTATTTTCTGGCAACCACATACCAAATCAGATTCTGTCTGAGACTCTATTAAACTGATTTAAAAAATGAAACAAATTAATTTGCATTCCCAAACTTTTTAAATGAGACAGATAAACTACGTATACTAAAGACAAATTCATCATTCTTTAATTTTGCGACAAAATGCTGCAAAATAATTGATATTTTTTCCAAGTGTACTTTTTCATTTTTAAATTATTGTATTATTTACATAATGTGCTTGCTCACCGTCCTTTTTGTAGACATAACAGTGCTCTTTACACTAGGCATTAATGAAATTTTCTACCAACGACCCCAGAGCTTCTACCAGAAGAAATGTTTAAGTTGCACTTTAGAGCTAAATTGTAGGGGTGTAGTACACTCTTCTTTTTTTACCGCTATCCTCAATCAAAGTTGCCACTAAAGTTCTATTTTTTAATTAAATTTAATAAGAATATGTTTACCTTCTGATTTTGGGTTAGTTTTATATCATTTATCTGACCAGTACTACATTGAACGTATGATTATTTTCATTTTATTCAATGTTAAAACTTAACAAATTGATCAATTTAAATTTAAAATTAACATATTTATGAAATGTTTAATTATTCTAAATTTTTATAAATTTTTTAACGATGCTGTAGAATACAGAATTAAAGTAAAATTGGTATAAATATACTTTTTTTACAAAATGTAGCCTTAATTGATTTTAAAAAGTATTGCTTTGCACTTTTTAATTGACTAAAAACATTTTTATTAATATTATTTATATAATATATAATTGAAATTAAACTGAGATATATTCACGCTTTTAAAATAAGGGGTTGAGTTTTACAACGTTTCAAAGAAAAAAATCAAGTAATAAATTTACACGTTTTCTTTTCAATAATCACGTGAACAACATGAAAATTATGAATGTTTAAATCCTGATCAAAAACATCAACGTTTGCTAAATTTTGATTTCATACGTAATTTAAATAGAAAAACGAAAAATTTGAAATAAATTAACACTCTATACTACATAGAATAATGAGGATGACAAATTGTAAAGATACTGGTAAATACGGCATGTGTACGTCAAAGAGTAAATAAAATATAAAAATTAGCTTTCAAGAAGAGTAGAATAACGTCAATGCAAACAAAAATAATTACCATGCAAATCCCCCCAAAAAAATAGTGTTCTTTGGTTTTTATTAGAGCATATGAAATGAAATTTACGTTAAAATAACAACATAAGGAATCACTCGTTTAATTCATGAAAATTTACGTTAATTCACACGTTCCCTCTCTTTTCTCTTCTGTGGATTTGTAAATAAATCGAACAAACGTTTAATATATAGATTCACTGTATCAAAACGATCTTTAATGAATGTGAACGTCATTATTACGATCCACCTCTTATGACTAAAAGAGGTAAATAATAGTAAAAATACTTGTTTTCAGACACTTGTTGTTATTCTTTTTCAAATTAAATAATTTTCTTTTTAATTCGTTTTTCTTTCTATTATATTTCACCGATGATTTATGTACATTTGTTAACAAAAATAGTTTTCTACGGCACACAAACAAAAAGGGGCGTACGACCGCGGTCCTATTTTGTTACGTACTTTGCCTTTATGCCATTAGAGTAAACAGTGTGTGTGTGTGTGGGGGGTTTGGCATGATATTGTACATACTGTGTGTATGACGTTGAAAAAATAAAAATAAATGATCATTCGTGTAGCGTCTGCTAAATGCATGCCTTTTAATCGTGCTTCAGGTTGGTATAGGTACACAATAGATTCTATTTAAGGGGCTGGGTATGTGCCCACGCTGTCGTTTTTTGGCATTAAAGAAAATAGTATAATAATAGTACATGCACCCTGTTACAGATATCACACACCCCGTTTGTGCGCTTTGGCAATAAAAAACGTTTCAATTTCTGGTTTTGCCAAAATTTTCAAAATATTGTTGTCTTTTTTCTAGTTCCCTTTATATGGGCTTAATAGCATAGTAAAGCATTTAATGAAATTTATTTTTTTTTATATGTATATTTTGCTTAAATTCATAAATAATATTATTAAAAAATAATAAAAAACACATTGCTGTCAATAGACATATAATAATATGAGCTATCTTTAGAATTTTTTAAGATTTTTGTTATCATTTTACAATTTAACACAATTTGTCATGAACAATTGTTAGACTGATTAATAATTAATTTGCTTTACTATTCTTTCCTTAATTTGTTTACAATTTCCGCTTTACATTTTGCAAAGAAATGATCATTTGTTGAAGATAGATAACGCTTAAAGCGTTAGTATTCATCGAATAATTTTGAAATAATTTGACGGACAGATGCTCAACAATACCTTTTAAACGTAAACGTAATAGTTTAACGCTCAATTAGACGTGACTTAACATAACATTATCATCCGAAATAACCAAAATTCAATTGATCGGTTACGGCAGTATTGCCTATAAGATTGATTCATTGCGTTGCTACTATGGCATTACATTAAGTCACGTTTAATTTAAGCTTTATGTCGAAGACACCTATTACCTGAGCTTAGATTATATTTGGTCTTGGAATTATCTAACAATATGCCCAATATGAATGCAATCATATTTCACAATAATTTAAAAACCCATTTTTTTCATTTAAAGAACTGTTCCAAACAAACGAAAATCATCCTTTGAGACCTTTCGTATTTTGTCTTGCACGATCTTACGATCTTATAAACTTTCATTAACAATGAATTAAATTCAAGGATTTTCACTTATGCTTTAGATAATATTTTGCTTTATGCTCATACAATTATGAAATAAATATTCTTCAATAATGTATTACCTCTGAAATCAGAACTATTTCTCTCATTGTATAATCTCTTGAGAGTATGCCTGTATAAAGCATGAATAATAATAGGACACGTCATTTTACACAAATCAATAAACTCTTCTGTACTCTTAATACTAAACAAAATATTATTTTTATAAATTCGAAAAAAAAATTCATAAAATTAGTGTGTGTATTAAAACTTTGATGAAGGTCGTTTAAAAATTAACTGAAACAAAATTTATTACACAGTAATTCGATACACATAAACAATAATTATTTTGTTAGAGCAAACAGCTTAAAATCATACGAAATCTAAGTCATTGACATTATTTACACATCATTTATAGAATTCAAGGAAAATTACATACAATAATAACAAAAAACAACAAATAACCCCACTTCATACTGTAAACAAGAAAAAATAGTAGTAAACAAAAAAAAAAAAAAAATTATAATATAATTGAGTAATAAATTTAAAATGATGGCGAGACAAGTAAATAAGCACGTTTTGTGAACGAACAACATATAACAATAATAAAAATATTTCATTGTTTGAGTGTGTGTATTTTGTAAAAAAAGGTCACATGGTGTTACTCGAAGCAATAGTAAACATAGAAAATTGTAAACAGTTTTTCTCATTTCGTCTCTCTCTCTCTCTCCTTCATTTTTTCGAAAAACTAGAAGGATTTTTTTGTAGGTCAGGTCACACTAACATAAACCCCACTTTCATGCTGCGAGTTCTTTAAAAAAAGTTAAACAAACCTTCATAACGGTGAATAGTAACACAGAGTTGTTATTCTTAAGTCTGATATATTAATCTTAAACAGCCGTACTGACAAGCCATGCTGGATCGTCTAATCGCCGCTTTACGCTATTTTTGGTAGTTATTTTTATGCATATTATAAAACATTTCTAAGGCTTTATTTTCAAGTTATTGTAAGAAAATTAGGTCATAATTTATGCAATGTAATAAATACAAAACAATTAATAACATGTGAAATGATTAATGTTTTAAAATATTTGTTGACTTTTTATTTCAAAACAAATTTCAAATTAATTATCTTTGCTTAACTGAAATAATATGATCACCGTTTCTATTTTTGTATAACAATTTGAATGTAAACAATTTGTATGGTTTTGCTCTGGCCCCTCTTACTTCCGTTGTAGTTTTTCCGTTTGATTTTTTTATTTTATTGAAACTAGTGACCTGCAAAATCGCATCATAATTATAAACTTTAAGCGCCATCGAATAACTTGCTTATTTTTTATTTTTTGCCTTAGTTTTTGTGGCATGGTGTAATGAATTCTATTTAAATTGCTCACCATTGTACGCTCGCCAACCATAAGAGTTACCAACTGATTGGATTTTTTTTTATAAAAAATATCTAGGGTATTTTATAAAAGGCAAAGTGTTGGTTCAAAAATTGTTTTAAATAAAACTAGAAAACCATTTTCGTTAATTTCTTTCAAAATTTTATATACAATTCAATGGAATCAATAGCTAAATATGTCAATCTCGGCAAGAAGGTTAACGTATAATTTTTCTTGTTTCTAATTATTATCCTAGTTTTGTATATCCAGATGCGAAAAGTTTATTGTCTTTTAAGATAGTAAGGTAAAACCTAATTCAAAATTCTGCACTAAAATAATAATTTTTCATAGATATTGCTGTTTTATATTCAACTTAAACTATCTCTACTAAAGCTTTATAATTGGCAATGCCGTTTCTAAAAAAGATAATGCTGTTAATACAGAGTATTGGCATACAGATATGAAATCTGACAATCATGTTTGATGCTGATAATGCAAGTTATTGGCATACAGATGTGTTATCTGATGATAATGTTAAATCCCTGATAATGTTATTAACTTACTTTTGGTTTCAACTTATGTTATCTAATCCTCAAATTTAAATACATTAAAATATGTATTATTAAGGTTACAAATAAATTTTAATTACAATTTTAATTTTATAAACTTTATAAAATATTTTCACAACTTGGCAACATTGCTTAATCCATTGATTAGTGGTGTATGCTGTTGTTGTGCCAGAAATAAGAAACAAATTTTCGATTTTAATCATTCTTAGTATTAAAAACAATGAATTGGTGGTATATTTACGCTAAATACAAATAATAAAGTAAAATAAGTAAAAAAAAAACATTACATAGCAAATAAAAAATTGGCCGTAACGTAAAAGATCAACAACACACAAGTATAACAAAACATAAAGGAAAATTAAAAAAACAGCATGCAATCGCCACACAAAATAAAAATCAAAGCGATCCATTAAAATTGTTGCTCTAAATATCATCTGCACAGTGTTTAAGTTGATATTCTTAAAAACAGCAACAACAAAAGAAACGACTTTTGATGCTTAAAATTGTTTATCGTATATTTTTATATACAAATTCCATTGATTGGTTTATTTTAAATATTTTATATTTATCTCTCTATAACTCAAATCACATGATTTAGTAAAATACATTAGAATGTAAAGGAGAGTAAAGGCGCTCGTCTATGAGTATTTTTATGGAAAATATTGAGTTTTAAAACTAACATTGTACAAGTCCACCATTATTATTACGTTTATTATCATAAACATTAATTATCTCAGTATGTATTGTAGTTTTATGTATAGATACATATGTATGTACGTATGTAGATATGTTTGTGCTTATTTAATAAACATAAGCAATTTTATGACAAGTACTGTGTTAAGTGTTGTTAATTTTTAAATTGCAAAAAACCGAACAAATGCTTATTGTCATACAAATACGAAAATAATATCGGTCAGTTTTTATGACACAACAGGTTGCAGTTGTACTCGTTTTTGTTATATCTTACCTACCGAAGTATGTGTGTATGTTTTCTTTCTTTTTAAATCAGTTTATAATTTTGAGTCGCTCAAAACATACATACTATATCTATATATGTACAGTGACTCAAAGTAATAATGGAACAGCTTGTATTATTAATTTTGTTACTTAATATCAAATTAATTTAAAAATCTTTAGGAAGAATGATAACTGTTCCTAAAAGTCTATATGTACACATTTTTAATCAACAAAAAGAGCTTTATATAAATTTGGAAAACAATAGCAACAAAAATTAAGTAAAATAAAAATTCTCCGATTTTAATGTCAAAGTAATAATGGAACACTTATACAAAACATGGTTAAAATTCACTGTTTTTACCACTATAAACTTTATTAAGCTCTGAAAATAGGGCAAAATCAAGTAAATTCGAAATTGTTCTTAGTCAGATAAACGTTGATTTAGCAGGGAAACCCGAAATATGTAATTGCATGTTTTTTCTTATGCATGCAATCAAGTTGAATGTAAGACATTTATCCGTTTTAGGAATTTTTATGAATTTTTGCATAGATTTGTTAGTGCATATTTTTGCATATTTGCCTATAACAGCATTTTTGCATATTTCAGTTTTAAGAGCATGTTCAGTTTAAAGAGCATTTTAAACCTTTTTAGAGATTATTTTTAAGTTTTGTACTGTAAAATATTTTTACAACGAAAACAAAATTTTTGCCTTAAATTCTAGCCAAGTTACGACTTTTCTGATTTTTATGTGATATTTTAAATTTATTACATCAAACCGAACTTTCAAACAAAAAATATTTCCATTGGCGCATCGGCTTCAAAAATATTGAGATATTAAATAAAAACTGAATTTTGCTTTTAGTGACAGACGCAGCTTTATATATGGTTAAAGCTGTCAAAGACATAACGATGTATTAAACTCAACTAACACAAATTCCATGGATTGCTCATGGACCTGCACCGTTTATGTGAACGTATAAGAGATCAATATAAAAATCTAAAAGAAGTGTCTTTAAAAGATCTAAAAAAAAAATTAATTTAGAACGAAACATATTCAGTTCTAACTTGTTGAGAAAATTGCGTTGCAGACATTAATTACTACGCTTACAATTCTGAAAAGATCTTAGAAGTTCTTAGCTTATTAAATAGTTCGGAGTCTCAATACTTTAAAATGGTAATAGATGGACTTCAAAATATAAATATAAAACCTGAATTGATTTTTATTACTGCAAGTTTTGTATCACATCAAAAAGTTATTTAAAAAACTGCAAGCACATTAGTTAAACAGTATGCTGTGTTAACTGAGAAAGTTCGGAATATTGATATAATGAAAACTAAATACAAGCTGAAAGAAATTTTAGCAAAAAATAAAATATGTAGTAATATATACATATCTGCCAACATTTTACAAAAGATCCAAACACATCTTCTTCAAATCAAGTTTTAAAATGTAACTAAGTAGACGTTGGAATCGATGAAAAAGTCGATTTGCGCATAAAACACTTTTTAAGAGCATATTTGTGGTTTCCATGTTTATTGCAAACTATCGACGAAAATACCAATACCAGTGCTCCAAAATTAGCTTCAGGTGCAAAGAAGTATCTTGGAAAAAACACAGTCCTGAAACAGTTAGAAATGTGCCTAGTAAACATCATCATCAAAATTAAGAATTTGCATCTTTCTTAAATCCATTTCAGCTTTATATTTGACACTTTATTATTATTGCACAAACCTTGTAGAGAGATTAACTTAGTGACTGCAACAAAGCTGCAATTTACTCCTTTTAATGCTTAAAAACAGCCGTGTAAAGTCGAACTAAGACGAATGTTGATCTGCGTTAATAAAAAACAAAACAAAAATTGATTATTTTCGGGTTGGGCCAATCAGGGCAATATTCCTCAAAAAGCACTTAATTTGCAACAAAAATGCTTTGGTAAACAAAACGTGTTTATTTTGAATTTTTTGGACAGTTCGTGTGAGAGAAACCGTGTTTTTTTCCTTTTACTGCAAAAACAAAAGAGACATAAAACTTCAACAAATTTTTACAACAATGTTTAAACGATTCACATACGAGTATAGTGTTGTTTTTTAATTATGTTTAATTTTAACTAATACTAATAGTCTTAAGATTTGTTTAGTGTTTAAATAGTATAAATCTAACTGGTCCTTAAGACGAGCGTTTATGTATAAAATATAGATTTTAAAACATAAATACATACATACATACATACATACATACGTAGAAGAGTTTTTACAAGGTGCAAAATTAAAAAATAATTGTTCTTTTTCAGTTTGAATTTTCAAATTAAACGGGTATGTTTAAAATTTGTTTTCTAATAAATAACAACTACATATACTGGGAGAAAAAAAATTAATTTGCCTGCAATGCTTGTAATGGTCGATGTAGAATTTTGACACTTTTTGTTAGTAACGGATTTAAGAAAAAAATAATCAAAATACAATGATGTGTGTTTATATTTGACGCTTCTGATGATAATCTTAGAATAACCGTGTTTACACGGTATTATCTTACATACATGTTTGTCTAATATATAACAGAAAAA
Source organism: Wohlfahrtia magnifica (assembly GCA_023159175.1). Lineage (NCBI taxonomy): Eukaryota > Metazoa > Arthropoda > Insecta > Diptera > Sarcophagidae > Wohlfahrtia > Wohlfahrtia magnifica. Next base: position 544,977 of record JAKWBJ010000189.1, read on the forward strand.
AGCAATATTGAGGCAAATAATTTTTTACTCTCTTTTGAGTTTAACACCCACTCAAATGGTGATGTTTATAATAAGAATGATTTAAATATATGTATTTGCCTATATCATATCTTTGCTTTGTAAATTTTTCTTTTTGTTTTATTTTTCTTTCTTCATTTTTATTATGTGAAGACACTAGCCTTGAGCGTGGGTGGTATATGGTCCTTAAAGCTACCTAAACGTAAAGAAAAAATAATAATACTCCTTCCCCATATATAAGTGGTGCTCTGATGTCAGTAAAAACATACAAAGAAACAACAAAATTTGAGACATGAGACTCTAACTACATTACAAGGTCCTGGTGTTAAAGTGAACTAAAAACAAAATCGACGACATAAGAGTTTCTGTGTTTGTACAGTATGTGTGTGTGTGTCTCCGGAGCGCCCATCTTTTCTAACAAATATTTTATAGTAGTATTTAAGTATTAAATAGTGTTTTATTTTAATCTAGTTTTAATTTATTTATTACAACTATTAATCATAATGAAATCGTTTTAATAAAAAACTTAAAACTAAAGTAATTTTGTTCTTCCTTTATTTCTCTTTTTCCATTATTCAACAACAAAAACAAAAAATCAAATTATAAAATCAAAACCATTTCTTCAAAAATAAAAAATACCCTTCTTCCAAAATTAAAAATTGTTGTTAACAAAAAATTAAACGAATCAAACACATTCCAAACAAACAGTGAAGCAGCAGTATCCAGTTTTCCTTATTGTACAGAATCTAGTTTAAATTTCTCAACTAATGCCACCGCCTACAGCGAGGATGATGCAGAATATGCCACCGGAAGACGTAATAAAACCTCGAGGGTAAATATTTTTTTATATAGACAAAAAAAAATAAAATAAAAAACAGAATTAAAATAATATTTAAGTTTGCTACACATACTACATACATACCTGAAATATTGTATTTAACAAAAAAACTAGAGATTTTTTCTAAATAATGCACTACAAACAATGAAAATCTACGCGACTATGCAGCTCACCCACCAACTCAATCTCGCACTAAAGACGAAATCAGCAAGAGCCGCCCAATGGATATCATAAGGAAGATGTTAAAATGTTCTGCATCATCGCACTATAAAATTAACATTAATTATTATTATTATTATTAATTTATTTATAATAAATATATAATTCTATTAAAATAATTTTATTTTTGCCTAAACTTATTGACTTTTCGACCTTTAACTAGGACCGTATACATTATCTATAGGTACCCCTATCTTAAAAATTGTTTAAACATTACTTTAGTACATACATATCTTTGAGAAATCAATAATTTGTTTCCTCTTTAATTTTCATTGGAAATGGTCCAAAAATAAAAATAATCACACCTAATCTGCGTTTCGATTACGTCTCCGCATTCAGTTACGTTTCGATCGAAAATTGGTATTCCAAAAAAAAAACCAAATCGAAAAAGAAAAAGAAAAAGAAAAAGAAGACTATAATGTTCTCAAAGGCATAGGAACGTATGAAATAGTGACAGTAAAATTAGCAAATTTTAATAAAAACTCTAAATGTAGTGCATACGCAAAAGGGCTCAATAAGAAAATACTTAATTTTTGTTTGTCTTTTTCGTGCAGTGGACAAGTGTAATTTCAAATTTTTTGTATATTTTCATTATATATTTAATAAAATATAATAAAATAATAGAATAAAAAATATTAGCCAAATAATACGTTTTGAACTAAAAAAACAAAAATCGAAAGGAAATTTTTCTGCCACAACTTCAACAATTTAGAAAAACGTAAATATGATCGTAATATACAATATGGTAGATATAATCGAAACACAGAAAACCAAAGTTGCCAAACGGAGAAAATTTGGATTCGAATCGAAACGCAGAATAGGGGTGAATATATTGAGTCATATAAAAAAAAATCCGCAGTTTTTAGTAAATTTTTAAACTAAAATATATTTTTTTTTAATTAAAAATCAATTTGATTCCAGTACAAGTTTGTATGTATAACCTTATGCGATTTTTCGAGTAGCATCATAATATTACTGCAGAACTTCTGTAGTTAAGCGTAAAACTCGGACAAATGATTTTCAGTGGCTCTCCGATTGTAAAAACCGAAATAAGTAGTAGTAAGAGGGAACAAGGTCTGGGCTATAGCTTGGGTGTATTAAACGTGCATTAAAACGTTCCAGCCAAGTGCAGCCTATTTTAGGCGAGTCATATTAAATGTAGTGCGGCCTGCCATTGTTATGAATGAGCAACGTTTCACCAAACGTGATTCTGCCAATTAAATTCCTTGTCGTTACCTTATGTCATATTTGAGTTCTAAAGTTTGATATTATTGATGTTTAATGCAAGCTTTTTATTAACTGGCCGACCTGTTCCAAGTTATTCTTTTCAAACACACGTTCTTTAAATGAAATCAATCGATTATTATCTACTAAATAATTTCTTTCGTTTTATTGGAAATGACGGTTTATTAGAGTAAAAAATAGCTTTGAAATAATTTCAAATGGATTCCATTTCCGACCATTTTCCCAATTTTTTCTAATTCGAAATATCTTACTGCGTTTTTTATTTATTTTATGACAACAGAAAATAATTTTTCCTCCAAGAATTTTTTAAACTCTTGACCATTCGGACTGTGGACGCTTATAATAACAAATAATTAATAAGTTTAATAGGGTAATGGTTTTTCTATAATAATTAGTTATTTATTTATCTAATTTTTATCTAATTGAAAAAAAACCTAACATTTATTACTTTTAACAATATATTGATACTTTGCTATTAATTTAAATTCAATTAATTTGTAATTTTTTCTTTTCTTTTCTTCCCCTCTCATTTCATTTCTTTTCCTTTACACTTTCCTTTTATTCAATTTCTCGCAAAATAGCAAGATCCATTGTCACATCGTATTATCGAAAAGAGACGACGAGATCGGATGAATTCCTGTTTGGCCGATTTGTCACGCCTTATCCCACCGCAATATCAACGTAAAGGGCGTGGTCGTATTGAAAAGACAGAAATAATTGAAATGGCCATACGGCATCTGAAACATTTACAGAGTGAATGTCTGCAAAAGGACAATGAATACCGCATGGGCTATACGGATTGTATGAAAGAGGCAGCCAAATTTTTATACGACAGTCAAATGCAAGAATTTTGTTATAGGCTATTGGCTCGCTTACAAGAGCATTGTGATGAGATCATGAAAAGTAAGTTCTTTTTGTTTAAAATTCCAGAAAATTTTATTAATTATTTCTTGAAATTTCCGTAGATGATTGCTTCCGTAATCGTGGTGGTTGTCATGCTTCCGATAATGTAAGCGCTTCTAGTGGCAGTCCCCATCAAACATTTCATCCTGTGCCACCGTTATGTCAATTACGTGATATGCTAGGCACTTCCGACATTGAGCATAGCAATGATCATAACGATGTTAAGGATCTCAGTTTTCGTAATCATATAAATCAATTGCAGCGCAATGTTAATGTTAGCCAAATGGATAGTAATGCCAATGATGGTCATGGTCTATCCAGTGTGGCTAATAGCAGTAGTAACAACAACAATAACATCACTAGTAATTCAACTTCAGCAGCATCCGCCTCTGCCAGTACAACGAATAATCCATCTAGTTCTACTACACCTACAAATGGAAGTGTTAGTAACACAGCTCAACAACAACAGCAGCAGAAAACAGCGTCCCAACAACAACCTCATCAAGCTCCGGTTATTACCTCAACGGCACCAGCGTCTCTGCTTAATCATACGGATTCCAGTAACCACGATTTTGACTCTTCGCGAGAACCTATTCTACACACCGATACTTCAAACATGCATTCGCCCCCTCCACGTGATACATTACTTTCACACCACCATCATCTCAATCATACACAACATTCGCATCTAAATCACCATCAGGACAGTATAATGCAAGGCCGTCTGCGTAACTATTCTGAATCGTCGCATGATATTGAACACAACAATAATTACAAGTACAAAAACCACATAAAAGAACGTTTCAATCATGAGTTGCACGATGAGGAGACTTCCAGTGAACACGGCCCTGTGCCACCTATGCTGCAAAGCGAACACTCGCATGTTCATTCCGAACACTCTAAGGATGGCACAGAGCCTGAAATAGCTCCGATAATTGCCAAAAAACGAAAACTGGCTGAAGCAGCCAGTAGTCAGCATAATGAAAATACCACCGATAATATACCCTCCTCGCGTCTAAACAATAGTACTAATCTGTTAAGTTCCGTCAGTCGAGATGAGAAACCTTTTGGCCCCTTCAGTGATATCAAGACAGAAGCTGCTTCATCAGGTCCAATCATACACAACAAGCCACAATTAAGTGCTCCTACCAGTACCACCGCTCCACTGCCAGCACCCCGTAGCTTTGCTGTACCCATCTTCGCCTTGCATAGCCAAGGCACCTATTATGTACCCCTTAATATAGACTACAATGTGCTGATACCTTTCCTCAATGGTGTTGATCTGCTCGAAAAAAATTTTACCTCCATGCCAGTCGTACATCCCATTAACATTAATGTTAATTTCATGCCCACCTCATCAGCTTCCCTGCTGGCCGTTGCTGCTGCTGCAGTGGCAGCTGGTAAACAACAACCATCAACTATTATAAATGGCCAGTCTGTAGCCACAGCAGCGGCTAATGCAGTGGCAGCGGTGGCTAAAGCTAAATTTGAAGCCATCACAAATGTTTCCAATGGCTGGTGAAAATAAAATAATAAAATAGTTGAACAAAACAAAAAGAAATTATTTTTTTCTAATTGAGAAAATACGTTTAAAAACAATCACCACAACCACTACAAAACAAATTGAAAAACTCTTTCAAAAAGTTTCAATTCAATTATATTTTGAATTTAAAGAAGTCGCCGTCCCTGTTAACTGTGTTATGTCATATGCATGGATGGCACCTTTAAATACCAAAATGGAAATATTGAATTTAAATTTAAGTAAAAACGAAGCAACAAGAAAAACAAATCAATGATTTACAATAAAAAAGAAAAACGCAAACTTATTTTTTTAAACAACTCAAAAATAAACAAAAAATACTAAATAAGTAAAAAAAAAATGTTAAAAGAAATGGAACAACTACCTCAGAATTCTGTGAAAAAAAATTTTAAATTAATCATTAAATGGTTAAAATAGCTAGAATCTAAAGGTACATATTGTATAAATATTATTGTGAATTGTAATGTAAAATGTATTGTATGTGTGTGTGTGCATTGTGTTTATAACGGTTGAAGAAAACACATACACACAAACACACACACACATACACATACACACACAGAACTCAAAACTCGTAAACCTTTTAAACAGAAAAACACTAAACAAAATACAGAAAACACTGAACACTGACTGAACAGCAATATAAGTGTGTTAATCTTGGTATGCCATGTTTTGAAAATTTAACTGAAATAGTTTTACAAAAAACACACAGTTTGTGGGGTCCACTTATATGTTTTAAGCGGGTTCTTTCGCCTGTTTTAAAACTACAAACTGTATTTGCTCCATTGCCCTAATGGAGATATCCTACATTTCTTCAAAAAAGATTTCCATAATTGTGAGTCATTTTAGAGACTTATGGAAATTTTTTACAAGGAAGTGAATTGTTCTTTTGAAGTATCAAGAATTCAAGAATTTTTAATTGATTTTTTTTCTTTGTGGACATTTCCATAACTGTGAGTCATTTCAAGTTATGGTCGGCAAAATGATGCTGGGTTTAAAAGAAACCCGACCCACCGGATTTTATTTGGTTTTATAATTGTTCCCAAGTTTCGTTCAATTCGATAATATTTTTTGTTTGTTAGTACAATTACGTTATTTTAGTATTTATAATGCAATTTTGCATTCTTGGTAGGATCAAGGCTTTGTACACTATGAACAGCTAAAACTCGGTGATCGGAGCAGACCGCAGTTACTTCGTTTAAACCGTGAATTATGAGAAAAACGGCTAGAATATAAAAACATACATACATACACGTCGCAAAAGTTGCCAAACAATTGTTAGAAACGATCAAATGCTGCACCCACCGTATTCTCCAAACATTGATCCTTCTGACTGTCGATGGATACAATATCTTTTGGCATGTCACCAGATCAAAAAGGAAATAAAATCAGCTTCAAAGTTCAATCGCCTCAAAAAGCAAGAAGTTTTTCTGAGAAGTGATTCGGAAATTGGCTCAGAGGTGGGAAAAACATGTAAGCAGTGACTTAATAAATTTTTATTTTGATTAACTTGTTAATTCATTATCTTTTTTGAGCTAAATAAAACGGGCTGATTATGATTAATCTGTACTAATGGTTGCCGACCCTGTGTCAAGGACTATGTTGGAAATTGTAAACTTAAAATTGCTTTAGACTTATAAAATTTGACCGAAAACAAATTGATAAATAAACAAGGCTTATAAAAGATATTCTACTATGATATTTCGAATTCAATTATTCTATTTACGGACATGAGTCTTAAAAACATTAATTAGAAGTCAAACGATTGTGACGAAAAGCTTCTGTATAACCACCGATTTTAAAATAACTTTTTAAAAAGAACTGACTTAAAAAAAATATTGGTTTAATACAATAATTTAAATGCTTTAATTTCAAAATTGTTTCTAAACTATGGCGAAAAGTAAAATAAAAAAGTTTTTTTTTTTTTTTTTTTTTTTTAAAAAAGAAGAAACAAAGTAAATATAAAACAAAATTATAAATTTTGAAAAAAAAAATAATACAACTTATTGCAAAAATCTTTGTAAAAACAAGTGATAATTTCGGCTGGGCCGAATTTCTTAGAAATGACCTTTACTGTTTTGCAAATGTTTTAAAAAAAATACCATGCAATAATTGTTGTGAAATATGATGCATATTTTTTACTATAGCTTTTTACTATAGCAGGTCCTGAATTTATTTTTCAAACGTTTTTTCCTTTCTCATAATAAACTTTCAAACTTTAAATAAATCTTTTAAAAATATACTGCGCTTCGCAATAAAGTTGCGGTGATTACGTTTGTGTTTCGGTAGATCTCACATTTGGTTGTCGTGCGGGTGTTAGCTAATTATTTAATGAAACAGTGAAATCAAATTTATCCACCAAACTGCAAATACCTAGTCATCATCAAGTTTCCACTTGAAAAACATAAACGCTGTATGAGTTAAAAGTTTTCATAAAGTACCTTTTTTTGAAACCAATACTTACAAAATCTTAATATTTCGCCTTCGACCTTGATATTCAGTCGCCGTCGTAAATTTATTGTCGCTGTCACATAAAGAGGACGCCTCTGTCACTTCGACGCCGAATTGGTATTATGTAACACAGCTGTATCGACGTCGAGTTTTTATCGATTATTAAAAAGGAAAAAATATAATTGGGGATGACCACAATTATTTTGTTAATTGTGTGAAATTTAATATGTAAATCAATATGTATTAAGAAAAATGCCTTTTATGTGAGATAAGGCTGAAAGTTTTTTATTTTACCTTAGAAATAGTAAAACAAAATGTCGAAATACGACAACAAATACGCCAAAAGGGCCTATGTTTTTCAAACAATTCTTTTCCTTCATCATTACAATGACATTTTCCTTTTCCTTGTGTTGCAAGTGATTTTTTCCCACATCTAGAGTCACGCTTACTAAATTTCCACACTTTCTGAAATTTCTCTAAAGCCGCCCGGAAAATTTTGCAATCACTCTTTTTAAAATCTCCTGAATAAATTTGAACTTCTTGGGTTACAACTGCTGGACTCAATTTCAATTGACAGCAACTTCTTGCATATGCATCATTTTCTTTTTTAACTTTGATTTAAAAATCCCTTCAAACCTTCATATTCAAAAATGTCTGCGTTTACACGATTAGCTAACTATCGGCATCTCTTACTGGTGGACTCATTGAAATCAATTTCATTTCAATGTTCCAGTCTCCTTTGAATCGTTCATTCTTCCTACACTTCATTTTTGATTTTCATTAAAAAAGTTTGTTTGTTTGTATTATTTGTTTAAGAGTGTGTCGATAAAAAAGTTACTTTTAACAACAGGTTGACTTTCGTATGACTTACATAATACCAAATACTCGTCAAGAGCAGTCGATAATTGTCGACATTGGCTTTTATAATATCTATTTTGTGACGGCGACTTCAAAGTGTGTCGACAATGAAATAACATAATAAGTCAGATTTTCTCTTGTTTGTAACCTTAAGACATTGATTTGAATTGCTGAAATTATAGAGCATATGTAAAAAGGAAAAATATATTCACATTGAGAGGTTATTATAAGTGTAGTGTAAATACACTTCCTTGATAATTATGAATTCATATAGCGCCTAGAAGTAAAACTAAAAAGTAATTATTAATATAATCTTATATTAGTGAAAAATAAATATTATGGACCTTAAAAGACTGATAAAAAACTGTAAGAAATTTTAATTTAAAATATCGCATCAAAATTCTACAATATTGATAACGAAAATATAAAAGCAAAAAATGGTAAAGGATCATAAAAAATCTTTAAAAGATTACAGAAACAAAAATATTAATTTTAATTGAAATTTTAATAACATTCAATATAATAATTTTATATCGTAAGTTTGTCTTAACATTATAATATTATTAAAAAATTAATAAAATAATTAGTTTTTATGCTTTGTACCTGTTTTATAAATAAAGTACTATTTAAAATAATACTTTTTGTAATAAAAAACAATAACGATAATAAAAACTTATAACAAAAATGCAAGTGCAAATAAAATTAAAATAAAATTTGGGTGTATTATGGAAATTTATTTAAATTTAAATTATTATGCATTCCTTAACAACAACAAAAAAAGAAAAAAAAAGCATATAGTAAGAAAATATTTAACAATATATGGCCAAACAATATACACATATATAGAAGGTATGTAAATTATATTTAATAAATGTAGTTAAATTAATAAATTGTGTAAAATGCTTATAATATTAAAAAAACAAAATTAATTCCTAATTGCACAAATTTTTATTTGTTTTTTATTTTATAATTGTTAAAGTAATAAAATAAAAACATATTGAATATTATTAAAATTTCAAAAGGACAAATATACAAATCAAAGGCAAACTAAAGAAAACAAAATTTAATAAAAAAAATTGATGTTATTTAATGTTGTAATTGTTAAATTATTTCGAAAATAAAAATAAACTTTAAAGCAGTTTTATAATGTTCACAAAAGGTCTTATTCATAAGAAATATGTTTGATTTTTTAAAAGGCTTATAAAACAAACTTCCCAACAAAGTGTGCTTGTTAAACGTTTTATTAATTTAAAAATATTTTTTATGAGTAAGAATGTTATGTTAAAAAAATGTTTTTGAAAGATAAAATTAAAAACATTTAAAACAAAAAATACTACTCTACTAGTCATAAACTGCGTTAATAATATCCACGTTTCAGTTTTATTTTATTTTTTGTGTAACATACAAACAATAAATTGTCGGTAAAAAATTATACTTTTTTAGTTTAATTTTGTATTAAAAAAAATCAATTGTGCTAATAATAACAAAATTAAATTTAAAAAACTAGTTAATACAAATGTAATTGATCAAATAGTTTATATATCTATTAAATACTCAGTCGAACTTCTATTTAGTGAAGCTAATGCCCGTTTAACGAATTAAGCGGATATGCTCTGACAATAAAACGATTATGAAATCACATGCGATTTAAAATTCTCTTAACAAAGTTCTGCATGTTCTGTAATTCAGGCATCTTGCTTGTGGCAGGTTGAAATCAGTCGAATTCACTTGCTACAAATACCACAGACACTTCTTAAAACAAAACACGCATTTTTAACTTAAATATTTTGTTTAAAAATAAAGGAAATACGTGTTAAAGTTAATTTGCGTAAAGTTTTATTTTAAGTAAAATCCGCAAGTTCAATTTAGTATGTACTTGCGAGTCGAAATCGTCAAATATTTTGCCATTGCGGTTTCCAAAGCATTTGTTATACGATTTCAACTCGTACCGCAAATTTTAGACGATACGCGATAGTCAGAATATGCCTAAATATTTCCGTCACAATTTTTATGCATTTGGTACTTATTCTAAATGAGTTTTCATACAATAAATTTGATTTACATAATGAATTATTTCAAACAGTTATGGAAGTACCGAAAAGAATTATTCAACCTTATTATGATCGTTTTTATCCCAAATTCAAAATAATGAGCTAAATTTTTCATGTCAAATTATGACTGCCACTACGCCAACCACAATAAAGACCTTTAAATACGAGATACCAAAAATAAACGACCCATTGAAATTGGCAGCAATTTCACTTGTAGAGAAGTAGTAGTGGAAAAATATTATTTCGCATAAAGTAGTGGTTTTCTGATACGGTACCATGATGCAAATTCATTCATTATGGAGAAGTTCGACTGTGCAGAAACAAAATTAAATTTCTTTGTTAAGTTTTAAATTATAGCTCTTAAATATTTTTTATTCAAAATATTTCTCTACTAAATATTATTTTGTTAAAACTTAATTTTAAAATCTTTTTTATCTATCTTCTATTTTTCAATAATCTTAAGCTTTTCTATATATTTTAAGTAAATATGTATGTTTGCTTTTTCAACAATTTCTTTTTAGTTTATTACAATTAATTTTAGTTAGTTTATTCAATTTAAAAAAGAATATTATTATTTTTAACACAAAATGTATTGTATTTTAGTTATAATGAAATAAAAAACAACAAATTAAAAAAGTATATATAAAAATAAAAAAGTTTATATTGAATGTTCAAAAAAAAAAAGGTATTGCAGTCTTAATTCAGCACTAGTTGAAGGGTAATTACTTTATGTTATCTTTGTGGATAGTTGGGTGTTATTATTTGTTTCTTGCCCAATATATTCAGTAATGTTCGTTTGAAAGGTTTTTATATAACTAATGACTTCTTAGAGCACTTAATATGTACGATGTATAGAAAATATAAAATAAACAATTTTCTTCTAAATTCGTAGTAGCTTCTGAGTTTATAGCATTATTTTTAAAATTTGCACATCTACCGGACAAACATAAATCTACTCAGAAACACCGCTCACGACTCACAGAAAAGTTTGGTTGAAATCGGGGCAGTTAGTATTCGAGTTTACTGCGTCATCTATCGGACAAAAACAAAAATACACAGGAGTTCTACACAAGGTCTATGGAGAATATGTACAAAGTTTTGGCGAAATCGGTGTTGTAGTTTATAAGTTTAAAAGGAACTACACAGATATTTACAAAGTGATTTTGAAACCGGTGCAGTATTTTATAGGCTTATCATTTTGATTTAAATCTTGCCATCTGTGTTACTGGCAATGTCAAACTTTTTTAAAAAGAAAAATAAATAATTTGCTTGGCCCGTTCTCGACTTTAATGACATTAAAATTTAACCGTTACGATCATATTATTTTAAGTACCACCTATTTGCCTTTATAAAGAAACACCTAAAACGTCGTTTGAAGTCTCCCGCCGTTATATTTACTGAGATGCACTTCGGGTTTTTGTATAGAAGCCCAAACGCGGGAAGAGAAGCTACCATATCTGGCTTCGACTCTCTTTCCGACTCAATATCGAGTATTCTTTCGAATTATCCGAACAGTGAAATTGTTGCTGGTGATTTCAATGTTCATAAATCGTCTTGGTTACGCCATTCAGGCCGTACAACTCCAGAAGGCCAATACGTTGAGTTATTCGCCGCGTACAATCACCTTGCGCAATTAGTGAATGAACCTACACATATATCGTGTGTAGATGGGCACCAGAACAATACCCTCGACCTTTTCCTCACTACACACCCTGAAAAGTATGTAGTTTAGGTTCTTGCACCTCTTGGAAATTCGGATCATTGCACAGTTTCTGCCTCATTCTCATCCACCGTTCTTCGCGACGTTCCACCCATGGCTACTGAACGCTCTATTTTTAACTACGAGGATGCTCGTTGGGCTGAGCTCAACGATTTTTTTAGGCATTTTAATTGGAAACTTTGTTTCCTTGACTCAAACGTCGATGCCATGGCAGAAATGGTAGTAAATATAATAAGGCTATGGATGAATATTTTCATTCCATCCAAAAAGCTTTCGATTTAACATAGAAACAAATCTTGGTTTAATCTGACGTGTAAATTGGCAGTCAGATCCAGAGAGAAAGCGTTCAGGAAATGGCGCAATAACAAATGTGCCCATACTGATTTGCTTCGCAAACAGGCGATATCTTCACGTGCCGCAGTACTTAGACACGAAAAGGCTTTATACGAGCAGCGCCTTCGTGCTAAAGTTCTTACTTTTCAGCGGGTCATTCGTAAAAAGGCTGAGGAACAACGCTAGTTCGGTTCCTGCTCTTATAAAGAATGACCACACATTCACGAAACAGATTGAAAAGGCAAACCTTTTGGCCGAAAGTAATTCCCACTTGCCGGAGAGCGTTCAACCACTGCCCGAACTTGAAAGAGTATCAGTAACTATGCCTAGTATATTCTTTCGAGCTCGTGCTGTAAAAAGGGTCCTTGCAAATCTCAACGTTAACAATTCTTCTGGGCCGGATGGCATACCAGCACTGGTCCTGAAGCAGTGCTCTTCAACGTTTGCGCGTTCATTAGCTCACCTTTTCAGTGGATCATATCGCGCCGGTATTTTTCCATCTTGCTGGAACGTTGCTAATGTAACGCCAATCCCCAAAAAGGGCGAAGCTAGTAACCCTGAAAACTACCGTCCAATAGCAGTTTGTTCCGCACTCTCCAGGGTTATGGAGAGTATGATTAATCATCACCTTGTGGGATATCTGGAGTCCAACTATTTACTTAACGATCGTCAGTACGGTTTCCGAAAGGGCCGTTCTACTGGTGACGTGCTGGCGTTGCTCTCGGAGGAGTGAAACAAGTCCATTCATGGTTTTGGCGAGAGTAAGGTTGTGGCTCTGGATATCTCAAAGGCGTTTGATAGAGTTTGGCACGAAGCTCTCATTTCGAAACTTAATCCTTTTGGTGTCGGTAATCACTTCTCTCGATTTATATCGAGTTTTCTCAGAGATCGCTCTATAAGAGTGGTTATAGATGGGGTCTAGGCCGACGAGTTCAGGGTAAACTCAGGGGTACCACAAGGCTCTGTTCTTTCTCCAACTCTTTTTCTAATATTTCTTAACGACTTTCTTCTTCTCACTTTTAATCCTATCTACTCTTTTGCGGATGACAGCAACATCACTCATATTCTTTTGATCACTCATATTCTTTTGATCGTAGACCGAGCCTTTTGGAGGTTGGGGCAAGAAGGATGGATATGAACGTCAGACTCACAAGTGACCTGGTGAAGGTCTCCGAGTGGGGTCGATTTTAATGAACGTAAGACTCAGTGTTATTTTTTAACACATAGACGGTGTGGTGTGCTGTCATCTGTGTCAATGGGTAATGTGGATTTTGAGGAATCAGATGCTCTTGATGTTCTGGGCATGAGAATTCACTGTGACGTTCGTTGGAATGATCACATATTTCAAGTGTCGAAAGAAGCATTCAAGTGCCTTGGTTTTTTGAGACGGCGCAAGAAATACTTCACTCCATCTGATCTCCTTAACATTTACAAGACCTACATCCGACCCAAAATGGAATACAACTCTCATGTATGGGCCGGTGCATCAAAGTCTAGGGAGAATTCGTTCTTTGGTCGCACTGTTCGGTTGTGGAATAATCTTCCAGCGAAAGTATTTCCTGCCACTTACGACATGAGTAAATTTAAATCTAACGTCCATAAACACTACTCCCTCTGTCCTCCTTCCAATAACCTATTTTCCTAGCACCAACACAATGCACTGCATGAGTAGGGGCCATCCCCTGGGTGCTGGTCTTATATGAAAAAAAAAAATTTACGATAATAAATGTTCAGGTACTATGTAAATTCTGAAAATCTATTTTTGTCGAAGTGATTTCAAATCACCGAAAAAGTGTTCTATGCAAAATTACTTCCTTATTTGTACAAACACTGTGTTGTTGTATATCATACGCCAAACAGCTTTAATGAATAATTTAATATGTCTTTTATTTATTTGTGTTTTAAACTTGGTAATTTTATTAAAAACCAATAATAAATAAAAATTTTTAAAAACACTTCGAATTTTCGGCTATTATTTGCGGATATGGAGGGTGTTTAAGAAATTAAAGCCAATCACTTAACTAAAATATTGTTACGTTTTAACTTTTTTAAAACGTTTGAGTTCGTTTAAATTGCATTAAAATAAAATAAACACCGCTTTATTTCTTTGTTTTACAGTTTTTATTTATTCCGCTTTAACTTTTATACTGTTAAGTGTTAGTACAACACTTAATATTCGTTTATACAACACTTTTATTTTCGCATTTACACAACTTTATTTATTGACAGCCAAACGATAACTAACTAATTTGTTGATAAAGTAGCCCCTTTATATACCTAATTGCCTACAGTTTGGAACGTTCCGGAAATATCGACCATCTTCTCTTTTCATATCCGTTAATTCAAATGTAACGTAAAGACGATCAATTTGGCAGTGCTGTCAAATTTACAGGGTGACACATATCTACCAAATTTACACAAATTTTGGCATTTTTTTGTATTTTCATACAATATGTAAAGGGTCACCATCTAACGTTTTTTTTTTCAACTAGTGCTTATTTCGTGAATGCTAACACTTAGCTCATGTCTAATTTGACAGATAATTAGTTTTATCCTTTCGCTGAACGAATATGGTTGTGTATACGCTTGAACAACGCTGGGAATCTGGACCTGCGATCGACTTACAGAAGATGCCGATTTTGCCAAAAAAATCATCTTTTCAGATGAAGCTCATTTTGATCTCGGCGGGTATGTAAACAAGCAAAATTGTCGCATTTGGGGCACAGAAAACCCGCACGCATACATTGAAAAGCCGGATTTTGGTCTATAGGCATAACTGGGCCATTTTCCTTCGAAAATGAGCAAGGAGTGGCCATTACAGTCAATGGCGATTATTATTGGGCCATGTTGAACGAATTTTTGTTCACAAAAATTGAAGAGGAGGATATTAGCAGCATTTGGTTTCAACAGGACGGCGCTACGTGCCACACAGCCGAGGCTACACTCGATGTTTTGCGCCCTGTTTTTGAAGATCGCATTATCAGCCGCAGAGCTGATGTCGTTTGGCCACCTCGCAGCTGCGATTTGACACCGTTGGACTATTATTTGTGGGGTGCCGTCAAAGATAAGTGTTGCGCCAACAAGCCAGAGACAATTAACGCTTTAAAGGACACTATTCGTAAAGCCATTGGTGAAATACAGCTGCAAACAATCGATAATGTGCTTAAAAATTGGACCGATCGTGTAGGCTACTGCATGGCCAGCCGAGGCAGCCATTTGAATGAAATTATTTTCCATTATTAACAGCAAGGATTGTACTTTCAAATAAAAACGAAATTTGAGAAAATATTCAGCAGTTTTTTTTATAGCATTTTCAAAAAAAATATTTGGCGGACCCTTTACAAATTTAGAAAAACTTAAGAGGAAATTAAAGGAATATACGTAGTAGATATTTAAGAGAGAGATATCAAAAAATAGTAGAGAGAAAACGAAAAAAAACTGAATGAAATGATTAAGCATAACTATTTAATGGAAAAATATGTATATAAAAGCAAACCTTGAAACTTGGTTGCTCGTGATTTCTGAAAATACAAATTCTTCCGAAAAAGCATAATTTACAGAGCAGTTAAAAATCACTTGTGTGGTTTTATAATCGCTCGTGCTTTTAAATTAAGTGATTTTCTGAACAGGCAGTATTTTTTTCTTAGAGGAGGTGGCACGCCCACTCTTCCTGTGAAGTTATTTCTTAACTTATTGTGCATCTTAATAATAGAATACCATATGGAAAGTTTGAAGATTCTATATTTTGTAGTTCCCAAGATATCAAGCCATAACTGCCAAAAATACGTAAGCGCCAAGACTACAGATGATAGTATTCTATCACTCTCACCAGCACACAAAACTTTAAAGCTATAAAATGTATCTTTATGATTTTACAGTAAAAATAAGAAGTCTTATGTACTACACTCAGTGTTGTCATATTGCAAGATTTATCTTGTTTTGCTAGTTTTTTAAGATGCAGTAAAGTTTTTAAATTTTTATCCTAAAAAAAAGTTTTTCAAAATCTATGTAGCTTAGATAAATTAATGTATTTATTTGCTTAAATCAAAAACGTAGTTATAAAATCTTCGAAAATTTAGTTTATTAATAATAAATATTAACTAAAGACAATGTTTCGGCAAGGCATGTTAGGCGTATAGGGCTATTATACAACGTTTTAAACGTTCCAGCACATCTGCCACAATCGCCAGATCTAAATCCAATATATATGCATTAGTTTATCAAAAATCTCTAATAAGAACATCAAACTACCCTTGAAGTTGAAAGAGCTTAATTTGACAATAATTAAGTTCGCCATTGTATATAAAGGCGTAACTTACCTAATGATTTAATGATGTATTCAATACATGCCAATATATGAACCCTTATTCTAAATTTCGATTCGAATCGAAATTTTTTCCGTTTGGCAAATTTGCTATTCTGAATTTCGATTCCGTTCAGTTTTTTTCGATTGTTTGTATTCTGAATTACGATCGTAGCTACGTTTTTCTAAGTTGTTACAGTTGTGACGTAGATTTTTTTGATTCTTGTTTTTTAATCCAAAAATTTTTTATAGCCAAATAAAACTTATTATATTATTTAGTTGTATTAAATACGAAATGAAAATATACAAAATGTAACAAAAATTAAATAAAATATTAATTTACACTTGTCCACTTAGTGCTTATTTTTCTGTTTCTATTACATACGTTCCTATGCTTTTGAGAACATTATTTCCTTCTTCTTTTTCTTTCGATGCAGTTTTTTTTTTTTTTATTTTGGAATACCAATTTTCGATCGAAAGTTTAATTTGCATACTCTGCATTTTCCATGTTAAATGTGTGGTAAAATATTTTAATTAAGAGCCAAAAATTATGCCAATCTTTTACAACATAATTTGACTTTCCACCGTTTTTAACCTCTTCTAACTCAAATGAAAATAACATACCTTACCTATTGTACTGTCGTTAGTTTTATAGTAATTTTTTAGAAAAAAATATCAAAACGTTTTGTAACTTTCTTAAACAAAAAAGTTATATTTATTATTTTACCGTACACGTACAACAATAAAATGCCTTTTGTTGTAATTATGAGGCTACCTGATAAATTGTACCATGTGTCAAACATTTCTTTATTTTACACCTAATCCTGTATTTACGCCATTTTTGCATTATATCGTTTGGAATTTATCTAGAGGATTAGATGAATTTTATTTAAAATATAATATATATTGCAATTACAAAACAAGCAACAAATACATATTGTTTTTGTGAAAAAATTAGTTGTTGTACAGGCAACACTACCTTGTTCAATGTGCCTTGGTGGTCTATAGTGCGATAGATTTCGAACGATTTCATATTCCAATTTTCTTTCATTACCGCACATGAAACCGAAATACATACACTAATAGTCTTTTTGCCATGGTTGGCAAAAACCCGGGTTTTTTTTCTAAAAAACCCAACCACTGGGTCTTAGAGAAGTAACTTATTCTCTAAACTAAATCAGATTTAGGACCTAACAACCAAGCCATTTACTTCACTTTCATGTCTAAATGAGACCTTTTAGATTTTATGTGAGTTTTCCACGTTAATCGTCTGTCTAGATACATGTCTAAATATTTAACGTGATTGCTTTTCGAAATTTGTGAACCATTCATGACTATTGCGAGCAATCATCACGTCTTAGGCTGAAAGTAATATGGGTAGACTTAAAAACTTATATATATTATATTATATATATATATATATATATATATATATATAAATTAAATATAATATATATAATATATATATATATATATATATATATATATATATATATATATATATATATATATAATATAATATATATAATATATATATAATATATATATATATATAATATATATAATATATATATTATATATATATATATATATATATTATATTATATTATATTATTGTTGGGGATGGTCTGTATATGGTTTATGTGAAGTTTGCACGAAATCGGCCCAGTGGTTCCGGAGATATGGCATTCAGATTTTCCTATATATTCCCATACAAATATCAAGAAAATTATGATTTTGTATTGTCACTTGAAAAGTTACCAAACTATGTATCGTAATGCCTTATGTGTACAATAACATTCGGTAATATTAATTTTTGTATATCGTGAGAACAGTTAGAATGGAAGGTTCTGAATTTGTTCTAAATGACTGCTTAGATAATAAAATACATCAGTTAAAACGTGGGCGGAATTAGATAAGTGGACATGGTACCTAGCTTGGCGGTCAATTCAAATCATCAGTTTTAAGAAAATATGGAATTTTGCATGTGGAGAACGCTAACAGTTAAAACTTTGTTATCTATCCACATCACTCAAAAAGCTCTGTTGAGGCAGCTTGGGCTGACATTCAAACTGTGTGCGTATGCGGATGACTTGCTCATCCTGATCGAAGGCCGGTCTCGTGCTGAGCTGGAGAGAAGGGGTGCCCAGGCCATTCGCATTGCTGGTGAGTGGGGTGTACGGGTTGGTGTGGACGTCGCAGTGGATAAAACGGTGATGATGTTGCTTAAGGGCATATTGTCAACCGGGCGACCTCCACTCATTAGAATTGGTGACAACAGCATTCGCTATGTGACTCAGGTCAGGTACCTCGGAATAGTTGTTGGGGAGCGTATGAGCTTACGGGCTCATCTCACCCATGTCAGGCATAAACTGGCAGCTATCGTTGGAAAGATTAGGCGCATATTGAGGAGTGATTGGGGACTCAGCAGGCGTGCCGTCCGTATCATATACGATGGGCTTTTCGTCGCTTGTGCGGCGTATGGCGCGTCGGTGTGGTATAAGACGGTCATGTCTGTTGTTGGACAGAGTAAGATTCTCACGTGTCAGAGAATTGCACTCTTGGCATGTGTTCCGGTGTGTCGGACGGTCTCTAACGATGCTTTGCAGGTCCTTGTTGGTGTACCGCCGCTTGACTTGGAAGTGGTACGTCGTAGCATTGCTTTCAGGGTCAAGAGGGGACTGCCACTTGGGACGAACGATTGGCTTTCTGTTTCGGAGCTCGAGATTGGGAGAGATAGGTATAAGGCCCTTTTGCAGGGGTGCCTCGTAGATAGGTGGCAGACGAGATGGACGAACAGCGACAAGGGAAGGGTGACTTATGGATTTATTCCGGACGTTACGTTCGTACGGGAACACCCTTACTTTGGCTTTGGCTTGAGTCTGGGGTTCATACTGACGGGACATGGCTCTTTCAATGCATTTTTGCATCGAATTGGCCAGACTGAATCAGCGGACTGTCGGTGTGGGAGGGGAATTGAGGACTGGAGGCATGTACTGACTTCGTGCCCGGACTATGATGACGTTAGGGATTTAGATAGTATGGGTATTACTCATACTGGGGGGGTGTGGGATTTCAGTAGGGTATTGTTGGACGATCGTACTTATGGTAGGCTGGGCGTTTTTGCCCTTGAGGTGTTTAGGCGTAGAAGGACGGCACTATTAGCGGAGGTTGAACCTGCATCACCATCTTAGCGGTCTCCTGGCTAGCCTTTTTCTAGCTTGGCGTCCCGCTGGGGTGCTGACGGTTGATGTGTTATGCTGCTTGCTGTGATTGTCTGCTGTTTCCCGGCCTGCTGTTTGCGGCTTGATTTCTGGCTGCAGTTTTGGGTGTTGTGTGTTTGTACTGGTCTGCTTTGACTGGTTGTGTTCTTGTTTTTGTGTATTGTGTCCGTGGCGCACGATGTCACTTTGAGTTCTCCCGTGAGGGTGGCTCCGTTTATTGTTGTGTTGTTTGAGTGTTTCTTGTTTGTTGTAATTACCATCTTGGTCACCAGTCCGAAGTTGTTTGGGACTTACACTGGTAGTAGCATTTATGCTACGAGGCCTGACCGGAGGATTAATTCTGGTGCCACGGGTGTCGGGAGCCCCAGGAATTTCGGTTCCTGCCCGACTATGGTGAGGCCCCCTTTGTGGGAGCAACGTGGTGGTTGTGGTTTAACCCAAATCGCGGGGAGAGCTATGCTGGCTCGGTGTGGAGTTACATTTTTAACCGGGTGCCGGGACCCATATATCGGTAGAAGTTTAGATAGTCCCCGGCACCTCACCAAGGTGTGAGGTTATGTCCAAATAACATGACTTTAAATTGGTACTCACTGGTGATTTTAATCATAGGTGGGGGCGTTGGTAGACGCATTGTATTCACTCGTGTTTTGGCACCGTGAGGTAACGTCCTAGGGCAGGTACTCACGTTAAACCACTGACTTAATCACTCAAAAAGCAAGGCAGGTTGCCAGTAACTCGGGAGGGGTTACTCTAGTACTATATAAAAATTGATGTATGTTTAATTAAAGACTGTATATAGCTAAAAAGCAAATTTTACAACGTCTTTCTAGAAGAAACTATAGCTCCTATTTAAGATTTGAACCGGAAAGGAATAAAATGGAAAAAAGGGTTAAAAATTATAACTTAGATAATAGATAAGATAATAATATGGGTAGCGAAGCATGCCGGTTTTCATCTGGTTTAAATATATAAGTTTTTATATTTTTTATATTAAAATGTAAACGAATTTAATAAATTGAAATAATTTTTAACAATAACATTGAGTTTGACTCTTTCTTTCTTGGATGAAATATAAGAAACGTAATTTGCATTATGTTTTGTCCAATAGTGTAATGAAATGCTGCTTTTTTCGCTACTCTTTTTTAATGTTCAAAGCAAGTACAATAATAAATTTGCTATGTGGAAGAAGAACGGCGATGCCCTGCATTTTTATTTACTCGTATGCATTATATGATTATAAATTTTTACTCTCAATGCACTTGTACACCATAATATAAATTTCATTGAGAATTTTATTTTTTATGCTTTATTATTAATAAGAGTTACATTTATGAATAATTTTAACACTACGTTTAAATGTAATATTTTTAAATAGTATTTGAGTTTAATTATGATTTGTTTTTCCTCTTAATTTTTTTCGGGTTTTTTGCTTCTTTAATTGAAGTTGCAAGTATTTGGTAAAAATTACTACAATATTAAATACTATTTTAATGAATGAACAGTAATTATATGTTTAAAAAACAAATCATAAATTGTATTATGACAAAACAAATATGTATGCTTTTGTAATAAAAGGAGTATATATATATATATATTTTTTCTATTTTAATGGTAAAGTAAATTTATAAATATACTAAACAGTAGAAAATATCAACAAAACAAAACAGAAAGAAAAAAAATTCGATATTAAACAGGAGATAAAACGTCAAGGTTTAAACATTAATAAAAAATAAAACAATATTTCACTTAATAGCAGTAGTTTATGTATTTTAAGAATGTTATGTTAGATAATTCTACGATTGGCTACTGAACTGGACTGGCCACGTAACTTCATACTCAACAAGTAAAATACTGCTCAAATAGTGGTATGGTTGATTAGCCATAAATTTACGATTTTTATGGAATTAAAAATCTAAATCAATATAAAACAAATTTTAATTTCAAGTAGAAAGAGAAAAAATAAAAGTATAAAACAAGAGATTTTAAGGTAAGTTTAGTTAAAATAAAGTAGTCTTGTATAAATTAGTTGCGACGATTACGTCTGCGGCTAGAACCGGCATAGGCTGATGTATTCTGTTGTTGCTGGGGATGCTGACCACTATATAAATTATCAAGGAACTCATGCAACGATGCTTCACTAAAAAAATAATAAGAATAAAAAATTTTACAATAATAATATATTAAAAATTAATTGAAAACAATCGCCTAGGTACTACATTACATTTTAAATCGTTCTTAAATTCACATAAACAATTTCATTGTGTTCTAAAAATAAAATATAAATAATTTAAAAGAAAAGAAAAATTTCTAACAAGAATTCGAGCTTTAAATATATGTAATTATCGACTTCAGTAGGCCAAACTTTAGTCGACTCTATACCCAGCAGATGTCTGTCAGTTTTAAACAACCACGGAGCCTCGACAAAATATTAACCACTCTAGATCAACATTTGAACAGAAATTAGTGCAAATCTATTATATTTTTTTGCAACTATTTTGAAAATTACTTGAAGTGTCCCTATTTCTTATCACAGCTTGAATTTTTATTTTAAGTTTAATTTAAATTTAAGTTAAATTTAATTTATTTTGAAATACAAGCAATAATTTAATAAAAATGTAATGAAACTTGTTTCTGTAGTTAATTAACTAGAAATAAGAACAATTATTTATCAGTGGTTCTCTCATTTTACGTACTTTCTTATAAAATCTCAATGTGCAACATTAGTGCCGCTATTACTTTTCACATGGCTGTATGTGCACTCATTTAATGTTTAATCAATGACTGAAATGAAATCAATTTTTAAAAACTTGTGAGGAACTTTAAAAACCAAATTGATATTTGCCATAGAATACTTCCAATAATTGTAAAGCTTCCATATAAAAAAGTCGTTTCAAGTTCCAAGACATGAACAATAACACTAGGCAATCTAAATTTGTCAATTTCAAATTTTCTTTTGTAGTAAAAGTGGTATGTAATTTTGTTAGCAAAAAATTAAAAATATAATTTTACTTATGAAATGATTATAACGGAATTAAGAACACAAACCACGTAAAAATGTCATATTTTTTCATTTTGTAATTGTGGAACCTAGACGAATATTAATTATTAGATTACCTAGGTGGAATAGTAGTATCACGCTTAAATTTACCACCTACACCTCCGCCGCAAGTATATTGAGATCCAGTATGCTGTTTTTGATGATGCTGCTGTTGCTGCTGCTGGGCTTGTTGTTTTTGTTGATGCTGCTGCTGTTGTTGTTGCTGCTGTTGTTGTTGTTGAGCTCCCCGAACAATACGATACTGTACCATATGCGAATTTGGCTCCAAATGAGCCAATGCTCCTTTTTGACAATTTGCCCATTCCGTTATGTCATAAACTTTACCCTCCATTAAAGCTAAATATTTCCAACGTAAGCCCAACAAACTAGTTTCAGCCCAAATATCACCCTAGTAATTCATATAATAAATATTACAAATAAGAAAAGCAAGAACAAAGGTAAAACGTACTTCTCTAGCCGAGTGACGAATTTTACAAGATGCACATTCGCGAGCAGCATAATGTGGACGATCTGTTATTCTTCGTGGATGACGTAAACCACAAGTACTACATCTATTGGAAAAAATTAAATGAAAGCAAATATTGGAAGAAAAAAATATCTTTTAATAATTTAAACACGACATATTTCTGGAGTTTTAGGGTCATTTTTCTACACACTGTACATACCTTATAGTATTGGCAGCTTCTGTAATCTTAGTTTGTAGTTGTGACAGCAAATCATGTAATTCGGTCCAAGCTTTTTCAGCATGTAATGCCTCCGCCAAACTTTGGTCGTAAGCAAGACGATTTTCCTAGAAAATAAAAAATACATACACAAATGTTAAATTAAATTTGATATCAAAAGGTACAAAGTCTGTAATTTTATATATTTTACCGGTTCACCAATCAATTCAAATGCCCTTTGTAAAACCTTAAAGGCTTCTTCAGCGCCAGCTTGTTTATTTTTATCAGGATGTACTAAAACAGCAATTTTTTTATAATGTTTACGTATCTGTTCTGGCGAACTATTTGGAGGTACTCCCAAAATACTGGATGTAATTTTTATACAAATATTACTTGTATATTTTAAATAATAAATGACAAAACTAAAAATTAAAATTACCTGTAAGCATCTTTTCCTTTACAATTCAATAGCTGATACATGGCTTCCTCACCAGTTGCCGGTAAACGACCAGTTTTTATCGATTCACTTGCTGTTTCTGGTGGTTTCTTTTTATAAAATCTTCGCCAAAATGCCCATTTCGATGTTTTCGAAAATTTTCCATCCAATTTTCGGCAATAGTTTTTAAACCATATACTCGGTTTATTAGAGTTCTGTTTTAGATCCTTATGCAGTTGTTTCCCATAAGCTTTACCACATTCAAATGCATATGTTAGACGTTCATAGAGTATACTACAGCCGAGCACAACAATATCATAGACCAAGTAGAATAGCCAAGTCAATATCTTCATAGTGTAAGTATACCAAGCTTGTAACAAACGTTTAGCCAATTCATAGTTACGATTGCTGCCAGAGCCATTGGTAAATAAGGAATTATTAAATGATGATGACGACGTTCCATAAGAACTATTATTGCGACTACGTTTTGTAGAGGAATACGAATACGATGCGTTTGAGTTGTTCTGATAACGGGATCTCGATTGACCAGTAGACGATGATGTATTGCCCGAATTCGAGGGTTTTGTAAGTTTTCGACCATAAGTATTATTTGTGGAATTATAAGCATTTGCAGTAGGTGATGTCTGGTTTAAAGATTGGTTGGCATTATTTTTTGCTGTACCGCGTTGTTGTTCACTGTTATTATTTTTAACTAAAATTATGGAATTCATAATCATTATTAATACTTTAGTGACTGAATATAGAAAAATGAAAAACATTTTAACAATAAATAATATGGTTTTAATTGAAAAAATAGGTATGTAGGTGTGAAACAAATTTTTTATCAACCTTTACAAATACAGCATATAGTTATTTTACTTTTTCTAATTCGATTTAGTTTGAATTGGTTATTTAAACTTTATCAAAATATCAACTAATCAAAAACAGGGAGTGTATAATAATTTACGACAACATTTTAATTGGCTTCAACACTTCCAGAATAATAATTTTAGTGTTACGAATTTAGGAAATTGTATCCCCAAATTAAAAGTACATTTATCTATCGATTTACACGATAAATACGTTCTGGAAAACAACGTGCAAATGTTTAAAAATGCTTTTATTTGGCATAAATTTCTTAAATAATAATAGTGGTAAGGATGGGGTCCCACTTAAACCAGAGGTTGGGCCAAATGTGATACCGCAAGCATAGCAGCTAACCCAGGGTCCAACAGTCTCCATAGAAAACTATTTTGATACCAAAATATAATATAAGAATTATTTAAATAAATGAAGCAAAAACTTAATATTCAATTCAATATAATTCAAAATAAAGTTCTTAGCGAGGGAATTCCCATTTATTTAGTTCAGCATGCACTAAGTTGCCACGCGAATCTTAACTGCTGAAAGATATATGTGAGTCTGAATGCACTTTAGTTAAAAAGCTTGCACAGTTATACCTTAATTTACATCGCGATTGGTTTCGATGAATGTGGACATAATTCGAAACAACGTAAGTCGAAGTTAAAATTTACAATAATCAGGCCTGTTCTGGTGATTTCAAATCACCAATGATTTTAATATCAATCAAGTGATTTTTTTATCGGTTCTGGTAATTCGCTTTCAGCACTGTTATCTATCTGCCGTTTTTAGCTATCTCGCTTAAATATCTACTATTTTCTTTTAATTTTGCCGTAATTTTTTCTAAATTTATACACATGTTTGTGAAATGATTGACTTCCATTTCCTAAACGTCTTCAATACCCGCAAATGGCAGCCAAAGAAAAAAATGAACACGGAACCGTTTTCAAAATAATAAAAAACTATGAACAATTTTAAAGCAAAAATAAATAAAAGATACATTTAATTATTCACCTTTTCGGTAACTTCAACCTCACTTCGACAAAAAGTAATTTCCAGATCATACCTGAATGTTTTGCTTCAGTAGGATCAAGGCACGTTTAAGAAGGCGGTGCTGTCGATTCGGCAGACAGTTTTTATTATATAATGCATGTTTCTTGATTGCCAGTTTTATTTAGTTTACACCTAATCATATTTTCACAATATTTTTTGAACGATATCGTTTAGAATGTGAATACAATGTACAAACAGGATCAGGTGTATTTTATTCAAATGTCAAACGTTTTTATTTTACACCAAATACTGTTTTTACACCATTTTTTCTACAATATTGTTTAGAATATATATTAATTATTAAAAAAACTAAAAATCAAAATTTCCCGAATTTTTTATAACGACGTTACACAAATAAAATTCGTGGTAAGAAATTACCGATCTCGATTTACATGAAAACCAAAAAAAATATGTAAAAGTGAAATCGTGTAAAAAAAGTGACGTGCATACCGAGAAATAGGTGTATTAACAATCAATTTTTTAATGCTGAACAGAAAGATTGTAAGGGATATCTAGTTCTGTTCTAGTCATTTATAATTAAAATTTATTATTTGTAAGTAGATTTGTCAAACTATTCGGCATTTTCGAATATTTTTCCTTTTACGTAATTACATTACATCTGCAAAAGATTTTTATGTGGCAACAATTCACTATGAATTACAACGCAAATAAGAATTGGCAAAGAATTATTTTATAAATAAATGCAATTTTTTTCTGAAATTAAATACGTTCCAATGTGTTCTATTGATTGGTAATATTTTAAAAACATGGTTGAAAGGGACAAAGCTCAATTTTTAAAATATCCTAAGATACTATCGTGAAAAAGAACTTTCTTTCAACTTTCAACTTTCAACTTTCTCTTAATTCATTTAAAATAAAAATTTAAGTTTAACACAATCCATACAGGTCACAAGCAGTGATTTCATGAACAGTTCAATTCGTTTCCGAAATTGAATGTTCCGTTAATGCCTTACAAAAGTATAAAATGACATGAGTTTACCTAGAATCTGTCAACTTAGAAATGAAACGAGAAACTGATGATGTTGATAATGTTTAGAGTTTGGCACTCCATTCAATGAAACTATTTCGCCAATCGAAGTTGAACTTACAAAAATATACAAAAACATAAAAATTATCTAACGAAAAAAGGATAAATTTCAATGTTACGTAAAAAAGAAATGTCTCTTATAAGGGTTTGAAAATAGTCCAACGGTGTAAAATCGCAGCTTCTTGGCGGCCAACTGACATCATCATTTCGACTAATTAAACGGCTATCAAACGTTTAATGCAATAAATCGATTGTGGCATGAGATGTGTGGCAAGTTGCACTATCCTGTTGAAACCAAACATCCTTCACATCAATACCAAAAAGAGCGGGCACAAAAAAATCAGTTATCATGGTGCGATAGCTGTCTCCATTGACCGTAATGGTTGCCTCCTCATTTTCAAAAAAATATGGGCTAATGATGCCTCCGTTCCACAAGCCGCACCAAAAAGTCACTCGTAATGGGTGTATTGGCTTCTATAAGACCACATTTGGATTTTCGGAGCCAAAAATACGCCAATTTTGCTTATATACGTACCCACAAAGATGAAAATGAGCTTCATCCGTTGCTCAACCGTACATCGATTTCTTTCATTCAGTGGAGATAATATACTGAATTTTGTACCAGAATAAAATGACATAAGTATTCCGCGATCCGAAATAACAGCTGGTTCAAATTTAAACCGATACATAGCCTACCTATATATGTATACATATATACACAGTGCCTCACAGTGAAATTGGTCCACTTGATGCAAATAACGTAGAGTCTTAATAAGTTTATGAAATGAAAAGAAAACACAAAAGAAGAGGACTAAATAAAACTGCTTTATTTAAAGATAAATACTCGTACATAAAGAAACACTTATAAATTCAACCATATTTTTTAGAAAATTAACGTTACATTTGAAAAATAAAGACAAAATAGATGTGAACGTGAAAATGGTCCACTTTAACTAACCTAGTGATGGCAGCGTTGATACAATCTTACTTTTTTTGATACCATTTAATTTTAAAAAATACATTAATTTTCCCCTAACAGATTTGATACTCTCACAAATATTTCCTTATTTCTAAATTTGTTATATTCCTTTGTTTTAGCAATTTCTGGTTTTTATATATTTTTGTACTAATAGATTACACTTTGCGACAAAAAAGTATGAAGTTTAAATACCTGGGAGAGGCGCTATCGAATACAACAAAAATCTGTTTAAATATTTGAAGCACCTTAAAATTTCGAGTTTGAGTACCTTCATGCACTTATAAGCTAATAACTTAGCTGAATACCAAACGATTTTAAATTCCTAATATAGAAAGTGGAGCACCAGAATATTAGCTTCATGGTTTGTCCAGTATTACGTGATATTCATAGAGATATCTTCGTATTTACATAAGATCCCTGGACAGTGTACATACCTTGTCGAGAATTTTTCATTAATTATGGTGTATCTAGATGACATAGCGAGACACTCGATGGTTATCCTTATATGGATTCATGAACATGAGGACATTAAAGGTAATTGCTTGGCCGATGAATTTGAGCAGGGAGGTACCACTTTGTATCCGAATGGATTTATTGGGAACATCGGTGCTCCTCTTGGGCTTGTGTCACGGAAATTCCGCCAAATGACGAACGAACGATGGGGAAATGAACCCACCTGCTATGAGACCAAAAGCATCTGACCACATTTGGGTTACTAAAGAACAGAGCAGATGTTGATGCTGGTAGGTGCCAAATTAGCTTAACCTAATCTAAGTTTATTTTAAAATAAAACGTTTCTTTACTTTTGAAAATCCGTTGCAAGTTGACAGAGTTAAGTTTATTCGTATGAAAAAAATCGCAAAAATGTTTTTGATACCGAATGAAAATCTTATTTCCCATCACTGAATCTATTCCAAATAAGGCACAAGCGTAAAATAACTTGTTTTTTATTATTTTGTTTGAATTCTTCTCTGACGATTAACCAACTTTAGATATTTGTGAATAGCTTCATCAAGTTTCTTCGTGTATTCACAGCTTATTTTTTCCCACTCATCCAAGAAAGCCTTATTAAAGTCAATTTGGTTGGAAAAGGAATGCTTTCTTATTTCAGTTTATAGTTTTTGCCACAAATTTTCTATGATATTGAAATCTATTGGTGTGGAGTTTTTATCAGTCTAGGACAACTAAACAACAGCCATTCCTTAACATCTCCGTTTGAGTGTTTTGGATCAATGTCCTGATAAAAAGGTAAAGTCTTTTATGCCTAGTTTCTCAGCACTCTGTTTAAGGTTATTTTTTAATATATTCAAATAACGGATTTTATCAACATTTCCTTCAAAAAAGTACAATTTAGCAACACCAGGACTCGAAGGTTCTGGTATCATCTCGTGACTTATTTTTCCACAAACATTTATTTTGACAAATACAAAAATATTTTATATTTCTTAATTTTTAATGAGTTTTTATGGCAAGGAGCAACAAAAATGGAACAACATTTTTTATCAAATCCATATTAACAATCATAGAGCACGTCCAGTATTTCAAAATGAGCTAAAAAATGCGGAAACGAAAAAATGAAGTCTATAACAACATAAATTATTACAGATACACACATACCAAGAAGTACCTAAATATTATGTAATGTGCCTAATGTTACGTATCTGTATCTATATATCAACACATTTGAGCAAAATTATCGTATGTTGCAAAAAACAAATTTTACAGGAGAGCTCAATTTCTATATACTTTTTTTTGCTTTGGCTGGTAACATCATCAACACCAAATTTTAAATGTTATAGCTCCCTAAGTGTTGCGAATATTGATATAATGTAATGTTTACTATAACTTTGGAACACATTTACATCAAATAGTCGATTTCGTAAGAAATTTAAATGTATATCTAGAGAATTTAGCCAGAATAACTTTGTGGTCAATATAAACCATCACTCTAAAAGTGAGCGGAATTGGAAAAGTGGGATTGGCTCCTCTCATATAAAGTAAATATTGATTTTTTTATATCTCGAGGACGATTAGAAGAGCAGTTACTGAACTTCGTCTAAACAATTTGGTAGTCACTACAAATGATCAGTTGAAAAATGGGCTATATTGGAAAAGCGGGCATGGTACCTCACATACAATGTAAATGTTGATTTTTGTATATCCTGAGAACATTTAAAGTGAAAGTTTCTGAATTTGGTCTAAATGACTTGGTAATTAATAGAAATCATCAGTCAAAAAGAGGGCTGAATTATATAAATTGCTGTGCATCTTCCATACATATTAACTATTAATTTTTGTATATCTTGAGAACGGTAATAGTAAGTTTCTGAATTTGGTTTAAACAACTTCTTGGCCAGGACACATCATCAGTCCATAACTGGACGAGATTGAGTAAGTGGGCATGGCAGCTCCCATTCAAACTAAACATGGAATTTTGCATGTCTGGAAAACGGTAACTGTTAAAGTTACCGGGAGAGATTGGAAAAGCGGGTATTGCACAAATCACACCGGTTAAAAGCTATTTATATACGTATTCTTATCTATATATGATAAATATATTTATTAATTAAATAATTCGGGATAGGATTTCCGAACAAATTATAAGAGAACAGTAATAATATGATGAAATTTTCTCCATCTGTAAAAGATTATTAAACAGTAGATAGAAACATTATAATAAAACTTGCAAAGATATGAAATTAGACGAATCCATTTAAAATTGTTAAAATCTTCCTAGAGTAAACAAAGCCGAATGCCGGTTAACTAGTACTTTTCATTTTAAAATCCGCCAAGTTTCGAATAGTATGTAGCATTTGGAAAACACAGTGTTTAGCTCGGCTAACAGATTGCTAGTAACTTGCATCAAATTGTTTTTTAAGTCACACTTGCTACTTTTAACCTATTATTCAGA
Source organism: Wohlfahrtia magnifica (assembly GCA_023159175.1). Classification (NCBI taxonomy): domain Eukaryota; kingdom Metazoa; phylum Arthropoda; class Insecta; order Diptera; family Sarcophagidae; genus Wohlfahrtia; species Wohlfahrtia magnifica. Next base: position 575,688 of record JAKWBJ010000189.1, read on the forward strand.
AAACTTTTAGACACGGAAAGTTAACTTTAACAAATTCTAATTTGTATTGTCTTATAAACAAATTGTTTGAAAGTTCCAATTTTTTTTTTTAATTTTCACAGTAAAATTTTTACCACATATATTATCGATCCGAGACCACCATTTCCACAACGTTGGCCTAAACCGTCAGGTCAGATGGGTCCGACGTAACCTACATTGTAAGTGAAGGTTGGTTGTAAGACCTATGTGGAATAGGGATCAGTCGTACGGTATCCTTATTATAATATTCATATCACCAACATTAAATCTGTTTACAAACAATTTTTTTTGTTCTGTTTGCGTCACCAGACTATCTTTAATTAAACTGCCTACTCTTAAACGTCGTCGCACAATGTTAAATGTATCGTTTTAATTAACCTTATGAATGGGAATATTTGTTGTTTCTTTTAAAATCTGTTAAATTTAATGTTCCTTGTTGAAATTCACCTTTATTTGTTTAAATATGTAGATTAAATTATGCTATAGCTGATCTTTTGTACAGTTTTTATAATTTAAGCTTTGTACTTCGTTTCATATTATACATATAATTTTAATTGTAATTAGTCTGCAAGGATTAAATCTATTGACTGAATTTAATAAATAAATTGTAAGTGAAGGTTGAATGATTTTTAATTGTCAAATATTTATTTGTTCATTTTATTTAATTATGAAAAATTTAATAATGAAAACCCAGTTCATACGCCATAATCGCTTACATATAGACTACCTCATATACTACACTTCGCACATGGTTAGTCAACTTGCACTTTCAAAAACAATTTTTTTTTCCATTTTACTTCGGAAGAATTAAAAAGAAGAATTGGAAAAATAGCACCAAAAAAAACAAACCAAATTTATAATCAAAACTACAATAACAATGTAATTCATTACTAACCCATCCAAATCTGATGATAGTGCGATGGATTTTTCTTTTGCTTCTAATGTACATATAATTTTACAATATGTTGGTAATAAGACCCATCTGATTCGCATGCAACCACGAGGGCTTTGTTTTTTGTCTCGGATAAACATTTAATTTCCAATAGGTTTGGAATAAAACTAATCCGAATCTGATGATAGTTATAAGTGTTTCAAAATTTTATTTAAATTTTTCTTATTTCCATAATAGTATACAATCGGATCAGTTTCAATTTGTAAAAACTTTTGTACTGCTGGGTTATGTTTGTTAGTTTGTGAAAGATAATAAGGTAAAGAGAGAAACTTTATACTATATCGACATATGACAGAACAACAAACGAAATTTACAGTACAAAGAAATTTTGTGTTACCGACGCTTAAACACAATAAGGCGCGTTCGATATGACATAGGCTAAGAATTTTATAAATAATGTACGGTGAGCGTCAAAGGAAAATGTACACCCTCGTTCTCTAGAATTTAATTTTTATTCCAGTCTTTTAAAATACGATGAATTTAAATATTTTACATTATCTTACATTGTAGGGACATATTTAATGCTTTACAAAATAAAATAAAAATTGAAAACTAAAGACTAAAGTTATACAACAAAAACGAAAAGTACTCTATATTTTATCGTAAAAAAATATAGAAGAAAAAGCGGAGGTTTTTGAAATTTGTAAGAAGTTTTTCGTACCTTCATGAACTTACAAGTTAATCAAGGATGTTATAGAATCCCATACTGTTGGAACTGAATTTAAAAACGACAAAAAAATATAAAGGTGTCATGAAATCGAGGGTTATCGGTTTTGTATTTGAACTAAAATAGTTATCGGTTTTAAGCAGCTAAAGGCGATATGTTTTCAAATTTATAGTTATATTACAAAATAAAGGTTGAAGCATAATTATATTTCTTTATCGGGTATGTTCCGTAAATTGAAATCGAGTAAATTTCCGAAGACAAATAAAACTTTAATGCAACAACTATTTTAAAGTTTTAATAATCAAAGAATTTGTTTTAAAGGTAGTTCAGAAATGAAGTGAATGGTAATCGAACTTCAGTTGCGTTGACAATTACCGGAAATTGTATTACGTATGGCAGCTGGCAAATAAGAATCTATTAATTTCAGTTGTCATAATTACGGAAATTGTATTACGTATGGCAGCTGGCAAATAAGAATCTATTAATTTCAGTTGTCATAATTCTTGTTACCTTTCAGCAACGCTACTGAAGTTCGGCTGTCATCCATAATCGACCCATAACACTAAAGCAACTGTGTCCCACTGGCGTTGTATCTGGCATCAGCAAAGATGCAGGTGCTGAAAGCGAAGTACTCCACTTTTGATAAATAGCATACCAAAAACGAGCTGTTAAAACTTGCAAAAGAAACACCGTCAGCTTGCGCCAGGTTTGTAAAGAAAATTAATCTTAGAACGGAAAGTGTTCTTTTACTGCGTCTAAAACCATAGGAAATTCGCATTTATTTAATACAAATACAGTAATTTTTAATATTTTCAATAAATAAATTTAATATTTTATCCAAAAAATTGTAAACAAATGCATAAATGTACGCAACAGCTGTTTCGAACATTGGTTTTATTTCAATTCGAAAAACGAAACCATCTTGGTTTAGTCACACCAAATGAATTCAATATTGGTTTAGAAAAACGACAAAAAGCAAAAGTGGTTTTGCTTGGCACCCTTTAATAATTTAGCTGAATATTACCTGATTTTAATTTAGGTTATTGTTATATGGAAAGAAGAGGATCAAACCTTTTAAATGGTATATATGTATATACTTTATTTAAGTAAACTTCAAGAATCTGTGTGTATTTCTTAAGTAAACATTTTTGCAGCCATTTTATTCCAAAATTTCGAAGTTTAGAGATGTTTTTATATACTTTTTTGTATAGGAACTGTACTAATTTTCCATTTATTTAAAAAGTATGTTTAGTTATGAAGTTATTAAGCTTTTTAATAAACCACCTCATGTCAAATCTTGCATATTGACTTTTATTATTACTTTGAAACTGAAAAAAGTTTATAATTTGCTAATAATCGATAATTTTTTCGTGAGCTGCTTTACTTTTTTTGATGCGTAAAATATAGAGTACCTTAATTTTAATGCTGCATTAACCTTATTTGTATGCAAATTGTAAAAAAAAATAGGCAACAATTAAAGCATCAGCTTATTTACACAATGTCATGATAATAAGCCACATTTCAAATGAGGACCAATATTAATATTTATTTGCTACACAACTTCTTCCTAGACAAACGTCAGATTGAAAATACAAAACCGTAAAATCAAAATCATATTAAGGCGCATAGATAAATTCCTCAAATGGCTCAAAACGGAATAAAACGCAAGCTGAATGAACACTATAAATTTTAAACGCTAATATGTGTAGATAATTTACAAATCAAAAAAGTATAAGTTATGCTACTATTAGTTCTTACAAATCTTGTATAGACTCACAAATATTTGTCCAAGGTTTCTCGAAAATTACCAACATTTCAACCACCGATAATCGCATTTAACCTACGCTGGGGTCAAGATTAATATATGAAATCACGATGAATCTTCAAGCAATAATTCTAATCCATTTTTGGCCTTTGCGATATTGACATTGATAAGACATTATCTCTTATACATACATACATACATATGTATGTATATATCATAGAACTTTGGCAAAATTCTCTTCAATAGGAAAAACTCTATTAAGAATAAAGTTAATAATATAATTACCTCCGCTATTACTTTGATTATTATCGGAATTTTTATTCGAACGCGGTTTTTTCAATGATGGATTATCATTTGTATTATAGCTGCTGCTATTATTAATATTATTCTTGGAATTATTAATTGAATTCTTTTGTATAGTAGTTGCTGATGATGTTTTATTAATTGAAGAACCATTATTATTATTATTGTTGTTGTTAACGTTCAAAGAATTGCTTGTGTTGTTGTTGCCATTGTTTATAACTGTAGACGAAGAAGAACGTTTCTGATTATTGTAATTTAATTTATTATTAATCAATTGCTGCTGCTGTGATTGTTGATTTTCTTTATTTTCATGTGTTGGTGATTTCTTTGATGACGATGATCGTATAGTTGAAGATGATGCAGTAATCGTATCATCGCCGCAACCGTTTCGTCTTAAATTATTGGAATTCGTATCGAGCTTTCCGGCTTTCTGTTGCTGACGATTGGCTGCAGTTGCTATGTTTACAGCTGCATTTGTTGTCGAAGTGTTATTATTGTTGTTATTGAGATTATTTTGATTTTGCTGTTGCTGAGAATTATGAATCTGATTATTAAATTTACTTAAAACATCGGAGTATGTCATACGCATTGGTTTAACTTCGGCTACGATACGCTTTTTAGGTGCTTCCTGACGGGGTATTTCAGTATTTTTTTTTATAGTAGTTTGGTTGGTTGTTGGTAAGATGTTAGGAGTTGCAGCAAAAGATTTAACGGAAGGGGCTTGTTGTATGGCAATGTGGGTACTAAGAGTGTTGTCCAAAGTTGCATTGTTTTTTAAAGTATCGCTTATAGTTGAATAGTTATTATTAGGAGTTTCTGTTGTTGTTGTTGTTGTTGGTGCATCGATATTTGCAAGGGATGTTGTGGAATTATCAAGATCAAGAGTTTCATTTTGTCTATTATCAAACTGTGCGCATAGAGGACTTGTTGTTGGATTATTATTACCAGCCCAATTATTCGGCATATTGCGTATAATCATGTTTTTTGTTCCAATGTTTGATAATTGTTTTAGATTTTGTTCGTTATCAGTAAAATCGTCTGTTGCTAATTGAGGCAGTTGTGTAGTCGGCCCCAATAGAAGTAGTGGTGGCATTTCGGCTGTGGGCAGTTGCGTAAAAGTACTGCTTGAAAATAACTCATAACTATTAAAAGCTTGAGGGCTTGCCGCCGTATTGTTAGCACCTGATGTTTGAGTTTGAGACGGCTGTTGCTGTTGTTGTTGCTGTAATGCAGTGGGTACAGCTGCGGCGGCCTGCGTATTAATATGGTGAAAAGCTGCCGTTTGAGGTTGATTGTAGGGAGCCATAGGAGTAAAGGATGTCTCTCCGGGTAAAGGGTTCATAGCATTTTCAGCGCAATGGTATATTTTCAAAAAATTGCCATTACCTACACGCAGTACAGAGTACGTCTCCTGAGGACTCGATGGCAAGCCTACTTGTGATGGCTGTGCTGATGGCGGAGGCGGTGGTGGCACAGCAGCGGCTGCAGCAGCATAGGCTGCTTGAGCTTGTATATTAAAGAGAAAATCGTTAAAATGTTGTTGCTGCTGCTGGTGTGTTGGAGGAACTGTCGCCCTTTGTGGCTGTGTTGTTGATTGTAAAAATGGTGTTCCTCCCACTAATGGATTAGCCCAGTGTAGGTATTGTGCTGGTGGCGGAGGAGGTTGTTGAACCCCAGTAACGGTAGTGGCCGTATTTAAACCAGCTGTTGTTTGTTGTTGCTGTAATAACGGCGCTCGCTGTTGTTGCAAGGTTATATTGTTGTTGTTATTCATAAAAGGCTGTTGCTGCAACGCTAATTGATGCTGGTGCTGTATTTGTTGCTGTTGCTGCTGTTGATATAGCGGTTGCTGGTTTAGCCCATTTCTAAAAAATTCCTTTCTTCCCGATTGGCCATCATTTGGAGATGATGGCGTTGACATTACAAGCTTCGTTTACGTGATGCTAAACGGATTTTGATGATAGATAAATAAAAATTAAAATATTTTTTATTGCTTTTACTCTATTCATGTATTCTTAATACACTAGAAGTTTTCTTAGTTATTTTTTGCCGCTGTTTATTTTATTTTAGTTATGTTTTTGAGTATTTTTTATTATTTTATGTCCATGGTTGTTAATATATTGTTCTTTTTAACTAAAATAATCATTTGAATAATTAAATTTAAGGATTAGAAAAAAAAATTGAAATTTTCTTAAAAACGCCACTTGGTACGAAAAATAATAATAATGAGAAAATGTCAAAGAATGTAAATTGAAGTTAGCTGCGGTTTATATGCTTTATGCTTACAGTACAACAGTAATCGATCAGCTGCTATTATATATTTATGTTTATACAGTACACAAAACAAGACAAAAACATCTGTTGAAATTTAATTCTTCATTGCTTTCAATATTTTTCTTATTAATTTACCTTCATGCTTTAAATCGAATTTAAACAAAGTTATGGCAAAACCGAAACCCTTAATAACAGTGATAAAAACTGGTTTAATCACATATCAAAGAGGTCTGCAAATACAGAAGATTTTAACAGCACAATCCGCTGAACAATACCATGAATTTCGTAATTATCTGATAATACAGGAATTTCATCCGGTTTACACCATTGGCATACGCACTAAAGGTTACACGAATGAAGATGAGCAAAAGTTAAGAAAATTGGGCGCCGAATTTCATCGAACCAATAGAGGTGGCCTTATTACATTTCATGGACCGGGCCAATTGGTGGCTTATCCTTTAGTACATCTGAAACAGTTTAAGCCTAGTATGCGTTGGTATGTGGCCACTTTGGAACAAATGGTTATAGAAACGTGCAAAAGGATGGGCATAAATAATGCCACTACTACTAAGGATACTGGCATATGGGTAAATGATCGCAAAATATGTGCCATAGGAGTGCATGGTTCACGTTATGTCACAACACATGGCATTGGTTTCAACTGCAACACAAATTTGACGTGGTTTGAACATATTGTACCATGCGGCATAGAAGGTAAAGGAGTAACATCCTTAACACAAGAACTCCAGAGGACAGTAAGCGTAAAAGAAACCGAAAAAGAACTCTTAATAGCGTTTGGGGAAATTTTTCAATGTGATATTAGGGAAAGCAATGCGTCACAAACTGATGAAATTCTACAAAAAGCTTCTGAAATATAGTAAATACCAGAATCACTTTACATTTAATTTTAAGACCAAAGAGAATACTATAAACAAAATAAAACGTTAGCTTTTTTCTAATCGTCTTTATTTAAAAATCTTGCCTTATTTAAATTGCATTTTTGCTCTTTACCATCAGCAACAATTTTTCCACGTTTTAGAGCCTCTAAACGTCCCCGTTCTCTCTGCTCAGCTTGACGCAAACGTCTTTCGCTACGTGTCTCTAAGCCATTTTCGAAATAACGTTCTCTAAAATTTAATGTTAGAGTATCGTTCATAAAAATATTTTGCTCTTGTTCTAAACTCGAGGGCTCCGAAGTCTTTTCATATGTCAACAAACGTCTAGCCGTTTGGCCTGTTAGAAGTTGCTCGGAATTGGAAATTAAAGAAAGATTTGTATGTCGAGGTACCATTTCTTCGCTGTAGTCCTCTCTGAAACAAAGGAAAATAAAAATCTCCAATAAATTTATTTCTCACAGAATACTAACGAAAAATTTGGATTGTTAGGATAGAAATTAGTCAAAAAAAAAAAATAAATTTGTATCTACTGCAAAGATGTTTGGGCTCTTTGAGTTTACGTAACGATATAAACGATAATTACCTATGGAACGGCAGCCAACACACTAATCGCCCACCAATTTTTAAATGATATGCAGCGAATATTAACAAATCTTTGTACAAATGATGTAAGGAATAACGAGATGTTGAAGGATAGTGAGGCATATCAGGTGAGCGGGTATTTTCTTTGGCCAAAACTTTATTCTCGACTTTTTCGGTAGCTTCTCGTATTCCATAAGGAGCTTAAATATCAGAAAAAAGTAATATTTAAAATATTTCTTAATCCTGCAAATAATATTTAAACGTACGATCTGTTACAATGCTATCAAATTTCAAACGATCACTCCATAAGGGATTGGAAAAGTCAGCCACTACAACATCCATATAGCGCTGAGCACAATTGTATTGCTTTAAATTAGCTCTGATACTCTCATCTTTATCTCTAACTTTCTGAGTTATACGACTGGGTCGGGCACGGGCGTGTAGCATCATAAAATCTATATCAGCACCTAAAACGTAAGCACCAAATTTTGCCGCACTTACGAGTAAAGAACCCGTTCCCACAAAAGGATCAAACACTAAATCATTGCTTTTAATTAAAGCCTGATTGGCCATGAGTAAGCTTAATTGGGCATCCATACTAGTATTGCCAATAAATTTACGTGTTTTTAAAGACATTTCCTTAATTAAATGCCTTTGACCGTTGGCCAGCTAAAATAATAGAAGAGTTTTAACATGAATTATGACATAGAGGAAGAAAACTTACCCATTTGCCAAAAAGTATATCCTCTGGCTGTTCAGGTACTTGTGTAGGATCTAAACCCCAAAACTCAATATACCACCATTCCACCTGGGGTTTTTTCAAATCAACATTACCCTCCAAAGGCAAATAATCCATAGTTTCGATTTTCTGTATTTTCTCTTTTTGAGTAAAATGTTTGTTATATGTTTCTACGGTTATTTTAAACGAATTTTTTTTTTCGAAATACGGTTTTATTGTGTTCATGTTAGTTTGCAAAAAAGCTTTTAAATTTTGATGATATTGTTGGTAATCTAAACCATGTGACCATAAATCAAAAATCGCTTTTAAACCAATAGATCTTGAGGCGAATTTTAATGCTGTATCATCGTTAGGAAATTCCACAATCCAAAAGGGTTTCTGTAATGTTGAATTTAGAACTCGTCTTAGGTAGAATAAAAATGACAGTAATCAACTAAACTGCGCTGCATCACTTCGGCAAACTTTTATCACAGAAAATGAAATAATGAACTATTAATGCACATAAATTTGCGGCTGCACTAGCTATTATTTGCACAAACAAATTTTGGAGCAAAATAGTGAATTTTGGTTGTTTCGAAGCGCTAAATGTCATGATACAGTTTACGAACAGGCCCAAATCTTGAGTTCAAATAAAAATTCCCTATAAATTCAGATAAGACCATCCAAAAACACTATATCAATGAGACTTTTACGCTGTAAAAAATTCCTTTAACAGTACTATTATTGTCACAATTAAGAACTGTCAATTAATGAACTACACTGCATGCAATGCATTATGCAGTGACAAAACCTATGTTTTTACGGAAAACTATGAAATGACAACCAACTCAGTTCCTACAAATTCGGGTGTAAAGGAAGGATTTATACTATCACCCTAACTGTTTTAAATTGTCCTCGATATAATTTTGATTTCTGCTGTTGATAACTATCCTTACTTACTGTGGTATAGTTAGGCATCAAGTTCGAATAAAATAACTGAATAGCCTTGTGATAGCAGATGATATTGTTCTGCTATCCAAACGACGCAGTGCCATGCATAGTAAAAAATTGTGCACAGCCAGAACAGCTGGTCATTATGGCCTGAAAATGGTCCCAGTTACAATTTTCTCTCCCAATATATGTTAATCAAAAGTAACGTCTTATTCGTGCTACTATATTGGTACAAAATCTACCTTTCCTCCATGGAAATAGAAAGCAAGTTCCAAGTCATCATTAATAGAAAGTAAAGTTAAATTTTACGAGTGAAGATGTATTTTAAAGAAAACTTTTGCAAAACCGTAATATAACATGTTTTTAAGCGACAGGGCAAACAAGTATCTAAATATTGGTCTTGATGAAAATCATGCCACAGCCGACAGAGAATGTCTTGTCTATAAAAATAAACTCAATACGAAAAAGGAGAGATTGGGTTTAGTGGTTTAACAATCACATAACATTTATGGTAACTATACGAATATAAGTCGTCTAATTAATAACTACAATCAACTGGAAATAATAGCTGATGAACAAAGCCCGGATTTAATTATTCTATCGGAAACACATATAACACAAGATATAGAAGATCGCGAAATAAAGCTAAACAAATATAATCACTATATTACGAACTCAAACCCGAACAGGACAGGCGGAGTTGTTATTTATTTCAGGGAACAATTTAAATAAAAGTCTTCGAATTATAACTATTGGATTAGTGCGTACCTGGTAACAATTAATAACAAAAAATTTGTAATGATAGATGTGTATAGATCACCAAGCAGTATAAAGTAGGATTCTGTCAAGTTTTTGAAGAATTACTATAGGAATTGTGTGAAGTCCAATATAATATGATAATAGCTGGTGATATCAATATAGACTGGAGTAAAGAAGGAACATATAAAAACAGATTAAAATGTGCATTTAATGATAATGGACTTAAACAAATAATTGATGAGTATACGAGAATAACAGCGAACACGAAAACGATAATAGATTATATTATAAGGGACATTGAGAAGATTTCAGCAACCATTAACAAGTCAAACAAAATAACTGATCATGAAGCAATAGATATTAAAATAAAGATAACTTGTCAAGATAAAATAAGCAGAAATATTCAGATATGATAAAGTACTATTTAATAGAGAAATTTGTACAATATTACAAAATAATGAGGACAATAATTTAGATAAAAAAGTTGATAATGTTGACCTAGCCATTAAAAATACTATTGGGAAATTTACAATTAAGAAGAAAATGAATGATGAAAACAAAGTGAACAAATGGTTTAATAGTGAACTGCAAATTAAATACCAAATTTCTAAATTGGAAAATAATGACGTAGCATGGAATAATTATAAACATATATAAAACTAAAATTGAAAACGAGAAGAACAATTATGTAAATAAGAAAATAAATAATGCCAAAGACCAAAAGCAAATATGGTAGGAAATTAAAAGCGTAGTCCTTAAGAAAAATAAAGCTGTGATAAAAACTGTGATTTTTAATGGAATATGATATAATGACGTGTACCAGATTGCCAATCAATTTAATCAATACTTTGTAAATAGTATTAAGTCAATTAACGATACAATAGCAAATGTGCAATATATAAACAATATATCTGTGATAACAAATAGATTTAAATTCCAAGCAATGACGAACCAGGATATTAAAAATATTTGTAAGGGCATGAAAAATAGACCAGAATTTGACAATGTTACAATTAAGCTTGTTATCGATAATTGGAATAAATTGAGAACAAAAATATGTGATATAATCAATACATCTATGAAAACAGGAGTTTTCCTAATAACTGTTGAGAAAATAAATGTGAAGAATTCCGCCTAATAAATACGTTAAAAACGTAAGAAAAAATAATGGAGAAAATTATTAAAGATCAACTTGAAGAATACATGGAGCGAAATAGCTTGTTTTCAAAATTTCAACCAGGATTTAGGAGAAAAATTTTCATGCAAAAAAACCGTAATTTTCTAATAAACAGATGGAAATTTATAGTTAAAAGGAAAAAGATAAAGATTTTAAAAGAGCTTTTGAGACCATAAACAGACAAATATTGCTTCAGAAACTATATACGTATGGTGTTAGAGGAAAAGAATTGGATTGGTTTAAATCATATCTTACGAATAGAAAACAAATAAATGAATGGTATAAAATCAAAGGAAATAAATAATGAATTTGGCATATATAAATTATATGCCAAATATTCTCCAATGTGAAATTATATTATATGCTGATGACACATTAATATATGCAGAAGTTGATACAGATGAACAATGTGGGCAAAATATATTGTATGACATTGATAAAATAAGCAATTGGATTAAAATGAATAAATTAAACCTAAACGAAAATAAAACCAAATTACTTGAAATAAATATGAGTAGTGTCTCAAGAATAACAATTAATAATGAGAGCATAGAAAAAGTTAATTAAATTAAATACTTGGGTTTATGATTGAAAATGACCTGAAATTTAATGTACATATTGAATACATTTGTAAAAAGATCGGGAAAAAATTGGTTTCTTAAAGCGTATTAAAAATAATATATTGATAATTACTGCGACCAACATTTATAACACTATGATAAAACCGCATTTTGAATATGGCTCTACAATTGTGTACACCTGCTGCATGGGAACACAAATACAAAGACTGCAAAAGCTTTAAAATAAAGCCCTGAAATCGATACTAAAATACAACATATACGCTCCCATTCAACTTATGCTGAACACGCTAAAGTGGTTAAATATTCAACAAAGGCTGGTTCTAAACAATAAAGTTTATCCAGAAAAAGAAAATGGGAGACGCGCCGGAGTATCTAACTGAGCAACTTAGATATGTGGGAGAGGTACAACCATATTATCTCAGAAATACTGGAAATTTCCGCTTGCCAATGGCAACAACAACAACAATGCAACGATATCTTTTCTTGAAGGGACTTAAGTTATACAATATGCTACCTGATGACATTAAAAATGAATCCAATATTAATATATATATAAGAAATATAATACAGTTTGAAAGGGATAATAATTTAATTCGCATTTTGTAGAAATTTGTAAAAATAATGTAATTTAAAGGATGTTTTATAGTATTTATAATACTTTAATTTAATTAATTTAATCGATAAAACAAACAAATTTTAAGCCTAATTTACAAACATGGATTCTCATTTGAATATTTTACAACATTTAATGCCTTTTTCTGATATTGTTGCTTTGTTAGAAAAAAGATAGGCTGTCACAAATAACAGTTCATATATTGAGCAAACCAATAATCAAAATTACTTTAACTTACCAATGGTTCCAGGCTGATCTTACGATATTCCAAATTGAACAGTCTAACCAAAGAATTGAATTCCTAAAATTAAAAAATTATCGTCAATTGAATTTTTTTTTTTTTTTCTTTCACATACTTACAGCTAAACGAAAGTCCACATGTTCCTGAGCAAACCATAATATATATTTTTTCCAATTTTTTGTCATTTTACTTAAAATTGTCTTTTTCTCCGACTTACGCGTGTTTTTGTTTACATTTTTAATAGTGATAAAAAACGTACATTTTATTCGAGTAAATGACAAACATATATACGGAGTTATAAAAAAGGGTAGTAAGAAGTGTTCGGGAACAATAAGCTTTCATATACATAGCAGCTACCAAGATTTTTAATTCAAATATTGTTTGTATTTATATTTGAACAAAGAATAAATAAATAGTAAACAGAAAAAAATAATAAAAGCTATTCGAAATAAATCACTAGTTAACCGTTTAGCTGGCAAATGTTTTAAGAGTAGTACGTAAATATACAACTCTGCTCAATTTTGTCGTGTCGTCAAAAGAAATGACACTCGGCCATTTTGCATAAATTTCTACGGCAGACGCAGTATCGCCGAAGATTTTTATAAATTTTCTTTATAAAGAGCAATAAAATTGTGCAAATTTCGTGTTAAATTGATCTTACCGAGTTATTGTGTAAAAATTATATGAATTAAATATGGCACGTTATACCCAAAGACCTGAAAATGCTTTGAAAAGGGCGAATGGTAAGTGCACTGATGATTGGGTCTTTTTTTGCAAGAAAAATTCCATGCGGACATTTACACTAATACATATAAAATAACAATACATATTGGGGTGGATAAAAATGAGAAAGCATTAAAGCAAAAGAAGAGGAAAAAACTGTCAAAAAAATTGTTAATGCAAACAACAACAACATATACTAATATGATGTAAATAAATAATTCAAGAGAGACCGTTTCAATAATAATGGCAAAAAATATCGCAGAAGACAGAGTTGATTGATTTATGATTTTTCTTTGTTTCATTGCAGAATTTATTGAAGTGGGCAAACCTTTGCGAGCTTTGGATACTCTGCAGGAAGTTTTTCGTAACAAACGTTGGAATTATGCTTACTCGGAATCCATCATTGAGCCCCTCATGTACAAGTACTTGTACTTGTGTGTGGAACTTAAGAAGTCTCATATTGCTAAAGAAGGTCTGTTCCAATACCGTAACATGTTTCAATTGGTGAATGTAAACTCTTTGGAAAATGTTATTCGAGCCTACTTGCGTATGGCAGAAGAACATACCGAAGCTGCTCAAGCCCAATCATCGGCAGCCGTTGCTGTTTTGGAAGTTGACGATTTAGATAATATTGCCACTCCGGAAAGCATTTTAATGAGTGCTGTTTGTGGCGAAGATGCCCAAGATCGTTCAGATCGTACAATACTCTTGCCGTGGGTAAAGTTTTTGTGGGAATCTTACTGCCAATGTTTGGAATTGTTACGTATCAATACCCACTGCGAAGCTCTGTATCATGATATTGCTCGTATGGCTTTTAATTTCTGCTTGAAGTACAACCGCAAGAGTGAGTTCCGTCGTTTATGCGACAAACTGCGCAAGCATTTGGAGGATATTTGCAAGAGCACTAATCAAACAACTGGTGTGTCCATTACAAAACTGGAAACTCAACAATTGTGTCTTGACACCAGGATATTCCAATTGGATTGCGCCATACAAATGGAATTGTGGCAGGAGGCTTATAAAGCCATTGAGGATATTCATGGACTAATGGCTTTGTCGAAGAAGACACCTGTACCTAAAACTATGGCCAACTACTACCAAAAACTAGCTATGGTATTCTCTAAAGCCGGCAATCAATTATTTCATGCTGCAGCCTTATTAAAGCTCTTCCAATTAACTCGCGAATTGAAGAAGAACTTGACCAAGGAAGACATGCAGCGTATGGCTTCTCATGTCTTAATAGCTACTTTGTCTATACCCTTGCCCTCAGCTCATCCAGAGTTTGATCGTTTCATTGAGGCCGATAAAAGCCCCTTGGAAAAAGCGCAAAAATTGGCTGTATTATTGGGATTGCAACAGCCACCTACCAGAATATCTCTCCTAAAGGAAGTGGTAAGTTCTAAAAAATAAATAATAAAAAAAAGCTTTTATTAATATTTGTTACATTGAAGGTGCGTCTTAATGTTCCACAATTGGCCTCTGAAGAATATCGCAACTTGTACAACTGGTTGGAAGTCGACTTCAACCCTTTGAACTTATGCAAACGTGTTCAAACTGTAGTGGATGCCATTGAAGCTAACACTGGCGAAAATAATCCTTTAGCTCCCTACGTTCGTCCCTTGAAAGATGTAACCATCATGCGATTAATTCGCCAAATTTCACAAGTCTACGAGAGTATTGAGTTCGATCGTCTTCTTAATATGGCTACTTTCAGTAATATTTTCGATTTAGAAAAATTACTTGTAGAATCTGTTCGTCACAATGACATGCAGATCCGTATTGACCATCAAAAACGTTGTATTTACTTTGGTACCGATCTAACCGAAAGTCAACGTGAAGATAACCCTGATGGTCCTTCTTTACAATCTATGCCTTCAGAACAAATTCGTTCTCAATTGGTGAATATGTCTTCGGTATTACATCGGGCTGTGTCCATTGTCTACCCCAATCGTGAACGTGATCAACGCGCTAAATTGCGTTCACAAATGGTACAACATTATCATGAAATCAAAAACCGTGAACACCAACGGATTCTTCAACGTCAAAAGATCATTGAAGACCGCAAAGAATTTATTGAGAAACAAAACAATGCCCGGGAGGAAGAGGAGGCCCGCCGTTTAGAAGAAGAGGCACGTAAAGCTAAATTGGCTGAACAGAAACGCCTTGAACAAGAAAACGAAGAGCGTGAACGCAAACGCCATCAAAACGAAATTCAGGCCATCAAGGAGAAGAGCTTAAAGGAGAAGGTTCAACAAATCTCTCAAACTGCTCATGGTAAAAAAATGTTGGAAAAACTGGACCCAGAAAGCATTAAGAAATTGGATGCTGAACAAATTGCTGCTAAAGAATCGGAAGAACTGCAGCGTGAACGTAAGGAACTACAAAACAAACTTAAATCTCAAGAGAAGAAGATCGATTACTTTGAACGTTGTAAACGAATGAAGGAAATTCCTCTGTTTGAAAAGTATTTGAGCGAAAAAATGGTCAAGGATAAGGAGTTCTGGGAAGCACAGGAAGCGACACGTATTGAAAATGCTATAGCCGAACGCAAGGATGCTGTTATTCAGCAAGAACGTCTTAAACGTATGCATCCAGACCGCGATGCATTTTTAGAAGCCTTAAAAACAGAGCGCGCCTCTGTATATGCAGAAAAACTTAAGCAATTTGAAATTGCCTTGGCTGAAGAGCGCAAGAAACGTTTGGCTAAACGCGTTGAGTTACGCCGTGAACAACGCCGTCAACAATGGTTACGTGAACAAGAAGAGGAACGTTTACGCAAGGAGGAAGAAATCCGTCGTGCTAAGGAAGAAGAAGAACGTGCTGTGGCTGAAGCACGCCGCAAGGAACGTGAAGCTGAGGAAGCAAAACGTCGTATCCAATTCGAAAAACAACGTGCCAAGGAAGAAGAAGCCGAGCGCAGAATTCAAGAAGAAAAAGAGCGTTTGGCTCGCGAAGAACGTGAACGAGAGCGTGAACGTGGTGAAAAAACTGCCGACAAATTTGTGTGGCGTCCACGCGGTGGTGATCGCGAACGCGATACTGGTCGTCCTGAACGTGAACGCGATACTGGTCGCCCTGAACGTGTTGAAAGAGGTGGCGATAATAGTGACTGGCGTCGTGGTGGCGGTGAGCGGGAGCGTACCGAACGTGCTCCTGCAGAACGTAAAGACGCTACAGAAAGTGCAGCAGATGGCGGCTCATGGCGTGTTCGTCGTGAACAGCCAGAGCCAACTCCCGCCCGCCAGGTGGCTAGTAGTGCAGCCGCTGGTGGACGCGATGATAAATGGCGTAGAGGTGGTGGCGCTCAAGAGGAAGATCGTGGTAATCGTGGTGGGGAATTCCGCTCACGCGGTGGTGATTTCCGTCGTGAACGTGATGATCGTCGTGATCGCGATGACCGTCGTGATCGTGATGATCGTCGTGATCGCGATGACCGCCGTGATATTCGTCGTGATGAACCATCTACCGGTAATTGGCGTGATAACCGTGAAACACGTGATAACCGAGACACACGCGACAATCGTGAAAATCGCCGTCCCGGCGGTGACCGTGATCGTCGTGATCGCGGTGGAACTGCTGGTGGTAAAGACTCTGGTAACTGGCGTACTTCAGCTCGTGATGAAAAGGAAAAACCTAAAAGAGATACCCAGCAAGATAAAGGCAAGTTTGTGCATTTATTTCATGTTATTATTCATTAAATCGAAATAAATTTTTTTTATTTTAGAAAACAAAGGCGGCGATGACGACGAATGGGTTAGTGTAAGACGTCGTTAAGAAAGGCATAGAAGTAATATTTTTAATGTATGTGTCCAACATAATTATTACAAAATTTAAGAGAAAAAAACTATTACAAGCCTCCCTTCCGCATTTTTTCTAAAACACAATTTTTTTATACACACTAGAATATCCTTTTAACTTTTATTTTATGATTGTTTTTAATTTAATTTTAAGCGTTACATTGTCACAAGATTGACAAAGTTTTAGGAGACATAATACACTGAATTGGTTTAATACGAAGAGAAGTTTTAAGGATTTCAAAAAAAAAATTTTTTCGAAGCATACACATTTACTTTTGAAAACAAAAAGTACATATATATACATCTTAAATCTATAATTCTGAAAGGAAATTTTTTATATAAAATGTAATAAGAAAACGAAAACTTTCATCATTATTATATATATATCACATATAATCCACATTGAAAATAAAAAGGGTGTTTTGTACAAGCTCCCTTTAAAATTTAATTATCAATATTAAAATAATAAATTACTACAATATGAAAATAATGCTCGGAGGAGAAATATGAGTTTTTCTATAATTTTATAAAAAGGTGTGTAATCGTCAGCAGTCTAAAGTGGAGAAGTTAATGATTTCTTTAAAACTATTACCTCAATGTACAGAATAAAACCGCACGCGAGTTTATCTATACTTTTCTCCTATTATAAATTTCTTCTTTTCCTTTTTTAACTACGAAAAGGAAACTAGTAACACCTACTTCAATGAAATATATTAAATTCTAAAAAATAGAGAAAGAGGATTTGCAAAAAAAAAATAGATATTCACCCTATTCTACATTTTGAATCTAAGTTTTTTTCATTTTGTTTAGATTACTTTCTTCCTTTTTGGATCACTAATTTTTGATGCGTTACTGAATGTGCTAACGTGATCGAATTGGAGAATAAATAAATAGAATGAAGTTTTTTTGCATTCTGGTACTGCAGAAATTGATAATATCTTTAATACTACTCTGGAAAAATATGGAAGAAGCCGAAAAATAAATAAAATGATAATTGGAAAAACCGGTTGAGTTGGATACTTAAAATGTGCTCTTTTTTAGGGTCCGCCAAATAATTTTTTTTTTTTGAAAAAGCCATAAAAAATTACTGAATATTTTCTCAAATTTTTTTTTTTTTTTGAAAGTACAATTCTTCCGGTTAATAAAGGAAAATAATTTCATTCAAATGGCTGCCTCGGCTGGCCATGCAGTAGCCTACACGATCGGTCCAATTTTTAAGCTCATTATCGATTTTGTGCAACTGTATTTCACCAATGAATATTGTCCATTAAAGCGTCAATTGTCTCTGGCGTAACACTTATCTTTGACGGCACTTCACAAATAATAAACCAACGGTGTCAAATCGCAGCTCCAAGGCGGCCAATGACATCAGCTCTGCGGCTGATAATGCGATCTTCAAAAACAGGGCGCAAAACATCAAGTGTAACTTCGGCTGTGTGGCACGTAGCGTAGTCCTGTTGAAACCAAATGTTGCTAATATCTTCCTCTTCAATTTTTGTGAACAAAAATTCGTTCAACATGGCCAGATAACGATCGCCATTGACTGTAACGGCCACTCCTTGCTCATTTTCGAAGAAAAATGGCCCAATTATGCCCCTGGACCAAAATCCGCACCAAACAGTGACTCGTCTTGGGTGTATCGGCTTTTCAATGTATGCGTGCGGATTTTCTGTGCCCCAAATGCGACAATTTTGCTTTACCTGAAAAGATGATTTTTTTTGTAAAATCGGCATCTTCTGTAAGTCGTTCGCAGGCCCACTTAGCGAAGCGAAAACGCATTGGATGGTCAGTTGGCTTCAACTCCTGAACCAATTGGGCTTTGTATGGCGTCATACCAAGGTCTTCATGCAAAATTCGTCGCAATGATGTCTCCGAAATGTTCAATTGTTGAGAACGACGGTGAATTGATGTTGATGACGCTTCACGCACACTCTGCCACAACTGCAATATTCTCGGGTGTACGCGCTGTTTTTGGCTTTTCACGCTTTGGTTTATCGATGAGGATGCCAGTTTCTTTCACAAGATAACGAACATATGGAGCTGACGGTGCTTCTCTTCTTCCAAAATCCGTACGCAATTTTCACACACATTCTGCAACATTACCCATGATTTTCAAAGTAATGTCGCAATATTTCCCAGCGTTGTTCAAGCGTATACACAACCATATTCGTTCAGCGGAAGGATAAAACTAATCGCAATAACAACTCAAAGAACTTGTATACATACATATGTATGAAAATTTTCAAAAATCAGACAAATGAGGTCTTAAATTTAAAGCACAAATATAAGGAAACGAAGTGAATTTATCGAACATAACAAAATCAACACACTTTAAAACGATGGACACTTAAAGGAGACGAAATTGAGGCGCCATAATGCCTTCAAAAAACTCAATTTTTTAAAAAAAAAAGGAAATATTTTCTAATTTTAAGTGTTCGAACAGGGACTTGTTAATTTAGAAATAGGTCTTTTTAAAAGTACGAGGGGGTCATTGTAAAGTTTTATGAAAAACTATATAAACCTATTCACATTTGTATGTATGTATAGGCCATTAGCAACATCATCATAATCATCTGACCATCGTCTGGACAGAGCTTTACTCTTTAAAATTATAAATTATTTTGCTTTATCTATGATGGTTATTAGGCAAAGGTTAGGTTGACAGGTCATTTATGGTTTCAATGAAATATGATACTCGAAAGGAAAGTAAAAATAGAAAAGTAGAATAGGCAAAATTCAGTAAAAGCAAAGTATTGGAAGAAATAAGTAGAAAAGGAATATAAAAAAGTTATAGTATAGTAGTATACTCGGTCTACTAAGCGAACAATATTTCTTCATTGCAGGGTAATAGCACAAGAGTTTAAGGTCATCGTTTTCTCCTTTCCCTCTATACCCTAATAGCTAAAGGTAAATACATATCGCTCATTTACTTTAATAGTGTCATAACTCAACAAAATTTTTTAGAGCTGATTTAAGTTTTCAATTTCCTATTATTTAGTTTGGATAAAGGAACAAACATTTTTTTCCAGTGCTTTTAATTTTGCGCAAATTTAGGAAGAATTTTGTACACATTATAGATCATAATATTGTGCATATTTTTGGATGCTTAACTTAAAAATCATTTTTTTTAGTTATGACACTATTGAAGTAAATGAGCGATATGTATACGTTGCAATCATCCTTTACATTGACTCCTGTCAGTTACAAAGAGTTGAAACCCTGGGAAAGACATGTTACTCACTTTTAACACTAGCTACACGAGACCAGATAATCCTCGTCATCTCACGAGTTTACAATGTTTCTTATTTTCATCAGCATCTAAGAGTTTTCAAAGAGAAGTGGCCCCACAATATTAAGGGATTGTGGATAAGCAAAATATCACTCTACATTTATTCATGACAAGGCATCGGTACGAGTGTATAGAGTAATTCATTCATCCTTCTTAATTTAATTTTTTTTTAAATTCCGCCTTTGAGCGCCATCTAGCGGAGAAATACACAATTTTCCAACTGGTAAACAACTATTAGTAGAAAATATAGCACAGGGTTGCCGTTCCTCCAATTCCAACAATTACGCAAATGCAATGATATATGAAATTATTTTGTATTTTCCAGATAAATTTCATTATCATTGTAGAAATTTTGTAACTAACCTAAGTTTTGTCAGCTAAGCAATTATTTCGAAATCAATTTACAATTAAATTTTAATAGCATAATTAAAATATTTAAGCCCCTATTAAATTTTTTAATTTACCTAGTAGTTGACAATACAAATTATTCTATTATTAAATCTAATATATATTAAATTTTATTACTTTTTCTTGTAATAACAGCAATATAAATTATATATAATTTTCCAGTTATGTTAGTAAAATATAAATGTATTAACCACACATACTTCCCCAATAAGTTTTATTATATTTAGATTTAGGTAGCCCTTTTCGGTGAAATTACCACGTGCTAAATAGTTTTTGACATTCTGTCTTTACATATTTATCGCAAATTCGCTGCTATTTAGCAATTAGTTAAATTGAGTGTGTGTATATGTAGTGGTAGTGTGATGTGGAAAAGCCGCATTAACGAATGGCATAACAAAAATGGAATGTCAAAACATTCCAATCCATTAGCAGTAAAAGCATTCGTTCGTTTGTGTCTCTTGCGGTCCACGTGAAAAATTTCGAATCAAATTGTGAAAAAAATTAATATTATAAACGGGCGAAAACAGTGTTTAGCTGATGAATTAAATGTTACAATTTATAAAATATTTTATTAAAGAAATACAGATATATAACAGTGACAAGAAAAAAGTTTCAATTTAAAGTTGTCGTAGTCCCGCACTTTAATTTTTTGGTCTGGTAGGCAACATGTGAGGTTAAAATAGACAAGCCAACAATCAAAGCACAAGAGAAGTTTATAGAAATACATATATTTAATAATAACAAAAAATAAAATAAAATAATAACAAGAAACAGACAAGCAAAAGATAAAGGGCAAAAAAGCCAACAAACACACACAACTGACGCATACATACAAACAAACACAAAATAACACGGCAGACACAGAAAGTGAACACGTTTTTTCTGGTGTAAGAAACACAATATTTCAAAATAATATAATTTGTAAAAAAACAAAAAGAATATATTAACTTTTGCTGGACAACAAACAGGTAATTAAAGAAAGTAAAAACAATAAATTATTGAAAACATACAAGTATTAGATATAATGCGCCTGTAAAATAGTATAAACGAGGCTTCTGAATTAATACTTCATTGAAAAGAAAATTAGCTTTTCACAAATGTCGCTAGAAGAGGAGGGTGGGTGTTGGCCATTTCATATACTTAAATAATTCACTCTGAATACGCATTTTCTTGTTTACAATTCTGCCTTAACAAAATCACCACCTTGCATCTGCTATTGTCGTCTATTTCATATTTTAATTTCTATAAAAGACTATACTAAAAAGGTCATTGCTCTATTTTACGGTAAAAGAGCTTTAAAAAAACTATAGTTAATAAAAAGTGCAAAAATAAATATGAAGAAATAGTGTCTAAAATTTAGTTTTAAAACACAGCAGAAAAAAAGATTATTGCAACGTGTCAGTACTTCAGTGTAAGCACAAGCGGTGGTTAAAAATGCTTGTTTCTTTTAAATACAAGCAATTTGTGTTAATCTATTCCTCGCGTCAGCCTCTGCAAATTCAATACGTGCAAATAATTTTGATAACTTCATTTAAAGAAAAAAATCTCTTTTAAAATTTCTCTAAATAGAAATAAAACATTCGATCACACCTTCATATTCTAAGGTAAAACAATAAAAGCACATGGTATTTTTTATTTATTTCTTTCTTTGTTTTTGTTATTTTTTTGTATGTTTTTCTCTTCCTCCGCTTTTTCGACTATTTCTTTGGTCTTTATTTCTTTAGAATGAAAACTAAAACAAACATGTTCGATGCTAAAATTGTGCATTGTGCTTTTCAAACACCCAATGTTACCAACGTCATTTCTTATGCCATAACTGAAAGATTTTGGGCAGGCCTGACATATTTGCCGATAAAACGATAGTTTTATTAGTTTTAGTAAAATTTAAAATTTTTGATAACACTGAAACACTTTTTACATACAACCAAATGTTTTTAACTTAACGCATAATCGGACAAAGTACCGTATGAATACTTAATATGCAATAATCGGCCAATTAGTAAAAATTTTCATATCCTTATCATACTTCCGGCTCTATGCAATTCAATATTTCTAATAAAGTCACTTTAAGCCAGCTTTGGCAGCCCACTGGGTAACACAATTAAACCATCCATGTGTTATTGGGTATTAAAAAAAACTTAAATTCCCACCAGTATATATATATATATATATATATATATATATATATATATATATATATATATATATATATATATATATATAGTGGGAATTTAAGTTTTTTTATATAATCAGTAAAACAAATTTAATTTAAAGATTTTCACGGTATATTTACAAAGAAGTAAAAATTATTTATGTTCTGAGTGTACAAACTAATTAATTTTTTTTAATTTCGTCTTTTGAGGCAATTCAATTTT
This sequence comes from Wohlfahrtia magnifica, assembly GCA_023159175.1. Lineage (NCBI taxonomy): Eukaryota > Metazoa > Arthropoda > Insecta > Diptera > Sarcophagidae > Wohlfahrtia > Wohlfahrtia magnifica. The sequence continues at coordinate 598,777 of JAKWBJ010000189.1, forward strand.
TAAGTCCAATTTTGATTTCTTCGAAAGAGGTTAAGCGGTAAACCGCCAAATCATGTATCCGTCGAAACAGCAAGTGGTAAGAAGTAGCAACGTACAGAGAATAGGGCGGATGCGGTAAGATATCATATTTGATCGTTTCAAAAATTTGCGACGTGAAGTCGAGCGTTGCCACACAAGATCATAACCTTATATTCCGGCCATTTCTCTCTTAATTCAAGGTACAAAGAAAGTAATTGTAGTGTGTACTGCAATTATACCAGCTCGTAGTATATTTCGGTCCATTGATCCTACCAAGTGTGCAAAATAATAAAACGTAATAAATAATAATACATAGTAATTGTACTAACAAATAAAAATATATTGTAGATTTGCTCGAAATTTAAAAGCATTAATAAAACCCAATGAAAACATTGGCTGGATTTAAGCTGTCGACTCTTTTTGTTGGACTCCACTAGCCAACTCATCCAAAAAATTTTCAATTACATACATTTCTGGGTTTAACGCGGGTATTTCTTAAAGTTTGGCATAGTTACAAATCAACGAAAGTTTTGTGATGCCTTACTTCTTGATAGAATTCGCTGTTGTTCGGGTATACCCAATTTCCCTGCACTTTGCTTTAAATTTGTTTTCTCGAATATTGAGACAAGGAAATATGTCCATTATACTAACAATAAAATGCAATTTGTTTGTATAACATTTATTTTGTTGTTTTTATATTATTTTATATATTATGTACATTACTGAATTGTTTTGTTTTGTTAATTTTGTGTAACTAAAAATGTCCTTATTGTGCTTAAAATGGAAATTTTAATTTGCCGATTTTTTTTTTTTAATCAAAGTGCCAATACTGCCGATTTTATTTATTAAATATGCAGATTATTAATCAAAATTATCTGGCACCCTGATTCTACGTATAACGATACTCAACAGTTCATGATTTTTTACAAGTGATTTATTTTCATTCATTTTCTATGAATTTTTTTTACGTTTAATATTATCTTTGCAATTAAAAAAGATACAAATGAAAATAAATTATGACAGCAAAAGAAAATAAATGTTTTGAACAGAGATTCAAAAAAAGGAAAAAAGTTTTGCTAAAAGTACCCTTATCAATACAATTTGTTACTTTTCTACCTCTCTCCTTCTCTATATCTTTCGCAAGCAACTTTTAACGTTGCTCGTGCATATTGTTCAGATTTCGACCGTTCAGTTTTTCGACCGTTTATTTATTCTCTTCGTGAATATTACAATCAAGGTTACTAAAAAAAAACCTACCAAAAATTTTCCTGAAATGTGCCAATATCAACTTTATCGTTAACCTTTATTGCAGTCTTTCAATTTAAATATCATACAGTACTTATTGATATTGCTTTTATAATTCCTGGAAAATTGTATTATATTAACAATGCTAACAAATCTTGTATAAAAAAATGCATACTCGTTGTTCACATTATTCCAAACGGCAACCATATTACAACAAAAAACATGTGTGTGAAAACAAACTTTATTGAGTTGCTTGTTAGCCGTCAACAAAAAAGTGTGGATGTGGGTGTGGATCATGTTTTTGTGTTTCATAATTTCAAAGAGATTTTGAAGAGCAAAAATGTTGCTTAGTACACCGAGAAGTTTTAATAATAAGCTACCTAATTTATGCATGTTTATACTTTGTATGAATACCTATTTCTTTACAGCATTTTAACTTCATTGTATTTGTCATTTTAAGTGTTTCGCTTTTTGTGTGCATCCCGTCTTTAAAGGCATATCTTAATATACCAGGAGAAAAATCAAAATACAAAATTCAACTTAAGAGTACAAGCAATTCTGTATTAATTACTGTTCTATGTCTGAACCACGCTATACAAAATGTGTATGTAAAACTTTACTCATGACTTGTTTACACTCTTACTTTAGGTTACATTATTAGAGCTAGAGCGTTCATTTTTAAAACTAGATTGTTGATGTTTTCAGGGTTTTTTAAAAAAGACGAATCGTTGTTACCTTGCTTTAGTTTTTATTGTGGTAGTAGTTTATGTGTCTTATAAATCCACCTTATGATGTACAGAATAACATGAATGCTATAGATTTCAAAAATTGTAAGTTAATTATCACGATTTTAAGTTATATTCAGTTATATAATTAACATAATTATATAATTTTTATAATTTTTATACTTGTTTAAGTGTGAACTAACTAACTATAATATAAAATAACTATAAATCAAAAATACCTGAAGAATTGTGTATTACATTATCTTACAAATTAGGTTTAATCAATTCTCGGATAAAATTTCTGTATGTTGCAGAAATCTTTGTTATCCACAATCGTATTAACTTATTTCAAAGGCAAAAAATTCATTACGTTTTTTAATTTTGGAAAAGTACTGCATTATATTGCAGTTAGCTTCCGGCAGTTAGATTACTAAAATAAACTAGTAATAAACTAAGTCACATTTTCTTATTCAATTGCTGGCTAAGTTGTCTGTTTTGAGTAACTCATTTAAACGCCAAATGATCATTTACTTTTTCGAAAACAGACGTTGTTTCAAGCTCGTTCTTCATAAATCTCTTTTCAAAAGAAAATGCCTCGAAAAGGCCAATGCCAAGGATTTTTAAGTACTGTATTCTATTTTTAAACAAAATTTATTACAAATTGTTGATACAGACTTTCTATAATAGGAAAACGCCGATTACATCAAACACTTTTAATCCACTTGCCTTTAAAAACAAAAATAGAACACTGTACGTATGTTTGAAACTATAAAAATATACATATGTATATTTAAAACGACTTCAGGTAATTTTATTTTTTAACACTTGTCAATATCAGATATACCAGTTGATTTGAATAAAACTATTTCGTTTAATAGAGGTGACCAAAATTATTATTATTTTTTAAATTATAAAATATGTCTATATAAATATGTTGAATAAAGTAAAATAAAATATTTATATTTATATTTTTAAAATTCTTTACGTACGATTTATGTAAATTTTTATGTATATACATAAACATTTTTAATGTATGACGTCACCATCTTTAAAAGATAAGAAATAAATACAAAATAAAATTGGTCGTTCTTATTAAATTTGTATGTAATCGAACAAATTATATTTTTCTTTTATTTATTGGAATTATTATTATTAAATTAAGCTATAATTTAATGTTATGGCAACACTGTTTCTAGTTAAGTTTGATATGGCTTACTATCCACTATCAAACATTTGTTTTCATACAAACACCTCAAACACACTTGCAATTTCTTCATGCACGATTTCCCGCTTTTCTTTTTGTTCGAATCCACATTAAAATACTTGCAACCAATTACGGAAAGCACATGCTTTATAGTTGATTGATATCAAATTGAATTTTTGAAAAAAATTAACGATGTTTTAGAGATAAAAGTATAAATTGTGTTAAATGTATATATATATATATATATATATATATATATATATATATATATATATATATATATATATATATATATATATATTATTTAAAATGCAATACTATTATGCACATATATGTATATATATATATATATATATACATATATATATATATATATAAATATATGTATATATATATATATATATATATATATATATATATATATATGTATATATATATATATATATATATATATATATATATATATATATATATATAAATATTAGATTAAATTACATTAAATATTAGATTAAATATTAGATTAAATTACATTAAATATTAGATTAAATATTAGATTAAATTTTTATACTAAATCGTGGTCATTTATTGAAGGAATTTATTTAAAATGCAAAACTATTATGCACATTTATAATTTAGTATAAAAATTTAATCTAATATTTATATGTTTCTTTAATAACTTGATTTTTTGATAATTTCTTTTCAAGTTTCATTTTGTTATTGAAATAATACTGATTCTTTTTTTTTGCTTGAGTTTATTTTTAAATATTATATTTTTGATTTTACAAAGAATTTTTATTTTGTAACGTGTTTCTGCCGATAGTTAGACTGCGGGTGAGTCATTTTAAATAAATTTCACAGTACATATACATACGAGTACATATGTATGTGCATACATACAGCTGGACAACTAGTTAATTCTATTGGACATGTGTTTGGCATATTGGCGTGTTTTTTGAGTGTTAATTTTTTTGATTTTTTTTATTGACCATCAGTTTTAATCATTTGCCATTATGATCTATGATATTTTGCCATATACTTATGTACATACATATGAATGTGCATATGCATATTTATGTGCACACATACATACATATTTATATATAGGCATATGTATATACTATACATGTTTATATGTATGTGATTTATATACATTAGGGCGGGACGATTTGTAGGGCCGCAAAAATCGCCCAAGTGACAAGGAAAATCGTATTCTATGAATCAAAATAAAAAACGTTGCCCAAGGAACCGTACCTCTAAAATGAATTCTGATGTTCCTTATTTTGACCCAAAGGACAAAGTGCCCCAATCTAGTCTAAGTGTATGACCGACCCCCACTAACTTTGGAGGGCCGATCCATCAATGCTAATCGCACACCCCCTGGAAAGACAGCTTTGTTTAGATCTGTTCTTCCTCTAACCCCTTGTTTTCGTATTTAGCGGCCTAGATTGTCCCAAAGGCGCTTTTTGGGTTAATATCAGGTGACTGAGAAGGATATATCAGTTCTATAGAGTAATACTGTAGCTAAGAATTGCAAATCGATTATAATCGTAATCGTAATCGCGATTAATCGCACCATTTAATCGAAATCGTAATCGTGCGATTAAATTTAAAGTATTTCACCACCCTATTTCTAGTAGTTAAAAATAGCTAAGCAAAGTATATTTGAATAATTAAAAGCCTGTGTCTCATTCAAACAAATTTTAATGCAATTTTTATTCTAATTAATGCTCATAACAAAGAACTAATGCTTCTTTTGAATGCCTAAACGAGTTGAAATTCCATAATACCACTGTCAGAAAGAATAATCCTTTTGAAAGACTGCATAGGGTATAGTTTGGAAGAATTATCACCCATGGATTTATTTTAAAATATCGACTTTAAATTTCTATCTCGACTTTGTGATTTCTTATAGCCAGTTAAACTAACAGTTGAAGCTTTACAGATCCAAGCTAAATTGCTAAAATTGTGTTATTAGCTATTAAGAATAAAATGGATAAAAGACAAAACCAAAACCTTATAAACTTAGCTATATACCCGACATACTACCCGACAATATCATTGATAATGGATTTGGGCAATTATTCTAGACATTGATGGGTCCTGTAGTATGAAAATGCCTGGTGAGTGGCCGAAATGTTTACGTCTTAAGTGTTTCAATGATTCACAATCGTTGAGCAAGTGGCTTATTGTTAGGGCGCTATTGCAAGAGGTACATAATGGTCTGGAGTTATTTTTCAACATGTAATTATGGGAGAAGATGGCATGCCGGAGTCGGAGCCTGGAGAATGTTCTGATTTTGATTTTATCTATTACCGTTGGATATAAAGGAGGTTTCAAATTATGGTTGATGTTAGTGTATTTGATTGTCCTTAATTTTAATGGTTATGTAAATATTATTACTGACAGACTATCGGAGTAAATTATAGATTCGTTTTTACTTTTAATTGCATGTTGGATAGCACGGCAAATTACATAGGTTTCTGCTGTGAATACAGAAGAGTGATGGTACACGGTGTTAACAGCAACGTAATTACCTTCGTCGTCGACTACAGCGTAGGCGGGAAGGGTTCGTTGAAACTTTGATCCGTCTGTGTAAGGAAGATACCAAGCATTGTTTTTTAGATATGCTCTTTTCTCTGCCCAGAGACTAAGGTCTAGCAAGTCTGGATGCTGCTGTGCACCCCTGAAAAAATATAGAGGAAGAATGGTTAAAAATAATATGCTACAATAATATGCTACCTGGTTTACTTACTTCATTTATGGAATTTTATTGTTTTCATTACATTTCATTTTATTGACGTTCATTTATGGAATTTTATCGTTTTCCATGCACAAAATAAACAAATACAACAAGAATATCGTTAGTTTTTTATTAATATTGTTAACGGCCTTTAACTCTACAAAACTAAACAAAAATTTTTTGTTTTAATAAATTTTTATTAAAAGAAATACACTTTGCGTCATCAGAATAGCGCCCCCCTCCCTTTTTACTGACGGTTAATGTTAAATATTATCTGAACCTATTGGGATATGGCCTTAAAATCTCTATTTAGTAGGCTCCTATCAACACTCTTTAAAATAAAACAACAATGATTACTGTACCATTCAATATAGTATTTTAATAATCGTTTTTAAAAAACTGCTAAAAACGTATTAAAAAATTTGTCGTCAGGACAGCGCCATCAGCTATAACTTCAATTTAATTACTATTTTAAGCAACTATATAGCATTAATACTTAAATAGTATATTTAAACAATATTAAGGACAATAAATAATGTGTTGGACCGTCTTTGTATGAAATAACCGCGAAAATTCGGTTGGAAATTTAATTTTAAAGTTTTTCAATATAATTCAACGAAATGGTGGACCAAATGTGTTTGACTACTTCCATTAATTTCATTTTTGTGTTGTATTGTTTTCCGAACTCGTACACTTTCCTAGGCACCCATCTCCAGGCTTTTTTTGATTATATTTAGGTAGGGCAAATAAAGTGATCACTCAAGGGCGTCACCTTTTTGGCTTTGAATCCACGATTTCACGAATCGGAATGAATGAATGAATTGTAAATCTCCGCATTCATCATTATGTTTCATATCTTTCACAAGAAATTAAACTGCAATAGAAGATATGGGGACTTTGAATGTCCTACTATGGCGCCTGTGAGTTTGAGTTTTATGAATGCGGATAACTACAATAGCGATTTGAAAAATGACTTTTCCCTACTTTGAAAACTTTTTGCTGAGATGTTTGCTGTCCTTAGGGCAGCGAATTTTTAACTGGTGGGGAGAGGGTGTTCATCTATGTTGACAATCAGGCTGTTATTAGGGCTCTGACTGGAGGTTGCGTTAGCTCTAGGTTGGTTTCATTATGCAGAAAGAGCCTCACATCACTCATGAATGTGTGCAGCCTCACGCAGTGCTGAGGTTCTGGGCACAGCAGCGTGTTCGAGACTGAGGTTGCTATTGAACTGGCAAGAGCGGGTGCAGCCAAGTGTGTTCAACTGGCGGTCCTAAACTTGAGAAAGTAGTCTCTTAAGACTCTGATATGTTTTTTGACTGAGCACTGCGCTCTAAGGACAAGGGTTATGATTAGGCTACCACGGCAGACATAATTTCATTCAGTGGACTTTAAATCATTGTTTAAAGATCATTCCGGTTTAGGTCTGTCATTTTAAGAGAAGAGTCAGTAACTCAGTAAAAATCGGTGGCAACATTGCATCTAATGTATATAATAAAATGCTAAAGAACAATTAATTAATTGATTTAAGAAATCTGTCGAAATAATAAAATTATGATCGATTCTGTTCTAACAGGACAACAATCCTGAATACACATTACGCATTGTAAGGTCAATTTTTGCAAATAAACAAACCCAAATGTGGTACATTTTGTCGAGATGATCAAATTTGAACTCTGTTGATAAAATATCATCAGTTCGGGATATTATTTTGTCTTTAAATAGTAAAACTAAAGCCAAAAGCTCGTCAACAAGGAACCAGGTTAAATTAACAAGGATACCTTCAGAAACATTAGGCAAGTTAGTCAATAGACTACCGAAACGAATTCGAAGTGTCATTAATAATAAAAGGGGTATACAAAACAAATAATAAGTAGTTATAATTATACATATGTAAGAATTGATTTAATCTAATTTGTTTGATTTATATACTTTAACTTGCCGCGTGCGAAATATTATTTAATTTATAAAAAATCCATAAAATTTAATTTATTTCTATATTGTATATATCAAAATTGATTTTTATCTTTCAGATACGTTACTATTTTATATTTAAAATAAATTTTGGAAATATCTTAAGTGGTTTTTCATTTTTAGCAAAATGATCATATTCGCGTAGTGTATCTGAAGACAGTTTTATTTATTTTAATAATTACACGTTTCAAAATGTAAAACGCTTTACGTGTATTAAAAAGTAAATATTTTTTAATATTTTATTTTTAAAAAGTAAATATTTTTTACTTTTTTATATATTTTTAGTGTTCACTTTCTGATAATTGTCTGATAATTTAAGAACAAACAAATTATGGATTCGAGACTTTTAAATGTTGCTTATGATGATCCGTTTGATGGCAACTATGTTAAATATGACAATGACACAGCATTCTGGTCGAGCGAAAACGAGTAAGTTTATAAACTTCAATATTAGTAATATTCTTAAAAATTTGTTCCTTTTCTTTTGTTTTATTAAGAACATTGGGTATGCAACTTACAGAAACATTACATGGAATATTGCCCATAGCGCCCACCGAAGATTTTCACAAAGATGATAACAATACAAATACAATAAATTTACAAAATAATAAAAATGCGGTAGGTTTCCCTGAAACGAACAAGAACAATTATAGGAAACATCTATCTTTTAACTCTTCATATTAAAAAAAAAATTATATAATTTTTGTAGTTTAATTATGAAGCCTTTGCTGGTCAACATTTGACAAATGGTGGAGCCATAGAAATTGTTACAGTAGATCCAAATGCTAATGGCTATGATACCGACAGCGAAGATGAAGAAAGTGATGATGATGACGATGATGAGGAGGATAATAATAATTTATTAGATTTTGAACGACATAGTCAGTGTAGTAATGCTACATTTCGCACTAGAACAGATAGTTCCTCTATAGGAGATTATGAATCACATACAAGTGATTACGACGATGATGATGATGACGATGATGACGATAATGATGACGATAATGATGGTAATGATGATGTAGAGGATGCCAGTACGAGTCTACTACAAAATGCCATTACCAATCAAATGGTGGTCAATAATATAAACCAATCTTTGCTTACAATTCCAACACATCTAGTTGCTTCTGATGACTTACTATTGGGCACAACTTTTCATAAGAATCGTACATTAAGTACAAATACTTTATGCTCCGATGTAGACGGTTTGGGTCTACAAATCGATGCAAATAATTTTGATTTGGCAGAATTTATAACAAAAGATGATTTTCAAATACATACTACAGATCTAACGTCTGACAGAACTACAGAAACTACAACGAATATTGTACCTAATAGTAGTCTAGTACAAAATCCGTCTGTAGTTCAAGTAATATCATCTAAACATAATGATTCCGATTCGGATTCGGATGTTATTGTAGATGTTGAGACTGTCGAGATAGATGAGGATGAAGCCAGCTCTTTGAGAAAAGCTTCGGAAATTTTAAAACCCTCGTGTTCTCAGACGACTCAAATTCAAACAGACGAAGATATAGCCTTTGTGGATAATATTAAAGCAGATCCCTCATGGCAACCGACACAAATCGTGAAAAAATTGGATACCACTAAAGTTGAGGTAAATATTAGAAAAAAAAACACACTTTATTTAAATAAAATTTTAAAATGTTATTTATTTTTTAAGGAAAAATATGCTACACAAAAACCCAATTTCACAAAAAACTTTCCAATGGTTCCAAATAAAAAACAATGTGATCTGTTAAAAGGAAAATTTGCTAAAGGCAAAGCAAAAGGCGGTCAAAAACATATTGCAAAGTCTTTAAACACGAAGAGCCTTAAAGTAGAAAATTCACCAACAAAAAATGCAGTTGCATTCACAAATAAAACTGAAAATAATTTAAAAAAAATTGGTATTGGCATGGGAGGTAAAAATTTAGCTTTACTAAAACACGAACGTGTTAGTATATCAGAACAAAGTTCCGAAGATAATAATACACCCATAAAAAGTGAAGTTGTACAAAATAGTCCTGAACAGCAAAAGCCATTAACTACAATTAAAGGTGATGATGAAACACCTGCACAAAAGTCTCAAGCTATAAAGAGGAAATTAAATTTGGAAGAGTACAAAATGAGGCGTGGTGGTGAACCTGCTACTAGAGTGTCTATGGCGAAACCAACACCAAAATTTGATAGCTATAAAATACCAAAATTAGATAACAAATCTATGGCTTCTAATATCAATAGAATCAATGATAGAAAGACGGTTATAAACACGACACCTACAAAACATAGCGAAGCAGTAACCTCTATAGTGAAAAGCCTTAAAGAATCTCAACATACAACTACCAAAACTGATCCTATTACAGAGGCTAAAAATAAAGTTTTACGAATGCAAGAATTGAAAAAAGCTCAACAAATGCGCATTATTGATTCAACCATATCAGCAAAAGTACCAAGAGTCACTAAACTATTACCTTTACGAGAAATTGTTAAAGATACTCCTTATCTAAATGAAGAAGAGAAGAAAACTGTAGATTCATCCTTAAAATCAGACTATGAAGAGATTATTATAGTATCCGCCAGTTGCAATACAGATATTTCTATACCACCATTGCCCAATCAAACAATACAACCTATAAATAATGCCTCTAGATCTTTACTGAAATCATCGGCACTATTATCGTCCATTACGAATACATTTCAAAAAGTTAAAGCGAATGATAATGCAAAATTATCTACAAGTTCTCTAATAGCCAGTATACAAGATGTAGTTGTAAAGAAAACTTTGCCAGTGGAAGAAATTGAATCAGATGACATCAAAGATGTTTCAAAATCTGAACATCATGGTGAAGATAAAATCATAATGCACTTGCGCAAAGATAGAATACGTAAGCGTATGTGTTCGATAGGTATACAAACAGATTTGCAACCAGAATTTCCTCCTTTAGCTTTACCTAAATCAAGTTTGCAACACAAATCCCGTGAACGTACAATACAAAGGCATCGTAAACGTCAGTATCGTAAACGTGGTGACCAAACGTCATCCTCATCATCGTCCGAGTACTCTTCGGACGAACAGTTGTACAATAGCAATTCTTCGTCAATATCGCGTTCACGTGAAAATAGTTGTTCGTCTTCATTAGAGCGTTTACGTACCTATGACAGCGCCATTGGTACCGGTGGTTATTCCTCGAGAAGTAGTCGCAAACATCGCAGTTCAATTTCATCATCCTATTCCGAATCTGCAGATCGCATAGCACGCGGTCGTCGGCAACGTCGCACTAGTTATACAAAACGTTCGACACGTAAACGATCCCGTTCACCTTATAGTTCATCCTCTTATACATCTGATTCGGATCGGTCGCGTAGTCCCCACTATAGACGTTCACGTAGTCGTTCAAATTCAAGAAATCGTTCGCGTACAAGACGTGCCAGTTATCGTCAAGGTAAAAATAATAATAGTTTCATAGACCGTAATGTTTCGCAGCCAGCTGTTGAAGAGCGCCGTATTGTTTACGTGGGCCGTATAGAGCAAGAGACAACAAAAGACATGTTAAGAAGGAAATTTTTACAATACGGTACTATAAAACAGATAAGCATACACTATAAGGATACTGGGTAAGTTTTTTTTTTCTAATTGATTCGATTTATAAAACGTTTTTCAATAAGGAAGTGTCGATGTAAATTGTCAATGAGGGCTTTAACGCGTGACACGACGTATGATAACTTTCTTAAGCGGTTCTTGTTATCAATACTAGTCTTGCATGGATGGGTATCACAGTGTTATTACTGTGCTATAAAATCAGAAAAAAAGTAATTTATGACGCTGATTAGGGTTTGCAAAACAGATTGCCTAAGTTGTCGAAGCTTAAACAAAACAAAAACAAAATTACTTAAAAGATTCTTTTACGTATATACATATATAAAACGAAAAATTGTATAATTAATAATATATAGTATTTGATTTAAACGGTTTCAACATCGACTCTAACTTATTTGAAACACTCACCACTATCATGAATAATTTTTCCCTCGAAATGCTTTCCCATTTTCAATAATTGCAATCATGAATAATTTTCCCATGAAATGTTTTCTGATTATTCAGTGGAGAATGATAGCCCTGTAAGAATTCCCCTGATCGTGAATAGTATTTTCTCTCAAAATTTGTTCACTTTTCCCATTGATTTGTTCACATCATTTTTGCTGGGTAGTTGCATTTATCATTTAACTATTTATTCCTTTTATTGGATAATTAAAGCTTTTATTAACTTATTTTAGGACTAAAATTCTAAATAAAGTGCAAAACAATATAAATAATTCACTATAAAATGTAGAGTAAACGATTTATTTCCTAAAGTTTAAGAGACATTGGCTGAATTTTAAAATTCGCTCACAAAAAAAATATCGACAACAACGGAATCGACGACCTCCTCCGGGTCATCAGATTCTTCGCCACTACCGAATATGGCTCTTCATCGGGTCCACTTAGTTCTTTGTTTTATTTATTTTTAATTTTATTTGATAGAAGTTGATCGTTAATAGTTTTATGTTTCTATTCTTCTTGGCGTTTAAGCCATTTTTAAATTGTTACTGTTTGGCCATAGTCACCAATTTCTTTCCGCCCATCTTGCTGAAGAAAAGTTTGTTTTGTTTCTTCTCTTTCAGCTTTTGTTTGTACAATTCTTTGCATGATAATTGCTTTACAGGAGTTTGTTTTAAATTTAATTAATTTTTATTCAATATTTTTAATAATGATCATTTATTTGTAAACATTTTACTTTTTAATAAAAATTCACACATTTTTTCTTTATTTATTTTTGTTAACTTTCAACGTAAAATGATAGCTTATAAAAAGGGAACAATAATTTCATGGGAGAATCATGATAGCCATTTTCTCCTCGAGGGGAATGAACATTTCATGGGAATAGAAATTTTCAATGTTCTTCGTGATAGGGGTGACTGTTATTAATTTCTCTTTTCCTTTTGTGTATATAAAATAATATTTTTTCTCTTTAGCATGAAATACGGTTTTGTTACCTTTGAGCGTTCTCAAGATGCTTTTACTGCTATAGATAACAGTACACGAGATCCTCAGATAAATATGTACGATGTGAGTTTTGGTGGCCGACGAGCATTTTGTAGACAATCCTATGCTGATTTAGGTAATTTGATTTAATTTATTTAAGTTAAGTTTTTTTTACTTTATTTATTGTTTTACATTTTAGACAATGCTGGCATAAATACTTATCAAACATATGTGTTCCCACAGCCAGCTCAACAACCCAAAGAAGAAGATTCTTTTGAGACTTTACTTAAGAAAATGAAAGCCAAACTAAATGCTAATAAGCCAAGTAGCTCTCCAGTAAAAACACCATCAGCTAATAGTAACTCTACATTAAATAATAATACAAATACAACAACACAAAATCCCTCAAATAATGATAAAATTTGACGAATAAGCGCTTATACGAATATAAGCAAAAGAAGCCATAAAGGCAATAGAAGTTATTGTACAAAAACACTTCAAAAGAATTTTTTTTGTACAACAAACAACTTAAAAATTTTAGTTTTAAAGAAATTTTTAATTTAACTTTTTTTTTATATATAGACTTTTTATATACAAACATTTAAAATTTACTACATTTTTCTACTTGCAACAACAATAATAATAATTAACTAAAAGTTAAAAATCATGAAATAACTATGTACGTTTCATTATTTATATGCTTACTATAATAGAATTTTGTTTGATTGTTTTACGATATTTTTATTTTTTTTAAGTTTCATTTAATTTAAGTTTTTCTTTTTCGTTAACGAATAAGAAAAAAATCTTTAATTCTTATTCTTTGAAACACAGGGTGTGTTGTTTAGTAAATAAATTGTAAAGCATAAGCATAAAATTTAATTAAATTTTAGTAAAAAACATTAAAGCAAGACTAGAAAAAAAGAAAAAAGTGAAAGCTGTAGAGCATATTTAGAAAATAAGGCCCTGTGTTAAGTAAAGTTTTAGAGGTTTTTTATTAAACGTTTTATTAATACAAAAGAAGATGTGATATTACATAGAACTCTAAAAACAAGATACAACAAAACAAGTCATTTTTTAAGCATAAGTTTTTAAACTTAAAAGAATACAAAACATAAATAAATATCATATCCCAGACTTATCCAATAAAATCCTCAACTGAACTCTGCATCCCAACAATAGCACCAGAAAACATTTTGTTTAGTTTACTTTGTTTTTTTATAACAAGTAGGAAATTCATTTTAAATTGTTAATAATTTGTTTTAATTTACATATTAGAAATTTATGTAATTTTAAGTTAAAAAACAACAACAACAACAATACCAAGAGCAAATATTTTACGTTTATTAGAAAGGAAGAACAATCCTAACATATGTGTGGTAAACGTTAAATTCTTTTCAAAAAATTGCTTTGTATTAACAAAATAATTCTTTAGGCAATAAATTAAGCCAAATAAGTAAAGCTTTAAACTTGGTTTATTGTTCAGTTTTCTTAAACATGAAAGAAAAGCATATACACACATACAATAACTTGTTTTTTATAACTTGAATTTTGTTGCTTTTTTCTCCTCCTTTTAAATTTACATTTTCTAGGCATGTGGAAGGCAACACGAATTAAACTGTTGATAATAAAACTTTGATATTAGTTTGTAATTTATTAGAAAAACACAAAACAAAAAAATAACTGATTTTTTGTTTTTTTTTTGTTTTCTATTAAGCATATAATTATAATTTAGTAAACAAATATAAATATGTATGTATATTGTGTTACTACACTCTTTTTAACATATACATGCGCTTAGGAAATATGAAATTTTTTAAATTATGTTCAAATTCTTTGGCCATTCTTTTTTAGTTTATTCCTTTAAAACTTTCGTTTTATATAATAATAAAAATAATAATTTAATATAAATATATATTTATATAAAAAATTACAATAATTTAAGTGTCCATATTTCCTCTTTAAATTAAAATGTATTCTTTAACGTAAAACTATTGTCAAATATTACGCAATGCAGCAAAGAAGCAAAAATGTTGAAAGTCCTTAAATGTAATCTAAACCCTTATTGTGTTTTATTCTCTTTTTATTACTATTTTTTTTCTTTAAATAAATTATCAAGTTTATATGATTTTAAAATAAATAAATTCGCATATAATTTAAAATAATATTAGTGCTTATCATTTGTTTGAGTGCAAATACATATAATGCAATAATATAAGTTCAGGTATTGAAAAACCCATATTTTTGTTTTGACACTTCGAAAGAGTATATGGTTGTGCAATAAATTCGTAACACAGTACAAAGCTCTTTCGAAAGAGGACGGCGGACAAACCGGTCGTGTATTGGCCCAAAAAATGAACTGCGATCATAAACCGATTCTTAATTATCTTAATGTAATGCGATTTGGGAAGCTAGATGTCTCTCGAGCTTAATAAAAAAAACAATCACCCCTATCATGAATAATTTTTCCCTCGAAATGTTTTAACATTACCCACAGTTGCAATCATGAATAATTTTCACGTGAAATGTTTCTCCCCTTTTCTTATTTATTATTCAGTGTGGAATGATAGCCATGTAAGAATTCCCCTGATCGTGAATAGTATTTTTCTTCGAAATTTGTTACCTTTTCCCATTAATTTGACGTATCATTTTTGCTGGGGAGTTGCATTATCATTTAAGGGGTTAACCCCTATTAATGCACTGCACTGTTTTGGTACTAGGAAAATAGGTTGTGGGAAGGAGGATAGAGTGAGTAGTGTTTATGGACGCTCAATTTGAATTTGCTCATGTCATAAGTGGCAGGGAAGACGTTTGCAGGAAGATTGTGCCACAAACGAACAGTGCGACCAAAGAACGAATTGTCCCTATTCAACTACAAAGGGATGCGCTCTACGAGAAATATGAGTACTACGTAAGAATATATGATTACTAGGAATTATTTCCTTAATTTCGTCAGAACACATTCCGTTATAGTACCGATAGAACAATGAAACACACGCTACATTGCGACGATGCTCTAATGAATCGATAGATTTGGCTACCATACCGTCATTAATAAGAATATTCGCCCTCTCCTGTACGCGGTCGAGAAGCTCCAAAATATATTTTGAAGCACCGGCCCATACATGAGAGTAGTATTCCAATTTGAGTCGGATATAAGTCTTGTAAATATTAAGGAGATCAGATGGAGTGAAGTAATTCTTACACCGTCTTAAAAAGCCGAAGCACTTGAATGCTTCTTTCGAAATTCGAAATATGTATTTGTTCCAACGAACGTCACAGTTAATTCTCATGCACAGAACATCAAGAGCATCTGATTCCTGAATATATACATTACCCATAGATACAGATGACAACACACCACCACGTCTGTGTGTCGGAAAACAACATTGGGTCTTGCGTTAAAGTCGACCCCGTCTGTGTTACGATGAAGTTTTATTGAGTAATAAGAAAAAATTAAAATGTATACAAATGTCTGTTTATATATAGCCTACTAACATATTATAAAATAATTAATAACCAAAGTATACAATATATTTAAAAGAGTAATATGTTACTAACACCCCTTCTCAATATTATAAATATTGAATTCAATTAATTTATATATAAACTTGAAACATATAAAGAATTCAATTACGTAGGCCAATTAAATTTATAATCTTAGATATTTTAACTCTTTGTAAAGGCTTAGTTAAAATGTCTGCTAACATTAATTCTGTTGGACAATAAGAATAAAAGATTTTCTTGGAACGATATAAATCACGGACAAAATAAAACTTTACATCTACGTGTTTACTTCTAGGGGAAACTTTCTCATTTTGAATCATCTTCAGGCAGCTCTGATTGTCTTCAAAAATTATTTGATTTTGCACTTCAATACCAAAATCTTGCATTAGTTGGATAATCCACAAAAGTTCCTGAGAAGCTTCTGCCAGAGCCACAAACTCGGCTTCGGTGGACGATAATGTAACATTGCTTTGCTTTCTACTAGCGTAACTAATAATATCATCACCTAGTTTGAAAATATAACCACTTGTAGATTTGCGGTCGATTGTATCACCAGCCAAATCAGCATCAGCAAAGCCCTTGAGTTTCAAACCAGTTTTAGATCCTACACATACCTTTAAATTCTTAGTGCCGCTTAAGTATTTGAAAATTCGTTTTACTTCGGTCCAATCGTTTTCACTTGGGTTACTTATTTTGCGAGACAGAATTGAGACAGCAACAGCAATGTCAGGACGAGTATTATTGGAGACGTATAACAGAGATCCAATTGCCTTTCGGTATAAAATGTTGTCTTGTAACAAATTTGTGCACTTTACCTTTAAATAACCAGGATCTATTGGTATTGGTGATATCTTTGCATCGTGAAGATTAAATTCCTTAAATTTTCGTTCGATATACTGCTCTTGAGACAGATAAAATATACCATCACGCAGTTTTACTTCAATTCCCAAATAAAGTTTTACTTCTCCCAATTCAGTTATTTCAAAATGGGTTTTAAGTATTCGTACGACGTCTTTGATTTGTTGATCAGTGTGCGAAGCAACCAGGATATCGTCGACGTAAATTAAAATGTAAGCCATCATCATCCATTTTTAAACTTTTTCACACCATTAATATTTTGCTTGGTTTTGAATACCCTTTTGCAACCAGTTATTTTCACATCTTTAGGTGGTGCCACTAGGTCCCATGTTTTATTACCTTGCAGTGATTTCATCTCTTCCTTCATCGCGTTTAACCAGTTTTCACTATTGGGTCCTGATATAGCTTCACAGTAACTTGCAGGGTCATCACTGGTACAAACTTTATATACGTACTTTTTAGGCGGTATGCCTTTGTTTGATCTTGAAGATATTCTAGGTGTAACATTCGAATCGATTTGTTCTTCAGAGTCTGATGATGAATTTTCATCTGCCGTTGTAAAAATTTGATAATCTTCTGAACTTACTATATTAACGTCATTTAATTCTTGTGATTGTGATCATTTATATCTGAAAAATTAACGTTTGCCATCTCAGTAACTGAATCAGCGCTGTTTTCCAAAATATTAGGCAGAGAAACATCTTTGGATTCCAAGAACTTTACATCACGGCTAATTATGATCTTGTTAGTTTCACAAGTCAACAAACGAAATGCTTTCGATTCATTAGCATAGCCAACTAAAAGACACTTCACAGCAACATTATCCAATTTTCTGCGCTTTTGCTTGTTAATATGTGCATAAGCAACAGTGCCAAAGACACGAACATGGCTTAAGTTTGGAACCTTACCATGCCGCAACTCAAATGGTGTGACATTCACTGCAGACGATAAAATACGATTTTGAATGTAATTTGCGCTATTAACGGCCTCAGCCCAAAACTTAATATTTATATCTGCATCGTACAACATACATCGTGCCATCTCCATCAAGCTGCGATTCTTCCTTTCAGCAACACCATTCTGCTGAGGGGTATAAGCGCAAGTTAATTGATGAATTATGCCTTTATTCTTAAAATATATTTTCATTTTGTTTTTCAAAAACTCCCCACCTCGATCAGTTCTGATTTTCTTAACACGCTTGCCAAACTGGTTTTCTGCTAGTTCTACAAACTCTTTTATTTTATCGAATGCCAAATCTTTCGATGCAACAAAGAAAACGGTACAAAAACGACTATAATCGTCGATGAGTGTTAAAAAATATCGATTACCACCGGGGATTTGATTTTGCATCGGACCGCACAAGTCACAGTGTATTAATTCTAAAACACCACTAGTTCTAGGTTCTGATGATTTAGGGAACGGACTTCTTGTTAGTTTGGCTCTTAAACATACTTCACAATTGAATATAGAATTACAATTCTTGACGATCACACCTGTTACTAAATCGCTAGATATTGTAAACTTTATCGCAGCAATGTTTCTGTGCCCAAAACGGCGATGCCAAACGTGAACGCAATCACTTTTGCAATGCGATATTTTATTCGCCTTAAAACATTTATTTAGTAGAAACAAACCTCTGCTTAGCGATGCTTTGGCATAAATCTGATTGTTCTTGGAAATTGTACATCCGTCTGGCTTAAAATTTACTTCGAAACCTTCACTGGTCAATTTGCGAACAGATAGCAAACTTCCATCTAATTGGGGTACATATAATACATTTTGCACAAGAATATTATTACCTTCACAAAATAATTTACAGTCACCAATTCCGCATGCTTTCAACTGAGTACCATCTGCTAAATAAACCGTTTCAATTCGCTGTGAATCTATGTTTATAAAATAATTTTCGTCACAGTACATATGACACGTTGCAGCCGAATCAATAAACCAGTCACCATTTGTTTTTGATTTCATTACACCAAAACATACATTCACATTCATTTTCATCCTTCACAACATTTACACGATTACCATTTGCCTTTTGTAGTTTGTGTACTCTTTTATTTGGGCAATTTTTCTTAAAATGTCGTGGCTTGCCACAAATAAAACATTTTGGTACAAACTTTTTCTTCTGCATTTTAAATGCTGCTTCTGGCGCTTGCTCGCCATCGGACATTCTCTTAAATTCTTGGATTAACTTCTCCGTCACCAAATCAAGCGTAAGGTCAGCCCCAGAGCGCATTTCCAATGAAGAAATTATAGGGTTGTAAAGCTCCGGAAGTGTGCCCAGCAAAAATGCACTCGCTTTATGCTCTTCTATTACTTCACCCAGGTCCCGTAAGCGATCCACAATTGTAAGAAAATTGTAAGCGATCCGCAATTGTAAGAAAATCGTTTATGTGAATCTCCATCGTTTTACCAACATCTAAACGCATAGACGACATTCGCCTTAGTAGACTTACTTTATTGGTTATATTTGATTTTTCATGATGCTTCTTAAGGATATCCCAGAACTGCTTTGCCGTTTTCAGTTGCTTAATAAGAACTTTTTGTGGTTCCTCCACAGCCAAACCGATAGCAGCTCTCGCCTTACCATCACGTACTAACCATTTATCATCCGGAGCAGCCGGAACAACACCAACAATGACATCCCACAATTCCCTTTCTAGCAGCCGCAATTCCATGTTAAATTTCCAAACATGGTAATTAGTGTTTGATAATTTTAGAAATTGTGCACAAACCGTGTTCATTATGTCTTCTAGGCTTTTATAAACTTCCTTTAAATATTTTGCATTTTTTTTTACTGCAAATCTGGGCCCATAACCTGTTACGACGAAGTTTTATTGAGTAATAAAAAAATTAAAATGTATACAAATGTCTGTTTATATATAGCCTACTAACATATTATAAAATAATTAATAACCAAAGTATACAATATATTTAAAAGAGTAATATGTTACTAACAGTTTGCGCAACCCCACTCAGAGATTTTCGCCAGGTCGCTTCTAAGCGTGTCGTTCATATTCTGCTTTTTCGCTCCAATCTCCAAAAGGCTCGGCCTACGATCAAAAGAATATGAATGACAAATGTTGCTGTCATCTGCAAAAGAGTAGATAGGATTAGAAATGAGAAAAAGAAAGTCACTAAGAAATATTAGAAATAGAGTATTTATTTCTTTTATTGGATAATAACATGGGAAATTTCTATTTCTATGAAATTTTCATTCCCCTCGAAGGGAAAATTGCTATCATGAATCTCCCGTGAATTTTTGTTTCCTTTTTACAAGCTATCATTTTACGTTGAATGTTAACAAAAATAAATAAGGAAAAAATGTGTGAATTTTTTATTAAAAAGTAAAATGTTTACACATAAATGATCATTATTGAAAATATAGAATAAAAATTAATTAAATTTAAAACAAACTCCTGCAAAGCAATTATCATGCAAAGAATTGTACAAACAAAAGCTAAAAGAGAAGAAACAAAACAAACTTTTCTTCAGCAAGATGGGCGGAAAGAAATTAGTGACTATGGCCAAACAGTAACAATTTAAAAATGGCTTAAACGCCAAAAAGAATAGAGACATAAAACTATTAACGATCAACTTCTATCAAATAAAATTAAAAATAAACAAAACAAAGAACTAAGTGGACCCGATGAAGAGCATGAGGTTGGACTTAATGCCATATTCGATAGTGGCGAAGAATCCGATGGCTCGGAGGAGGTCGTCGATTCCGTTGTTGCCGATATTTTTTTTGTGAGCGAATTTTAAAATTTAGCCAACACGTCTCTTATACTACAGGAAATAAATGGGAAAAGGGAACAAATTTCGAGAGAAAATACTCTACACGATCAGGGGAATTCTTACAGGGCTATCATTCCCCACTGAATAATCGGAAAAGGAGAAATCATTTCATGGGAAAATTATTCATAATTGCAATTGTGGGAAATGGGAAACCATTTCGTGGGAAAAATTGTTCATGACAGGGGTGATTTACTTATTTTAGGACTAGAAGTGTTAATAAAGTGCAAAACAATATAAATCACTATAAAATGCAGAGTAAAAGTAAAAGCAGTTTGAAATTTCAGTCGATTTCAATTTCGATCAACATCGTTTTCCATCACATACCTGAATATTAATTTAAAATAATAATAACTTCCGCTTTATAAAAGTATATTCGTGATAGAAGACGTAAACCTTGATCAAGTTTTAATAGAAATGTTGGTCTAAAACACTGACTAAGATTAAAAGTAACTTATATTTAAATAAAAAACAAAAAGATGAATATGTTGTCACACTATTCCTAAGTAAATTATTGCTTTTTAAATATGCACCTGTAAATTCTACTGATGTAGAAAAAAATTTTCAATGTGTTCTTGTGCGACATTCTAAGATGATTTTAATCTAAAAACTTAAAAAAACACATATGATTAAACATTGTAACAAAGATTTATTTCAATAAAATTAAATTTGGTATTTTTTAGAGCCTTTTTTCTGTGCTTTTTTGCTTGCTTTTTAAATATTTTTGCGCCTTTTTTTGTCTTGCTCTATTGATAAGTTCTAAATAAGCCTATGTAAGAAAATTTCTGAGGTTCTTACATTCAGATTAAAATAGATACAAACGATATATACTCGTACATATAAAAACATTTCGGTAGATCTTATATTCAGCTACTTCTAAACAGTGTAAGAAAATTGCGGAATGTAAGAAAATTAAATTTGCATTAGTCGAATATAAGAAAATTACGAAAGGTCTTGTATTTGGTTAACTCCATGCACTACTACTCATTAACACATTTGTGGACTGTAGAAATATCAGAAATTATTTGTTTTAATTGAAATCGATTAAGAATATTTTTTTAAGATAAGATAATATAAAAATATCTTAAGAATCGGTTAGGTCACATCTTCTAGGTATGACAATTACAAAAATATATAATTATACCAATCATATAGTTAAATATAAAATTAAATTCAAAATAAGTAACTTTAAAGGTATTGTGCGTTGCAGGCTTCTTTCAAAAATTTTTACCGCGAAAAAATTGGTTAACTTTTGACTTTCAAGGCGTTGACAGTTGACTTGCGTTTTTTGTGATATGTTAAATTGTTTTAAAAAACGAAATTAATTTAATGAATTAAAAAAACATTAAATATATTTTACTCTCAATTTTTACATTTAAAATAATGTAAACAATAAAAAAGCTAATTGGTTAGCTGATTCAAGTGACGTCTCTAAAGCGTGTTGTGTAACTTGCCGTTCTTAAAGTTCGAAAGTCTTAAAGTACCAAACGCTCTAAACGCCTAACACCACCTTAAAGTTTCAAATGCTATAGCATTCACGCCCGCGAAAGCGTTAACTGAGTTAAAATTACATTTACGTCTACGACAAATGAACTCTCTTCTCAAATAATTTTTGATTATTTTTGTAGTGTTGATTGGTGCCTTGTCCTGTACAGGTTGAAGTTTTTCCTTATTGGTCGTATACCTTCTGCTATTGCAGTCTCCTCTATAATTGTTAGGGAGACAGCCGCAATTACTCTCCCTTCCGAAAGTTCTATACTATCTTTACCACTCGCCGATAAGCATATCCAAATCATTCGGCCACTTTCTAACAATTTAAAGGTGGCTAGAGTACACTTCCATGTAAGCTGTTCGCTGGGGTTACGATAATCGTCTAATCATAGAATCATCTGTCCCAAGCACCCTATACCAAAAATTTTGAGTCTTTAATATGTGTTCCTTATAAAATACACATTTTTACTGTTTGTTTGTCTTGCTTTGTCTTGCTTTATAAGCAATTTTACCAGTAACTTGACTGCATGGTGTTATATCTTTTTTAGTAGAGCGTATAATTGATATTTTCTTTTCATAGTCAGTACACGATGTGATAAACAAGTTTATTTTTTTTAAATTCCCAACGACGTAATTACATTGTATGTTGTTTTTCCTTGAAATATTTCCCTCAGAAAAAATATTGGAAATAAAAATAAAAAATGGGGTCGTTGGGTTTTAAATATTATAAAATATTCTTTTATTAACACGGGTGTTTACCGTACGTTTTGAGGCTTACAATGTAAGTAAGATAATGAACATGATACAAACATATAAAAATAAAACTTAACGAAAGAAGTTTTCGTCCTATCATCAATAACAAAGAGACATTTACACTATGCGCCAAGGCGAATTCAAACCAGGTAACCTTGGCTTGCTACGTAAGCAACAGCTGATAAGTGACTATATGTCAAAACGATTCGCCATTACTATTTTTTTACAACAAATATATGTGACACACAGTTAATTTGTCTACTATTTGCTTACTACAGTGTTGCATTCGTTGTATTCGTTTTTATAGTGTTGTATTCGTTTTTAAAATGAGACCGCCTTATAAAATTCGCCTTGCTATGCGCGTAAACATCCCGCCCCCCTTGCAACATTGCAATAAGGACGGCTAAGGATAACGGGGGCCACACTGCTACCTGTGGAAAAAAAACGGGGTAAAATAATATAAAAAAGGGTACATTGGTTTTAAATAAATTCATTTTTAACAATTCATCTAATAAGTAAAAGAAGAAATATATATATACATATACATATATACTCGTAGATAAAAAAACAAAACTTGGTCATTTAAACAGTACGCTCGGACATGACATTTATAATAATAGTCGCCGGCTGTTGCGATCCTGTCTGATGAGATCCGGGCTACAGATGGCTGGATTGCTGCTGTAGTGCAGTCGATGGTTGCTGTTGTGGAAGATGTTGGCAGCAGTGATGGTGAGAACTGCAGTCGGGGGAACACATTTACGACGTCGGCGACGGCTTGTACGCTTTGCTGTAGCAGATGTTCCAGGACTGTCGTCAGCACGGGGTGTAGACTTCTTTTTCGAACATGAGTTCTTATGCCTGTGGAGGAGGGTATGGTGCTCTGACTTGCACTCCGCACATCGCTCACGACTAGAGCATTTGTCCTTCATGTGGAAGTGAGCGAAACATTTAAGGCAGTAGCTGAACCGTTTAACACAGACATCCATCCTGCGAAACCTGGGGCATTTCCGTAAGGCGTGCTCACTTTTGCAAAGACGACAGTCCCGGTGACTCTCGACACACTCCAATTTCGGTTGGTCTAAGGGTCCTTCAACAGTTTGGCGGTGAACTTCCAAACGAAAAGATTCGTTCCACATTTTGTTGTGGGGTAGAAAAAGAAATGAAAAAAAGATAAATATTAATAGGTTTTTGAGTGAAATAAGAGAACAAGTTTTTCTATAGCCCGGGTGAAAATGTCAGAAGCTGATCTCACAGAACGAACTCTCACGTTGGGTCCGATAATATTCAGGTGTAAAAGTCCGTTGACATACAAGAAACAGACGATCTCGGGTGAATTTTACCTCCGATAGAGATAAATCTAAAGTGTAATACAAGCATTTTCGGGGTATGAAATGCTGTACGCACCTAAAACAATACGATATGATTTGTATTGCATTGGGTAAACCTGTAACTCGTTCAAGTATGTCAAACGTATGAACTTTCAAGTGTCCACATGGTGGATAGGGGTTAGGGGTGTTAAACTTTCATCCCAATCTGTCTTGTCTTTCCATATGTAATGTAGTAACATTATTACACTTCGGAGGAGAGCTAACTGGCGGGGTCAAATAGCTTCGCTATCTCAGGCAAGACGGCACGTTTAGTAACCAGAATCTGGCTTGGCTGCGAAGTCAATTCAAAACAGACGCTGTCGGCGACAGCATTCCATCGCAAGCCCAGAGGTTCAATAGTGCTGGCATCCGAAAATTTTAAGAAGTCTGCATCAAACAGATTCTCAGGGGGTAAAACTTCTAAGAGGCGTAAAGAATTAGTTATCCACTTTCGTATTACGAAAGTAAGTGAGTTAAAAATTTGTACTACTTCAATACGACTCTTAAAAGCGTGTTCTAGCTCATGAGAGCCAGCTAGTACCTCGTCGACATACCTTTGGGGCTTCAATATTTCAGATGCCATGTACTTCAGCTACAAGATTCTTGCAGTATGAAATCCACTGGTACTGGGTTCTATCAGGACGAATCAATAATTGGCGATACATCTTCTCGATATACGTATTAAAAACATAACGACCGTCGGTCTTACTATAAGTGAAGTTCGGCAAAGTTCTTGGCTAGATGTCCCATCTTCGGAAAGTCGAGTGACCTTTGGAACTTTTTTAAGCTCCCAAAAATGGGCCAGTTGAGTGTTTAATTCAACGAGGGTGCAAAACGATGCAATAGAGTGCGGGGGTTGAGATATAGGAACTTAACCAATAAATATTCAACCAAAAACGGTTCTCTAAGTGATCAAGTTGCCATTTGGATGTATTTTCACATGCGTAGTTAATATTTTCGGATACACATTTCCTCCAAAAAGTATATCTACAGGGGCACACATGACGTTGGTCATAGTAATGTCGGAAAAACTAGGGGTTATCAACTCTGATATTGAGACCTGTAATTTTGTCAACTACGTATGTGCAAATTTCGAGCTTAAATTCGGGTTCGATCGGAGATCCGACCGTAAGAACGCACATTGTAAATGATTTACCAGTTAAACTGGTCTTCGCCAGAGGATGTTGTTGAGGCCTTGGTTAGGTTAGGGAATATGGGTATTTTGCCATCTTGAGAGTCTAGATTGGGTGACTCGTCCGGAATTCACGGACTATGGATGGATGGACTTTAGCAGGAGCCCTTCGGCAGTTTTTTCTAATAGAAAGTCTTGGTAAAGTGTTGATACGTGGCCTAATGGCCATGCGATCTTAACGGGTATACTTCGTTGACGGTGACATGAGACTGTCCAATAGACTTCCAGACGAGTGCAGTTTCTTCTAGCCTCTCGGATCTTTGCTATCCTTAGGGCAGCTGATCTAATCCGTGACTTTGTCGCTGTTGGGGAGAATGTGTTCATCTATGTTGACAGTCAAGCTGCTAAGACGCTGACAGAGCGATGCGTCGGTTCGAGGTTGGTTTCAATATGCAAAAGGACCCTCTCTTCACAACCTTGAACGTCTCACAAAGAACGTGAAAACCAAGGTAGACCGAAAAAGATATGCACTCTTGAGCAAAAATAACCTTTTCTTATCTTTTGTAAATAAATATTGATTTTTATATATGGAGAATGATCAACTAGACTCGTGTAAATCCCACAAACCCACAAACCCACAAACGCCGGTTCCGAACAGCAAAAATATATTAGTTAATGATGTTTTTTGCAGCGTATATAGTTGATATCGCTGTTGAAAATTGTCAGATGATGTGGAATGGGATTGAACCGACATCTTCTTAGTTGGAAGATGGGTTCTTACCCAACATACCACAGTGACACACACATTATTAAATACGTGATGCATAAATTTACATACAGTGCTACTCGAAATCAAAGCAAATTTTTTTGTCGACGCAATTAAGGACTCGTGCATTACTAATAGATTTATTCAAAGTAAAACATTTAATTTTTGTTATCTTAGGCACCTAAATTATAACTATAATAACAAACCTTTAATTCCATTTTCTATCAAGTAATACAACAACAAAAAAGAAATTGGCTCTTTGAGTAGTTCGAAACTTTAACATTTTTCAATACTTTGTGTAATAAACTTTGTTTTTTATGACCCCCACATCTTGTTGGCATAGTTTTTATGAGATTTGTTAGAATTATGGATAGTATTGATTGCCACTTTAATTTTAAGCTCCCTTATTTACAAAACGACATGGTCCAGCTCTGCGCTTCAAGAATTAGGAACAATTTTAAATAAAAGAACCGGTTATTTAAATTAGTACCAACCAAAAACCGGTTTTTTTAAAGTGCTACTTCGAAAAGCGGTTTTTGAAAAAAGTCGAATCATCGATCTCCCTAATACATACGGTGATTTGTTCATATTTTAAAATATTTATTTGTATAATTATAACAGTAATCATATACTAAATACTACCATTAAAATCATCAAGTAACCACTTATAATTTTTCTAAACGAAAGTGTTACAAGGAGCCTTTAACTCAGAAAACGTTCAAAACAACGTTTATAAACCAATTAACCACAGCCTACTTGAATATTAAAAGGGAAATATTTGCTTAACCTTGGAGTAGAATAATAATTTAGTTCAAGGTTTTGCTTTTTAAATTTTTTAGAATTAAAAAAATGGTTGGTAATATTTTCCACTTAAACGTAAAAAAATATTTGTATATTTAAATTTCGCAGAATTTTTATAAAAATGTTTTTGACAACCCCATTTAGAAGTAATTAGCATATCAGAAAGCTAATAAATATAAATTTTGTATTACACACTACAATTTTTATTTTTTTTTGGTTAGATAAACGTTTTTGGAAAGAAAGGAATGATTCGGTTCGTTCTTACCTAAATTCAGGCCTGAAACAAAATAAAGAAGTTGTAGTAGTAGCTGAAGCTGCGACGTAATGAGTAGTGTAGCAAGAAAAAATGCGAATAGAATGTTGAAGTCTTCTTTATTGTTGTCAGATAACCTTTTCAAACACTTAGAGAATTATTACAAAATATGTATCAAATTGTTTAATAAATGTATATCCAACTTTATATATCTTTGCAGCGACATTAAATTCGATGTTTAACATATTTAATATAAAACTATCCTCAAAAGAGCCTTGTAATATATGTACATATAAAGGGTGGGTAAATTTGAGGTTAGGAAGTAAATTGACTTAAAAGCACATTTTTTTGACAAATTCACTTTTATTCATACCAATATAAAATAGAAATATGGTAATTAATAATGGAGTAAGATGTCGGGCAAATGTCTACCTCTAGCACGTCGGCAGACGTCTGCTCTTTTTACAAAATTTAGAACCACATTTTGCAACAAAGCTTCGCTTATCTCATCAATGCAGTGCCGAATTTAATCTTTCAGAGTGTCAGTTGTTTGTAGTTTGTTCACGTATACCCGGTCTTTCAAATGGCCCCAGAGAAAATACCCCAGTGGCGTTAAATCTCAAGAACGAGGCGGCCAATTGACATCGCCAAATCGGGAAATTACGCGACCGGGAAATTTCTCATGCAATAACTGAATTGTATGGCTGGCTGTGTGGGTTGTGGCGCCGTTCTGCTGAAACCAAAGGTTACTGATGTCAACATTAGCCAATTGTGGCCACAAAAAATTGCTTATCATGGTTTGATAACGCAGAAAATTCACAGTGACGGCATTTCCTAGCTCATTTTCGAAAAAATACTGGCCGATGATACCGCCTAACTACAAACCGCACTATACGGTCACATTCTTTGGTTGTAATGGACAGTTTGTGGATTTTGTGAGCCCCACATGCGACAATTTTGTTTGTTTACATAACCGCCTAATTGAAAATGGGCGTTATAACTAAAGACGATCTTGTTGAAAAACGCGATGTTTTCGTTCAATTTTTCAAATAGCCAATGCACAAACGTTTGACGCAAACAATGGTCGGCTGGCTTTAATTTTTGAACGAGTTGAACTTTTGAAGCGTGAAGATGAAGATCTTTATGCAAAACGTTGCGCAAAGTTCCAGGCTCATTCTCAATACTTTGCTTTACAGCGGTTATGTTTGGATTAATACGGCCACTACGGGCGTAGTGTTTTGATCTATTGTCAGCAACAGTATACCGTGAGCCACGAATTTAGTGATTAAATTACGCACAGCTGTCTCAGAAGGAGCTTGATTATGAGCCAAAGCTGCTCGAATTTTACGAAGTGATACAGTAAAATTTTCACAATTTTTTTACCATATAAGTGTCAAGGGTTGACAGCTAAATTCTTGACATTTCATCATTTGACAGCCAATTTCCTTCCTAACCTCAAATTTACCCACCCTGTATATTAATGATAGAATAAAAAGCTTGTTTGCAATCAAATTAAATTCAATAACAATTATTGTTTGCACGTTTTCCATTTTGATGAAACTTTTTTGTTGTCGCGCTACAAAGCTTAAGTTTTCTACTACAACTACGTATTCACACTACTTGAAACACCCGTTTTTAACTTTTGACAGCTTGTAGCGCTACATCTTACCTTGTGCTACAGCTACTATTCTGTTCCCTGTTAAACGTTCTTAAAAGTTCTTAAGAATTTTTAAATTGAATAAAAATAATATTTTAAGCATTTTAAAAAATTGTGATACGCTATACGTTTTACCAACATATTTTTCTTTTACAAAGGCACAGTTTTTATTTTAAATATTTTTCTTTAATTCGTTAGTTTTTAGGTAGTTTGTCTGAAAGATATAGCAGAGTTCAATTTTAAATATAATTGTGCCTTATTCAACACAACGCTAAAAGGTTAGGCATAAGTAATCAGATGGCTAATTATTGTCTTCCTATACGAACATATTCTTATTCATATCAACGAATTTTTGACTATTTTTGAATTTAAAATCAATCAAAATCTCTTATGATGAATTTCGATTAGGAACAATGATTCCAACGTTAGCTCGCAGACTATATACAAAAAAGAATACAGAGCAAGTTTATAGCATACAGAATAATGTTTATACACAAGAAAGTGAATTAAAAAAATATAGGTCGCCAGTTTACTTAAGAAAAATTAATAAATTTAGTAATTTTAAGACCAATGCAAAAGAAACAAGGATTACTATTTATATAAATTAAATTCATTGTTACCAAATCACAGTTTTGCCAATTGTTAGAGCTTTGTATACTTAACTGACAGATATTTTAAAGTGAAGATTAATGATGAAATTTCGAAATTGCATCCAATTAACTCTGGTGTTTCTCAGGGAAGTATTGGTAAAATGTTAAGGTCAAATCTTCCTCAGCTTAAAACTTTTATTTTTCACAATTTTTTTTGTTTAAGTGCAAACAGTCTAGGACTTTTTTCGCTTCCTCTCGTGTTTCACAAGCTAGTCATTTGGGTCATCTACTATTTTTATTATTTCCTAATAACATACTTGCTATTATATCTGATGACGTTAAATTATTTTACACTTTTAAAGACGGTCAGGATCGTTCTGCTATACAACAAAGTATTGATATTTTAGTAGTTTGGTGTAAAGTTAATTTGATGGATGTTAATCTGGGAAGGTGTAAGCATATTGTATGGCATTTTCCGGTAGGACTGTGCTTGAGTCTTTTCTTCTTTAGTCCTTTCCCTCGTTTCTTGAGTTGGATGTTTTGATGGATAGGAAGTGGGAGATTGATTATTCGACTTTTTTCAAAAGCCGGTTTTCGAATAATTCGAAAAGTAGCACTTTTCAAGAAACCGGTTTTCGGTTACTAATAATTCAAATAACCGGTAAACCGCTTCTTTTATTTAAATAAAATTGTTCTTAATTCTAGAAGCACAGAGCTCGACCACGTCGTTTTAAAAATAAGCAGAAGCTAACGGAGAGCTTAAAATTAAATTAAAGTGGCAACCAATACTAACAATAATTCTAACAAATCTCATAAAAACTATGCCAAATCGGTGTGCGGAGGCCATAAAAAACAAAGCTTATTACACAAAGTACTGAAAGTTGCTTAAGTTTCGAACAGCTACTCAAGGAGTTAATTTCGTTTTCGTTGTATTACTTGGTAGAGAATGTAGTTAAAGGTTTGTTATTATAATTATACTTTAGATGTCTATGATAACAAAAATTAAATGTTTTACTTTGAATAAATCTATTGGTAATATACGAGTCCTTAATTGCCTCGACAAAAAAACTCGCTTAGATTTCGAGCAGCACTGTATGTAAATTTATGCGCTACTTATTTAATAGTGTGTGTGTCACTGTGGTATGTTGGGTAAGAACTCACCTTCCAACCAAGAAGTCGTCGGTTCAATCCCAGACCACACCGTCTGACAATTTTCAACAGCGATATCACCTCACAACATTACTAGCGACTGATTATGTGTATTCACAATGTGAAAAACTTCACTAGTTTGTTGGCTTTCAATGAGTCTAGTTGATCATACTTCATATGATGATGTTGCTCAAGAGTGCATATCTTTTTCGATGTACCTCGGCTTTCACGTTCTTTGTGAGACGTTCAAGGTTGTCATATATACAAAAATAATTAAATTAAATAGTTAAACGATCAGCATATTTTCAATAAAAAATATAGAAACGTATAAAAATTATACTTATTTAAATTAACCGGTTATTCGTGTTAAATCAACCGGTTTATTCGGTATTCGAAAAATGAAGATTTTGAAAAAACCGTATTCGACAAAACAAAAAAAAAAAAACGGTTAAAACCGGTCGAATAATAACCGTCAGTTCTCCCTGATAGAAAGCTCTCCTCTATTGATCGTATTAGTATAATGACTAGCAACGCTCGATCTGTTCTTGGTTTTCTAATAAGATAGTTCAGGGAATTTACTAATTCTTATGTTATGAGGCAGTTGTATGCGTCTGTAGTTTGGAATTTATTCTATCAGATTTATATTGACTTAAATGAGTCAATTCAGAAGCAATTTTTGTTATTTTGGTTGCGGGGCTTGGATTGGAATTATGACGTTTATATACCTTCGTAATCGGTGGCTAAGTTGGGTCTCATTAAACTTTCTACACTTAAGTAGAGGAGTGTAGTTTTGAGTATTTCTTTTATTTGCTACCTTATTACTGGTGATGTCGATTCTGATTTCAGCGTCCCGGTCAGAATTTACTGCAATTATCGTCCTTTGGTATTGGATTTTTACTGAACGAATTATACAAATTTATTTCCCATTCTTAGATGGCGTAATGACTTTAATTTGTATTTTGATTCTGTTGATTATAATTGTAGTGCATGTGATATTACGCGTAGTTTGCTTTCTGACTGATTATGTAGAATTATGTTCGTTCTTGATTTTGTTGTTGTCTTAAAATGTATGTATGTATGTATGTATGTATGTATGTATGTATGTATGTATGTATGTACTCACACATAAAATCTTTTAAAACTATACTTTATTCATTCCTCCTTTTTTTAATGTTCAGTACGATGTTTGAATCCTGCAAATCTGTTTCTGTTTGGTACAAAACTATCATTTTTCGTATCATAAGCAAAAGGAACATTAACAATTTCGCTATATCTACAGAATATATATACTATATTCAATATGAAGGATAAAAACCACAGGCTATTAAAATAACCGTCAAACACTGTGGTTGTTCTCTTATGATGTATGGCTGTAAGTCTGCAAAATGTATTTTGTAGACGGAATAATAAATGCGAAGTATTATAATGAAATCTAAAAGAAACAGTTAAGGAAAGTACCAAAAATCTTGGAAACAAGAACGACTTTGTATTCTACCAGAACAATGACTTCAAGCATAAGTCTTGGATTGCACAAAATTAGCTGCTATG
The DNA here is from genome assembly GCA_023159175.1 of Wohlfahrtia magnifica. Taxonomy (NCBI): domain Eukaryota; kingdom Metazoa; phylum Arthropoda; class Insecta; order Diptera; family Sarcophagidae; genus Wohlfahrtia; species Wohlfahrtia magnifica. The sequence continues at coordinate 631,373 of JAKWBJ010000189.1, forward strand.
AAGTACCCAAAAGTAATTGAAAATCCTTCTTAGCCTCCAGACTTAAATGCTATCGAACATTTGTGGGCAAAAATTTAAATGAAAGTAACCATTAAAGGAAGTCTTGTTTGAAAGTGTACCACGATGTTTTCAAGCTGTGATTGCAAGTAATGAAAAGTGCTCCAAGTACTAAAAAAAATTTGTTTGAAAAAATTAATCAGAAAAATACAGTGTCCCTATTTTGAGTGTGGGCTTCGGTTTAAGCAGGTATATTATAAAATGTCTAATTTTGATGTTTTTTTTCGGAACTGATTGATTTTTTTTCTTATATCCTTTATATTTATTTAAGAAATAAAGATATAATAGGTACTGTATTTGGCAACCTAAAGCATAGTTTTTGGCAGATTTTCTGTTTGTCCCATTTTACGTGTGAGTAGCTGTAGATTGTTCTTAGGATTATTCCTAGAATCAGCTTGTGATAAGGTTTTGTACAATTACTACAAATATCTGATGTGTTCAGATATCTCCTATTTTTAAGACTTGTTCAGTCATCCATTGTAACTGAAAATCTTCCACATTCATCTTATTTTATTTTTATGTTCTTTATAATCTCACACTTTACTTTTATATAGTTTTTTATTATCAAATTTTGCACGCCGTAATCTAATCTATCACTTGCGATTGATTTAGGCATATACTCATATCTATCTATTCAACATCCTTCTTTAATTGGAAATGAATGTAATGTAGCCCGAGTTTTTATTACTTTTGACAGTGGTTCTTCCTGATTTTTATGTTCTCTTGCTCCCAGAAAGCCCTAGTTTCTGTTATCTAGTGTATATAAATAGTTGATTTTTTAACAACGTATTATTAAGAAGTATTTACGCTTTCTAGGGTTCTATTCACTTAAATTAATAAATTGAAATAAAATAATCTGACATTCAAAATTTGGCACAAATAAGCATATTATCTTAAGCTTATATTGAAATCTATGATATATGTTATGATTATACCGGCTGAAAGAGGTTCTAAAACAAATAAGAAACAAATATTCATATTGAAATCTCAGAATATAAATATTAATTGTTGGTTTAAATATGATTGTAATTTATTATGTCATTTCTACAGTTTGCTGTATTTATTTTTGATTCAACTTGTTCCCCCAAATTACACTTAAAAATTTAAATTATGTTTTTATTATTCATTAACATGTATACTCCTGTGTTCCATACTATGCAATTAATTGCACATTTGCGGCTTGTGGTGTGTGCTATGCGTGTGCACAAATAGTTGGGCCTTTTTGGTGTTTATTGTTGCATTTTAATGCGATTATAATTGTAAATCCAAATAACAATTTAGTAGTAAAACAAGCACGACTATGTAATGTCATACAGCCCAAATTAACCGTAATATGCACCTACTTACTCATAATATATACAATTTTGCCTTCAACCCTATATTTTATCTTTTAACTCAATGTAACATACAGCCCTTCACACCCTAAAAAGTCAAATAAAATGTTAACAATATTTTTTTAAATTTCGTAGAACAAATGTTTCTTTATTTACATTATACTCGTACATATATTGAAATATTTCAGCTTTTCAAGGCCTTTGGGCTATAGAGGGTTAATATTGTGGATAAAATCCATATACATATCTTATATATAAAAATGAATGTATGTTTGTGCCTTATATACAGCTTAACAGCTGAACCGAATTTCTTGATATTGTGGCAGTATCTCTCCGAATATTTAGAAGGAACTAAAGGCTATATAAATTTCAGCAATTCCAACTGGGCGATGCCAGGCCCATACAAAGTAATTGTTTATTTATCTTCTAAATGGTAATATGTAGTAAGAGTCTCTAAGCTTATTCCAAATAATAGTCAATACATAGTCAATTCATAGTCAATACAAATCATCAGTCAAAAAGTGAGCGGAATCGGATAAGTAGACATGGTACCTCCCATTACAATGATTTTTGTCTATCTTGAGAACGGTTAAAGTGGAAGTTATTGATTTTGGTTTAAATAACTTCGCAGTTAATACAAATCATCTGTCAAAAAGTGGGCGGAATTCGATAAGTGGGCATGGCACCTCCCATATTACCTAAATATTGATTTTTGTAAATCTTGAGAACAGTTGGAACTAAGGTTTCTGAATTTGGTCTCTCGATCCTCCCGATATTTCAGGTAAATTCCATTTCTTTCTTTTACTTTTTATTTAGTTCTTATGTAGCCATGCGAATGTAAACATCTACTTTTTTCAGCTCTTTGTTGCTTGTTATTTTCTGTCACTTGCTTTCTTTGCTGTTAGTTTTTGTTGTTGCCGCTCTATTTTTATTTACTTGATTTACTTGTTTGTTGCTGTCGATTTGGTTATTTGTAAACAGCTCGTATAGTTGTTCTTGTAGCTTTTGTTTATTTATTTTAGCGATGTAATAAATGCAAGGGTGCTCAATCTGATTTTTAATATAATATCTTATAATCCCTGTCACTTCAGTGTCTTTTGAAAGAAATTTTTCAGCTGCCGGTGAAATATTAAATGAGACACAAAGTCACCTCTAGCCAAATAAAATTAATATGCTTGTATTCCTGTGAATTCGTATTCGTGAATGGTAACACTTATCTCATGTCTGATTTGACAGATAATTAATTTTATCCTTCCGCTGAACGCATTTGGTTGTGTATACGCTTGAACAACGCTGGGAATATTGCGACATTACTTTGAAAATAATGGTAATGTTGCAGAATGTGTGCGATGTGTTCAGATGAAGCTTATTTTGATCTTGGCGGGTATGTAAACAAGCAAAATTGTCGCATTTGGGGCACAGAAAACCCGCACGCATACGTTGAAAAGCCGATACACCCAAGACGAGTCACTGTTTGGTGCGGATTTTGGTCCAGAGGCATAATTGACCCATTTTCCTTCGAAAATGAGCAAGGAGTGGCCGTTACAGTCAATGGCGATCGTTATCGTTGAACGAATTTTTGTTCACAAAAATTTAAGAGGAGGATATTAGTAACATTTGGTTTCAATAAGACGGCGCTACGTGCCACACAGCCGAAGCTACACTCGATGTCGTTTGGCCACCTCGGAGCTGCGATTTGACACTGTTGGTCTATTATTTGTGGGGTGCCGTCAGAGATAAGTGTTACGCCAACAAGCCAGAGACAATTGACGCTTTAAAGGATAATATTCGTGAAGCCATTGGTGAAATACAGCTGCACACAATCGATAATGTGCTTAAAAATTGGACCGATCTTGTAGGCTACTGCATGGCCAGCCGAGGCAGCCATTTGAATGAAATTATTTTCCATTATTAACCGGAAGGATTGTACTTTCAAATAAAAAAAGAAATTTGAGAAAATATTTAGAAGATTTTTTTTATAGCATTTTCAAAAAAAAAAAAATTATTTGGCGGTCCCTATATATAAAAATTCAATTATGTTTATATGAAGACTGTATACAGCTAAACAGGAGATTCTACAGTGTTTGGATTCGAGCCGAAAGGAACTAACATGGAAAAAAGAGTAAACAATTATAACTATACAGAGAGAAAAAAGCAGTTCTAAAATTGAGAACTAATTGTGAACAATATTTTGTTAACTTTTGGTATCAAATTAGGCTTAATGCGTAATCAGAATAAGAACAAACGGTACAAAAATACCTCAACTTAATAAGTTAATAACAATCTGTAGTAAGCTCGTGAACAAATTGTACAAAAATACTATAAATTAATAAATTAAGAACGATCTGTCATTACATCAAGAACGACCCATTACAAAATCATGAACGATATGGTATCAAATTAAGAGCAAAATCTACATTATTAATATACATAATAAGTGACATTTTTATTGGACTTATTCCACTTAACAAAAGAATGAATATAAGTTAGTTTGAGTTTTAGAAGATTTTAACTAATGATATATATACAAAACTTTATTCCAAGAAAAGGAAAAAAAATAATGCTGAAGGGAAATTATTTTTTAACCCTCTAACGTTTTCGACTGCCTCAGGGCAGCTATCAATTACTCGTTCACATTTAAACAACCATAAATATTTTTAATTGAAGTTTTATTCCATTTTGTTGTCAACAATTCTGTTTATCGTTATAAATTTGTCTAAATCGAATCAGATGAGTTTTTTTCTTTCTGTAAACATTTTTGTACACAAAAACACTCTAAGCGAAAAAAAATATTTAGAAAAAAGTTTGCTTTTATTATTGAAAGAAAAAGTTGTAAAATACCGAACAATCACTACAAAAAATTTTTGATGAGTATTTTATTTCCAATAGTTTGATTTAAACGGAAAACTAGCCAAGTAAACATAATTTTGTACGATTTGCAACTAAAAATTTAAGGGCATGCTTGACCGCTTATGGCAAAATTTTTCGTATATGCATATTTTTCATTTGACAGTACTACATAAATAAAATATATCGAAAAGACGCAGTTTTATGCAATAGAAGGAATAATTTGGTCAATTTTTCAGATGGACAAATAATTGACTCTTTGGATGCGATGAATTCTGAATGAATTAAATATCCAAGTTATGTAGTTGATGACATTCGTGCTGAAAATACAGCATTTGTTTTATATGATAAGGCTACAAAAAATTAAGTTTGTGGAATTCCACCTCTGGACTTCATAGTCTATTCTTTCTTTAATTCAAATTTCACATTTGCCCAAATCTTTTTTATTTTAGCACATGATGGTGTTTTTAATGGTTAAGGTAGTTTTTTTGTTTTTTTGGTTTTATTTCAATTTTACTGTGAAATTTGTCTTATCTTTTTTTAAATAAAATCTATAATTTTTTTTTCTCTTGAGACCAGCACTCAGGGGATAACCCCTACTCATGCAGTGCATTGTGCTGGTACTAGGAAAATAGGTTGTGGGAGGGAGGGTAGATAGAGTGGTGTCTGTGGACGTTCGATTTAAATTTGCTCATGTTGTTAGTGGCAGGGAAGACATTCCCAGGAAGAACGAATAGTGCGACCAAAGAACGAATTTTCTCTATAATGCGTTGTGCAATCAACTACAAAGGGATATGCTCTACAAGAAATAATAGTACTACGTAAAAATATATGATTACTAGGAATCAGATTCGTAATTTTGTCAGAACACCTTCCATATAGTACCGATAGAACAATGAAACACACGCCGCATTGCGACGATGCTCTAATGAATCGATAGAGTTGGTTATCCTACCGCCATTAAGAAGAACCTTCGCCCTCTCCTGTACGCGGTCGAGAAGCTCCAAAATAGACTTTAAAGCACCGGTCCATACATGAGAGTTGTATTCCAATTTGAGTCGGATATATTAAGCAGATCAGATGGAATGAAGTAATTCTTGCACCGTCTTATAAAACCGAGGCACTTGAATGCTTCTTTTGACACTCGAAATATGTGACCGTTCCAACGAACGTCACAGTGAATTCTCATGCCCAGAACATCAAGTGCATCTGATTCCGCAATATCTACATTACCCATAGATACAGATGACAACACACCACCACGTCTGTGTGTCAGAAAACAAAACTCATTACACGCTCATTAAGGTCGACCCAGAGATTTTTGACAGGCCATTTGTAAGTGTGTCGTTGATTTCTGCCTTTTCGCCCCAATCTCCATAAGGCTCGGCCTAGGATCAAAAGAATATGAATGACAAATGTTGCTGTCATCTGCAAAAGAGTATATAGGATTAGAAGTGAGAAAAAGAAAGTCGATAAGAAATATTAGAAATAGAGTTGGAGAAAGAACAAAGCCTAGCGGTACTCCTGAATTTATCCTGAACTCGTCGGATGAAATCGCATCTATAACCACTCTTATATTGCGTTTTCTAAGAAAGTTCGATATGAATCGAGAGAAGTGGCTACCGACACCAAAGGCAATAAGTTTGGATATGAGAGTCTCTTGCCAGACTCTGTCAAACTCCTTGAAAATATCCAGGGCCACAATCTTACTCTCACCAAATTCATGAATGGCCCAGAAGACTTATTAACGTCAAGATTTGCAAGAACCCTTTTAACTGCACTGGATGGAAAGAATATACTAGGCATAGTCTCAGATACTCTTTCAAGTTCGAGAGTGGTTGATCGCTCTCCGGCAAGTTCGAATTACCTGCAAACATTTCAGCCAGAAGGTTTGCATTTTCAACCGAGTTTGTGAATGCTTGGTCGTTCTTTATAAGGACTGGAATCGAAATAGCGCTGTTCCTAAGTCTTTAGGAGCCAAAAGCTCTTACTTTTCTGCGGTAAACTACTATGTAAGTCAGTGAAGTATACACTTACATATGTAAAATGTATTTTAAATTTAATTAATACTTAATACAATGTGGTGTGTTGACCGATTTGACGAGGAAATAAAAGCACACGTCTTTACCGTTTGAATCAAATTACAAAAGTGAATAGTTTTATTAACAAAAGTCAAAATTAGAATTATATAAAACGAAAACCAGAGAACAGCTTACTAGATATTTAAGGTATAAAATTCACAAAGTTAAATATCTAACATAATGTAAATATATAGATATTTATTTGTGCTTAACTTGTAGTTGAGATAAGATGATAACAAGATTTTCACAAAATAAGAATAATGTGTATCAATATAAGAAATATACGTTATCAAAACAAAAACGATTGGTAACAAAATAAGAACTGTGCGTTATCAAAATAAGGACGGTCCGTTATCAAAATAAGAATAGATTTAAGAGGGGCCACTCTACGTTCCATGCACTGATGGCACTTGCGGACTATGTAGCAAGGGGACTGAATAGGAGATATCCGACGATTGCCGTGAGCCTGGACTTCGCAAAAGCTTTTGACAATGTTTGGCAGGAGGAAATAATTCATAAGATGATGTCGTTTGGTTTCGACAGGCATCTATGCGGAATTGTTGCGGAATTACTGAGGGATCGCTCCCTCAGAGTGAGAGTGGGTGATACACTCTCTGATGAAAGAAATGTTGTTGCTGGAGTCCCGCAGGGGTCACTACTGTGACTTGTCCTATTCAACATATTCATGTCGGATATACCTCGGCAACCTGACGGAGATTTACTCCTTCTGTATGCGGACGATGTGCTGGTTGCGGCATCTGGCCCCAGAGCGGCAAGGGTGAATGAGAGACTCAACGGATACCTGGGTAGATTGCACGGATACTTCTGCAAATGGGGTCTCTGCCTGAATATGGAAAAGACGGATTGCGTAATATTTAAGGGACAGCGTGGACGGCTGTATCCCAACGCAAGGAAGTTCGTACCGGTGCTGAAGTTAGGCGGTGAAGTTGTAAGAGTCTCCGACAGGATTAAGTATCTCGGGGTGATTTTCCGCGAAAGCTTTGAGTTTTATCGACATGTGAATTTCGTTTTGGATAGGATGAAGGGGATATACCACTCCTACTGTAGGTTACTGCGCCGAAGGGAAGGTTTGCGTAGGGAGGTTAAGCTGCTTATATACAGGCAGATCATCAGACCTCTGATGTCTTATGCCTTCCCTGTCTGGTTTGGGATTTCGTTCCATCAGATGGAGAGGCTTAGGGTCTGGGAGAGGCGTATTTTGTCGGCTTGCCTTGGATTAAGGGCTCGCCAGTTCCTCGATGGTTCGTTCCGGAAACCGTCTTGTCGGGTCATTTATGACCATGCGGGTTTCGAGAGGATCGATGTTTTTCTTATGAGGACTGCGCTGAAATTTTTGGTACGATCATCCGCCCTGGAGAATGGGATGGTGACTGGCTGCTTCGAGGGGAGGAGTGATATGGAGACATTAAGGGTGCACGGATACCTGTTGCCTGTGGATCTCTTAACGTTGAAGGGCGAGGGGCTGCTCTATGGCGACGAGGGTCTGCTATTTTATCACAGAAGGGTTAATACGCTGGGTTTGGACAGCCTGGTGTATAACACTGCACAGTGAGGTGGATGTCTGTGCCCTGTTGTTGTTAATTAGTTGTAAGTAGTGTTTTAAGTTAGTTTTAAGTATATGAGTGTTTCCGTTTTTAGATTTTTTGCGGAATATATTATAAAAGTTGATTTGTTTTAGTGATGGATTGCGGCTATTCTGCATTATTTTAAGTTTTAGTTGATAAGTCTATGATAAGTATTATTTGCCCATAGAATAAGTATCTACATGATTAATTAGTTTAAGATAAACTATGTAGGAACAGAATATTTGGATGAATAGAGTAAGGTAAGTAAGGTAAAATAAGACCGACCGTTAACAAACAGAGATGGTCACTGTACCCAAATAAGAATCATGCTTTATCAAAATACGAACGATTGGTAATAAAACGATACCGAGTTGTTCTTCAAATATGAACACCAAGCGTTAACGAAGTAGGCACAAACGAACCTAATTCAATTTCGATACCAAATGTTATAAATTTCGGTATTTTTCTACCTCTTTTTTGCATGAGCAAATTATCTAAATTGGATGAGTTAGAACATAAGATATATGGTGTACAAAGATTTTAGGAGCCGAAGTTAAGCCTTTTCGTTAAAAAACACATCTACTGTATGTATTCAATTATTATATTTTTGTCTTTTGTTTTTTTTTTTTTATATCTGTAAACCAGATTAGACATGTGGCCGGTTTACTCTATTTTTTTTAAATATTTTAAACAAATGTACTTAAATACTAAACGTTCTTTTAAATGTAAATTCATGACTTTGATTGTTGAAGTTGTTATATCAAAAGTGATCGATTACTTTTGTTTTATTGATGTTTATATTTTGCTAATTCTTTTTTTACAAAATTTGTTTTACTAAGTAGGAAATATTTCATAAACATTCATACATATATACCATACATATAACGTTACGGAAATTATGTTTAAGTAACATTTTTTGAAAGGCAAACATGCAAATTCCTAAAAGTTTGTTCGAGTAAAATATTGGATTTTATTGTTAATTGGAAAAAAACTGTTAATAAATATGTACATACGTGCTTATAGTATTATGACCAAAAATAATTTAAATCCAATGAATATAAATAATTTATTACAAAACTGTTCTATATTTTTTGAAATTGAGGATTTTTAGAGTATTTATTCAAATAAAAATTTATTGAAAATGTAATTTAATTTTATATGAAAAGATTTTTGGGAATTTAGAAACAAAATACTACATCTAGTAAGTTTAACTTAAGCATTTGTATAATTACTCCATTCAATTATGTATGAATGTTGTTTCTCTATCTATAATTGATGTTCTCTGAAATGTGCGAACCAATTTTATATTGTAAGCAGTTAAACGATAGTGAATGTAATAGCAAGGTTTTTATGTATATGCGGTTTTTGTAGGTTCATTGGTTCGCGAGTTATTGACGTTAGAGTGAACCTCCTTGTATTGCATAGGTTTTGCTTGAAAATGAAATTTGTTACAGCATTTACACTTTGTCTGAGTTAAAAAATATTTTTAAAACTCTGTATAGAAAAAGCATATGTAGAAAGCTTTCATCTGGTGTGTGGCTTCACTATTGTTAAACTGGGCGTTGCTACGCCCATATAAAATTTGTATATATGTCTATATCTTTAAAACGATAATAGTAAGAGTCTCGAAATTTGGCCAAAATAACTTTCTGGTGAATACAAATCATCAGTCAAAAATTAAGCCGAGTTGACTAAGTGGGAGTAGCACCTCCAATACAAAGTAAATTTTAATTTTGGTATATCTTTTGAAGGGTAGTAGTGGAAGGTTTTGAAACTGAATAAGCGGGTGTGGCATCTCCCATATCAACTAAATATTGATTTTTATGCATCTGGAGAACGATTAGAACAGAAGGTTCCGAATTTGGTATAAATGACTTCTTAGATATTACAAACCAACCATTAAAAGTGGGCGGAATTGGATAAGCGGCCTGGTACCTCCCATACAAATTAAATAATGACTTTTGTGTATCTTGAGAATGGTTGAAGAGTTGAAGTTTTGAAATTTGGTTTAATTTTAATTTATTTTAATGACAGTCAATACAAACTTTCATTAAGAATAATATGGAATTTTGCATGTGTAGAGAACGGTAACAGTTAAAGCTGGTCCTGAAAAATGTGTTTTTGCTTGAGAAATACACCCAGATACTTCAAGGCTACTTAAACGATATATATATCATTTAAAAGATATGTTTTTCTTTTTTCCAAATCCTAGAAGAAATTTAAAATAAGGTAATATTTAGCTAAGTTATTAGCTTAAAAGTGCAAGAGGGTCCGAAAAACCGGTGTTTTACCAGTAACTCGAGATTTTGGAGATGTTTCGAAGATTCCAAAAACAGATTCTCGTTGTACTCGATAGCGCCTATCAGAAAAGTAGTATTATTTCCTAGGTTTTTCAACTTCTTTCATTTTTCGCACCGTGTAATATATACCATACATATGGCGTTTAAGTGGCTTTGAATTTTTCTAAATTTTTTTAGTTTAGTTACGTTTTTGCGCACTATTTTATATAGCAACCGTACGGAGTTATTAAGCTTTTTCGTAATGAAACTCATGAGAAATCTAAGTATATGCGGATTCTTTTGTATAATGGACAGTCTTTTATTCCAGTGTTGAATTTGTTATTTTCTGTTAATGTTTTTTTGAAAGGTAAAGTTAGTTTATAATTATAATGATACAAGTATTATAAAAGCGTGACATTTACTTATGTATGCAAAGGGCCCGCCAAATAATTTTTTTTTTGAAAATGCTATAAAAAAAGCCGAATATTTTCTCAAATTTCTTTTTTTATTTGAAAGTACAATCCTTCCGGTTATTAATGGAAAATAATTTCATTCAAATGGGTGCCTCGGCTGGTCATGCAGTAGCCTACACGATCGGTCCAATTTTTAAGCACATTATCGATTGTGTGCAGCTGTATTTCACCAATGGCTTCAAGAATATTGTCCTTTTAAGCGTCAATTGTCTCTGGCTTGTTGGCGTAACACTTATCTTTGACGGCACCTCACAAATAATAGTCCAACGGTGTCAAATCGCAGCTCCGAGGTGGCCAAACGACATCAGCTCTGCGGCTGATAATGCGATCGTAAAAAACAGGGCGCAAAACATCGTGTGTAGCTTCGGCTGTGCTAATATCCTCCTCTTCAATTTTTTTGAACAAAAATTCGTTCAAAATTGCCCGATAACGATCGCCATTGACTGTAACGGCCACTTCTTGCTCATTTTCGAAGAATAATGGCCCAATTATGCCTCTGGACCAAAATCCGCACCAAACAGTGACTCGTCTTGAGTGTATTGGCTTTTCAGTGTATGCATATGGGTTTTCTGTGCCCCAAATGCGACAATTTTGCTTGTTTACATACCCGCCAAGTTAAAAATGAGCTTCATCTGAAAAGATAATTTTTTTTTTGGCAAAATCGGCATCTTCTGTAAGTCGATCGCAGGCCCACTTAGCGAAGCGTTGTTCAAGCGTTTACACAACCATATTCGTTCAGCGAAAGGATAAAACTAATTATCTGTCAAATCAGACATGAGCTAAGTGTTACCATTCACGAAATAAGCACTAATTGAAAAAAAAAAACGTTAGATGGCGGACCCGATATATACTGCGGTTCAAGTTTCTCCACTACCACTTTACTTAGTTTAATTAAAAGTCTTTTACGATTACTTTAAAAATTTTAATAAATTCAAATAAATTTATTTTTTCTTTATGTTTTTATTAAAAAATTTTGAACGAGTGCAGGTTTTCAAATTAATATGTCATTCAAATTGTTAAAGTCGTATATGAGCAGGGATGAATATATTTTGTAAAATAGGCATTTAACCCTAGAGGTGCATCGTTCTTTTCACTTTTGCGTGCATTATTAGTCGAAAAGACTACCATCATCTTTAACTAACTATAAATTAAGATATATATATAAAAAAACAAGTAATTATTAATGTTTTTGTCAATTTCAACAAAATAATATTAAAAAGAGTTGACAAGTTTTCTTCAGATTAAGCTTTTTTTAGGAATAACAAAAACAAGCTTCAGAGATTGTACTTACTAGGAGATCACATTACATAAGCTCCTTAAATACTAATATAACATTTAGTTTGGCATAATTTAACTAATATCACTATAGAAATAAGGAACAAACGTTTTTACACACTCTGTAAATATTTCAAATTTATGCTCATCGCAAACATTACTTTCGAATTTTCTACAAAATGACTCAGACATTTAATGTTTTTTTTTTCACTACTATTCAATAATTGTTCATCCTGAAATAGAAGACTTTCAATCTTTAGTTAATATGTCGGTGGATGAACTGAGTCGCTTTGTAATGTGTGGTTGAACAAGATCCACATGTAATTTTATTTAATGAGAGATAATGCGTTTTTTAATTTAATTTTTTTATTTTTTATTATTAATTTTTTTCCCGTTACTCCTCTTGGGAGCATATGGCTTCCACAAAGCATCTCCATCTAACACAGTTTACGGCTGTTGACTTTGCCTTCTCCCATGTAAGGTTGTTCTGTCCCAGTTTTTGGATAATTGTGCGTCTCCAGGTGTTTTTTGGTCGACCACGATTTCTTGAGCCTTGAGGATTCCACACGAGTGACATTCTAGTGATACTTTATGGACTTTTTCGCCATTGTTTCTTTTTCTCCACTTGTTTTTCCTTATCTGTTTCAATATGGGTCCCTCATTAGTCATGCTCCACAGTTCTGTGTTACTTTTGGTGTTAGGCCAGAATATTCTGCATATGATTCTGAGGCACTTGTTAATGAATACCTGGAGTTTCTGTGTGATGTTACTCGAAACAAGCCAGGTTTCACTGCCATACAGTAGTACCGATTTAACACATAAGTTGAATATTCTGAGCTTAGTTCGTCTGGATATATGTGAGCTTCTCCATGCCGACTGCAGTTGTCCAAATGCCGCTTTCGCTTTATTGAGCCTGTTATCTACGTCTGTTTCTGCGCCACCGTTTGTAGTCATTGTACTTCCTAGATAGCAGAAGCTATCTACATACTCGACTGGCTGACCCTGTAGACTGGCTGACCGTGCTCGTATTGTTTATTCTCATAGCCTTGGTTTTTTTAATGTTTGTCTCTAGCCCAACACTACGTGCCAATCTTTCCAGGTCCTCCAGTAGAGTAGAGAGTAGACAAATGTCATCCGCATAGTCCAAGTCTTCGAGTTGGCGTTAGAGACTCCATGTGAGCCCTCTTCTTTTCGAACAGACTTTGCTCATTATGTCATCCAGCACGATGATGAATAGCTAAGGTGATAGTGGGCATCCTTGTTTAACTCCAGCATTGGTATGGTTGGCTGATGTTTCCCGTTGTGAAGAACTGAAAGTTCTGCATCCTCATACATCGCTCTAATTATTCGGATTATTTTCTGGGGTACTGCTTTGGTTCTAAGTGTTTTCCATATAGCCGTTCGCTTGACGGTATCAAACGCTTTCTTGAAATCGACGAATAGTAGATACAGGGTACGCCATTCTATGGACTGTTCAATGATTATTCGTAAAGTGTTGTCCTGATCTACGCAGCTTCTATTCGGTCTGAAGCCAGCTTGTCCGTCTCGCAATATGTTTTCTATTCTGCTCTGAAGCCCCCCCTGTATTATGGCTGCAAGTATCTTGTATATGGTGTTAAGTAGAGTAATTTCTCTCCAATTATTACAGTCGTTTAAGTCGCCACTTTTTGGTAACTTTACAATGATGCCCTTCTTCCTCCCATACTGATTTGATATGAGGCAGTAGTTCAGCTGTGGTTTGGATGTCAACCCGTAGAATTTGCGCTGGTATTCCATCTTCGCCTGCCGCCTTATTATTTTTCAATTTACCAATCGCCTCTTTTACCTCATTCAGATTGGGAGGGTTGCATGGTATTCTTAAACTGTTTTCCATCATCTATGTTCTCAACTGTTTCGCTGTCCTCAGTAGTGTTCGTGACGTTACTAGTTTCATTGAAATGTTCTCTCCATCTCTGTGTTTGTGCATCATTGTTCGTTATTAGTGTACCATTTTTATCAGCAACGGCTTGGTCTCTATTACACTTTTGATTAGTGAGATATTTAATCGTCTGGTATAGTTTTCTCATATTTTTCTGGCCAGCTGCTTCTTCTGCCGCTGTTGCCAGTCGTTCCAAAAACTTTTCTCTGTCTCTTTTTGCAGCTTTCTTTATTTGTTTTGCCAGTTGATGATATTGCTGCCTCAAGATATTGTTGATATTCAGCAGCAGTTTTAGTTCCCTTCTTTATGAAACCAGGTTCCGAGTGTAATCTGATATCCAAACTCTTCTATTTGTTTCCACTACACCAAGTGTTTCCTCCGCGACTTGATTATAAATTGCTTTGATATCTTCCCATGAGTGACGTTGGTTTGTTGGTAGCCGTTCACGGATTGCGTGCCGGCTGCATCATTCTGGAGTTTTTGTAGGTAGAGCCGTTTTCGCCTTGTGTACCTGATGGTGTTTCTTTGACATTTTAATTTAATCTTGATTTCACCAGTGATAAGCTCGTGGTCACTGCCGATGTCAGTTCCTCCCCTATTTCTGACATCCGATAAAGAGCTTCTCCATCTTCTGCTCACGCATATGTTGTCTATCTGATTGCGCGCATTGCCGCTCGGGGATGTCCAGGTATAGTTGTGTATTTCCTTATGCGGGAAGATGGGGCCACCTATGACTAGCCGAAATGTCTGGCACAATTCTATTAGTCGCTCTCCATTCTTATTCTTGACTCCACTACCGTGTGTTCCCATAGTGGACCGGATGTTGGTACTGTCGCTACCTATCTTCGTGTTAAAGTCACCCATGAGTATGATGATATCACCTCTTCGAATTTCCGTGAGCGTGTCTGTAGCACTGCACAATGCTAACATGTCGTCTTACTCTACTCTTGAAGCGAGCCACTATCACACGATCTGATACTAGTTTCCATGTTTGAAGGAAGTTTTTTATTCTCTTTGATATTATTTATCCAACTCCACTTTCGCCGCCATTTGTTCTTCCACTGTAGAGTACGGTATTACCATTTACAGTGATAAGTTCGTCATTGCCATTCCACCTCATTTCGCTTATCCCTAAGACTTCGATTTTATACGCCAACATTTGATCTTCAAGTTGTGCAAGCCTTGATGCTTCACGAAGAGTGCGTACATTCCATTGCGCAACGCGCGTCCTGTTTCGTGCGCCGAAGGTCGTTGTCGTATTTTTCTGTCCATTATTATTTTGCCTTGTTTCAGTTTCGTTAATCATTTTCAATTACAAGCTAAGCAGATGATTAGTCTACTGTAGCCCGTTTCAGGATGATGGGGCTGCCATTTTATAGCCGCCTAGAAACGACGGCTCCATTGTATTGTATTGTGTAGGGTTAGGATCCGTGTGCTAAGTGTGTTGGTGATCCTTACTTAGCATTGCCTTTTTTTCCTAGTAGGTGGCGTTTATCCTGATCATTCTTGTGATGACTGTCATCGTCGCCAGAGGTAAAGCTGGAATATGTCGGGGAGGCTTCTTTTGAATATTTTGATTTAATTTAATTATATGGATGCGAAACGTTTAACGCGGAAACTCATGATATGCATGCCCTGCAAGTTTTTGTAAACAAATATCTAAGAAGATTTCTGCGAGTCTTTGGCTACAATAATAACCCATAACTATTGAAATGCGAAAGAAAAAACGGAACTGCATTGGTCAACGATCGAATTGAATCCTCAATGCAGCTCATACATGGCGAAGACTAATTGGAATCGGAGCGTCAAGTATGCAAAAAAAAGTTTATAAGAAAACAATTCTTAAAGATAATATTTTCTTGTATTCAATTTCTTTTCTTTTGCTTACACAGCAGCATCTAATCTTCGAGAAATAGGTTTCACTAGATTTGGATGAGATTTTCTGTCATTCCTCGTTTTTCGAATTTGATAATCAAAATGCTCCCGAAAATGATGAATTCAGTTTAAATTCGGGTATTAGGCAGGATGCTACTGTTGCTTAGAAATGGGAAAAAGGAAACGTTCTTTGACTTTTCTTGCTGTGTGCTTAGAATCATTGACTTGTTAAAGGAACCAAGATCCTTTTGAATATGTGGTACTTTATATAAAAACAAAACTTCCGTCATAAATTTCTACGCTATTAAATAAACCTTAACCGCGCTTCACTATGGATATAAAATGTTGTTCTAAAAGTCCTTCTTTTTTTCTTCTCCATATTTTTAGGAGTTTTTTCTGACTAAACATGAAATTAAATTTCACCACTAAATTTTTCCAGAAAGAAATATCTTTGGTTTTAATATTATTGTGCAATTTTATTCGAATATCAATTGAAGTTAGTTTACCTACTATTTGAAAAAATAAATAAATATTTTCTTTACGAAAAGGTCTTTTAATGTTAACCTTTACAATTTAAGCCAATAAATAGTTAATATTTATCACTATTACTACAAATACATAATAAAATATAACAAAATTTTTTTATTATGTGAAATCGTCAAATAGTGCAGAGGTACTCTGTACAGTTTTTTAAACCTTAAATACAGAGTACCTTCCGCTTTTTGTTAAATCATTTCATTAACTGCAATAATTTTTTTATATATGGATGAATCATAAATACATTTATTCTTTTTATTTTTTCTGTTACTGTTAATTTTTTTTATAAAAACTGGAACATTCCTTGTAACTAATTGTGTATACTTTTCTGATACTTTACGATTGTAAAAAAATAGGATGGCGATCAATTCACAAATTTCTTCTGCAAAAATTTACCAAAACTCTATTTAGTCTACCATCCTACCAAACGAAAAATCTTCTATCAATTTTGGTAGAATTCCACCAACAGTGGCAGCACTGCATACAAGGTTTCCTCACTAGGAGAATGCATAAATGCTGCTAAGGTTAGTTTCAGAAACCCATATCTTAATTACTTTTTAAAAACAATATCTTTGAACCTTAAGCTTTGGTTTTAATGATAATTTATTCAAGTTTTTTATGTCGCAGAAAATCATAGAAATATCACTAAATGCATTGTTAGTCATTTCGGCTAATAGTCTTGCTTAAAACACTTACTTGCACTTCACACAGAAGAGTTCCTGTTTGCTCATAGCACCAGCTTATCAACGACTTCACACAGAACGTACGCACACAGAAGAATAATAAGAGAACAATAATAGAAAGTGACATCGTTGTTAGTCGACACGACTAACGATGCACTTCTAGGGTTAATATATGTTTTAAAACAAACACCGAAGGTTCATAATTTGATATGGATTAAGCATGACATGAAATATTTAAATATATATTTTGGGTCTATATATGAAAAAGAAGAGAAGGATGTTCTTTTTAAAATAGACGTTAAAGTGTCATTAAAAATATCTCATTAATTTATTTGCAGCAATTTTAAAAAGCATTAGCTTAATGATGTCCTACACCGCGGTAGACAGTTTGAGTATTTTTGGTTTATGCGTTCAAATTAACCCCTAACCCATTAATACAATTTTTTACTACTGATTTGTTGTAATCGGTCTAAAATTCTACATAAATCACTTTGTATTTAATTTAGAATGTATTTAATTTAGAATTTGTATTGACTTGGGCCGAGAATAATAGTACAATTTTGTAAAAATTACGCTTTGACGCAAAGCAGTTTGATGTGGTCTATTTTCAATTTGGCACAATTAAGTTTTTATTCCTAACTTACCACTTAAAGTTGAAATCATTGTAGTCAGTATATTTAGCCCATATATAACATATTGTTATATTTGGAAATATTTTATCTACTGCCACTTGAATTTTACACAAATATAGGGTTCGCCAAAAAATTGTTTTTTTTTTTTTTGAAAATGCTATAAAAAAACTGCTGAATATTTTCTCATATTTCTTTTTTTATTTGAAAGTACAATCCTTCTGGTTAATAATGGAAAATAATTTCATTCAAATGGCTGCTCGACTGGCCATGCAGTAGCCTACACGATCGGTCCATTTTTTAAGCACATTATCGATTGTGTGCAGCTGTATTTCACCAATGGCTTCACGAATATTGTCCTTTAAAGCGTCAATTGTCTTTGGATTGTTGGCGTAAGACACCCCACAAATAATAGTCCAACGGTGTCAAATCGCAGCTCCGAGGTGTCCAAACGACATCAGCTCTGCGGCTGATAATGCGATCTTCAAAAACAGGGCGTAGAACATCAAGTGTAGCTTCGGCTGTGTCGCACGTAGCGCCGTCCTGTTGAAACCAAATGTTGCTAATATCCTCCTTTTAATTTTTGTGAACAAAAATTCGTTCAACATGGCTCGATAACGATCGCCATTGACTGTAACGGACACTCCTAGCTCAGTTTCGAAGAAAAATGGCCCAATTATGCCTCTGGACAAAAATCCGCACCAAACAGTGACTCGTCTTGAGTGTATCGGCTTTTCAATGCATGCGTGCGGGTTTTCTGTTCCCCAAATGCGACAATTTTGCTTGTTTACATACCCGCCAAGATCAAGATGAGCTTCATCTGAAAAGATGATTTTTTTTGTGGAAAATTGGCATCTTCTGTAAGTCGATCGCAGGCCTAGATTCCCAGCGTTGTTCAAGCGTATACACAACAGTATTCGTTCAGCGAAAGAATAAAACTAATTATCTGTCAAATTAGACATGAGCTAAGTGTTACTATTCACGAAATAAGCACTAGTTGAAAAAAAAAACGTTAGATGGCGGGCCCTTTAGGTATTCTTAGCTTGAATAAATTGGTAAGTATATAGTTTCAAGACCCAAGTACCAACCTCTTACCTCTACAAGGTTAGAAAAAATTGTAATGTGGAGTATCAAATAATTTGACTAAACTGACTCAAAATTTCTTTGTGAAAACATCTATCACTTTTCTTTGTTACGTTTTTTTTTTGGTCGCACCGCCAATTTTAATTTTTTTGAAAATAATTTGTCTATAAATGTTTTAAAACTCTTAATGCTTATTTTTTAATATCATAAGTATGTATTTAATATCAATATACATAAATATTTTATAATACAAAATAAGAAAATTTACTTTTTCATGTTTTCGAAATTTTTATTAGAAGTAAAAAAACAAAATATTACAGACATATTTTGCAGAGAACCAATGAAATTCCACATGTTATAAATGATTTTCGATACAATGTCTTTATTACATTTATTGAAAAACATACCATGTCAGTAGCGATTCTGATGGCAATATTGGAGAACAAAAAACTTTAAATGAAATAATAAATTTTTATATTTAAAAACAAAGTTGTAATTTAAAAATTTTTCGATAAATCTAACTTCATTAGATGGGCTGTCGATCTAATATTATAAACCATTCATTCTAAAAAGTATCCTGTAGTATATGGCATTATCATATATTCGGGCTTTAACTGTTACACGGTGCGATAAAAATGAATGAAGTTGGAATACCTGGAAAATAATACTATTATTCTGATAGGTGCTGTCGAGTAGAATAAGAATCTGTTTTTAGAATTCTCAAAACATCTCTAAAATCTCGAATTACGGGTGAAAAACCGGTTTTTCGGACCTTCATGCACTTATAAGCTAGTAACTTAACTGAATATTACCCGATTTGAAGTTTCTTTTCGGATTTGGAAAGAAGAGAAATTAATATTTTAAATGATATATATGTCGTTTAAGTGGCCTTGTAGAATCTGAGTGTATTTGTCAAGCAGACACATTTTGCATCCAATTTTTTCCACATTTGTCAAGTTTCGGTGTGTTTTTGCGCACTATATTATATTGGAACCATACTACTAAGGAATTATATTAAGTTATGAATAAAATGACACTGACGGCTTAGTTATCGATATATTAATTAAATAATTATGGTATAATAAGCTAGGAATAAAATAAGACATACAGTTTAGAAATCCGTTGGGAATTGGCGAAGTTATTACATTTTTTAGTAAAGCAACTCATGAAAAAATCATACTTTTTTTTACAAAATTATAAATTTTTTTAAAAAATATAATTTCAAAGTAATAAAATAAAATACCAGTTTGCTAAAAATGTTCATGAGTTGCATTACGAAAAATATGATTCCTTCATTGATAGGTCGGTTCCTACATACAAAAAATAGTGCGCAAAAACTTGAAAAATTTGGAAAAAATTGAATGAATAATGTGTTTGCTTGAGAAATACACCCAGATTCTTCAAAGCTATTTTAACGACTTATCTATCAATTAAAAGGTTCATTTCGCTTCTTTCCAAATCCAAAAAGAAACTTCAAATCGAGCAATATACAGCAAAGTTACTAGCTTATAAGTGCATGAAGGTCCAAAAACCGGTTTTTTACCCGTAACTTGAGATTTTGTAGGTGTTTAGAAAATTTCAAACACAGATCCTTGTTCTGCTCGGCAGCGCCTTTCAGAAAAATAATATCACTTGCCAGGTATTTTTTGTCGCACCGTGTTATTTTTGTTTTTCTTTGGTTATTATTATTATTTTTTGTTTTCGAAAAAAAAAAAGAAACTCAATGTGTCTGCCAAAATATAAAGTTTAGCAGATTAATTATTTCTTAAAGAGACCGCAGGAAAACGACAAGAACCATCATGTAAAATGCCAAGTGTTTTCCGCTGGCTTTAAATGACATCATTTTCGTTTTTTAACCATCAATAATGAAAGATGTTCATGGGCCATTAATCATAGATTTTTAATGAGAAATAAATTAAAAAAATAACGAACAGTTAAAATGACAAAATACTATATTTTTAAAGTATGTACATATCTTACATATAAAAATAAATGTATGTATGTATGTATGTATACTTGTGTGAAGTTTATAGGATTTGCATAGAAGAAGTTACTAAATTTGATTGAAAAAATGCCCTGGACTATACACATCATCAGTCAGTAAGTGGACGTGATTGGATAAGGGGTAGCGAAGTACGCCGGGTTTTAGCTAGTATAATAATAATCTGTTCCTTTTGTACAAAGTTCCGTATGATATTTGTGTTATTTGTGTCAATAATATTACTTGTACGTGCTGATATTTCTAAGCATGTACTTATTAAATATTCATACGTTTTATTTTATCTTATGATAGATTTTTGTGTGTCCACCTGTGCAAAGGGTAGAAAATTTTGGAATGACATTAAATTCAGATTTAAGCATATGTTACACAAACAATTGCCTGTTATTTCATGGCACATAATATAAGTATTTTTATGAATATTTTTATTGAGGCTAATGACGTACATAAGTTGAAGGCAACTATAATGTTGAATGATGAGAAAGAGAAATTCAATTATTATTAAAATACTATGATAGAATATTTGATCTTTTAACCGCAGTAATGGTGAAGAAATACATTTAGATATGATGTTGGAATGTGATTTATCTATTTTAACCAATCTACTCACATAGGAAAATCAAGTTATAGGCTAATTGAAAACGAAATAAAACAAGAACAAATGGTAATGGTTTGTGGTACATTTTGCATATGAGTTATTGATTAAGTAATGTAATCTGAAATAACAAAAATATGTTTATTTTATTGAATATATTGAAATATATGGTTGAAACCCTAAATATCTATTTATTTTTGTTCACTAGAAGCTACGAATTTTATCAATTTTTTTTCAATTAATTGATTCGATTCCGAGATAACTTCTCTCCTTTTAGGGCAAAAAAAAAATCAAGTAATTTTTTTTTACAATCAGTAGTCAATAACGCAAAATCTGAGCTATATGGCGAGTGTGATGCAACTTCTTCCTTATTTCTTTAAATAGTTTGTTTTCTTTAACTTTAATAAGAATACCTGGTCTGGCCGCAATAATTACAGAACTTTAGTTCGGCTTTAATATTTATCTCGGCTTAGGTTATTAAAAAAAGGCACTTCTTAACGTCCGCAACAATTTTAATTTGACACAGACTTGACTTTATTTTGAGGCTATCTTGGCTCCAGTTCCATAACTTTCACATATGGTTTGTGTCAATAATAAAAAATATGGTATTTTGGAGGTTAAACATCTGCCATTATAATTTGGTATTCGATAGACGCCAAAGTGTAAACACACATTTTTTTCAACCGCTATAATAATGTCGAGTTTTGTGTCTAAAAGAGATGTTTTGCGTGGAAGTCTGATAACCTTCTCTTATTTGAAGAGAACGGCTGCTTAAGCTTATCGATTGTAGGTAGAAGCTTATGGTCAAGATGCACCAACTCGGCCTAGTCAGCCGAAAAAGTTTGAAGATGAGTAATTGGAAGCATTACTCGACGAAGATTGTTGTAAAACTCAAGAAGAACTTGCATTATCATAGGGTGTCACACAACAAGCCCTACGTTTAACAGCATTTGGATTCATTCAAAGGCAAGGAAATTAGCCCCATATGAATTGAAGTCGGGAGACGTTGAAAGGCGATTTTGCATGTCGAAAATGATGCTTGAACGCTACAAAAAGAACAAATTTTTGCATCATATGTAAAGCCCAAGGGTCTTCTACAGGATTTAACGTATTGTAAAAATCTGGTCGATTATGGATTTACCAAAATAAGAAAAGCTCAGGACCACTAAAAACCCGACGGGTTTCACTGTTCACCAAACAATTAACCCCTTTATTTCGTGGATGGTCCTCATGAGAAGGTACCTAACATAAATTAATTCTATGGTAAACGCCTAATTCATTGAAAGATGTCATACAGTCCAGAGCAACCTTCGATCTAACATTCCGACATCATATGCTCAGACATACCCTACTGCAAGTGAAGATGGCGTAAATCTCCAGCAGGGATTTGCAAAATTTTTTCTTTAAATTCAGTATTTATGTGAGAAAATTTCTTTCTGACTCAATGATTAAAATTTAAATTCCGCATAGAACTAATTTAACTGGTTCAAGTATTAAACACATAGAACACAGCAGGCTACCGACTACAATCTGTCAAAAATATATTACACATTTTTAATCATTTTGGGTTAAAATTTTTTATGAAGACGATTATTTTGATGCCATTGCACCTACACTGTTCTTAGTATCACCTTTATCGTTGTTGCCAACTTAACCTAATTTCTTTTCATTAAAGCTATAATAAGAAGATTTAGTTATGTTTCTATAATATGTTGTGTTAAATAAATAAGATTTTAATTTTTTTTTTTAAATTTCAAATCCGCTGCTTATATTGTTGCTACCGTTTCCTATATAATTATGTAGTTGACTATATAGCGGCGATTGTAGCAAACTGAATTTGTAGCCGTGCAGCTATAATGTGTTTAAAGCAAATTGAATTTGTAGTCGTGTAGGTATAATGTGTTTAAAGCGTTAACTAAAAAAGTAATATATAAAGGATGGACCAACAATAATGCACGATGTTAATTGTGAGTCACACCTTAAGCATTAAACACATAACCGACAGGATGAAAGCAAGCAGCAAATTGGAAACATTTTCTGTTATACTGTCGATTACATACATATTTTGAAAGTAGCAGCAACAATAAAATTGGGTTTCATTGTCATCTGTTTTATTTGTCATAAAAGTATTTGTTATAGAAAAATTAATTAAATAATTAATTTGTAATTATTAAAATACGTGTTGTTTGATACAATATTTAAATTTTATACTGTTATTTTCTGATAAATAAAAAAGCTATTTTTACGTTTTTTCGTTTTGCTGCCTAAAAAAATAGAAATTATTAAATGTGTAGCAGTAGAAGCAAAGGTTGTTGTCTAGGCATTTGTAGTGTTGCCTTTAAAATAATTGTTATCATATAAACGTATGTCTTCTAATTTTGACATTATGCTGTCTGTTGCTTGCTGTCGGATATGTATTTAATGCTTTAACGTCAAGTTTTTTGCCCAATTTAATTTGTCATTTCTTTATTTTAGTGTTTGATAAATTTAACTATGGAGAGTGGTACACAATTGAGAAGTGCGTTAAGATTATTGAAGCCTTTTAGGAAAATGGACGTTCAAATCAAAATGCATTTGGTGTACTTCGTTATTTTTTTGATCAGCATAATCGACCAAATGTGTCCACAATGACGTTGTTGATTGTTGTTGAATGATGTTGTTGACTGTTTAAAGCCGAAACATCCACAACGAGTGACTGTTTGGTGCGGCTTATGAGCTGGTGGCGTCATCAGAATTTTCGAAAATGTGGTAGGTCAAGCAGTTACAGTGAAAGGTGTTCGCTATCGCGAGATGATAACGGACTTCTTGTGGTCAGAAATTGAGAATATGGACCTGGACGATATGGTTCTTTTGCGCGAGAAATTCTATGGCCGTGCTATCTCATGCCATGGCAATGTTAATTAGCCGCCACGATCATGTGATTTGACATCGTTGAACTTCTTTCTTTGGGGATATATAAAAGAAAAAGTATACGTCAATAAGCCGAGAACAATTTAAGAGCTAAAGGACGAGATAGATAATTCGGCACATTCCCGACATAGAACCTCAATATGGACCGATGGATAGAAGTATGCCACCGAAGCCATAGCAGGCATTTGGCCGATATTTTGTTTCACACAAATTTGTTATAGATCTTTCTAGCATTATGAAAAATATTAAGATAATTCTCTGAAAACTTTTTATTTTATTTACAATTAACATCGTGCATTTTGGTTGGTCTACCTTTAACTTACGCCTGTATGAACATGTCAGCAAATGAAAAATATAGGTTATGGTTTTTATAAACTATGTTCAACATTTACTTTGTATCGCAAAAACCAATGGATGACTAATATTTTTTTAGGCAAAATCATAACCTTTACTTACAGCCCTCCGAATTAAAAAACGCTTATCATGGGCAAAGGAAAATGTTCTTGGGTGCAAAGACAATGGGACACCATTATTTTTAGAAATGAGTCGAAGTTTGACGTATGTGAGGCACACAATAAAGACTGTTAAAAACGCACCGTAAAATTCCCAGCAAGCTTTATGGAGTGGAGAAGCATGTCTTCAAAGGGCGTTGGGCGTTACATCATCGATGGGATAGTAAATGTGGAAAAATATATTAATATATTTGAAGAAAATCTGCTTCCATCAGTATCAAAGCTAGCTGACTGTGGTGAATATACCCTACAAGAAATGAATGACCGAAGCTAACACAGAAACAATTTTTTACTAACACATTTACAACTTTTTTATATTTAAACATTTGAAAGAGTGAAACAACAAGAGAAAAAGTGAAATAACAAGTGTTGCAGAGTTACATTTTGAAACATTTGACAGAATACATAAAAAACAATATTTTTGTGAATTCTAGCAAAATTAAAATAAAAATATAATCGAAATAAAAATATTGTATATATTATGGAAAAAAACTGATAAAAGGGCAAGTGATTGTAACCAGGTTGGATGAGATTGAAGCATATGTAAGAATCCAGACCTTTAAATATTGCTTTAAATATACATACATATGTAAATAATAATAAATATTTTTACCAGATCGTGCCAAAACTAGAAATGATGGCTCTATAGATATTCTTGATAAAATACAAGATAGCCATCAGTCTGTCTGTTAATGACTGGTGAGATACAGGACAAACATCGTGACGAGGTCGCATGCATGCTGCAATATATAACCCTTGCGGATGGAAAGTGAAAGGTGGAACCACCAGATTTTGCTCAGGTAATGGTAACAAACACAAATTAATACTTTGTTGTTTTAATATTTGTCTTTCTTTACAGACAACATTCGAGCAATGTTTGCAGACAACCTGCTTAGAAGTACTATTGGGAAAGGAGGCGGAAAAAGCATGCACTAGGCAAGCTCATGTTGTTCAACAAGACTGAGAGGTATTCATATATATACATCTATATCTCGTATGATGAGATAATTTGTAACTTATATACTTGCGCATTTAGTTATTATCATTAATATATCTCTTCTACAACTTTCAGATCTTTTTCAACTGTATAGGCGGAAGAACCATTTACTGAGTGAAATAAAAAAAATTAATTGAATGATGTACATTGTATTATAAATGAATTATTAAATATATTTTTAATTTACTAAATTATTAGGGTAAAGATAAAAAATCGTCTTTTATTACAAAAAGTGTACACATATCAACTTTGACGGGTTTAAAATCATCAAATCATCAAATGTGATAAGTCAACTTTAACTGAAATTTACATCATCTTTGATAAGTAAGCAGCAGCAGAGTGAAAAGCGCAGCGTTGATGTCTTGGATTGGCCATCGTCAAGTCCAGATCTCAACCCAATAAAAAATCTATGGCACTCATGAAAAGAAAATTGCGAAAGGGCCCACAACGTTCGGTTAGTGGGTTTAAAGCTTAAATACAGGAAATATGGGACTCAGTAACCCTTGAAGACTGCAATACTTTTATAAATGCAATGCTAAAGTGGCTAGTTGCCATAATAAAGAAACAAGGGAGGCATAACTCAATTTTAAATAGCAAAAGTACCCACTGTACGAATTAATAGTGGTCAAATAATTTGTATGTAAAAATAATGAAGTCAGGCTTTAGTTTGTATTTTCAAAACATTCATCCTTTTATGTAAAGTTGTTGTTTTTTAATTTAAAGATAATAAATAACGTTTCAGAAAATATAACCTTTGTGGCGCAGTGGATACTATTTTTCTAAATGTATAGGCTTGAATGTTGATTTTGTAAAAAATCCTTGCTGTACGAATTAATAGGGGTTAGGGCTCGTACAAAGGCTTAGATATGAAAAAGTAAGTTTTTACTTAAAAAACAAAAGGTTTATACACTAGTCCTGAAAAGTTTGCGTATAAAACTTTTAATTTCATTCATGACTCTGTATATCTAAGAATTCGCAACAAAGCTTAAACTTTTTGGTCTTTTAATATGTCTTAGATCCCTGTAATATATTATAACCAGGATTTGTATTTTGAAAGAAAATAATTTCATTTCTAGGCATCATAATTAAGAAAAGTGCATTTATTTACTCAGAAAAAGTCTGCGTACACATAAAATATGTATTGTTACGTTTTTATCTTTTTAAAAACGTTAAAATAAATAGTTAAAGTAAAATAAATTTTATGTTGGGTTTTAATTAAAAATCCTTTACAAACTTGTAGACAACAACAATCACTCGACAGATCTTTCTACTTAAAGATCTATGTTCGTAACAATATCGATTAATCGTTGCTTCTTAACTTATAGCTGTTAATTTCGTTGCATTTTTAGTCAAATTTATGCATTTGCTGTAAGAAAATTGAATTTAATTTGTGAAATAATACTTTTCTGCAATGGGTTTAAAAAGAACCTGCTGAAAGAAAACTTTTTTTTTCAGAAATCAAGAAAAAACCTTGAAAGATGTACAGAAAAGGTTGAGAAAATGCGTTCCTTTATCTATAAAACCATCAACTTTTACAAAGTAACTGAAGGCTTTGTACCAAAACCTAGTTCTGGCCGTTCTTTAAAATTATATTTGAGCAATAGGATACATCTCATCAAATTTGTGCAGCAAGATCCAAAAATAATAGCCTCAAAAATGGCTGAGAGCATTCATTTAAAATTGGACAGGAGTTTATGTAAATCGAAACGGTTTTTATGCTCGTATAGAACGTAAGAGGCCCTTTATTTCATTAAAAAGAGTCAAGGATGAATGTAGTTTGGTGGAGATCTGTGAAATAAACCATTAGAATTCTGTGAAAGGTTATATTTTTTGATGAGGGTAAGTATTGCATTTTTATAATAAAAAGTCGTCAATTAGTTTGAAGAAACAGTGCAGAACTACATAAAGCTAATTTGTCCGACACGGTCTCACACGGTGGTGAAGGTTAGGGGGTATGTGCCGGTTAACGGGGTGTACAATTTGTAGGTTATTGAGTCCACTATGACCAAATGAGCTTACCTAGACATTCTAAAAGTAACTGGAAGCAAAATTTAACGAAACTGGGTTTTGGTAGCAATGTTTTATTTGAATAAGTTAACGATTCTAAGAACGCAGCCGATATTGTAAAGCTTTAGATGTTTTATAATATTCTATAACAGTCGCGCGTGCCATCACAGTCTCAGATCTTAATCCCATTGATTACTTATGGGATCTGTTGGAGCAAACAATTCTCCAGTTTTGCCAACTGAATGAAAACATCCAACTAAACACTAATTTATTGTAAATGCTGTTATAAATATCCAAAAATAAGATTTTAAGAAAGTGCATACACTTTGGAACGCAGACTTTTTCTGCGTATTTTTTTTAACACAATCTTACTTTTTTGTAATTAACTTGTATATAAATATTTTCATTTGTTGGATTTTAATACTTATTAAAACTATGCAACAAGATTTAATAAAAAAAATAAGTTTTATATTCCAAAGAGCTTTTGTTGCGTAATTTTTTGTATTATCTTGGACATAATAGTTTTGTACGCAGCTTTTTTCTGACTAGTGTATAACGGGTGTCCGAAATTGAGGTCTCATTTTAATTTGAAAGAAAAAAGATCTGTTTTCAGATATTAGATATATTTTATTTCAGTTTATTACAAATAAGTTCCGGTTAAAAATTTAAAGTTATGTTGGTCAAGTGACCCCCTAAACGGGCTCGGCAGGTTCCCATTCTTTTACCAAAATTATCAATCACATTTTTCAATAAACTGTTGTCAATGGTTGATATCTGCTCTATAATGTTGTTTTTAAGCTCTTGAACTGTTGTGGGATTAGTGCAAATAAGTTCCAGTTAAAAATTTAAAGTTATGTTGGTCAAGTGACCCCCTAAACGGGCTCGGCAGGTTCCCATTCTTTTACCAAAATTATCAATCACATTTTTCAATAAACTGTTGTCAATGGTTGATATCTGCTCTATAATGTTGTTTTTAAGCTCTTGAACTGTTGTGGGATTAGTGCAGTACACTTTCAATTTCATAAAACCCCACAAAAAATCTAAAGGTGTCAAATCCCACGATCTTGGTGGCCAATTTACTTCTCCTCTACGATCAATAATGTGATTTTCGAACTTTTCTTTTTAAAGATCCATTGTTTTTCTTGCTGTTTGCCAAATAGTATCATCTTGTTGAAACCACATATTCTCTATGTCTAAATCATCAATTTTCCGAAACAAAAAATTTCGAATTGTTTCCCTGTAGCGAATTCTACTGACCGCATTTACATTTCAATTTTCGTTTTCAAAAAAATATGGTCCGATGATTCCGCCGGATCACAAACCACATTAAATCGTAACTTTTTGTGGATGTAATGGTTGCTCTAACACAGATTCAAGCAATGAGCAGCTCTTCTTTTCTGTTTTCACACGTACGTACTACTTACACGCAAATGCAAAAAATAAGCAAAATATAAGCAAAGAGAAAACAAGTGGAAATATACAGTGCAAAATGGCCTGAGTTAGAGCTCCAAATTACTATCACATTTGTAAAATGCATTAATATTAGTTCGCCGAACGCTGCTCTAAGATAACTCTTGGATTCTATTCACCCTAAACGCGACAATTTTGCTTGTTGAAGTAGCCATTGAGCTGGAAATGGGGTTCTTGTTTTTCGATGGCCATTTTCAGACAATGTTTTAAAATCAAAACACGTTGTTCTTCGTGTAACGTTCCATATAAACTAACCGGAATGTATTTAGAATCTGAAAATAAAAATTTAGAATAAAAATTACAAGCAGAAAAAAAAATGACTGCAAAATAAAAATGATACTTCAATTTTGGACACCCTTTACTATATACATATATCATACACTTATATACATAGTTTTTAAGCCTTTCAATCGTTTTTATAGAGACTTTCAACCCAAGAATTATTTTTTTTTTTTTTTTAAATTTTTGTGTTAAAATGCGAAATATAACGAAACTGCCTAACATATGTACATATTTTATCGGTGACATCAGGTTTTAATGTTGAAGAATATTGGGCTAAAGTTGTTTTGAGCTGTAAAAGTAGGGGTATTATATTTGAATGTGACGAAAACATCAAGTTTTGATACCCACAAATGAGTTGTGTGCATTACATATCGGCGGCTAGAGTTGGCATTTAAGTTTTTGTTGGAACAATTATAGATCGTTTCGCATATTTGAACCTATTTAAAGATAATTCGCAGCAATCTGTGAACGAGACGGGTTTTTTTTTGGAAGCTAGTACTTCTAGCATGACCATAACTCAGAGTATTTAGCAAGCATTGTAAAGGAAAGGTTATTATACAATTCTATTTATTAGTCACCTGACATAAGGCCCACCGATAATTTATTTGATAAATTGGACCACCGAGTACAAAAAAGCGGAATAAAAACAAACAGACAGCAGCTAAATACTGCTCTTGCTAAAGAATGGCATAATAATTTCAGTGAAACTTAGACAAATAAATTGAATTTTGAGTAAATAACTTATTAAATGAATAAATATGGTTCTTTAAAATATAAATTAACAGTAAAAAAATTGTTAATTTTTTTTTTTTTTTGGAGTAAATTAGTTACTAAATACTTTTCTGTGTACAGAAAATAGAATTTCTTATTTTTCTTTAAATTTAAAGAATATTTTATAGAAAAGTTTATATATTTTTGTTTTATTTTTCGCATAGATTTGCATCATATCGTTTCTGAAAGTCAAAATCTTATAGTTCAATGTAAAATCAGTTTTAGAGAGTGGTGGTGGGTGGGGGGGGGGGGGGGGGTAGTATGTGAACTTTTCTCTGCGAATTATTTATATCGATAGCTATAGGCAGCAAATTTCTTGTCGTTACACCACACACACTTCTAGTAAAGAAGACTTTTTGCTTTCGGACTTTTGTAGAGATTAGTTTGAATTTCTTTTTTGTTAAAATATTTAATGCTAACATGTTGTAATGTAGGGTATCATAAGGTTAGGTTTATTTGATTGACATTTTCTTATTTTGTTTATTTGCGTATTTTATGTTTGTTTTGGATTGTTTGTTTGTATAACTTGTTGAAGTTTTTCTATAAGAGAGCGACTTCTGTGTACTCCAGTAAAAATATAAGAGAAAAATAAAGCGCATGTCATAACAGGTATCATTATATTTATTAATACACGTTCCCATAAATCTGTGTACATATGTATGTAGATACCCTGTCGGAAACTGAGTCAACTTTAAACTAACTGTATGCTAACTATTTCGCAATTAGTGCTGACTGACACTTTCATTACTTTTCAATAGCACCAACTAACTATTTTAACATTGTGATGTCCTAGGCTGTAGTCAATTGCCCAACTCTGCATTATTTTCCAACTAACGTAAAGTTGACTTTTTAAACGTTAGCTTTTAGTTGAAGTTTTGTAGCTATCTGTAAACTAACCGCTTTTCCTTGAGTTATAAGTAGGTTTTTTAAATTAACTGTAAATTCATTATATTTAAATCAGCTAAAAGTTAGGTGAAAACAAATTTTTTAAGTCAGCTGCAAGCTAACTATTGTTCAGTTAGCTGCTATATTTATCTTATAGAATAAAATATTTGATTAAAATTTTTAATGCTTTTTATACTTAATTCACATAAGTATATGCACATGATCTCCGGTATGGTACTAGTTTAATTAAATTCTTTATTGAAATATTTATTCTTTTATAATTTATTTATTTTTTATTTAAATATTTAAATGTTTTTTTTTTACTATTATTTGTTTTTTAATAATTTTTTAAAAGACACTGACATAAAAGCAAATGTGTCCATGATTCATTCCATTCTATAAATAAGTGTTTATGTTTCTTCGTCAAATACTTGACAAATCTGCCGGTAGCTAAAGTTGTTCATTGACGTTGAGGGCGAATACACATTGGACAGCTAGTAGATTCTACAATGTCTTTCTTGAAAAAACTATAGGCTATCTGAAGTGAACAAACTGTGGAAAAACTAAACGTTTAGGATAATAATTAAGATGGGGGCAGTGAAGTACTCCGGGTTTTCGCTAGTGTAGATATAAATAAAAAATAAAATATATACGTATGTA
The DNA here is from genome assembly GCA_023159175.1 of Wohlfahrtia magnifica. NCBI lineage: Eukaryota > Metazoa > Arthropoda > Insecta > Diptera > Sarcophagidae > Wohlfahrtia > Wohlfahrtia magnifica. Next base: position 663,118 of record JAKWBJ010000189.1, read on the forward strand.
TACGCAGTTTTATTCTATTTCGACGCCTTCTTGAATCCACTTTTGTGTTAATCAATTTTAGCGTCTTTCAAACCAAAGGTGTGACCCAAAATGGGGAAAACCCGAATAAAGGACAAACAACTAACCAAAAACAAAAAATTTGCTGTACAAAATATAAACTTTGGTGATGTAAATTTTGCATTGAGTAGTGGATAGTTTAAAGTTATTAATTAAAAGCTCACTTTAAGTTAGTTATTTTTGTAGTTAGCTACTCATTATCCGACAGGGTATATTTTTATTATAAATTTCTGTGTAAGTTTATTTGTTTCTTTGTTTGTCTATCAATCACACGTAAATGATTAAACCGATTTTGTTGAAATGAGCCATAGAAGGGACTTTGTTCTTTGACAAAACCTTAACCTTTTATTCGTAACTGAACGTACTACTTTATTGAAGTACCCTTTTTAAAATGCGCAAAAAATTTAGTACATTTCGTTTTTGTTGTAATTTAAGAATTTTGCAAATCGTTAAATACAGTTAAAAAAAATAAAATATTTGAATTTATCGCTTTTTATGAAACTGAAATAAAATCTCATTATTATAGAGCATAAGGAATTACACTTTCTTTTGACGCTGATTGTACGTATTTTGCCTTTTTAAAGCAAAGTTTTTTCTATGCCAACATCCATTATTCACTAAAATACAGTCTCATTCACAGCTTATCTGATGCAGTTCGAAATTTTTGCAAAAACTATCAATCTGTCAAAATTTATTACATATGAGGGCAAAGACAAAAAACCTTTGTTTAGTTATGACAATAGCAAAAACAACAACAGCAAAGTATACTCTTAAAGATATAGCAACAAGACAAATAATGTTCACAAACAAATTTGCTAACAGCTTACGAGTATATGATGCATTCAATAAAATGGTTATACAAAAGTAAAATAATTGACCAATTTTACATATTTTTAGCGTAGATTAGTTGAAAACAACATTTAAATGCATCATTTGAAAAGAGAAGTTTAATTTCAAAATTTTTTATAATAATTTTTTAAAATGGGGAAAGCAAACTTGAATTGAAAAATGGACGCATGTCATTCCAGGAGAAAAAAAATCAATGAAAAATCATAGAAAGGTTTGCCAATGAAAAGTAGCATCAAATAATGTATTTAATGATACCAATAGGCGGTGGATCGTACGACAAGTTAAGCAAAAATCCGTTTTTAGAGCTCCGAAGTTGGCAGTTGAAGTAGAAAAATACTTGGGTAAGGCTTCTAATCTAGTAACTATTCGAAACGTTTTACGAGAGGCAAATTTCCATGGCTGAAACGACAGAATCAAGCCACTGATTAATGCCACGAACAGAAAACGCAGAATAGAATTTGCTAGGGAACATCTAAACAAGATATTTCATTCTGGAAGTCAGTTATTTATGCTGATGAAAGCAAATGTTACTTATTTAGATCAGATGAAAAAGATGTTTGTGGAAAAGTTAGACATGATGGACACAGTGTAATGGTTAAGTTATTTATGTCATATTCAGGCGTCAAAGTTTTGAACCTTTATTGAAGGAATCAGGGACATAAACATGTATCGGGATCTACTGAAGGAAAAGCTATTACAAAGTTCTGAGAAACTTGCCATTAGGGATTCATTTAAATTCAAGAATATCAAGAAAATGATCGCAAGCACACATCAACTATTGTAAAGAATTGTCTGATCTAAAACTGCCCACACGTTGTGTAGACACTTGACAAGAAAATTCGTAATCATAATATTTCTAATGCTTCCAACCTAAAACGTGTTGTACGAGAGAAATTGGGTAAAATTAACTGCGATTACACGAAGGTGTTGGTAGAATCAACGAAAATCTGCCTAAAAGCTGTTCTGGATCGAAAAGGATATCCCACTAAATACTAGATGTAATTATTAGTAGTTAGAAGAGATACCACTAATGATTTACCAAGACTGAAATATAATGCATCATTTAAGCTGTGAGTTGAAAAACTTGAGGTATTTAACTTCACGAAAGAGTGGGCATGGCATCTCTCTCAAAAAATAATATTTATTATCGTAAATCTCAATAATATGTCAGCGGTAGACTTCAAACGTAGTCTTAGAATTTCCTTTATAAGTTCAAATAGGTTGCACAAAAACAAATAGAATCGGGACAAGGGGGAATTTATCTACTATATAAAGTAAATAGTTGTTGCCATGCTTCAGCCTTTTCTCATATAGACAAATTATTATACCCATAGAAATATGCATCATCATATTGATAATATCCTAACTTCAGGCTATTGACAATTGCCATCAATAAATTGTGTCATATTTTATGCGTCATCTATGCTATGACAACAGTGAGATAAACTTGATGTCACATTTTGAAATCATCCCGGTGGCTTTTTTGAGAGACATTGTCACTATACTATCAGTTTCAAGTCGAAATTTGAATGATATTATAAGAAATGAAAATTTCTATTGATGAATCCTCGTAATAATAACTGAAACAAAGGTGTCATTTTATAGTCACCATACTAAAAAACATTATATTATCTGTTATGAATCGATTAAACGCGGAAATTTAGCAACATTGTCCATTATGAGTCGCCTTCAAGTTGAACGATGCTACACCTCTCCCTTAACGAATAAAGCATTAATGTTTCGCCATGATATTGATATTGCTTGTTAGGACTCACTAATAAACAAAAGCCTACAAGACAAAATCAAGTTCTGTCATCTATAAAAATTTGGATAATTATTTTAAAAAGTCATGTATGACACCAAAGAAAATTCATAGTCAGTCATCGATGATTTACCATTGTCAACATTTGTCACCATGACTCACTATAACGTTCGACACCGTAATATTAATGTTAATTTATAGTCAAATCAAGAAAAAAACATAACTTTCATATTGATGACATCTCATTTGGCATCAACATCAAAAGAATGAAAGTGAAAAGAGTAAATTGTAAAACAAGTCATACGTTTGTCATCATTACAGTTTTAATTCGTTACAGTTTAATTCGTTTTACAAAAAAATGTCAACTGGTCTTTTCTTTGATGACACTTTGACATCATACGTTGCAATATACAATTTTAAACATACAAATGTAGAAAGAATTTCTAATAAAAAAGAACTATATGAGCCGTTTATTTTGAAAGTGGGACAAGTCCACTTTTGAAAAAATCGAGACTATATTATAGCTTATAGTGACATGTGCACTGGTTAAAATAAAGGTGGCCAAGAAATTTTGAACAATGAAAAGTGTTCGATCCAGTGACAGTGAAACAATTGTCATTGATCAGAAATTTTTTCTTTTTACAACATTTATTTTGATCAAACGATCGTTTCTTATATACTCCCCAGGATTAATATAAAGTAATCTGAAATTGTTGAAACCATACATTTTTAGTCCATGAAATTATACAATATTTTTCAATTCAACCACTGGAGAGAGGTTTTAAAAATAAAGAAAAATACCAATGAAATAGCCGTTAATTGGTAGATCGAGCTGTTGAATTTACAATTATATTCTATTATATTCAAAGTACTGATAAAAAAAAAAAAAAAAATAAATGAACAATAAAAATCATTTATTAATTTTGAAAGTGAGGTAAGTCCATTTACTATAGTTATAAACTTACATTCTCTAGGATCACAAACACTAAAAATATATTTATAAAGACATAAATATTTTTAAATTTAATGAAATGCTAACCTTTAAATATTTCGAAACAAAAAAACTGGACTTTCCCACTTTCAAAATAATCGGATCAATATTTTGTTTGTTCTTGTTCAGTTATTATTACATAATATAATAATTTTATGAACGGTGTTACGATGACCCGCGATACTAATTTTCAACAGGTGATGGATTCCATGAATATAAGCGATCATTATAATGGTAAAAGTTTAACTGGAAAAGGCAATAAAAAGACAAATCTTAACATTATAAAATTTGCTTTCTAGATTCCGAAAATACTTGTTTAAAGCTATTGTGGTGCTTACATAACCTTATTTTTAAAATGCGTAAGGAAGTGCAAAGTGGGGCAAACGGCAAAAGGCAATACAAAAAATTTACAGTGTTTGACTCACTGTAAGGCCATACAGCAAATTGTTTTAGGTCATTTTTAATTACTTATGTCAATATTTTTTTTTTAACATTTTTTTTGACATATTTTATTATACTGACATCGATTCTGTGATGCCGATGTGTCATCCTATTGATGACATAATATTAATTTTTGATCCCATGTGGTCAAAAACGAAGATACTTATCATAGTACTGATATCAAAATACATGAGTGTTATGACGGCTTTTTTTTTATCAGTGTAGAACAAAATAAATATAATTACATTGTTTAAATTTTTATACAAAGTTCCCGGGCAACGTCGGGTGGTTAATGCTGGTTTAAAATATTTTGTAATTCTTGAAAGAGAAATTTTAGTCATTTAAAACAAATGGTTTTTGTCTAGATTTAATTCATTTTCTTCGTGACATGTCTGGTATTGAAACAAAAATTCTTGAAATTGAATGCACTGTTAACGGGAATAAATGGGGCCACATTTTAGAAAAACTTTAATAATTCAATAAATTATTAAATATTTAAATTAAAGATGTAAAAATATGAGTCAAAGCAGAAAAATATAACAAATTCTCTAGACGGCAATCTCACTGAAAGCGATTGAGAGTTTCATTTTTCTTTGATAGTTTCTTTGAAATCCTAAGAAAGGAGCGAGTTAATAATTCCTTTTAGAAAATACTTACTCTTAAGAAAAAAAAAAAAAAAAAAACGAATTATAGGGAATAAAAAAAACTGGGTACAAGATCTTTCCAATTTTGTTTAATTTATGTAAAAAACTTAAAAAAATTAGAACATACATATGTACGTATGTATGTAAATGATTTTATTTTTACAACGAAAAACCAATAATTAATTCACTTAAAGGGTTAATATTTCACGTATCTTTAAATTGTAAAATAAAATTCTCTCTGCAAAACAAAATTCTTCCTGAACTTCGCTGTGAGACGATATTAAAATATCCATTTGTACATAAATATTTACACACTTGTCTACATGATATGATTGCAGTAAAGTCCTGTCTTCGTTATTTTGTATGTCTGATGGTGGGATTATGGCCTTAAATAGCCTACAATGTGTCGCAGAGCTAAAAAACATTGCTTTTATTTTCTATACGTGAATAAATAAATATTGTGAATTATATACAATGAGCGAAATATCTATATTGCATACGCTTATTTTACACATTTTACTCTATATATTTTAATAATTGAACTAACGCGGCTCAAACTTATGCCTTTTAATCACAATTAATATTGTTTTAATGTTAAGCCAGTTTCAAACAAATTCTGTTCAGATTCAATCAATATACACTAAGGCGGGTCGATTTAAAAATCCCCCAAACGACAAGGAAGAAACTTTGCCCAAGGAAACATACATTTAAAATGAATTCTACATTGGGTTTTCCAAATTCCTTTCTGCCTGAATGTGGGGGGGTCAGCTATACATTTCGACTCGATTGAGGCACTTTAAATGGGACAAAGTGGGATTTTTCAAAACTTGACCTTTGGGTCAAAATAAGGAACATCAGAGTTCATTTTAGAGGTATGGATCCTTGGGCGATTTTTTGCGTCCCTACAAATCGACCCGCACTAATGTACACCCACGATCAGTGTTGCCGTTTTGGTTTTTGTTCGGGGTATAACATAAAAAACGTGATGTTTGTTTGGGTTTTTGTTATTGATTAGCATTAGCTATGACCTTTCTTATCTTCTTCTTCTGCGCATTTTTTAAGGCCAAAAGCAAACTAATTTCATATCCTCAGTTTTAAAGTGAAGTGTATTCCGATCGAAATATATGTTAATCTGGCGGGCAAGGTGTGGACTAAGTATTAGGTAGGTGGGACAAAACTTTCAATATCTGTCATGGTGGAAGTCTGATCAAATATTTCGGGTATTTTTTTGTAATAGATCGTACATTTTTCTTCGGTAGTAATAATTGGATGCCGCAATACTTTTTTATGACTTCTCAGAAATATTTCAGACATGCAAAACAGATTTTTAACGTCTCTTGACATTAGCTCTTGAGGTTCTCAATTTCATAGCTTTTTGCTTAAATTGCTTCATATGATTTTGCGAGATATTCTTGAATTTGACAAAAAATCTTCATGGAGTAATGCTTTCAACTCATCACATGTACTTCAACAGTTTTGAATGATCTCTAAATATTTCTATTTGTATCAAAATCATTACTTTTGAACCGAACAAAGCATCTTTCGCACATTTAAATCGATTAACATATTTATGACAAGCTTCGCTGAGCAAACGATGTTCGTTAGCTCCTTTTTTTATTTTCTTGACACATGATTCGAAATTTACAAAGCTAGTTATTGTGCTTTAGAATGGAACAATCAAATGTGTATATCTTTGTGCTTGTAATTTTAACAAAAATTTCACTTTAACGATATTTGGTTCGGGTATTTTTCGCTTCATTAAAATATTATATCTGTTAGTAAGGGCTATTTAGCTAAAATTATTCACAAATAAGTTAAAAAATGCGACACAATTAGTTAATATATTTATATAATCGACATACACACGCGGGAGATACCAAGTGGATATTTATTTGTTTGAAAAGTCGTTCGAAAATCTTAAAAAATCGTCTGACTATGGAAGATGTTCGCCTGAGAGAGCTGTCTTTCAGTGTATGTCATTCTCATAATGTCTTTATTTTATCATTATGTGTTTTGTACTAAAATTTTGGTTTTTTTCAAATAATCTTTTATTGAAATTTGGTTACAAAAAATTCGAAGATGTGTCAACAGTACCCACCAGGCATATTTTGTTATATAAAGGGTTAAATTAATTTAATTAAATAAAGGAAATCAACTTATTTTACCTTCATTGGTTATTTGAAATATAAATTCACATATAATTATACTGGTCTACAGCAAAAAAAGGCTTTCCATTAATTTTGCAAGAAAATATATTCTTTCGCTAATTTTGCCAAAGTTAGATATCTGCACTTAATTTTGAATAAAATCAGCAATACCTATGACTCATAGTTTATATTATTCTCAACATTTTAAGCTTTAACTTAAGTGCTTAACATCTAAAATTTTTATGACTTTTTGAAAATAAAAAATTGCTCTAATTTTACGCGAAAATTTTTTTTTTCGCAGCTAAGTTGTGAATAATTCCGAAACTGCTAATATTAGAAAAAAATGTTATTCAGGTGATTTATAGGATATTTTGTTTCTACATATTTGGAGGTAATTGCGTTAAAATCGGTCAAGTAGTTGTCAAGTTATGATGAAATATATTGACATAACTACCATACTTTAGGCGAAAAAATTGCCACGCCCATAAAAAAATTTTGAGCGCGATGGAAGAATACTGAAAACGGATTTGAATTCAGCGCATCAAAATCATTATATATCAATATATATAAACACTGTAAAAACAGCAGCAATAGAACAACAACGAATTGGAGATGATAAAAAAATACGTAAAAATCAAAACCCACCGATGATGTTTTTGCAGTAAGTAATCTTCTATTATAACATATGTATTTTGATTTTACGTAATTATATACCTGTGTCGAAGCCTAAACAAATCAGCCTAAATAAAGGCGATAACATTTTATGTGGTTTGTAGACCAGTGTTATTTCCATTGACAGTAAAGTAGTAACAATAAACATCAGCTGGTAAATGTTGTATTCTGAGAAGAAAATAATACATGTATAATGAGCAGGGAATCTGTCAACATTTCTGCATACTTAAATTTTACCGTTAGTTTGATTATTAAAATATAGAGAATAAAACATGTAAAAAGAGTGTATGCACATTTAATTATTTCGCTCGCTGCAAGTAAAGATTTTAAAGAAACTCCTAATTTGTGTACTTTACTTCATCTTAAAGACAATACAAATACACGTTAATTTAAAATATGATATCTTCCAATGATGTTTAAATCGTAAATGTTATCAATTGTTATTCAAAAAGTTCTTTAGATGTTCGTTACCTTATGCCAAATAAAATTTTTAATATACAATCAGCGTTAAAAAAGTGTTTATATCAGGCTTTAAAAATGTGATGAATTTAAATATTTAATGTTTTTTTATAACTGAATATATTAGTGCTTTACAAAATTCTTAAGCAATAACGACAAAGTTTTTGCGACAAATAAAGTTATACATTAAAATGTAAAGTTTTCCAATTGTTTACGCGTCAAAAAAACTGTACAATTAAAACACTATGCAAAAACAAAGAATGGAGTAGAAATACCTGAGAAAAATAATTTGTTTTTAAAGTTTTTAAAATACCTTCAAAATTTTGAGTTACGGATAAAACCGGTTTGATGTACTTTAAGCACTTAAAAGCTAATAACTTAGCTAAATGTTAACCGATATTCAGATTTTTAGCAGATATCGAAATAAGAAGAACAGATCTTTTAAATGGTATATGCAGTAGAATTTCGATTTAAATTTTAAAGTTTAAAGTCACCGTTCAATATTTTCGCGCATAAGAAATATTAATTTGTACGAAGTGGCTTAAGGAAGCATTCGAGACTTGTTTTTCTTTTCTTTTATGTAATAGGTCTTGATCATTTTCGTGCCAATATTGACAAGATCAGCTACTTGTTGTGCATCATTATTGCTTTTAAACCATTTAATTAAGATATTGATGCTTTCAACTGCTTTCGAATAGCTCACTTTAGATTGTTAAGTATCTTGCTCGATAATTGATCAGTCGTTATCATTATCGAATACTTGGAATCATCGTTATCTTCTAAAATTTGATCATTGTTTAAATTTTCAATGTCATCAATACTGATGTCAACATTATCACCAACCTTTGACATCAACAATTGATCTTTTCGAAGTGTATTGTTGTATATACTATTCAAAGAAAGGATTATCGTTTTCACTATCATACTGATCGTCATTCCACATTTTGATCTTATTCCATGTATTCATAAGAACTGCTTGATGGGAGTTCGTACCACACTGACTTAAGTAGCAGAATAGCATCCCGAATTATGTCTTTAAAATATTTTCAATTTAAATGTTTTCTTATGCGATAATGTTGCATAACAATTTACTTCGATATCCTAATTTGACTAATCTTATCTAATTTTGATCAATGGCTTGCAAAACCGCTGTTACGTTAGGCGGTAAGAACACTGCTGCAATATTTCCATCATGAGACTGTAACATGTAAATTGGCTTATGGTCACTACAATTGTCAATTAACGACAATGTCTTTGGCGGTTATTTCCAGTAGTAATTTGGCGACTCTGCAAAAATTGCCATGCGGTAACCTGAACAAATTTTTATGAAACTAACAAACAAAATAAGGTTTTAATTTGTGCGAACGATCTGCGTTAGCGAACAAAAAAAATTCTTTCCTTTAAAATTAGCAACAATTGCAGCGACAACTGTTTTTTCGGGTAAAAAACGATGAAATAGTACAGATTCATTCCTTAATTTTTTGCTCGGAAATTAGGAATGAAGGGTATAACACTTGACGTTTCGCTTGAAAGGATTTCTGCAGAAATTAAACTTCTATCCAGAGACCATTATGGCGAATTCGTGCTAAGCTCTGGGTTTTAAAATTGGACCAGTACTACACAATTATGGTGTCGTTGGTTCAAGAACTATTTGTACAAGTTTGTCTCAAGATCAATATATTCCGGCTTGTAAAGTGTTTACTTGTGTGCTTTGTTATATATGTATTTAAATTTATGTAGTTTAAGTTAGCGTTCGACAAATCAATACCTAAGATGTGATACTACTTTTCCGATAGGCGCTACCGAGCACAACAAGAATCTGTGTTTGAAATTTTTGAAACACCTCAAAAATCTTGAGATACGGATAAAAAACTTGTTTTTCGCTTATAACTTATTCGAATATTAAGCAATTTTAAGTTTCTCAGCGGATTTGGAAAAAGAGAAATAGACCTGTTAATTGATATATATTTCATTTAAGTAGCTTTTAGGAATATCTGTGTATTTCTCAAGCAATTAGTAAAAGAACTCAAAAAGAGTTTAAAAAGACTTTTAAACTATATATAGATCAGCTACCGCCAGACTGGTAATTACAATAATGAATGTACTTCCAGAGTACTTTTTTGGTGGTACAAAATTTCAGCAAAAATAAATCCAGGATAAATGTCGACCTAATAAAAAATATATATAGAGTGTATATGTATTTCAGAAACGTTTGTAAAAAATTATTAGTGGTATTAGATGTAGCCAAAGCTACACTAATTGTTGATTTACAGTTGGGAAGTAGTTCCAAATTCAAAATTACCTATTGGTTCTTTGGCAGAAAAAGCTCAAGAATCTCTAAATCAAATATATATTTAAAGAAGTTAGAGAGCATAACGCAAGAAAATGTAATACTCGTAACATTAATAGTTTAGAAGATATCTTTAACTTTCTTTTAATAAATTCGGACCCGGTGATCACGGCACCTCCCAAGATTACCAAGGCAAAACAAGGGGTTGTGTCTAAGGAAGCAAAATGCCTGTTTCTTTTATAATCGGATAAGGTGGATTTCAACTTAAGCAGTGACGAAGATACTGCGAAATACAAAGTGATAGCGAATAAATACATAATAATGTATTAAATTGATAAATGTGTACTGTAACCTTCGAAATATAGAGTTTAAATTTGAACCAGCAGTTATTTCTACTTAGAAAATACTATTCTATTCTATCACAAAATTTAGTATATTATCTCCACTGAACGAAATGAATCGATTTACGCTTGAGCAACGATGGGATTTATTAGAGATTTATTTCTAAAACATAGACAAAAAAATCACCTTTTCGGATGAAGCTCATTTTTATCTTGGTGGGTATGTTAATAAGCAAAATTGACGTATTTGGTACTCAGAAAAACCAAACGTGGTCTTAGAGAAGCCAATGAACCCATTACGAGTGACTGTTTGGAGGCATCATTGACCCATATTTCTTTGAAAATGAAGAGGCAACCATTATGGTCAATCGAGACACCTATCGTACTATGATAACCGATTTTTTTGTGTCCGTTCTTAATGGTATTGATGTGAACGATGTTTGGTTTCAACAGGATGGTGCAACATGCCACACAACTCGTGCCACGAGCGATTTATTGCGTCAAATGTTTGATGGCCGTTTAATTAGCCGAAATGATGATGTCTGTTGGCCGCCAATAAACTGCGATTTAGATTATTTTATGGATTTTCATAGGCATGTTTGATCCGAATTTCAGCTTTATGGGATTCAGCAGTTAAGTGGTAGGTACTACTACTTTTCCTTTTTTTATAATTTGGCACTTGGTACAATTTCTATAAAAAATAATATTGTCACTTGATATTTTCTTTAAAAAAGCTTTAACAAATTAGAAAAAAACTGTCATCGTGCTTGCGAATACAATAATTTAGAAGTTAAAAAGTAAAATGAAACCTTTTTGCTTTAAACCTATTAAAAAAAAAAAATTTTTTTTTTGATAATTTTATTTCTACGGTTATATTTACTTTTAAAAGTTACAAAATAAAATTATAGCGAACCCAAAACTTACTTAGTAAACAATCCCAAATGTAAAGATAATTCTTTTAGAAAATATCGCTACTAAATCTCTTTAGTGGCTTATACTCGTATATTGCATTATTTGAGATAACAAATTAACTTTTTTTTATTTGCAGCTTATCATTTGGTAACATTTTCTAGCTTTGCAAACAAACAATTTTCGAAAGTTCTTTGTTAACCAATTGATAGAGAGAGATTACACTGTCCAACAATGAAAATTCTTTCGGCCCAAAACTGAATTTAAAAATTGCTATAATAATGAAAGATTAGCTCCTGTTCGGAATATATATTGTTATGTTTTAACTTTATTAAAACATTTGAGTTCGTTTATATTGCGCCAAAATAAAATAAAATTCTACTTTGTTTTTGTTTTTACGGTCTTTTATTCACTTTGACTTAATAAAGCAAATTCGCTTTTTCAACACTTTTTATTTGCGCCTGAACAGACTACATATTGACAGCCAATTGATAACTAACTCACGTATAGGTAAAACAGCCCTTTATAAAACTAATTGCCTACATTTTGGAAGGTTCAAGAAATATTGGCGATCTTCCATATCCGTTAATTCCAATGTAACGTATATATGGTCTATCTGGCAGTGCTGCCAAATTGACAGGGTGACACAAAATATACCAAAATCCCACAGTGCAGTGTTGTATTTTTATTTTCGTAACAAGATGTTCGCATATGTATAATTTTAGTAATGTGTCATTTTTTTTAAAGAATACAAATGAAAAATGTGTTTTTGGGATAGGTAGCACTCCAATACTTGCAACAGTACTTTGAAATTTAAAATTTTTTTTGTTCAACTTTGCTAATGCAAAACTCATTTAAATTTGTACTTATTGTACTTATCACTTTATATTTGTACTTACTTACTTAACATACTTATGGTCCTCTTCTGTATCTATTCTTACAAGTCATTGTGTTATGGGTAGGCACTCGCAGAGGATGTGCTTGTATGCGAATGATTTCTGTCAGGACTGTGGATCGATTGAGAAGGGGGAGAGCCTGGTCCACTTCATTTGCCAGTTTGCACCTCTGTCTCGCCTTTTCTTGGCTTATCGAAGCTATCGACTACTGATGGGATCGTATCGGTAGTGATGACTATCGATATATTTCAATAATAAAAGACTAACTTCGATAATATCGATAGTATATATTATCGGCAGCTGAAATGTTTGAGTTTTTTTAATTCCGCTAAATAAAATAAATAACACGTATGTTGTTGTTTTACCTTATACACTTATTTATTTTCACACTTTTACTGTACACTATTATAACTATACTGTTTCCAACTTATTTATCTTGCGCTTAATATTCGCTAAAACACAAATACTTTTATTTACGCCTAAACACGACTTTACTTTATGACTGCGAAGCGATAACTGAATTGACTAACGCATAAGGCGCCGTCTTTTATATACAATTTAAATTACTTCGGAATGTTCTTGTTTTTCCTACAACATTCGAATTATTTCCATTCATTTTAAATTTAACAACCAAAATCGCTACGGTAACACCGTTCAATGCACCATTGATAACACCATTAATAACAGAAATTAGGTATGGCATTACCAGAGTGGCCTTGACACAAACCAATGGACTAAAATCACACAATACAGTTTTATAGCTAAGACTACCATTGTACTAATTTAGTGTATCTTTCTACAGGCATTGTTTATTTTCGTAACAATATTTTAAAGCCACGTTCGATAAAAATTAAAATTTATCTTAATTATTTACCCAAAGGGTTATTGGGTGGGTTAAATTGCTGCTTATCGCATAGATAAGCTCTTTTGTGCCTTATCTGACTGGGAATTATCTACAGCGTATATGTATACAACCGAACAAAAATGAGCAGATAATAACAAGATAATAAATAAAATAACAAATTTTATTAAGTTGTGGAATAGATATGAATGGAAGTGGGCGTATGTCGCTTTGTTTTAAAAATTGTTTGTTTGTGTTGTTGTTTAACTTTTTAGTTTTTCTTTCAATGCACACAGCAAAAATTCACTAACACTACTACACAAAAAAAATTTACCACTTTGGTTACCCTTGGTTTACCGAGTTTTTAATGCATTGTCTTACACATATTCATAATTGCATGTGCGAATAATAGGCGCTTATGCTTCTTGCATAAACGATAGCAATCATCCATTTCCAAATGATGTTCGCTTTTCTACTAGATCACCATCTAAACCGTTTAAACATTCCGCTAGCTTAAGAGACATAGATAATTTCTGCGAGATCTTATTTTTAGATTCATTCAAAGGTATCTACAGCTTAACAATGGCTCCGAACGACCGATGTATTAGTTAGAGAAGCTTTTCATAACCAGTCGTTAGCAAAGTCATAAGGCGATACCGCTGTCGAAAATTGTCAGATAGTCTGGCCTGGTATTGAACCGGAGACCTCTTCGTTGGTAGGCGGGCACATAGACTTATTTATATAACAAAACTTCATCTGTTAAATATTGTTCTAAAGGCTAGTTTTTTAGGATCTACATGAGTTATCACCATTGCAGATGTTCGCTTTTCATATGGGGATAGCCTCTTAATGTCCACTTTACCTGAGGTTCGCAATAAGTGATTGTCCGCTATTAGCAAAGGAATTTTCAAAACAAAAGTATAGTATTTGCTTTTGCCGAACAAAAATGCTTAAGAGAGTATAGAAAATTGCTATTCATTTCATAAGACTTTTGTTCCTTCTCAATTCACATATGTGTACTTCTGCTCTTTGCTTTTAGTCGTCACTGAAACAGCGACGAATGAATTCGCGTATCGTATATGCTGATAATTTTCTATTTTTCTTTTTGTTTTCTTGTTTCTTTAAAGAAACAAGTAAACTTTTCCCTTTTTAGGCATTGAGCGGCGAAAAAGAAAATGCAAAAGCAAAAGTAAGGCAAAAACAGAAGAGAGCAAAGCAGAGTTATTCGCTTTAGATAAAGTTTCGCTAAAGGTTTGCTATTGATATTACAAACAAGCGTGTGAGTTCGAAAGATTCGCTGCCATAAACTGAGCGACGGGTGAACTCTATGAGTTCTATTTCGTTTCGCTTCCAATAGTCGTTTTCAAATGTTTCATTAGAGAAATGCTTGCCAAACGTTCACAGTTGATGTTATTATCGAATGTTGCGGTCAAGCGGGTGATTATTTTGCTTCTGTTGATGTGTGCTTGTCAATTTATGGTTTAATATTCAAAGTTCAACTATCCAGTTTTAAAATGATGCAATTGATGTAACTAAACAGTATGGTTTGAACAGTATGGTTTGCAATAGTGAATCAGAGAACGAACCAAGTGGTTAATATTACCGTTTCAACAGGCCATTAAGCAGAATTTTTTGTCTTACCATACAAATATCGCTGGGCTGTCACATTTGTATAATTTCTCAACATTATTTTATACCATCGCTATCGATAGCTCAAATGGCTTGCAATATTTGGTTCCCATCAATAGTTCTATCACTACTGTCGACTCTTAATATCAGATTAATAGCTAGGTTTATTCCAGTCGGGCTGATTTCCGACTAAATTTAGGAAATTGTGCTTCTGTGCGGGGCCTCTGGCTGATTGTCAGGACAGGTTTATCGAAAGTTGGTGAATGGCACAGGGGCATCGCTTGATGTGGTAACACAGATGGCCGCTATATGTGCTCATAGAGTGGCTGCCACTCCCTCCTTTTGATTTGAGGCTGAAGCAAGATACAATGCTAAGTTTTTCCGTCTTCTAAATATTAGCGCCAATTGGAAACATTAAGTTATTCCTGATCTTGTTGCAACTGGCCGCACTTTTCTGCATTGCCCATCTGTAGGTTCTTCTTTGATTGCGTTTATCTTTTTAACAAACGTGTTGAAGCCAACGCGTTAGTTTTTCATGCTTTTGAAGATATCTAGACCGGCGTATAGTTCGTAAAGCTTGTGATTCATCCAACGGAACTCTTTTTATTGTCCATATTTTAGCACTGTAGAGTAAGACGGGTAAGAATAATTTGATGCTTTTCCGTCTGTGAGCACTTTACTAAGTTATTGGGAATAGTTTTTCGTCGCCTAATTTCTAGACTGAGTTTGTTGTTGATAGTAATACCAGCAGCCAAATAAGCGAAGTTTTTAATAACCTCAAAATTGTAGTTTCCAAAAGTCTCCTGATTCACTTTTAATACCATTTTCTTTGACTGCTTTTCAAGTTCTGCAAAGACTGCATAACGAAGAGAAAAATTCATTTTATTTTTGTTGTCCAGTGTAATTAATATTTTTTGATTTTTATTAACAGGTGTAAAAACAAAAGTAAATGAAAATAGAATCGATAAAACAAACAATAAAATACAAGAAAAAGTTCCAAATAACTTGAGAACTAAAAGAAAACAACTGGTTAAGAATGCGCTCATCGGGGATTTATTTTTAATCTTCTTTTATGATGGTTTTTATTTTTTCAAAGACAAGAAATAAAGCTATCAAGTAGAGAAACGCCCAAATTTACAGAATAAAGAAACCTGCAACAAAGAAAACTTTCACTCCTAACACACTGATTGATCCAGAATTCCTCTTTGTTTGAAACTGTGGAAGAAATCAAATGCTTTTGTTCAAGTCGGACAATTACTTTAAGAAAAAATATTATAAATCAATTACACCTGTTTGGTATTTTTGCCAAACACGAAACTTTATGGGAAACCCTACATTAAAAAGAATAATTACAAAAACTCAATTATTACATTTTCTCTCTTTTTGTACTAAATATTTGCTAATTACATATTGTTATTAAATTTAAATTATACTAACCTAACTATACTTATGCAAATTACCATATGCTTGCCCAACAAGTAAAAGAGAACATATTTTGATGATCAAGCTTGCTAAATCATATAAGCAGGTAGAAAATCGAAAGATGTTAAAATGTTTGCTGTGTTTGATTATGCTTAAAGTAAATTAAAGAATTTTGTTGTTCAATAACACTATAAGCTAGAAGGCAATAAATAAAATGAAAAATTAAATTAAACAGTTTTTTTTTAAGTTTAATTAACTAAAGCAAAGTAAATTCTCCTACAACACCTATCCCTCTATTCACAATATAGATACGTTCCCGAAAGAATAGTGAAAATCGAAAACATTCAGAATACTTCACAATATATTTTTTTCATCCTGTTTTTATTTGGCATAAATTTGATAAATAATAGGTAAGGTCCCACTTTGGCCAGAGGTTTGGCCTATCGTGATACCAAAACCAATAACGCGGACAGTTAATTTTTACTTTGTCCACTTGTGGGATAGATGTATTGAATATATATCCTTAAATTTACTGTAACGATGACATTTGCCGTCCTCTCCCTACATTTTCATTAACTTTTACGGCATTTTCCACCTTCTCTGCGAATAAGTTAAATAAAAGAAACAAACAATAACCATTCAATTCAATATAAATCAAAATAGAGTTTCTAGCGAGTGAATTGAGTTTTTACTTACATCAGACTTACATCAGTTGTGGACAAGTAATTAAGTTAAAACTGAAATATTTTTTTCTGAAGCATAACGTTTAGTTTTTTGTTTATAATTTGCAATTTTTATAATTATATAGTTAAACTTTTTTAATAATCTGACATTTGTTCGTGCACATTGTAAGATAAGAGGACAAATAATCAAGTTATTTATATTAAAACCGGTAAATATTTCAATAAAGTTCCTTTTGGTAACAAAAAAAGATTGTTTTTATATAAAAATGTTTAGATCACCTTTTACAGTTAGTAAGCTAGACATTATTCAGTTGTTAGTAAGAATAAGAGCTCCACTCCTTCTGCAAGAGAGATAATTTCTAATTGCTTGGATCAGCTGCTAAGATGCTAAATTAATTATATCTCAGGAAAAGGTTGCTAATGCTATAAAGTATTACAAAAAATTTAACACTTTTTATAATATATAAAGAAATGGACAGCGCAAAACGTCCCAAGCCGAAGATAAGATTATGGTCAGAATGAGAAACGCTGATTCTTTTCTCACATCTACACAGATAAGATCAAATATGGAATCAGAGCACATTGTTAAAATATCAGCACAGACCGTAAGAAGACGTCTGCCAGAAAATAATCTTCATAGTCGTATTGCTGGCAAAAAGCCAAACGTGTCGAAGAAAAATGTTCAGCAAAGCTTGCGGTTTGCGAAAACCCATCTCACTAAGAATCAAAATTTTTGAAAGTTCTTAGCTTGGAGCTATAAATCAAACTCTAATGTCTCCGGATATGACGGCAGACCCTATGTCCGACGTCACGTAAATACTCCAAAATACGCCAAATAGACTGTCAAGAACCTGATTGACTTCATTGTTTGTCTACAAGTGTACATAAATGTTGTGGAAATAAGTGAATTTTTATAAAAATAATACTATAACTAGTACTATAACTAATTAATTTAACTATAACTATATATAATTGAACTATAACTAATTTAGTTGAAATATTATTTTTCTCATTTTTTTTTTAAATTGGATCCTCACTATAACGTGAGCTAACAATTCGTATTGAAATATTAAAGACTATATCCAAATAAACTGACACATGTTTGGTTAAAATATCCACATGAAAAATCAGAAAATATAAAAACGTTGAGGTGAATAAAATAAGGTATTTGATACCCGAAATCGGGCTAGATAAAATAAAGTTGCATTACTTGAAAAAATTATTTAAACAACAACAAATTTTTGCATTTGAAAGGCTAATTTTTTGTGAGTCCATGCCTATTAATACCATACATTACGCGCAGTTACATATATTGGGCTTAAGATGAAGTTCATAATAAGAATAATAGGTCAACATCCATATGTAATTATATTATTAGAAATCAAATAAGTTTATGAAGCAGGAATCACATCCATTTAGTCAATTCACGCGTATTCTTACGCTCTTGCTTTTAGTGTTCAATGAGACAGCGCCTAGTGAACATGCGTAGCGAGAGTATGCTGATTATTTGTAATTTTTTAGTTAAAACAGTATCATTTATTTAATAATTTTTCGGATAATACGTGAATTTTTATGTTTCTAATAAAAAATTATCAGAAAGCAATTTTCATGTTCTCACTAACACAAAAAAATTTTTATTTTTGGATAACACTGTACCATACTATTCTAAGGCGCCGGAAATTAATACTCATACAAAATATGCTGTCAAAAATGAATCACTGTGTGAAATATTAGTACTTCGTGTTGTCGAGTACAGAATGTGTATTAAGGCCCTAAAATGCCGCATGTTGTTCTAGCATACTTACTTCTTAGAAACTACAACATGGCAACAAATGCAACAATTTTACTTGATAAAGCAACAAGAATTGAAAAGAATTTTATTTTAATAATATAATCGGCTTATCAGTTATTTTAATAAATTTTGGCGAAAAACCGGTTTTTGATAAAAGACGAATAACCGACCAGCCTATTAAATAAACAAGCGCCTTTTAATAGTCTTTCCAGAAAAAAGGTAAGAAAAACAAAATTTTGCGTTGATGAGTATTGGTCAGACTAGGTAAGTCAGACCCATTTTTGACGTTCAGTACAAACTGTCTGCCGACGTCTGCAGGAAAATTCTTAAAATTGCTAGGCGAAAACCCAATGTGTCGAAAAAAAATATTAAAAAAGGATTATCTTTGCTAAAGAACACAGATAAAAGTTATCAAAATTTTGGAATTTAATCATGTGGAGCGACGAATGAAAATATAATGTATTTTCGTTGCAGTAGTTACATAAAGGGTCCGCCATCTAATGTTTTTTTTTCAACTAGTGCTTATTTCGTGAATAGTAATACTTAGCTCATGTCTGATTTGACAGATAATTAGTTTTATTCTTCTGCTGAACGAATATGGTTGTGTATACGCTACGCTAAGTGGGCCTGCGATCGTATTACAGAAGATGCCGATTTTGCCAAAAAATCATGTTTTCAGATGAAGCTAATATTGTCTTGGCGGGTATGTAAACAAGCAAAATTGTCGCATTTGGGGCACAGAAAACCCGCACGCATACATTGAAAAGTCGATACACCCAAGACGAATCACTGTTTGGTGCGGATTTTGGTCCAGAGGCATAATTGGGTCATTTTTCTTCGAAAATGATCAAGGAGTGGCCGTTACAGTCAATGGCGATCGTTATCGGGCCATGTTGAACGAATTTTTGTTCACAAAAATTGAAGAGGAGAATATTAGCAACATTTGGTTTCAACAGGACGGCGCTATGTGCCCCACAGCCGAAGCTACACTCGATGTTTTGCGCCCTGTTTTCGAAGATCGCATTATCAGCCGCAGAGCTGATGTCGTTTGGCCACCTCGGAGCTGCGATTTGACACCGTTGGACTATTATTTGTGGGGTGCCGTCAGAGATAAGTGTTACGCCAACAAGCCAGAGACAATTGACGCTTTAAAGAACAATATTCGTGAAGCCATTGGTGAAATATAGCTGCACACAATCGATAATGTGCTTAAAAATTCGACCGATCGTGTAGGCTACTGCATGGCCAGCCGAGGCAGCCATTTGAATGAAATTATTTTCCATTATTAACCGGAAGGATTGTACTTTCAAATAAAAAAAGAAATTTGAGAAAATATTCAGTAGTTTTTTTTATAGCATTTAAAAACAAAAAAAATATTTGTCGGTATCCAAAGTGCACAAAAAAGACGGTGAGACATGCTGGATCATCAGCAATGATAAGAGTTTGTTTACTGCATGTGGTGTTGATTCAATTGTGAAAATAATAAAGGAAAATAGACCGGAATCAGGAGATATATATCGACAATATACCGTTAGCCTGACTTTTTCACCAATATAACGGCACTAGTTATTGATCGCGGGTCTGAAACTCTGATCTTAACGCAATGGAAAGTTCATAGGTAATAACATAAAGAACCGTTTATGCAAAAATACCATCAAACAAATATACATATGAAATTATAAAAGACAAATGATACAAAATTACTCCAGAGACGTGTGTCACTATTGTAAAATTTATGCTCAAATGATATAATGAAATATTATTACAGAAGGGATTTCTCACTAAATACTAACTTTACGGAAAGTAGCAAAGTATCAGTGAAATACGAAGTATGTTTGTAATAAATTATAATATTTTTAGGTGACTTTATTATATGATTAGGCTTGAAACGGATTAACGTATGGATTATTGTTAATTTATTTATGATAAAGTAACAACATTTTATAATATTGTATTTTTAGTTTAATAAATTTTATCATTTAAATAAATATTTTTGAATAAAGAATTTTCAAAAATAGTTCAGTAAAATTTGACATATGTCATCCTGGGACGAGCTTATACGAACTTATATAACTGACTACTCGTTGACCAGTAGATAGATAAATTTTGCCTCTACACTGCTGTTAACAAACAACTTTTTAAAGGAAGTTACGATATAAAAATCGGAACAACCTCACGTACAGTCGTGTTAAATGTCTCATTTTAGCCAAAAACATTAGGATTCTTCCATTAGTTAATAATTGTTTAAATTATTAACGAATTATATTTAAGACTGTCATTTGAACTTTAATAAAAAGTTTTCACACACATCGACAATTTTGTAATTCATATATATTCATATAATTCATTTACAGCTCTGCTATTAAAACTTAGAACTTTTATTCGAAATTCCAATATTTCATAAGAGCTTTTATTGCATTTAAAAATATAAAAATTAAACTAAACAAGCAAAAGTTTTTACTAGCACCGGTTTATTAAAAAAAGGTTAAAATACAATATATTTTTTATGGTAAATTGGCAAATAAATTCAAAGTAAATATTGATTTTTAATATATTCCATTGAAAACTTTAATATTTGATTTGTTTCGTTGCTGAATACGAAGGTAGCTTCACAATTTTATAAATTTTATTGTGTTTATTTGCAATAAATTAAGTGAAATAATTTAAAATTCAATTAAAAAATATGTAAAAGAAACTTGAGATATATTAAATCATTTTCGTTATGGTATCAATTAATATCATTGTTTATATAAGAATATATAAAAAGTGAAAATAATTAAAAATGCTAATGCCATCGAAACTTGTTTTAAAGAGGCACATCTTTTGCATTTCGGGTTTTTGTATAGAAGCCCAAACGCGGGAAGATAGATTTCCATATCTGGCTTTGACTCCCTTTCCAAATCCATATCGAGTATCCTTGCGAATTACCTGAACAGCGAAATTGTTGTTGCTGGTGATTTCAATGTTCATAATTCGTCCTAGCTACGCCATTCAGGCGGCACAGCCCCAGAAGGCCAATACGTAACTAACCCGGTTAATAGGACAAACCTTCTGGCGGAAATGTTTGCAGATAATTCGAACTTGCCGGAGAGCGTTCAACCACTGCCCCAACTTGAAAGAGTATCAGTGACTATGCTTAGTGTATTCTTTCGAGCCCGTGCAGTTAAAAAGCTTCTTGCAAATCTCGACGTTAATAAGTCTTCTGGAAGACTGCCAATGTAATGCTAATCCCTATAAAGGGTGAGGCTAGTAACCCTGAAAACTACCGCCCAATAGTAGTTTGTTCGGCACTTTCCAAAGTTATGGAGGGTATGATTAATCATCACCTTGTGAAATATTTATAGTCCAACAATTTGCTGAGCGATCGCCAATACGGTTTCCGTAAGGGTCGCTCTACTGGTGATCTGTTGGCGCTACTCTCTGAAAGGTGGAATAGGTTCATTCATGGATTTGGTGAGAGTGAAGTTGTGACCCTGGATATTTCCAAGGCGTTTGACAGAGTTTAGCACGAGACTCTCATATCAAAACTTATTGCCTTTGGTGTCGGTAGTCACTTCTCTCGATTCATATCGAGCTTTCTCAGAATTCGCACTATAAGAGTGGTTATAGATGGGATCTCATCCGACAAGTTCAGGATAAATTTAGACGTAACGCAGGGCTTTGTTCTTTCTCCAACTCTATTTCTAATATTTCTTAACGACTTTCTTTTTCTCACTTCTAATCCTATTTACTCTTTTGCAAATGACAGCAACATTTGTCATTAATAGTCTTTTGATCGTAGGCCAAGCCTTTCGGAGTTTGGGGCGAAAAGGCAGAATATAAACGACACGCTTACAAGCGACCTGGCGAAAATCTCTGAGTGGGGTCGCGCGAACAGGTCGACTTTAACGCGCGCAAGACCCAATGTTGTTTTCTGACACACAGACGTGGTGGTGTGTTGTCATCTGTATCAATGGGTAATGTAGATATTGAGCAATCAGATGCTCTTGATATTCTTGGCATGAGAATTACCTGTGACGTTCGTTGGAACGAGCACTTATTTCGAGTTTCGTAAGAAGCATTCAAGTGCCTCGGCTTTTTAAGACGGTGTAAGGATTACTTCATTCCATCCGACTCAAATTGGAATACAACCCTCATATATGGACCGGTGCTTCAAAGTCTATTTTGGAGCTTCTCGACCGCGTACAGGAGAGGGCGAAGTTCTTATTAATGAGGGTAGGGTAGCCAACTATATCGATTCATTAGAGCATCGTCGCAATGTGGCGTGTGTTTCATTGTTCTATCGGTACTATAACGGAATGTGTTCTAACGAAATTAAGGAACTAATTCCTGGTAATCATATATTTTTACGTAGTACTCATATTTCTCGTAGAGCGCATCCCTTTGTAGTTGATTGTCCAGTGAATCGCACAACGTAATATAGGGAGAATTCGTTCTTTGGTCGCACTGTTCGTTTGTGGAACAATCCTCCTGCGAATGTGTTTTCTGCCATTTACGACATAAACAAATTTAAATCGAACGTTCATAGACACTACTCTATCCATCCTCCTTTCCACAATCTATTTTCATAGTACCAGCACAATGCACTGCATGTGTAGGGCTGGTCTCAGGAGAAAAAGAAAAAGAGTATATATTATATATTTTATGTAGGAATAACTTAATCCTAAGAGAGTACAATTTTAACAACAAATAATTTTTGAATATTGAAATGTATATTCTAGGTACAAAATCCTCAACATTTCCTCTGACTAGATAAACTTATAAAACTTTGATGTGGCCCTATCAATGTTACTCATAGGAGCTACTGGAAACAACATAACATCATGCGTCTAGTCAAAATCAAAAATTTATGAAAGAGATTTAATTCTTTTAAACTTCGAAAATATTTTTTAAGAAAATGGAAGAGATATTTTGATACTCGATTCTCAATTCAAAGGTTCAAAATATCATTATACCGGAAATACAAGTTAACCCTCTAACGTTTTGCCTTAGGGCAGCTATCAATTATTTGTTCACATTTAAGCAACCATACATTTTTTTAATTAAAGTTTTATTACATTTTGTTGCCAAAAGTTCTGTTTATCGTTAAAAATTTGTCTAAATCGAATCAGATAAGTTTTATTTTTTCTGTAAACATAATTTACAAAAAAAAGCAGTCAAAGGGACAAGAAATTATTTAGAAAAGTTTGCTTTTTATATAAAAAAGTTTTAAATACGAATAATCAATAAAAAAATATTTAATGAGTATCTCATTTCCAAACGTTTGATCTCAGCGGAAAATTGTCAACATAACATAATTTTGTATAATCTGTAACTGTAAGCTTGACCGGTTATGGTAAAATTGATCGTATATGCATAATTTTCATTTGGCAATACTACGAGTACATAAATAAAATATAGCGAAAAGACGCAGTTTTCTGGAATAGAAAATATAATTTGGCCAATTGTTGAAATGAACCATTAATTGATTGGATGTGATGAATTCTGATAAAGAAATATCTGATCATAGAAGCGAAAATGAATTTGAATATCCAAGTTATCTAGTTGATGACATTCGTGCTGAAAATACAGCATTGGTTCGAAATGATAAGGCTACAAAAAATTAAAGTTGAAGAGCTTCATCTATGGACTACATACTTTATTCCTTCATTAATTAACGATTTACAGTTGACAAAATCTTCATGTTGGCTGTTTTTAATGGTTCAGGTAGTTTTTTTTTTGCTTTTATTTAAATTTGACTGTAAAATTTGCCTTATATTTTTTTAAATAACATCTATAAAATAAAAATATTGTTACATTTTTACCTTTTAAAAACGTGTATTTATGAGTTCGTAGATTGTAGTTAAAATAAAATAAATCTTGTGTTTGGTTGTAATTAAAAATTCTTTATTCAACACAGTTATGTGCACTACTGCTTGTAATCTTTTAACAGGCAATAACAATTTTTATTCTTAATTACTTTTTCTGTTTACAACTTTGTAAATAACAACAATTACTCGACAGATCTTTCTACTTAAAGATCTTCCAACCCGATCGTAGTTACAACTTAGGATCGATCGCAACCTCTTCAACTCTCTTACACTGAGTTTAAACCAATAACATGTTCGCTGAGTTTACACCAAATAAACTGATTGTTGTTCGCATCGATGTGGCTGAGTAAACAACACTTCGAAAGCTCTCGAACCTCTCGATATTTCAAGTGGATTCTATTTCTTTCTTTTAATTTCTCTTTAGTTCTTTTGCAGCTATGCGAATGTAAACACCTAATTCTTTCAGCTCTTAGTATTTGTTGTTACTTATTTATTGTCTGTTACTCGTTTTCTTTGCTGTTAATTTTTGTTGTTGCTGTGTTATGTTTATTTACTTTATCTCTGCTAATGTTTGTTGTTGTCGGCTCTGGTTATTTATTTATTTTAGCGATGTAATAAATGCAGAGGTGTCCAAAATTATTTCCGTAACAATATGTTGATTGTTTTTGTTACCGTAAACGGTCCAGGGTGCCCTGAGGCCGCCTTTTGCTTTTCTTATCTATTTTATTCAATAATACAATTCTAGAAAAAAAACATGAATTAAATTATTCTTAAGTTAAAGTTGCTCGGATCAACTTTAAGCTTTTGACCGTTAGAGGGTTAAGTGAGTGTAAGAGATGAAACAGAATTGGGTCTTGACAATTTTTTTCAAACAAAAGGACATAAAAAATCGTCGGGAAAAGCAGTCGTGAGATGGGATCTATTTTATTTTGACAGCGTTTTTTCTTATGCCTTCAATTGTGATCACACAATCTGTATGTCTTGTTACAAAACAAACATTAAAACAAAAAGGGCTGTCAGTATTTGAAGTTGCGGCTGTCGACTTTATTATAGGCCATCTTTTTTTTGACACCGTTTTTGCATGAAGTGGCGAACGTATTATGTTTCATCACAAAAGCGTATGTTTTTCGTTTACAAAATGCATAAAATTCAGTGAAAGTACGCAACACCACATACAGATTGTAAGAGCACAATTGTGAGAGTAAGTAAAAACGCTGCCGACGATTTTTTATGTCATTTTGTATGGAAAAAATCGTCAAGCACCAATTCTGTTCCATCTCAGATTCTTGTTATACTGGATAGTATCCATTAGAAAAATAGTATCACATCGCGAGTATTTCTACGACGTTCTTTTTTGTGGCATAGTGTTTTTCTTATACACTTTTTTTGACGCGTAAAAATATCTTTCGTTTTCGTTATATAACTTTAATAGTTGAACAAAATTTTTAATTTTTTTTTAAGAATTGTGTAAAGCTTTAATTAGAGTTTTAAAAAATGCAAAATGCTTAAATTCATCATGTTTGAAAAGGTTGAAATAAAAAAAAAAAAATTAAGAATATGGTTGCACATTTTGTTTTGACGATCACTGTATATGGTATTAGTTTTCTTTGGTGCTTACACAATGGGGTCTGATGTGTTTTAATAGCAGTTACAAAATATTTTGACAACGGTTACAAATTGGTGGTTCAAAATTGATTCCGAACGTCGCCAATCTTATTTATGGAATGATAGCTTGGTTGTGTTTTTCACTAGGAATGCTTTTTTATATACAAATATTCATACAAAATGTAATGTATTGAGATTAGGATTCTTTTAGCATTAGTCGTACTTTACTTCTTCTATCGTTCAACATCATTTCATGAATTTTATCGACTGTTTTAAGTGTGAAGATCTTAACGAAACTAAGGAACACGCCTTTTTATTAAAAATGGAATTAATGGTGTGGAGTTCCTTAAGTGTGTTTTCGTAAAATATAACACCGCTCAAAACAAGTTTTGTTTTCTTTAATTTTTTTTGTGTTAGTGGGTATATCTTTGGCCCTGATTATGAAAAAAAAGAAATACTGGGAGACTGCTAACAACTTTTTAATGCGAAATATGCAGTTCGCTAATTTTGGCAAAATAATACAAAAATTTAATATAAAATTTCTACTGAATACCATCAAATGATCTTTTATAAGATTTCCTTGAATGATTGACAAGGTAGATCTCGTTGCAAACTCCAACAGTAGTCGGCCATCATATGATAAAACCTGATGAAATCTTTCACCCTGCTCCTAGCTAAAATCACACAGATTTTGTGGAAATCGGTCTAAATACAAGTGCAGGAAGTAAAGTTTTACGCTCATGTTGCACCCTTACTAATGCAAGTTGGATGGCATGTGCTCAACAAGCTAGACGTGGTTGTAAGATTGCTTTTTTCCTAAGAAATTACTTATAACCAAGACAAATGAATCCCTGGCTTTGGCTTTAACTTCAATCATTGATTTGACAAAATTAGGATCTTTCACGAGCTACCTCATCTGTAGCCCATTAAAAACACCAATGGCTTGTCCTGATTACACAATTTTATTTTAAAGTATTGAGGAAACTCAGTTTTCACAAAGGATTCAGGTTTTCGATATTTTTGAAAGGTATATTCAACAAAAAACTAAATAAATCTCAGAAAACAGACAACTTTTTTTGTTTTGTTGTGCAGTATAATGATTATTTTATTAAAATTACAATACAATTATAAATTATATTCTAATTTTTATTACTTTTTAATTTACTTTTTAATTTTTACGAGAAGATTGATTTAAACCTCATGCTCTTTCATTTCCTATACCAGTGACCGAATCTTTCCGATAAATAACAGCAGGCAGTCTTCTTTTGTGCATGCGTCTGAATGGTTCATTTCTGGCCGGGGCGCGAATATATAGGTCCATCTGGATACTACCCTCTATGGCTATCTCATTGGGAGTAATAACTAAATGAGCTGGATTCGTATCGTGCTCGCTGTAGTGTAAGTAACAGATTAGAGGCTTTGGGTGAAATCGAACCCATTTCCCACGATAGAGCTTAACAAGGCACCCAAATAATGATTAATGAGTACACAAAGTACTTCTTTTTTCTGATTGCGTTAAAATGAACTACATTGTCTGCGTAAAAAACAAACAAATAAACATGGATTATATATAATTCTACACTAAACCAGTGATAGAAAAATGATTAATCGGATCAGCTGCCTATAAATACAATACAATTAAGTAGAAAAATTCACATAATTGTCAAACTGTCCTCTTAATTACATTTGAGGTGTAGCAAGGAATAGCAAAAGTTTTTAATTGAAAAATATTATTTGCTTTTATTGGAAAATTATATTGCGTTTCGAGAAAATATATGTTTGATTATATGCCTTTAGGACTTGCTCAATAACGCCAGCTCGTATGAGTGTTAATCTTGTAATACAAATTCCAAAAGTATTACTCATACGCAATGTAGTGACTATAGTAATTAATACCCACATAGCAGTAAAGCGTAAAAACGAAATGATTTTGTTACATTGAACGAAAAAATTGATTAAATATTACTGAGAAATCGAACTAAGTAGGAAATCAATAGTTTTGTACATCATTTTTCCTTTTGTGGGTGGTAATTAAATTTTGAAAACTTCAGATAATAAGTAGGGAAACAAAAATATTATATGAAAATTAGATACCGAAAGTTAAAAAAAATTAATTTGTTTCTTAAGTTAAAAAAAATAATAATAAAAAACATACAGTTGCCAACAAAAGTCTACTTGCGGCGACAATTTTTGATGATGATACAGTTTTATTTAAAATCTATTTTTATTGATATAAACCAAGAAAATATTTGTTACAATAAAAACTAAATATATATGCAAGAAAAACATATAAAATCCTTGAAAAAAGTTTACATACGATAAACAAACAGTGGTTTTGCCATTGAAGAATAGCGGTATAGTGCCGTGATTAATGACGCGGTGCAACAAAAAAAAAAATACCTGACAAGTAGTACTATCTTTCTGAGAACAAGGATCTGTTTATGGAAATATCGAAACACATCTAAAATAGCGAGTTACGAGTAAAAACCCGGTTTTTTGGACCCTCGTGCACTTAAAAGCTAATAACTAGCGAAACCAGAAATATGCAACTGCTTGTGTGTTCTCATGCAAGCAATCAAGTGTAATCGTTTTATGAATATTCGTGCAATTTGGCAACAATTTGTTAGTGCATATTTTTGCATATTTTGCTCAGCTTTAAGAGCATGTTTACGATATTTTTTTCGTATTCAAATTGCATTTTAAACCCTTTTAGCGCATATTTGGACTATTTGTGTTCTAAATTATTTGCAAAGCGAGAACAAAATTTTGTCTTAAATTCTGACTTAGTCAGAATTAAATTTGTGAATTACATTTGTGAATTATTTGTCAATTTGAATTTATTGCGTCATCTCTATCACAATTAAGTTTATTACAGCTTACCAAGATCTTAAATCTTTTTTTGGAAGTAAAGTGAAGTAAAAAGTCCTTTACGTTCAAAGTATGTTTGTAAGTGAATGCATAAAAGACCAATTTTTATGGATTTCAGTAGATGAAACAATTGATGCCACTGGAATTACGCGGACGTAGGTATTCTACAAGAAGGTGTGACAAAGAAGTACCAATCTCACAATTCTTAATTAACACATTGATTGGACAAAACCAATCACTTTACAATTGCCGTACTTTTTGACAATTCGTTAAACTAAGGCATATTACATGCATTAGTCATGCATGTTTTGGCGATCAATAGGAAAAGGTGGTCACAGTCCTTGCAAATGTAAAGAAAGTGTCCTAGAAAGTTCCAAATGGAGTTGAAATTTTAAAAGATATGTATCATCCAGACCTCCCATTGCCGCCCGAACCAATTATAACTCGTTGTAGAACTTGGCTTGCGGCCATTAATTACTACGCTTACAATTATGCAAAGATCATAGAAGTACTAATCAAAAAAATATGTAAATCCAAAAACTAAATTGATTTTTATTGCTGAAAACTTCGGTTTCATTGCAGATTTACTCAAAAATTGCATGCCAATGGGCTAACATTAGTTGAGTAGTATGTCATATTAATAAAGATGGTTCAGAATATTGACAAGATGAAGGTTTGTAATACTAAACTTAATATAAAAACAAAGCTAAAACAGATTATAGCAAAAAAAGAGCTTGGTATAGTAAAATTTATATGCCAATATCCAACAAAAGACCTTAGAGCATCTTCTTTAAATCAAGTTCTAAAATGTGATATTAAAGAATTGTTATCCTGTATGTATGACCACATTACATCGGTAGACATTGAAATGACATTTTCAATAATATTTTCAATGTATAAAAATTTGCTCGGACAACAATTTCTATTTGAAAATTTAAGTCAATGTTTTGTCGTTTTTTGCAACAACAACTTAATACCAATAAAAAATTCCGCTCTATTTTACAAAAATTTTAAGTTCTGTATATCGATCGATCTCCATAGAAATTGAAATACAATTTTTGTTTTTTGTTCTATTGTATTGTTAACTTTTTATATCCTACTTGAAATATGTATGTATAGTCTTGTAAAAAACAATAAAAACTTAAGAGAAAATTGAGTTACAACTGAGACACGGTACAGAATTTGTTTGTAAAATAACGGTTCTTTACGAAATTCTCTCGAAATTCAAGCAGACAATTTATAAGATCTTTTTGATAAATATTTAAATATAAAAAAAGAGTTGGATTTTTAACTAAATCCGCCAAATAATTTTTTTTTTGAAAATGCTATAAAAGAAAGCTACTGAATATTTTCTCAAATTTTTTTTTATCAATCCTTCCGGTTAATAATGGAAAATAATTTCATACAAACGGCTGCCTCGGCTGGCCATGCAGTAGCCTACACCATTGGTCCAATTTTTAAGCACATTATCGATTGTGTGCAGCTGTATTTCACCAATGGCTTCACGAATATTGTCTTTTAAAGCGTCAATTGTCTCTGGCTTGTTGGCGTAACACTTATCTTTGACGGCAGCCCACAAATAATAGTCCAACGGTGTCAAATCGCAGCTCCGAGGTGGCCAAACGACATCAGCTCTGCGGCTGCTAATGCGATCTTCAAAAACAGGGCGCAAAACATCGAGTGTAGCTTCGGCTGTGTTGCACGTAGCGCTGTCCTATTGAAACCAAATGTTGCTAATATCCTCTTCTTTAATTTTTGTGAACTAATATTCGTTCAACATGGTCCGATAGTGATCGCCATTGACTGTAACGGCCACTCCTTGCTCATTTTCGAAGAAAAATGGCCCAATTATGTCTCTGGACCAAAATCCGCACCAAACAGTGACTCGTCTTGGGTGTATCGGCTTTTCAATGTGTACATGCGGGTTTTCAATGCCCAAAATGCTACAATTTTGCTTGTTTACATACCCGCCAAGATCAAAATGAGCTTCATATGAAAAGATGATTTTTTTTGGCAAAATCGGCATCTTCTGTAAGTCAATCGCTGGCCCAGATTCCCAGCATTGTTCAAGCGTTTACACAACCATATTCGTTCAGCGGAAGGATAAAACTAATTAGCTGACAAATCAGACATGAGCTAAGTGTTACCATTCACGAAATAAGCACTAGTTGAAGAAAAAACCTTAGATGGCGGACCCTTTATATTGATATAAGTATCCCACTTATTTTTCACATGACTATATATTTAAAGGTATTGAATTATTGAATAAACCCTTTTTCTACTAACAAAGAGATATATTTGTTTTTTTCAGATCATATTCTCTGATTTTTACTGCATATTTTATGTGCAGAAAATACTTTTTAAGAGCATTTTTCTGGTTTTCCTGCTAACAGAGAATTAATTTGTTTTTATTTTCCCTTTCAGTAAGTTTTGTAAAACATGTAGAACATGACGTTTAAGGCCCAATTAGTCTAGAAGTAACGTAAATGGGATGTTGATGAAGTAATAACATGTCAGCTGATTTCAGCTGTATGAGGTAAGCAACACAAAAAGAGAAAAAATTATAAATTAATTCATCCTCTCGTACCAACAATATTAATTTTTCCATCACCATCATCCATTTATTTACTCATTTTATTATTAAATTATACTTTAAGACACACACTTTTAAATTTTTTCTTTATTTATTTCATTTGAGCGCGAATTCTTTGTTTACAATTTTATGTCAGCTGATGTTGTGTGTGAAGTAAAAACGGAGAAAAATTCTGCTGAAAACAGAAACACCATGTCTAACAACTAATCATTTGTATGTATTCTCCATTTAGTTATCGTATCAGCTGACACGTCATGTCTACGTTACTTCTAGTCTGACTGGGCCTTCAATGAACACTTCCGTACTGTATAAACTTATGTGTATTAAAAAAATTACATTTTAAATGGATTCTCTTTAAGGATTTTATTATTTTTAAGAGGTTACATATATGTTTTAAACTCTTTAGCGAAAATTTTCATTTTTTATACATATATATGTATATATATTTCATCAAAAATCAAATAAAAGTAAAGAAAATAAAGCAATTATAAGCCACCTTAATAATGACGGGATAAGCCATAAGTATTTTATTAACATTAACATAATATTTGCTCATGTAAAACCGCAGGATATATATTTAAACTTTAATATTTATACTCCTTAAAATTGTGGTGGTATTTTGCGTTTATATTTATGTTTGTAACGTTTTTAAGAAAACACTTTTGATTTCAGCTAATAATTATTTTTTGGT
Source organism: Wohlfahrtia magnifica (assembly GCA_023159175.1). Classification (NCBI taxonomy): domain Eukaryota; kingdom Metazoa; phylum Arthropoda; class Insecta; order Diptera; family Sarcophagidae; genus Wohlfahrtia; species Wohlfahrtia magnifica. The sequence continues at coordinate 695,510 of JAKWBJ010000189.1, forward strand.
CTAATAAAGTGTTTGATTGATCAAAATTATTATATAATTTTAGAAGTTTTTCACATTAATCAGTTAATTTAGTTAGATATCTAGCAAGATTTATGAAGATACCAAGTTTTACCAATACTAAGTTTTATGAAGATGAGCCTTTTAAGAAAATTACTAATGTCCCCATTAGGCCATCGATTTATTTTATTTTTTATTTTTATTGCACTAATTCATAACTGTCCATAGCTATTATATAGATTTTAAAGTACTAATTAATAAGATTTTTAAATTTTTGGATTAGGAAACTTCGCCGTATTAGGTCAGTTATCATATTGTCAGACATGACTAACATTATATTACACTGGACTAACGTTTTCCGCGTTGGTTGTGTTAAGTACCTATATAATGTATGCCTTATAAGAACAATTCAAAGGAAAGCATTAAAATAAATTATCTGTATTGACTACCAAGTCGTTTAGACTAAGTTCAGAAGCTGCCATTCCAACCGTTCTTTAGATATACAAAAATCAATGTTTACTTTTTATTGGAGGTGCTACACCAACTTATTCAATTTCGCCCATATTTCGACTGATGATGTGTATTAACTACGAGATTATTTAGACTAAATTCAGAACCTTCCTCTATTACCGTTCCAAAGATATACAAAAACCAATATTTACTTGTGTTGGAATGTGCCACTCCCACCTATCGAATTCCGTCAATTTTTTGCTGATTGTGTTGACCACAAAGTTGTTTGGGCGAAATTTGAAAACACTTGCTATTACCGTTTTAAAGATATAGATATACAAATACAAATTTTATATGGGCGTGACACCGCCTAGTTGGACAAGAACCTTTCCAACGTATGTATTGGTTTTTAAATCGGTTTGGTGGTTTTCGAGTTATAAAATTTCAAACATAGAATTAAATGTTAATGTTATATTTTTGGGATATTTTTTCGTGAGCACCTAGAACCCCAATTCTGATTTTAAAAAAGTGTTCAAAAACCTTCCCGGGGATAAACCTGATAATTTCCTACAATTTTCACGGCGATTGGATGTATAATTAATGAATCTATCGCGTACAGACAGACAGACAGACACACATTCGTTTTTATATATATAGATTACATTCTTTTATAATTCTTTTTGGCTTTCACTTAAGAAATATATTCATATTCAGTTAAATATTTTTCACAATATAAATCTTCTTCGAAAGGTGAACGAAAGAGGTAAGAAATTTTAATCCGTATATTGTCATGGACATGTTTTTTTCTCATAGATAAGTCCTTTAAGCGTAAAAAATGTAATAAATACTCGTATATAAATTTTTCTGGGTCTTATTCATACTTTAGATATATGTCTTTATTATGAGTTGGAGTCACTCATTCCTTTAACACTTACTATGGCAAATATTTATAGTTTGGCTAACATATATTTTTTTAACACTACTGCACGACTATTTCTTGTTTCCATATTTTCGGAAATGAGCGTGTGTTAAAAGATTTGTGTCAAAAATAAAGGTAATCATTGATACATTACAAAATATACAAATACAAAATTACGAAATTGCTAAACATTGGTTTTATAAATTTTACTAAATATGTACATATAGCATTGCATGGAACTTAGTAATGATGATCATGAAACCTTCATCATTATTTTTTATTAATTTCGTTTCTATTCAATACAGATGAATAACTACATTATACAACAAATGGAAAACAAATTGTCTGACCATGAATAACCAGAAAATAATTTTTGATGCCCTATGGTCGTCTAACTTCAAAATTCATCAGCATTTCAGATTTTATGGATAAGTTTTTTTAGAGTTTTTTTTTCTAAAATGTTAACTATACCAGCTTTAAGTCAGTCTATGGTAATTTTTTAATATAACCCGTATTTTTGGAGTTATTGAAAAAACAAATATACATATTTTTTTTAAAATTATGATAATTTTGATTTCTAAATATTCACGAAAACCTGGAAGTTTCACTAATTATTCATAAAGTTGCATATAATAGAAATAAGATAAACCATAACTCATGAAAATCTATGGGTAAATACATAGTTTATTCCCAATAAAGTGAAAGTACTAGTTTTAAAAATATTTTGTTGTTGTTGTAATGTATGTAACATCGTATAAGCGATATACAGTGACGAGCAAAAGTGAGTGCATGTTTACGAAACTGATTTTCATCATTTATAAAAACAACGCCATACAAGCAAGTCTAAAATTTTTTATTTTTTTGGTTTTTTTATTTTGTCCGTATTAAATGGAGTAATTAAGCAATAAAAAGTGGGATGAATTCAAAGAGTCAATAAATGCAGATTTTTTGAATTACTATAATATTTAAAATTAATAATTGATTTTTTTGCATAAAAATGAGAAAAATATCTGCAGAAACTGAAAATAGTGTTGTGTGCCTGACCAAGGAAGGCTGTTCTTCACGTACCATTTCCAGGAGACTTGGTATTATTAAAAAAGACGAGATGTGACTTCTAAATCGCAAGTCAAAAGTCGCAAAAAATTATTAACGGACTCAGATGCTCGACTAATGATGTCAAAAATTAGAAAAAACAAGCTGCTAACACCAAAGAATGCTGCTCTGGAAATTAAGAAAAATGTAAGCGAATGGACTGCTAGAAGAGCGCTCCATAACATAAGGTATAACTCAGCAGTTAAAAAAAGCAAACCTGCATTGTCCGATAAAAATGTAAAAGCGCGCTTGAAATTTGCAAAGGCGCACAAAAATTGAACCATTTTTGACTGGAAACGAGTTATCTGGTCCGATGAGTCTAAATTTAATCGTTTCCAGTCAGATAGATAGCAGTATTGCTGGCGTAAATGTAAATGTAAAGCAAACTGTCTAACATGGCGGCAGACACATAATGGTTTGGGGTTGCTTTACATAGTGTGGTGTTTGCCCTGTGCATTTAGTAGATGGTATCATGCGGAAAGAGGACTATCTACTGATTCTGCAAGCCCATTTTCCCAATTTTATGGACAAATATGCTTATCCCGAAAGAGAAAATGTTTTTCAACAGGATGGTCATCCAAAGCACACAGCCAAAATTGTAAAGGAATGGATTTGGAAACAAAATTTCCAACTGATGAAACGGCCGGCACAAAGTCCCAACCTCAATCCGATTGAAAATCTTTGGTCAATCGTGAAAAGACGGCTAGGGCAGTATGAAGCAGCTCCAACAAACACAAAGCAGCTTCAGTAACCTTTGGGATCGTGTAAATGCGGAATGGAATCGAATTTCAAAAGATGTTATCGAAAATTTGGTAGAAAGCATATCAAAACGCATAAACAAAGTTATTTCTAATAAGGGTCTAGGCGCTAAATATTGAAATTAGGTTAACTATTAATTTTCTTGAAACGTGCAAAGTTGAGTTTCGATTTCCTTTAAAATTTTTTGAATTGATCTCATTTTTTAATGTATTTTAACTTCTAATTGTAACAAATAAAATAAGAAATATATAACTAAAAATGTTTTTCAGTCGCTTGCATGGTTTTGTCTTTATTAATGACAAAAGTCAGTTCCGTATACATGCACTCACTTCTGCTCGCCACTGTATATATTTTTTTTAATTCATAAATATCACCGTACGCTCAGTGGAATTTTCTGCAATTACAGGAAAAATTGTTTTTTCAAAACTAGGAAGATTTGCTTAATTGGAAAAAAATATGTATTTACCCATCGATTTTCATGAATTATGGTTTATTTTATTTCTATCATACACAACTTTATGAACAAGTAGTGAAACTGGTATATATTTGCTGCATTCTATTTTTTGTGAATTTTTAGAAATAAAAAATATAATTTTATCAAAAAAAAAAAAAAAAAAAATTTTTATAATATGTTTCTCAACAACTCCAAAAATATGGGTTATAAATATTAAAAAATAATATTAGAATGACTTAAAGCTGGTATAATATGGAATTTTGTTACAAATGGCTTAATCGAATAAGTAATTTCAAAGTTATCATAAAATGTTTGAAGCAGCCTCTTCAAAAATTTCACATTTTACAAAAAAAATTCTAAAAAAACTTATCCATAGAATCTGAATTGCTGATGATTTTTGAAGTTAGGCGACCATGGCAACAATCGATAGTTAAGAGACAAGTGTAATGAAGTTTGTATGTTCACTGATACAGGGGCATACTAACATTTACAAATGTGAAACAGAACATGTCTTAAACAAATATCGATAAAGTTCATGCAAAAGCAATATTATTTTAAATAACAGTGCTGCCACATGTAGGAAAACAGAAAATCATTTAAGACATACTTAAAACATACACAATGATTACATGATTTTACCAAATTGTCAATATTGCTATTGCGTATTAAGTAAATATGAGATGAGGGCGAGAACTACGAAATAAAAATCGTTTCAATAAACAATCTCTTTGTGTTATAGAAGTGAAACAAAATATTCTCACTCATGGTATGAATAAGTCAACAGTTTGTTTTTTGTTCTGATTTTTATTCCAAATAGGGTTTTGGTCAATGAACGTATGAATATGTTTATTGATGACCCCGTTCATGCAACTCTTTAGGGCCTAAGTAAAATTTTCAGTAAAAACGCATAATTGATATTTCATTAACGAAGCATCAAGAAAACAGTAGGATTACATTACTACGTAATATGTTAAGTACGTTAAGCTGGATTCACCCATTGTTTCGGAACACAAATTTTGCTCTGAAACCATTTTTTTTTATATGTAGTTTGACGTTTCTATTTTTGAGAGAGAGAGAGAGAGAGAGTGAAAGAGAGTTAACTTACTTCGGAACAATCTCAGCTTGAATTGGTTTAATTTTAATTTTTGTTCCGAAACAATTGAACTGTGCTGCCAGCTACTTCTATTTTTTAAGCAAAGTTGAACTAAGCTGCCACATCATATTATATGTACATATGTATGTATGTGGGGTGGCATGGTGTAGTGGTTAGAGCGCACGCATAAGAACACAAACGACCCAGGTTCGAGCCCCAGCAGAGAACATGATGAAGAAAAAATTTAATTGAGGTTTCGAATGTTTAATAATAAAACAAAAGGCTTCAACTTCCCTCTAGACAACTCCATCTAAAATCTAAAAAAAAATAATGAAAAAAGCCCCCCTGACTCTTCTCACATACCTCTGCGATGATGAAAAACATCAGACGAATGATCAGGAAAAACACGCCACTTACTGGGAAAAATTACAATGCTTCACCACTACACAAAAAAAATCATATGGAGGAAGCTACAGCGGACTAATTATCTACTTTGCTTGAACTATTGAACTACCAAATTGATTAAAGAAACTGAAACAAAGCAATAGATGTTTTGTGGAAAGCCAATACGCTCCCTAGAGGAGTGTCGGAGAAAAAAATGTATGTATATATGTATGCATGTAAAATACAATACCTTTCACTTGTTTTGCATTGTTTGTTTTAAAAAGTAACTGTTGATTAATGTTATTATATTAAAAATAAAATTAAATAAATATTAACATGGAGTTATATGAATCAGTTGCACTGAAGCTTATTTCAGAAATAAAAAAACCGGGCAGGGAATGCTTGTATGACATGAATAACAAAAGTTACAAAAATAATGATATGAAGCAAGGTGTGTGGTTAACAACAGCAACCTCTATTAAAACCATTCAACCAGTTGTTTTTAATCAATTGCAGTATGCGAATGCCAAGCACTTTGGAAGAGTATGCGTAGCAGGTATAAAACAGCTAAAAGCAATTAATTTACAATTTGTTTTTTACAAAATAACTAATATAGTGTGACACAAAGAAAACAAGCAAATTGCAGCCATCTGCTACTGTGCTGCCAAATTGTAAAACTAACTCGCCTCGTTTACAAAAATATTTCATATGGTACCCTTGTTTTCAGAACAAACTTAAAAAAAAAAATAAAAACAAGAATTTTGTTCCGAAACAATGGGTGAATCGAGCTTTAGAGTGAATTTTATTAGTGATTATTATGGCAAAAAAATATTATATTTCTAAAAATATTATATCTCTTAAAACAGTTTTAGCCTAGTTTTTTATTGCGGTTGTTGAGTTAGGCGAATTTGTATTAAGTCTTCTTCATTTTCAAAATGACGGTATATCTCGAAAACAAAAGCTAACCTAAAAGACGGTTGGCACCAGTGGTTTCAGTGTAGTCGAATTAAGGTTACCCGCCTAGTGCCCGGCTTGTCGTTATTTTTAAATAGCAGTATTGTCAGATGAAGCAGAAATTCGTTTATAAAATAGGTAGAAAATTAAAGGAAGAATGGTATCAGTAATATAACGAGATAATATGGAGAGCGAATAAGATAAAATAGCGAGGTTTTATAATTGATTATGACCTTAACTTTATCATATAGAATTTGCATGTAAAAAAATTGGTAAAAAATGTTTTTTTTAAAGAATCCGAAATAAAGTTTCAGCAATACGACGATAAAACCACATTGCGAGAGGGGACATACATGCTGTAAACAACACAGATATGGTAGATACGCGCTATCCAATTCATGCTAAACATACTCAAAAATTTGCTATTTATCAAGGAAATCAAACAATCAATCGCCTGCATACCTCTGACAACTTCGATATGTGGGAGATGTTCAGCCTTGTAGACTAAGAAACGGAGAAGATTATAGACTGCACAAAACTACCAGGCCGTAAGTAAATGCAGGTATCGCTATTCTACAACGGATTGATGTTGAATAATTCATTGGCAAATGAACATGGGAGAATGCATTAATTTTGTGAAAATGAAATGTAATTTTATAATATTTTATGATAATAACTGTATATTTTGTTTGTGAAACGAGAATGTGAAATATTAAAGTACATATAAACAATACTTATAAAGATATTAACAATATTAATAATAATAATAATAATTTGAGATTACGTTCAATACAACTAATTGGTAGACATTTTATTTTGACCTTTTATGTGAATGGGACGGAATGTTGCTAGTGAACTGAGTGAAATTTGGTAAATTAGACTGGTGTGTATATAGGATTCAAAATTGTAATCTATGTACTTGCTGGGTTAAATAATATTGTATGTTATGCTTCTTTTTAGCACTGTGATACCTTGGATGGACCTGGACCTGGATGAAATAACTATATCTCTGTTTCGCTTTGACTTTTGGGTAAGTGAAAGTATGTTGCAGTTGATTTTAGATATAAGACATGTCATATAAGCGAAGCCATTTTACTGCGAGCGTTTATCAATACGTTGCCTGTGATCATGCAACTTGACATATCCCGATTAAGATATTTTACTAATAAAATTCATTTTACCTTTTTGGTATGTTCTAAATAATGAAAAGCTTCTGCTAATTCATTTTCAAATTTAAAGCTTAAATAATTTAATCTCTACGTTCATAGATGCAATCAGTATGTTACAATTTTATATGTAGCTATGCAATGATATATTGAATAGAATTTTTAAGTATATGTTGTCTGTAATAAAAAATCTTTAAAACATAAAGCGTTATTTGCTTATGTTGTTATAAACAGAAAGAGAAAAAGTCATGCGCTTTACTTTTGTTTTAATTTGCATTTGAAGAGTATTTTATATTTGTTTTAGAACTGGCATTCTAAAAGTTTTTTATTTTTATTTTTAAACAGAGTAATTTAAACAATAACAAATAAATCACACAGAAAAATTACTATTTCAAATATTATATTTTTACATGCAGAATATATATGCAAGAACAACGATATACGAGTATGTACATAAAAGCTCATTTATTTTGAACAACTGAATACTACTCTTAAATAATTCATACAAATACCGCAGGCTATACTGTTATGTGAAAATTTTTAAGGAACTTGTGAACGATGGTCTGAGCGATTCAGAAGTGGTGATTTCGACACAAAGAGAGGCCTGGTCAGTCTATAAAGTTTGAAAATGAGGAATTGAAAGCATTAGATTATTGTCAAACGAAAGAAGAACTTGCTTTATCAATGGGAGTCACACAACAAGCCGTTTCTCTACGTTTAAAAACATTAGGATTCATTCAAAAGCAAGAAAATTTGATTCCATATGAATTGAAGCCGAGAAACGTCGAAGGGCGATTTTACATGTCAGAAATGATGCTTGAACACAACACAAAAAGTAATGTAATTGATGTGCTTTTTATATGGCTGAGTAAACAACACTTCGAAAGCTCTCTCCTCTCTCTTAGAGAAGTTTTCAATAGTAATACTCATAACTAGTTACTAGTTATGAGGTGATACCGCAATTGAAAAACTTTTTTTTTTAAGATGGGATGGCCTGGTATTGAACCGAGAACTTTCTCGTTGGTAGGCGGTAGTTGGTGTCTTACCTACTATACTATAGTAAATATCGATTTTGGTATATCTTAAGATCGGTTAAGGTAAAAGCTTCTGAATTTGATCTAAATGACTTCATAGTCAATAAAAATCATCAAGCAAAATATGGTCGAAATTGTACAAATAGGCGTGATTATTGCCATACAAACTAAGTATTGATTTTAGTATATCTTGAGAACGGCAACAGTAGAAGTTTCTAAATTAGGTTCAAAGTCGTGAAAAATACACATTATCAGTCAGTAACTACGCGATATTGGATAAGTGGGCGTGGCACCTTTCATTCTTACTAAATATTAAATTTTGTATAAATCGAGAACGACACAATTAAAGATTGTTATCTATCCAAATGAGCCAAACAACGGGAATGGTAGAAAGCACACTGAATGAAATCTCTCTATATACATACGTATACTATATAAAAATGAATGTGTGTGAAGACTGTAAACGGCTAAAATGCAGAACCTACAGTGTCATTCTGGAAGGAACAAACGATTGCATTTTGACAGGAAGGGGACAAAGTTAAGAAAATGGTAGAAAGTATAACTAATATAGCATATAATTTAATAATTAAAAGGGGTAGCGAAGCACGCCGGGTTTTTTCTAGTAACTTTATAAAATACTCTACGGTTTAGAGTATCACATAGTCCGGTTAAACCGATTTTAACGTCTTAAATTAAGTATTAGTAGGAAGTAGGAAAATTGTTTCCAAATTTAAGTCTTCTTTCCAAATTAATAATGTAAATAGTACCAAACAAGACATCCTGAAAGTTTTGTTAGCTTTATATTAAGCGTATCTGCAATGTTATATTCCTTGAAAATTCTTAAGACAACGTATAAATAAGAAAAAAGGTTTCAAAAATTCCTAAAATATTAAAGATTTAATCTCCTTAATGTGACTGTATATTCTCTTTTATATGACAACGTTTCTAAAAGTTTTCAGGTATTAAAAAGAAGAAACTTTTCAGAGTCAGTATGATATACATACATACATACATACATACATACAAACATATAAACAAACTTTTTAATAAAACATCCTTTTACAATAATGGCTACAAAGAAAAAGAAATTGATTTTTTTCTTTTATTTCCAATAAAAAATTGTTCGCTTAAAAGTATAGATGAAAACGTGACAAAGAAACGTGGTTGATACTTTTTGGGAAGGTAAAGCCTTTGGAGAGCAATAAACAGTAATAATAAATAATAATAATAAAATACACAGTATCAGGATTCAATGATAAAAGTTTTTTACAGTTTTAAGGCTGCATTTAAAATAAAATATTGTGAATATTTTGAGCATTAGAGTTCTTTATTTACCAACCTTTTTTATAAGACTTGAAAACCATATCAGTGCCTCGTTTCTGTGACTTAAGCACTGAAAAAATGTTCACATGAAACGAAGAAATTAAAACCAAAAATCGTTTCTTCCTTTTTTTTGAGAACTATAGCGTCAAAAAAAGCGTACACCCTTATTCTCTAGAATTTTGTTTTTATTTCAGCCTTTAAAAACGCGATGAATTTAAACATTTTATGTATTTTAACCCTTTGAGAGCATATTTCTAATATCTACCGATACTTAATTTTTTAGCGAAGTAATTTAAAATAAAATTGTATGCCTTTAGATTAGATTTATACTAATTTTGCTGACGCAAAAATTATACTATAATACTATAATTTTCCTTCGGTCATGTGTGATGATTTTTTTGATATTTATTTTGTGAAAAAATACGTGCCTAACTGTTTTAGAACAACTTAAACTTAAACCACATCGTGCATAAACGGGTTATTTCCTTTAATATTTAATACTTTTGCATTCTTTTCCAGTCCTTTACTTACTTTTTTGAACATTTAGCCAATTTCAAACGATAAAAGTATTTAACAGCAAGAGGAATGCAACAAATTCTTGACTTTGATTAGGATGACTTAGTGCTGGGGCAGAATTTGATATTATTATTGATAAAAATTCATGCTGATGAAGCAAATATTTCAGGTAATATTTGTGAAGAGGTATGAGCTGCCTGATAAATTATAAAGTCAAATTTTACAGCTGAAGGAAATAGACTGTACAAGTTCTGAAGTTCTAGAATTAAGGTGGGGTATTAAAAAGTGTACAAGGAATACACTGTGACAAAAAACTGGTGAAGTAGAAATACCTGAGACTTGATACTATTTTTTAAATTTATTGTCGTGTAAAACAAAGAATCTTACGTACAAATAAGCTAATAACTTAGCAAAGTGTTAACCAATTTTAATACCTTTAGCAGATATGAAAAGAAACAGAACATACCTTTAAAATTACGGAAGTTTAAAAAATTATTTAAAAAACTTTGTTTTAATATTTTCTAAATTAAATAAAATATGATAACATATGTCTTAGGAATATTTTATAAGGATGTTTGAAAATGCTAATTTTAACCGTGTACAATTCTTGTGGAAAAATTTCTACCTAAAATGCTTGAATTTTGTTTAAACATATGTTTGTTTAAAAATATGTTAATAAAATATATTTTCAAATAATTTTATTTGAAATTGTAATAATAATAATCAATTTTATTAATTTTTTAACATTTTTGCTATAAAAACCTTTCTGAAGCAATTAATTTTAATTTTTTACCCAATATACCAAAGACTTGAAAACAATATTATATTAAGCTTACTAATAAAAGTCTTAAGCTTGAAAAATACTTTAGAAAATATTGAGAAAGTTATCGTAACAATTGTAAAAAAAAACAAGCCGGAACTCTCTTAAACATATATTATATGTACAAGATTACTTCAGGCTTATTCTGGCAATTGTAGAACAAGCTTACGAAATTAATATTGTTTTAATCTTTATCTAGAAAAGCTTACTTAGCACAATATTTTTACAAACTTCTTTTTATAATTGTAGAATAAGTTTTAAAAATAAGCGAGAAAAACTCGAAATCGACTTTTTGCTCGATTATGATGTAATTCGCCAAAATACATCTTCCCTTAAAATTTTACTCACATTTGTCCAAAAATGACGTATTTATTTATAAAATTCAAAAGACCACAAGTACAACGTCAATAACTCGGTAAACCAAAATGCCGTAACTACGTCATATATTTCCTACAATTTAAAAAACAAAAAATGAAATAGAACAAAGATGCGAAAATCTCCAAGTATTAACTACAAACTATCGGGTGAGCCATTTAAAAGTTTAAATTTACATTTTATTAAAATTAAAACCACTTAAGATATTTCCAAAATTCATTTTAAATATAAAATATCGGATGGGCCGGCCATCTATCGCTTTAAATTTGAACCAGAATCTGTCAATACTTATGTCATTCTATTCTGTCACAAAATTCAGTATATTATCTCCACAGAACGAAATGAATTGATTTACGCTTGAGCAACGTTAGGATTTATTGCAAATTTGTTTTTAAAACAAAGATAAAAAGAGCTCATTTTCACCTCGGTGGGTACGTTAATAAGCAAAATTTCCATATTTGGGGCTCAGAAAACCCAAACGTGGTCTTACAGAAGCTAATGTACCCATTACGTGTAACTGTACGTATTCCTTTGAAAATTATAACTGATTTTTTTGTGCCCGCTGATGTGAACGAGGTTTGGTTTCAACAGGATGGTGCAACTTCCCAAACAACTCATGCCACAATCAATTTATTGCGTCAAACGTTGGATGACCGTTTAATTAGCCGAAATGGTGATGCCAGTTGGGCGCCAAGAAGCTGAGATTGGACACCGTTGGGCTATTTTATGAGGGGCGTCGTTAAAGACAAGTGATGTGCCGACAAACCAGAGACAATTATGCATATGAAGGCCAACATTCGTGATGATATTGCCGAGATACGACCCTATAAACTCGAAAGAGTTCTCGAAAGTTGGTCCAATCGAATGTGGTACTGTGCAGCCAGACGCGGCAGCCATATGAATGAAATAATATTTCATTTCTAATCGGAACAATTGTACTTTACTACAAAAAAAAAAAAAAAAATTAAATAAAATAAAAAAAATTTAGCAAAATTTTCAATCGTTTTTGTTTTATTGCATTTTTAAATTTAAACTTTTAAATGGCCCACCCGATAATAATGCATCTGAAGAATAAAAATCAATTTCGATATACACAACATAGAAAAAAATTAATTTTTATGGATTTCTTATAAATTAAAGAATATTTCGAACGCCACAAAATAAAGTAAAAAATCAAACAAATTAGATTAAATCAATTCCTACATAAAATTGTAACTTCGTATTATTTGTTTTGTGTACCTTTTTATTTTAAATGACACCTCGAAGTCGTTTTGGTATACAATTGATCAACTTGCCTAATGTTTCTGAAGTTTTACTATTTAAAGATATTTTAATGTCCCGAACTGATGATATTTTATCAATAGATTTCAAATTTGATCATCACAACAAACTTCACCATATTTGGGTTTATTATTTTCAAAAATGATCTTACAATGCGAAATATGTATTCAGGATTGTTGTCCTGTTAGAACAGAATCGATCCTAATTTTATTATTTCGACAGATTTCTTAAAATTTTTCTTTAGCATTTACATTAGCTGCGATGTTGCCACCGATTTTTACTGAGTTACTCTTTCTTCTTTTAAAATAGCAGACCTATACCAGAATGATCTCTAAACTATGATTTACATTATACTGAACGAAATTAAGTCTGCCGTGATCACAACTTAGAAACTCATGTGAAAAAGCAAATTACATTACATTTATTGGTTTGTTGGCATATTTTTAATCAAAATTGATTTTTTCCGGCGAGAAAATTTATGGGAAAAATACACCAAAGAGAGTGTTATTCTAGTATTTGTATTAAAAGTGATTTTAAGTCTAAAATAAACAACGCAGTGATATTTATTTGATTAAATTTCAATTTCCAATTTCAATTTTTTAAATTAAATTTTATACTTGATTAACGTTTAAATGTAAATCTCTAATTGCAAATAATACTGCTTATGGTTGGTTTTTATAGGCAGCCGAACAAGGAGCAAGTACCACATTACTACTTAGTATGGTATTAATAATTGCATTGTTTTAATACGCGATATAAAAAAACTCTAGATTTGTAACAAAGTAGTATTATTCATCGACTATTTTTGCGAAATAATAAAGGAAACGCTATTACTTATAGTCAATGTTTGTCATTATGAACAACATCGTCACATTATTGATTGTTGTATTCATGTGTAGCTACGTCATGTTTATAGTATAAACTAAGCCATTTTTGTTATAGGAATACTGCACATAATAAAACGAGTTATAGTACTATTTTACACAAAATAACATAAATGTCAATTCAAAGGAAAATCAGAAACAATTTGATTTTTTTTTGCAACACTGTTTTATCACTCTCATCTATCGTCTATATATTATCGTTTATATTTGATAGTACATGTGTGTTTCAAATGTGTTATCATCTACTTAATATTCTTCCTTAATACTTGAAAATATTTTCAATTACGGTGGTAGAATAAGTAATTACATTAAATTTATTTGATTATTTATGAAGTTATTTTAAAAATATTAAAATTTTTCATTTTAATTCTTATAAAAAACTATATGTTTTAAAACCATACCAACCTGTTTTTATATTAAAGTATTTAAAGTACTTACACTTCCAAATAAACACCCAAAAATAATACAATAATGGCTTCCCTTTTCAAATTTCAACCAATAAAACGGAAAATATTAAAACGTCAGTTAAATCCATGTCAAACTGTTAACCTTCCTTGTTTTATTACAAAACCATAAAAGCCCCAATTGTTTCATAAAAAATGTCCACAAATGTATCTCAACTCAAACTGTTTTGGAAACCGTTTAGTGACAGTTTTCTTTTGGGACTTACACGTGCAAAAAATAGCAAAAAAAAAAAAAAAAATAATAAATACGATATAAAAAGATACATTCCAATTTGAATGAATTCCTTAAAGTTAAAGTATTCGAATATGGAAAATAAAGCAACGATGAAACGTAAAACCTATAAACGCAATATCTCTCCCTTAAACTTAGTAAAGAAAGTGTAGATTGTCTTTTTATTTCCTAAGGACGTATTTTACGGCTTTTGTTTGAAATCAGTGTATTATTTTGAATATTTTCTTTACAACAATTTATTTTTTATTTTAGCATCACTCTATCTAACTAAATGTCGTTTTAAATATTATCATTAAATTTTTTTAAAATTGGCTCATTTTGGCCTTAGCCGCTAAAAAATTTTTGAAAAAAAAATTTTGAAAAAGTAAATTATGTCGAATTTGGTAGATTGGAGAATTAAATTTATTAATTAGTTCGGAGTGACCCAACTGGCCATGGCATTGTGACTTAGAAAGATCTATTGTCTGGGGTCAGAAACGCCAGCGTAATAGTCGGCAGCAATAAAAATCCCATTGAGTCAATACACCTGGGCGGATGACGATCGGTCCAGAAATACTAGTCGGAATAGTTTCGAGAAGAATACGCTCCACCATATGAATGAAAATTCCACAATGGGTGGCCGAAGAACCTTTTCAGGCGTAATAAAGAGCTATATAAAAAAATGGTCTCCGCATGTTTGCCAAATCGACACATTCACTGAGAATATGCTCCTTCTTCTCCTCTTACTTCCTACATAGGTGACACTCCGATTCAGGTACCACATTGAGATTGAAGATGGTAATGGTTCGTCAGGAAGCCAATAAGTTTTCTCATAGTTGCCTTGACCATGGGGCGCAACTCCTCATCAGCAGCTTCGCCTGTCTCAGACCCGGTATTGTACCCAGAATGATGAACGGCGCTCATGCTTCCTTCCATTCATCGATCTTCCCCCTGGCCGTGGACCAGCTAATACCACAGTAAGGCACTGGTCCCACAAGACCAGTAGTCGAGCCTCGCCTTGTTAGTTCGTCAGTAATCGCGTGTAAAGTGTTACTGTCTTCTCCATACCAGTGTGTTGACATTCTTGTAGCACTCGAGTATCAATCTCGAGTCTATATACTCCGAAATAAGGTCCCTTAGTGCCGCTTGACTGTCAGTATACATATTATTAGAAGCGCCGCTGATCCCACGAATTTGCTTGAATCTCCGCCTGGAAACCGCTGGGGCTCTTGCCCATGGATTCCTAGACCCAAAAATCATTCGGCCTTGGGCCATCATACAATCGATAAAAAAGAAACTAACGGTCTAAGAATTATGGTATACAACCAATAAATGATCGTAGAGTTAAAAACCCCGGTCATGCCGATAAGAGCGCGATAAACCCACGTTGCTCTACAAACCGACATTTAAATGCCCATTCAAATTCAGTCTCCTCAGATATTTCATTTCTTTCGATATCACAATTTCAGTTTCCTTCAGTGAAATAGGCTCTAGGATCAATTTCAATCTCCTAGTGAGAGGAACAATTATTGTCTTATTCGGATTGACCTACAATCCTCTGCATCACCCCACGCAGATATCAGGTCAGAGGATCGCTGCAAGATATTCGACAACACAACATCGTATTTGCCAACAACATCATAGTCACATTCATGCAGTCTGGCTAGAAGATCGTCCTAAACTAGGGACCAAAGCAATGGAGAGAAAACTCCTTCTTGCGGTTAGCTCCTGTCGGCCCTTATTTAGACCAACTTTATTACCCAGCGTGGCGGTTATCTCTCGACTAATCAGTATGCCACGAACTCGGGAGACAGTACAATCCACCGTTCGCATTAGCCCTTTTTATTAAGGCAGTTTTGATCCTTTGTAGACTCATCCTTTTCTCTAATATGTAGATTTAGAAGTTCTATGGTCTTCAGTAGGAAAAACGTATGACATGGGTCTTACTAAGACTATCGGGTATGAAAACCACACTGACCCTTCGCCAATCCAGCGGTATATATTCTCAAATGTAGCTCTTCCTCAAAATCAAAACAAGCAGGTCAATGAAAATATCCAGGCCATTCTGAATCAGAGCCGGAAATATGCCAGCCGAATCTGGAGCCTTGAAGGCTCGAAATATTGCGCGGCCAACTTGACTAAAAATTCTCCCAGACAGACTCCAAGACTGTCTGTTCACCATACCCGTATAGTACGAGTAAGCTAGTTCCCTTGCCGTCACTGGGTTTGCAGAGCCGGGAAGTGAGCTTGAAGCAGAAGTTCAAGAGTTTTGCTATGATCTTTCCTATAAGTTCCTTCTGGCCTTTTAAGAAGACTAAGGCCATTAGATTGATACTTTGCAAAGACACGTTGGAGTCTCTCCGTCACCGGCGTCTCCGTGAATTTACTGGTTAGTAGCAATACTCATAATACTGCTACCGCTGTAGAAAAATCCTATTATATTTCATATGGTCTGGCCTGAGATTAAAAGTTATGTACAAATAGTATGTAGTACATATTTTATCTTGAATTCGAATACCCCTAATAAATTAACTTTAATAACTACTTCTGGAATTTACAAACGACCAATCTATTTTGCTTTGTGTTCTATTTTTATCACAACGCAAATAATTGGTCATGATCGAACATGTTTGAGATGAACAGTTTTGTTACTTGCTAATGTATGTATAAGTTTTACATTAGTAAAGTAATAATTCTGAAATCCGATATATTAGATTAATATTATTACTAAGCGTGAGTTTTCTTTTGACTGTACAAAGTATAGTTATATGTAAAGCTACATATTTGATAGGAACATTGTAATTAATAAGTCTACTGCGTTGCTAGTTGACCATGTTTCGACATTCTCAAACATGCACATACAAGAAGAAATAAAATGAAGCAATTTCGAAACAAATCTATTAAATCGAGGACCTCTTGGTTGGTAGTCTACCTACTTTACTACAGCGGCAAACAACATACTGTACCAGTTTAGTGTGCAAAATCTTTGTCGTTCTTAATCTCAGAGTTTTTCCTATCCTTGCCATGTTTACTAAAAGCCCAATGGCCAGTTATAGGCCTATGTGTTCTAGGGAGTTAAAACACTTGCCTTGTTCTTGGACCTTGGAAATATTTCAAGTTCTCCCTGGTTTCACAATACGTGGGTTACTAATTGTACATATTTGCTCTGAGTACATGCAATACAAATCGATTATTTCTTACAAGTGAGAATCTGGTGTCTGATAATGTTCGAAAGTGGTACCAGCTGCTGCAGGGACATCCGCTAAGCAGTTATCTTCAATGTTCCTATGTCCAGGAAACTATTAAAGAGCAATCGTCGAATGTCTCACAATTTCCTTAGGGCATACAATATTCATGACCAATTTTGGATATTTCGTATACACTCTACAGAGATTTTAAGACCACATTTATATATAATAGATTATAATATAATAGATTTATTATATTTTGCACCAATCTTTATGGCCATAATTTTGGCCTATGTAAATATATATGTTCCTAGAAAACCCTACAGCTAACACTTTCATGTTTTTCAACAGTTATATAAAATAATCTCCTTTTTTACCGCAAAGCTTAAAATCTATTTATGATAATTCACTAAAACTGCTATGTATCCGAGCATGCTGGAAAATGGTAGGCTACTAGTTTGAAAATTAATAAAACTTGGAAAGAAAACACAAAATAAACAGAGGTAAACTTTAATTAGATTAATTTGCAAAAATTTTACCGCAGAGACGAAAAGAGTTTTAACCATTTACGATTGGCACCAATTGCTGTAAAACTGTTCATAAAAAGTGGTAATTTCCAAGAAATTCTCAAGTAGACAACCTCATGAGAGTCATCTATTATTGTTGTTTTATAATTTAATTTTAGCTTCTAAGCAAGAACTTTATCTTTTTGCAATTGCTACATTGTGGCGTAGGTTATCATTAACGGCCATATGCAAAAAAATTAATAATGCTTGTTAAACCTTTGTTAAGCATAAGAGGTAAAATAACATACAAGCGCGGTGTACAAATCTTAACGAAACATAGATAAAATTGTTAACGATACAAAAGGACGTTCACACTATGCGCGTAAACATCCCGCCCCCCTTGCAACACTGCAACAAGGGGGGCTAGGGATAACGGAGGCCACACCACCACCTGTGGAAAAAACAGGGTAAATAAGATAGTAAAAAAGGGTACATAGGTTTTGAATAAGTAAATTCAGATCAATAAATTCATTTAACAATTCATCTTGTAATTAAAAAAAAGAAAAAAAAGATATGTATACATATATAGATAAATAAAATCAAAGCTTGGTCATTCAAACAATGCGCCCGGACATGACGTTTATAATAATTGTCGCCGTCTGTTGGGATCCCGTCTGATGAGATCCGGGCTGCAGATGGCTGGATTGCTGCTGTTGAAGTTGTTGGCAGCAGTGATGGTGAGAACCACAGTCGGGGGTACCACGTTTACGACGTCGGCGACGGCTTGTAGGCTTTACTGTACCAGATGTTCCAGAACTTTCGTCAGCACGGTGTGCAGGCTTCTTCTCCGAACGTGAATTCTTATGCCTGTGGAGGAGGGTATAGTGCTCTGACCTGCATTCCGCACATCGCTCACGCTCTCCCATAGACATCTTGCGAAATCTAGGGCATTTCAGCAAGGCATGCTCACTTTTACAAAGACGACAGTCCCGGAGACTCTCGTCACGCTTCGGTCAACTTCGGTTGGTCCAAGAGTCCTTCAACAGTTGGCGGTGAACTTCCAAACGGCGAAATTCGTTCGACATTTTGCTGTGGGATAGAAAAAGAAAGAGAAAAATAAATTAGTTTGTTTCCGAATTGGGTAGGAGAACCAGCTTCACTATTGGCCGGGTGAAAATGCCAGAAGCTGTTCTCACTTCCGCAGAGCGGACTCTCCAGTCGGATCTTAAATGGGTCTTCTCGATTCCACCCAACCGCCATTCACCAGGGGTAAATTATCCTGACGGATAACAACTAAATCACCGACTTCCTTCCAACGATGAACAAATTGAGCACCTTGAGCTTTTGCCACCTGTTGGCAATTCTCAATGAAAGATCAGAGTGATCGGGTTCAAGGGTTCCAGGATAGGCGCACCAATGAGGAAATGTCTCGGGGTTAAAGGTACTAGATCGGAAGGATCTTCGGTCATAGCGGTCAAGGATGTCGAGTTTAGGCATGCTTCAATGCGGGTTAACATTGTCTCAAACTCTTCGAAGGTAAATTTCTGAACTCCAGAAATTTTACGTAAATGACTTTTCACACTCTTTACACCAGTCTCCCATAGGCCACCCATATGCGGAGCTCCGGATGGAATAAAATGCCATTCTACAGGCTGAAAACTGTTTCGTAGCAGAACCATTTTCTTTAATTGGGATAAAAATATTCTATGGTCCACGTCGAGTGCATTAGCAGCACCGACAAATGCAGTCCCAATGTCAGAGTATAAATGGGAGGGACAACTGCAACGAGAGAAAAAACGTGCGAAAGCTGCAAGAAATGCGTCTGTCGACATATCTCCGGTTGCCTCTAAATGTATTGCCTTGGTTGCTAAACAAACAAAAACCAGCACATAGCTCTTGGTGACACGACAACCCCTACCACTGTAGGATTTTATGTCGAACGGACCGGCGAAATCCAAACCGGCATGGGTGAACGATCTAGACAAAGACGATCGTTCAGGGGGAAAAGCAGCCATAATCTGCTGACCGGACTTTTTCCTATAAATGGTACATTCCTTGCAATTGTGGATCACGGTACGAATCAGGTTCTTCAATTTTGGGATCCAGAATTCACTCCGGATTAGACGAAGCATTAAAGAGTGTCCGCCGTGAGCAGAACATTTATGAACATGCTCTAAAAATAATCGAGTGAAACAAGCTGCGTATGGCAGAATCTTAGGGTATTTTTCGTCGAATGTCAGGCCAGCTGATCGAACTAATTGACCGTTACTTCTGACAAAAGCCTGGGAGTCAATAAACGGATTCAGAGTTAACAAATTACTCTTCGAAGAAATAGGTTTGCCCTTCAATAATTGATCATATTCAGGGATAAAGTTCCGTTGACATACGATAATCAGACGATCTCGGGTCAATTTTACCTCCGATTGGGATAAATCTAAAGTGTTATACGAGCATTTGAAATACTGTATACACCTGAAGCAATACGATATTACTCGTATTGCACGGGGTAAATCTGAAAAACGTTCAAGTATGTCAAACGGTGGTTCAAGATAAAACAATAGTAGAATCAGTCCACAGATAAATCTTCTTCCTGTCCAGATTCAGTTGACTACTCAACAATTCTACTATGTTTGCCATCAAAGCCGCTCCGTAAAGTTCCAAACGGGGTAATGTTTCGGATTTCACAGGAGCTACCTTTGTTTTAGACACGAGTAAGTGTGTCGTTATTTCATTCATAGACACATTCCGGACATAAATAGCGGTGCCATATGCCCTTTCAGAGGCATCGCAATATGCGTGAAGCTCAAAAACGTTTTCGGGTAGAAAATTAACCCATCTTGGAATATTAATTTTCTCGATATTCGGATAATCGTTCAAAAATGCTCGCCATGGTACAAGAGTGAGAGGTTTTAAACATTCGTCCCAATCTGTCTTGTCTTTCCATATTTGCTGCATTATAATTTTTGCCACAATAATTTTGGGAGAGCCAACCGGTAGGGTCAAATAGCTTAGCTATCTCAGACAAGACTGCACGCTTAGTAACCAGATCTTGGCATGGCTGCGAAGCTGTCCGTAACAGCATTCCATCGCAAGCACAGGATTTTAGTAGTGCTGGCATCCGAAAATTTTAAGAAGTCTACATCAAGCAGATTTTTACTGGGTTAATCTTCCAAGAGTCGTAGATTATTAGCTGTCCATTTTCGTAGCACGAATCCAGCCGAGATAAGAATTTGAACCAGTTCATTACGTCTCTGGAGAGTGTCTTCTAGCTCATGAGAGCCAGCTATTACGTCGTCGACATACATTTGGGTTTTCAAAATCTCAGACGCCAAAGGACTCTGGGGTTCACAATCGTTGGCCAATTGCAAAAGGGTACGAATCGCCAAATACGGTGCACAGTTCACTCCGAACGTGACCGTATTAAGCTCATAGTCCATCACTTCAGCTACAGGATCCTGGTGGTATAAAATCCGCTGGTACTGGGTATGATCGGGACGAACCAATATTTGGCGATACATTTTTTCGATATCCGCATTAAAAACATAGCGAAAGAATCGCCAACGAAATATCAAGACCATAAGGCCTGCAAAACAGGCCCGGGATATAATACACTATTCAAACTCACGCCATTGGAGGAGGGGTTAGAAGCGTTCAATACGACCCGTAACTTGATAGGTACACTATTAGGTTTGAGTACGGCGTGGTGTGGCAAATAGTAGCCCATCGAACTATTTTCAGGGGCTTTCATAGTCCAATATGTCTCATTTCAAAATATTCGCTAATAACTTTATCATATTGAGCCTTCAACTCTGGATTTTTCAAGAGTCGAGCTTCATTTCTCCTGAACTGGGACAGAGCACTATTACAAGAGTTTCCTAGCGACACTTCGCCCGAAAATTCTCGTCGGAACGGGAGCGAAACAACATAGCAACCGTCGGTCCGTCTATAAGTTGTAGTTCGATAGAGTGAAAGTCGAGTGACCTTTGGAACTTCTTCAAGCTTCCAAAAACGGTCCAGTTGAGTGTTTAATTCAACATGGGTGCAAACGATGCAATAGAGTGATGGTGTTGAGACATAAGAACTTCACCAGTAAATATATTTTTACATCCGTAGTCAATATTCTCGGATATACATTTCCTCCGAAAAGTATATCGACACGGGTACACACGACGTCGGTCATAGTAATTTCGGGAAAACTAGATGTTATCATTTCCGATATAGAACACGAGGGCAACCGTCCGGTAATTTTCTCAACTACGTATGCGCAAATTTTGAGTATGAAATTGGGGTCGATCGGAGATCCGACCGTCAGAAGGCACAGATAACATAGATGATTTACCACCTAAACAATCCATCATGCCAGTCACTTTAGTGGCAGGCGTCAAAAAAGTTGGAATAGCAAGCTTTCTCTGCAACTTCTTTGAAATGAAGGTACCTTGCCAACTAGCGCTTGAGCCGTAGATTTGATACCCTCTATATGCACGACACAAATTGTGGAGCCAAAAGGACTGTGGGGTTAGGGGGTGCTCCCAGTTGTGCAGAATACGTATGGAGAGGTGTAAGTTTTGTCGCAAAACTCTGAATCTTCTTCGAGTCATCAGACGATTTCCTCGGGGGACCAAAATTGAAATTTCCTCGGATATTGGCAGTACTAGGGGTTTTGTTCCAGGTTTGCACGGGTTGCGGGTGAGACTGTCTAACGTCAGATATCGATTCAAGAGTCTTGAACCGAGCTGTCAAGAATGCATCCATATCCTCCCACTTGGAAGACTCTTGAGAATGCTTTTTCGACTGCTCCCAGAGACTTAAGGTATTCTCGGGTAGTTTTGTGGAGCAAATATAGTATATATTTGCTTGTTAGTATTAACATGACATGGTAAAATACTTCAGAGGTCACCTCAAGTAAGGACAAATTAGTTACGCAATCGTTTATGGTGCGTTGCAGGTTCTTAATGTTCAAACCTGATTCATGGGTAATGGGTTTGATACTCAAAAGAGTCCGAAGCTGTTCGTTTATAAGAGCCCTTTGTTCTCATATGTATCTACCAATCTTTTCCATGCAATTGCATAGCCATCATTGGTCAACGTTACCGTTTGGATGATATCGCGAGCATCCTTAGCAGTTTTCTGCAACAAATATTATAATTTTTGTACCGCGGTTGTACGGGGATTATTACCATAAAGGGGATTATTACCATGTCGAGAAACGATGGCCAGTTCTTGTAATCACCGTAAAATATCGGGGTATCACAGGGGGGTAAATTCATTACGGGAGCTGAATCTATTTCAGTCCGACTGGCCAATTTCAAACGCTCCGAAAGATCCGTTATCATTGAAATTCCGCGAGTGTATGTGCCGTAAGAGGTCATATATCGGGCCTTAATTTCCACTATTTGAGTATTTTTAACCTTATTTCTTCTTCTTTCTCGTGACTACTAAGTGAGCCAATCTGGTGGTTCGAGATTGGTATATTGGTAATATATGCCTCGAATTCCGCCAACCGGTCGGCGTTACGGATAAAAGTAGTCACTTCCATTTTCGATCGTAGCTAGTAAGGGGAAATTTTGACAATAAAAATAAAAAATAAGCAGAGAAAATGGAGAGAAAGTTACACGATATATAGCGATTCTCAAATAGAATCTAATCGCGAAATATTCGATATTAAAAAAGAAACAAAATATCGCGATATATTTATATTCCAAAATAAAAAAAAGTTAAATGGGGTTAAAACATTCAAAAATATATATATGGGGGTTAATATTATAATAATATATGATAAAAACTAAAAAAAGGTATAAAAAATAAAACAAAAATTAGTACTGCAATATCAAAAACGGGTACTCGATCCGGGTAAAAATAAATATAAAAAATATTGTTTTTTCCAAAGAAATTTTATTTAAATAGGGGGAAATTTAATTTAAAAAAAAAAATTTTAATTAATTAAAAAAAAAAGAATAATAATAATTTTAAAATTTTAATAAATTAAATTTACTAAAAAAAATTACATGATTAAAAAAATAAATTGAATAAATAATCAATTAACTAATCAATTGTACGTACAAACAAAAGTTGCAGCACTAATTTTTAGCGACAATATTTATTTGTGTATATAAAGAAAAGAAAAAAGAAACAAATCCAATGCACTCTATCATCTGATATTACAGTATATACATAGATATGTGTGTATGTTTATCCTCATCAACCTGTAATACAGCTGAATTATTTGTAAACAAAAAGAGATCTCTATTAACAGAGTAGTTAACAGAGATTTATGTAAAATGAGCGCGAATCAAAATTAAAAGAAATCAAAAAACAACAACACAATGATATTCGGGAACAATTAAAAAAAATGTATATCACTTTTGCAGGAGACGAAAAAGGAAAAAATAAAATACAGTAAAATTAAAAAAATTAGAAATCACGGGTTAAATGATTTTGTATTTTCTCCTCTTCAATTTAAAAATGATATAACTGGGGTGCTATAATTGATCCCACACAAATATAAAAAATCGAGTAAAAAATATTCAATGTTTGCCGACGGCAAATCAACTTTCATTTGCACACCGTTGTTGTTTTTTTAACTTTTTTAACACAAGAAAATAAATCAAAATAAATACCTTTTTTTTATTAATCTAAAACCAAATATGAAAAAAAAGAAACTTGTGCGGGTCCAACTGAAGTTGAATTCGAGCACAGGGGGATCTGAAAATAAAAATATTTTCTTTGAAAATATTTCAAGGATCCGGGGGGTTTTTCATCCGGTTCGAAGGTCCAAAAATGTTTTTCCCTGAAATATTTTCTCCGAAAGTATTGTAAATAGAAAATAAAAAACGGGGTTAGTTTGGGGTTTTAAATATACAATATGCTTTTATTTAGTTGGATGTTTTTTTTTCTTAACCAATTGTACGTACCGTACGTTTTGGGGTTTACAGAGTAAGTAAGTTTACAAAAAAAGAGATAAAACAACATACAAGCGCGATGTGCAAATCTTAACGAAACATAGATAAAATTGTTAACGATACAAAAGGACGTTCACACTATGCGCGTATACAACGTAAATTTAAAAAAGTTTAAAGTAGGAAGCTACTTATTTATTTTAGTATTTAAATTGACATTTAAGTTATGAATATTTAATATAAAAATAAAAATAGAATATTTTGGAATCAAGAAAATTTTTTTCGAGGCATAAAACCTTACCCAAAAGAAAAAGTCATCTTTTAGTAACATGGTGATCCAAGCCAGACCACTGAATTGCCGTTCCAACAGTCTAAAATTAAAATGGAGAATTGTTGGACTCGTGAAACATGTTGAAGCTATGGCAATGAATATAATATGAATGGGACTAGATTTCTCTTACGTTTTTGAGTAATATTGTAGAGTACGTCCTAATTCTTTGAAAACGCCACAAAAAACAGTGTTCTAGGAATATTTAAAAAAAAATAAAAGTTCCTTCTATTTAAGCGAAAAGTGAAAAACTAAGTGCATGCTGATTCTCTTATATCATTGCCATTCTTCTATTCTTTTTGAAATGACTTAACAATGAATAAATGTGTGTTGAGTATTTAAGTTTTTATAGGAATTTTCCTGTTCAACATCAAACCATGCACTTGTTTTTGCACCCCACTGTATGTATATAAATTTTTAAACCCACTTTATCATCCTCGGCATTATTTTCGTTTTCCTTTTGCTTTTAAAACTATTTTTTTTTTTAATTAATTTATTTATTTAAGCACAATCAAAACATTTTTTTTAGTGATGTAGATAAAATCAAAACAAATACACAAAGCTCGTTATTCGAGTATTTATTATTCAACTAAAAAAATAAATTGTCTTAATTTTTTAAGATTTGAAAAATGTTATAGCAAACACATACATAAGTATAGATAGCATTAAATAAAATATAAAAAGATAATGAAAAATTAAGCAGATTTATTAAAAAGATGTAATTTTATATTAAATGAATAGAAATAAATCTGTTCTAGTTCCACTACTCGTAGGTGTGGCATTCGTTTTTTTGTATCGCGGTATGGCCAGCATGAAAACTTAAAATTTAGTAAATCAATCATTAGCTAAAGTATGGTTCTTTCACACGTTTTTTAACAAATATTTGTTAAGCTTAAAGTGTGTGGTAACTAACGTGCATTCAAGTCTACTTTTAGAATTTTTTTTTGCATATGACCGTAAGTCTTTAACTTTTTTAAAGGGTCAATGAATTTTTAAAGTTTTAATCAATATATTTTAATAGAATAGGATATGGAAAATTTTTTTGTTGTTATTGCTTCTTTTAATTTTATTTGTCGGCGATAACAGTAAAGATGGCGCCAACTACAAAGAAATCATCACAAAAGAAAAAGAAAACATAGTAACAAAAGTAACAAAAATAAAGAAAAAGTGTTTTTCTTTTAAGTAAAATACCTAATATAGTATATTAAATAAAAACAACAAATTTTATTCGCAACCCGAGTTATAGCAACAGCAGTAGAATTCATGTGAGAAAAAGAGGTCATAGCAGATAGTAAAAAGAAAACTGTTTATACCACAAAAAAAAAAAAAATGAAAAAAATAACTTCCATTTATATTATTTATAAAATGTTTGTTAGCATATTTGATTATATTTGCAAACGTGTCTATGTTTGTATTTATTTAAGACAATGTGGACAAAACTTTTATTGTAGAAGTTCTTTAAGTTCAATGAACTTTTTTATTTCTGATTTTTTGTAGATTTTAGTTATTTTGTAGCCAAGTAGCTATTTAAGTATAAGTTTAAAGGACAGCTATTATTAT
Organism: Wohlfahrtia magnifica; assembly: GCA_023159175.1. Classification (NCBI taxonomy): domain Eukaryota; kingdom Metazoa; phylum Arthropoda; class Insecta; order Diptera; family Sarcophagidae; genus Wohlfahrtia; species Wohlfahrtia magnifica. Next base: position 722,164 of record JAKWBJ010000189.1, read on the forward strand.
TGTTAAAAGGTGTTATAGTTCTGCCGTGACACGTTTAGGATTTCCCTATAATTTCCCTCACAACTTCGTTGTGCTGCGGAACTTCAGGATGTTGGCTAGTCACTAATGGATAGGTGCCTGTGTGCCACGTTCGAAAATGTCTTAATGACTTTCAGTCGTGATTCATGTCCGTCCTCACAGAATCCGCACATATAATTTGAATATACTCTCATTCTATGCAAATGTTAATTTAGTTTGTTCGAATAAAAGTGAAATAAAACTCTTCCGTTTCGCAAGCAAGTGTTTCTTAAAAATTCATTCTGTACTGGATTTTTTTGCCACAATAGTAAATAAATATCTTATTCTTAAAATATTTCTTACCTACCATAGCCATAAAAAATGAACCATTTACTTTTGTCAGAGTTAGTTACCTGCCTTTATGGGTTATTTTACCTTCAACTTATCTGACTTTCATTTCAATGCTTAAAATGTAAAATTAGTATCCTAAAATTTTTTTATAACTTTTTGAAAATAAAAGTAAAAAAATTTCCACTAATTTTGCAATAAAAAATGTGTTCGCTAATTTTGGTCAAAGTTAGGTACCTGCATTGAATTTTTAACAAAATCAGCAATAGCCAACCGATTGTCATGATTTAAAAATTGCTCTAATTTTGCGCGAATTTTTTTTTTTTGCTATTAAGTTACGAATAACTCTGAAACTATTGAAAATACAAAAAAAATTTATTAAGTTGATTTATAGGAAATTTCATTCATAAAAATTTGGTGGTAATTGCATTAAAGTCGGACAAGTTGTTTTCAAGTTATGGTTAAATATATTGAACTAACTACCATATTTTGGGCGATAAATTTGCCACACCCATAAAAAAATTTAAGCCCGATAGAAAAACACTGAAAACGGATTTGATTGATTTGTAGATTAGTGTAGATTTGTAGATTAATGTGTCCAAAGATTTATTTCTATTCGAATAAAAATTTTACTACTCTCATGGACAATTTATCACAAATAAGGCCATATGTTACTTTTATATGTCGACCAAGTTTCAGAATAAAATTTCTAAAAGTCTAGTGGATAAGTTTGACAATCTTAACCAATTAAATTTTAGTAATAGCTAAGCCCCAGTGCTAGTAAGTATATTAATAACGGATGATTCATTTTTGCTATTTGGTTTTGCAGTGTATATTTTTCAGGGTTGGACCAAGCCACAGGGTTTTATTTGGTGTTTTTATAGGTTTTATAACTGCTTCCAAATTTCGTTTAATTCGACAATATTTTTTGTTTGTTTATATAATCACGTTGTTTCAGTATTTATGGTGCAATTTTGCACTCTTGGTGGGATCAAGGCGGCATTGTGGACTATGAGCTGCGAAAACTAGGTGATCGTAGCAGACTGCAATTATTTCGGCTGAATTATGAGAAAAAAGGCCGTAATATAAAGACAGACACGATTAAGTTATTCTTTTGCAAGAAAACGCCAGGCCTTATGTTACAAATGTTTTAAAACTATTATTAGAAACGATTAAATGACGCATCCGCCGTATTCTCCAAATATTGCTCAAACCTCTATACGGGCTTTCTTTACATGGCATTTTGCTATAACGCAGGGTTGGCAACTGGGTAACCCAATTAAACCCAACCAGGTTTTATTGGGTATCATAGTTAAAAAATCCGGCTGAGTTTTTTAATTTAAAGGTCTTCATAGTTTATTTACAACAAAAATATTTATAATTTACGTATTGGAGTACAAATTAATTCGATTAGTTTTTTTTAGCTCAAAAAAGAATATGTATTAGCAAATTTGTCAAAATAATAATTTATCAAATCACTGATTATATCTTTTCCCCGCCTCTGAGCTAATTTCCAAATCCCATCTCGGAAAAATTTCTCGTCTTATAAGGCGCTATAATTTTTTAAGCCGATTTTATATTTTTTGAAAGAAAGTGAATTGATGACATGATTACAAATAAACTCATACATCTTTATATGTCATAGATAAGTTATGAAAATGTAGGCCGTAAAGCGAAATTCGAGATGAATATGTGTTGCATTTTTTTCCCTTACACTTTTTGTTAAAAAATGGCGAATTTATGTTTTTTTAGCCATAGAACGAGGTAATTTGCGCCGTAAAGCGAATGTTTTTTAACAAAAAATGTAAGGAAAGCAAACGCAACACATATTCATCTCGTTTAAAGGCATTTCGATTTACGACCAATATTTTAAGAAACTGTCTGGGCCTTATAAAGATGTATGATTTTATCACTTCCTTTGAAGAAATAGAAAAACGGCTTTAAGGTTGGAGAGCCTTAAAAGACGAGAAGTTTTTCTGAGACGGGATTTGGAAATTGGCTTAGATGTGGGGAAGAGATGTAAGCAGTGATTTGATAAATTTGTTATTTCATTATCTTTTTTGAGGTCAAAAACGGAACAAATAAATTTGTAGTCCCAATACGTAAATTACACTTATTTTTGTTGTAAACAAACTATGAAAACCTTAATAAAACCAGGGTGCGTTTTTTTAAATATAATACCCAATAAAACCCGTGTGGCTTTAATTGGGTTCCTAGTGGATTGCCAATCCTGATATTTTTTTAGTGCAAAAACCAATTCGTGACATGTGGCAATGCCAAAAATGCTAAGTAAGCTTTTGCCATTTTACCACGAATAGACTAATAAATGAGCAACGCTTGCAAATGATTTAATCAGAATTCGTGCTGTGTGAAAAATGTATTTCGTAAGTTACGTCCATTTTATTGCGACGAAGCTTATTTTTGGATCAGTAAGTACGTTTACCAACAGAATTGCTGAAATTGGTGTAAAGAGTAGCCAGAGGCAGATCAAAAGCTGTCAAATGCACTGTTTTGTGCGGTTTGTAAGTCGGAGGCGTTGTTGGACCGTACTTCTTTAAGATCTATCAGAACTACTACTATACAGTCAATGGAGCAAGGTACCGTGCAATGCGAGCGATTTTTTTGAGCAAAATATAAGAATTTATCATGGTTGATAAGTGGTATCGACAATACAGTGCCATATGCCACACGGTGGGCGATACCATGAATCAATTGAATTAATAAACTGATGTTTTGAAGCAATCCATTGGACGCGAAGATCCTGCGACTTAACTTCACTTGATTATTTTTTGTGGGTATACATAAAGTCTCTACAGCCTTGAAAGACAACATTACAGCAGCTATTGGTGAGATACCAGCCGAAATGATGGAAAAAGTATGCCAAAATTCAAGTTGACATATGAACCACTTGAGGGCAAATATTCATATATCGCATCAAATAAATATTTAATTTATTTTTGGAAATTTTCTGTTTTTGTTTTTTCATAGTAACGTATGAAAATAGAATTATAAAAGCTCCTTGTAAACTGAGGGAACATTTTTTTGGACTTTCGTAAACCAATTTGTTAATTGTCTTCATCTTAATCAGATTTTAAAATATGGTTTAATATTTTATTTCATAATATAGGGTGAGCCATTTAAAAGCTTAAGTTTAAAAATGCTATAAAACAAAAACGGTTTGAAATTTTGCCAAATTTATTTCCGGTTAGAAATGAAATATTATTTTATTATATGACTACAGCGGCTGTCCTCACAGTATCCCATTCGATCGGACCAATTTTCGAGAACTTTTTCAAGTGTGTGGGGTCTTATCTCGGCAATGATATCACGAGCGTTGGCCTTCAAATGCTCAATTGTCTCTGGTTTGTCGGCACAACACTTGTCTTTAACGGTGCTCCACAGAAAATAGTCAACGTTTGCCCCAAATAATCGATTGTGGCATGAGATGTGTGGCAAGTTGCACCATCCTGTTGAAATCAAATATCGTTCACATCAATACCATGAAGAACTGGCAAAAAAAAATCAGTTATCATGGTGCGATAGGTGTCTCCATTGACTGTAGTCGTTGCATGGTCCTTATTTTCAAAGAAATATGGGGCAATGATACCTCCGCTCCACAAGCCGCAGCAAACACTCACTCGTAATGGGTGCATTGGCTTCTGTAAGACCACGTTTGGGTTTTCTGAGCCCCAAATACGGCAAATTTGCTCATTAACGTACCCACCAATATGAAAATGAGCTTCATCCGAAAATATAATTTTTTTCATTTTTGTTTTGATTTTTTTTCAATTTGCGACCAATTGTCTTTGTTTTGGAAATTAATTTCCAACAAATCCCAACGTTGTTCAAGCGTAAATCGATTCATTTCGTTCAGTGGAGATAATATACTGAATCTTGTGACAGAATAGAATGACATAAGTATTGCCAGATTCGAAATAACCGCTGGTTCAAATTTAAACCGATAGGTAGCCCACCCGATATAAAAAGTAAATTGTCTTAAGAATAATCTAAAATATACCCTACGTCGTACACGGAGGGTTGGTTAAGGTTGGAGAGTGGGAAACAAAAATTTGACAAAAATTATTCGTATCTTTCATGAGATCGAAATAAACTCAAATTGGTTATTAAGTGAATTTTGCTTTCATTTCCTATATTTTAAAATGTGAAATCAACGTTTGTCGCTTCTTTCTCTTTTGTAAACAACAAAGCCTTTCACGTAGACTTTTCTAAATTTTTTTATTTTATTTTTTTAGCAAAAAGTATAACTTTATTCGAGAGAGAAATGAATTCAAGAGCACTGAGGCTTAAGAGATTTTTCGCTTGTGAAGCAATTATAAACGTGTAAACAAGTACATGATGTATTACAATAAAATAAAAATACACAAAAAAATAACATCAAACTGTGTGTTTTGTAATGAAAAAGTCCTTAAATAAAAAATAAAAAATAAAAAATAAAAAAACGCAAAGAATTTCTTTAATTTTCTTTCTAAATTTAAACTTAAACATCTGTTATAAGGCATTAAATGCGTAAGGCATCACGTATCTATATAGTGAGGCACACAAGTGTCACACTTTCATTAAGGCTACCATATGTATTCCTTAGTATCTTATTTTGATATATGATATATTTTGTTGTGTAGTGTGTTGTGTCTGTTAACACCGTATCTTTTCTATCACTCATACGAGTATGACTTCACATATGGATTTTATTTGTTTCTTTAAGAAGACTTAAAAGGAAAAATATTAATTTCCTTTTTGTGACAGAGAAAAAAGAAAAGTAGGAAAAAAAAAATTCAAATTTCTTTTGTAATTATTTTTCGGTTGTAAATTTTCTACATGAAAGAATACACAAACATTCTGATATAATTTATTTCCTTTACTTCAAGCGTACAAAATACTGCGAAATTATAGCCTCGAGAAAGAAAGGAATCATGACACCGAATGCTTATGAAAATTAAAGCAAATATGTACTCGTATGTGTCATAATTCGCGTATTTAAAAAAATTGCCTTTAATATCTCGAGGGGTTTGGCATAAATACTATTTGACAAAAATAAGTAAAACTATATTTCTAGGAAAAAATCTCTCGCCTTTAAGTAAAACTATATGAAATATAATGATTTTGGTGCGCTGAATTTAAATGAGTTTTCAGTTTTTTTCCATCGGGCTCAAATTTTTTTATGGGCGTGGCAAATTTTTCGCCAAAAATATGGTAGTTATGTCAATATATTTCATCATAATTTGGAAACGACTTGACCGATTTTGATGCTGGTACAACCAAACGCTTAGGAACAAAATTTTCTATAAATCATCTCAACCTTTTTTTTTGCATTTTCAACAGTTTCGGAGTTATTCACTACTTAACTGCGAAAAAAAAATTTTTTTTTGCGCAAAATTAGAGCAATTTTTTTTGGTCAGTAATTCATAAAAAATTTTTCAGAACGAAAATTTCAGATGTTAAGCACTTGAATTAAAGCTTAAAAAGTTGAGAATAAAATAAGCTATAAATCATGAATACCGGATTGTTTTTTATCGGTTGTTGAATTTATTCGAAATTATATGCAGGTGTCTAGCGAAAAAATGTTTTCTTGCAAAATTAGCGCAAAATTAGAAGAAATTTTTTTCTTTTATTGCCTAAAAATTTTCAATATAAATTTTACATTTTAAGCATTTCAATGAAAGCCAGGTGTGGGTTGAAAATAAAGTAACCCAGTAATGCAGGTGTCTAACTTTGACAAAAGTAAAATGTTCATTTTTTATGGCTATGGTAAGTCAAAAATATTCTAAGAATAAGATTTTTTATTACTGTGGTAAAAAACCCAGTACGAAATGCATTTTTGAGAAAGATGACAAAATATTTCGCATTATTCAACACTTGTTTGCGAATACCCAAAAGACAAATCCTAACCAATATTTGATTTTATCAAAACCAAAATTTAATATTGAACAGTGCTCTAAGGACTATTTTCGTTTTATATATATTTATATTATGGTAAGTGTTTTACAAAATTCATACATAGATTTAGCTCACTTATAATAGATTTTTGTTTTAAATTACAGTATGTCAAGTTCTTTGACATGTAAAAATTCTCCAGATTTGTTTTGCTACATCTGTGGGGAATTAACTCTAAGTTACAACGCCATACAATAACTTCCTAAATTAAGAATTCTTATAAACATCACTTTGGATGTCTTCTCGATGAAAGAAACAAATATTGGCTACCAAAAATATGATGTAATACCTGTGCAAGAGCTTTAAGTGATTGCCTTGACCACGATAGAAAGATCATGTCATTTATGAAACCAATGATATGGAGTGAAATACAAAATTACGAACATGATTGTTATTGTTATTTACGAGAAAAAATTAGAACAGAATCATATATCATCGAAACAATATTGTTTCTTTACCTTCAATGCCTCCTAAATGTCATGGAATGGTTAATGAAGAAGATGATATTTCTGTTCGGAGTGAAACCAGTTGCGCGTCTGTAGGTACTTCTTTATCTGCATATAGAAGTCCTTCGAGAAAAGGTCATTTTATAAACTAGATAAACCAGTGTGACCTGAACGATTTTGTTCGAGACTAAGAACCCTAAAATCGAACTCAGAACTTTTTGCGTCAAGATTACAGCAATGGAATTTGTTAGATAAGGACACAACAAGATTTTCTGGCCTGTTTCAGCAAAGATGGCGATTTGGTATTTTGTAATGTTGCGGACTGTTACGAAAACTGTATTTCCCTGAAAAGTCTGAGGAATGGCGACTCTGTACTGATATTCCTCAAAGAAAAACATACATATATGCGTATGTGTTGTCTCCAACCAAACATTTCCTTTCATTATATTTGTGTGTTGCCTTATAATGTATTAGAAATTTTTTGATAAAGTTAGGTACCTGGCCTTTAGGTAAAGTGTAATGCTTAAAATGGAAAATTTATATTCTAATAACTTTTTTATAACTTTTTGGAAATATAGGGAAAAAAATTTCCACTAATTTTGCAAGAAAAAAATTTGTTCTTTAATTTTGATCAAAGTTAGGTAATTTCATTTAATTTTTAATAAAATCAGCAATAGCCAACCGATTCTCATGATTTAAAGCTTATTTTATACTTAACATTTTAAGCACTTAAATGCTTAACATCTAAAATTTTCAATCTGAAAAATATTTTATGATTTTTTGAACAAAAATGTTGCGGAAAGTTTTTTTTTTGGCAGTTAAGTTGTGAATAACTCCGAAACTGTTGAAGATACACAAAAAGTTGAAATGTATCAAAATCGGTCAAGTCGTTTTCAAGTTATGATGAAATATACTGACATAACTACCATATTTTGGGCGAAAAATTTGCCACGCCCTTAAAAAAAAATTGAGTTCGATGGAAAAAAACTGAAAATGGATTTAAATTCAGTGCATCAAAATCATTAGATCTATTCCATATAGTTTTATATAAAGGCTTTTTTTGCTGTAGACTAGTGTCATTAACATCTGTTTTATTTCATATCTTAATTTTCAACTTTTTGCATACAAAAGTTTGCATGCAAATATCCTGAAATTTATATATATATGTATACATTCATATAAATATACATACTCGTATATATATTTTTAATTTACTTGTGTTGTAAATTTAATAAAATATTTATTTAAGTTTAAGTAGTTTGGGAGTCAATTAGCTTATGCAAACTTTGCTTGCAGCTTTTGTTAAGAAAAAGGCTTTTTGTGTTTGTTTTGAATTTATTGTTTAAGTTTTAAAGTGTTTTATATGTAAATTTATGATGATTAACATAAAAGTAACTTAGAAAGTTGGAGAGAAGTAATGAAGTTGAAAAATGTGAAATATAACAGAAACTATTATAGAAAATGATATTTTGTAGGGCTGTTGCGAATAGCAGCTTAGCAAATTCGAATGCGAATAATAAATTCAGATTTTTGCGAAAGCGAATATCTACAACACACTTTAAAGTTATAAGAAAATATAACTTTTTTAGTTTTATTTTTGTGACTGAAAAGAATACAAAAAAGTTGCAAAAGTGAATTTAAAAATTATTTTGAGCGATGCATGAATGCCTGCCTTTTACTTTTTAATGATTATTATGCTTAAATGTTGCCCGTGGCTACACCATTGACGATACGTTTGTGAGCTCTAATTCCGGAATACTTTTTCCAACTTTTCGGCCGGTATCTCACCAATGACAGCTGTAATTTTGTCTTCCAGAGCTGTAATTGGGGCTGGCTTGTACCCACAAAAAGTAGTCAATGTGGGTCAAATCGCATGATCTTGGCGGCTAAACTCACTTTTCAATAGGTTCATGTGCCATGTGACATGTGACATTGTCTTGTTGAAACCACGTGTCAACCAAGTCCAATTATACCATTTTTCCGTTACAAAATCGGTGTGATCATTGTTTTTGAAGAAATACGGTCAAATGATACCATCGGCCCGCAAACCGCACTAACCAGTGCATCTTTTAGGGTTTATTGACACGCTTGAAATACCAATGGCTGCTCTTCACACCAAATTGGGCAATTCTGTGCGATAACATGCCGGTTGAGATACAAATTAGAATCGTCGCTGAAACAATTTTTCACAGAGCACGCAACACATTTCCCACAGAGAGCAAAATTTTTTTATAAAATTCATTGATTGCCAAGCATTTTTGCATTGCCTTTTATCTGAAAACCCAAATAGCAAAAATATTACCCGCTATGTGGCATAAGCACTATAACAGATCTCTTATAATATGATATTGTACCCAAGTTGTTATCTTTCCAAACGGCCACCGATCACTCGCTTACTCGCCCTCACCCTACTGTGAAGGGCTAGTCCCCATGGCGTAGAGACACATACAAACTAAAGCCCGAACGGTAGCGAATGAGAGAAAGCAAGCAATGGCAATGAAAACACGAAACAACTACAGAACTCAATCACAAGCTGAACCCAAAAATAATTAACATACTCAATACAACAAAGAGATCAAATGTAAAATAAGGCAAATAATGGTTGGTTTTTACCAACTTTTTTTCTGGCAACACTGTTTTTGGCAGCTCAGCTGTTTTCGAGTAGCGTGTTACTGTCAAACATGTTCAGTTTGGCCTATAATTTAACCATTAATCGAATTACAAACGAACAACGCTTACACATCATTGAATTTTACTATCGAAATTCAATTGGATTGAGATTCACTTTTTATCGGAAAATTGTGTTCAGCGACAAAGCTCAATTCAGAAGCATTGCAAGTACTGCCAATGCATCCCGAAAAATGCAGCGTTTGGTTGGATTATGACCGGTGGCATCTTTGGAGATTACTTTTCAAAAGACGACGAAGGAAGGTTACTATGAAAGGCGAGCGCTATCGTGCGATTATTTAAAATTGTTTTTACCCAAAATGGAAGAGCTGGATTTGGTCGACATGTTGTTTCAACAAGACGGTGCCATATGCTAATCAGCACGCGAAACAATGGCCCAATTGAGAGGTGAGTTAGATGAACACTTTATTTTACGTTTGGGGCCCGTCAATAGGCTGCTTATATCGTGTGATTTAACGGCTTTTTATTTTTGTGGGGTTATATTAAGGATTATGTCTATAGGGACTAGCCCGCAACGGTTGACACTCTGGAAGCAAATATTGAAGGATTTATTCGTGAGATGCCGGACGATATATTGGAATGGGTATGCCAGAATTGGACCCACCGTATGAACCATTTGAGGCATAGTCGTGGTCAACATTTACATGAAATCATCTTTAAACATTGAATTATATAGACCGTTGTATCCACTCAAATAAAGATTTCATACATTTCTCGAAATTTTATGTGTTTTTATTAAAATCAAATCAGAAAGCTCTTGAAAAAATCACTCGATTCACATATTAGTGGTTTATTTTGTAAATCGCTTAGGTGATGGGTTGCGTTATTTCTATACAATTTGCTTTCGTTTTAAAAAGAGTTTTCATATTAACAACGCAACGTATTGTTACCTTTAAACCTTTGAGTTTTTTTTAAATTGCATAAAATAAAATAAATGCAGCGAATTTAATGTTTTACTTTATGGGCTTTTATTTTCCACACTTTATTTCTTTACAGCAATTTATTTAATTTCTACTTAATACACAATTACACTCTAATTTACGCCTAAGCACGATTTTACTTTGGCTTTTAAGTTATAACTTTACACAATGACTTTCAAACTATAACTGAACTAACTAACGCATAAGGCGCCGCCTTTTATATACAATTTAACTTAATTACGATTGTTCTTGTTCTTCATACAATATTCGATTCATTTCTATTAATTTCAATTTTAACACTCAAAATCGGTACGGTAACACCGTTCAATACACAATTGGTAACACCATTAATAACACAAATTAGGTATGGCATTAGCACGGTGGCCTTGACTCAAATCAATGGAATAAAATTACACAATACAGTCTTATAGCTAAGTCTACTACTGCACTAATTTAGTGTGGCTTTCTTTAGACTTATTATCCCATAATTTAAGGAAAGGAAATGAATTCGTAGAGTTTGTCCTGCTAAGATCAATGTAAGAGGTCGATAATGGGATGATAAAATAAATACACAAAACTGCCCTTATCCGCTGCAAAGTAAATAGTTTCACCAAGTACATCTAGTACGATCTAACCTAGTCTAGCCTCATACAAAGGAAATCTATCAACATACATACAATTTCCCGTTAATCCTCTTGGAAGCATTTGGCTTCTACAAATCATATCCATCTAACACGGTTTACTGCTGTTGACTTTGCCTCCTCCCATGTTAGGTTGTTCTGTCTCAGTTCTTGGATAATTGTGCGTCTCCAGGTGCGTGGTTTGTCGACCACGATTTCTTGAGCCTTGAGGATACCACTCGAGCGATATTCTGGTGATACTCTCTGAACTTTTTCGGATGGTGTGATGAATCCATCCCCACTTTCTTTTCCTTATCTGTTTCAGTATGGGTTCCTTATTAGTCGTGCTCTATAGTTCTGGGTTACTTACGGTGTTAGGTCAGAATATTCTGCGTATGATTCTGAGGCACTTGTTAATGAATACTTGGAGTTTCTGTGTAATGTTATTCGATACAAGCCAGGTTTCACTGCCATACAGCAGTACTGATTTAACACATGAGTCGTCCAAATGCCGCTCTCGCTTTATTGAGCTTGTTATCTATGTTTGTTTCTACGCCACCGTTTGTAGTCATTGTACTTCCTAGATAGCAAAAAACTCTCTACATACTCGACTGGTTGACCCTTTAGCATGATGTTTTCCGTGCTCGTATTGTTTATTCTCATGGCCTTGGTTTTCTCGATGTTTATCTCAAGTCAAACACTACGAACCAATCTTTCTACTATTTTTCCCAGTTTCGACTGCATATTGGAAATCTTATGCGAGAGTAGACAAATGACATCTGCATAGTCCAGGTCTACGAGTTGGAGTGAGAGACTCCATGTGATCCCTCTTCTTTTCGAACAGACTTTGCTTATTATGTCATCCAGCATGACAGTGAATAGCTGAGGTAATAGTGGGCATTCTTGTTTTACTCCAGCACTGGTGTGAAATGTTTGGCTGATGTTCCCGTTGTGAATAACTTAAAGTTCTGCATCCTCATACATCGCTCTGATTATTCGAATTATCTTCCGTGGTACTCCTTTTGTTCTTTGTGCTTTTCATATAGCCGTTAGCCTGATGGTATCAAACGCTTTCTTGAAATCGACGAACAGTAGATACAGGGGGGGTACTACATATATTGTCTATTCTGCTCTGAAGTCTCCCCTGTTTTATGACTGCAAGTATTTTATATGGTGTTAAATAGAGTAATTTCGCCTTAAGTAACGTAAAAAGAATAATAAAAACTGCCTCTGCACGGACTCAATTGTATCAATACGATACAGATATGCTAAGACTAAATGAAACAATTTACTATAAAATATTTTAGGTTACTTCTTTGTAGATTGTAATTAGTTGAAGAACCAACATCACAAGCGTTGTTTACTTCGAATTATCATAAAATCCCAAAAAGTTTAGAACAAAAAGTTTATATGCCTTTTCTATCTATAGGAAAAAATATACAACTTAATACTTATGAAGGTGAGTGAGTATTTAAATGGATAAGTTTGTTGTGTGGAATATTAAAATGTTTGGCTTGGTACCAGCTTTTGTATGAATAAAAGTGTATGAATAAAAAATATACATAAGTATACTTTTTGTTGCTTTTGCTTCAATAACTTGTTGAAATATTCTGCAAAATGGCATATTTTTTCATAAGAGTATTAAAGGAAACTTAAGCGCATGTCCTTTAAAAGTTAAATATTTGCGCGTTTATACACTTATATCTAAACTTCTCTTAATTAAAGTTTTCTCTCTTAAATTCGTTAATAAATCCAAATAAAATACTTACAATATAATTGAAATTTTAGTTCATTTGTGACCTCCGAAGTGTTCAAGACAATTTTTTTGTTTCAATTAAAATGTAGCAATTTCGCCTGAATGTGCGGAATTTATGTAAAATTTTTGGCCGAATTTATTATTGTAGACTTATAAAATAAATCCGAAAATATTTAAAAAAGATTTATATTATCTATTTAATATTAATAAATTACATTTAATAATGGTGTTTACAGTATATTACTAGACCTATCTTTAATTATGTATAACTAGATTGTTATCGAAGAGCTGATTGCAATTTTTTTTGATTGAAAAGAACCTATAGTTTAATGCCGGCCCGCACGGCAAATGCATTAGAGAAGTTTTCAATAGTAGTAATACTCATAACCAGTTATGAGGTGATACGGCTGCTGTTGAACAAACGTTTTCTTTTTTCAGACAGTCTGGTCTGGGGTGTCTTAACTACCATACCACAGCGGCACACATTAATTCGATTAATGTCGCCAAATTGTCCTTTTGTAACTCTGAAATTTATCATATTGTTGGAAAAAATTCGTGCTATTATTTTGGGTACCTTTCATATACTCGTATGTATAATTTTTATTTTTTTTATTTTTTCAATAAGACCAGCACTCAGGGGATAACCCCTACTCATGCAGTGCATTGTGCTGGTACTAGGAAAATAGGTTGTGGGAAGGAGGATAGATAGAGTAGTGTCTGTGGACGTTCGCTTTAAATTTGCTCATGTCGTAAGTGGCAGGAAAGACATTCGCAGGAAAATTATTCCGCAAACGAATAGCGCAACCAAAGAACGAATTCTCCCTATAATGCGTTGTGCGATTTACTGGACAATCAACTACAAAGGAATGAGCTCTACAAGAAATACGAGTACTACGTAAAAATATATGATTACCAGGAATTAGTTTCTTAATTTCGTCAGAACACATTCCGTTATAGTACCGATAGAACAATGAAACATACGCCACATTGCGACGATGCTCTAATGAATCGATAGAATTGGCTACCCTACTGTCATTAATAAGAACCTTCGCCCTCTCCTGTACGCCGTCGAGAAGCTCCAAAAAAGACTTTGAAGCACCGGCCCATACATGAGAGCTGTATTCCAATTTGGGTCGGATATAGGTCTTGTAAATAATAAGGAAATCGGATGGAGTGAAGTAATTCTCACTTCGTCTTAAAAAGCCGAGACACTTGAATGCTTCTTTCGACACTCGAAAAATGTGCTCGTTGCAACGAACGTAACAGTGTATTCTCATGTCCAGGACATCAAGAGCATCTGATTTCTCATTATCTACATTACCCATAGATGCAAATGACAACATACGACCACGCCTGTGTGTAGGAAAACAACATTGGGTCTTGCGCGCATTAAAGTCGACCCTGTTCGCGCAACCCCCCAATCTCCAAAAGGCTCTGCCTACGACCAAAAGAATATGAATGATAAATGTTGCTGTCATCTGCAAAAGAGTAGACAAGATTAGAAGTGCGAAAAAGAAAGTCATTAAGAAATATTACAAATAGAGCTGGAGTTGGAATAGAGTTGGAGCCTTGCGGTACCTCTGAATTTATCCTGAACTCGTCGTGTGAAATCCCGTCTATAACTATTCTTATAGTGCGATTACTGAGAAAGCTCGATATAAATCGAGAGAAGTGACTACCGACACCAAAAGCAATAAGTTTGGATATGAGAGCCTCGTGCCAGACTCTGTTAAATGCCTTAGAAATATCTAGGGCCACAACTTTACTCTCACCATCCATCCATGAATGGACCTGTTCCACCCTTCAGAGAGTAACGCCAGCAGATCATAGATATATACTAGCTTCGCTACCGCTATATTAATTATTATTTTAACTACTATCTACCTTAGTTATCATTTTTCCCCTTTTTCCCCATATTTTCTTCCGGTTCAAATTTAAACATTTATTAATGTTATATCTTTTAAGATATAGCCTGTAGTTCCTACAAGAATGACACTATAGAATCTTCTGTTTAGCTGTATACAGTCTTAAAATGACACTACAGAATCTTCTGTTTAGCTGTATACAGTCTTAAAATAAACACAAATTAATTTTTATATTTTATTTTAATTTAATTTATTTATTTGGTCTATGGAAAAACAATTCCGTACAGACTAAAGTAACATAACTTGAGTGAATTATAAAAGTATTACAGAATAATAACAGAATTATGAATTTAAATACAATATTATTTTTCTTTTTAAAATTTCATTAGTCTCAGAAAAATCAATTAAAACTGTAAACATATCTAACGAAAGGAATCGTTATTGGCATAAACAAATCTATGATATTTTAGAACTACTAGTTGAAAATGGCGAGAAGGTCTTACTGGAACATTAAAAATAATTCTGTTTAGAAGGAATTTGGAATTAACAACACCACGTATTAAAGTTAATAAAAGTGAAACACTCAGCAATAGTCTGATCTCATATGAAGGGAGTACATAATGTTTCTTTGTAAGTCTTCTCAAACAAAATAGAAGAAACTGCTTCTGCACAAATTCAATAGTGTTGGAAACAGTGTGATAGTAAGAATTCCATAATATATCCCTATTGAAGAATTGGCCGACCCAAAGATTATATATAACTGCTTCGTAATGTATGAATCAGAAAATTCCTTTGACCAATGCTTCATAAATCCTAATACTGCTTTAGCTTTATTACCCATCATTGAAATATGACCGAAAAGAGTTAGTTTATGATTTAGCAGAATTCAAAGATTATTTATAATAAACACTTCTTTAAAATGTGTTTACATTTTCTAATATTCAAGTCCCATAAGTTGATATTCCACCGTTGAGAGAAATATTCAATATCAGTTTGCAGAGATGATTGACCAGAAATATCATTAAAGGAATTAAAGTTTAACGGCATCCACATAGATAAGAACATTTAAATTTCAAATAATATAGAAGGAAGGGAGTTAATAAATAATGTAAACAATACAGTACCCAAATAACTGCCATGTGGTATTCCAGAGGAAACATAAATGACTTTAGAAAGAGCATTTTTAAATTTTACTTGTTGAGCTCTTCCAGAAAGATACGAATTAAGTCAGCGAGTAAAATTGTTACTAAATCCTATGCATGAAGTATGAAAACTAAAATGTCATGTTTAATTTTATCAAACGTCTTACTAAAATCGGTATAGATAACTTCTGTTTGCTTGGAATGAATAAAACCATCATTTATTGTAGTTGTAAGTTCCAATGTGTTAAAAGCTGTAGATCGTGATTTTCGAAAGCCATGTTGACATGAAGATAAAAGGGATGAAACTTGATGACATAAACTCGGTTAAAATCTTTTCTAAAAGTTTTGGTATTGCACTTAACTTATCGATTCCTTGATAAATCGAGTTTGCTTCCATTTTTTAATAAAGGCGCTATGCACGGCGTTTGGAATTAATAAAATTATAACATGTCTTTGGGTTAATTTCAGTTTTACTCTACATTCTGTTTAAATATCTGTTGTATGCATATGTGTTGGCAGTAATATATTCCGATCTTAAAAAATAGTAATTTATAAAATCAGCATGAGAGACAGACATCTTATATCTTCGGAAAAGTTTATTTTTTCTATTTTTTATATTTGATAAATAAGGAGGTGCCTTATTGCTTTGAACTAAAATTTTTCGAACCGCTTCAGAAACGCAGTGATATAAAACACCGTAAAAATTCGTTTTCATTCTATCCAGATTTTCACCAAAAATATTAGAACCCAAATCAACAACCGTATATAGCTTATACACGGTGTGCTTTATTCAATAGCCGTTTATCCAATCTTTCCCGCTATTTGGATGATGTGGATAGACCGCGTAGTTTTAATTGTTGTTCATATATATAAAAGAGTATAAATTTATTACAAATTATTTTTTTTTCTTTATTTATAAGTATTAAAAATACTTTAAATTTCCACATTTTACATCCCAATTGAAAACTACAAATCATTAAATAATACAAAATTAATACATTTTCGTTGAAAAACATTCTCATTTAATTCATTTTGAATATTTGATGGTAATAAATTATAATTATATAGCTGTAGACCTTTATAAAACAATTTTGTCTGCGTATGAATTGACTTCACTTTTTGAGTTCGAACGTCGTCTGCATTTCTTAGCATATATGGTTGGCTTTCTCCCACGTATTTTATCTGCTCGCATAGGTATTTGGGCGCATCACCCATCTTCATTTTTCCTACAAACATAAAGTTATTAAACTGTAATCGTTTTTTAAGTTCATCCATTTCAAATTGTAGAGCATTGTATTTATATGAGTATACCGATCGCACTTTAGTATCATTCTCATCGCTTTATTTTGAAGTTTTTGCATTCTTGTCAATTGACTTTCGGTGCAGCATATAACAATATAGTGGAACCGTATTCGAAGTGTGGTTATATTATGGTGTTATATATGGTTACTGCTGTAGATTTCGAAATCCTTTTTCTAATTCTTTTCAGGAAACCAATTTTCTTGCCAATTTTTTTTACATGTATAATCGATGTGTGCATTGTATAGAATAGAATCATTTATTTTAAATACTTCGTTAGAATTCATATTTATCTCCATTATTTTTGTTTTGTTCTCATTCAATTTTAATCTGTTCATTTTAAGCCACTCATTTATTTTCTGAACATCATATTTCATGTTCTCTTGGCAAATTCATCACTATTCTCAATTGTATACAGAAGGGTGTCATCAGCGTACAATACAACTTTACATTTTTCCAGTATTTTTGGCATGTCATTTATATAATTATAATATAATAAAATAGAGCACCCAAAACTGACCCTTGTGGTACTCCGAAATTATTAATCGCTTCCTCAGGCACAGTACTAGTTAAACTTGTTGTTTGCGTTCGGTTCTCTAGGTATGACCAACACCATTCAGTTTCTTTGTCATGATATCTCTGTCAATAGTCTCGAAGCTCTTTTAAAATCGGAAATATTGCTATCATTCTGATTTCTTTTTTTACGGTCTCCCATTCGCTTATAACATAATTAACTGTAGTTTCACATGAATGCTTCTTTCGGAAACCTGATTGTTGTCCAGATACTATATCGTTATACTCAATAAACCTCTCCAGCTGTACCTTAACCACTTTTTCATTATTTTTTCTCATGTTTTTAGTGTATTTATAGGTCGAAATTCCTCACATTATTTTGTCTTGGGCACTTTTTCAATCGGTGTTACCATTGATCTTCTCCAATTTTCTGGAAAAACTCCAGTCTCCAATGATGTATGGTATGGTAGGAGCAACTCTCATTTATCCAATCTAGCAGATTTTTTGTCTGATGATTTGTTAGTCAATACAAGTCCATTAGGTCAAATTTAGAAACTTACACTTCAACCGTTCTCAAGATATATTAAAATCAACATTTAGTTTGTATGGGAGGTACCATATACCCAATTATACGATTCCGCCCATTTGTTGACTGATGATTTGTATTCACTATGAAGCCATTTGGACTAAATTTAGAAACTCTTATTGTTACCATTTTGAACATTTAGACAATTATAAATATATCTTATGTGGTCTAGGCACCACCCAGTTGGAAGGTTTGAAATTTATACAGTACAGTTCCTTCTAGACATACAAAATTATCTGTAAAATATTAAAAGAAAATCGGTTGTCTGAAAACCATTTGTTTCAGTGTCCGTCAATCTTTTTTAATAGTAAAAAAACTGACTGGTCGCTGAAAATCAGATACAATGAAAGTTTTTAAGTAAAATAAAAATCTTAACTTAGACAACCTTCAGAGCTATAAAGGGTAAAATTTTACTAAAAAAAAGTTTAATACATACACGAAAATAAAAATACCTAAAAAGAAAATATACCACATCAGGGACTGTATTGTGGGATTTTTGTCTATTGGTTTGTGTAAAAGTTGATAATGTGTTACTCTGGTATTCCCGTACTTATTTGTGTATTTGACGGCATTGCCAATTCAACCATCTTTGAGTAACACGATCTCACATGTTTAAAATTAAATATGAGAGCCTTTGAGACATTTCCGGAACTTTTAAACTGTAGGCAATTAGGTATATAAGCTGGCTGCTTTACCTACGTCGAGTAGTTATCGGTTTGCTGTCATTAAATAAAGTCATGTTTAGGCGTTAGTAAAAGTGTTGTAGAAACGAATATTAAGTTGCTGTAGATAAACTATACAAAAATAAAGTGAGAAAATAAAAACTGGTGTTATTTTATTCTGACGCAGTTTAAAAGAACTCAACCGTTTTCAAAAGGTTAAAACGTAACAGTATAAACATGAATATTAGTTTTGTAAATACAGTGCAGTTGTGTAGGGTATCACACATAGTCAGACTTGAAGAGAAAGAACTCTTTTGTTTGTTATTATTTTTATTTCTATTAGTTTACGCTTTGATGTACAATTATATCTCCTTTTAAATTATTAAAAAAAAAAATCATTTTAATATTAATAAAGTTATATTTCCTTTTATATGTGACAGTGTTTTATTTCCTTTAATAGTGTCGGCGTCTACAAGAAATTTTAATCATAACGATGACGCCATTATGAAAGGGAAAAATCAACTCATGTATATAAAAAGAAGAAAACTCTCAAATACAATCATTAAATCCCATCTGATCCGAATAAATAGGGAGCAAGAACTAATAATTATTACAATCTTCACTGTAGCCATGTAAAGGAAAAGTGGGGAAAACAGTAAACACTTCATATCATTTTACTAACAAATTAAACATCTTGATGTGTGTGATCTTAATGTGTGTGTATGTGTGTACATGTAATTTAGTATAAATGTATTTACTTATATATAAAATGAACGTCTGCTTTTTATAGCGGTGTTGTATTTATTGTTTGTCTAATGGCAGAATTATGTCTGTATTTGAATTTCTGTTAAAAGCCTTAGGGGGAAAATAAAGCAAAGCCACCTTAATGCGATTCACATAAATAATAAAAGCAAAAATGTAAAAAAGCGACCATGTATGACTTTTTTATTACCCGGTAATACTTTTTAAAATTAAAACGAATTTGTATAATAGCTAAAGACAATTACGATTAGCAGTTGGAATAACACCGATTTCCACAAAATAGAGTTTAGACCTTAAATTCTTATCTATTAATTTGCAAAGCAAGATTTGAAATTAATGTAGTTTTTGTGCCATTAATTTGAATATTTGACAACATTTGAAAAGTTTATAGCCGTCTAAGCCTTACTAAGACTTGTAAGGCTTAGTAAGACTTGTAAGGCTTAGTCGCCGTAAGAGGGCCGTAGGCAGAATATGGGAACTCAAACCTGCCAGCACCTATTGGCCTTATAAGGCCGTGGTAGAACCAACTCTCTTTTACAGTGCTCATATTTGGTGGACGGTGTGTAGTGTTACTGTAGGGTGATTGACAGGGTGCACATACAATCTGCCGTCCTGATCACCAATGCACTTCGCTCTACTCCAACCAAAACCTTATTTGCTATGATTAACTGGCTCCTTACCCATCTTCTTCTGAAGCAGAGAGTTAAGTTGGTGGCTGTAAGGCTAAATGCAGCTAACTTTTAGCCAAAGCTGGACTTTGGCCATGCTGCGATTATTGCGATCGATTACATAGTCTTTCATAACTTTTTCGATAGGATATTTCACTTTGATATACCCACGAGGGAACTCTAGTCTGACGGACAGGAGTTCCCTTAGAATGGCCGACGGCTCTAAGATGCATGGCAGAGTGGGATGTGGTATATTCGTAAAGAATTCTGATACAACACTGTCTTATATGTAGATTGCCTGACTATTGCAGTGTGTTTCAGGCCGAGGTCCCGTTGCCTCGGTTAAGCTGGATATTCTGCGGTCAGTTTATGCACCCTCAATATCGTTGGCGGCATGAGGGCACATGCGGTATCGCAAGGTTCTGCTGGACCAACCTCGACGAAAGAGGACTAAAAGTCATCCCTCCCTAAGTCGTGCGGCTATACATCGCACAATTGCTGTCCTAACGGGTCGCATATACTAACGGGTCAGTTGTGGTTCCGAAAAGGAGGAAGAGACTGTCTTTCACCTTATGTGTCAGTGTCCGGCTCCTGCTGCCAGACGGCGGAGGTTCTTGGACTCCCACCTTTTGCCATCTTTGACTGAACTCTCCGGGATAAAGGTTGCCGGAATTGCGAGATTTATTTTGGAGTCTAAATGGTTTCCTATGGAGACTGTTTAGTCCCCGGGTTGGCATTTATGCATTCCCTTTATGGGGGTCCACCAGCTTACCTAACCTATGTTGTCGATTTGGACAACATATAGCATAACTATCAGATATTGATTGTGTCAATATTAACAAACATGGTAATTTGGAGGGTAAACATATGTCATTATAATTCAGTATTCTATAGACATTAAAGTCTAAACACACATTTTTTTGATCGCTATAATAATGTCGGGTTTTGTGCCTAAAAAGGATGTTTTGCGGGGAAGTCTGATAAACTTCTTTTATTTGAAGAAAACGGGTACTGAAAGTTATCGATTGCTAATAGAAGCTTACGGTCAACATGCACAAACTCAAACAACTTGTGAACGATGGTTTGCGCTATTCAAAAGTGGTGGTTTCGACACAGAATACAAGGAGAGGCTTCGACAGCCGAAATAGTTTGAAGATGAGAAATTGGAATATTGCTGTTAAACGCAAAAAGAACTTGCATTATCATTGGAAATCACACAACAAGCCATTTCCTTACGTTTAAAAGCATTTAGATTCATTCAAAAACAAGTAAATTGGGACCCACGTGAATAAAAACCGAGATATGTTGAAAGGCGATTTTGCATGTCGAAAGTGATGCTTGAACGCCAAAAAAAGAAGCCATTTTTGCATCGTATTGTTACTGATGATGAAAAACTGATACATTACAATAACCCCAAGCGCAAAAAGTTATATGTAAAGCCCGGATAACCATCCAAATCAACGCCGAAGTAGAATTACCAAAACGCCAAGGTAATGCTCTATATTTGATGGGATCAGAAGGGTGTTTTGTATTACGATCAACGAAAAACAATATGAATATTCAACCAGACACGAGGCCATAATCTCCCATCATGACAAAGCTCGGCCACATGTTGCAAGACCAGTCACAGTGAATGTCAAGTTTTGGCTCAGCCACTTTATAGCCTAGACCTTGCCACTTCTGACTACCATTTGTTTCGATCGATGTAGAACGTCCTTAATGAAATACGCTTCATTTCAGAACAGGGTATCAGCTCATAAGTAGTGGCTAACGATGGACAATACTTTGAATAATGTACCGATTCATTTTGTTATTATAAAAGATGAATTTTTCAAGCAAAAAAATCGACATTATTAACTTGTATACCCAATATTTCATAAAACGAAAACTTTTTTTGTATGTTTGAAAACTAAGGACTTTAAATTATCAATCAAATTCGCTACAGTGCGACCAAAATTTCATAACATCATTTCTTGAAGAAAATAGCTGAAATTTGCTAATAAATTTAAGAATGACATACTTACTGGATCCCTTATTAAATCTTTGAACATACACATACAGAGGTAAATGTATCGAACAAAATTGAAAAAGAATATAATTATTTCCCGGATAATTACCTCCACAAAAATGTCACTATTTTTGGGTAGTTATGCGAATAAGGTATTTAAACGAATACGCTTAATTACCAGTTAAAGGTATTTTTACAAACTTCTACAATTATAGCAAAGAAGTTATTGCAAAAATTGTAATTTTAACAAAGATATTAAATTAAATGAAGCATTTTATTAAAAAACAGACTTCGTTCTGTCATAAGTTATTGGCCTTTCACAGTGTGATTGCTTTCTTTATCGATTTGGGGTGTAAACAACTTTTCAATTTCGTACTCTGACAGCCTTTAGTAATAACAAGTTTTCTCCATAACAAGTTTTCTTATGTTTTAGCGAAAATGTGAAATATCGGTCCTAAGATATACCAAAATTAGTATTTACTTTGTATGGGAGGTGACAAGTCCATCTATCTTATTACGCCTAAGTATTGGTTAATGATGTATATTAGCAACGAAGTTAATTGAACGAAGTTAAGTGACTTCCGCTATTATGTTTTCCAAGATATACGAAAATCAATATAGTTACTCAATTCCGCCTAATTTTTGGTTGATGATGTACTCGTATGTATATTAAATAGTAACGAGGTTATTTGGATGAAACGTAAAGACCTCCATTATTACCGTGCTACTTCCACTTATCCAATTCTGCCTACTTTTTGCTGATGGTGTGTATTGACAGCGAAGTCATTTAGACCAAATTCAGTAACTTCTCCTCTTTCCGTTCTCAAAATATTAAAAAATCTATATTTGGTATTTTTGCGAGAGGCCACTTCCACTTATCAAATTCCATCTAATTTTTACTGATTTTGAGCATTGACAATAAAACATAGTTGGACAGTTCTTTTGAGCCTTATCTGGCTGAGAATTATCTATAGCGTATATGTATGCAACCGAACGAGAATGAGAAGATAATAAAAGAATAAAATTCACTAACACTTCTTCTTGGTCATCCTTGCAATAATGTCATTTAGATCAAATTCAGTAACTTGCGCTTTTAGCAGGGCAGCGCTTATCAGCAAAATAGTATCACTTGCCAGATATTTTTTTGTCGCACCGTGTTACGGAATAAAATATTAAACCATAACAAATTCTTTTACAAAAATTTGAAAATATTTTAAACTTAAGTTTACATGGTGGGATTAAATTTAGGCCAGTGCTTCTATAACTCTCTTTGTATGCATTACTAACAAGTGACTTAACCGTTTGGGTTTTTAAAATTAAAAAGAAAAACAGAAAATTTGCAAAAGTAAATGAAATATTTATTTGGTGCGACATATGAATTTTTGCCACTTAGTTTTTAAAAATTATTTTATGTAAATCTTGCCCGCGGCTACACCGCAGGTGATTCATATGTAAGCTTGAATTTTGGCATACTTTTTCAATCATTTTGGCTGGTATCTCACCAATAGCAACTGCAATGTTATCTTCTAAGGCTGGAATTGTGAATGACTAGTCCATTTATACGCGAGACTTGGCGTCCAATGGATAGCTTCAATATCGCTCGCCTTGTGGTATGTGGCACTTTATTGTCGACCCCACTTGTCAACCATGTTTAATTCTCCTATTTTAGTCAAAAAAGTTGCTAGTCATTGCATGGTACCTTGCTCTGTATCGTTGCTATTTGTAGCGTTGTTGAAGAAGTACGGACCAATGATATCGACGGCTCACAAACCACATTAAACGGTGTATCTTTCTGAGTGCCTTGACAGAACTTGATGTGCTTTTAGCTGCTTTTCACACCAAATTCGGCAATTCGGTTCACAGATCCAAAAATTAGCTTCGTCGCAATAAAACAGAATACATTTCTCACACAGCACGAATTTTGATTAAAATTAAATCATTTTTCGTTAAGCGTTTTTCGTTTATTAGTCTATTCGTGTTAAAATATCAAACCTTTTTTTACATTTCTGGCATTGCCACATGTCACGAATTGGTTTTTGAACTGAAAAAATGTACACTGCAAAACCAAATAGCAAAAAGCTCTGGGGTTAAAATATCACTATCTCGTATACAGAGAGTGAAGGCTAAAATATTTAATTATAAAAGGTACACAGTCTTACGCCAAAACAAATGTGATTTTTTATATAAAAGTTTAATAAAAAATGCTACAATATTTCTTATTAGTTCATAATACATTTAATTAGAAAAAATCAACTTAAAAATATTTGCATTTTATAAATAAGTAAAACATAAAAAATTGCAGTTTTATTATTTTGGCAAGTGTACAAAAGTTTACATACGATCTAAATAATGGACATAAAAATATAATATTTTGTGTGACCTCCTTTAGTTTTTATAATATCTGTTAATCAGGACGGCATGGATTAGGTCAATTTTTTCCACTCCTTCATTTAAGCCTTCTTCAGAGCATAAACTGACGTTTTCTAAAGTTATGCTGCAGAACATCCCATAAAGGCTCTACAATATTTAGATCGAGAAATTGTGGGAAGTGTTTCAGTTTGTTTTTGACATTGTTTAGCAACCATTTTCTTATCAGCTTTGGATCATTATCATGAAGCGATACAGAATTTTCACCTTAGTCTAAAATATCCTTTAAAATCTCCACGAACATAGCCTTACCTATGATCATGACCGGACCCACCTCCATGTTCACGCTTGGGTTAATATTCTCTGGTTGTAAAGCTGTATTAGATATTCGCCAAACTTTTGACCGACCATCACCTCCAAAAGCCATAAACATACATTCCTCGGCGAATACTACACGTTTCCAAAATGTTGGATCATTTGTGTGTACTTTGTGGTACTTTTGGTCGTATTTCAAACGCTTTTTTATATGTTTGTATTATAACGAAAAGTGAAATTAACCAAACGTCTGTCTGTGTACATATAATTCAAAAGTTATGTTTCTTTTCTTAAAATCGGTTAGCATTAGTTAAGTTATCAGTTTATAAGTGCTTGGAGTGTGTTTCGAAAATTTCGAAAACAGATTCTTGTTGTACTCGATAGCGTCTATCAGATAAATAGGATCACTTCCCAAGTTTCCAACTTCCTTCTATTTTGTAGCACCGTGTTATTTTCAAAACTACGACTTGTAAGTTGACTACAATAATTTCATTTATATACAGACTATGTAATATGGGGTTCAAAATGCAATTCTAAGTCGATGCATAAAATTAGTTAAGTTAACCATAACCTTAGCCCTGTATTTCCTAAATCTAAATAGCTTTGTTGGCGTAGGTTATAACTATTTTGTTAAAAGAAAATAAAATAAAAATTATAAGTTTTCGTTGCCAATAGCAACAATTGTTTAGACAACAAAAATAACGATAAACTACATACGTATATACTATATTATATTGAATTTTGTTTTTTTTTCTTATGACCTATATTATGCAAAATGGAGGGGATATACTCGTAGTACGTCTTATGCTTGTGACGACATTTTAACTCCTAAAAAAACGAAACAAGTGCTAGACCCATGGTTTTTCTTTCTCCATCCATCCATCATTTTTCATTCTAATCTATGAATAGATTGCAATTTTGAACTCTAGTGGTTCGTTTTATTAAATGAAGGGGGAATGTTAACTACTAGTCTAGTACATATTTTGAAATTCTATTGAAAGTGGAAGAAGATAAACGTAAGGAATTATTTTTGTATATTCAGTGTTTAAATTGCTTGCTTTAAAATAGCAACTGCACTAAAATTAGGCTTTGCCTCAATATTTAGCTTTAAAATAAACAATTGTGTTGCTGAATGCTTATTGAAACTTTTGATAGTTAATAAGCAGCAAAAGTAAAAAGCAAAAGCAAAAAAGTTAGATAGTATATAAATAACTTGCTTAATCTCATTGTGTGCATGTTCTCTTCTTGGGCATTCAGCAAAGCAAGCAATACATATAAAGAATTGCTCCTGCTGTAAGTAATAAGTTGCTCATTACTTTATTAATGCTTAAAGTTTTAAAATTTAAAGATATTGGAAGCAACAAAAGAAAAACTGTGCCATAGACAGGTAGGTTAAGAGAGAAGACCATTAAAACACTGTCTTATGTATGTTTGCAAACATAAATTTAAGCCAGAGCCCGGCCTATTGTACGCTTGCTTCCAATATAATTAAGAAAAAAGACCTTATCGTTCAGTTCCTTATGAAATCTGTACTATAAATATGTTCCCTTAGTGTTTTCCATAGGAAGTGTTCGAGGCTGTCATCGGCCTCACCACAAGCCTGGCGGATTCTGCTCTCCGCTAAGCCAATGCAATTTTGGTGTTCTTTTAAATTTGACTGCCCTATCAGAATGCCCAAAATGGCATTAAAGTCCTTCTTGCTTAACCTTAGTAAGCTATTCGTCCTGTTCCAGTTGGGAGTCACCTGAAGTATCTTTGTAATTTTTCCCCATTGGTTCCTATTACATATTGAGATATGGACATTTAACGACCACTTGTTTAACTCGGTCCTTATCGCCTCGCAGAGCTTTGAACCGTCCACGTTTACTGAACGCGCATCCTGGTATTAGTTGCCAGTTAATTTACCCTTTTGTTTCTAGTGACCCCGTAGTATAGTGGCAGCCTCTTCAGCGAAGATGACCTCACACACTTTAATATTGCTCTATACCTTGTCTCATTGGATCTAACAGCCTGTATTGGCTATTCAAATATATTCATATATTAACAGTTGTTGCCACGTGTCTACCACAAGTCAGGTTATTCCTTCTGTTATTGGATGGACCCCCGCTTGAACAATAGTGTTTTTATCCGGGAGTCGATAGTATAATTCAGCTACCAGTTCTTCGATACAAAAGATCCAAATCCGTTTTATTCCAGAGATTGACGCCATATGTATAACATTAAGTTTTCATACTGTGCTTTTTAAACGTTCCGTTAATCCAAGGGAAAGTGTACTCCACAATTGGCAAAAAGCGATTAATAAGGTATATGGTCATACACCGCGCCGCTTGCCGTAATCTTAGAAGCCACTTCCTACTTTACTACTGTAAGTTTATCAGTTAAACGCATTGAATAGTTGATGTGTTTCGTATTACACTGCTTGTCTTTAAGCAGCACATTCATTTAAAACGTTTGAATTTTTTAAATTGTTTATAAAGTAAAATGCTGCAAATTCGTTATTTTTACACAGACTTTATATCCAAATTTGTTTTATACACCCTGTCCAAGTTATTATACATCCACTTATACACAAATTTATTTATATTTCACTTTCTGAATCGTTGTTGGCATTTAGATTTTGGGGCCTTCTCCCATTTTCAATAATCTGTAATTTTACTTTGTTTACTTGCATTTCTAAGATGTTAAGTTTCGTGATATGGTGATAAATAAAATTTCAATTCCCTCGTGATTTTTTGGCTTCTTTCAGAGGAAGGAAATGTATTTAAGATCAATGGTTCGTGATTGAAAATTTTCCGCAATATTTAATTCGTGTTAGAGTGAAACCGGTTTGTAAAATATCTGTACTTCATTGCCATTAGTTTCGAATGTAGTACATATCTGACTCGTAGTTGTATTGATAACGCTGTTCAAGCAGATACAACCGTGGCATAGTGATCTGATTATTGATTATTGATCTGATCTGATCTGATTGAAAATTTATCAATTTTACTCTTTTAACAATGACACCAACCAATAGAATACCTTTTAAAAGAGTTGTTAGAATTTTTAAGACGAAATCATTTTCGTACCAATAATGTACCAAAGTTAACTTTCTTATCCATTGATGTCCAGCAATCTACAGAAGAGTGTATGATAATTGGTCTTATCACTACCATGTGGCATACTTGGATTCAGTCCCCATTTGGAGTCTTTTCGCCCAGAAGTCAGCCCTGATCGTAAAAATCTTAGTGAAACAATTTTATTAAGTTTTCTACCATAGTACAGTGTGTTGCATAGCGCAAACTATCTGGACAAAATAATTTGCTGAAGCTATTTGACTTTAACTCATTTCTTAAGAATGTTACAATAATTTTAACTGTTTTTAGACTAATTAGATGCCGAATACACGAATTTGGACTTAAATACAATAATCTGGTATGTTGTGCATAACCCCTAAGCTTTTATAAATTAATGTTAATGCCCGAAGATAACGCTCTGATTATATGGCTGAATTTTTATCAACATTACGTGTAATCCTCTCAGTTCAAGAAAAGCTTTCTGAAAAAGTTACGAGCGGTATTTTCGTCGTTAGTTTTTCCGGTTTTCATTTGTCTACAAATAATCCCATTTCTTTTTTTAAGCATTTAAGAATACTTAAAGAACGCTGCTTCACATTACCTTTGTCAAAAGCATCTCTCTTTTGTATCTTTATTCTAAAAAATTAATTCTTTTAAATACTTTGTTGCCTTTATGTTCTTTCTTTTTGCATCATTTATATTTACATAAAACTGTATTAATACATAGAAAATAACAGTATCATTGTTATGTATAAGCATTAAACAGCTACATTTTTTAATGTCTTATTTATTATCGTTTTGGATTTCATAGAATAAAGAAGTGCCGACGGATAATTTTCTAATTTGAAATTAATTTTCTATTTTTTTTTTAATTTTTTTTTGTGTTATCAAACAATGTAGACAAACCAAAACTAGTAAAGTTTCTCTTTGTTAGATGTTGCTCCACAAACGTAACACTTTTTTGGCGGGCTTTATTGGGTTTTCTAGCCGCTTCCAAATTTCGTTTAAGTCGACAATATTTTTTGTTTGTTACTACAATTTCGTGGTTTTGGTAACTACATATAATGAATGCAATTTTACACTCTAAGTGGGATCAAGGCGGCATTGTGTACTATGTATAAGCTGCTAAAGCTCGGTATTCAAAGTAGACTGCAATTACGTCGTTTGAACAGTGTATTTTGAGAAATACAAAGACAGACAATGCTCAGTGTCACGTCGCAAAAGTTGCCAAACAATTGTCAGTAACGATAAAATGTCACACCCGCCGTATTCTACAAACATTGCTCCTTTTGACTATTGGCAGATGGATACAATATTTATTAGTATGTCACCGAATTACTTCTTTTGAAGAAATATAAAATAGGCTTTAAATTGGATCGCCTTGAAGGACGTGAAGTTTTTTGGAGATGGGATATGGACATTTTTAATTTTTTATTTTGATAAATTTGTTAATTCATTATATTTTCCGAGCTTAAAAAGGGATCGAATCAATTTGCACTTCCTACGAAAACCTTTAAATAAAACCCAATAAAACCATGGGGGGTTTAATGGGCTTACCTAGTGGGTTGCCAATCCTGGCTGGTATAATAATTAAATAAATATGCTCTGATTCACTGTATTAACAATTTTCTGAATTTTATGTGTTGGTATTGTCCAGCTAGCTTGTTCTAGACGATGCACTATGCATAGCTTAGGACCAAATAGTTAAAACTTGTTGCGAAACTTTTGAAGGTATAATTAAAAAAAAAACTGATAAACTGAAACTGATAAATTGCACGTGCGTGTTTATTTATATTTTTCGAGATGTTGTTTTATTTAATTTTTGTGTCCTTCTTTTCATTTCATTCTTTCTATTTGTGAAACTTGTTGATATTTTTCATTCAAAATACGACAAAAATTCTCTTAAGCAGACTAAGCAGATTTGTAAAAAAGAGAATAAATATTTAAGCGCATGACCTATCAATCGTAGTAGAACTATTAGGCTCTTAATTAATTTTCATAACATACACTCTCTTATTGTCTATTTATTTAAAATCCTAAAAGGATAAGTATTTTATTGGTCCTTTTAATCAGTTTTTTCATGACTTTTGTAGTGTTGACAACAAATGAATTTGAGAGAAAAGCGGTTTTTGTTGTAAATTTTAATTAAATGGTAGTAATGTTACTTAAAAACAGATATAAAAAATAAAAAATTAAAATTTACGTACTTTGAAAAGTTTGTATAAAAAGCAAATAATAAATAAGAAAAAGTAAAATATTTTAGTAGTATGTGGTCACCTTAAAATATTTGTTGCTTTAAAAGTGTCTGCGTTTTAATTAAAGTGAAGGTAAATAACCCTGTTTATGTATTCCTTTTTAAACTCTGTACGTTTGTGTATTTGAAAATATGTATGTGTTGCTTTCATAAAGTCAGCCAATTCGAAAATGATTTCTTATAAAAATTCTTCCGTTTATAACGATATAGTTATAAAGAAAAATAACGACATTGCTTACACTCGTATCAACAAAAAAAAAAAAAAAAAAAAAAATCAGCACAATATATGGCAAAATCCATGTAAAAGTGAAATAAAATTATAGTCTCTTTCAAACTAAGAAAAAACTGTTTCTGAAATCAAGTAATCCACTTGATTTTCCAAATAAAGATGCAAAACCTGATAAAGTCTAGGGGAGCCTTTCATCACGAGCTATCAGCCGCTGCGGGGTTCGTGACTTTCCTGCTTTGATCCAATTCCATTACACGTTTTATTATCGGACTCCCTTAATTTTCCCTTTTTATTAGTTGTTCCCTCTTTACCATTTCTTTACTATTTAAAATATGCAAATAGTGAACCAAGAAAACATAATTAGAATAAGAAACGAAAAAAAAAACACTTATGTCGTTATAATTAACCCGATTTAATGCTGTGAAATAAATTATATTGATTCTTCAGGTGTAGTCGAAGAATCTCGCCTCAATACCCATCCCATCCTTGATCCTGGTGGCGATAGTTAATCAAAGATCCCAAAATAGCAGCGTAAAATCAAAATTAATTGAAAATGTCAGCATTATTGAAATAACCAAATTAACAAGCAAGTCAAAGTGAAATTTAAAGCGAAATACATTTTCAAAAAATTCACCTCTATTTGCAATTATGTATGTATGTATATGTGTATATGTATGTGTGTGTGTGTGCTTTTGTTTGTCTGATATCAGGCTTATGATATTTTTTTTTGAAAGTACTTGTAAATTTCATTTTCGGATTTTTTTGGTGGTGGTATTAAAAGTTTGCTGAACCTCATTCATATGAAGTTTTTATTAAATCTGACGTCAATTTTTACTAAAAAAACTGAAAGAAGTATAACTTAGAGCTTAGTTTGACAATCTCGTGACTTATTACAATAGCAAAAAAAAATTATCACTCACATAGTCCTTGTTTGATTTCGATATAGTGCTTTTTCCAGTTTGTTTTGCTTCCTTAGAATACCAATATTTCTCAAGGACAGTTTGTTTCAATGATGACCACTTTTTGTGGCTCATATCTCTTATCCCGCAGTCATTTCTTCAAATTTGACAAAAGGAAAAAGTTCATCTATACGTGATGTTGGATAGTCAGACGACCTTGGGGGCAGCAAAGTTAAGTCGAAGTTATTCTATGAAGTTAGGTCTGCATGACATCTCTCAATGGACTCTGTGTTTGACCCCTGAATATGAAGGCTATTCTGATAACTAAAGTGCTGACTGTTTGAAGAACAGGAAAGCCTGCCGAGTCCTTGTGGGATACACAAGTGGCTAAGGGAAATTCACTAGGTTTTGGAAGAGTGCCTGCGGTATGAGTCAGGTGGTAAGGATTATTTTGCTTTGGTAGATCCAGAAGGCTATTGCTGCTCAATACGAGCGCGGTCAGTGCACTAACCGGTGTACTTAAAGATAATAAGGTCTTAGATACCATCAGTGTATTTTTAGAAATGTTGAGGATGATCGTTGTTGGTTATGTAGGACTTGTGCCGAGACATCTGAACGGTCTTTGTCAGCGTCCGGCTATTTCGGCCCGGAGGATGTAGTTCCTGGTTGCTATGGCGACTCCGACAGAAATATTTATCCTCTCACCATATAGGGTTATTGGCCGTATTGGCTTACCTCAATCTGATATAGTGAACTAATGTGGCTGCACATAATTTTACAAATGTGGGTAGCAGTTCATGTAGACATTCTTGTCTTAACTAACTGCTTATTCGCTAGATAAGTTTTTTTTGCTTTAAATCAATATTGAACCGATAATCTTCCTACCCTTTTAAAACTAACAAAGATTGATAACATTGCATGCGTTCCGAAAACTTGGGCCGTGAATCTTTTTGGCGGACAGACTCGTCTTAGTTTTTCAGGACGCACGTTTAACTGAAGAAACCCACTATTTTGTTTTTCGATTTTGGTTTCGCCAATAGTTAAAAAACGGCGCCAAACTCATTCAATTGCGTCAAAGTATTATTAATAAAAATATCGATAGTTCTTACATTGTTTTTTACGTAAAAAAATGGCGTTTTTCTAATTTCGATTTAATATTCTACCATATTAACTGCTTACCATATCTGTCAAACAGTAACTAACAGGCGCAGCACCGATGGTAGTACAGTAGTAGGACGAGAAGTCATGTAAAAAATCATTATAGTATTTTTTTTAACTGCTACTTGCACTTTCGGCACAAAGTTTAAATTGAGAGAATACCCTCCTTTGTGTTGATCGATATAATGCGATATAATTAGAGGTGAATCTAAGACGTGATAACATTGTTGTGATAATTTTATACAGTAATGCAAGAAATTATTACCCAAGATAATCACATATTATCAAGCTTAGTTAGCGTTTGTTTATCGCTCTCTGCTCTTCTGAATTTTTCGATTTACACTGCTTAAGTTTTCAATCATATCACAACCATAAGCACATGTATTAAGTAAAATTGTATATTTATTACAACAAAATCGAATATACCAATAATGTAAAAATGAAATTTTTATTGAGTAAAAATTACAGAACAATAAACATTCAACCCTGTTGGTAAATAGTAACGATACATTTTAGTCCGAGTTAAAAAAAAAAACTATTTCAATAGATTTATATAAATGTATACATATGTACATATATGTATATGTATCAGGGTTTGCAGCACACTGGGTAACCCAATTAAACCTACAAAATTAAAAAACCCAATTAGTTTTTTTTATTAAAGGTTTTGCAAGTTTATTTACAACAAAAATAATTTTAGTTTACATATTAGGAGTAGAAATTAATTCAGTCCGATTTTTTAGGACAAAAAAGGTAATGTTTTAACAAATTTACCAAAATAAAAATGTATAAAATCACTGCTTACATCTCTCCCCACCACCAATCCAATGTCTGAGTTTTGTGTCAGAAAAAATTCTCGTCTTTTGAGGCGATTCACTTCGAAGCCGATTTTATATTTTTTCAAATGAAGTTATTCACTGACATGCTAAAGATATCGTATCCATCGTAACGGCCAATAGTCAGAATGAGCTGGCAGAATACGGCGGGTGCGGCATTTGATCGTTTCTAACAAGCGTTGTCATGCAAAAGGAAAACTTCTTTTGTCTGTCTGTCTTTACATTCCGGACGTTTTTTTTAGCAGCTCATAGCAGTTCTATATATAAATATGGATTGTGGTTTGTTCGGATGCTTAAAATTTAAAACCAAATTGAATGTTTCCTTTTGTGTTTTGTTTTCATAATTGTCACTCGAAGATTTAGGAAAAAAGAAAACCCGAAAAATTCTCAACAGGTGGTGCTGTAGGCAGTCAATACTTTATGTCTGTTTCTATTAAGTACATTCGAATAATGTTTGGCACGCCGATTCTAAATTCTACAGCAAATATGAACGGGATTGGGCAAGTGGGCATGGTACCTCCCAGACAAAGTATATATTGATTTTGGTATATCTTGAGAATGGTTAAAGTGAATGTTTGTGAATTTGGTCTAATTGCCTTCGTAGTTAATAAAAGCGATCAGTTAAATAAAGGGTGGAATTGGACATGTGATCACGATACCTCTTATTCAAAGAAAATAGTAATTTTTTGTATATCTTGAGAACGGTTTGAGTGAAAATTTCTAAATCTGGCCTTAATGGTTTTGTCGTTAATACAAATCTTCATTATCTACCCACATCAGCCACAAAATGGGAAAGATTAGATAAGCGGTTATTGCACAAAGCATACCGTGTAGCTATACATATAAAAATAAGCTTTTTGATGCTGTGTTTTTCTCATATAAAATGAATGGAATGCATTTTTTAACTTTTCTTATGAGAATTCTAATGCAAAGGTATATAACACGAAGGCTCCCAGTAACGCGGGAAGGGTTTCTCTAGTTGCATTATAAATACGAAAACAACGTTATTGTATCAACAAATAAAAAATATTGTCGAACTAGACGAATTTGGAAGCAGTTATCAATAAAACCCACCTAAACGCATCAAAAACTTTTTAGCCCGGGTTTTTGCCAACCCTGGTTTTGACCTATACATATCAGTGTTTTCAAAAGCCCGAGTTCTTTTAAAAAAACCCAACCCACCGGGTTTTATTGGGTTTTATAACTGCATCCTAAGTTCATTCAATTTGACAATATTTATATTTGTTAGTAAAATAACGTTGTTTTTGTCTTAAAATGCGATTTTGCACTCTTGGTCGGATCAAGGCGGAGTTGTATACGGTGCTAAAGCAGACTAGAATTATTTCGTTTGAACCGTGCATTATGAGAAAAACGGCCGGAATACAAAGTCAGGCATGATTTCCGAAGATTGGTCCCTCTAACTATTGGCTGCTTCGATGTATACAACATTCTTTATCATGCCACCAAATCACTTCACATCAAAAGACGAGAAGTTTTGCTGAAACGGGATTCAGAAATTGGCTCAGAAGTGGGAAAAAGATACAGACAGTGATTTCATACATTTTTATTTTGATAAATTTGTGAATTCATTATCTCTGGTTTAGCTAAAGAAAAAGACACAATTAATTTGTACTCCCAATACGTAAATTACACTTAGTTGTTGTAAATAAACTATAAAAACCTTTAAATAAAAAAACCCACCAGGGTTTTTGTAAATATAATACCCAATAAATCGGTGTGGGTTATTGGGTTATTCAGTGGGTTGTCAACCCTGGCCAAGACCCAAAATATACTTATTACATAAAGAATTTATGCTACGTATTCGGCTCAAAATCACCAACTGTTTGAATTAAAATCCTTATACATGAATAACCTGCTACCATGCCCTTTCCTAACAGTTAATCGTGACAAAATTTAATTAAATTGTTTTCAGGTGTTGTTTAATGCCATTAAAATACTCACAGTATAATAATGGTGTTTCATAAACACTTTTTTAATAAAATATTTACAAAAGTATTGATTTTCTATTTTCCCCCTGTTTTTTATTTTCATTGTCTGCTTCAGACATTTAACATTATCATGATTAAATAACTTTTGTAGGTCAACGAATCAAAAGCTGTAACAAAAGTCTAAAACATAATTTTTTTTTTCAGTTTTAACTTTAATTTTTTTCTCCATGTTTTTATTGTTCCTTTGTTGACTGTAACTTTTTACTTTAAAAATAACACGTCACGTATGAGTAACGTGTCAAGAAGATTTTTACACAAAGAGGGATTGAAAATCAGAATTGCAAAGAAAAATTCTAGCGAAAAAGCAGGATTTTTTTTTAAATATATTTAACGAAACTGATTTTTTTGAGAAGTTTATTTTTTTATATTGCACATAAATTTATTTTTGTATATGTGCATATCCACCAAAAATTATCTTCGCGCCAGATAATTTTTTGCCTAAGTCCTCAAATTCTTTGGCTCGATTGTTCTCATTTGTTTACTAAATACAGTAATTAAGTAGTAAAAAATGGAACAATCAAGATAAAGGATTGAAAGATATAAGCAAAAATTATCTGGGATGAGGTTGCTTTTCGGTGGATATCAGAGATCACAAATTACTCGTTTTTTCGTTACTCATACTCACCCATGAAATTTTAATTATAAGATAGTACACAGCATTGAATTTCAACAGAAAAATAATGGGAAGTACCTCAGCAAACCTTTGAATCATACTCATATTGCATCATCTATACACAATGAGCTCAGAAGAGCATGAATCAATAGCGTCATAAATATTGTTAAGTGTGTGTATGAAGAATACCTCAAACTTAATAGTATGAATGCGTGTGCGTATTCATTACAATAAGCATGAATGCGTATGAGTATAAGAATTTATGAAACATGATTAGAGTATACTCACCTTTTCACTATTCATTGTTGATTTCTGGTGGAAACACTGGGTATTGTATTGAGCACAATAGGTAGTTTTCGTTGTTGTTGATTTCTATAAATCAAAACAGTTTCAATATTTGACCAAAGTAGGCTACATTTTCGTTCAAACAGACTGAATTAATTTCCAACGGAGGAACATCACAGTTATTTAATTTTCATTAATTAATTGATTCCAAATTTTTATTTGGAACTTTAAAAATACGATAATGATGATGACCCAAATCTTTCTAAGCTTCTTTAGTAACCCACTGAAGCTCTAACACAGTTTTGTAAAGCTATTCTTGGATCTTTTTTCCATAA
Organism: Wohlfahrtia magnifica; assembly: GCA_023159175.1. Lineage (NCBI taxonomy): Eukaryota > Metazoa > Arthropoda > Insecta > Diptera > Sarcophagidae > Wohlfahrtia > Wohlfahrtia magnifica. The sequence continues at coordinate 758,752 of JAKWBJ010000189.1, forward strand.
ATTTGTGCATGACGTACAGCTCGATAGAATGTTGTGCACTTCAAAACATTTCAATGACTCTTTAGAAACGTGAATGACAGCATTATCCTGTTATCATCCAAAAATGAAACGAAAGCATCATCAAACTGTTCTTCAATTTATTTCCGGCAGCACAGAAAATTTGCAAAAGTGAATAAAATATTTATTCGTGGCGATAAATGAATGCCTGCCAATTGTAAAGATTATTTCATGTAGACGTTGCCCGCAGCTATGCTGTATGTGGTCGATCCATGAGCCCCAATTTTTATACTGTTACGTTTTAAACTGCGCAGAATAAAATATATGCTTCGAGTTTGAATTTTTACTTTATACAGTTCTTCATTCAAATTCCACTTATTTCATTATTATTTATTAATAGATTTGTGTAATTAAAATTCAAAGAATCAATATTCTACGAGTATAATACACTTTAATTTACAATCTATATTTACCAGAATGACAACAACAAAATTCGATTGTGCGTTTTATTTTCAAACATAGAATTCCTTTAAAATTAAATTCCTATACTTACTACATATTTCAGAATATTTGTATCTTTATATACAGGGTGTCCACCAAGAAGGTATACTACTTTGCTTATAATTTTTGATTATATGAAAGAGAATGGATCTTGTATTGATAAATGCTTTGTTTAATGTCGGCAATTATGTATGGAATACAATATCAGATAAATGCCCGCCTCTGTTAGCCTCAAAAGTGCGAGCCCTTTTGAGCGCATTTTTCATTACATTCTCACACATTTCAAGCGGTATTTCATTAATTTCATCACGAATATTTTGTTCGAGTTGCCCCAGCGTTTCTGGTTTGTTTACATAAACCTTGCTTTTCAGATATCCCCACAAAAAGAAATCCGGATCAGTCAAATCAGACTACCGTGGAGGCCAATCAACATTACCATTTCTTGAAATAATTTGTTGTGGAAAGAGGTTTCGCAGTAATTCCATTATAATTCTGGCTGTATGCGATGTGGCAACTTATTGTTAAAACCACATGTTAGTCAAGCCCAAAGCATGAAGTTGTGGCGTGAAAAAGTTTTCAACCATATTACGATGTCGCTCCACATTGACAGTTACCGTTACGCCGTTTTCAGTTTCAAAGAATTAAAGTCCAATGATTCCTCCTGACCAAATTACACAACATACTGTCACTTTTAATGGATGCAGAGGTGACTGATGAATTATTTGAGGGTTTTCCATTGCCCAGAACCGACTATTCAGCTTATTAACATAACCATTCAAATGAAAATGTGCTTCGTCACTCATTATAATTTTTTCATGAAAATCGATGATTGATTTTGATAAAATGTTTTAACGATTAAATCACGTTGGTTTACTGAATATTTTTCCATAATAAATTTGCCACGTCTCTATTTCACGACTACCAAAATGAACTGTCAAGACTAATGTTTACCAAAATGGCGGCAAAACAAAGTAGTATATATTCCCGGCGGATACCCTGTATAAAAATCAATGTGTGTTTGTTTGTATGAATATATGTGTGTTTGAAGTCTATAGCTAAGTGGCTAAGCCAAGGAGATATAAGCTAAATTTTTTTCGATAGGGTCAGGGGAGTACCCCCAAACAAACCAATAATTAATAATCGCATATCTAAAGAACTATATCAGCCAGAGTCATAAAACTTAAGCCCAATTAATTTCGTATGAAACTGATTTATTGAAAAAAATATAGAGCGGATATAATCAGGGGGAGAGGATAATCCCACACAAAGCAAATTTTAATTTTCTATGAATCTAATTTACTGGAATAAATGTAGGGCAAATATAATCTTGGGGAGAGGTACCCCCCATATGAAGAAAATAATAATTTTCGAATACTATTACACTGATTGAATGTGTGTGACTTTGAAAAAAGTATACAGTTGAAAAGCAGGTCCTACAGTCGTTCTGGAAGGAACTATAAGATATCTCAAATGTTTGAATTTGGAACGAAAGGGTACAAAATGGAAAAAAAGAGTAACAAATTTAACTATAATAATAATTAAGATATGGGTAGCGAAGCACGCCGGGATTTATCTAGTAATGAATAGAAATTATTGCCATTTAATATATTGAGAATTTCATTATGGCCAAAGTAAATATTTCTAAATTTATTATATGCTGGATAAATGTCAATTAAATGGAATGTTTTTTCAGATTCACGCATTTTACAGATTGCGCATATGCCATTAGTATTGTTTTTAAAACATCTAGCGTTCAGATTTAGAGGCCCACCTCTAGCCGTTATAATTAGGCTGGCAGCTCGAGACGCATAAGGATTGTGAAATTGAGAATTACACTATTCAACAAATGGAAAAAAAATTCTGACACTTTTGATGCGCTTTGGTAGCCTAACTTCAAAAATCATCAGCATTTCAGATTCTATGGATAAGTTTTTTTTTTAGATTTTTTTTCTAAAATATGAGATATTTGAAGAGGTTGTTTCGTACATCTTATGATAAGTTTGAAATGACTTATTCGATTTCGTTAAGTCATATATTAAAAAATTCCAAATTATACCAGCTTAAAGTCATTCTAATATTAATCCTTAATATAACCAATATTTTTGGATATATTGAGAAACAAATTGTAAAAGAAATAAATTTTGTTGGAAAATTAATTTCTAAAAATTCACAAGCAGCTAATATTTACCAGTTTCACTATTTATTCATAAAGTTGCATATAATAGAAATGAAATAAACCATAATTCGTTGAATGGTAAATAACGGGTCCGACATCTAACGTTTTTTTTTTCAACTAGTGCTTATTTCGTGAATGGTAACATTTAGCTCATGTCTGATTTGACAGATAATTAGTTTTATCCTTCCGCTGAACGAATATGGTTGTGTATACGCTTGAACAACGCTGGGAAATATTGCGACATTACTTTGAAGATCATGATAATGCTGCAGAATGTTTGCGATGTGTTCAGATGAAGCTCATTTTGATCTTGGCGGGTATGTAAACAAGCAATTTGGGACACAGAAAACCCGCACGCATACATTGAAAGCCGACACACCTAAGACGAGTCACTGTTTAGTGCGGATTTTGGTCCAGAGGCATAATTGGTCCATTTTTCTTCGAAAATGAGCAAGGAGTGGCCGTTACAGTCAATGGCGATCGTTATCAGGCCATGTTGAACGAATTTTTTTTTCATAAAAATTGGAGAGGAGGATATTAGCAACTTTGGTTTCAACAGGACGGCGCTACGTGCCACACAGTCGATGTTTTGCGCCCTGTTTTTGAAGATCGCATTATCAGCCGCAGAGCTGATGTTATTTGGCCACCCCGGAGCTGAGATTTGACACCGTTGGACTATTAATTGTGGGGTGCCGTCAAAGATAAGTGTTACGCTAACAAGTCAGAGACAATTGACGCTTTAAAGGACAATATTCGTGAAGCCATTGGTGAAATACAGCTGCACACAATCAATAATGTGCTTAAAAATTGGACCGATCGTGTAGGCTACTGCATGGCCAGCTGAGGCAGCTATTTGAATGAAATTATTTTCCATTATTATTTCCGGAAGGATTGTACTTCCAAATAAAAAATGAAATTTGAGAAAATATTCAGTAGTTTTTTTTATAGCATTTTCAAAAAAAAAAAAATTATTTGGCGGACCCTTTACATATATTATTGCCAATAAAGTGAAAGTATTTAGTTATGAAAATAAATGTTTATTTTGTTGTAATTGTATGTAAGGGGTATCGTATAAGTGATATATTTTTTCAAATTCATAAATATAACTCATACGCACAGTGGAACTTTGGGTAATTAAAGCAAAATATATTTTTTTAAAACTGTACTTTCACTTTATTGGAAATAAAATATGTATTTAGCAATCGATTTTCATGAATTATGGTTTAACTTTTGCGGGTGGCGTGGTGAAAAATATATAATTTAATTCTATTACATGCAGCTTTATGAATAAATAGTGAAACAGGTTAATATTTGCTGCTTTCTATTTTTTGTGAATTTTTAGAAATCAAAAGTTATATAATTAAAAAGAAAATTATAATTTCTTTCTCAATAACTCAAAAAATATTCTCAATAACTCAAAAAAGGTATTTGAATGACTTAAAGCTGGAAAAATTTTGAATTTTTTAACATATGGCTTAACGAAATAAAATATATATCTTCACAGTTATCATAAGATGTATGAAGTAGCCTCTTCAAAAATGTCACATTTTTAGAAAAAAAAATTCTAAAAAAAACTTATCCCTAGGATCTGAAATGCTGATGGTTTTTGAAGTTAGGCGACCATAGCACATGAAAAAAATATATTAAATATCAAAGGTATTAGTGTTAGAGGCTAGAAGAGCAAAATAATTTTTGTGTTTTAATTCCATCAATTTTGTAATTTATTTCTTACATATACAAGCAGGACTACGGTCAGGAGAAGAAAACTTCATTACACAAATAAGTCCATTCCTTTGCCCAGAACAAGTTCAGCTCAATAACTTTTTGTGCCAATATTCGCGTCAGTCGTAGGGGGCTTAATGATAATATTTTATTAATATATCTAAAATGAATTTTCATAGTTGAAATAAATAAAGAATGGCAAAGCAGCGTTCCTTATATATCTGACTGCCACCAGTTTTGAATTGTCTAGTAAAGTCTTAAACCTTCTCAAATCTTTTATTCAGATCTGTTAATTCAAATGTAACACCAAAATATCGAATTAGTAGCACCGTTCAATAGGCAATTGGTAATGCTGTTAACAACACAAATAATCATGCCATTGACAAAAACCAATAAAATAAATTTCATAAAAAAGTTATCTGCTTTTTAGGCATTTTTATTTTCGTGACAATACTTTTTCTAGCATTTCATCCGGTATCTTACCATCGGAATGTTCAAAACGAATGCAAGTAATCTACACATAACTCACACGGCACGAATGTTAATAATAAGGTTGAATGATTTGCAAGCGTTAATCGTTTGTTGGTCTATTCATGCTGAAATAATAAATCTTAAGGAATATTTTTAATACTACCACATGTCAAAAACAAATAGCAACAAATCGCCTGTTTTGCAATTACTGGTTACGATTTAGTCCACTCAAAATTTTATTTTTAGTCAATTAATATAATCAAATGTGGGTCTATGAACAAATTTGCGGGTCAGTTTTTTTTCATTTTTGTTTCAATGTGTGTACAGGCTAGTGGATTTTAATCGAGAAATATTAGGTAAAATTTAAAAAATATCGTAGGCATAGCAACTGGTAATAAAAAAGCTCAAATATTTCAATTCTACATCTCACATTTTTGTACTAACTTTGGAATTTAAGCCGGATGGCCATAGAGAACCTTATTAGTTGGCAAATTAATTCTAATTAATTAAGTACATTTAAAAAAAAATTAGCTTCTCTGGCAAGGCCAACCAGTAAAAACGACAAATATTGGATCGCATACAGTTCACAAGCTCTTCTATGGGTTTATGCCATTGCGGCATAATCAAGACTTATCTGTTTCAGAAAGATAAATCGTAAAACCAAGAAACCGACCAATTATCGAAGTTTAGAAACGACAATGCGATATAAGTTTTAAAATGAAAAGGAAGAATTAAGCCACTGTATTATGGTAGGTAAGACACTTTAATGTTAAAGAAAGTAATTATGGCCATTTTTGAAGTTTTTTGAATGGACTGTAAAAGGAAAATGTATTTTTCTTAAAAATAAATTCATAGTTATATGTAGTGATTGGTATTTATAATCGGTATAAATGACCACAAAATAAACAAAAAACTTGTTCGTTAAACCTTGGTGCTGTTTTCCTAGTGCAGATTAAAATCAGATCAACTCACAGTTAAATATGGTAAAACTTCTTTCAATAGGGACCCGCCTACCAAGCAGAAAATCGTCGGTTCAATACCGGGCCAGACCATCTTAAAAAAGAAAAAAAAAGTTTTTCGACAGCGGTATCACGTCATAACATTAGCTAGTAACTGGTTATGAGTATTACTACTATTGAAAACTTCTCTAAATGCATTTGCCGTTTGGAGCCGGCGTAAAGCTGTAGGTCCCTTCCATGAGTCTAAAAATAGAATCGGGTGCAGCTCATTGACTGAGAGAAGCCCCCATATTGCTTGATGGAATGTTATGGGAATTCATATATAATTAAAATCATAGTGCTTAGTGTTTATTAGTAGGCATCGTCAAACATATCTCACAAATCCATTTTTTCTTTCACTTAATTAAGACCTAAAATAGTCGGAAATTAACTTGTTAAAACTTCTTCAACAGCACTTACTCAAAAATCCTTATGTTTTGGTGTAGAATATAAAAGTATTTTGCAATGCAAAGTTTATTAATTTCTTTACCTCAGCTGCTTGAATGAAATAAAATTTTGAAATAATTTAAGACCGTTTTCTGCTTCCCTGCCACTTGAACAAAGTATTCAATTTCATAAAATATTGGCTGCTGTAGAAGTTTAAGTTAAACTTTTAATTATTCTTTGTTTTAATTCTTAATATTCATTAATACTTATCAGTGAATATTGTTTAATTACTTTAAGATAAAAAACTTTTATTGAATATGGATGCAAATAAAAAATGTTAAAAAAAATTGTTGAAATGCATGACTAAATTTTTATTATAAAAATAATTGAATTAAAATCTATAACGAAGCATTATTTTTATTCGTTTTTGTTGCTGTTCTTTTATTTTTAATATTAAATCGATTTAAGCGGTTTTACTTTTTTTAGTACTTTTGCATTTTTGAAGAATGAAAGCAAAAAAAAGTGTAAAGTGTTTTTCCCTTAACCTCTAAGGAGACATCAAAGTGTTCTGGCACAACATGCCCCCTGGGTCTGACTATAATCACTTGTATTTTGTACGTGAATAAAAATAAAGTGACGTTTGATTCATACACATTTTTTTGTATTACGGAGCGTAATTGCTTTGTGTTTCCCTCTTATTCCTATAACTGTTATATTACAATGAACTTGTTGATAACACTATGAAGCAAATGGAAAAAAAATTTCTGACCTTGAACAACCACTATATTTTTTTGATGCGCTATGGTCGCCTAACTTCAAAAATCATCAGCGTTTCAGATTCTAAAAATGATATATTTTTTTCCGTCACTCCTCTAGGGAACATATTGGCTTTCCATAAAGTATATATTGCTTTATTTCAGTTTCTTTAATCAATTTGATATTTTTAAGCTAAACAGATGATTAATCCGCTGCAGCTTGCTCCAAATGATTATTGTGTGTGTAGTGGTGAAGATCCTTGCTAATTGGAGGTGATCTTTACTTTAGCATTGTAATTTTTTCCCAGTAGGTGGCGTGTTTTTCCTGATCATTCGTCAGATGTTTGTCATCATCGCCAGAGGTAAGCGGAAAGGTCAGGGAGGCTTTTTTTCTTTATTGTTTAGATTGAGTTGTCTGGAGGGAAGTTGAAGCCTTGTTTTTTTATTATTAAAAATTCGAAACCACAATTAAATTTTTTATTCATCATGTTCTCTGCTGGGGCTCGAACCTAGGTCGTTTGTGTTGTTATGCGTGCGCTCTAACCACTTTCCCACGTCACTCCAAAAAAATGGTATTAGAATGACTTAAAATTGGTATAATTTGGAATTCTTTAACAATATGGAGTAAAGAAATGGAATAAGTCGTTTCAAAGTTATCATAAGCAGCCTCTTCGAAAAAAAACTTTTCCATAGAATCAGAAATGCTGATAATTTTTGAAGTTAGGCGGGCATAACTCATCAAAAAATATATTGAATATCAAAGGTATTTTTACATAGTGTAATAGACTATCTATTTGTATTTACCCATCATCTTAAATTTTTTATTGGAATGCATTGGTTATAAATTATAAAAATGCCAATGAATGCCAAACTTATATACATATATTAGTGGTTTTCATTAACAGAATTATTATTCCATAAGCCTTGTATAGCACGGCAAACTCATTAACTCAATTTCTTTATGTTTTTCTGCTTGACTTACTTGGCTTCCGCCACGTACAAATTGTTTTCTCGAACAACAATTTTTTCATAAAAAGTGTAGCAGTCTGTCACATATTACGGGGATATATTAGTAAATTTCGTTTTTTATCTGAGAAAAAAATTCTTGTTGGGGTTAAAAAAACTAAAAAAAAAAACTAATCTACTGTTTTGCTGCTTTGGAAACAAATGCACTCATGTGATATTTAATTTGCTTATGATACACTTTTTCGTTAAATACTAAAAAAATTAATTTTGTTGTCATTCTTTGAAATTAAAATATTGGCCTCGGCTGGGTTCAGGTAGTACGAGTTTGAATAAACAATTTTTTTGAGCAATAACCGCAACACATTTGCCACACTTTTGTGTACACATGAACCGGAGTTGGCAAAAACCCTGTTTTTTTTTTAAACCCAGCCCACCGGGTTTTATTGAGTTTTTTGATGGGTTTTGTTGGATTTTATAACTGCTTCCAAATTTCGTTTAGTTCGACAATATTTTTGTTTATATTTAATTTTGTATTTTGCAACCCTGTATTCGACAGACAGACAGACAGACAGACATATAAAGTTTTACTTTTGCCTGCCAACGCTCGGTCTCTCGCGGCAAAGTTGCCAAACAATTTTTACAAACGATTTAATTGTCCAAACATAGTTCCTTCTGACTATTGGCTATCGATGGATCTATTACAATAGTATGTCACCGAATCATTTCTATTTAAAGAATTATAAAATTGGCTTCAAAGTGGATTGCGTCAAAAAACGAGAAGTTTTTCTTAGACGGCATTCGGACATTAGCTCAGAGCTGGGGGAAACAAATAAGCCAGTGATTGGTCATTTTTTATTTTATATTCAAGCTAAAAAGGGACCGAATTAATTTGTACTCCCAGTACGTAAATATTTAATTTTTTTATTGTAAATAAACAACAAAAACCACATGGGTTTTTTAAACTATAATACCCCATAAAACTCAAGTGGGTTAAATTGGATTACCCAGTGGGTTGCCAACCATGAAATGAACATATATGAAGTATCAAGCATGCTAAGATCGATCTATGTTCTTGCCCTTCTGCAGCTCTTGACGTGTTCGTTATATATTCGAGTTGTGGCCGCCTGTATGATCCACTCAGTAACTTCGACATCAAGGTCTACACTGACGAAGGCTAATCTCAATTACCGCTACAATGATCCGACAAGACAGAACAGTCACTCGTAATGGGTGCATTGGTTTCTGTAAGACCACGTTTGGGTTTTCAAAGTCACAAATTTAGAAATTTTGCTTATTAACGTACCCACCAAGAGGAAAATGAGCTTCATCGAAGATGATTTATTTTTTATTTTTATTTTTATTTTTATTTTTTTGTTTTGATTTTTTTTTTTAATTTCCGACCAATTGTCTTTGTTTTAGAAATAAATTTCCAATAAATCTAAACGTCGCTCAATCGTAAATCGATAATATACTGTATTTTGTGACAGAATAAAATGACATAAGTATTTCAGATTCAAAATAACCGCTGGTTCAAATTTAAACCGATAGATGGCCCACCTGATATTATTACTTTCTACAATTTTTTTTGTCAAAGAGTTTTATTTAAGTTTTCTTGTAAACCTGAAGCATTATAGGTATCTAATTTCGTTCGAATTGAACTCAATGCAATTTGTTTTATTCAAAATGATTTAATCAAGGCTTTCTTTAAACCACGTAGGATAAACAAAAAACAGTGTATTTACAGACCTTATTGACGACATAAAATCGATTGCCTATACACATAGTTAATAGACTAACACATTACTTCGTATCCCTTTTACGCCCGTTCTACTGCACTGATTTAGAAAAGATAGAAAATAAAATATTTCTCTAACACAAAGAAAGAAAACGCATTTTTTGTTTAGCTTGAGCTGGTATGTATGTGTGTATGTACATTTTCTATTTGGTCGTATAAAAATCTTTTATTTTATTGTTTTAAAGAAGAATTTTTTGGTTAAAATTATTTCATATTTTAAGCCTTTTTTTAAAAAAATAAAATAAAATGTATTTGAAATCTATTTAAATAAAATTTTGTATAAAAATTTTGAAATAAAATACATTTAAAACAAATTTTTATTTTTATATTCTATGGTTATAGGTGTTAATTAAAAAAAAACAATTTATATACATACATACATATATAATTAAAGTCAATGTTAGCTGTTAGATGGCGGCTGATTTTGTCAGCCGCTGAGTACTCTAGTTTATTATTAACAATATATAAAAATGATAAGGGAGACCCTTTTTCTTTAAGTAAGAAATTTGGTTTACCTTTACATGGAGCAAAACAATTACGTTTTCCAATCTTATAAATAGTCTGGCTAAATTTCTCCATGCATTTCGTTAGACATTCGATTTTAATGATAAATCTACCAACGAAACGATTAATATGGTTTTTCGTATTGAGCTACCTTAAGGGTGTCTTCGAATTATTATTTATTTATAGGTATGTATGTAAATATTTTTTAATATATGTTCTAAATAATGAAATATCCCATATACTATTAAAATTAGACAACCCTTTCAGTGATGGGATGTTAATGGGTTATCTGAAGCTTAAAACATAATTCTGCTCTAAACTTTTATTTTGAAATATAATTCTGTTGCTTTTTTAGTCTCGTAATGAAAAGAAAATTCTGTTTGATATATAAAAGGTAATATTTATTTGTCAATCTTAGTAAATGGAAAAAAGAATAGTACCTTTTTGATATTTAAATCTGACATTTTTCTTTCTTCACAAATAAAAGTTTAAATATAAACAAGAATATGAACAGTAGCTAAAACCGACTAGTTGGTACTCTAAGACTTAGTTCAATTGCAATATATTCGCACATACTTACTAGTGAAGATACAGGATTTTACCTGCATAAGTACATACAGGTGCTTAGAATGTTGTTTAAGAAGTAACAACTGTAAAATAGGGCCCAAATATGAACCAATCTTTAAAAAATGTTGAGCTTTGAATATAATCATTTTTATAAGTTACAAGGAATGTAAATTTTAGCAAAATATTATAATTTTCATGAGTAGGGAAATCAAAATGGAAATGCAATTACATATTTTTTCAGATGTAAGATATTTATTAGTTTCAGTAGATGAAACAATTGATGCCACTGGAAAAATATGTTGACATCGGTATTTGAGACATTCACTGCGCCGCATATTTGAAAAACTGCTAAAGCTATATGTGATCAACTCGAAAATATAAACAAAGCCATTGCTAATGTAAGCAAAGTGTCCTTGAAAGCTCCAAATAGAGTTGAAATTTTTAAGAAATATATTCAGACCTTCTATTGCAGCCCGCACCAGTTATAGCTCTTTGGGGAACCTAGTTTGCGTCCATTAGTTACCACGCTTACAATTATGAAGAGATCTTGCTGCAAACTTCGGTTTCATTGAAGAGTTACTTTAAAAACTGCAAACTAATGTCCTAAGATAAGTTGAGCAGTATGTCATATTGACTAAGGTGGTTCAGAATAAGAATATTGCCATAATGAAAGATTGTAATACAAAACTTAATATTAAAACTTTGTTAAAAAAGATTAAAGCAAAAAATTAAGGACTTGATGTAATTAAATTTATATGTCAATACATAAAAATCTAAAATGTGATCCTAAGATTTTGTCATCCTTTAAATATGCCCTCATTACATCAGTGGATATTGAAACTATATTCTCAATGTATAAAAGTTTGCTCAGATATAAAACACAACACTTTACATTTGAAAACTTAAGTCAATGTTTTGTTGTTTATTACAACAACAAATACACATACAAATAAAAAATTCTGTTTTATTTTACTAAAAAGTGTTGTATTCAGGGAGCTACTTCTGGCATTCGTATTATTGTTATTGATTACTTTGAATTCTCTTATTCAATCACGCATCGAAATTCCGAATGACGACTTTCGATATAAAACAATAGTTCGAGCTCTTTAGCTTGCGAGTTTTTAATCGTAAGCAAAGAAGCTTGCGAAATAAACTTTTTTCACATAAAAATTATTTAAAAAAAGGTAAATGAAAATTTATTTAGGAAAATTTAATATATTTAAAAATTTTTGGTCCAAAGTACAAAAATAATTCAATGCATAAGGAAATACTTGGAAACTTTATGGCAAAGCGAACATACTTAGCCAAAAAATTGAATGCCAAATAGTTCCCAAGAAAAAGCAAGAGATAATCAATTTTGGGACAAGCTTACGTTTAAATTTAAAGCCCAAGATTCGCCAATAAAAAATTTCAAGTTGTAACATAAGGTGACATACAAAGAAAAAATATTTTTTCTTATTTTTAGTACTAACTTTTTATTAGATATACGCTGATCAAGAATAAAAATATATGGTGGGCCGAATGAAGAGCAAGTTGTTTGCACGTTGGAGAAAAATTTTGACGGAAGCAGGCTAAGAACTCCCTAGTGAAGGTTAAAAAAACTTTCGATCGCTTTTGCCAACAAAAAACAAGCTCTATCCCAACATATTGTTACGTTTTTTAACCATTTAATACGTTTGAGTTCATTTATATTGCGCCAAAATAAAATACTTTGTTTTTGTTTTTACGGTTTTTTATTCAGTTTGTCTTAATACAGCAAATTCGCTTTTACAACAGTTTTTATTTGCGCCTAAACAGATTTTACTTTGTGAAAGCTAAATGATACTAAGCTCACCAGCCTCAATGTGCCATCTTTTTATAGTATTTCATCATTTGTTTCGAATATTCTAGTACAGACACGAATCTTTGATTTTTCTACGTTAATTCAAATGCTCTAAAATAACTTTATATAACACAAAAAGTAATTGAACTGGCAATTCAATGCGTATGGTAGCACCCTTAATTAGTGCAGTTAATTTTAGCAGTTCTTTAGCCTTGACAGAAGCCAATAAATCTTATAGCTAAAAGCTCATAATAAGCTGCGGTGTGGTGAATTTTGTCCTTAGCATTTTCATTTTTGTAACAATATGTACGAGTAATATAAAATATCCAAAAAAAGAAAAAAAAATTGTTTAAACTTTCGTGAGATTTAAACCTGTGTCGATTGTCTTCTGTTCAAGAACTATAAATACTAACATCACGTCACCTATTTATTTTTTGTTTACAAACAATTTCATAATTTGTTGAATATTTTATTAATTTATTAAATTCTATTCGTTTCGTATAGAGTAACATCATTAGAAAATTATACGATATCGAAATATTTTTCGATTCGAATTTCATTTCGATCACGAATGCCAAAAATAGACTCCAGATCTCCTTATAAATTGAAGTACAATTTTGTTTACTCTGTTGCACTCTCTATTGTATTGTTAATATTTTTTATCTTACTTAAAATATCGGGTCCGCCATCTAATGTTTTTTTTTCAACTAGTGCTTATTTCGTAAATGGTAACACTTAGCTCATGTCTGATTTGACAGTTAATAAGTTTTCTCCTTCCGCTAAACGAATATGGTTGTGTATACGCTTGAACAACGCTGGGAAATATTGCGACATTACTTTGAAAATCATGGTAATGTTGCAGAAAATTGCGTACGGCTTTTGGAAGAAGAGAAGCATCGTCAACTCCCTATGTAAAGAAGCAAAATTGTCGCATTTGGGGCACAGAAAACCCGCACGCATACATTGAAAAATCGATACACCCAAGTTCAGAGGCATAATTGGGCCATTTTTCTTCGAAAAAGAGCAAGGAGTGGCCGTTACAGTCAATGGCGATCGTTATTGGGCCATGTTGAAAGAGTTTTTGTTCACAAAAACTTAAGACGAGGATATTAGCAACATTTGGTTTCAACAGGACGGCGCTACGTGCTACACAGCCGAAGCTACAATCGATGTTTTGCGCCCTGTTTTTGAGGATCGCATTATCAGCCGCAGAGCTGATGTCGTTTGGCCACCTCGGAGCTGCGATTTGACACCGTCGGACTATTATTTGTGGGGTGCCGTCAAAGAAAAGTGTTACGCCAACAAGCCAGAGGCAATTGACGCTTTAAAGGACAATATTCGAGAAGCTATTGGTGAAATACAGCTGCACACAATAATGTGCTTAAATGTGCGGTAATGTGCTTAAAAACTGGACCGATCGTGTAGGCTACTGCATGGCCAGCCGAGGCAGCCATTTGAATGAAATTATTTTCCATTTGTAACCGGAAGGATTGTACTTTTAAATAAAAAAGAAATTTGAGAAAATATTCAGTAGTTTTTTTTATAGCATTTTCAAAAAAAAAAAAAAAAAAATTATTTGGCGGACCCTTTATATTTAAACGATAGTGAATTGTTAAATAAACCTTTTTTTCCAATATTTGGAAAATAAATTTTTGTTTTTTGAGAGCATATTTTTAAATCATATTTTAGATCATATTTTCAGATTTTTACTGCATATTTTATGCGCATAAAACACTTTGTAAGAGCATATTTCTAGTTTTCCTGCTTATGAGTTATATTTAAGTGAATGGGTGAAAAGAGCTAAATATATGACGTACTCAATAAAATTTATATTCGTTATCTTAGCAAAAGCGAAAGTAAAAAATAATATTATGAAGGCTTATATAGGAGTTAAGAAATCGTTGATATCCACTTTCAACATTGATTGTTGCTCTAAAAAGAAATACTATTTTTTTAACGTATCTTTTCTTCGAAAACATAATATTTTTCTCGGAATAAATAAAAGAAATATAAACAAAACAAAAAAAGTTGAAAAAAAGAAGAAAATAAAAACGTAAGCTGTAAGTGTTTATTGTATGACATCATTTTGTGATACGGAGATAAAGAGATAAAAATAATATAAAAAAAGTGAAAAAATTTTAGATGATGTTTCTTCAAGATAATAAAATTCCCACTATAAATTTATTATAATTGTTCTTGTGTTTTTATGTGTCTATAAATCGAAGTGCACTTAACAACTTTAAAACTCTTCTATTGTATTAATGACAATCAATGTCGTGAATAAGACATTTAGAATAAACGAGAAACATATAAATTATCTGTTGAAATCGACTGTATAATACGCTACACCACAAACAGCAAGCACTTATAAGTTTGCTTGCGTAACACACAAGTCTGGGATTAGAAAGCATATGATAGTGCATTGTTTTACACTATAACACGGTACGCGTATCATTAAGTTTCCATGGAAAACAGTAGAAGCAGTTAAGACTTTATACAGGGAGGTTGACTAATTTTGCTACATCAAGAAACTCAAATAACTTTTTTTTTAAATTAATATAAATGATTGATTTTTATTTCAGTTGATAGATTTTTCTATTTCAGTAAATATTTTTAATGGTTTTTAAAAGTAATTGATTTTAAATTGGATCGTAGCTGAGATACACATGTGTGATATCTTAATAAAAATCTATTCATGACTGCCTGCAGATTTGATGTCGAAAACGCTTTAGTTATTTATTAAATTAACTGGTTTAGATTAATACACTTTCTGTTTCCAGTACTGCACTTAGGTGTAGAGACCAGGAAGACCACAGGATTGCTGAGTTTTTTAAAATAATTTTATTTGAAAATTGTCGGTATAACTGCCAAAACGGGCCTGGCAGGGTGTGAATTTGCCCCATCGCCTTGAAACCACACAAAAATTAAAGGAATTATTTTTTGGAGCATTTCAGAAAAAAAAATCCCGCAACATTTTTAAATAATAATATGTAGTTACAGTTACAGTGCGACCGCCTTCTTCAAAGAAGTATGGCCCGGCAACACAGATTGATGAAACTGCACACCATACTGTGAGTCGAGCTGGGTGCGATTCTCTCGAAGAATTTGTGGAACAGAGTCAAGAGTTAAGAAAACTCTCGCCTAAGAGTCGTGTCTCTGGAAGTGTTCCAAACATTCAACGGAAATTATTGACTCGTGTGCGTGCTAGCGGTGTACAATTTAAATACGAGTTTTATCATCCAAATTTTGCATTTCTACTAAATTCAGATAACGATCCAAAATTTAAAAATCAAATTTAACGGATACCTCAAAAAAAGTTATTCTATTTTATTTTGGTAGCGCATTTCATCAGTCATATTTTCAATGACTCTGGAACATAATTGAGGTTCAATGGCGTTAATGTGTCGAATTATATCATCTTTTAGCTCATGAATTGCTCTTGGCTTATTGAAGAAAGAAGTCCAACGATGTCAAATAACATGATCCTGGCGGCCAATTAACATCGTAACGACATGAGATATAACGTCCATTGAATTTCTCGAGCAAAAGAGCCATTATTTCGTTGGATGTGTGGCAAGTGGCACCATTCTGTTAGAATTACATATAGTCCAGGTACATATCATCAAATTCTGTCCACAAGAAGTCCATTATCACGTCGCGATAGTGAATACCATTCATGATAACTGCTTGACCGACCTCATTTTCGAAGAAGTACGGCCCGTTGATGTCTCCAGCCCACAATGAATTGGGCGAGCATGCACAGGTGTTTCCACATTTCCTATAGAGCCAATTTTCTGAAATTTGTACATAATTCTACCGATTGTAGACACATTTGGTCGAATATGTTCACCAAACAAATCACGAATTGATTGAAATGCATTTTGATTTGAACATCCAATTTGCTCAATTGTACGAGACTCTAAATTTGGTCCAAATAGCTTCATAAATCACCAGTAAAAAGTGGGCGGAATCCGAAAAGTTTGTATGGCACTTCCCATGCAAAGTAAAAGTGAAAGTTTTTTAATTTGGTTCAAACAACTTCGCGAACAATACATAAATAAAAAAAAGTTCAACAGCAGTAGCACCTCATAACATTAGCTAGTAATTAGTTATGAGCATTACGACTACTACTATTCGTTCGAAGCCGGTATTAAGCAGTAGGTCTCTTTTAATGAGTCTAAAAATAGAATCGTGTGCAGCTCAATGGCTGAGGGAAATCCCAATGTTCCTTTAATGGAATAGTATGGGACTTATTATTATTACGACAATAGCCAAGCCTTTAGCCAAAAATGAGTCTTATCGCTGATTACAATTTTGCCATCTTTAAGTTACGCGAATTGATGACTAATTTAAAAATTTTTTTTCTCCGTCATTCCTCTAGGGAGCATATTGGCTTTCCACAAAGCATCTATTAATTTGCACCTTTTGTTGACTTATAGCTAATAGTACTCAAAGTTGATGACACCAGAAAATCATGAGACTTTTGTTACTCAATGCCACACTATATGATTTTCTAGTTGCTATAGGAAAATTATATTCTTAACAAATCTTCGGCAGTTTCGCAAGGAAAGCTTTTTTATTGTACATTGGCATTCAACTTCTGTGTCGTATTGTATTGACATCAAAATACTTTTCTCTGTTATCGATTACACTGCTCAGCAAAACCAACAAAATTTGTATTTTTGGGGATTGTGTTTTTGTTTCTGTATCAAATTGACGCGCATTTTTTCAAATATAGCAACAGTTTTTCTTTAACAGCTTTTGTTTTTGAATTATAGCTAACCAACCTCGTTTACTATTTTTACTCAGACTTTCGTTTTTTTATTGGAGACTAAAATACATTTTGATGTCTTAGATATGGCTTCGTTAAGAATATATTCTGTGCTTAATTTAGATTGTTATTGTTATATTTGTGGTGAATATATATTTGAAAACTATCAAAAACTGGACTTTGTGAAAACTACGTTACTACCAGGTGGCTATTTCTGATGGACCACAGATTAGGCAGCTCTTGAAAGATCCTACAATAATCTTGTCAAATCAATGACTGAAGTCGAATCCAAAGCTTGGAATTCATCCGATTTGGTTTTGAGTAATTTCCTAGGCAGAAAGAAACCTAACGACCATGTCGAGTGTGCTAAGTACATGATATCGAACTTGCATAAGCTATGGTGCAACATGAGCGTAAAACTTCACTTGCTGCACTCGCATTTAGTCCTATTTCCACAAAATCTGGGTGATTTTAGAGAGGAGCATGAAGAAATATTTCATCAGAATATTCGGACAATGGATGAGCGCTATCAGGAGAGGTGAAACTCACATATGATGGCAGACTGCTAAAATTTGCCACGAGATCTACCTAAAGCCATTGACTCAAAGAAATCTTATTAATGCTCATTTGATAGTGTTCAGTAACAATTTTGTATTCATTTTCTGTACTTTTTTTGCTGAAGTTATTAATCTGCATATTTCACAATAAAAAGCTGTTAGAACATCAGAATATATTTTGCATAGTCAGGGACATAGAAATACCCAATAACGCAAATAAAAAAAAAAATTAAAGGAAACAAAACTTGTGTTGAGCAGTGTTAAATTTATAAAAATATTAGTTTTCTATATAAAGAGAACATATCGTATAACATTTTTAAAATACGGATGGAAATTTATATTTTCACTGCGATTTTACGTACGTAAAGTCTTATCGTCTAAACCCCCCTTAAATACTACTTCAGTATGTACGTATGAGTGATATGTACATCTGCTTCACTACAGAAATATCACTCATACGTAAGTATGTACATATGTAAGTTATAGTTAGGTAACCGATAGGACGGAAAAATTTACGAAATATTTTTTATCGGTAAAAAATGTTTATACAAAAAATATGTTTATTAATGTACAACCCTTTGTTCATAATATCTGAGTTATTTTACTTTGGAATTTTCCTTGTTTACTTACATATCTTTTATATCATTATCAATAATTAGTTCTAAGAAATAAATACCTAAGTTCCCACATCTTTAAGAACAAAGAAAATTATAAACAATTTATCATAATTTTATGTAAAAACAAAAGTATGAAACGACTGTAAATACAAGAAAAAGGGAAACCTTAACTAGTACGTAGTGATGTGTATCCACTGTTATTTTGCCAAAAAATTTATATTTCAGAAACGGCTGAGCAGATTAAAAAAGATAATTTGAATGCGGAACCTAAGTTTTTTTTTGGTTTGTTCAATAAACTAAACCGTTTTGAGTTACGCATATATGTTGTACGGATATATGTTGTACAACTTTCTCCATTTTCGAAATAACGGCATATCTCGAAACAAGAGCTAACCTGAAAAGAATTATTATTACCACTTCAAACAATTATTTGGTGCAAAAAAATCGCTAAGTACTAACCACAAAATTCTTCGCGTTGAATATTGTAAAAGGCACTAAAAACAATGCTAAAAGCGCTGAGTTGACAAGGCTGTTTACACGATACTATTCGCCCTCTTCTACACAAAAATTTGTATCATGTAAGTAATTTCTACGGAATGCATTCCAATTAAATTATAAAATCGAGCTTGTTAACTATAATTTTCTTACTTTTGCTCATTTATCTTTTCTTCAATTTTCATGTCATTCAATTTATTTCACATCATTGGTTTATTGCCATCCATTGGTTAATGAAGAAACAATTTTCCATTCTTAAGAATGTTGATATGATTGCAGCATGTTTTTGTTAAATCAGTCAGTCAGGTAAAGTTCGCAAATGTTATTCCATACAAATGTGTATGGAATTAAATATTGAATGATAAATGAATATAAAATTGAATTGTGACGATATTGAATTTATTATTAGTAAAAAAGGTAAGAAATTGAATGGAATAAAGTATGTGTGCCTTGTCTGTAATCAAAATTTTCTTCAATAAAATATATAAAGAAATTGTATCCTTATACATACTCGTAGATTGGACATAAGTATGTATTGCATGTACATATGTATGTATTAGCCCTATAATACAATATTTCAAAGAACACACATTAATGGAAGCATAATTATCTAAATTGAGTTCTATAATTAGTTTATTCGATAATTCCAATATTCTATTCTGTGAGTTAATTTTGTTTCAAAAGAAAACAGAATGTCAGTGCCATTTAAGATATACGTGTTTCAACATAAATAAGATACTAATTAGAAGTGATTATCAGAGACAAAATAAAAATAAAAAATAAGAAATCACAAGAAATAAACAGCAAACAACAGAGAATAGAAGGCGAATTATTTATTGATAATCGCACGATAAAATGCTCGTAAGCCTTACCAAAAAATTGAAAAAAGAAACAAGTTTTTAATCCCCATAAGAACCGAATTAAATATTAAAAGGAATATAAACTTTTTAAACTTAGATTTAATGCTAAATTACGATAGAGAAAATACATTTTCTTCCTGCACTGGAATTTGAATCATTCGTCTGAGTAATTGATTGATTGAATGACTGCAGTATGGTAATAGCGTGTCTGCTTGGTAAATTAGTATTATTTCTATAAAAAAGTATTTTATTTTTTAGTTTATATAGTATCATTTGAGTTCAATTGGCTTAGTTCAGCTATGTTCTAGACTTTATTTCTTTTTTTATCAATAAGATTTCTCCAAGCTGTCCAAATTAGTGTTTCGTTTGATCCAAATCTCTCAGCACACAGGCATTTTTTTCACAGTTGAGGACAGAAAACAGTCGTTAGTGGTTACATCTGGAGAGTAGTTTGGATAATAGTTTCTCAAGACCGTCAAAATTAGTGTTTCGTTTGATCCAAATCTTTTGGCGCCCAGACATTTTACATATTTAGAGGCAGGAAATAGTCGTAAGCGATTAAGATTGGAGACTAGTTTCGATGATCTAGCAGTACTTAAAAAAATTCAGAAATTTTTAATATAATGATTTTTTTTATTATTCAACAGATATTTTTATTAATATTTACAAAGCTAAGTAATACAATTTTAAAAATCATGTACATATCTATGTTTGACTTAACTGCGAGTTGCGAGATGGATTGGCATTTTAAAGCTGATTTTAATAAAATTAATTTATAGGCATTTTTACTTTAACTCTATTAAATATTAAGTTGATTATAAATATAAGAAAAAAAGCAACTTATAATAAATCTTTCGCACATAAAATTAATAATAAATTTAACAGGAATTTAATAGAATACATTCAGTATAAGTTTTCTAAGTATTTATATAAACTACTAGCTGACCAGGCAAACGTTGCTCTGCCTTCAAGAAATCGGCTTTAACCTAAAGGGTCCGCCAAATAATTTTTGTTTTTTTTTTTTGTTTTGAAAATGCTATAAAAAAAAACTACTGAATATTTTCTCAAATTTCTTTTTTCATTTGAAAGTAAAATCTTTCCGGTTAATAATGGAAAATAATTTCATTCAAATGACTGCCACTACAAGATCGGTCCAATTTTTAAGTATATTATCGATTGTGTGCAGCTGTATTTCATCAATGGCTTCACGAATATTGCCCTTTAAATCGTCAATTGTCTCTGGCTTGTTGGTGTAACACTTATCTTTGACGGCACCCCACAAATAATAGTCCAAGGGAGTCCAATCGCAGCTCCGAGGTGGCCAAACGACATCAGTTCTGCGGCTGATAATGCGATATTCAAAAACAGGGTGCAGAACATAGAGTGTAGCTTCGGCTGTGTGGCACGTAGCGCCGTCCTGTTTAAACAAAATGTTGCTAATATCCTCCTCTTCAATTTTTGTGAACAAAAATTCGTTCAACATGGCCCGATAACAGTCCTTGCTCATTTTCGAAGAAAAATGGCTCAATTATGCCTCTGGATCAAAATCCGCACCAAACAGCGACTCGTCTTGGGTGGTTTTCTGTGCCCCAAATGCGACAATTTTGCTTGTTTACATACCCGCCAAAATCAAAATAAGCTTCATTTGAAAAATGATTTTTTTTGGCAAAATCGTCATCTTCTTTAAGTCGATCGCAGGTCCAGATTCCCAGCGTTGTTCAAGCGAAAACACAACCATATTCGTTCAGCGGAAAGATTCAACCAATTATCTGTCAAATCAGACATGAGCTAAGTGTTACCATTCACGAAATAAGCACTAGTTGAAAAAAAAAACGTTAGATGGCGTACCCTTTATAAGGTAACAAGTAACAAGTAACAATAAAAAATCATAATATGGTAAATAGAGCGAAAATCTAAATGCCATATCTCCGGAACCACTGGGACAAATTGGTGCAAACTTTGCATAAACCACCATAAACAGACCATCCACAGCTAACCTTGAAATATTGATTGAAATCGGTCGACCAGTTTCCGCAGTTAGTGGTGACAATAAAATGTATAGTGCTGCTTAAAAGGTTTGCTTCAATATGATAAGGTCACCTTAATATTTTTCAATCCATCCAAACTATAAAATGTTATGTCTTATAATTGTGCTTTTTGAAGCTTGTAATTTCAATTCCTCTTTTATTGTTACCGCACTTTTCATTGAATTCGAAGCCTTTCGTGAAAGTAGCCGAATTTCACAGGCAGTCAGGACCTTTGGACGACCCGTGATTTTCAATTTTCTATAATTTTGCCTGTTTTTGAGAAAATTTTGCACAACACACAAAGATCGTCTCAATTTTTTCGCCATTCCACGCATACTCAACCCCTGGTCATAAAGTGCCACAATTTGTCCTTGTTCATAAGGTGACAAAAATTTCCTGCGACCCATACCGCACAGATATTATTTAAATTATAAATTATTACACAAAAAAAAAACAATTTTGATACCTTTTGATGAGATTAATTGCTTATTAATCACTGACCTTATCATTTTGACGCATTGAATTTTGCACTTATTTACATAAATTTAAATGAACATAATATAGTGGTACATCTCTAAAAGCAAAACCGGCTTATTATTCACTTATTTGAACGTAGAATTTTTTTGAATAAGGTGATCATACGTAACATTTTATAGTTTGGATAAATGGAGCATATATCAAGGTGACCTTATCATTTTGAAACACGTCTTATATAGAGAGTAATCATTATCATTGCCATTTAGTATATTTATTACTTCGTTCATATCCAGAAAGGTTTTACTAAAATATTTAACCCGGATTTCATTAAAAATAAGACAAACTACTAAGAAGTGAAACGTATTTTCTGATTCATCCAGATTACAAAGGGTACATAAGCCATCAGTAGAACATTTAAATGCTCTATTATTTAAACCAAGAAGACCTCCACGTACTCTAATTATTAGACTTACAGCACAAAAAGTCAATTCTGTAGCAAGAATAGGATTTGTGCTATAAATTAATTGCGGATATAAATCATGAATTTGAGAGCCTCTTGCGTTAAATATAAGAACTTCTCTTTCCGTTGTTTTTCAAAGTTTAAGTATTGGTTTCCAATATTCACACAGGGGCTTATTAGTACTCTCAGGAACATCTTGAATTTCATCACAAGTTGTTACCCACTCCTCAGCCCAAGATATTTTCATTGTAATAATTTTTGCGGCTAACGTTCGTGGTAATCTTTGTTCAGGCAGACGTAAAACTCGATTAATGTATGAAAAATGTAGCTTTAAGGTATCAATATACAGAGAGTTTAGACCAGTTTCTAAATAAATTATGTAGTTTGGCGTATAGTATGGTAGAAATAACATTTTCTTTATGAAATATCTAAATAACTTTTCCACTTCATCATATTTTTTAAAACCCCAAATTTAATCACCGTAAAACATTATAGATCGCAATCGCCATTTTCGATGTTGTTAATTTGTTCCCTAGGTGCTTTGCAAAAGATAAGTTAAAATTGATATCTAACTATTTTTGACTTTTCCAAATTTATCTTAAGACCCCACAACAAGTAGTAAGAATAAAGTGCTTCAATCATAGTTCGTAGTTCACTTGGTGAGTTGGCCAAAATGACAATGTCATCTGCGTAAAAAAAATCTTAACAGCAATGTATACAACATTTAATCCGCCAGGAAGAAAGTCAGCAAAGTCATTAAGAACAATGCAAACGAAATTGGACGTAATATATCCCTTGTTTAACGTCAACATTAACATTAAAAGATTCAGAAAACGTATTTCCATACAGTACTTGACTTTACGTATTTTCATATGATATGGATCAAAATTTTGTGAAAAGGGAGAACGTATTCCGACATGCTAGAGGTGAACATTTGCCCGACATCATATTCCGTTATTAATTCTCATACTTTCATTTTATAATGGTATGAATAAAAAGGAATTTGTCAAAATACAATTATGTTATAACAAATTAAACAATTATGTTATATATATATATATATATAATATATAATATATATAATATCTTATATATAAAATATCTTATATATAAAATATCTTATGTCTACTTAAAACTTTAAAATACAGGTATTATTTTAATAAAAGAACTTAAGTATACTAAGGCTAAGTTAAACGCAAAACCCAGTATCCAATTTTCGCTCTCTGTTTACCAAGATTTTTTTACAACTCTTAGGTTGTTACCAATATATTAAATTACAGTTTTGTTGTAAAAAACAATTAAAATAATAATTACACAAACTGAGGAATATCTCAAAACTTCATTTTTCGACTTAAGCTATTCTTACATATCAGCACAGATATATATGTTTGTTTGGATGTATGTATGTACATATATGTGCGTATATTTTTTGATTTCCTTGAAATGTAAAAACCCTTGAGTAAAAGTTTGCTTTGATGTTAAAGAACAACAATGCAACAGTTTTAATGGTCAACATTTTTTATTTTCGTTTTAATATTTAATTAACAAATTCTACTTGTAAATACGTATTTGTGTTTGTAAATGGTATTTCAGGTAAAACTCTTTAAACGGAACTAAAAAGATTTTTGTTTTTAATTCTTAACTGGGTCAGGAAATGCAAAAATATAGTCTGAATAGTAAATGGAATGTTTTTCTCCCTTTTCCAATAAAAAAATCGATTGACCACACTAAGTGGAAAGCACAAATATAAGAATTAAATTATTAAGTTTATGTTTTGGCATACAAATAAATATTATTTGAAAGTAAAATTGAATGTAAAATAATCTGAAAAAAAAAATAGTTCAACAATAAAATATTGAAAGTAATTGTACTACATCTAGGTTTAATTTCAGTGGTAGCTTCAATAGCTACTGTTTCCATAACACAAATTATTTGATCGCACCCATATTGTAATGCTACAGACAGAGGAAATGTTAAAAATTGTTGATATTTGTAAACATTAGCAATAACTTCGTTGTTAATACACATCATGAGTCAAAAGAATGCGGAATTGGGTAAGTGGGCTGGCAACTCTCAATCATACTTAATATGGAGTATTGTATATGTAGAGAACGGTTATAGTGGAATTTTATAAAGTTGTTCTCAACAACTTCGTGGCTAATATACATCATCTAGGAGGATAAGGTATAGTGGCAGCGGCAAGTCTTATAAAAAGTAAATATTAATTAAATATGGAATTTTATATATATATAAAGAACGGTAGCAGTAAAGCTGCGATACGTATGCGGGTATTTTAAAGAACATCGGGTTAAGGCTATATATCTTATATATAATAATGAATGTGTGTTTGTATATGTGAATGTATGTTTTTTGAGGTCTGCTAACTTGACGAAGATATTCGATAATAACATCACATTCAAACGTTTAACAAATATTATTCTGATATAAAAATTCAAAACGACTATTGGAAAAAAACCTAATAGAGTACATCCGTCAATCCGTCACTTTTAGCAGCAAATCTTTCATGGTTGGCAAAAATCCGGGTTTAAAAAAAAACCCAGCCTACCGGCTTTTATTGTGCTTTTTGATGGTTTTTTTTTTGGGTTTTATAACTGCTTCCGAATTTCATATAATTCGACAATATTGTTGGTTTGTTAGTATATATTTTTTATTTATTTATTTGGTTTATGGAAATCTAATTCCGTACAGACAAAAGTTATATAGTTTAAGATAAATACAAAATTTTACAAAACGAAAATGTTTAATTCAAATACAATATAATTAATTGAAATACAGTATTATTTTTCTTTCCAAAATTTCATTGCTCTCAGAAAAATCAATTAAATGATATGGATTATTAAATTATAAGCATATCTGACGAATGGAGTCATTATTGGCATAAACAGATCTGTGATATTTTATATTTATTAACTGAAAGTAGCGGGAAAGCCTAGCTGGAACATTAAAAATAATTTTGTTTAGAAGAAAATCGGAATCAACATCACCACGTATTAAATTGAACAAAAATGAAACACTTAGCATTAATCTCCGGCTTTTTAAAGCAGGTAGCTTAATTAGAGCGAGTCTGCTTTTATCTGAAGGAACTACATATGAGTTCCATCCAAGTCCTCTCAGACGTTGTTTTAATATTTATAATGCAATTTTGCATTCTTAGTGGGATCAAGGCGGCATTGTGTACTATGAGCTGCTAAAATGCGGTATTCGAAGCAGATTGCAATTACTTTTGAACTGTGCATTATGAGAAAAACAGCCAGAATATAAAGACAGACAAACAGAAAGACATATAAAGTTTTTCTTTTCCATGACAATGCTCGGTCTCTCGTGGCAAAGTTGCCAACAATTTTTCGAAACGATCAAATTCTCCTTCTGACTATTGGTTTTCGATGAATCTATTACAATAGTATGTCACCGAATAACTTCTCTTGAAGTAATATAAGATCGGTTTCAAAGTGGATCGTCTCAAAAAACGAAAAGTTTTTCTAAGGCGGGATTTGAACATTAGCTTAGAGCTGTGGAAAGATGTATGTCAGTGATTTGAAAATTTTTTATTTTGATAAAATTGTTAATTCATTATCATTTTTGAGCTAAAAAGAGGACCGAATTAACTTGTAGTCTCAATACTAAAATTTTAAATTTTTGTTGTAAATAAGCAACAAAAACCTTAAAATAAAAAACCCACCTGGGTTTTATTGGGTTACCCAGTGAGTTGCCAACCTTGAAATCTTTCGATCTCACAGACTTGCCTGTGATATCAACAGCAAACCTTTAGCAATATCTTAAGCGAATAACTTTAACTACAGCATTAAATATTCGCTTACAATAATTTTAATTATTCATTTTGATATCGCTAAAAATTCGTTTAGCAATAGTTCGAGAAAGAAGCCTTTGCCCTCTTTTGATTTGGCCGTTACTTTCTTTTACCGCTATTTTACTTTTAGAAGTGTTTAATATCATTTATAAATATTTAGCGAGAAGTTAGCGAACAAAATTTTTCTTCGTTAATAGTTTACTATTGCGAACATTCGTTTTTTTTTAATTTTCAATTGTTTATAAAATATATTTGTTTCTTCGCTAATAACGAACCATCGCTTGTTGCGAATCTCAGGTAAAGCGGGTGTATACAACACGAAAACAGAAGAAATTATTTTGAAATTTTTACAGAGTCCCGTTCCTATATAGAGACCAAGGAAGGTCATTGTTCTATTACCGCGATATTATGGTGAAATTTATTTCCATATTCATCATTGATAGATTTAAGGTTTATTTACACTAATCAGTACCGTATCAGTGCCGTGTCAGTTCAGTATCAATGCGAATCAGCACTGATCAGTGATATCAATTTACACATATCTGTTTGGTGCTTTCAGTTCAGTGCAACAATCAGTTTTTTTAAAGATGAAGAATTAGCAATTATTGTCATAACTTTAGACCAGGAAGAAAATCAAAAAAAAAAAGTGAAAATGGGTTCACAAGGCTTGGATGAAACGAGAAAATGAAGGCGAATTTATTAACCTACAAGGGTAACAAATTCTTATATGTACATAAGAAATTGTTGGACGATGAATATATGGCGTGTCTTTTATAGAGGTATAGAATTTTAAGTTGGCATTACTTTTCAATATGACGACCAATTTAACAGCTGTCAAGTGATTTATTTTCAGTTTGGCTTGGCAATTCATCATGAATAGACTCACGCCTGAACAATGCTTGTAAATAGTGCAAGAGAGAGATTACCGTTGTTCCCGATTTTCATAAGCTAATTTTGTTTAGCGATGAAGCACACTTCTGGTTGAATGGCTACGTCAACAAACAAAACTGCCACATTTGAAGTTAAGGTAATCCTCAAGTGTATGTGGAAACACCGTTACATCCAGAAAAACTGACTGTTTGGTGCGCTTTATGGGCTGGTGGAATCATTGGTCCGTACTTTTTCAAAAACGATGGTGGCCAGAACGTTACAGTCAATGGTGATCGGTATAGAGCCATGATTACTAACTCCAAGATCTTGTGATTTAACACCGCTAGACTACTTTCTGTGGGGCTATGTAAAGTCATTGGTCTATGCAGTAAAGCCACAAACGCTTGACCATATGGAAGACAACATGCGCCGAGTTATTGCCAATATACGGCCACAAATGTTGGAAAAATTCATCGAAAATTGGACGTCCAGATTGGACTACATCAGCGCCAACCATGGCGGTCATATGCCAGAAATCATATTTAGAATGCAATGCCACAAGATTATCTTTCGGATAAATAAAATTCATGTCAATCGAATAATCCATCGTTGTTTTATTGCAACTTAAAGTTCTATACCTCAATAAAAAACACCCTATATTAATATTAAAACATTTTTAAATATTTTTGAATGTCTCAAAATTGTTTCAGTATACTTTTCCATAAAATAAAAACTAATTTTTCCTCCATATTCAATACAATTTGCAATAAAATAACTAAAATACGTCAGTGAAATGCAGAAAAAAATCGTTGCAAACATATATAAACATCACTGAACTGAAACTCAAGCAACACTGACAGTAAAAAACGCCACTGTGCCGGATATGTGTGAATCCACCCATTTCAAACTAAGACAACGATTTCTTTTTTTTTCACTGACGTTACAGACTAGTTAAAATCTTTAAACTGAAAAAAATCTCTGTGAGAGACAAAATAAATTTTAAAAGATATAAAACATCCATCTCAATACCATTACATATTTCAAATGATTTTTGAGGCAATTAATTTTTTCATGTTCACATTGTTCAAAAAGTGATGAATCCGCCTAATCTCACTTATCGTCCGCAGTACAAGAAATTCACTTTTTTCTCTTTCATTGAAATGAAAACTATTAGACGCAACAATAAACTTAGCAATTCTAGCAATAGATAACAATTAAGGGAAATACAAATCGTACGACATGTCAAATTATTATGTCGAAGAGAACGGATAGTATCGTGTAAGCTTAATACATATGTAATGAAAGCGTACGACATTGGAAGAAAATACGTATGAAAATTTGGCCATCTTTGTTTTTTCAAAAATCATCACACTTCATTAAATTAGGGATCAGGGATGCGAATAAGATTTTACAAATTGTACTAACTTCATGGAAGTATACTTTTGTATTTATTTATTTATTTCTTAATATCAAAAGGTACACAAAAGACTATTAGTTGCTGAGATCTAGATCTAAAAGGATCATTTATGATACACTTCTTGTCAGCTTATTCTTTCTTTTCTAAATTGAAGTAGCATGATGACTTCAGCATATCCTTTGTTTGGATTAGGAAGAAGGCAGTCGAAACAATCTCTTTTTCTTTTTGGCTTTTATTATACTTTGACGCGAATATGGAATTTTGAAATAGTGCTAAATTGTACTTTTGACTTACAAATAGTGCAAAAAATTTTGGTTCCTTGTCAGGGATGCATGTATTTTTATGTGAACAAATAATATAAACAAGGTAAAAACCAATTTTTTTCTCGTACTATTATTATATTATTGATTATTATAATTGATCGATTATTGATCTAGAAAGATAAATTGTGCCAAACACACCGGTGTCAGACCCGTTATTGCATTAGCCGTTAAAGGCTATAAAACACCCATTAGCTAAAAGTAGGTGTATACAGTCAATAAATTATTCTGGAGTTAAGATCCCAGGTTGCCCACGACAAACCCACATTGCTCTAGTTGGCTTATCCAGAAAAGCATTTAAATGCCCGTTCCAAATCTGTGGGTAACTCCCAGGTATTTTTTTCTTTTTTGGCAACTCAATTTCAGTTCCCTTCAGTGAAATAGGCCATAGACTCAATTTCAATCTCCTAGCGAAAGGAAGAATTGTTGGTTTATTCGGATTGACTGACAACCCCTCTGCATCACACTACGCAGATATGAGTTTAAGGGATCGCTGCAAGATATCTAACAACACACCATCTTACTAGCCAATGACGATGACTTTAGGTCATTCGCGTATCCTATAGCGTCATAGCCACACTCATGTAGTCTGGCTAGAAAATCGTTCGCGTTTCGGGATTAAAGTAATGGAGAGAACTCACCCTTGTGGGCAGCCCCTGTTGGATCCTTATGGAGATCGACTCAGTATCAGCATACCCCGAACCCAGGATGTAGTACACAGTTCAATTCCTCATTGCCCTATAGTGTTTTTGATTGAGCGATAGCCAGTGCTCTCAAAGGCCCCCTCTCTATTAAAACATATGCTTTTATTTTCCTTTGTTTTGAATTTTTACTGATCGTGTTCATGTAAATAGATCTGTCGTAAGATAATTACTATCATTTTTGAAATACGACTAGAATTTCATAATATTTTCTCTTTGATTTTACGTACGTAAAGTATTACCGTCTAAACTACCCTTTAACAGGCTTAGTTTCGCAATTAAAAGTTACTGTCCTGTAAATACAAAAAGTTTATAAATTTTCAAACTAACCTCGCATTTTTTCCTTTGGTTTATTAGAAATGCATATTTTAATATTTGAAATTGTTCATTTTAAACAATTTTTTTTTTTATATACTTATTTACCCCCATATTAATAAAAAGATAAAATGTATTTGAAATCAATTTCAGCAAAGATTTATATGAAAAATTTTTTAATAAAATTCATTTGAAACTTATTTTAAATTTTATGAATATGAGAGTTAAAAAAAAAAAATAATTTTGTTTATTTTGATTTCTTGTCAAAAAAACTGAATGCGTTGTTAAACAAGAACAGATAAAAATTGTATAAAGAAATGACTGACTGGTATAATGTTATTCGAATATTTTGTTTCTTGGAAAATTAAAGCAATATATTACGAAATTTCATAGAAAAATTTTTTATAAGCGATTACAAGAATAAAGATAAATACTATACATATATATGAAATATATGCAATAAATATATTATTTTATATACATACATACTGTATAAATAACATTATGCAACAAAAACGAATGAAAACAAAATTTCTGGGAAGTGATACTATGTTTCTGATAGATACTCTCTACTATAATAATAATCTGTTTTTCGTACATTCACATCCTTATAAGCTAATAACCTAGTTGATAATAACTCGCTTTTATTCTTATATATTATTTTTTATTACACGTTTTTTACTGCTAAAGGTATGTTTTCTATTCACATCAGCCAAAAAGCTGAAGAGATTGGATAAGTGGGCATTGCACAATGCACACCTGGTGAAAGGTTATTTATATCATGTTTTTTATACAGTTAGACATGTTTGAGAAACATATTTTTTATATCAATGATGCAAGCTTTGTTGGATAGAAAATTTTTTAACATTATTGTTTCAATATGATTTCGATTATGTGGGCGTCATGGCTGGCACGTACGAGGAGTAATCTAGAGCACCAATTTTCACAAATTTTTGGCATCATATGAGGCCCTATTTTGCCAATAGTTCTTCGAATATTGTCTCGACGTAGGCAATTGACTTTACTAATCCCAAAGAAAATAATACAATGTGGTGTCTTTCATCAAAAGTTTCTTTGAGTAAATCAATTGTAGCGCGCGCTGTGTGGCATGTGCTTCCGACGTGTTTGAACCACATGTCATCAAGATTAATCCCAACTAATTGAGGAACGAAAAAATCTAATCATTTCATCATCGTTTTTGAATCGCACCAAACATTAATTTTTGTAGATGTAATAATGGTGATACGACAAAAGCTTGTGGTTTATTCTCACTTTAAATGCTGCTTATCGACGCATCCACTCAACCAAAAATTGGCTTTAATGGAGAGAAACATTTTTAATACGAATAGAACGATTATTTTGATAAAAATTTCAACAATTTCTAGGAATTGCTTTTGTGTAAGTCTGTCCATAATGAAATGTCAAACCAAACTAAACATCGGTTATCAAATAAAGCAGTGTTGCCAACTCAAAGGTTTGAACCTCTGAACCCGAAACATATAAAAATGAATGTGTGATGTGAAGAATGGTAACAGTAAAAGCTTCGTTATCTATCCATATAAGCCCAAAAATGGAAAAGATTTTGTAAGTAAAGGATGAGCAAATTTGAGGTTAGGAAGTAAATTGGCTTCAATTCACATTTTTTTCGACAAATTCAGTTTTATTGATACCAATATAAAATAAAAATATGGAAATTAATAATGGAATATGATGTCGGGCAAATGTCTAGCACGTCGGCAGACGTCCGCTCTTTTCACAAAATTTTGAACCACATTTTGTAACAAAGCTTCGCTTATCTCGTCAATGCAGTGCCGAATTTCATCTTTCAGAGTGTCAGCTGTTTGTAGTTTATTCACGTAATCTCAGTATTTCAAATGGCCCCAGCGGTGTTA
Source organism: Wohlfahrtia magnifica (assembly GCA_023159175.1). Taxonomy (NCBI): domain Eukaryota; kingdom Metazoa; phylum Arthropoda; class Insecta; order Diptera; family Sarcophagidae; genus Wohlfahrtia; species Wohlfahrtia magnifica. Next base: position 791,021 of record JAKWBJ010000189.1, read on the forward strand.
AATCACATGAACGACGTGGCGAATTGACATCGGAAAATCGAGAAATTAAGAAATTTTTTATGCAATAACTGAATTGTTTGGCTGGCTGTGTGGCTTGTGGCGCCGTCCTGCTAAAACCAAAGGTCACTGATGTCAACAGTAGAAAAATGTGGCCACCCAAAATCGGTTATCATGGTTTGATAACGCAGAGAATTCACTGTGACGGCGTTACCTTGCTCATTTTCGAAAAAATACGGGCCGATGATGCCGCCTAACCACAAACCGCACCATACGGTCACTGTCTTTGGATGTAATGGATTTTTGAGGACTGTTTATGAATTTTGTGAGCACCATATGCGAAAATTTTGTTTGTTTACATAACCGCCTAATTGAAAATTAGGCTCATCACTAAAGATGATTTTGTTGAAAAATGCCTTGTTTTCATCCAGTTTTTAAACAATCTACCACAAACGTGCGACCCAAACAATCTTCGGCTGGCTTTAATTTTTGAACGAGTTGAACTTTATAAGCGTGATGATAAAGATCTTTATCCAAAATATTGTGCGAAGTTCCTCTGGTGAAGTCCAATTGGTGCGAACGTCGACGAGTTGATGTTCCAAGCTCATTCCCAACACTTTGCGGTACAGCGGTTATGTTTGCACCACTACGGTCACTATGAACATATTGTTTTGATCTATTGTCATCAACAGTGCCGTAAGCCTCGAATTTAGCGATTAAATTACGCATTCTCAAAAGGAGCCTGATTACGGGGAAAAGCTGCTCGAAATTTAAGAAGGATACAGTAAAATTTTCACCATTTTGATAGTAAATTTTCACAATTAGAATTCTTTGTTTGTTTTGTTGTTGCGTTCCATATTTAAAATTTCCCAATTTTTTACTAAATAAGTGTCAAAGGTTGACAGCTTAATTCTTGATATTACATCATTTGACAGCCAATTTACTTCCTAAACTCAAATTTGCCCACCCTACATGTAGGAATTACAATGAATTTTTTGCATAGCAAAGCACGCCCGTAAAAGCTATTTGTATACTATGCATAATTTTTAAAGTATGTACAGCTGAAAGATTGAAGCGATTATAATAAACCTTTAGCAGTGTCTTCCTTGGAAGATCTACAGGCCACATAGTTAAGATAATAATTAATGAGTAAGGAAGCACATCGTTAAAAACATTTCAAAACTTGAAAAATGTGGCAAACATTTTAAAAATGGTTTTGTCCTAGAAATACACACAAATTTTTACAAGGTTACTTTAATATTCCAAAGGCCCTTTTTTATTCTTTCCAAATTCGAAACTTAAAATCGGTTAATAATCAACTAAGCTATTAACTTATAAGTACATGAAGGTACAAATAACAGGTTATTGACAAGTAGCTAAAGATTCTGCAAGTTTTTACAAAATGTGAAAGAAAGATATTATTGTGAGTAATAGCAGCTGTTAAGAATTGTATTACTTTGTTTATTTATTTACTAGAGTAACCATGCTCGCTGTTAACACTGCTGCCAAAATCGCCGTAACTTATTTAGTTGTCTGGCAACACGCCATAATAATTTTTTACTTTCCAATAAAAATACCCAATTTTTTAGCGGAAAATTTATTTTTTAAGAAACTCTAGAAGTTTCTCCATTTCAAATTTAAGATTAACCATAGATTAGATTGTGAATTTTAATACATCCCAGTAGCTTCCTACTAAAAAGTACATGTACATGTAAATTAAAACATAAATTGAATTTAATATTTACTTACATATTTTGTTATATAAATATATAGGAATTTTAATATAAATACATTTGCCTAATAAATAAAGCTTTATTATTATTATTATTAATTTATTCATCAGTATTCATAATACTCTTACAAATTCACATTAAAAATTCAGAATTCAATATTTCTAAATATAATAATAAAAAATATATAATAAAAAAATGACATTGTTGGTTAATTAACATCATTCCTCACGAAACTAATACATTTTCTTCTAAATACATCATAATTTTGTTCTGCTTTTATATCATTTGTAAGTGTGTTAAATAATTTAAGGCCCATATAGTACAGTGATCTTTGCATTGTAGTTGTATGTGTTTTCCTTAGCCTGAAGTTTTCTCATTCCTTAGTTGATATGGTTGCACTTCACCGACATAATTTACCTGTTCACATAGATATTCTGGAGCATTATTGTGTTTTATTTTATGTATAAAGCCGAGAGTATTACACTTAAGACGTTGTTCGATATTCAGCCATTTGAGCGTATCAAGCATATATTGTATCGATGTATATCTATTGCATTTTAAAATCGTCCTCATTGCTTTATTTTGTAGTTTTTGTAGCCTTTCTAACTGTGATTTATTACAGCACGTAAATATTATTGTTGACCCAAATTCAAAATGAGGTTTTATAATAGTGTTGTACATATTTATTGCCGTTATTGTGGAAACTTTCTCTCTAATTCTACTAAAAAAACAATTTTTTTACCTATTTTCTTACATATGTATTCTATATGATCCTTAAATTTTAACTTCTTATCTATTATAAATCCCAGATATTTTATATTCTCAACTTTTTCTATAACTTGATCATTAATTTTAAATTCCCAATCGCTATTTATATTTATCTCCAGAATTTTAGTCTTTTTTTTTCATTCAGTTTTAATTTGTTCAATTTGTCTCTTCGTCGGATGACCCTCTGTGTATATCAGCGTATCGTCTGCATATAATGCAATTTAACATTTTTCCCGAACATTTGGCATATCATTAATGTATATAATAAATAATAGTGCACCCCGTATTGAGCCTTGTGGAACACCGAAATCGTTAATAATTGTATCAGACTTTACTCCATTAACTTTAGTAATTTGCTTTCTGTTCTCCAAATATGATTCAAACCATCTGAGTTCGTTGCAGTGAATGCCATACATATGTAATTTTCGAATTAATATTTTCCTGTCAATAGTTTCAAATGCTCGTTTAAAGTCTAAAAATACCGCCACGATTTTCCTTTTCTTTTCAATGTTTTTCCATCGATTAATAACAAAATTCACTGCCGTTTCACATGAAAATTTTCTTCTGAAACCTGATTGATATTTTGATAATAGTTTGTTATTTTCCATATATTTTTCTAGTTGTTCTTTAACAATCTTTTCTAATAGTTTTTCACATGTCTTAAGCGTATTTATAGGACGAAATTCTTCACATTTTCGCGTTTTTGCCACTTTTTCAACTGGAGTGATCAACGTTTCCTCCAGTTTTCTGGGAACTTTCTTGTTTCTAATGACTTATTCACAATGTCAAGTAGAATTTTTCCTATTTTATGCCAATTATCAATGATGATCCTAGTAGATATTTTACAGTAGTCTGGTTTGTTTTTCAAATTCTTCAGTATATATTTAAGGTCTGAAATTGTTATTTCCTGAAATTTGAATCTTTGTTCAGTCATATGCGTTCGATTATTATACTGCACATCTTCAATTGAGTCCATTATTTCTTGAATGCTTTCCACAAAGTATTTGTTAAAATTATCAGCTATTTCAATATTATCCTTAGATTCTACGTTATTAAATATCACAGATTTTATCATATTTTGGTTTTTCTTTATTACTAAAGCACTTATCTCTTTCCACATATGTTTTTGATCCCTTGCAGTATTTATTTGTCTGGTGATGTATTTACATTTTTCATTTTCTATTTTTACTTTGTGTAGATTTCTCAATACTTTATAGTTAGACCATGCTTCGGCAGTGTTTTTGAACTTTTCAATTTGATAGTTTGTAATCTTCTCCCTTTTTATAGAGCGTAGTTCATCATTAAACCATTTACTAACTCTATTTTGATTATTTAACTTATCTTTAAAGGTAAACTTTCGTATTGTCTCCTCTAGGCATTTATCAAAACTTACTACCATTTGATCAACATTCATATTCTCTTGATAGTACATTTTGTTATTTAGTTCTCTTGAAAATTTGTTCTTATCATATTTAAAAATGTCCAAAGTATTATCTTCCATTTGGATGTTCCTCTAATCATCTTTTACTAATATTCCAATAATTTCGTGGTCTGATATTTTATTATGTTTACAGTTTTGTACGGTTGCCTTCAAGCTGTTCGCAATAACATAATCGATTATTGTTCTGGATGTGTTCGTAACTCGAGTGTACTCATTTACTATTTGTTTAACTCCATTATCATTCAATTATCTTTCTATTTTATTCTTACAAAAACTGTTTCCTGACCACTCTATGTTAAAGTCTCCCATTATAATTATTTCATTAGATTGTTCACTTATACCTTCTAAAGTTTCGCTAAAAACTTCACAGAATTTCGATTTACTTCCACTTGGCGATCTATAAATTCCTACAATTATCATTTGCATATTCCCTCGAATTGCCATACAAGCTATAATCCAATATTCAGAATCTTCCTTTTTTTCAAATAATTTCGTAACTCTCCATTCTTTTTTGTGGTATATGATTACGCCTCCAGTTCTTACAGAGTTTGAATACGATACTCTCTGATTATAATCTTGTAAAGCTATTTCATTTCATCCTCGTGAATATACTCCGACATATGTGTTTCCGATAATACAAAAAAATCTGGTGTTTCCGTTGCAGCAACTATTTCTAACTGATTAAAATTGTTTGTGAGGCCTTGTATATTCGTATATAAAATAAATAAATTCTTTGATTGTTAAGATGATAAACCCATTTTTTTCTTTCGCATTTTGAGTTTATTTTGATATATAGGACATTCTTTGCTGTAAGTACCATGTTTCTCATCAAATCCCAAGTTCCATTTTTGATTCACCTTAACACAATTTATGCACTTATTTATTGGCTCTTTGTCACATTCTTTGGACTTGGTTTCCGTGACATTTAACGTACATTTCTTGGTTTTTGCATTCATTTGCTGAATGATTAAATCCTTTGCATTTAAAACATCTTTTCACATCAGTGCCATCAAAAACTCGGCATCTTTCCCAACCAATATTTAACTTTTGTGCATTTATCACTTTCGTATACAATTCATTATCTGTTCCTATTTTCACATTATATATTATTTTGTTATTTCTCCTATACTCGTATTTTTTTATTATTTTAAATTCACAATTATTTATAATTGGATTCTGTTTATCCAGTTTGTCAATTAATTCCTCATCCGAGAGTACTTGTGTTTTATTCAAAATCCGTGGAAATTGCTGGTTTTGGCCGGTCGCCTTATCAACACCCGCATTGCTGGGAGCATTTGTGTTGTATACCTATAAAATGTTTTCTTAATAAGAAAAATTTAAAGGACCAAGTTCGGAAACTGCCATTCAAACCGTTCTCTAGATATACAAACACAATATTTTCTTTTTATGGGAGGTGTCGGTAAATTTCATCCGTATTTCGACTGATGATGTGTATTGACTACGAAGTTATTTAGACTAAATTTAGAACCTTCCGCTATTACCGTTCCAAAGATATGCAAAAATCAATGTATTGTCCACGACGTTGCTTGCAACAAATTAATAAAATTCTACTATTACTGTCTACTATTATCTAAATAAAAATGAATGCTTACTATGTATGTGTGATCTCACGCCTACTTATCCAATACCGCCTACTTTTTGACTGATGATTTGTATTGACTTCGAAGTTATTAGAATAATTTAGAATTTTCCATTATTACCGTTCAAACGACACGCAAAAATCAGTGTTTACTTTGCGTGTGAAGTGCCGCTCCCACTTATCGATTTCCGTTACTTTTTGACCGATGATTTTTATTGACTACTTAGTTGTTTGGCCTAATCTTAAAAATATTTTCTAAATCACATAAAATTTAAATGCTGTAACAAGTTTCGTTTTCAACAAAAATTTTTCAATACAAAAGGATTCACTCTAACGTTAATAACTCGCGAACCAATGGACCTTTAAAGTCTACATATACATAAAAACCTTGGTATTGACTTCACCTTTCATTTACAAAATAATCGTTTGGCGCATTTTAGAGAACATCAATTGCAACGTATTTAATAGCCCTCTTTTATATATATACTAGCAGACCCGGGCAAACGTTGTTTTGCCTTCGAATTTTATTTTCACTGTAAGTCTGGTTTGCATGCAAAGTCATGGCTGATTGGTATTTGCGCAACATAAGCCAGGTGCTTCCTTTTTATATTTAAATGCTTTGCAATGGACACATAATTGATCCATGCTACCGATATTAATACTTGGATGTATATTATAATCAATTGTCGGATCATAATTAAATGCAAACCGCATAAAAGAAATGCGATTGGAGGCTGGATCTGGAGGCTCTTTTCGCAGCACGTTGTTGTTCGATACGTATTTCGCGATTTTCTTGGTAGGTTAGTATAAAACTAGTATAAAACTAACATTCGATTCCTGGCTAGTTCGTTGTCTTCTGCGCGCTCCTCTTGTGTCTGCTGTGAGCGCAGCACTCTCATATAATTTGTGTGTCGTGTACGGCGACCAATATTTACACGTGAGCGTGGCATTTTGTACTGCAATATACGTTTCTTATGATATTTTTTTTTTTTGTTATTGTTGGAGTAGAAAGGCTGCCCTTTATTATCTTACCTGTTGCTTATTTTCTTTTTTCAATAGCTTTCAATAATACAATTAATTTACTTTCACTAACACCTTGGGTTAATTTATTAAAATGTATGTAATATTTAATTTCAATTTAATAAGTTCTTTTTTTCGTTTGACACCCACGAACTTTTCACGAAAAGAGGTTATGTATGAGTCGGTGTCGGGATACTTAACGCCGCTACACGCCGCCACACGCCGATCAAGCACCTAACGCCTTTAGCAAAACATAAAATAGGCTTATTGCGCAAATAGACTTTAAAAAAAGTGATAGATATTTATTTATTTTTTTTTAATATATTTTTTTCACAAAAAGATGTTAGGTTTCAGTCGGTCTCAGGCTAATTAATGCCACTACACGCTAATTAACGAAATAACGCCTTCAACGAAACACAGCATAGTGCAGTAGTTCGTGAGTTACGGTGCAAAAACATAAAAAACTAAATATTGCGCCATCTGTCGGACGAACTTCAAGCTACACAGAAACACTCCTCACGTCCCATAGAGCATGTATATACAGTTTGGTCGAAATCAGTGCAGTAGTTTTTGAGTTTAGCGATCACGAAGATATACGTCATTTTTACATTTTTTTATGTTAAATGCAGATACGTCCCTGCTTAACTTCAGTTGTTTTTTAATACTTTGTTTTAAATTGTTTAAAATCGATATTCTTTATTTTTTGCTTAACAACTATAACAGTTCAATTTATTATACATATTTACATACATATATACGAGTACGATCAAATACCAATGCTTTTGTTATCCATATAAATGTTCATGTAAATGTTCGAAGAAAGTGGATACTTATGCTTGAAAGTCTCTCTTTATATTGTACATGTGTATGTATGCGCGTATGTATGCACATTTACATTAAAAAAGATTAATATTTGTGTAATTTAAAGTATTTAAAACACAATATCGATTAATGTTTTCGTAGCATTCAAAACAAAAGGTTATTCCATTCGGGAATAAAATTTTGTAGCCTTTATATTTAAATAAATGAGTTCTAATTAAGAACAAATTTAATAAAGAAATTTAATTTAAGTGCGTTCGTTTTTTTATTAAGCTTTTAACATTACAGGCTGGCTCGAAACAGATTTATTAATTTTTTTGGAATAACAGTATCACTTTCCAGGTATTTTCTTAAAATCTTAAATGTTGAGATATATTGATTTGCTGGTATAATGTTTCTAATCCTGATATATTTATAATAATAAATTAGGTATGTTATTATGATTCTGATGAAGTTTATTAAAAACGAAAGAATTTTCTTTTTAAAAATATTGTTACAAAAATAAGGTTGGGCATCCCAGCGTTTATTACATCGCTAAAATAAATAAACAAAAGCTACAAGAACAGCTATACGTGCTGTTTATAACTAACCAGAATCGAAAACAACAAACATTAGCAGAGATAAAGTAAATAAAAATAACACAGTAACAACAAAAACTAACAGCAAAGAAAACAGGTAACAGACAATAAACAAGCAACAACAAATACTTAGAGCTGAAAGAGGTAGATGTTCACATACGCATGGCTACAAAAGAATCAAAAAGAAATTAAAAGAAAGAAATGGAATCTACCTGAAATATCGAGAGCTTCGAGAGCTTTCGATGTGTTGTTTACTCAGCCATATAAAAAGCACATGAATGCGAACAGCAATCAGCTTATGTGTCGTAAACTCAACGAGTGCAGTTTAAGTAAAGTTAACTCAGCAAATGTGTTATTGGTGTGAAGAGAGTTTATAAGGAGTAAACTCGTGAAGCTAGTAGTGAGGTAAAAAAACCAGTTTAGTTGGAGCTAACGCAGTAATGAGAGTTAAGTGTGGATAACCTCTGGTTGAAAGGGTTGTGATTGAACTTAAGTTATAACTACGATCGGGTTGAAAGATCTTTAGGAAGAACGATCTGTCGAGTAATTGTCGTTGTTTACAAAGTTGTAAACAGACAGAGTAATTAAAAATAAAAACTGTTATTGCCTGTAAAAATATTACAAGCAGTGGTGCACATAAGTGTGTTGAATAAAAGATTTTTTTATTAAAATCAAAAACAAAATTTATTTCATTTTAACTACTTTCTACGAACTCATAAATACACGTTTTTAAAAAGGTAAAAACGTAACAATATTTATATTTTAGACTAATTAACAGAGTTGGGTTATTGCGTTGAATTTATAATGCATTATCGTTTCCATTACCACTAAACGACTTAGCATTAATGCAACAATATTGCAGCCACCACTAGTGGCAGATGGAAATAATTAACCACTAACTCAAACAATTTTAGTGGTAGTTGGAATTGAGTGCACTGAATGAAACGATTTTATTGGTAGTGGAAATTTAGTGCACTAAAAAATAAAAATCACAAAATAACAATTAAATTATGATTTTTGTAATATTTATTATAACTGTTACGGTTTCTGATAAAAATGGATGTTATCTTTAAGATATTCTGTTTCTATTGTATTTTAATTTGGATTTGTTTCTTTTTATCGGAGATGAATGAAGTTGTATATACAAATTGTCAAACTAAAATGTGCGGTTCGAAATTTATAATCAGTAGTAGGAATTTTCAGTAATCAGCATAAATTTTACTGATAATACAAAGGAAAATTATTGTCATTAAACATTTATTTTTACTTCAATTTTACCGGTAATGCAAAGAGTCTATTTATGACTGACTTAAGCTAAGTATATATGTAATAGTATTATGTCTATATATGAATGTATATGACAGTTCATCCATTTATGTAAACGATAGTGGAACTAAAGCAGTAAAATTGAATTTGCATTGCACTACAGTGCCAATGGATTTTTAGTCCATTACCACTAATCATTCATAATTAGTGCACTAGATTTTCACTACCACTAAAATCATTTCATTTAGTGCCACTCAACTTCCACTGCATATTAGGGACGATAATGTACTATTTTTTCCAATACCACTAAAAGTAGTGGAAAAGTGAAATCTAATGCAATAAACCCAACTCTGATAATTAATAAATTTAAAATAGTTTTTTTTTTAATTAAATTTTTTCATATTTTAGTGCATTTTCTTATTTTAATTTAATTTTATCTTACCTTTGCTTTAGTGAACACATGCATTGAGTGCTTTTCTAGTTCTTTGTAAAATGTTTCTGTAGTAATTTATTTTAATGGAATTTACACCCTTTCATTCTCGAAGCATGGCGATGTATTTTTTTAACATTTTAAATGCTTCTCCTTGAATGAGGCAAAGTAGGAAAAAAGCTACTTCACCAAAACCATTATGTGACTTAGTGTTCTTTATACACCAACCAACCAATGCTAAAGCATTAAGGATGTTTTATATTTTTCTTTATTTCGAGTTTAACCGAATTTTTAAAACCGTTAAGCTTGACAGAAGTTTATTTGAATTTAATTTGCGTGTTTTAAAATGTTACTGCTTACGTTTAGATGAGAAAAGGATTAAAATAAATCCCCGATAAGTATCTTTTAAGTTGTTTTCTTGGTTGTTCAAGTCATTAAAGGATGGTTTATTTCACTCAATCATACTTGTTGATAGAAATGTGTGTAATGCGAAAAATGTGTGCATAATTCAGATTCTTTTTAAAGAACAAAAGAAGGAAATTCAAATTATTTCTGTTTGTAAATCTCCAAAATGTTTACTAAATAGAAAACAATTGAAAAAGTTTTGAAATGTTGAATGTAAAATAGATTAATAAAGTTGAAAAGTTTATTTACAAATAAATTTTTTTTAATTTAATTCTTTATTTGCAATCTATTTTACATAAAATATTAAGCAAATCTTATAAATAATAATCAACAACTTATTTTATTAAATTCAATTAAACTTAACCGAAACAAAAGAAATATATATATACATATATTATATACATATATATTTTATTATATTAATATACATTATTAATTTTAATTAACTCCTGAATGGAATATCAAGCATATGTAATCTTTTAAGTCTTTGAATCTCATCACTGTCATCTAAAAGAGTAATTGCTAACAAATTTGTATGATTGCTAAGCCTAGTCAGATATCTTTCACCAAATGTTTTATTTCGTATATTACAGTTTATATTTTTTAAATCATTGTGCCAGGACTTGTTACTAATGAACCAATGTGCGTCCATCAAAAGTCTTAATATTTTTGACTGATACCTTTGGAGTATCTATACATTAGTGTCGCTAGTTGTTCCCCAAAGTTGATATTCATAAGTCCAAATAGGCTTTAGAATCGATTTGTAGAAAATGAGCTTGTTTTCCAAACTTAGTTCAGAACTTAGTCTTTATATTTAAATGCTCTCTGTCTCTCTCAGCTTTAACATGAGCCTTTTATCTGAGTAAAGCCCTAAATACTTTACTTTATTTGATTTAGGTATAGGATTACCATTTAACCAAACTATTGAACATTCATCTATCTGTGTTGGTGACTCATTAAAAGTACATATATCAGTATCATCTGCATATGTCACTACAGTTATGTTGTCCATTATAGGCATATCTGATGTATAACTGGTGTATAGGATAGGACCTAAAACACTCCCTGTGGTACTCCAGATTTGATGATGTCCATTGACATTTATGAAGAAAGTTCTCTCATGCGAATATGATTTAAATAGCAAATAATAAGGTGCTGGTAGAATTTGTTTTATTTTATGTAAAAGGCCAGAGTGCCACATTTTATCAAATGCTTGACTTATGTCTAAAAACACAGCCGAACAATATTGTTCTTTGCCAATGCATCAGTAAATTTTTGGACAATACGGTGACATTGTTCAGGTGTACCGTGTTTGTATCTGTCCAAATTGGTGGTCAGGAATTTCTAAGATTCAATATTGGAAGTAATCTTTGTAACAGAAGCTTTTCAAATACCTTAAAGAAGAGTGGCAGTAAACTTATTGGTCTATAAGATGACACTTGATTATCTTGTTTTTTCGGCTTTAGTATCATTATGATTTTGGCATATTTGGTCCTATATGGCATTAAATACAACAGTTAAGAATCTTATTTCTTTTTTGGGTAATAATTTTGCATTTCTTGCATTAATAAAATCATATCCTGGTGATTTTGTGCTATTTAATTGTTTTATTGTGTTTTCAACTTCCAGAGAGGAAATGCTTAAAATGGGACGATCCATATGATGTGGAATATCGAGAAAATTTTTTATATCACCTTTTTGAGATTGATTGAATATATGTATTAAGTGGTGTAAAAGTTTTCTCTAAGTGATTCTTAAGCTCGATGGCTTTACTTACATTATACTTACACCATTCGCCATTTTTCTTTAGATATTTAGCTGCCTTCCACAGACTGTGTTCCTCAGTTCTATTAAGATTTAGAGATCTTCAATAAGTATTTACTGAATTATTTTTGTATTGCTTTAGAATATTTTCTAAGTTATTTGAAGCTATGTCCTATTTATTCTTATCAACTTGATTTCTACTATTTTGATATATTCTACGCAAGATACGCTTATTCCTAATGAGCTCTTTTAATGCATAAGATATTGCAACACTATCGCCTGATCTTCTAGTATTTTGTAGGGTAGTTAGGTAAGCAGCTTCCAGTGGACCTGATGGCTAAGCAGATGACGATCATATCTGCAACAAGGTTGAAGATGGCGGTGGCATGGCGGTGGCATGGCGTGAGAGAGATTACGGGCACGCGGCCATCTTTGGGTATTTGGATAGATTACTGTACACCCAAACCCTTCTTGGATAGAATGTTCTCCGTGCGCATCTCACTAGAATCGTTAATTACACCCGGTTCTGTTGAGGTATACACGGATGGATCAAAGTCCTCGGAGGGGGTGGGAGCGGGGGCGGTGACTTTATTCCTGCATACGGGGTGAGAGTATCACTCAAACTGCTGGACCACTGCAGTATATTAAAGGCTGAAGTCTCGGTGATAAAGAGGGCAGCGGACTGGTTAATGTACTATAGGGTATATAATATTGATATCCGCATCTGTGGTGGCTGATGCGCACGCTAAGATATTAAGTCTACTACCGTTTAATGACTATTGTAAGAGTTTTCAGAATGACGAGGAGACTGTTCAGCATTTCTTGTACCAGTGTCAAAATCTTTCGGATATTAGGAATGCTTTCCTTGGTTGTCCGTTTCTGCATGCCATATCAAACCTATCTGATGTGAAAATCAGTGGGATTTTTTCTTTTGTGCATGCGTCTGTTTGGTTCAGTTCGAACCGGGATGCGGACATGTAGGTCGCTTGGACGATACCTATTTTATTCATCACAGGGGGATCAATGGGCTGGACCAGTATCTGGCTTCCCTTCGGAACTAACTAACTAGGTAAGCAGCTTCATATATGATCTTGTTAATATTTTCTATCGAATCATCTATTTCGAAATCATTTTGAAGTGAAATATTAAGGCGATTATTTTATTTATCTATACGGGTTTTAAAATGTATATCTGTTTTATTATTTGTAATACTAAAAGGTGTTGTATCGGATTTAAAAACAACTATATTTAAAGTTTTTAGGTTATAGGGGAGTTTTACAAAAGTCACCGCAAACCTAGTTTTGTAAAGCTGATGTTAATATTGGATCCAAAAAATATATTAATTAATCCGATTTAGTGAGTATTATCTCTGAATTAGTTTGTGCTCCACATACTATAAATAAACTTGACGAACTTTTTAACGTAGTTCATTCACTAAAATTATTGAGAAAGTTTATGGCCGCTAATAGTTCCGCCAAAGTAATTATAACAAAGGCAGAGCATGCCCAGAAGATGCCGTTCAAAAATTTTAATATCTACTATGCCTACTATGTCATGCCTTACATTTATTTGATTCACCACGGTTCATTCTATATACGTAGCTGGGCTTTTTACCTAGAGTATCCTGTTTAAATGTGTACCACGCCTCTAAACTCAAATTTACTCAATTCGAACACATTCTTCATTCTATTTTAATCCGCGTTTCCCCATAGGGTTTTTGTAGATCCACCAACTGTCTCGTTTGATAAAAAACAATGGAGTAAAGCTTCTCAAGTTCCGTTTCTGTGATGGCGAGATCGTTATCTCGTTCCAGTGCTGCCCAGCAACCAAATAATATATCTCTGAATTAATATTTTTCCCCGTTACTCCTCTTGTGGGCACATGCTTCCACAAAACATATCCATTTTATAGGTTTAAAAGCTGTTGATTTTGCTTCTTTTCATATTGAATTTTTTTGTCTTAACACGTTCGCCACTCAGCGTCATATATATGTGACGTGGAAGTTTTCATAAAAACTCATGACGTGCCGCATTATTACTCAATTTCATAGCAGTTTATAGCAACTAATTTTTTTTTAGTCTCTGGCAAAGTGTCAGATATATGCCAGTGCTGCAGTTTGGGGATATTCTAGCCAGCTGTTTCAAAAATTGAGTTAATTTAGTTATTTCTATATACTAATTTAAATAAAAACTAAGTTTAAATGCGTTGTTGATAGTTCATTCGTATCATAATAGTAATAGAGGAGGGTTCTACTTTGTGAAAGTATATAATTTTTTTTGATATTAACAGTTTTAAGGCACGTTTTTCCTAATTTTGTAATGCTTTTAACCATGTATGTATATTTATACTTATATTTGAATGTATATTTTTCGTAGATTGCTTAGAATGGAGGGTCCTAGAAAAAAACCAATATCTGAAGATGAACTTCTTAGCGCTATTTTGAATGTGGATATTGAAGATTCTGGAAGCAGTTTTGCTCCAGATAGTGATAGTGAAGAGTCTGGGAAATACATTGATTAGAAAACGATAATATTTTAGAAGTTGATATCATGGTGGAATATTTACAAATGAAAACGATTGGATTGATGTGGAGCTTGAAAAGCAAAATATTAAATTTACTGGTGAAGATAAATTATCAATCGATGTACCATCTAATGCAACACCAATAGATTATTTTAAGCTGATATTTGATGACGTGAAGAAAATAGTTTTGTGGATAAAAATAAAAAACTAGGGCGAAAATCTAACCTTCTTATATGGAAAGATATGACCGTTGAAGAAATAAAAAAGGCAATTGCTTTGTGTATTTCAATGCCTCTTAGTAAAAAGCCGGAAATGAGGCTGTTTTGGAGTAAAAATCAGCTTTATTTCAAAAGTATATTTGGAGCAACTCTGAGTCGTATAAAGTTCGATTATATAATTCGTTGCATGGGTTTGTGTATGACACAGATACGTAACACTCAGTTTCTCTTAAGAAAATTGTTTAGAAAACTCATGCCGCATATATGTAAAAAATTTTTTTGTTCGTGAGTTTTTATTGAAACCTCCAAAAATTGATGAGTGGCGAACGTGTTAATTTCTGGATAACTGTGCGTCTACAGGTGTTTCTTGATCGACCACGATTTCTTAAGCCTTGAGATTTCCACTCGATTGACATTCTGGTGATACCATCGACTGACTAATCCAACCCCATTTTCTTTTCCTTATCAGCTTCAGTGTTGGTTCCTCTATAGTAATATTCCACAGTTCTGTGTTACTTATGGTGTTACTGAATTAATATAAAAATACATATTTACAATATAATTATAGTTTTCAAGACAAAATAAAATTCGTCACGAGCAACTTCTACTCGTAGCTCACCAATTTTGGTAACATCTTTTCCATACTTGTACCTCAAATTTGATTACCATTATCACGTAATTTTGCTTATTCTTTTTTTTTTTTTGGTTTTAAAAATAGCTACTGTTTTAGCCTAACTAATAAAAAGATAGCTTGCGTAATACTCCAACGAAAAAGCAAAATTAATTACTAATCAGCCGAGTCGGTATATCTTAGTGGTATAAATTGGACTACCACAAGTACAATTGTAAATTGTTTGGTACAAGCATAGACAAAAATATATATCTTTATAAAAAACTAGCTAACACCCGTTGTTCTTCGCTACTCCCATCTTAATTAATGTGTTAAATGCCATCCCAGTTACATTTGATGGCTTTTTTTCCAAATTTTATCTCCTTCCGGTCAAAATCCAGAAAGACACTATAGTTTCTGCTCTTTAGCTATATACACTATTTAAACAAACATATATTCATTTCTATATATACGATACGTATATAGACAGCTTTTATCCAGCTAGATTTCTGCAATTGTTGCTTTTTGGCTTATGTGGATAGATAACGAAGCTTTAATAGTTGTCATTCTCCACATATACAAAATCAAATATCTAATATAAATGGTACCTACCACGCCTACTTGTCCAATCTCGCCCATTTACTGTCTTATGATTTGTATTGACTATGAAGTCAATCAGACCAAATTCAGAAACTGTTGCTGTAACTTTCTCAAGATGTATTAAAATTTTTGTATGGGAGGTATCACACCCATTAGTCTAATCCAGCTCACTTTTGGACTGATGACTCGTATATATCGCCAAATTTATAGAATCTTTCTGTTACCATCTTAAGGATATTGACAAATAAGCGTGCGCTTTGTATGGGCATGGCTCCACACAGTTGGAATTTTTGAAATGCATACAGGCTATAGTTCTTTCCAGATATACGGAGAGACACCATAAAAATTTCAAGAAAATCGGTTAAGCCGTTTAGCTGTCCATTAGGCACAAGCAAACGAACAAATCAACAAACATACATACATTATATACAGTGTGAGCCATTTAAAGGTTTAAATTTAAGAATGCAATAAAGCAAAAATGGTTTGAAATTTTGCCAATTTTTTTTTTTTTTTGCTGTGACTTACAATTGTTCCGATTAGAAATTAAATATTATTTGATTCATATGGCTGCCGCGGCTGGCCTCACAGTACCCCATTCAATCGGACCAATTTTCTCAGCAATGACAGCAATGATATTGTCTCTGGTTTGTCGGCATAACCCTTGTCTTAAAAGGCGCCCCATAGAACTTGTCCAACGGTGTCAAATCGCAGCATCTTGGCAGCCAACTGACATCACCTTCTCGGCTAATTAAACGGCCATCAAACGTTTGACGCAATAAATCGGTTGTGGCATGAGATGTGTGGCAATTTGCACCATCCTATTGAAACCAAACATCGTTCACATCAATACCATGAACATTGTGCACAAAAAAAATCGGTTATCATGGTGCGAAAGGTGTCCGTGTCCATTGACCGTAATGGTTGCGCCGTCCTCATTTTCAAATAAATATGGGCCAATGATGCCTCAGCTTCACAAACCGTACCAAACAGTCACTCGTAATGGGTGCATTGGCCTCTGTAAGAACACGTTTAAGTTTTCTGAGTCCCAAATACGACAATTTTGCTCATTAACGTACCCACTAAGATGAAAATGAGCTTCATCTGAAAATATGATTTTTGCAATTTTTTTTATTTTTTGGCAATTTCCGACCAATCGTCTTTGTTTTGGAAATAAATTTCCAATAAATCCAACGTTGCTCAAGTGCAAATCGATTCATTTCGTTCACTGGAGATAATATACTAAATTTTGTGACAAAATGGAATGACATAAGTATTGCCAGATTCGAAATGACCACTGATTCAAATTTAAACCGATAGATTGCCCACCCTTTATAAGAAATTAAATTTTTCTTCCTTATAGCAGTCAGATTCAATTATGGATCGATCTCATGAAAACGTGACGTAAATTAAGTGGCACTAAGTCAAATATTTTAAAATATTACAAAAATTACAATTCAATTCAATGTACTCTCACTATTGGTAAAGTATACATAATTATAATTAATGTTACATAATTGACATAATTGACATTCATACAAACATTTTGGTAAGGAAGTTATAATAAAAGATGATATAGGCGAGTAGAATTTGATTAATCCGTGACTTTCCAAACAATAATGTTGTTTTTATAATTCTACGTATACTATTGAAAGTATATAATAGAATGTCAGTTAGTGATGAAAGAGCAATTTAAAAATGCTTCAAAAATGCTTTTGTGCTTCTAACGCAAAGATCTTCGATGCAAAGCTGCTCCCATTAATGATTATCCATTACAGGACTACTGTTAAGTATTAAGCAAACTGCGTCTATTTTGACAGCCATGGAACAAAAGTTAATTTTAATGAAAATGAGGCAGTAAATATCGTGTGCTGATTAAAAATTATTTTGGAATCTTATGGAAACTTTGCCCAAACAATTTTAATGATTAAAAAATAGTTTATTGAGATCTTTTGGTATTACCAGTTCAAATAATGGTGAATGAAAGTGCATTAAGGCTTTCATCACAATTTGTATGAACATTTGGAAATAAGAAACTATTCCTGCGATTGCCATATTCAAACCAAAAAACAATTGCTTCACCATTTGAAAAGAATATTTTACAACGTTCGGGCGCAATTTAAAAGAGTTTACGTGCAGATATATATTCTTAACATTACACTAGAGACTAAAGGAGAACTAAAATAATAGAACTTTTTAGGTCAAGACGCGCCAAAAAAAGCAAAGCGGGTCTATCGGCGGAAATTTACAATGACTACTTAGGAACGGTTAAAAGGACTATCCGTAAATATAATAAGTATTCAGAGCTTAATAACCAATTCAAATTGAGGTTTAGCAAAGGCGAACGCATCTAGCGAGGAAAAAATGCTGTTTTCATAGTGTAATGGCTAAAATAGATAAAATTGGCTACGACTATTTCTTTTGTTACTTTCTTCTCGGTTTCCAAAGGTTTTTGAAAAGTTCGTCTTTATTTAAAGGTGTAAAAATCTAGGAAAACATCAGACTACATGTTTAGTTCTTAAAGGGAACTATATTTAATCCACAAAACCTCATAAGAATGCCTTTTAATTTGCTTTAATTGCATAAAAAAGTAAAATATAAAAATTCCATATTAAGGTCAAAATATTTAAAAAAAAACTTTGTTTTAAAATCTTTAAAATGAAATATTATATATGTATGAATGCTTTAATGAAATGAATAAAAATAAAAAATTATTTCATTATTTTTGGTTACCAAGTTTATAAATTAGTTTTATGCCAAAATGAAACTACTTTCTGTTTTCTCGCCTTCCTTTTTCGTCGTACCTTTAATAAGATTCATTAAATATTTTAATGACTCGTTTCGACTGTTTCCTACTAATATGGATTTATGTGCCATAATTTTAAACTCAAATATGTTTGTTTGAATACATTAAAAAATAACTTTCTTTTGTCCTTAAATGCATATGTATTTGTATATATAACTTAGTATACCGTATACAATATACCGTATATTTTATTTAACCTTTAAGGTTTTAAATACCCAATATGCTAGTTTAAGTTTTGTGTTTAACACAGCTTTAGGTGTATTCACGTTCGTAACACCTCTAAGAAAACACCTTTTAATATACTGATCGGCTCTTAAATCGCCAACTAATTTAAAAAACGCCAAAAAGTCCCCATGTCGCCAAACCGAAATTTAGGATGGCAAATAGCTTTTAAAATCGCCGCGTTTGTCGAGAAATCGCCAGATCTGACAATCCTGAGGCAGATTACTCATGAATGCAGCCTTAAAGTGTTCAAATCTTCAATAAATTGAGTATTAAAAGAATCCAAAATCATAACCAGGCGAAATCAAGGTCAAAGCTTTTTCTAGTCACAAGTTTCTTGCTTTGGAGTTTGCAAAGAAGAATTGTTAGACATTACATTCTATTCGGCCTTAAGAATGTCTTTTAATTTATTTTAATTGCATAAAAAAGTAAAATATCAAAATATAATATTAAGGTCAAAAAATTAAAAAAAAACTTTATTTTAAAATCTTTAACATGAAATATTAAATTTGTATGAATGAATGAATGAAATGAATAAAAATAAAAAATTATTTAATTATTTTTGGTCACCAAGGTTATAACCTTTTTTAGTTTTAAATTAGTTTTATGCCTAAATGAAACTACTTTCTGTTTTCTCGTCTTCCTTCTTCGTTTTACCTTTAATGAGATTCATTAAATATTTTAATGACTCTTTGTGAAACGTTTCGACTGTTTCCCACTAATATGGATTTATGTGCCATAATTTGAAACTCAAATATGTTTGTTTGAATACATTAAAAAATGACTTTCTTTTGTCCTTAAATACATATGTATTTATATATAAATTATATAATATACATACATACATATGTATGTACGTGTGTATACAATACAATATATCGTATATTTTATTTTACCTTTAATGTTTGACATAAGGGTACATAGAAAACACATCGCTTTTAAATACCCAATATGCTCATTAAAGTTTTGTGTTTAACACAGCTTTAGGTGGAGAGAGTGTATTGTTTTTGTATTCATGCCCCTAACACCTGTAAGAAAAGTTCTAACATACACCTTTCAATGCACAGATCGGCTCTCAAATCGCCCACTAATTTAAAAAACGTAAAAGTCGCCATGTCGCCAAACCGAAAACTAAGATGGCAAATAGATTTAAAAATCGCCAGACCTGACAACCTTGTGGCAGATTATTCATGAGTGCAGCCTTAAAGTGTTCAAATCTTCAATAATTTGAGTACTAAAAGACTCCAAAACAATGACCAGGCGATAGCAGATGACAAGGTCAAAGCTTTTTCCTTGTCACAAGTTTCTTGCTTTGCAGTTTGCAAAGAAGAATTGTTAGACCTTAAATTCTATTCGGCTTTAATTATTTATTTCTTCAAATGATACAAAATGATGAAAAAATGATTAAAAATTCAATCATGATAGTTCTGATGCTTTCAATTGTTATTGAAGAGATTTACGAAAGGAACCACAATTTTTTCTAGACCAAATTTCGGTGGCGGTTCGCTAATGATATGAGGTGTATATCGCTTGATCTAGCATTTCTCAGTTTTCTGAATTCTATGGATGATGTTGATATTTTTGGAGAGTAACAGCAATAAAAGACTGATTTTCCAACAACGTATTAGTTCAAATGATTAGACATACTACGGTTCTAGTCTAAAAGCATTGTAACTATGGACGGGCCTGCATATTCTCCTGACCAAAATGCAATTGACAATATTTGGGGATTGTTGTTTCGCCATATTTAGATATACGGAAGATCGTCACTACCGAAATGTATTTGAACTCAAAAAAAGCGATTATCGATGAATAGCGGACAATCAAAAAAAAATTGCGAACGAATTTGGTAAACAGTATGTCAGACAGTTTTTTTTACGTATTAAGAAAAAAGGCGGCCTTCCTTACTTAATTTTACTCGTATTAAATTTTATTATTTAGGATTATTTAGTTAATTTAGAAAAAGTTCGTTTATAGCTGTGAAACAGCACTACGATCAAAAATTTTCAATAAAACTAAACCATAAAGAATAAAAAAGTTTGTTAAATCAATAAATGTGTTTTCGATTACTCAATTGAATATTAGGCATGTGATGGAAATCCAAAACGAAATAAAATCGACTCAAAACGGAATAAGGTTGTGATAGCGACTTAAAAATCGTTTTTAAATCAAATTCTATTTTATTTTTCTTTTCGTTCTATGAAAATTTTAACAAAAACAAGTGTGATAGAAAACGGAAATCGAATTGTTCTTACGTTTTCAAATTGAATAGACAATTATTGATGGATTGAAAGCGATACCTTTTTTTTCTAAGAAATTTCTTAATTTCTTTCTGAATCTTCAAAATAAGAATAGAAATGTTAAGTAGAATTATTACCCACTTCTCGCTGAAAATTGATTTCGTCAAGAAATGAAAATAATTGACAAAATTTTTTGTTAATAGATAAAATATTTTATTAATGGATAAAAACGGCAATGGAATACATTTTTTGCTTATTCAATACTATAGATTTTACAAATCAGCGCGTTCCCGTCCCAAAATCCACAAGATATAAAAAATAATTTTAACAAATTGTGAAATTGGTAAGAGATACATAGGTATACCATATGCTTATTTTTTAACCCATAGTAAGCTGGATAGAACTAAATGTAATATATTTTATAATTTTTTATTACAAGAAAATATAAATATTCTATTAATTTACATAAATTCATAAGGAAGACTATTCACAAATATTGTTATGAAAATATGAAAATGCCTAAAAAGGAAATACACCACATCAGGGACGACTGTATGGTGAGATTTTAGCTATAAACTTTATTGGCTTGTGTCAAGGCTCTGTATCTGTTACTGCCCTAATTTTTTGTGCTATTAAGAGTGCTACCACATGCTTAACAGTGTTGCCAATTTGATTCCATTTTGTGTATTATAATTTTACATCTTTTGAATTTAACGTAGATAAATAGAAATTTGTAGTAACTATAAAAATATTCGAAATTGATAATGAATTGCTACAAAAGGTGGAGCATTGCGTTTGGTGAGTTCAGTTTTCGTTTTGCAGTCATCAAGAAAAGTCGGGTTTAGGCGTAAATAAAAGTGTTATATAAACGAATATTAAGTACAAGATAAATAAGTTGCTGTATTAAGATAAAAGCGTAATTGTCTAAAAAGTGTACAAATAAAAATGAACTGGGACTTTATATATTCCTAACTAAAAGTATTAACTAATTTTTATATAGTTTAAAAAAAGCTGAAGGAAACTGATATCGCTGAAATATTTTAATAATTGTACGAAAAATATAAAATTATTTGTAGAATAATTATTAAACTTAGAACATAATGTTAAGTTAAAATTTCAAAGGTATACTCTACTCTGGAATTTAAAATTCTTTTGTCTTTAATACTTTAAACACATAGACGACGGCAGGCTAAACGACTATATGACTACAATTGCCGTTAGCAGCATTTGTTGTCGTGCCATTAGTAGCATTAGTCGTGTAGTTAGCTACTTAAATACAATGGAAACATCATTATAAGCAACTGATGAAAAAAATAAATTGACGATAAATTGATTGATAAATAAAATTTAAAATTACAATCGCAGTAACTATTTTCAATGAGCATTCATTTCTTTACATTTTTAATAGCTAAAACTCAGCATGCTTCGCTCTCCCTATCATTGTTATTTTCTTTAACTCTTATCTTATGATTTCCAACTCTTTTTCCCCATTTTAACCCATCCCATCCGGTTTATGTTCAAACATTTAAGATAGCCTCTAGTTACTAAATTTTCAAGATAATAGGTTCTGCTTTTAAGCTTTTTCAGCCTTCAAACAAATATTCATTCAATTTTATATATAAGATGTATGTGTATGTAATACCCGCTTTTTTGGCTAATGTGGATAGATAACGTAGATTAAACAGCTGTCGTTCTTCACATATACAAAATTCAATATTTAGTGTGAATGAATGGTGCCACGACCACTTATTCAATCCTCCCCAGTTACTAACTGATGATGTGTATTGTTGTTGATGTTCTTTAAACGTAATATAAAAACTATCACCGTTCTCAAGATATACAAAAATTATTAATTTAGTTTGTATGGGAGATACCTTGCCCTCTTGTCCAATGTCTTCAGTTTTTGACTGATGATTTATATTGAATAAAAATTCAAATTCTGAAACTTTAGTTTTAGCCATTTCGATGATATAGACAAACGAATATTAACTTTGTCTGGACGTGGCATCACCCAATTGGAATTTACGACATTTTTGACAGAGATACTGTAAAATTAAAAAAAAATCGTTTCAGCCGTTTAGCTGACTATAAGGCATACATTAAATTTTTTATATATAAGATTATTATAACGCAAGAACAAATAAATACATTATTTTTTTTACACTTTTTGATTATCAATACTTTTTGGCATTTTAATCTTATATATTTGAAATATTTGTTAAATTTTGTTGCCAAACAAAATAGAAATAATCCTAAGTTGGCTGCAGCAACAAAAGTAGTCGTGTAGCTCTGTAGATGTGTTGCTACCAAAATAATCGTATTCATATGAACATGTGTATTAAATTTTTTGTAGTTTGTAATCGGTAGCCTGCCGTCGTTTATGTATTTAATGAATAAGTGTGCTGTATTGAGAAATTAAACAAACTTAAAGTGAAAAAGTAAAACATTTCATAAACTACTTGAATTGTACTTTTCAAAAACATAATTTTTAATTGAAGGCAGCAACTACGTAGGGCAGTCAGAGAGATACCAACATAAACCAGTATATACATAGTATTAAAGGTGCCGCCGTACACTTGCCAAGACATGTTCCGAGGTGTCACTGGCGTATATACCACCCACCAACTTCATGGATTTGCCTGACATCGGACGTAAATAGGTCTCCTTGATAAATCACATGTGATTTTTTTCTCAGGCGATTATAAAATGACAACTGTTCTGCAAACATTTAAGGAACTTTAGAAATTTTCAAAAGCACAATACACTGTTGAGGCTTCACATAGTACCTATGGACTACTCCCTTCTTCTTTGCTGCCAGAACTGCCGACATACCAGGTGATAACCAGCAAAATGTTAATACATTTTCATAATGTGGTTCCCGACTCCATATATTACAACTGTGATCAATTTTAATAAATAAATACGAAGTTGGCATTTTAATCTGAAATGCGTTGAAATAAAACAAAAAAAAAACAAAAATGAAATCGATGCGATTTATATCACACCTTCAGTCGATTCGTTCGTTTGGAACTCTGGATTTCCATAACATATAACTTTGTGAACCTAATTTTCTTTTTTACTGAAGTATCAACTAAATGGTATATGCGTCTATTGTTATGATACGCAGTGTATGTTTTTAATTTATTTCAGCTTCAATAATAAATTTAATAAAATTAAAATTGTTTTTTTATTTCGCTTGCAGATTTATTAATTTCTATAGTTAAAAAAAACGAACATACATACGATACAACGAGCAAGGAGAACATGATTTTTTCAAACAGCATTCAACGAGTAAAGACGGAAAATAATAACTTGCAAATAATTTATTTGTCACAATAATAAAAATAAAAATAGTTCGTAAATATAATTCAATTGAAAAAAAGAACAATAAATAAATAAAAGGAGGAAATAACAATAATAAAAAATTTATTATTATAACAACTAGAATTGTAAAAAAAATTAAAAAGAACAAGAGAACATCAAAACAAAATAAAAATATTATTATACAAATAGAATTAAAAAAGAAAATGTAAATAGAACACAAAATAATAAAAATAAAAATACTTACTATTGACGAAAATACTCGTAAAGGACCAAAAATTAAATGTTACAAAAATGCATTGAAAAAATAAAAATGCAAGCAATTTGAAGGAGAAATAAACTATAAAAGAGCACTAAAAATAGCTACAGCAACAACATATTAAACAACAAAAATAGTAATTCATGTAACAATGTTGTAAATAACAACAGCAAGAATAACAAATTAGTAAATGTGTGGATTTCCACACTACATCAGAAAAAGGGAAACCATCTTTATTTTGTTCTCTTTTATAACCATTCACAACCAAAACCACGCTGGCATCCACATGCAACCATGGGAGCTGCCAATTCATCAAATAGATCAGATAATAGTTTATCCTCTGACGATGATGGTGAGTATCCACATTCTTTGTCTCTCTTTTTCTCTTAAATTAATATTTTTGTACAAGTATTTTGGAACATAGTGTGTATGTGGGCGTTAGTTGTCATAATAAATGTTGACATGTGGAATGTACACATGCATGTGTGTATGTGTATGTGCGAGTATATGTACTTTATATATAGTCATGCAATGTGTAAACACTTGTATGTTACGTACACATCGTTGTGATTTTGAGAACAAACTACGGGATGCTTATATATTGTTTCATATTCATAACATATTCTTGATATGAAAATAATACAAATTTTAATTTGTTATTTATAATAAACCACCTCGAGAAAAATAATTAATACGGTGTGTATGTGTATGAATAATACCCAAACAGTTACTAAAACATAAAGTATACGTAGGTGGGCGAACAGAAATTTAGTTTTTTAAAGTCTATCTTGCTATCTTGTCCGTAGGTAATTGGTGAATAATTCAGATAAAGTAAATGCGAGTAACTAACAATATAAGAATAACTGAAACAAGCTTAATAACATAGTTTCGATTTCCATTTAAGATTAAAAATATTGTCTAAAAGCTTAAATATAAAACGTCCTAGTGTCCACACAAATTTTAAAAAGTTCCGATGATTTTAAATACTTTTACGTTTTTATTTTTTTGATACGTTTGTTTTACTTTATGTACTTATTTATTTCCACACTTTTACGGTATACAATTAACCCTATACAGCCTGCGAATTATTTATCTTGCACTTAATATTCGCTTAATAGACAAATACTTTATTTGATGACTGCAAAACGATAACTAAACTAACTAATGCATAAGACGCCGCCTTTATATATAATTGACATTACTTCCGAATGTTCGTGCTCTTCCTACAGCATTCGATTTCCGTTAATTTCAAATGTAACACCCAAAGATGGTCGAATTGGCAATACTGCCATATACACATAATTATGGCATTGCAAGGGTGATACACGAACTACCTTGCCACAACTCAATAGGCCAAAATTCCCACAATACAGTTTTAAAAACACTGATGTGGTGTATGACTTTTATTTTAGGTATTGTTTATTTTCGTAACACCTAGACTTCAGCAGCGCCATAAAAATGCGAGACTTCGATTTAAAGAAAAGCATTAATCCTTGGATGAGGAGTTTAAATTTGTGATGTTTAGCGAAGGAAAAAAATTAATTTATATGGAAACGATGGTCTTCAAAAATATTGGATTAATATTCGCCGAGATCGTAAGATTCGTTTTTTTCAGAAATTTTCAAGGAGGCTCTCTTATGTCACTTACGTGACAATACGTACATTTTTTAACAGGAGAACGCTGCAGTTCGCAATACAAGGGCAATTATATATATATATATATATATATATATATATATATATATATATATATATATATATATATATATATATATATATATATATATATATATATATGTATATCAGGTCACTCAATAATTCCGTAGGATAAGTAAGAAAAATACAAAATTTGAATAAAACTTGATTTTATTATTCAACATAGTTGCCTTCGAGGGTTATACAACGAATATAGCGATATTCCAACTTTTCAATACCACTTTTATAGCACGCTTTCACATCAAAATAGGCCCAGTTTCAGCGATTACTTCATCATTAGAAGTAATATATATATAAATATATATATACAACTTTTTAAATAACAACAATTACTCCACAGATCTTTCTACCTAAAGAACATCCAACCCAATCGTAGTTATAACTTAGGTTCGATCACAACCTTTACAACCACACTTACCTCGCCTTACTGAATTAGCTTCAACTAAAGTGGTTTTTAACTTCACGATTCACTTCACGAATTTACTCCCTATAAGCTCTCTTCACACAGAGTTCAAGCCAACAAACTTTCTTCACATAAACTGTACTCGCTGAGTTTACTACAAATAAACTGATTGTTGTTCGCATCGATGCGCTTTTTATATGGCTGAGTAAACAACACATCGAAAACTCTCGAACCTCTCGACATTTCAGGTAGATTCTATTGTTTCTTTTATTTTCTTTTTAGTCCTATGTAGCCATGCGAATGTAAGCATCTACTTCTTTCAGTTCTTAGTATTTGGTGTTGCTTGTTATTGTCTGTTACTTATTTTCTTTGCTGTTAGTTTTTGTAGTTGCTGTGTTATTTTTATTTATTTTATCTCTGCTAATATTTGTTGTTGTCGGTTCTGGTTATTTATAAACAGCACGTATAGTTGTTCTTGCAGCTTTTGTTTATTAATTTTAGCAATGTAATAAACGCAGGGATGCCCAAACTGATTTTTGTAACAATATAAATCAGGACTAATAGCCGACTATTTCATCACA
This sequence comes from Wohlfahrtia magnifica, assembly GCA_023159175.1. Taxonomy (NCBI): domain Eukaryota; kingdom Metazoa; phylum Arthropoda; class Insecta; order Diptera; family Sarcophagidae; genus Wohlfahrtia; species Wohlfahrtia magnifica. The sequence continues at coordinate 818,338 of JAKWBJ010000189.1, forward strand.
TTATTGTTTTTATTAAAAAAAAGGAAATATATACATATATATATATAAACCACAACCGGTTTACGCAAGTGGCCAGTTTGACTCTTTAATAGATTTGAGGATATGCATTTTTGAAAAATACAAAATATACCGCTCTGAAGGTTTCAAAATCTAGTCGAATCTATACCAAAGAAATTTAATGAGGTGGTAAAAAAAAAATATTAGGTTTTAAGCCCGCATAAGAAAATATTGTTAAAATGAGTATATACTCGTACACTATATTTGTTTCGTTCAAAAAAAATATGTTTTTTTTTTAGATTTGTTAAAAAAAGTTTCTGAAATAAAACCATCTGGTTAAAAAAACGTTGTAAGTGTTGGAGCGATAAGCCCCGTTGAAGAATTTGTTTGCAAGTAAGTTTGGAGACCTCCAACATATTGGAAATGGAGTTAAAATATTGGGGACTAACACGATCAGACTAACGATCTTTATGTTTTCAATTTATCACAATAATTGAAATTTCCAATAAGTTTTCTATGACAAAAAATGCTTTGGAAGACATTGGTTAAAGGACTTTGTTAGTTGCCATCGAAACGTTTTACGCTTTAGAAAGCCAACTGGAACCAATGCGGTTTCTTTATGGAAATCGTCGATATTTTTTAAATTTATGTTACTTGAAGAACAGTATACTACACACAATTTTCCACCTACTCGTATCTGGAACGTAGATGAAAACGGGATATTATTGATGCCGTCAAAATAAGCACAAATAATTGCTAGGAAAACGAAAAAGCAAATTTATACGATGACATCAGCTGACATCAACTCACTTCTTATTAAGAATGCTCCTCCTGTGCCATTTTTCTAGGTGGATCCAAATTTCTACTGTTTACGGAATGGGGCTTTTTAACAATGTTACTACCATCATATCACTGCCTCCTTATGCAACACACAAAATTCAACCATAGGATAGTACATGTTATTATGGGTCCAATATAAAAAAAACTATGAGCTGGTAATGTTGCACACAATACCACATTACCTGCACATTTCGCAAATATCTCTGAAAATGTGGATTTAATAATTTTCGCAAATAGCTTCGTGAAGCTTAACACATGTAGAAGAAAGATGATTAAATCATGTTTTTATCAGACAAAAACTAAAACTTTGGTAATCTAAAAACAAATAGGGATTCGACATTACCCGGACATACTCTACCTTATTAACAAAGTATTCGCCTATGTCACACATACAACACACTATACGGTTACCACTATAATACTCTTGCACACAGTTGCAAACCTAAACCTACAGCGTAATCTCGTTTTCATTTTTTTCCCGTCACTCCTCTTGGGAGCATATGGCTTCCACAAAGCATCTTCATCTAACACGGTTTACAGCTGTTGACTTTGCCTCTTCCCATGTTAAGTTGTTCTGTCTCAGTTCTTGGATGATTGGTACGCCATTCTATGGACTATTCAATGATTATTCATACGTATGGCCATTTGCCAGTCCGTGCAGTATTTATTAATGACGCCAAGTAATGTGTTTGTCAAGTCGAAACAACGAGCTATTTCTCTTGCTTTAGTGTACTGGTAGTATAAGTTTATCTCTCTCTACCTTAGGGCCAAAACTGTCAATTTTAATATTCTTTCATGCTCTCAAGACGTTTAAACTTCATCCAACCACAATTGTGTGTTTCTATATTTAATTGGTTTTACCAAAGCCATTAGCCTTTTTCTTTTCCGAAAATATGTTGCACTTTGTTGCCCTTTTTTTGTATTCCTTTTTAAAAGAATTTAATACAAAGAACTTATGCTGTGTTTGTTTTAAAGAATGTTGCCTTTAAAAGTTGTTGATATACTTTTTATAATTTGACGACGTTTTAAGGCAAAGAACAAAAGAAGTGCAACATTATTTCTCAGACAAGAAGACGCTATAAGACTAAGTAGTATCTACAATAACTTCATACATCTGAGCTTAAATTTGACTACAATATTCGCAGTCTGCTTATCGACATAGATACGTTTCGATATATTTCTGTAGCTTTGTTTTTGATATATTAAAGTTAATAACGGTATTACAGTTCAGAATAGCCTAAAGAACGGTATAACAGTTCAAAAGACAAAGAGATACAGAGTTCAGAAAATCACAGGAAAATACCAAGTGTACCGGTATGAAATGGGCGTTTTTTGTGGAAATAAAACACTAATTTTTATGTGAAAGTAAAAAACATATTTTAGTTAATTTGTGGATTCCACGCCAATAAAACTGTTCGTTTTTTGAAGAAAACCAGTTAGGCACCCAATTTTCGACTCGTAGAAATCGAAGTGCTGTTCAGTCAATGCGTGTTTCATAGATGTCTGGTGAATACGGCGGATGGGATAGCAGTAGATTGTCATGATGCAAATTGTCTTGCCGTGTCTTGTGGCCCATTTTGGCCATTTTTCGATCAATGCATGGTTCAAATTGATCATTTGTTGTCGGTAGCGATCTGTATTAATGGTTTCACCATGTTTTTGGAGCTCGTGGTCACCACACCTTTCTGGTCCAACCAGACACACAGTATTGTCTTCCTGCCGAATCGATCTGGTTTTGCAGCCAAAGTTGATGGTTTTCCTGGATTAACCCATGAGTTGTTCACCATATACATGATCATCATATGCCTCGATAAGCATTCGATGCGACTCTGCAGCACTTTTCTTCAAATGAAAACAATAAATAATTGCTTTATGCAAATCATCTTATTTTGGTACTAAATTCGCCACCTTTATCACGATGAAAAAATATGATATTGCTTGTTCACTGATTTTATGTATACTGAATATGTTTGGCAGATGTCATTGCCAACACACAAAAAATTAAGGCTCATTCACAATAAATATTCCCTATAGAGACATTTGTATCTTGACACTCACTTCATACCGGCGCACCTGGTATTTTAATGTCCATACCTGCATGCCTCTTCGATCTGTCCGTAACCTACTTAGTATTACCCTTACAAAAAACTAAGACCGCACACATAAAGTACCAGATCACATTAAAAGCATCATAATTTTCATTTAATTATGATATTCTACTTATCATGTCGGATTCGAAGTCTAATCATCGTGAGAATTGCCTTTTTTTTTTTTGACTGAAAACGACGCGGTTTTTTGGTCTCGGCTCATTTGTGAACGCCATTCACTTGCCTGATGTCTGGATTGCGTGTCGTACTCATAAACTCATATCTCGTCTCCAGTAACGATCCTTTTGATGAATGTGGGTTCGAATTCAGCCTCGAAAATCATGTCTTTTGCGGCCTCAACACGGTATTTTTTTCATGAAATTGAAATATTTTGGCAACAAGTTTGCTGTTACACGACGGAGTCCCAAATCTTTAACTAAAGTGTCTTGGATGGATCCATAGACAATGTTCAAGCCCACCGCTATCTCTCTGGTTATTGACATTTCTTTTACTTTATTCAAGTTTTCGTCGGTTTTCGATGTCGATGATCTGCCACTGCGTTTATCATCTTCAATTGACTCACGACCACTTTGAGCTGCTCGTGCCACTGTTAAACGACCGTCTGCTTTAGAGAATCCTTTCCGAAACACTTATTCAACATATGCAACATTCGCTTACCATTAAATCCGTTTTTTACGCAAAATTTAATGCAAATTCGTTGTTGCAAATTTAAATCCATTTCTAAAATTGTAAGATATCGCCAACACACATAAAGATACATATGTAGATGTACTCTTGGCTACGTAGCTTTTGCAAATGTCAAGCTACAACGCGAAGATTTAGTGGGAATATTAACAACAGATGTACCAACTTAACAAAAAAAAGACTCAAATCGAAACTATGGGACCGCTACACGAGGGTTATTCCGGAAACTTTTTGATCAAGGTGGTAAATTAAAAATGGTTACATATAATCACATGATTGAATTACAAATTCAAATTAAAATCAAAAGCAAAAGCGATTGTAAATGAAATTTACAGTAGTGGGCATATAATTAAAACATAATAGCACTCTGTTCTTGCTTATAAATATCTCCAAAGCCTTTTACTCGGTTGTTTTCATTTGTTTACTGAATATAGTATTTAAATAGCACTATATTCAGATAGAAAAATGAAAACAATCGAGTCAAAGGCTTTGAAGATATAAGCAAAAACCTATATCTACGATATTTTAAATATATGACCTCCACTGTATTTATTATCAAACTGACATGCTTTACACTAATTAGGATATAATTCTTTATCTACGAGTTTGAGTTAAGACTGAGACGAAGACAATTTTTTTAGATAAGATCTTAATATTACGTATTAAATTTTTTCTTAGAAATTCAATTTAAATAAAAAAAAATATACCAAGAATAACGTTCTTACATTTTTGTTTCTTTTATTTCCTTGTCTTTATAAATCATAATTTTTTTTACTGCTGCCTGTATTTCACAACCGTTGCTGGCTTTTATTTTACATGTGACTATCACTTCCAATTAGAATCTGTGACTTTATCGACTCACGTTTAACTCAATTTATGTTGGAGATGCAAATTACATTTCATTCTCTTTTAAAGCATTAATTCAATATTCGTGGTATTGAATGTGATTTAAATAAAAGATAAGTTTTAAATTTAAAAAAATAATATCAAATGAAAAATCTTAAAGGTAACTAAAGTAAGATAATATAATAAGAAAAAAGTAATTTATAATTTAAGACATATTCTTGTTATAAGTCTAATAAAAATTTAAATTTGGTGTGTATTTGTAGCAGAGAGTGAAGCCGAACCTAAACCCGTTTTTGTTTATAAAAACTTTGAATAGAAAAAAATATATAGGCCCTTGTTATAGGTTCCGCATGGAACGAAAAATTCAACGGAAAGAAATGTCGATCGATATGCTAATTGAAATTATTTATTCCTGCTGTATAGCTTTCCGCAAAATCGATTTTATTGTGTCAACTATTGGTAATAAAAAAATTTCTAAAAGTTATACAATTTTTGAGCATAAAAAGGTTATTTTGCGGGGGATATTATGTACATTTCGGGAATAGCAAATAATAGCACATATTTTCAAATGAAAATGTCAGTTGTTTTTCAAAACATTGCCCTTGATTTTCAATATACTTTTGCATTCGCTCAACCATTTCTCAAAGCAGTTTTTCCATTTCTCTTGAGATGAAGTTATTGGGTGCCAAATCAGGACTGTACGGAGCGTGAGACAATAATTCGTTGTTTTGACTGCTCAGAAATTCACCTCTTTACGAGATGTGTAAGAGCTCAAATTGTCATAATGGAAAATTATTTGTCTTCGGCGGTTGGTTTTCCCGCAAACAAATGGTCATGTACCATTCAGAATTGACCGTCCTACGTTTCTCAGACGGAACAGTGGCCAAATGATCCATTCGGCCGAAGAAACAGGCGACCATTTGCTTCGTTGTGGTTTTCCACGAACAACTTTTGTTGGATTTAGCTCGTCTTAGAATACCCACACGTTCGATTGTTGTTTTTTTCTGGCTTATCCACCTGTCACGATTTTATACACGTCTTTTGAAGCACCACTGTCGAACTTTTTAATTATTTCCTTACACCAATCGACGCGAGCTTTTTTTTGAGCAATTAATAAATTATGGGGTCTCAACGAGAAGAAATTTGTTCTACTTTTTTCATGCAAACTCGTATGTATTGAAGTGGAACTAATATGCAAGGATGCCTCTATCTCACAATATGTCACATGACGATCATGCATTATTTCACATCGATATTTCGTGACACAATAATCGATTTTGGACGACCTTCACGGAATTAATCGGTGAACGAACTACGACCACTATACCAGCGATATATTGTGGTTTTTGATGGTGCTTTATCGCCATAGAAAGAACTGAGTTTATTGACACATTCTTCATTCAACGAATGCCTTTTGGCCCAATTGATTTTCTTAACTCACTATAAACAAAACAAATACAATAGCACTTGTATATACTCGTATACAGTTGTTAGTATGTTTATGCTAAAAAATGTCAAACTTTATTGTAGTGTTGCCAGATTTTAGCTATTGTTATTAGTATCGCCAGTTCCCGAAATATAAATAGAACACCTCGTATACGCAAAACTTATGTACAACATGTACACATTAATTCTCGTATCACGCTTATCGAGATACCGGCAGTTTTAACGCCAAGAAGGAACTGATAACCGAAATGCTAAAATGGCTTTTAATATAAAACGAATACTTCACTTTTTAACAAACAAAAGTCTTTATGTACAGTAACCTTTTTTGAGGATTATCACTATTATTGAATACTCTTGGGTATACAAGTTAATAATGTCGATTTTTTTTTATCTTTCTGGTAGCATATGGATTGCACGCCAATAAAACTGCTCCGGTTTTGAGGTAAAGAATGAATCAAGCCAATTTTTGATACACTGTTCTGAAGTGAAACGTATTCCTGTAAGAACGTTCTGCATCGATTGAAACAAATGGCAGTCAAAGGGCAAGGCTTGGGCTATAAGGCGGGTCAGCCAAAACTTTCCATCCATTGTTTTCCAAATAGTTTTTGACCGGGCTTGCAACATATGGCCGAGCGTTGTCATGATGGAAGATTATGGTCTCGTATCTGGTCGAATATTTTGGTCGTTTTTCGTTGATTACTCTCTTCAAACGAATCAATTGTGTTCGGTACAGGTCCCCTGTGATCATCTAACCTGATTTCAACAGCTCATAATACAAAACACCGTTCCAATCCCATCAAATAGAGAGAATTACCTTAGCGTCATGGATATTCGGCTTCAGCGTGGATTTGACATTTCCGATATGCAAAATCGACTTTCAAAATCTCTCGGCTTCAATTCATATGGGACCCAATTCCCTTGTTTTGAATGAAGTCCAATGCTTTTAAACATAGAGAAATGGCTTGTTGTGTGATTCCCAATGATAATGCGAGTTCTTCTTGCGTTTGACAACAATCATCTCTTTGTCTTCTGTGTGGAAATCACATAATATTTTTTTTAAGTTGGTGCATATTGATCGTAAGCTTCTACCCACAATCGATAACTTTCAGCAACCGTTTTCCTCAAATGAAAGAAGGTTATCAAACTTCCCCGCAAAACAATTTGTTTAGGCACAAAATTCGAGATTATTATAGCGATTGCAAATAACTTGTGTTTATACTTTGGCGTCTATCGAATACTGAATTATAAAGATAGATATTTACCCTCCATATTTGTTATTATTGACACAAACTATATGTGATAGTTATGACATATGTTGCCAAATCGACATTATTAACTTGTATACCGAATACTAATAATTGCTTAGACATTTGGGTAGAAAGAAGAGTTTTGCGCTTTAAATCTTAAGATATGTTACAGATAAATTATAGAAAGTTAGAATAAAGAATTTTAAATACACGTTTATGCTATAAACACATAAACGACAAAAAGCTACGCGACCACATGACTACAATTGGCGTAAGCAGCATAATAATAAATTATAAATAAAATTTAAAATTAAAATTGCAGCAACTTCTTTTAATGCGCATTCTTTGCCATTATTATTTTCTTTAACTATTATCTTCTCGTGTTGTGTCGTTCTTCACATATAAAAATTCAGTATTTAGTATGAATGGAAGGTGTATTGTTCACAATGTTGTTTAATCCTACTTTGGAAACTTTTACTATAACCATTCTCAAGATATACTAAAATAAATATGTATATACTTTGTATGGAAGGTAACACGCCCACTTGTCCAATTCCGCAAACTTTTTTTCGCATGATTTTTATTGACTATGAATCTTTTTTTTACCAAGATATAGACAAATAAATATTAACTTTGTAAGGGCGTGACACCGCCCAGTTGGAATTTTTTGAAAATTCTTTTGCTATAGTTCATTCCAGATACACAGAGAACTATAAAATTTTTATGACTATCGGTTCAGCAGTTCATCTGCCTATCAAGCACAAACAAACACACCTACACACATTCATTTCTATATGTATGTATATAAGATTATTATAACACAAGAACAAGTACAATCATTTTTTAACACTTTTAGATTATCAACACTTTTTAGCATTTTAATTTTATACATTTTAAAATACATTTTGTAGCCAAAAAATAGAAATAAGCTCAAGTTGGCTACAGCAGCAAAAGTAGTCGTGTAGCTGTGTAGCTGTGTTGCTGCCAAAATAATCGTATTCATATAAACGTGTGTATTTGATTTTTTGTAGTTTGTAGTCGGCAACCTATGTGTCTTCTATGTGTTTAAAGCATTAAGATGTGAAATTTCTATGTATAAATTTACATCTTTTTAAAAATATCTCGTGTAAACAAGGCAGCATTTCAGGAATTAGTCGTCAAGGAGCATTTTCTGCAAAAGTTATACTTTCGTTTTAAAAATAAATTACCTCTGCTTGCAATTAGTTTATTTCTCTCATTTTTTTGTGAAATTTTAAATTTTTTCTTTAATGAAAACAATTAAATACCAAAGATTTTTAAAGAAACAGTAATCAGAGCACAATCTTCTTACAAAATAGAGTAAAAAACAATTCCTCTTATCTGTTAAAAATTTAAAAGTGGAAAGGGAAGTGAGTTGCAAGACTATCAATATCTTATTTTTCAGAAGCTGATGAAAGTTTTTTCAAATCTTAAAAAAGATTTATTAAATTTTATTCTTCGAATGTAAATGTCACTTCATTGGATTGATAGCTTATAAAAATGAAATTGCAATATGATATGTATAAGAATTATATTCAACACATTGTACTATTTTGGGAGCAACATAAAACGGGAACACCAATAATGTATCAAGCGGCTCAGATTGTACTCGGAGTACCAATAACTGAACTAAGCGTTGAGAGGGTCTTTTTACCCTTGAACAATTTTAAAAGAATAAACCTTTAAAAGTATTATTACGTTTTAACTTTTTTAAAAACGTTTATCATGTAAAAACGTAGATTGTAGTTAAAATAAAATAAGTCTTGTGTTTAGTTTTGATTAAAAATCCTTTATTAAACACAGTTTTGTGCACCACTGCTGGTAACCTTTTTACAAGCAAAACAATTTTTATTCTTAATTACTCTTTCCGTTTACAACTTTGTAAATAACAACAATTATTCGACAGATATTTTTACTTAAAGACCTTCCAACCCGATAGTAGTTATTACTTAGGTTCGATCACAAACTCTTCAACCAGAGTTTAACCACTCTAAACTCTCTTACACTGAATTCAAACCAATAACACATTCACTGAGTTTACACAAAATAAACTGATTGTTGTTCGCATCGATGTGCTTTTTATATGGCTGAGTAAATAACACATCGAGAGCTCTCGAACCTCTCGATATTTCAAGTAAATTCCATTTTTTTCTTCTACTTTCTATTTAGTTCTTATGTAGTCATACGAATGTAAATATCTACTTCTTTCAGCTCTCGGTATCTGTTGTTGCTTGATATTGTCTGATAGTTGTTGCTGTGTTAGTTTTATTTACTTTATATCTGCTAATGTTTGTTGTTGTCGATTTTCGTTATTAATAAACAGCACGTATAGATGTTCTTGCAGCTTTTGTTAGCTGCTTTTGTTAGTTGTTAGCGCTGTAATAAACGCAGGGGTGCCCAATCTTATTTTCGTAACAGTATGTACATAAATTATAAAATTAGTCCAAAGTTACTTTGAAATATAAATAAATTTCATACTAATATAACATTTGTACTTTTTAAATCTTGAAAGCAATACAAATCTTGAACCGAACCCGAATCTAAACTTTTAATTTTCATCAACCCGAATCCGGACCTGATTTGTAATAACCACCTTAAGAAATTAATCAATACGATGCGTATGAGCTACATCTATAAAATAACTAATATATAAAGTATACGGAAGGGAGAAAACAGAAATTTAGTTTTTTCCGGCTAATTTCATAAAAAGTAAAGAAATTTAGCTTAGAATTCCTATTTTATATTAATTTTTATAAACGAATTTTAACGAATTTTTCTTAAGGACATTATTGTGGAAAATAACACTAAGCAATGGAAAATAATTGTCTTTTAAAAACTAAGGACTTTCACTTTATTGGGAATAAAATACACTGCGCGTCATCAGGATAGAGCCCCCAACTCTCCCCTTTTACTGACGGTTAAAGCTAAATATTAACTTAACCAATTGCGATATGGCCTTAACATTTCTATGTAGAAGACTCCTATCAACTCCCTTTAAAATAAATCAACAATAAATGCTGTACCATTATGATAGTAAAGGGTCCGCCATCCGCGTTTTTTTTCAACTAGTGCTTATTTCGTGAATGTCTGATTTGACAGATAATTAGTTTTATCCTTGCTCTGAACGAATATGGTTCTGTATACGCTTTTTTTTCGCTAAGTGGGCCTGCAATCGACTTACAGAAGATGCCGACCTTGCCAAAAAAAATCATCTCTTCAGATGAAGCTCATTTTGATCTTGGCGGGTATGTAAACAAGCAAAATTGTCGCATTTGGGGCACAGAAAATCCCCACGCATACATTGAAAAGCCGATACACCCAAGACAAGTCACTGTTTGGTGCGGATTTTGGTCCAGAGGCATAATTGGGCCATTTTCCTTCGAAAATGAGCAAGGAGTGGCCGTTACAGTCAATGGCGACCGTTATCGGGCCATTTGTTCACAAAAATTGAAGAGGAGGATATTAGCAACATTTGGTTTCAACAGGACGGCGCTACGTGCCACACAGCCGAAGCTACACTCAATATTTTGCGTCCTGTTTTTGAAGATCTCATTATCAGCCGCAGAGCTGATGTCGGTTGGCCACCTCGGAGCTGCGATTTGACACCGTTGGACTATTATTTGTACGGTGCCGTCAAACATAAGTGTTACTTCAACAAGCCAGAGACAATTGACGCTTTAAAGACAATATTCGTGAAGCCATTGGTGAAATACAGCTGCACACAATCTATAATGTGCTTAAAAATTGGAAATAGGCTACTGCATAGCCAGCCGAAGCAGCGATTTGAGTGAAATTATTGTCCATTATTAACCGGAAGGATTGTACATTCAAATAAAAAGAAATTTGAGAAAATATTCAGTAGTTTTATTTTATATCATTTAAAAAAAAAATTATTTGGCGGACCCGATATTTTAATTAATATTTTTAGAAAAATTATACCAAAAGCATATCATCAGGATAGCGCCATCAGCTATAATTTCAATTTAATTAGTATTTTAATCAAATATACAGCATTTCAGTTCTCAAATACTATATTTTAAACAGTATTAAGATAATTAGTAATGCCTGGTACCGCTTTTGTTTGAAATATCCTCGAAAACTCTATTGAAAATTTAAATGTAAAGTTTTTCAATATAATTCAGCAAATGGTAGACCAGATTAGTATGAGTGAGTTTGTAATTTTGAAATACATTTGCATCAAAAAGAATATTTCGTTTAAAATGCAATATACGATAAATTCGCGCAAAGGGCTCGATATGTATTAAAACGAGATTGGTTGTGATAGAAAGCGACATTTAAAAACAATTACTTATTAATCTGAATAATGCATTGTTTATATGTTATTTAAATAATATATGTGCTAATTTTCTTCAAAACTCGTTAGTTTTTAAAGTTTTGCATCACGGAAAAATACCTTAGTACCGTCAGAAAAATACCTTAAGAAATAATAAATATATATGACTATGATGTTGTTGATGGTAAAGAAGTCCGCTTAAAAACAATTAATTGTTTTATTATAAATTACACGTTATTTATACGTTTTTTACGTGCTTATTTTCATGTTAAAGTTTGGCACCTCTACACTATAAATTAAACAGCCCTGTATTAGTACATTTGAAAAAACAGACACAGTATAGCCGACAACAGTATTAACAAGTACGGTTGTTGCAACAACAAAATGTGTATGTTAAACTGTAATACAGAAATCTATGAAGCTTAAGACTTTGAAATGGCATTTTTTTATGAAAACATTAATTTCAAGACTTCTCATTATTTTTTGTCATTAGAGTAGAAAATTATCTTGAAAATGTATCATCAATCATTAATTTGGATGCAGTAATACGGAAGATATTTACAACCGGCAAAAAAGTACCTTTTATATATAATATATATCGCACTTTATCAACAAAAGGGTATTAACTCAAAACTTAAAAATTTTCAGTAGAGGTGAAAAAGATAAGTTGAAAATCCGAATACACCATAGTAAGCAAAAAAATAATAGCTTTTTTATGAAAATATACAATATATTTCTATTTCCACTTTTGCATTAACTCAAAATAATACCTTCTTAGTGATATGAAGGTAGTCACTACACTGTCACGAAAATGGTTCAAATGTGAAATCAGAATAAATTGAAATTTTTACGGTGAATAGATATATTGATGTTGTTAGTTGATTTCTTGCATAAAGTAAAATTTTTAAAATTTTGAGTTAATATCCTCTTGTTGGTCAAGTGCGATATATGATGTTATATGAGCCGTTTATTTTGAAAGTGGGGCAAGTCCACTTTTGAAAAAATCGTGCTAATGGTAGTTATTGAGAAAAAAATTTTTTATTATCTTTTTGTGTGAACACAGTTTTTAGTAAAAAAAAATTCAGGTTCTGATATTTGAGAGATGGAAGCTTTACCGCTTACTTAACAGTATTGAAAATACATTTATTTTGAAAGTGGTGCAAGTTCATCTTAGATTAAAAGAATTATTCTGAAGATGATATGTATGTATGGGATGAAACTAGAGCATTCCGAATAGAACAAGAAGTAGCATTTTGCCGTTTGAAACAGGTACAGACTGTGAAAATCCATAAACACTTTATGGCTTATAGCGACATGTACACTGGTCAAAACAGAAGCATAAAGATAGTCACTGATTTTTAAAGGATGAAAGATATTCAGTCCAGTGACAGTGAAATAAATGTTATTGATCATAAATTTTCATTTTCAGGACATTCATTTTTACCAAACGAATGTGATTTTGGAGTAGTCGAAAGGCAATTCGCAAAACTAGTTTCTTCTATACTCCCCAGCATTAATATAAAGTAATTTGATATTGTTGGAAACATAATAAATTTCTAGTCCATGAAATGAAACTCGACAAGTTTCTTTAACTCAGCCTCTGGAGAGAACGGTCTTAAAAACAGGGAAAAATACCAATGGAGAAGCTAATGGAGAAGTTAATTGGTTCAATATATGCTGGATCGGAGTTACAAGGGATGCACTATAGATAACGTTTTTCAAAACTTTAGTAGATCGAGCTGCTGAATTTAAAATTATCAATTTATTACCACAGCTAGAAAAACTAAGTAATTTCGGGTATATAAAGTTACCCATTATGCATAAAAAAAGCTTAATAACTCCGTCAATTTCCAATGAATTTCTAAAACCGAAGACTCAGTTTACTTACAAGTAGACATAACTTCATAATATATTATTAATTTCCGTAACATTCCATAAAGGAACATGGGGACTTCTCTCAGTCAATGAGCTGCACTCGATTCTATTTTTAAACTCATTGAAAGGGACCTACAGGTTAACGCCGGCTCCGAACGGCAAATGCATTTAGAGAAGTTTTTAATAGTAGTAATACACATAACCAGTTACTAGCTAATGTTATGAGGTGATACCGCAATCGAAAAACTTTTTTTTTAAGATGGTCTGGCCCTGGTATTGAACTGACGACGGTTGGTAGGCGGTTGTCTTACCTACCATACCACAGCGGCGCACTAATTTCATAATTAATTTGTATAAAAACACACAGATTCCATAAGTTTACTTAAATGATGTATGTATATTAGAGTATCCAATTGTTCGACTTTTACTTTTGTTCGAGTAGGAATTATTTTTGATTTTAAACTTCTAAAATTGCTCGTTTAATCGAGTAAGGTTTTCAAATTGTTCGAATAACTCGAACAATTAAAAAATTTTTCAAAAAAATTAATATAATGAAAAAAAACAAACATGTGTATTTGGTTTTTTGCTTTTTTATTTAAAAACGAGGTCGATGTTTTTTTTGCTATCTCAGGGGATGTCCCTTACTTATGTAGTGTATTGTGCTGATACTACGAAAATAGTTTACGGGAAGGAGGATAGAATCCAGTATGTACGTTTGAATTAAATTTATTTATTTATGTCGTAAGTGGCAGTATAAACTGAAGAGGAAAGATCCTTCCACAGACGAACGGTGCAGTAAAAAAAAGAAATCTCTCGATAAAATCTTATAATACGTGAAAATATGTGATTATTAGGAATTAATTCCCTTATTTCGTCATTCCGTTATGGTACCGATAGAACAATGAGACACACACCACATTGTGACGATGCTCTAACGAATCGAGAGAGTTGACTACCCTACCGTCCCTGATAAGTACCTTCGCCATCTCTTGCAGAACAGCTCCAAAATAGACTTTGACACCGGTCCATACATGAAAGTTGTATACCATTTTGGGTCGGTTGTAGGTCTTGTAAATATTAAGGAGATCAGATGGAGTGAAGTATTTCTTGCACTGTCTTAATGTTTGAATGCTTCTTTCGACACATGAAATATGTGATCGTTTCAACGAACGCCACGGTGAATTCTCATGCCCAGAACATCAAGAGCATCTGATTTCCCAATATCTACATTTCCCATGGATAGAGATGACGTCTGACTGTTAAAAAACAACATTGAGTCTTGCTTGCATTAAAATCACGACTGTTTGAACGAGCACGACCCCACTCGGAGATTTTCGCCAGATCACTTCAGAGTGTGTCGTTCATATTCATCCTTTCCGCCCCAATTTCCAAAAGGCTTGGCCTACGATCAAATAATATATGAATGACAAATGTTGCTGCCATCTGCAACCGGTGATGAGAAAGCAAGTAAAATTATGTTCGAAAAGTGTGTAATGAAAACAAAAAGAAGTGATATTTACACAGGTCTCATTTTTAAATACAATTTTAACAGCTAATATAAGCGTAATACTAAAAATTCATAAGCATTTGCTATTTTACACCCCAAATTTACATACAAAAGTTGCTCGATTAATTGTCACACATTGTTCGAGTTATTTGTTACTCAAGATTGGCTATTTTCATTATTCGATCAAATAAAACCCAAAAAAAATTTTCGATTAATCTAACGACGATTAATCGAGTGGATACTCTAATGTATATCACTTAAAAGGTCCTGTCTCTTTTCCCGGAAACTTAAAATCGGCTAATAATTATCTAAATTATTAACTCATTAGTGCATTAATGTACGAAAAACGAGTTTTTTCCCCGTAGCTCAAATTATTCAAAAATTTATAAAAGAGATTCTTGTTATACTTGACTGCGACTATCAAAAAAGTAGTATTATTTTCTAGGTATTTCTACTTCGTTCTTTTTCATCGCACCGCATAAAATATTATTTTGATATTTAAAAAAATTCTAGAAAGATTAAATGCACAATAAAAGTAAATTGTTAATTTTGAAAGTGAGGCAAGTCCATTTAGTGATAAAAAAGCTCTTCTTATTTTAAGCAGCACGTCAAACACTATTGGATTATAAACTTACATTCTCTAGGACCACAATATACTAAAAAAATATCTATTAACTCTTACCAATATTTTTAAATTTAATGAAATACAAATCTTAAATATATTAAAACAAAAAATCTGGACTTGCTCTACTTTCAAAATAAACGGCTCATATTCTTTTTTAACTTATTACTGTAAGGCAACCTGTGGTTTTCTATCAAATTTAGTATCATCAGTAAATGTTATATCAACAGATAGAAATTCGATTCGTTCAGTGGATATATTCAAATTAAAAAGATTTATTTTTTGGTTAAGGGAAAAGCCCTTTTTTCGTCATAAATTCTTAACTAATTACAATTTAGATCACGTACGAGAGGTTTACGTAATACAGGCCATTTAAGATTGCTGCTGGTGCGCCATAATTAGTAATTTGTTTGGGGAATTGTGTCTAAAACTTTTAAAAATTTTTTTGAGAATAACAATTAAATGCTATTTTAATATTCAATACTGAAGAATAAATTTTTCTATATTCAAAACTTTTTTGACTTCTTACGTTTAGAGTCGTTATAAATTCTGGGAATTTGAAATTTTCTTGATATCAGTGGCAATTATTTTATTTTTTTCCTTTTTCTATGAAATTATAATTAAAGAAAATAA
Organism: Wohlfahrtia magnifica; assembly: GCA_023159175.1. NCBI lineage: Eukaryota > Metazoa > Arthropoda > Insecta > Diptera > Sarcophagidae > Wohlfahrtia > Wohlfahrtia magnifica. The sequence continues at coordinate 834,455 of JAKWBJ010000189.1, forward strand.
TAGAGAACGACAAAAATGTCTTTTATTTTATAATGAAAAATGCACTCTCTCTTTCGAACTTTTGAAGGTGGCAAAGAAAAGTTTAATGAAACAAAATGAGAAGACGGGTAGTATGAACTGAAGCTAAAAGAATTTAATTGGTTTTATTTCTAAAAAAATAAAAAATAAAGTTTTAAAACATAATAAGATGTTGCTGTCAGTCAGTCAGTCAAAAAAAAAATTCTTTTGTTTTTCATCAATGTTTATTAGCTAGTTTATAAAAAAAATATATTCTTTAAAATAGAATAGAAACTGCTGTTAATCGCTGTTTATAAAATTATATTTTAGATGAATGAATAAAGTTTTTATGTAATTGGAACGTTTTTAATATTCTAGGAAATAATTTTAATAGAATTCAAGTTGTAAATGTTACTTTAAATGTAAAATTTAATTATTTACATATGCGTAGAAAAAAGAAAAATATATTTGAAATGTAATATTTTGTGCAATCATGTCACATTAAGGGATTACATTCATCCAATACTACTGACTAATATGAAGAGTATCGTCGTTTTTTTATCACTAGATGGTGTGGGATTCCATATTTCGAGCATCACCAATCTGATTGTATCAATTGAACATATGCAGCAATGTAAAGGCAGGATCACACGATTGTCGTAATGCACCAACAATTAGTGTATTTTATATGCTAAACGTGTGATTGTACAATTTATTGGCTCATACGGCAACTCACAATATTATTGTGCTAATTTATCCAAATCAAATGCAACTCTGGTACGACAATCGTGTGAAAGCTTTAGCATGCACCAATGTAAATTCCAAAAATTCACCAATATTTATTGTATTCTTGTGTGGCAATTGAAGAAGACAATAGTCACCGATTTTTATTTTTTAATTGATTTTTTCTGAGAAAATACGTGTTTATACGGTATTTATAATTGTCATCCCTTAAAATATGCATTTTTTAAATTATTTATATGTAAATTGCATCATAAACTTCCACCATTTCTTTTTTTTTATTAATTTTACTTTGTTTGTCAAGCGGACACCCGCTAATCAAAGCCGACGCAATTTTTATTTTTTGGGAAAAAATCATCTTTACTTTAGAGGATTAAATATTATTTGTAATTATATTCCAATTTAAATAAATAAATATTTTAGTGAATTTTTTTTTTTTTTTTAATTGATTGAAATGTTTTCTCATATGGATCATCAATGGCCCTTCTTTTGAGCCAATTTCTAATCCACACACTTCTTCTTTTAATTTTTTTGTGATTCTGTTTATTTATTTGTTCACTAAATAACCTCAATATAATTAAAGAGGACGCTATTTCCTTTGTTTTGAAAAACGAACCATTTTGAACACCAGAAAAAAAATAATTTAATTTACCACAAGAGCTGATTCACACAATTGCAGTAAACTAGAACAATCGCGTGACAGCGTTGGGACAATTATTGTCAATACATCATTTCGTGCCATCTTGTGACAATTTTATAATTGTGCGCTAATTTTTTACAATAAAATTTGTATTAGATTGGTGTATTTGAGTCAATCGTGTGATCCCAGCTTAAGCGATCATACAGTTTATTAATTCATTATGAGACTTAAACCATTTACAATATTGTAACAGGCGTATTTAGTTAATCTTTTATGTTATTATACCATATTAATTACTATTTCTATGCTGTTTGTTTACTGTTATGTTGTGAATTTTATTATAATCTGTTTAGTTATTATTTATTCATATTGTTGGTGTTTGTGCTGTTATATATATTTTTTGCCAAAACTGTAAATTCGTTTTGAGTGTACAATTTTATAAATTAGTACTAAGGCGAATTTACTATAAGTTGCGGGCAATTCTACAACATAAAAAACAACAGGCAATTTGCTGCTATCTTTTGCTGGTGTAGACTGACAAAACACATGACTGAAACGTCACGGCGAATTGAAAAAAATAAGTAACAAATTTTAAAAACGAATAATTGTAAATTTGTAAGCCAGAAAGTTTAAATAGAAAATTGTAAATAATAGATACACGAACTAAGGCATATCTAGCAAGGAATAGGGATAAACGAAATGATTTTTTAAGTCATATTTGTGTTATTATGCTAATGTATCAAACATTTGTACCAGTAAATAAATAATTTTTAAAACAAATGTAAAATTGTTCATTATAACTTTTAACCCCTTCATACATTTGTTATACAAACAACAATCACCATCACCTTTTGAAACCATATTTCTCTATACCTTTAGATTCGTTTTTCTCCTGATTTCGCTAAAGTAAAAACATTTGGTGTTTCGTGTTATAACTTTCGTTCGGTCAATTCTGCTGATTTTTTTAATATTTAAATGGGTAAAACTATAGATGATGATGAAAGATGGTGTCGAACTATAAACCCAATTCTTCAAATTACACTAAATGTAATCAAAAAGTATATAAGTCCGCCAAATATTTTTTTTTTTTTTTTTTTTTTTGAAAATGCTATAAAAAAAACTACTGAATATTTTCTCAAATTTCTTTTTTATTTGAAAGTACAATCCTTCCGGTTAATAATGGAAAATAATTTCATTCAAATGTCTGCCTCGGCTGGCCATGCAGTGGCCTACAGGATCGGTCCAATTTTTAAGCACACTATCGATTGTGTGCAATTGTATTTCACCAATGGCTTCACGAATATTGTTCTTTAAAGCGTCAATTGTCTCTGGCTTGTTGGCGTAACACTTATCTTTGACGGCACTCCAGAAATAATAGTCCAACGGTGTCAAATCGCAGCTGTGATGTGGCCAAGCAACATCAGTTCTGCGGCTGATAATGCGATCTTCAAAAACAGGGCGCGAAACATCGAGTGTAGCTTCGACTGTGTGGCACGTAGCGCCGTCCTGTTGAAACCAAATGTTGCTAATATCCTCTTCTTCAATTTTTTTGAACAAAAATTCGTTCAACATGGCCCGATAACGATCGCCATTGACTGTAACGGCCACTCCTTGCTCATTTTCGAAGAAAAACGGTCCAATTATGCCTCTGGACCAAAATCCGCACCAAACAGTGACTCGTCTTGGGTGTATCGGCTTTTCAATGTATGCGTGCGGATTTTCTGTGCCCCAAATGCGCCAAATTTGCTTGTGTACATACCCGCCAAGATCAAAATGAGCTTCATCTGAACACATCGCTCACATTCTGCAACATTACCATGATTTTAAAAGTAATATCGCAATATTTCCCAGCGTTGTTCAAGCGTATACATAACCATATTAGTTCAGCGGAAGGATAAAACTAATTAGCTAAGTGTTACCATTCATGAAATAAGCACTAGTTGAAAAAAAACGTAGATGGCGGACCCTATATTATTTTTATTCTTCTAATAAAAAATTTTCCTATCTACTCTGTATATTCGCCATGTTGTGTGCATTTTCTAAAAACTACGCTTCTACTGAAAATTGAACTTTTGTTGGTTTTTTATCTTATTTGACCCTGATCTAGTTAGAAACAAGGCTTAAAAAATATAGCTGCCCTAAAAAAATTTAGTGCATTAGAGGGTTAAATAAATTTATTTGTAAGTAAAAAAAAATAGTAAATAATCATAAACAAATTTTGACAGCATCAACCTTCATACAACAATAACCAGCTGCAGGTAGCTGTTATATTAATTCGCCTTGGTTAGTACTTACCTGAATTTAAACATAAATACTCATTTCTTTATATGTCAAAATTGTTAATTAAATTTTATAATTATATTTTTTATAAAAAATAAAATTGTATTCATTCTTTGCTTAACCTACAAACGGAAAACACCAAATTTTATAAAATAAAAAAGAAAACAAAATAAATATAAATAAATTTTCTCAATAATTTTATATAAATTTAAAAAATGCATACGTCAAGGTATAACGCTACGATTTAGCGAGAATATCAACAACAGATGTACCAACTTAAAAAAAAAACCTCACTTCGGTACGATGGGACCGCCATACGGAGGTTATTCTGGAAACTACTTGATCAAGGTAGTATATTGCCATGCATTTGTACCGTGAGTTCATGAATTTGAGTCCCATTTTTTAATCCTAAATTATGTCAGTTAAAGTGAGTCAAAGTGAATTGTGCCAATAATTTATATTGGTAATTAAAAACCAATTTAATAAAATTACTAGTAGATCATTTATAAACGAAGTGTGCAACAGACTGGAACAAAATAAACAAAGAGAACTGACCTACCTGAAAGTGAAGTGTCTTGTATGTATGTCCGAATTCAGTTGCGTTTGATCAACATATGTTTATTTAGAATTATATTACAATTATGAATCTTAATATTTTTACACTGCAAACTATTATATTAGATACACTACACAACATATCATAACAGCGGCATTGGAGACCTTGATTGGTTTAACACCACTTCACATCTATGTGATGAGGGAGGCTGCGTATTCTAGCCATGGTGGTCGGAAACTCACTTTCGGTCGTTTATGTCTTGCCTTTAGAACTATGCTTTAGCAGAACATTCATGATTGAGTTATTGAGTCTTAGTTCGATAGTCTGAGTTTGATCTAAGCTGGTATACCAGTGGCTCATATGTTCATGGACCCACCCAAAACTTTTCAATCTTACTGGGTAAATCATTGAGTGTTTCCAGGCTGATATCATAGCCATTGCTATTTACCCTAAGATCAACCTGAACAGTAAGCTTAAAAAGCATTAGCATTTTCTGGGACACTCGGCTCGCATCGTATAACATTTAAACTTGTCAAATGTTGTTACATGTTGCAGAGACTTCTGCTTGGAAATAGAATTCAGTTGTTTTGAGTATCTGAAAACGGTTGAATAAGGGGCAAATTAAAACGAGGATGCAGTAGCTTGGACAGGATCTGTGGCAATCTATATTGGTCCGGGGACCAAGAACAAGATTTTGGAAAGTGGCAGATATTTGGAGAACTGGAACGTTCAAGGGAACTTAGGCAGATCATTGTAAATTGTGAGTGCATTTTCAGAGGATGGCAATCAACAGATGTGGACGTTTGTAGGTTATGCTTACAGGTATCAGAAGTAGCAGACACAGAGTTTTAATGAAGGACATATCTTCCACTAAGGTATTAGATCTACTGGCGGCGTTCATTAGGAAAACAGTAGATCTACTGCAGACTAAAAAGTACACAATAGATCCATGAGCCGCAGAGTTCTATAACTGTGTCTAGATTAATAATAATAAATTAGCATATACTTAATGAGTTAAATTTGTATTTAGAACAGTTATTTAATTCGTAGCTTGTGTCAATAATTAATCGTATATTGATTTGAAAATGAGCGAAATATCTGAAGGAATACGCTATACTATTAAAACCATGAAAAACGAAACGCTTCGAAAAAAAACCGAAAAAAGTGTAAAGTTGGAATTCCGAGAATGAAAGCTGGTTTCTTCGATTCCATATCAAAAATTTGAGTGCCAAAGACTTCTTGTTTGTTTAGAAGGAGTTATTCGTTATAAGCTGCATAAACTGGTGAACCGTTTGATTCGCATCTCTGAAGCGATTAATTCTTACCTCAACCGCTTATCAAGAAAACTTTTCAAGATTTGACCAACAAAAAAGGTGTCGTATTTCATCATAACACACATCTTTGTTGACTCGCCAAAATTTACTAAATTTGGCTGGGAAGTTATGATGCACAAACCATATAGCCTAAGCCTTACAACATCTGACTACCACTTGTTTCAGTGGCCGCAAAACTCCCTTTATTGTAAAAAATAGCCATCCAACCAGCCGCTAAAAATCACTTGGATAAGTTTTTAGCACATAATCAGGAGAAATTCTACAGCAATTATAAAAAATTACTTGTATTCGCATATGTATCCACATTCATACAATAGAAATATCTTATTTTAGGTTTTAAATTCAAACTGTGCAATTAAAATACATTTTATGGATATAAATAGCCCTGCAGAAAATGCCAATAGTGAAATATTAGTACTTTACTAGTAACAATGACCAGGTGTACCCTAGCCAATGTAATCATCTATTGACATTTAACATTAACTTGTCATTAAAAACCCACCAGTAGATTTTAGCATTGTTGACGAAGTACTTCTTTTACGATCATATGGAGGTTTTTGGACCACAGATTCATTAGTCCATTTTATTGACGCTATTGACGTGTTCGTTAGCAATGTCACCAGGAATATACTAGAACTGTTGTCTCTAACACAGGGTGTCCGCCATTTTGGTAAACATTAGTCTTGACACTTCACATTTGGCAGTTGTAAAGTAGAGATGTGGCAAATTTATTATGGAAAAATATTCAGTAAATCAACGTGTTTTAACCGTTCCAACAGCTCGCCCATGATAACTCCGAATTTCATTAAAAAAAAAACCATAATGACTGACGAGGCACATTTTCATTTGAATGGTTATGTGAATAAACAGAATAGTCAGTTCTGGACAATACAAAACCCTCAAATTATTCAGCAGCCACCTTTGCATCCATTAAAAGTAACAGTCTGGTGTACAATTTGGTCAGGAGGAATCATTTGACCTTACTTCTTTGAAAGTGAAAACGGCGTAACGATAACCTTCAATGTGGAGCGATATCGTATATTGATTGACAACTTTTTAACGCCACAACTGCATGCTTTGGGCTTGACTAACATGTAGTTTCAACAAGACGATGCCACATCGCATACAGCCAGGATTACAATGGAATTACTGCGAGACCTCTTTCCACAACAAATTATTTCAAGGAATGGTATGTTCATTGACCTCCACGGTCGCCTCATTTCACTGCTCCGGACTTCTTTTTGTGGGGATAAGGTTTATGCAAACAAACCAGAAACGCTGAAGCAACTCAATCAAAATAATCGTGATGAAATCAATGAAATACCGCGTGAAATGTGTGAGAATGTAATGAAAAATGCGCTCAAAAGGGCTCGCACTTGTGAGGCTAACGTAGGCGGGCATTTATCTGATATTGTATTCCATACATAATTGCCGACGTTAAATAAAACATTTATCAATATAAGATTCATTATGTTTCATATAATCAAAAATTATAAACAAAGTAGTATATCTTCTTGGTGAACACCCTGTATATCTTTTCTAGTTCATAAAAGCAAAGTTGTCGATATTTTAGTTCGTCGCTAGAAAAAGAACATGCAGTTTTAGGCTGACTAAAGGTAGATTTTTTTTTTAAATTCTAAAAAATATTTAATAAAAATCAGGATTTTACCAATTAAAAATTTTAAGATTTTTTGAATTCGAAAATGGCAATATTGTATTTTTTATTTGTCTCTTACAGTATAAAAAATCCACTCGTACAATTCTAAAGATTTGTTTACATGAATTTCGTTATTTTTCTAAATTAATTATGATATAAATGTACTCAGTTTATTTGTTTAAAAAAATCTTTATTTAGAATCTTATAAAACAAATTTATTTTTATTTTATCTTAAAAAAAGGATATGTATCGGGTGGGTCATCTATCGGCTTAAATTTAAACCAGCGTTATTTCCAATCTGGCAATACTTACATATATATATCATTGTATTCTGTCACAAAATTTAGCATATTATTTTCACCGAAATGAATCAATTTACTCTTGAGCAACGTTGGGATTTATTGAAGATTTATTTCCAAAACAAAGACAATTGGTCGGAAATTACAAAAAAATCAAAAAAACAAAATTGCAAAAATCACCTTTTCGGATGAAACTCTTTTTCGTCTTGGTGGGTACGTAAATAAGTAAATTTGCCGAATTTGGGGCTCAGAAAACCCAAACGTGGTCTTACAGGAGCCAATGCACCCATTACAAGTGACTGTTTGGTTCGGCATATGAAGCGTAGGCATCATTGACCCATATTTCTTGAAAATGAGGACGGCGTAATCATTCTTCTCGCTCTTCATGGTATTGATGTGAACGATGTTTGGTTTCAACAGGATGGTGCAACTTATCACACTTCCCATGCCACAATCGATTTATTGCTTCAAACGTTTGATGGCCGTTTAATTAGCCGAAATGGCCGCCAAGAAGCTGCGATTTGCCAACGTTGGACTATTTTCTGTGTGGCCCCGTTAAAGACAAGTATTATGCCGACAAACCGGAGATAATTGTGGCCAACATTCGTTGTGCCGTTGCCGAGATACGTACACACGAAAAAGTTCTCGAAAATTGGTCCGATCAAATGGGATACTGTGAGGCCAGCCGTATGAATGAAATAATATTTCATTTCTAGCCAGAACAATTATACTTCACAACAACAAAATAAATTTGGCAAAATTTCAAACCATTTTTGTTTTATTGCATTTCTAAATTTAAACTTTTAAACTCTATACTCTATACTTCTAAAACAATGCTTCTTGAAAAGGTATGGAATTTGCATACTGTAAATAATAATGATAGCAAGCAATTATGTACATACACACTTCGAAACTGTGAGTAATTCATATCAATTTACAACTTTTTGTAGTAATTGTTCTTATCAATTGCCTTTATCAGCCATAACGTATTCATTGTTTTGAAAATTTATTTAAATTTTAGATTTTCAACTACTTTTCACAATAATGTTCTTTAAAAAAGCTTTAAAATGAGGTCGAATCAATTTGGAATTCGTTTATTTACATATGATTTAATATAAGTCGGAATATTAAGTTAACCCTTTGTAGCCAAAGTCTTCAAAAGTACAAATATTTCAATATAACATAGAATTACGAGTATGTACATAAAGGATATTTGGGGACTGGCCGTGGTGTAGTGGTTAGAGCGCACGCATAGCAACACAAACGACCCAGGTTCGAGTCACAGCAGAGAATTTAACGAAAAAATATTAATTGTGGTGTCGAATGTTTAACAAAGACTCTTCAACTTCCCTCCACACAACTCCATTTAAAAATAAAGAAGAAGCCGCCCCCATGACTTTCCAGCTTACCTCTGGCGATGATGACAAACATCAGATGAAGGATGAGGAAAAAAACGCCACCTACTGGGAAAAAATTACAATGCTAAAGCAAAGATTACCACCAATTAGCAAGGATGTACACCACTACACAATCATATGGAGGGGCTACAGTGGGTTAATCCATCTACTTAGCTTGAAAGATCAAATTGATTAATGAAACTAAAACAAAGCTCCTTAGAGGAGTGACAGAGAAAAAAATATAATTAAAGAAACATATGTAATTAAAAATTTTAACAACTATTTTTTGAATTTTGTAAATAGAACATATGTTTCTTTAAACATATTCGTCAAAATATATATTTAGGATTTTTACGATTTGTTACAAATATGTCACATGGGGTTATAAAGGGTTAAACTACATTTGTGAATAACATTTTATTGAATTTTACTTAAAACTTTTTTGAAATCTTCTTTATTTTTCATTAATGTTACAACCGCATTCTTTAACAACAAAAATAAAAAATAAAAATATTTTTTTTTTATAATAAATTACATACATACAATCAAGGAAAAAGTCTTCATACACCCTTTGATTTAGTGGCTTAGAGAGTGTGTGAAAAATTTTAAAAAATTTTGTATTAATATTTATTGCATTAATAAATAAGTTCATTTATAAAATAAAAAATAATTCATTTACATAATAAAAACAACAATAACAAAAATATTAAAAATGTATAGGCAAAAAATTTACAAAAAAATAATTATTATTTAAAAATTGAATATATAAAAAATAAAAATTTTACTTTTAACATTTGGTTAATCCACCGTGGGCATCAATAGCCGCTTGAAGACGACGGGGCATTAATGTCACCAAATTCTTTTTAATAGAGGGTGTCATTTCGGCCCATGCAAGGATAAGGGCAGTTTTTAATGTTTCACAGTTACTAATGCCATATTTTCGTAAAAAAGGTCCCATATGTATTGGGTTTAAGTCTGGTGACTGAAATGCTATTAACAGATGCCTCAGAATATGTTCCAATATGATTTTATAATAATAGCGGTTAATATTACCACCGAATATAGACAAACAAGCCACTTTATTTGACGTCATGGCGCCCCAAACCCTAACGTTGCCCCCACTATATTTGGCTATAGGTATAATATTCTTTGGATCAAGTGCAATATTTAATTTTCACCAAACTTTGGAACGGCCAACTCTTCCAAAAATTTTACAATTATTTTCGTCCGTAAATATAACACGAATTTAAAATCCATTCTCTACATGTGCTTTAGCAAAATCGAGACGAAGTTCACAATTCTTTACTGAAGTTAGTGGCTACTTGCGTGCTATTCTGCTATAAAATCCATTGTCAGGTAGAACTTTTATTATTGTTCGTGGAGCAACAATTAAATGGAACACTTTTCGATGTGTTCCGCCAATTTTGGGGCTTTTATTGGCGGATCCTGATAGACTAATTTAATAATACTGATAACATCACGTCTTGGAAGCTTCTTAGTTCTACCAGATCGTAGTTTATTTTCGGTACTATCGTTGTTGTTATAATTTCTAATAATCATCTGTACAGTAGCACGACTGAATTTTGGTGTCTTAGAAATTTCTTCATATGATTTATTTTCGTTTTGGAGATTTACTACCATATTTCAAACTAAAATGTGTATCTCTTTTGGATTTGCCATTTTCGAGGTAGAATTCAAATAATAACTTCATTAATTATCACTTTGTATCACTTTAACAATTTGAATGATTGTAAATTTTAATAAATCAACTAAATTACCTATTATTTCGCTTTCCTTGTTTTTAGAGTCTATTTGATATTAGTAGGTGCACGTTGTATGTAGACTTTTTTCCTTGACTATATATGTATACACTTTCAACTTAATTGAATTAAAACAACAAGAGGTTTTTCTAAACTGAGATGTACAGTTCTTTTAAACTAACTTTTTAAATAATAATTTTTATTAAATTCAGGTACAAAAACCAAATATTAGTGCTTTTGAACTAAATTTTGGTAGTGAACAACTACTCCGTTTTCTTTTGGTAATAAATAGTTTATTTATTTTTAAGCGACTGTTGGGAAAACACAATTTTTTCAACATTTTGAATAAAAAAGTATTAATAAAAATAAATTTGTTTGCATTTATTTTATAAATAATGCAAAATGAGAAAAAATCCCTACATTTTGGCCGACATTTGGTTGACTAATAAGAGACGTATATCAAACGAAAAGATCATTTTTGATATCAATGACTATTCTGAAGATCTCGAGAATATTATTATATGAGAATCTTATTTTTTGTTAAAGAACAATACAAATTTTAACCAAGGTTCCATAGTGGACTAGTGGTTGATGTGTAAGGTTATGTTATATAGTTCTTCGCAATAAAACATATAATTTGTACTTTTATTTTAATTCAAAATAAATAAATAATAGATTTTATTCAAAAAAGGGGAATTATCAAACAGCCTATGAAAAGTATAAGCTCTTTCCAATCCATACTTGGTTTATACTTATTTTTATTAAAACTTAATTGTATATGATCAATGATATACACTCTACTGAAATATTTAACAATCATAATAAAAATTTGTATAACAATTTATTGTATCTTGAGATGAAATCTAATAAATTAATTTTAATTTCTTAATTTCAATTTCAGTAAATTTTGATCATTTTCAAATATTACGCGCCATTGGCAAAGGCAGTTTTGGTAAGGTATGTATGTACCATGTATGTAAGCAATATTGCCATGGCATTTAATTTAAGTACTTATATATGGAAAGAGGATTTTGAAATCATTTATTATTTTAATGTTTTCACAAAAAAAAGTTTCGTTTTATTCGAATTCGAAAACAATTTTATATATTTTTTTGTTATGTTTTTAATGTTATTATTATTATTGTCACAATGTTGTCAAAACCAATTTTTAATAACCAATAAACAACCATCATGTTTTATCTAATATTGTATGTACATACATACATTTGTTGATTTTCTTCTCTTTTTATACGTCAGTTTATTTTATTTTATTTTGTTTGTTTTTTTTTCATTCAACATAAAGTTGAGACAACAACATTTTCAAATATTGTTTTTGGAAACTCATCTGAATGTCCCAGCCTAAAGTCATAATTTATTGAAACACAAGCACGTTGTTGTATCTTTTCGATTACTTGCCTATAACTGCAGGCTTTTTATAAATTAAAACGTTCAAAAAACATTTTTCGTACAAAATGTGCAAGTTGGTATCAATAGATGGAGTGGTTAGAAACGGGTTAAATACAATCATAAAAATCTCTTGTATTATAAATTGTTGTTTAAAAATATTCAAAACAAGCTATAGCTATCAAATGCACATTTAGTTAAACTATTGAACGTAGCGGTTGACACAATCAGCCGCATTCTAGCATCTAATAACATATATACATTTTTAATACTTTCATTTCAAATTTTTTCATTCAAAATTATCTTTAATTAGATTTCAAAAACATTTTTATAATTATTTATAAAATAATTTTTTCCAAAAAAAAATAATTTTTCAAAATATGAAAAAAATTGTTTTTATATGACAACCCTGCAGATAAAGTAACTACTATAAGGTGATACATACTAGTTATTTTTGTCTTCCAACTAGCGGTATGTCTGTCTATTTTTCATATAAGCAATTATCGAATTTTACATTGGGTTGTCATAGGACCCCAACTACTTGTATATGTGTGTATTTACACACAAGTTAAAGAACTAGTATACAGTAAACTAGTTCGATTATTAGCTTTTTATTTACTAGTATTTTACTACTTATATGATACTAGTTTATTATACTGCTTTTTTAAAGTAGTTGCATCCTACCTCATTCTACACCAGTTTCGTACTAAATATTTTAGTTTTAGTTTTTATGTAACCAATTTAAGTTTTATTATTATTATTATTTATAAAATTTCTAGTCTTAAATACAAAAAAAAAAAAAAAAACAAAAAATCCTAACATAGAAATATATGAAAAAAATCTATATCTGGATATTGCAGAACTTCATGACTTGCCGCAATACCGGTCCATGATCTTTTTACCCTACACCCAGTAAGCTAGCAATGGGGTCTGGATAAAATTTTAAACAACTTTGTTTATTGCAAAAATTTGGGACTAAACCTATAAAAGTTCATCTAGTTTTTAAGACGAATTTCGACGTGCGACCCATCTAGGTTATACTCCATTATATCTAGAACTTGCCACAAGTTTTTTTGCCACCCACTTAAACCACAGTTTAATAGAAATAATACGCTTTTTTATTAATTTTGCTAGATTACGTTTACTTCTTTTGTTCAATACATAATTAATTCAAATACTTACCCTGTTCAATTATATGACGTGAGAGTAAATCAAATATTTGGTTACTTAAAAAACACTTAAATCGTTGATTCTAAATCGATGTAAATCACTTTAACGTTATTCTGTGACTTAAACCAAACAAACTTTCCATCTATCAAAATCTAAAACAAGTGTTGCCACAGCTTTTAACTCTCTATAACCAAATTTAATTGTAAAATATCCAAATTGAATAAAAAAAAAGAGAAAACATTAAATCTGAAATCAATTGAATTGTAATATTTTTACAAATTCTTTTATGTACTTTCTACTTAAAAAAACAGCTTAATACTCTAACAACAATTAAACATAAAAGTAAATTTTTATTATCCAAACAGAAAAAGTGCAAAACTAAAAAATAATAAAGTTTGGTTTTACAATACCAAAACGGTAACAATTTAAATATTTTCCCATTTTTTTATGACAAAAAAGCGTCACTTATAAAGTGCTATCAAGTTTTAAATTTTTAAAAGCTTTAATTGTGAAAAAAATTCGTACTTTTGAAAGAAATGTTTTATTTGAATTCTTCAAGGCAAATAAAAACATAACAAAAACAATGTTAAAAAGATTTCTTGCATATGAGCATTTCCACCGAAATGTAATGTCACGCCAGATAAATTTGTATTATATCAGAAACAAAAATTTATCTGCCGTGACGTTATATTAAATTTTATGTATTAATAAGTATGGTAAGGGATTATCTATCAGAAATGTCATTGAACATTTGTAAATCCTTTTTAATATAAAGTTTAACGAGTATATGGAGATGCGGTTATTTATTAACTTTATAAATTAAATTTTTTGTCAATAAAAACCACTAATCACGAACTCGATTTTTTTCTTGCCATATTAATTGACAACACAGTTCTATAAGTTTTCTTATTTGTGTTTCTTTTGAACAAGTACGAGTCTATCACTTTTGCTATAGTCTTTTTACAACTAGTAATATGACTGTCTCAAAACGTAACTAGTTACTATTTTAGCTGCAGGGAAATAAAAAAAAAATTATACACACAAACATACACATTTTCTTTGTTTTTTATTTGTATATATATGTATGTATATTTATAACATTCATTGACTTCTCTCAGTCAATGAGCTGCACCAGATTCTATTTTCAGACTCATTGGAAGGGACCTACAGCTTAAAGCCGGCTCCGAATGGCAAATGCATTAGAGAAGTTTTCAATAGTAAGAATACTCATAACCAGTTATTAGTTAACGTTATAAGGTGATACCGCTATTGGAAAAACGTTTTCTCTTTTTATGATGTTCTGGCCTGGTATTGAACCAAGGAGCTTCTGGTTGATAGGCGGGTGTCTTACCTACCATACCACAGCGGCACCGTTTTTTTTTTTTGTAGCAACACAAAATTAGAAAATAATGTTGCTTTTTCTTTTATACCAACTGCGTTCTAAATTTTTTTAAACGATGAGAAACAGCTGATTTTAGCCTTTTGAGCTGTCATTGGTGTCATCTCTGTGTACACTGTGTAGAAAGCGCTGCAAGCAGTGCTGCCAACTTTTAACGATTAAAACGCGCAGTTCTCTTGCTCAAAAAGCGCTAAAAAGCGCTAAATTATACTTGATGTAAATATTATAAATTATACTTTATGTCAATATTTGTGATCAAAACTTGCTGTATAAAAGCGTTAAAATGTTTTTTTTTTCTTTCTATATGTTAGTAAGGATTTTATAATCGTTTTACTCACAAAGTGCTGGACCGAATTAAACAAAATTGATATTCTGCACGTCTGCACAGAAAAAGCTTAAAGACCATATATATTTTTTCAAAATCGGTGCAGCAGAACGGGCGTAATTGGGATACAAATAAATGTGTTAGCCTAGTAATTATGTATGTATATAGATGTTCTGTTATTCGTAAAGTGATAACAAAATACCATTAATTGAGAATAAAAACGATTAAAATTGTAATAAAATCATTAGAAATAATTTTCTTATGTAATTTTAAATAAAATTTTTGAGCTAGTGCTCCATTCAAGATCTCACAGAAAAATAAAAAAAGTTATATTCAAGCAAAGTGATATCGTAGGCTTTAGCTATACATACAGGCAGCGTCAAAAAAAGTGAACTCTTTCATATTCTAGATTTAAGTCCTTAAACAGGTGATGAATTTAAACATTTTATATTTTTAAGACTGTATTTGCGGCTTTACAAAATCCAATTAAAAACAGCAACAATATCTTTACAACAACTATAGTTATACAACAAAAACGAAAGGTACTTTATTTTTTACACGTCAAAAAAGTGTACAAGTCAAAGAACTATGCCGAAAAAAAGGATTAAGTAAAAATACGTGGGAAGTAACACCACCCTTTTTTTAAGTTGTGCTCGAGTACAACAATAATCTGCTTTTAAAGTTTTCAAAATACTTCCAAAATCCTGAGTTACCTATAAACTAATAACTTAGCCAATTATTAACCGATTTTAAGATGTTTAAAAGATTTGGAAAGAAGAAAAACAGACCTGTTATATATACCATTACTTAAGTAACCTTGTAGAATCTGTGTGCATTGCTTAAGTAAGCGCAGATTTTATACAATTTATTCAAAATTGTTCATGTTTAGATATGTTTTAACGCTATTTTATATAGGAACTGCACTACTTATTAATTCATTAGAGAATTACATTTCGTTACGACTACAATGATACTTTGTTTTCAAGATTCGATGATAATTGAGGATCTTAAAAAACTAAGCATTATTGTATTCGTAACTAAACGTACTTCTCTAATGAATTAATGAATAGTGTGGTCTATATATAAAATAGTGCTTAAATACTCTCTAATCTTGAACAATTTGGAATAAATTAGATGGAAAATGCATTTGCTTAAGCAATGTAGGCAGATTCCACATTGAAAGGTTCATTCTTTTTCTTTCCAGACCTTTTAAACATCTTAAAATCGGCTAATAACACTATGCAACAAATGAAAAAAAGTTTTCTGACCTTAGATAACTAATATATTTTCTAGATGCGCTATGGTCGCCTAACTTCAAAAATCAACAGCATTTCAGACTTTATGGATAAGTTTTTTTAGCATTTTTTTTTTTTCTAAAATTTGAGATTATTGAAGAGGATGCTCCATACATCTTATGATAACTTTGAAATGACTTATTGGATTTCGTTACTACATATGTCAAAAAATTCCAAATGATACCAGTTTTAAGTCATTCTAATATCACTTTTTAATATAACCAATATTTTTGGAAATATTGAGAAAGTAATTATAAAAAAAAAAATTTATTTGGTTAAATAATAAATATTTTGATATCTATAAATTCACAAAAATAGAAAGCAGCAAATATTAACCAGTTTAAATATTTATTCATAAAACTGCATAAAATAGACCATAATTCATGAAAATCGCTGGGTAAATACTTATTTTATTCCCAATACATTCGCTTTGTACTTAGTTTTGAAAAAAAAACTTTTTTGCTGTAACTGCCAAAAAACCCAAATTAACAACTATTTTATATATTTTTATATATTTTTTATATCGCACTTGATCAAAATTTATATTTGATTCGTTCTGAGACAGGACTGCTCCAACTTCAAAGTTAGATGCGTCTGTTACCAATTCAAAATCCTTTTGATAATCTGGATAAGCGAGGACATTGTCTTCGGAAATAAGTGTTTTCTTAATTTTCCTGAAGGATTCTACGGCCTCTTTGCTTAACACGATTTTCGTATTTGCGGATATGTTTTTGGAGATTCTTCCTCCCTCCCCTCGTAAAAGGGATGTCAGGGGTTTCGCGATTTTTGCGTAATCTTTAATAAATCTTCGATAATACACTGACATGCCAAGAAAACTACGGAGTTCTCTTAAGGTCTTTGGTTCTGGGAAATTTGCAATGGCTTCTACTTTTGCAGGACTAGTCTTAATACCTTGGAAGATATTACGTAACCTAAAAATTCTACACTTTCTTCAAAAAATTTACACTTTTCTAATTGGACTTTCATATTGGCATCCATTAGGGTTTTAAATATTTGCTGAATATGACAAAAATGTTCCTCTTCTGGTTTGCTAAATATAATTAGACTGTATAGACGAAGAACGAGAAGGCTATCTTCTCTATGTCAGATTCCTTGAGTGGAAACCACTTTTCAAGTCCAGCACAGAAAAACACTTACTGTTCCCAAGTTGAGATATTACTTCAGATATCTCTGGAATGGGATATTTGTCCGCAACCATTACTGCATTTAATTTTCTGTAATCTATTACCATTCGATATTGTTTTTCTCCCGATGCATTTGCTTTTTTGGGCACGATCCACACCGGTGAATTATATGGGGACCTAGATGGTCGTCTGATTCCATCGTTTATGAGTGTTGTTACTCGTTTCTCTACTTCAGATCTTAAGGATGCGGGGTAAGGTTAAGATTTAGTATATACTGGAGTGCTCGATGTGGTTCTAATTTCGCCCACAACTCTTGTGGTATATGTTAATTTTTCATTAGGTTCTATGAACAACGTAGGGAATTTCTTTGTAATAGCGTTCATATTCGCTTTTTGTTGAGGGGATGCCTTATTTATATTTAAATTAATTACCGTTGTGGAAGAATATCATATAGTTGTCGCCTGTGTGAATTACGACTTTTAATTCCCTAAGAGAATCATTCCCGAGGATTTTAATGTCTCCTACAACTGATTTTGCGTAGAAATTATTTTTTTTTTCTTTGCCAGACGTGGCTGGAGATAATTTTTGCTCGATCCTGTACGATCAAAGTACGGCAACGAAGAGTTAATTAGGCTAAAAAATAAATGTCTGTTGGATCAATATATTCTTTGTCGGGTGTTCCCGATTGTACTTGTTCAGTATCAATGTGGATGGTTCTTTGTAACTACTTTTGTTGAGGGTACGAGATTGAACCAGGTCTTTTCCCTTGCAAGTTATTTCGGAGGGGTCTGTTATTGCAATTAATTTGCCGAGAATGCATACTTTGATCTACATCCATAGGTTCTGGATTATTTTGCTGAAAAAATTGCCGAGTTAGTTGATTATTATGCGGTATGTGGGCTAAATGGGGGTAGAATTTCTGTTTCTCTTTTCTTTCAAAACTCTGTCGTAGAGAAAGCTGTGGTGGTGCAAGAGGAATTGCATTATAAACATGGTTTGCACGAAAATTCTGATTTTGAAGCTTAAAACAGAGGTGGAAGGCCTGTAGTAAGTCCACCGGTTCCTCATTCCTAGAAGCCGTGGCAAGTCGCCATTTAGACCCCTTATATAGGTATCTAGGGCCTTATCTCTGTAATATTTTGTCATTATATTAAGTGCATCGTTACCCATTTGTTCGCATCCTGTCTTATTTAGTATAAGCGAGAGGTGGGTGTATACCTTTTGATAGAAATCTTGAATGCTTTGGCTGCCCTGTACCAAAGTTCTCAATTGATATTCTAACGTTGACAAGTCTCGCTTGTCGCCATAGTGAACGGTTAGGCACTGTGAAATAGCCTGCCAATTTAATGGAGTATTATAAGACTCCAGTGCTATCTCCGCGTTGCCTATGATTTTGTTTCTAATTACACTGAGAATGCCATAGTATTTTGGCGTTCCCTTAAGTGGTTCATATATTTCCAAAATTCTATCTACGCTCTTCTTCCATGAATTATATTCCCCCGGCTGACCTGAGAATTCTTTCAAACATTTCACTACATCTGGAATCCTATGCCGTTCGTCAATCTGTTGGTCCCTATCGTTCTGTCTATTCATACTTGGACTTAACGCCGCTTTGACCATTTCCAGTCCGTGCCGTCTGAAAATATCTGTGACTAAATTTGAAATAAGTGCTGTTAGGTCCTCCATGTTCATTTGAACGATTTGTGGAGGATTTGCAGGAATAATGGGAGGCCGAATCAGATTATTTGAGTTTGACATTGTGCTTCTTTTTTAAAAAAATTATTTTTGCAATGAATTATAATTATGTTATTTAAGAAAAAATAATTTTACCGATTGAATCGAACAAAAATTATAAAAACGATATAAAAGTAATAATAACTATGTTATAAAATAATAATTATAAAATTATATAAAATATAAAAACTATCTTACTATTGTAAATGAATGTAGTTGACTCAAGTTGACTGTAGTGAACCGCAGTTGAACGCAGGTATTAATTTTTTTGTTACTGCTTTTTATTTATAATGTTCTTTTATAATTTGGTTGTTCATATAGGTTTTCCTTTTTTTTTAATAATATTTTCTTTACTTCCTTCTATGTCCTGCTGATCATATAAATTTCTGCAATTTCTTTCTTTCGTACTCAATACGCCCCTTTAATTTTTGTTGTATGTATCTTTTATTTTGCTTTTTTATAATACTTATTCATTTCTTCACAAATAACTGTTCACATTTAATTGCAGTTTCTATTTTTTAATAGTTCTGACACTCTTAATATAAATTAGTTTCTTTTCTTCACTTTTCACCCTTAGTTTGATTCTCACTTGATTTGGTTTACAAACAGTTTTAACACTTAAGTTAATGCACTTTTCACTTTCTTCCTTATTTTAATTGTTTAAAAAATGTTTCTTCTTATCCTTTTTTACAGGAAAAGGCTGGCACATCATGCCCCCGGTTTGCCTTTTATAACTCTTTTTTTCTTTAGGCTACTACGGAGCCTTTTTCTTGGAGGATATATCTTTTCATATATCCTTACTTGGTTTCTTCAGGATTTCTCTTTTATCCTTACTTGCTTTTTTTCAGGATGTTTTTTTATCCTTTTGCTCGGGCGCCAGTTAGAGTATTCTTAATTTGAATACATTGAAAAAAAAAGAATTTGTATTTCTTTATTTATTTATATTTCAGTGGCGACTTTGCGCAACGAGTTTATTAACAAAAACTAAACTTAATAAACTGAATTAACTTATGTACTAATTATGGATTGCAATACCAACAATAGCGTAAATCGGAAATACGGCTGCTTGTGCTGCAATGCCAACAGTGGCATAATCCAATTCTTGGAATTCCGTCTTCTGTTCTAAGTATATTTTTTAACATAATTTGTCTACACGTGCCGGAAGTTGTCGGTGCTAACAGAATGTTGTTTATTGGAAAGAATGGTTATTCTGCACTTTTGCTTTTGTGGGAAATTATTATGTTATGATTATGTTTTTTCATTATAATTTAACAGGGTATGAATCTATATATATATATATATATATATATATATATATATATATATATATATATATATATATATATATTTATATATATATATATATATATATATATATTGTATATAGTATGTAACATTTATTTTACTTATATATATAGTAGATGGTTATATATATACTAGATATATTATATATTAAATAAATGTTACATGCTATATTCAATGCGGCTGATTGCGTCAGCTGCCGAGTACACTAGTATTAATTAATGTGTGTTTATTTGAAGACTGTACACAGCTAAAAGGCAGAATCTACAGTTTCCTTCTGGAAGCAACTGTGGGCCATCTTAAATGTTCGAATTTGAATCGAAAGGGAATAAAATGTGTTAAATGGGTAAAAATTAAAAATAAGATAACAGTTAAGTTAATAACTAATATAGGAATAGCGAAGCACGCCGGGCTTCAGCTATTATAAAATAATATCAAATAATTCCAAGTTCCAAAAAATTTTTTAAATTATTTTGTATTTTTTACAAATACAACACAAAATAGTCTAAAGGAGTTAAATTGCAGAATCTAGGCGGCCAATTGACCAGCCTCAAGCGTGAAATAAACTTTTCGCCGAACTCTCCTCTCAATTGGGCGATTGTTTCGCGTGCTGTGTGGCATGAGGTACCGTCTTGCTGAAACCACATGTCTGCCAAATCCAGCTCTTCTATTTTAGGCAATTTCAGCAGAAGATTTTGATGGCTTTGAAGCCTTCTCTGTCTAGGAGACGCTAGAGATGGATTTTCTGATTATGATAACGAATTCGACAGTGTACTGTACACTTGTTCAGACTAAACTAAAATCATTTTTGAAAAAAATCGGGAAAATGTATGATTTTTCCGCAGGATAATGCCTCTGTTCCTAACAATTGAAATATACCCCAAAATGAAAAGGAAGACTTGTTACCAGGTTCGAGTCCAGTGGGCTACCATGGTTTACAAAGTCTCTGTTGGCAACAAACAATACTAACAGCTGCCGTAATTGCTTTTTGGTAGTCGATCACAGAACAATCCTGCTTTAATCTTGTGCGCAGTATGCTACAACTAATTTTTCCGCTTATTTTCAACATTGAAGTTTCAACTTATTATTACAGTAAAAAAGTGATTCATAAAATAATGGACTTAAATTTTTTAAGCTAATTTATTGAACTGCGGCTATAATTTTGCACGTAGCAAAGAAAAAAGAACTTTTTGTGAAGCTTTGAATAAAATTGGGATGATTTTTTAAACCTACCAAATTGTTATTGTTTTAATATTACCTTAAATTTGTCATCATTAGAAATTTATAAATTCACCGCTATAAATAAAAACTGGTGAAAAAGCTAGTGCGGCTGTAATATTGCTCTTGGGTGTATTGTGCCTGGGCTTGAGAGATGGTCTTGATTTCGCTTGATTTACAAGAATTTGTATAGCTTTATAAAATAAAGTTGCTCTTATACAAAATTTTGTAAAAGCTATTGACCATTTTAGTGAATTAATAACAAATATTTGGCGTTTTGATAGATAATCTTTTGCTATTTTTTCTGAGCGGAAAACTGAACCAATTTCTTTTCGCAGCCATCTACGGAATTCAAATTTACACCATTAAGAGAGTTCTGCAGAATCGAAACAAATGAAAACAAATGTTGCATTTTAGAGCCATGTACCAACAACTTTTATCGAAGTTTTTCGAACATCAATATTTTTGACTGTTAAGATTTTGTTTAAGTCAATATATTGTTGTTGAGTCTGGCAACCCTAATTGTGTCAATTGCACGGGGTAATGTCACTATTGTCGTTTTTGTTAAACAATTACAAATTGAATGACATGCTTTTTTACCCCACCCCATTTGAAATATAATGGATATTAATCCTCCTTCCGACTATTTTATTTTTTACCCTTTTTGGTTTCCTTTTAGTTCGATACTTTTAATTTTGCGTTTTTTACCTTTTTTTAGAGTCACCAAATAATACGATTTTCCAAGGCTATTAAAATACATTTTTTTAATGAAGATCTTTCCGTTTAACCTAAATATCCTACACCTCAGTTGTCGTCTGGAAATATAATCTAAATAAAATTCTGTGCACCTGTGCTTTATCTTAATGGAGTAGCACTTTTTCAAGTCAATATTAAATCTGTTCACAACCTCTGCATAATTATATTTCCCTTTTCTTAAAAACAAAGACATCACCTTGTCGGACGAGGAGATCGCCTTTGCTTTCTTAGTACCGTAATAGATTCCAGAGTTACAAATTGAAGCATGCAGATTGTCCTTCAACATATAGTATCCATTACTGCTTTAAAGTGTACACACTTTACTGAAATATGACCAATCGCGGCATTTACAGTGCGAAAAGATATATGATATTTTACACAAATATTTAATATATATATATATATATATATATATATATATATATATATATATATATATATATATATATATATATCGATATATGATATTTTACACAAATATTTTACACAAATATTTAATTTACACAAATATTTAATATATATATATATATATATATATATATATATATATATATATATATATATATATCGCATACAAATACATATTTATATATATTTCTGTGTTTTTTTACAAAATTGAAAGCAGTACAATATGAAATTATGTGCATACTTGATTAGGTATTACTTATTTTTTGAACATACCACATTTTTTATTTGCAGCACTTTTTTATTTCATTGTTAAGTTTTTAATTTAATATTTTCTAAAATCGCTTTAAGAAATTAATACTTAATATTACATACATATATAATTTCCGCGACATCCCAAGTGCAACAAGGGAGACTTCTCTCAATCAATGAGCTGCAGCCGATTTTTATTTTTAGACTTATTGAAAGAGATCTGCAGTTTAACGACGGCTTCGAACTGCAGATGCATTAGTTAGAGAAGTTTTTCATAGCATAAATACTCATAACCAGTCGCTGGCAATGTTATGAGGTGATAGCGCTGTTGAAAATTGTCAGATGGTCTGCCCATGGGTTGAACCGATGACCACTTGGCTGGTAGGCGGGCGTCTTACCTACCATACCCCAGTGTCACAATACTTAATATTGCAAATATTTTATATTTCATTATTTTTATGGCCTTATTACACACAAACATTTGTTTAAGTTTACGATTTCTCATGTGTTAAATCCCAGAGTTGGGTTTATTGCATTAAATTTATAATGCATTATAGTTTTCATTACCACTAAACGACTTAGCATTAATGCAGTAATGGTGGCTGCAATCACCACTAGTGGCAGATGGAAAGAATTAACCGCTAACTCAAACAATTTTAGTGGTAGTGGAAATTTAGTGCACTAATTATGAATGAACGGCACTTTAGTGGAATGCAAATTCAGTTCTACTGCTTTAGTCTCACTATCGTAAAAAAACAAAAGGAACTGTAATATTCTCAATTTGTCATACACTCAATTTGGACTACCACTGAATATTAGGAACGATAATGCACTACTTTTTCCACTACCACTAAAAGCGGTGCAAAATGAAATCCAATGCAATAAACCCAACTCTGTTAAATACACATTAATTATCTATTTGGTGATTAAATTGCATTCAATTAATGTTAAAAAAAATAAAACGAATTAAAATTAATAGTTTTTGTTGTCCGGAAAGCTATATAAAGCTATGTTTGCATTTTATGACTACAAAAGCAGATTTATTTTCTAATTTAATATGCAGTTTATATTACATAAGCTACACAACAACAAACTCTAGTTGCGAGTATCATATATGAACTAACAGCCAGATAGGATTCCAATAATCTGCTTGCAGCCACAGTTTAAATTATTTTAAGCTACAGACACTAAATTAAAACATTAAAGTTTATGATAAGACAAATGAACATCAATCAATTCAATTTTTTTTCCTCCGTCACTCCTCTAGAGAGCATATTGGCTTTCCACAAAGCATATATTTTTTTGTTTCAGTTAATCCGCTGTAGCTTCCTCCATATGATTTTTTATTTATTTATTTTTTTGTGAAGTGGTGAAGATCCTTGCTAATTGATGGTGATCTTTACTTTAGCATTGTAATATTTTCCCAATAGGTGGCGTTATTTTCCTGATCATTCGTCTGATGTTTGTCATAATCGCCAGAGGTATGCGGGAAGGGTCAGGGGGCTTTTTTCTTTTTAGTTTTAGATGGAGTGGTTTGAAGGGAAGTTGAAGTCTTTTTTTATTATTAAACATTCGAAACCACAATTAAATTTTTTCTTCATCATCTCGTCCTCTGCTGGGGCTCGAATCTGGGTCGTTTGTGTTGTTATGCGTGCGCTCTAACCACTACACCACGCCACCCCAATCAATTCAATTAAAACAGGTAAATTTTTAGTTTCGGTAGTATCAGGTGTTTTTAAGATGTTCATATCTTTAAGTTAGCAACACTGCTTTATTTGAAAACCAATTTAACAGTTAATAGTTGTTTTTTGTTTGGTTTGGTTTGGCATTTCATTATGGGTAGACTTACACCAGAGCAACGCTTGAAAATTGTTGAAACTTTTTATCAAAATAATGGTTATGCTCGTCAAACTTATCATCCATTTCGTTCATTTTATTGCGTACATAATCGTCGTTCAAAGCGCCTAATTCAACTAACAATGGATCGTTTCGGGCCACATTTACTCTTACTGATAATGTGCATCCCGTGAGACGCCGAACAGTGCGCACTAAAGAAGCTGCAGCCGCTGAACAGGAAAGCATTTAAGAATCAATCAATTCGCCGCCTTTCTTTGCAACTGTGGTTGTGTTCTTCCAGTATATGGCAGACTTTATGAAAGAATCTTGGTTTAAAGCTTTCAACATTCAGCTTGTGGAGGAACTAAAGCCAAGTGACCAACGTATGCACCGTTAATTCGGCTAATGGGCTGAAGCACAAATTGATATTGATATTGAATTTCCATTCAAAATTGAAGCCCATTTTTGGTTGAATGGGTACTAGAGTGGTTGAAAAAAAAATTGTTCCAGTCACGCTCTAGAAATTAAAGTAATGTAAAAACAAATCCAAAAATATTTTTTTTATTTTTTGCCACGCCTACAAATACCGCCATTTGAGTATTTTGTTCACTGTGTCGGTATCTTTAGTAAGATCATAACATTTTTTATACCGGTGTTCATGGCTACATTTTTATCTTTAATAAATACTACCATATCAAATTCTAGCCATAACTTTCAAAAACTCGAGTCGTATCCACCCTAATGTTAAATATTTTTAAACGAAAATAAATCCGTGCTATTTTGATGAGCCTTTTGCGTTGAAGCTACTTTTACTTTTTTATGGAAGGTGAACCACTCTAATGGGTACGTCAATGAGCAGAATTGTCGCATTTAAAATGAACATAATCCCCAAGCTTTTATGGAAACGCAATTACATCCACAGAAAATTACTGTTTGGTCCGATTTATGGGCTGGCAAAATCATTGGCCCATATGTCTTCAAAAACAATGGTGTCATAATGTTATCGTCAATGGTGAACAGTATAGGGATATGATTAGAAATTTTTTCGTACCCCAATTAGCTGGCATTAATCTTGCTGACATATGTTTCCCACAAGACGGAACCACATGCCATACTGCGCGCGCTACAATTGACTTACTCAAATTAACTTTCGATGAAAGTCATCTACATTGGATTATTTTCTTTGAGGTTATGTCTACATCGATAAACCAGAGACAATTGAACACATGAAAATCAACATTCGATGAGTTATTGGTGAAATGTAGTCGCGAAAAGTTTGTGAAAATTGTTGTTCCAGATTGCGCCTTGCACGCGACAGACGTAAAATCATATTTAAACACTAATGTCATAAAATTTTCTATCAACCCGTTTATTGATATTGAAAATATTTCTTTGTTTCATAATAATTTAAGCTTGTGTAACTGTAAAAATAAACAACCGATAGTAAATAGGCAGTTTCGACGTCTCCCTGCGTCTTATTTTAAGAAATCTGCAGATTTGCTTAAATTTTATATATAAAAATGAATATGTGTTTGTTTGTATGTATGCATGTATGTATGTTTGTATGAACCTACACGGCAAAAACGGTTCTCTCAAAATTTTTACAGTATATCTCTGTATATTTTTGAAAGGAACTAAATGCTTTCTTAAATATTTAAATTTAAGCCGGAAGGGGCCAAAATGCGGAAAAAAGGTAAAAAATTATAACTTAGATAATATAAAAGATAATAATTAAGATAGAGTTAGCGAAGTTCGCCAGGCACTCTTGCAGTACACTGCGACCCATAGGATCTATTTTGCCCTATTCCGGTATATAGTTTGTTTAGTAGATCTGTTGCCTTTCTAATGAACCAGCAAATTTGAAACCATAATGGTGGATAATATGCCACCTAGTCAGATCTATCATTACCCTAAACATTACCAACGTAATATGTGTTCTGCTGTCTATGATGCCTGCGAAGCACAGTCTACAAACATACCCATTTATGACTGCCATCCTCGGCCGGTAGGAACCTCAGAGCGAAGGCCAAATTGCGCACTAATCGCTGCCCTACAATGGCGAAGTCCACCTTGAGCAATCCTTGAATAAATTCAGAATGAAAGTAAGTGGTGCCACACAGTAAGGTTTCGGACCAATATAGGGTGTCACGGAACCTATTCTAGCAAATGTATCCGCTGTTTCGTTACCATATATCCCACAATGTCCAGGTACCCAAAGCAACTAAATCTTATTTCTAAACGAAAGCCTTTGTGACCCTAACCTAGCTAGGCTATCAGAGAATATATTAATGGTCTTACCCTTAAGCCCACTGCTTAGCTTGATCTCCGAACATATGTATATATATATATGTACATAACGTCACCTGACTTATTTGGGA
Organism: Wohlfahrtia magnifica; assembly: GCA_023159175.1. Taxonomy (NCBI): domain Eukaryota; kingdom Metazoa; phylum Arthropoda; class Insecta; order Diptera; family Sarcophagidae; genus Wohlfahrtia; species Wohlfahrtia magnifica. Next base: position 861,735 of record JAKWBJ010000189.1, read on the forward strand.
TGTATTAGCCTGCACCTTACTTACATATTGTAACCTTTGCTGGGGAATTAAATGAAACTTTATGCACAATTGTTACGAAGGCAAGGCTAACATACTAGACATTAAACTTTAAGGTTCCATAGCATAATATCATTCATCATCCCTACAGTGACTACAGGATAGGATAGGAGGGGTGGCAGCCTCCCTAAACAAGGCACGCATATCGGCCCGTTGTGATTCCATATGATACGTTGTCCCTGTTCTATTCACCAGAGTACTGGTGATTAAACAGAGACACCGTACAGAAGCACACCCCTAAATTAGATCGGAAACCAGCCCGACAGTCTAATGAATCTGGCCATTGACCCGATGTCAAGGATCGATAGATCAGATAAGCCATCAAGAAAGGGAGAGCCCAGTGTGAGAAGTCTCCGTCGTGCAAGAGACAGACACGCACCACGGTTTTCTCCTCACCAGGCCATCTTAATTCACGGCAAAAATTATTTGCAGTAAACGCGTGCCTGCCCATGGCGCAAGGGTCGGTAAGGATGGACACAATTGGAGATGCTCCGACGGTCCAGTTTGAACAGTTAATTGGTACGCTTCTCATGCAAACCGAGCCAGGTGAGTCTAGTAATAAAGCAAGAGTCAAATTCCTCCCAGGCTCTTTCAGCGTCCAACATATACCTTCGCTTAATCGCAAGCTTAACAGATATTAGGGGGCACAACAGTGACTATAACCTATGCAGATCGAAAAATAGTTAATGCAGAAAAAATGTAACTTTGCTTGTGAACACAAAACACTGATTTTAGTTATTAATCGAAAAAAAAATATAAAACCTTTAAAGCACTTTAGAAATATATTTTTTTTTAAGATAATAAATCTTTAAAGTAAATACTTTTTTGAAATAATCGAAAAGAACTTATTAAATCAAAATATTCGCATTATTTTTTATAAAAATTCTCATATCTTTTGTTATTTTTTCTTTTTTAATTTCCGTCTCTTTTTTTATTATTCAACTTGCAACAAAATTCCACAATGAACACAACTAAACACGTGCCTTTATACTACCGCCTGCCTCTTGATGCCACAGGTATGCATTGTTCAGAAACGTGATAGTGGAACACTATATGCGATGAAATATGTCAGTCGCTCAGCATGCGAAAGTCGTGGCGCTTTGGGTGGTGTCATCAAAGAAGTAGAGCTTCTTGCCTCATTGGAGCATCCGTTTTTGGTGAATTTATGGTTTTCGTTTCAAGGTAAATTATTTCATTTCTTTTTATGTTTCTCAGATTTTTTTATATTTTTGTTCTTTTTTTTTTTGTTTTTTCTTCATTTACATATAAAGAAAAAAATGTTTCTGCTTTGACAGGCATTTTATAAAATTGTACTTTTATTGTAAAAAATGTAATATAGTATTTAGGATGCTCGTAAATTTCAATGTAAAGTAGATAAATAGGCGCGTAAAATTACAGATAATTGACACCATTTTTGCTTTATTAGATTTCTGATGAAATGTTTTTTATACGCAAAGGATGAAAAAAGAAAAACGTTGGAATTTGCTTATATTGGTTGAATTTTATAATTTTTTACCTCTGAAGAAATTCTCCGAATTTTTATTTCGTTTTATTAATCTCTATGCTTATACTGTTTAAATGAAAAGTCAAGAACTTTCCATAAATAGATCCTTAATTAAAATATATGTTTGTCTGATAATGAAATAGCTCATATTATATTCTGCATCATAATATAATTTTTGCAACAAAACTGAAGAAACATTTAGACAAGCCAAGTTTACTACAGTCCGCAAAAAATTTAATAATTCCATGACCTCTATTGTCACTTTTTGAACATTCTGTGTCTATTAGCTTGTAACATGTCGTTTATTTTAAGTAAAATGGGAAATAGCGCACGATTAATTATCATTTTTACGTACAACACCATCACCGAAACAAAAGTAGAATTTGATAAATGGAGATGGAACTCCTTACCATCAGTTTTGTGTTTTCAGCAACGCTAATGAATTTAAACACGCAAAACCTACAAAAACAATAACGTTACACCAGTAACAGTCGAAGAATGAAAGTGCTGTCAACATCTTCAACGAGCGGGTACATCAAATTTAGCACAAATAATCTACAATGTTTCAGACGAAGCCATTAACTCAACCATGTATCCCGACGTGATCGGATCAAGTTTTTGTACTGTTTTATTAGAGTTTTTAGCATCGCTACACTAGGCGAAAAAAAATGTAAAATTTTTACAGGCGAATATTATTCAACAAATTTGGACAGGTTCAGTAATGATTTAAAGAAAAAATGGTCTTATGTAGACAATGCACCATTGCGTTTAGCTTTAGAAAGTATCAATTTGTAACTTTCTGTTTTCATATTTTATGAAAGAGCTGCGTGAGTCAAATGAAAATTTAATCATTGAAACAAACGCCTATTTTGAGAGCCTGTAGAGATAATTATATTTGAAGTATTTTAATAAATTTATAACGGTAAACTTAGGCTCGATTCATCCCAAAGATTTGTTCGAACAAAATATCTTTTTACTGTGAGTTTACTGAAGCACGATTTACCCATTTCAGAAAATATGTTCCGAAAATTAAAGATGCCATATGAAATACAAAGTAAACAAGGCGTATTAGTTTCACAAGATGGCAGCTTAGCTGCAACTGATTATTATTGTTACGAAAATAAACAATGCCTAAAGAAGATACAAAACACCAATGCATTTAAAACTGTATTGTGTAATTTTAATCTATTGGTTAGTGTCAAGGCTATCAGTGTGCCACCCTGGTAATGCCATATTTAATTTATGTTATTAACAGTGTTATCAATTGCGTATTGAACGGTGTTACCGTACCGATTTTTGGGTGTTACATTTGAACTAACGGAAATGAATAGAATGCTGTAGTAATAACAAAAACATTCAGAAGTAATAACAATTGAATATAAAAGGCTACGCATTATGCATAGCTAGTCAGTTATAGATTGGCAATCATAGGGTGTAAAGTCATACTAGGAGTGGTGTATTGAGTAAATTGTCTATTAAGCGGGTGTTAAATAAGTTGGATACTGTATAGTTATAATATAAAGTGGAAGTGAAACATTAAATTCACTGCATTTATTTTATTTTACGCAATTTATAAGAAAAAGTTTTAAAAAGGTTAAAACCTAACAATATTTTACATGACGTTTACATGAAATTATATTTTTAAACTTATTTAAGATGAATGAATATGTAAATATCACTTTGTCAAATCTATACGAAGTAGAGCAATTCATTTTAAATAAACTGATAATGATTGCAACATAGTTCAGTTTTTTATGGAAAAAATATAAAATTAAATCAATTCAACCTGAGAGCAGCCAAACCAAAGCTCTCTTTGAGAGAGAAAAATGTCAAACTCCACTTAAAAAATATACTGTCCGAACAATTTTTTGTCCAAACCGAATCGATGAATTCAGCTGTAATGTCTCGAAATTTATGAGACCTTGTTGAGAAGTACCATATATACATATGAATGTTTCTTTTACCAAAATGCCAAATATTCAATTCAGTTCAATTGCCCTATTAAATAGAGAGAGTTTTTGGTGCCAAATTGCTCTTTGATTTTTATTTTTTTTTTTTTGATTAAATATTTTTTTTTAAATTTATTAAAAATAACAGCATTTTTAAACGAATATATTATATGCTAAAAAAAGGTTACCAAAAAACTTATCGAAATAAATAAGATTTTATTCAAATTTTCATGCAAGCAACACTCAATAATGGATCAATAGTGGATCGAAATTTGACACACTTGACAAAATCATCCAGTTTTTTGATAATTTCAGCAAAAAATTTTATTCAAATGCGGGTTAAATTTACAGATTTTTCGAGATTTTTTTTTGTAAAAATGTTGTTTTTAATTGTTTTACATTTTTGTTGACTTGTTTGTAAGCCAGACTCTAAATTATGATTTTTTTATTTAATAGCTGTCAAGTAATAATTAGTAATTAGATTACTTTTTTTAAAGGGTGAAGTAATGATTAAAATTACGATTATCTTTGGTTTTGCATGATTACGATTACAATTAATCAAAAAATAATCAGAATTATTGACAATTACTACAAAGTAATCCAAGAGTATCAAGACAAAGCAAAAAATAATTCAATTATTTTCAACGTTTATTTCTGATTTTTATTGACTACTTTAAACAATTGAATACTCATTCGTACTTTTATTATTCTTTTTCTAAGCAGTTGCTAAGTTCTTTAAAATTTTCGCAATCGATAAACTTTAATAAAAACATAAACAACATCCATTAAAGCACGTATGTAATTCAAAACAAATAGTAAAAAAATAGCAAAAGTTTACATTTGATGAAATCACAAAGAAGTAATCATATACTCGTACTACGTACAATTAGACTTCATGAAAACTAACTTTTTAAAGGAAAAATCAGGCAATGATTATGCCTTGGACCATTGACAAAATCGTAATTTTGAAGATCCCCGTCAGCACTTTAATTATCATTTCAAGAGCTAAAGAATTGATGCTTTGTAGTGGATTGTCGTTTAGGTTTTATGTTATTACTAAAATCATAAAAATCAGGGATAAGTTATTCTTAATTTCACAACTAAAGGTACTACATTTTTTGCCATATAATCTGTAGAGTGTGTCTAAAGCAGTGTTGGGTTTATTCTCAATGGTTAATTTTAATAATTCGGGACTTAACTGTTTCGAAAAGATTTTGGTACGAATAAATACACAACTGTTGAAAATAATAAAAAAGAATCAAAAATATCGTATATATAGATAAATGGATTGCAGTTTGCTCGGATGCTTAATACTCGAAAACGACTGAATCAAATTGGATACTACCTTTTATCATTTTGTTCGTAATTGCTACGCAAAGGCTTAGGAAAAAAGAAAGGACGAAAAATTCCCAAAAGGTAGTACAGTAGGCGGTCACTCCTTTACCTCTGCTCTTGTTAAAGGTACATGAATAGGATTTGCAACGTAGATTCAGTGCACATATTCTAAGTTCACCAAATATGAACGGGTTTTGACGAGTGGGCATGGTCACCTCGTACAAACTAAATAGTCATGTTGAGAATGGGTAGAGTGGTAGTTTCTGAATTTGCTTTATATAACTTCATAATTAATACAACTCAACAGTAAAAAAGTGGGCTTGGTATCTCCCATACAAAGTGAATATTAATTTTTTTTATCTTAAGAACAATTTGAATAAAAGTTTCTGAATTTGGTCTAAAATTTAAACTCCAAATAATTTGGTACTCAGAACGTATCATCATTTTTAAAGTGGGCGGAATTGGATAAATTGATGCTGCATCTCCCATACATAATCAATATTAATTTATGTATATCTTGAGCACGGTAATAGTAAAAATTTCTAAATTTGGTTTAAACAACTCCTTGGACAGGATACATCATCAGTCAATAACTGGGTGAGATTAAATAAGTAGGCGTGGCAGCTCCCATTCAATTTTATCATTATCATTCTGACCAAGCACTCTTGCAGGACACTGCGACCATTAGCCTCTGTACTTTCTCTTCCGGTCCAAAGTTTGTTTAGCAAATCTGTTGCCTTCCTAATGAACATCAGCAGATTTGAAAACCTAATAGTGGATATATCTGCCAATGAGACACTATGTCTCTCCAAACATTTAAACCTATTAAATGCTCCACATTCAAATTTTGCGTGGTATCTGATGCTTTCGAACAGTTTACAAACATCCACATCCGAGCTCCCGTTCATACTAAGTAGACTTTTACATGTGTGGAGAAAGGTAACAGTTTTATATTTATTTATATATGTATTCTTATCAATGGTATATACATATTATTACGTTTTAACCTTTTTAAAACGTTTCATTTCCATTTTTAATTGCGTCAAAATAAAATAAACACCATTTTGATGTTGTTTTACACTTTTATTTTTCTCACTTTATCTTTATACAGTTTATCTTAATACAGCAACTTATTTATCTTGGACTTAAGATTCGTTTATACAACACTTTTACTTACGCCTACGCACGACTTTATTTTACGATTGCGAAACGATAACTATATCGACGTAGGCAAAGCAGCCTTCTCCTAAGATATTCGAATTAGCGATACCGTCAAATACACAGATCAGTACAACAATACCGTCAAATACACAAATCAGAACGGCAATACGAGGGGAACACATTATTAAACTTGACATAAACCAATAGACAAAAATCCCACAAAACAGTCCCAAAGGCACTAAAGTGGTGTTTTTCCTTTTTAGGCATTTTTATTTTCGTAACAATATATATAAAAATAAGTTGTAATAAGTTGTACTTTTGTATGAGCAATACATATTAAAGGTATACAATACTAAGGCTCCCAACAATTCAGTAAATTCCAAGGAATGAGAACTACTTTGAATAAAATATGTAAAACTTGAATGGAAAATTAATTCGGAAATAAACAGTCCTAACAATAATAAAATATTATAAATAAATTTTACCAACAATATTTTTTCAATTTTAGTTATTTTTCCTATCACAAAGCCAATTCATAATTTTAGAGATAAATTTTAGGACAAATTTTTGGAAAATTTTTACACAAAAATATATACAATTTAAGGCCACTATGATTGTAATCTGTGGCAACAAAAGCCGTTTATATAAATTCTTTTTTTAGTGACCAAATTTGCCACAAAAAAAATATGTCCCAATTTGTATCCATGTTTATGTTTCTTTGTGTTCATTAAATGTTTTTAAAATCCACAAAAGTATCGTGACATACCATTATTTCGTGCGGTTTAATGTTAAATAAGTTTTTAGTCTTTATTTTTCTTTTTTTATTAAGGTTTTGTTATAAAGGTCGCATTAGATATTGTGGTTGTGTACCTAGAAAGTTAATTAACTTTATAAAATAAATATGTGTGTATATAGAAAAAGACACACAACACATAAATATAAAGAAAAATTTAAAGAAAAAAAATAAATGACATAAAATTGATATGGTTTATTAACTCAACGTCAATAGTATGTTTTAATAGAGAAATTAAAGTCAGAATATAAGTTTTGATAGGGATTACAATTTTATGCACTTTTCGAAATAAAATATTGTACATAATTTAAACGAATTAAAAATTTAAAATTTAGTCTCAAATTATACAATATGATCTCATGCATGTGCTTTATCAGTTTAATCAAATGTGAGTGTTGGGAAAGAAACACCAATTACATAGTAAAGCACAGTTTTTGAATTCATTTTAAAACAGGACAAGAAAAAAATCCATTATGTCTTTCATTTCGAACTTGATTGTGATGCATGTTTTAGAATTTTGTGTTTCATTTAATTGAAATTGTAGCACAAATGCCTTTTATTTCGACCTAAACATTCTGAAATATGTATTACAGTTTAAGGCCACATACTGTTTCTATTTGAACTGAACCACCACAAATAACGAAAACATTTTCTAAATACACCATTTCCAACTTAATTTTTCTCTTTTTTTCCCAAACAGATCCAAAACAGAAGATAAACTAAGTTAACATTCCACAAATACACACTCAAATAAAAGGTTAAAAAACTAAGAAAGTTAAAGTTCACAAGAAGCCCTATTATATGATTTTTACACCACAATATGTACTGTTGAAAAAGAAACGAAATTTTAATGTTAGAAGATAACACACAATTTGTCAGACTTAAAGCCACCCCTTAACTACCAAGACGGCCGCCTAACTTGTTATGGATTTCTGTTCTTATAAATAATATGGAGGGAGCAGTAAGAGTCCCATTTGTTACAATGATAATCTACAATTTGGTGTCCAAATTGTTTGTGAACAGACTCGATAATAATAATAATAAAATCTCAGTATTTGCATAACCAAGGTTAGGTTAGATTGAAAAAGGTGGTGCAGGCCCACACCTCCCAGAGGCCAAAGTGGTTCATTGTTGAAACCTTTGTAAAAAGTAATGAAAAGAAAACGAAAACAAAGAAAATACCAATCCAAAGAAGCCAGGTCACAAGCTTTGGCTGACGCAACCTCACCTAGATAATTGAAAAGCCCGAACCCAGCAACCTGAATCTGCGCTCATAGAGAACCGGGCAATGACAGAGAATATGTTCCACAGTCACGTCTCCACCATATCGCTACAAACTCAGAAGAAATTAGGGTTAATGTAGGAATTAAAAATAAAACATCCCTAAAAATTAAATTTTTTCTATGTTGTATGTTTCAAAACTAGCTTTTATTTTTCAGATACGTTACTATTTCATATTTTATTATGAGTTTTGTAAATATCTCATGTGTGTTTTAATATTTTAATATGAGTTTTGAAAATATCTCAAGTGCGTTTTTATTCTAAGAACTTATACTTATACTTGTCGCATAGCGTAGCAAGCAAGGAGAGCGAATAACCAAGACTTGGCGAAAGTCGAAAGACGGTATCAAGGATTTTGGGAAGAGAGATTAATGAGTGCCCCCAAAACGTAAAATCAGGGACTGAAACCAAACCCGAAACCAATAATATAAAACTTTGAACCCGAAACCGTTGAACCCATGTGAGAAGTGGTTAATTGGTTCAGGTTCGGAAGTGGTAAATAGAAAAAATATGGAAAAAACAATAAAATACCTTGAATTTTTAACGATAAAGTAACCAGAGCACAATCTTCATACAAAATAGAGTAAAAACGGAAATCTTCAAAAAGGGAAGAAAAGTTTTCTAAATTCTTCGAATGCAAATGTCACCAGTCATTTGACTGGCAGTGGTAGAAATAGGTATTACCAGTCAAATAACCAGTTATGATGTGCTTAAAGTTACCATTAAACAATTAATTACAATTAAACCAAAATTACTTAAAAAAAACAAATAAAACCCATACTAATAAAACATTAGTACTTTTTAGAAGTTGAACCAAATCCGAAATCTAAGCCAAATCCGAACCTCAACTTTTTATTTTGATTAACTCTAACTTGAACCAGCATAAACTAGATACAAACAACTCAGCTAGACTATCTCTCTTTTCTAAAAAAGGGTAGCGCAGCCGCACTCCACTCAAAGACAAAAAAGGTCCATTTTGAAATTTTAAAAAAAAATTACATTAACTGTTAAAAATTATAAAAAACAATATTTTATTTATAATCTCGAATACTATAACCAATTGTAAAGAAATCATATTTGAATTTAGCGCCCCACATATCCTAAGAAACAGCTTCTAGTTTATCTGATCCAAAGTCGGGAATACTTATTAGGGAGATCGATTATTTGACTTTTTTCGAAAACCGGTTTTCGAATATTTCGAAAAGTGGCCATTTAAAAAAATCGGTTTTCGGTTAATAATTATTCAAATAACCGTTTAACCGGTTCTTTTATTTAAATAAAATTGTTCTTAATTCTTGAAGCACAGAGCTGGACCACGTCATTTTAAAATAAGCAGAAGCCGACGGAGAGTTTCAAATTAAAGTGGCAATCAATACTAAAAATAATTCTAATAAATCTATGCCAAAACGGTGTGCGTAGGACATTAAAGAAAATTATTATACCAAGTACTGAAAGTTGCTTATGTTTCGCACAGCTACTGACGAAGCTAACTTCGTTTTTGTTGTCGTATTACTTGGTAGAGAATGTTGGTTATTATACTTATAATTTAGGTACCTAAGATAACAAATATTAAAAGTTTTACTTTGAGTAAATCTATTATTAATATACGAGCCTTAATTGCCTCGACAAGAAAATTTGCTTATGTTTCGAACAGCACAGTATATAAATTCATGTACTACATATTTAATATTGTGTATGTTACTATGATATGTTAGGTAAGACATCCACCTTCCAACTAGAGCTGCAAACCCATCGATAGTACTATCGATCGTATCGATAGTTTTGTTTTTCGCTGACCATCGATAGTTTTTTTTTCACTATCGATACTATCGTCAAACTCTAAAAGTAAATATGGAGACCACTAACTGTTGTCAAAGTCACATTTGCATGAAATTTGTTCGACGCAGATTGTCAATTTTATAGTTACATAGGGACACAGTTTAACAATTTCTTAAATTTCTATTTATTAATCTCAAATAAAGTATGAATTGTAACTAAAATATGTTCGTACATACTATTTTGCATTTGACCCAAACAAATTAATCTTCGTTTCGTCAGACCATATAATGTTGTTCTAAATACTCCGGTGCAGGTGTTGCTTCCATATGCTGAGAAATGATACATTTCGAGAACTCTTACCATAAGTCTAGCTTCCAATAGTTTTTTTCTTATTGCGCGACTTGAAACAGGAGAATAAGTTAATTTTTTAGGCAAAAGATGAATTGAAGAGATTAATATTTGAAATACGCGTTAAAAGTTGACAGTTGTTCTGCGCTTTCTTCCCATAGTCTCTGCAGTTTTCTTTCACTGGATCTTATTAATTACTTTAGTATTGGTGCACTTCATGGTCTGAGCAATTTTCGCTATATATAAGGATTAATCTTCCATGAAAAAAACTTCAATACATAAAATTTTATTACATCCTGGAAAATAAAGTGTCCCTATTTTTTGTTTCAACACTGTATATTTATAATTCCCTTTCACTTAAATTCTAATATTGTTGCCACTTGTAGTACTTAAAAAAATCCGATAGTTTGCAAAAAAACTATCGATACTATCGAGTGGGCCGACTATCGATAGTTTTGTAGCTCTTTTCAATTCCAAGCCTCACCATCTGAACAACAACAGCGATATCACCTCACAACATTAGCGACTGGTTATGTGTAGTTACGCTGTAAAAAACTTCAATAACTAATATATCTGCCGTTCGGAGCTAGCGTTTGTCGCTTTCATTGAGTCTAGTTAATCATTCTCCATATATAAAAATCAATATTTATTTACAGAATATGAGAGAAGCTGTTTTAATAATTAAATTTATACAAATAGTTAAACGATGAGCATATTTGCTATAAAAAAATATGCGAACGTATAAAAGTTAAACTTATTTAAATTAACCGGTTATTCGTGTTAAATCAACCGGTTTATTCGGTATTTGAAAAATTAAGATTTTGAAAAAACCGTATTCGACAAAACTAAAAAAAACGCTTAAGAACGGTCAAATAATAACCGTCCGATCTCCCTAATACTTACGTTATGAATAAGAATTTTAAAAAAGCTCTTTATCCATAAAATGTATACATTTTAACTAATTTGGATACTATCGATACAACTGTTGTTTTTTCTTACATTTTGATGACTCAATTGCATAGGTATTTTCGTAGGGGCAATACTTTTAACGTGTAAAAAAAATGTGATCTTTTTTTAGTAAGCGTAGGTATTTTTTCTTCCTTGGACTCACATATATCCAACACATTGCGAATAGTCCTCTCTGTAGAGCGATTGTGGTAACTGTAGTGAAGCGCTCGGAAAGTTGCCCGAAAGTTACCCATTTTGATAAAACATTATTTGCAAGTGCTGTTGAATACTATATTCATCCATGGTAATTTGGCAATTTTGATATTTGGGCGTAAGCTAATCAATTAAAAAAATAACTTAATAAAATAATAATAATTGTGGTTTCGAATGTATGTGCGTAAATCATCTATTTATGTTAAAAATAGCCGTAGATCTTTAGAATCATCTTCATCGATAACTTTTGTTGATATTTTGCGCATATGGTCTCAAATGGACAGCTCCAAGGCTTCGACTTCTCTCTAGATAACTCCATTTAAAAAAATAAAAAGACCTTCCAGCTTACCTCTGGCGATGATGACAAACATGTAAAAATGCCACCTACTGGGAATAAATTACAATGCTAAAGTAAAGATCACCACCAATTAGCAAGGATATTCACCATTACACAAACATATGGAAGGGACTACAGTGGATGAATCATCTACTTAGGTTGAAAGATCAAATTAATTAATGAAACTAAACCATAGCAATGAATGCTTTTGGGAAAGCCAATATGCTCCCTAGAGTAGTGACTGAGAAAACAAAAAAAATCAACTTAACAAATAAATTTAAGCGGATCAGTACATAAAAGATGAGCCTAAATTAAGTTTTTTTATGATATTACAAGCACCAGCAGTCATTCCAATTTTTTGCTTCATATCATTTTTCTTAGAAATGGTGTTTCGAAAAGAGTCTATTAGGACTAGTTTAAGGCACTTATTTAAACGAACAAAATGCCTTGAAAAACCGAAAACGTAGAAGCACACTATCAACTTTAAAAAGAGTATGATTTTTTTATTGCCTATGAGAGGATTTTCCATTTTCTTTATTTATTTTCATTTTTTTTTTTTTTTTTTGAAAAAAAGTTAATTTTTCTTCTTTTATTTTTATATTTTTTGCCAACTGATTACATTTAATCACCAGATGAAGAGGATTTGTTTATGGTCTGTGACCTGCTGACAGGCGGTGATTTAAGATATCATCTACAAAACAGAGTAAGTTTTTTTTTTATTTAAATAATATAATAAAAATTTTAAATAAATAATTTCTGCAAAAAAAAATAATATAAAATAAACATACATTAGCAAGCATATAGAAAGTCAAAGAGCTATAAAAACTGACCTTGTGGGCAATAAACATTAAATTATTTATTTGCAGTTGTTGTCGGCTAATTAGATATGATATCGATTCGTACATATTTAAATATATCTTTCTATGAATGCCTCAAATGCCAAATCGATTAACTCTACTTTCTGCATTTTTTAGATAGTAATGTCAAAACACTGTATTGATCATAAACTATATTATATTCAAAACAAATTTCTCTGATCGTAAGTAATGCACTAGCTTTTTATAAATACTAGCTTCATATAAATTTTAAAATTATTTTTTTTTTCAGTTTTTTCAACTTTTTGTTTTATGCAGTTAATGGCATTTAAGGCATTCATATATTATGTGCACTATCCCACAAAACTCTACAGACAACAATTAAAGCTGTATTCTTAATATACATACTTAAGTATAACTAAAAAACTCCATATTTTTATTTTCTTATTTTAATAATTAGTAAAAAAAAAACTTAAACTCAACTATTTTTCCACAATTATAAATACAGAATAAGTAAAAAATGTAAAAAAAAAAAGTTAAAAATATTAAATTCGTTAATTTACAAAAGTCTGCGACGCCGAATACGACAGTTTTTAGATAAATTCTGAAAAAAGCTTCTCCCATTCTTAAGTTAAAACTGACTTAAGTGGCTGAACAGATGACGGATTTTTTTGTTTTTTGTGCATGTATCTTTAATATGACCTTAGGGGGAGGATACTTTAACTATGATATGACGTTGTATAGGAGTCACAATCTTACCGACAGAGAAGAATTCTAGAGGTTCATGTCATGCATAAAAGTATGAAAAAATTGCCGATATGTACCTTATACCATGACTCATCCGCCACCTTGCTAAACAGTAGATCCTAGATTTTGTATAGCTAAAGCAGAATTGAATTTTATTGAGTTCCATTTCTGTAATTTCTAGTTTATCACTTGAACTCTGTAACTCCGATATTTCAATTTGTAGGGCTTTGGATGAAAATAGTGCACATGAAATCAATGCAACAATTTTGTTTTAGAAAATTAAGATAATTTTGCATCAGTTGCTGATGAATGAAGTAAATAATAGAATCCAATGTAGTTTATGTCCTTTACACCATGTCCTAAGAACTTGAGGAAAGAATATCGTATCCTCACATCCAGAATTAACACAATTTGCCGTTTCCAGATGGCATGATTAATTGCGTTCTCTTTTGTTATTACTTCGCATAACACTAGAAAAATAATAATTAAAAATGTAAACAAGTACGGGAGAGAAAAATTCGACAAAAAGTGGAATGCGCGCTTTCCTTTCCATACTAATTTTTGCAGGTGTTTATGGTTGCATGGCTTATTTGTTGTTTGATTCACGTTTTGATATCATGTCCTCCTCGCTTCGGCAATACTATGACTGGAATGTAGAGACAAAACAATAATAAGTTCGCTACTTTTCAAGATATGTGGGATTTCTAGGAAGTTTATCTTTCAATATTTTACAACTGATACGAAGATGTAGTTGCATTGATGAACAGTTAGTGGCTTTTCGAGGTTGTTAATTTTTTTTTTTTTTTAGACACTTATATGCCTTCAAACCATACGGAGTATGGCCTCAAATTTTGTCTGGCTGTACATACTTTGGAAAACCAAAAAATTGCCAACCGATTTGGTAGTCTTGAAAAGTCAAAATATCACTTTCTGATAACTTTTGTTTTTCTTTTAAATCAGACAAAAAGGTTATTGACTGAAATCTGGCAGACATCGGACCAATTAGGAAAAATAAAACATTTATTGCTTTAATATGATTATTTTTAAAAAAGTTCCTTTAAACATATCAACATTTGCTTTCAATGAAACTGCAACATTGGTTTTATTATGCAACATCTGAGAGGGATGTACCAAAATATCATCTGTTAGGAAACGAGGGACGATAGTACGTGCATCATATGCAGCATATTTATATGCAAAATACAACGAAAAATAATATCTATTTTATTTACTGAGAAAACTTGGTTATTGAAATTGTTTTGTACACCTAATTCATAAAAATTAATCGATATACATAAATGGTCCACAATTGTCTTTTACCTAAGATTTGTAACTTTTTATTTTAATATCCTTCTTTACATCATAGAACACGAAAAATTTCGTAGAAGTATTAAAATATAAAAAAACCGCCTAAGCTTACGTTTTAAGTTGATATGTTGAACCGATCCGTAGTAAAAGCAAAAAGAAAAACGAAATTGACCAAAATAATCCAAACCTAAAAGCAGGGTAATTTAAGTTTAACTAAACGTTTTCTTATTAAATAGAAATTTTTAGATTTTGAAATGATTTCTATTATTGGAGAAATAAAACTGAACATATTTACGACTCTGTTACGCTAACATATGAGTGAAATAGTTGATGTTTAACATAAATATGTACAACACGTAGAACAACGATGAGACTTCCATAGCTGAGGCAAAAACATTTAGTTATTTTACTTAAAAAGTTATTTAATAATTTTTGACCCAGAAAGGGTTAATAATATTTTTTAATTTCGAGAAAAATCTTTCTTTTTATTATAAAAATGATATCCTTCAATAAAGGCTTTTTTTCCTATTATGACCTCTTCTCATAACCCAAATCTCTTACAACCAGCCATTTCAGAAAACCTTCAATATTGGGTGGGCCATTTAAAAGTTTAAATTCAAAAATGCAATAAACCGAAAACGGTTTGAAATTGTGCCAAATGTATTTTTTTGTTGTGAAGTACAGCAGCAGCTGGCCTCACAGTACCCTATTCGATCGGACCAATTTTCGCGAACTTTTTCCAGTGTATGATGGCAATGGCATCTCGAATTTTGGTCTTCAAATGCTCAATTGTCTCTGGTTTGTCGGCATAGCACTTGTCTTGGCCAACTGACATCATCATTTCGCCTAATTAAACGGCCATTAAACGTTTGACGCAATAAATCGATTGTTGCATGAAATATATGGCAAGTTGCACCATCCTGTTGAAACCAAACATCGTTCACATCAACAGCATGAAGAGCGGGCACAAAAAAAAGCGGTTATCATGGTGCGATATGTATCTGTATTGTCCGTAATGATTGCGAAATATGAAATTTGAGCCATGATGCCTCCGCGCCACAAGCCGCACCAAACAGTCACTCGTAATGGGAGCATTGGCTTCTGTAAGACAACATTTGGATTGGCAAAATGGCAATTTTGCTTATTAACGTGCCTACCAAGATGAAAATGAGCTTCATCCGAAAAGATGATTTTAAATGATGATAAATTTCCAGTAAAATCCCAACGTTGCTTAAGCGTAAATCGATCAATTTCATTCAGTGAAGATAATATACTGAATTTTGTGACAGAATAGAATGATATAAGTATTGCCGTATTCGAAATAACCGCTGGTTCAAATTTAGACCGATAGATGGCCAACCCCATAGTGGTGGACAGCAATTTATTCATAGCTAAATGAGATTATTTTTGCTTCAAATCAATATTGACTGTAATTTTTTTTTACTATTCCAAAGTAAGCAATATGAATAATACTGATGATCATATTTCAAAAGGCTGTGGCCTTGTTAGACAACAGTCTCTCCTTGTTCTTCTTTCATTCAAGTTCAGCCGTTCTATGGTGTGATGTGATGGATCCATGTATTTTTCAAAAAACTCGTTCGAACTGCGTATGCTTACCTTACCTTTTAAGTGGTCACACAGTTGTACTTACCGTTGAGTTTGAGTAATAGCGGCACACATCGAGGACATAGTAATTCCATATACAAATATTCAATTAAAATGATATAAAAATTGTTACCATTTTATGGTAAGACCTCCAAGCTCACTAACCTAACACTAAATTATTAGTTTTCCTTATATTCGGACACCACACTACTCTGAAAGTGGTAACTCCTGCCCGGGAAGCTCAACGTTTTATAGCTAGACTCCTTAAACACACATTACTATGAGCGATCATGACAATTTAAACTTTATTTTTTACTTTCATAAGACCAAAACGTGTTGGATATAGTTCGGCATTAGTAGGAATATTCGATTGCTCTCATGAAAAGAAAAAATCTATCTCATATTTATATGTTATGATTCTATTTAGTCCAAAACTGCTGTACTGCTTTATTTAGTCATCGTCTGTACAAATCGACAAACAATCAAAATTCGCTTAAAAAAATCCCTTAACAAAGTGTTCATTACTTATTTTTAGTACCTTGTAAGACCTACTCACACTAATACACAGTATTACAGACATATTTAAACTCTCTTTAAACAACTACGCAGGTATTAAATAAGGATTTGAGTTCATTTTTTTATCGTATATCACGTACTTGTACATCCCTCTATGACGTCCATTTGTCCGTCTGCATAATGTTATCTGTCTAAGTAGGAATAAAGGTTTATGTGCTGCTTTTATTTTTATTTCTATATTTTTACTTAATTTTATAGCTTTTATGAGATTTATCATTTTCTTAATTTTTGCCCTTTATTTTTGTTTCTCTTCTTTATTTCTTTATTTCTGGAATTTAAATTTTTGTTCTCGTTATTTTTTATTTAACATTTGGGCTTCACATAAATCTTTGCTTTACATTGTAATTTATTAAAATTTCTAGTATTTTTCTAACATTTGTGTTTTCTTGTTTGTGTTTTAGGTGGAGTTTTCTGAGGAAAGTGTTGCCTTATTAGTCTGTGAACTTGGTAGTGCTTTAGATTATCTACAAACACAACGAGTTGTTCACAGGTGAGTTCATTACAAATGCCTTTTTATTCGCCCAATTGACCTGAGCTAACAAATCTTTAAAAGTGGAAAGTACGCACAGTAAAAATAAATAAACGGCTAATTTATTTCTGAATGTTTTAAAACGTACAAATAGAAGAAATTATGCAAAACGTAACAAAACGTAAATAAAAGAAGAAAAGATGAATCGTTAGAAATTTTTTTAATCAGAAGCAATAAATAAAACAAGTGTGTGATTGTATATTTTGTAAAAAAAATATTTAAAAACTATTTTAATCAACAGAAAGCATTCATTCTATTTTTCTAACAAGACGGGCTGTTTAATATAAATATATTGCTGTTAACCAGCTTAGGATTAAGGCTTAAGTAACGTTAAAGCTGCCTTGGTTGGCTTAAGACCGCTTCACATCTATGTGATGAGGGTGGCGTATGTTCATCGGCAAAGTTCTTAATCAACCGGTTCCGAAATGCATCGGGAACTCTATCATTCTACACAGGCTGGTCGGAGAATCATCTTCGTTGCTGGTTGTCATGCCTTTGGATATATGCTCGTGGAGGAGATTCTAATGAATCCTTAGTTCATCGAGACTTGTCGATCCCACTGGGGAGATCGCTGAGTGTCTGAGTGAGATCATGATCATTGCCATATGTGCGGAGATCAACCTAGACAGTGGGCTCAAGGGTAAGACTATTAATATATTATCTGAGAGCTAAGCTTTCTTAAGGGCACATGACATCTAGACTGGTCAAATATTGCTAGCCAATGTTTCAAAGACTTTCGATTAGGAATAAGGACCAGCAGCGGATGCATTGGCTAGAAAAGGTTTCGTGACACCATCCTATATTAACCCGGAACCTTGCTGTGCGTCACCACTTACTACCACCCTCAATCTAATCAATGATTGGGAAATTAGCATATGCTTGGAACACTGAAAAGTTCAAAGGACACTTCGCCACTCTATGGCGGTGATCAGTTCAAAATTTGGGAAAAGCTCTGAAGTTCTTAAGAATGAAAGACCAGGCTTAGAACACCTTACAGATTTTCTTACGGGCGGTCACGAATGTGTAAACATTCGAAACCACAAACCTGGTTCGTTTGTGTTGTTATGAGTGCACTCTAACCACTACACCACGCAAGCCGCAAAGTGTAATAGATCCTCGCAAATATATCCTAGCGAAAAAAAAATTTTTAAATGCCAAAAATCAGCATAATATAAAGCAATAACAACAAATTTTTAACGAGACGTATTAATTTTCTTGATGACCGCAGACTTATGTGTACTACTTAGAAGAAGTCTTTTTGACAAAAAATCTAGTAGCTCAGCTTTGAAGTTGAAGATATTTAACATACATACATACGCAGATACGTAAAACATATTTATTTAGGGGATTCACAAACTTTTATAAAGTCGTATGTATGTACATATGTATGTCCTATAATAATAGCATGAAACAATAAGACTGTTGTAAGCAACACTTTATAATATGCTGTGTGCGAATACAAATAGCAAAACGTTGTCCAGGTATAAAGTAAAAATTTTATTATTTCCAAAAATTGTTTTTTTATTTTATTTATTTTTAAAATATGACAGAACCAAAAACATATCATTGAAAGTTTTATTATTTTAAAACACTTTTTGTTTAAAAGACAAAAACCATAATTTTAAACCATTTTCAAAATTTTAGAATATTATGAATATTATATTATGAATTGTGAAACAATACCGCGTAAAATTGAAGCAGCTAAAGTAAACCATTTTCAAAATTTTAGAATATTATGAATATTATATTATGAATTGTGAAACAATACCGCGTAAAATTGAAGCAGCTAAAGTAAAATGTCCAATGAAAATTCGCTAAAAATAATACAATTTAGTATTTAATGGTGTTTTCTTTTCTGACAAAAAATGTTGCACTTTGTTTATTCTTTGTCGTCAAAAATTAAGAAGCATTAACGGTTCTTAAAGGCAACATATTTAGAGGTTAACACAGCACAGCACCGTTTCTCTATATTATTGTTGTATTATGGTTTTTAATTAACACATAAAAAGTAAGGCAACAAAGTGCAACATTTTTTTTTTTTTTCAGAGAAATATAGTCGCCACAATTACATACATAAGGCTCCAAAGCATGGGTGGTCAGAGAGAAAACTGCATTTGTAGTAGTAGTACAAAATTTTTGTGGTGTTCGTTAAAGAAAAAAATCAATAAAACAAATAAACAATTTTAGTACGACCAAAAGCTGTCACGCAACTGAATATAATTGCTGATTATTTGTTGCTGTTGTTCTGTGTTGCATAGTTTCGTTTTCGTTCTGGTGTATACATTTACGAAACTGATAAAACGAGTGCACCTATGTGTGGCTATGTCCACATATGTCCCAAAGTTGCATAATTTGTCAAATAACACTTAGCAGAAGGTGTTTTCTGTCTAAATCATGCCATACATTTGGCAGTGGTAAATAAAGTATTAAAGTGATAGATAAAGTAGTAAAAATTAAAAAATTTTCATTATATTTTTGAGACAGAATGACAATGAACAATAATTCCAAAGAAGTAAAATAAAAATTTTATAAAAAATTCTCGTAAAATTCCAACAGAAATGTTATGTTACAAAAACATGTCGTCTTAGAATAAGAAAGAAACAGTGTCTTGGTTTAGACCAGTGTTTAAATTGCTTGCTTTAGATTAACAATAGTACTAAAATTTTAGCGTTGCTTCAGCTTTTAGCTTTAAAATAAATAACTGTGTTGCTGAATACTTGCCGAAGACTTTAGCAAACAATAAGCAAACGTAAAAAGCAAGAGCAAAAAGTATAAGAAATTCTATATATTCATACGGAATCATATGTATTTGGACAAAATGGTTACCAAATATCTCGGTAGTAAATGTTTTATTCGTAAAATTTATAATTTTTTTTTCTTTAACTAACTAAACATAAATTTGTGTTCTAAAAAGTTTTCTATGTTTCTTCTTTCTACTTGCAGAGATGTAAAACCGGATAATATATTATTAGATGGCTCTGGTAAGTAAATATGTATTTGTACGATTACTATTTAATCTTAAAACTTCCTTTTAGAATAACTTAAAATTCAAAAACATTTTCAGACGAATAAATATTTAAACTGTTTCTTGTGTATTCTTTCCTTTTAAAGTAGTTTTCATAACAAAAAATTTTGCCACAATATTTCGGTTTTATATACATATAAACGTTATTTCCAAGAGCAAAACTATTTTAATATGAATAATTTGTTTTATTATTTGTACACCCTATACCATCATAGTTAATGGTGAAATAAGACTACACTGAATGGGAGTGATGTCTATTGCTTGCTGTTTTGTCTCCAATGTGAAGTACACATTCTACTAAAGCTGCAAAACAATCGATAGTAGTATCGATGGCTGACCATCGATAGTTTTTTTCACTATCGATACTATCGTCGGATTCTAAGAGTAAACATGGAAGCCACTAATGTAGTCAAAGTCCCATTTGCAAAAATTTGTTCGACGCAGATTGTTAGCCGTCTGTAAACTTTTATAGTTACATACGGACACAGCTTAACAGTTTCGTAAATTTATATTTATTAACTCAAATAAAGTATGAATTGTAACTAAAATATGTTCGTACATACGATTTTGCATTTGCCCCAAAAAATAAATCTTCATTTCGTCATTTCGTTCATTTAAGTCTAGCTTCCACAAGTATTTTTTTTTTTCTTATTGTGCGACTTGAAACAGGAGAATAGGTTCATTTTTGAGGGTTTTTGATGACTTGATGGATTAATCTTTGAAGTACGAATTAAAAGTTTATCAAAACTGATAGTTCTGCCACGCTTTCTTCCCATAGTCTCTGCAATTTTCCTTCGCTAGATCTTATTAATTACTTTAGTTTTATATGTAGCACTTCACGATTTAAACAATTTTCACTATATATGTATAAGGATTACTCTTCCATTAAAAAATTTCCATACTTCAAGTTTTATGACATACTGGAAAAAATATAGTGTCCCTATTATTTGGTTCAAGGCTGTATATTTATTATTAGTCTTTCCCTTTCACTTAAATTCTAATATTGTTGCCACAAGTAGCACTTAAAAGATTCCGATAGAGTGGGCCGACTATCGATAGTTTTGCAGCTCTACTTTCTACCCTTCTTTAGCTCTATACTATCCACAAAACCAAGACGAGATAAAACGTCATGTGGCTGACTTGCTGATGTAAGCTCATAGAAAGGTATTATTTGCGCAAAGTATAATAAAGCACATCTACCAATTCCCCTACCATAGGGGTCAACTAAGTCACAATATAGGCATGTTGTAGCCACCTGTTAAGTTATGTTGCTGTTATATTGTGCAGCCATATATGCACACCAAAAAATAAATTCCATTTTTGGAGTTACCATACATATATATCCTACAGGAATCACATGTAAGTACATTGTGCTATAAGGTATCATTAAGTCTCATTTGACTGACGAAAACTCTTTACACATTTTCCTTTTTTTATGTCAATCTTTTAAAAGTTTTTCCAACCAGAATAAAAACAACATAAACTCTGCAATTCCGCACAGTGGGGTAAAATTTGGAAATATTTTACGAAAAGATTAAGATTTTCTTTTAGATTTTCGACATTTATTGCGAATTTCGTATCGCTTTAATTTAATTATTAAAAAAAATGTGTCATAAAATATGAAATTGAAATTAAAACTGAATTTGGTCTTAGTAAAATAGATTTCGTAGCTGTTTGTTTACAGTCAATGACGAGCTTCTACTATATTGATTTGCTTAAAGTTCTTATTTTCTTATTTAACGGTTTTAATTTTAAATAAAACCGTTCCACTGTTACCTATTGTGTCGAAAACAATCTAAAGTTGAATTTTACCTTAATGCCAAAAGCTTTACGTTAAAATGTTTACATTGTTTACATGCTTGTCATCTAGAGTGCTCTCTTTTATGAGTGTGACATAAAGCGTAAAATACAGAAATACCAAATAGTTGCTCACAAAGCTGTAGCCGGTCATGGTCGACTTCAGTCATATATACATTCAATACAGTGATTAAGAATTTTTTTCCCCGTTACTCCTCTTAGGAATATATATGGCTTTCCACAAAGTATACATTGCTTGTTTCAATTTTATTAATTAGTTAATTTTCAAGCTAAGTAGATGATTAGCCTACTCTAGCTCGCCTGTGATTGATTGTATAGTGGTGAAGATCAATGTCACTGCCATTTTTCTCAAGTAGGTAGCGTTTTCTACTTATCATTCGTGTGATGTTTGTTGTCATCGCCAAAGGAAAGCTAGAATGTCAGGGGATTTATTTCAGATAAGCTTGTCAGGAGGCAGGTTGAAGTATCTCAATTAAATACTCGTCATAGTCATGCTGCCTGCTGGAGATTACATGTAGAAAATTAAAGCTACTTTTGCCCGTAATCATTCTTATAAATTACCTATTCAAAATTGTTTATTGATTTTGAAATTTGGGACCAATTTTCGCTTATTAAAGCACTGTGATAAAATATTGCTATAACTTATATTGCAATATTTTTCAAAATTGCAAAATTTTGACCAAATTTTGTTTATAAGGGAATTTTATAGTATGAGCTATACGCTTACATGAAAGATACTCAATCCTAAATGAGTTCTAATAAGAGACAATGATAGACTGTATGCTTAAGTCTTTAGACAGTATCTTCTAAATTCGACCGAATTACCTTTAAGTTGACATATGCAAGCCTCAGAAAATTATTCATAATCGATTGGTATAATTAAAGGCAAGGTAGCGACTGTTAGCTGCAGCATAACACAATATATTTTCACTACAGTGAAATTAGAGTTAGACTCTACAATACTGTACTACACAATAAACATTAGATTTTTAGTTCTATTTGATTTGATATCAAATTATATGTGAAGTCTGCAAAATCATATGAGCCGAATATCTATGCTACGAAGGTAAACTTTTGAAAAATTCGGATAAAAGATGTAAACTCAACTGCCATATAGCTTAGACATTGCTTCTTCTAACGGATACTAACGCCTTTCCCCTAGGGCTACGCTTTACTTTAGAGCATGATATCAAAAATTGTCTTGATTCCAAAATAATACTTCTTAATTATTAAAAATATTAAATACATTTATAATGCTTTCCTTAATTCGTATTAATTATTCATTATTGAAGTTATGAAAACTTACATCCAATAACTTCAATTTTTAAGCGTTAAAAATCAAATTCGAACAAGGAAGCTAACATTGGTTCGGTTTTCTTTCGTGCACGGTCAACAAAAAAAAATTGATCCATATTTTGACCAAAGTGGCAAAACGTAATCACATACTACATAAATATTTATGAAAAAACTAATATGCCCTCATTCACTTTCATTCACCAATCGTACAATACGATACCTTTTACTTTATCAACTACTAGCTAAAACCCGGCGTGCTTCGTTACCCCTATTTTAAGTATTATCTAAAATGCTATCGTAAAACAGTGTTTAACCTTTTTCACCATTAGTTCCTTCCAGAAAGCTTCTGTAGGTCTTCAAACAAACATCCATTCTTTTTTATATAGTACACGTATATAAATAGCTTTTATCCAGTGTGCTTTTTGCTATACCCGCTTTTTGACTGATGTAAATAGATAACGAAGCTTTAATAGTTGTCGTTCTCCACATACACAAAATTCAATATTTATTATGAATGGATGTTGCCACGCCCACTTATTCAATTTCTCCAAGTGACCGACTGATGAAGTTTATCGTTCACGACATTGCTTGCACATATTTTAGAAACTTCTGTTATTACGGTCCTATGGAGATCAGACGGTTATTATTCGACCGGTTTTTTTGGTTTTGTCGAATACGGTTTATTTAAAATCTACATTTTTCGAAACCAAATAACTTCACACGAATAACCGGTTAATTCAAATAAGTATAATTTTTATACGTTTGTATATTTTTTTATTGAAAATATGCTCATCGTTTAACTATTTGTATAAATTTAATTATTTCTATATATATGACAAACTTGACGTCTCACAAAGAACGTGAAAAACAAGGTAGATCGAAAAAGATATGCACTTTTGAGCAAAAGTAACCTTTTCTCATCTTCCGTAAATAAATATTAATTTTTATATATAGAAAATGATCCACTAGACTCATTGAAAGACCACAAACCTACTAACGCCGATTCCGAACGGCAGATGTATTAATTGGTAAAGTTTTTCACAGCGTAAATACACATAATGAGAGTCTAGTAATGTTGTGAGGTGATATCGCTGTTGAAAATTGTCATATGGTATGGCCCGGGATTGAACCGACGAGTTCTTGGTTGGAAGGTGGGTTCTTACCTAACATACCACAATATGCACACACTATCAAATACGTGGTGCAAAAAATTGCATACAGTGCTGCTTGAAATCTAAGCAAATTTTCTTGTTGAGGCAATTAAGGACTCGTGTATTACTAATAGATTTATTCAAAGTAAAAGATTTAAGTTTTGTTATCTTAGGCACCTAAATTATAACTATGATAACAAACCTTTAATTCCATTCTCTACCAAGTAATACAACAAAAACGAAATTAGCTCCTTGAGTAGCTGTTCGAAATTTAAGTACTTTTCACTACTTTGAGTAAAAAACTTTGGTTTTTATGGCCTCCGCACACCGTTTTGGCATAGTTCTTTTGATATATGTTAGAATTATTGTTAGTATTGATTGCCACTTTAAGCTCTCCATCAGCTTCTGCTTATTTTTAAGACAACGTGGTCCAGCTCTGCGCTTCAAGAATTAGGAACAATTTTGTTTAAATAAAAGAACCGTTTAACCTGTTGGTTGAATTATTATTAATCGAAAACCGATTTTTTTTGAAAGTGCTACTCTTCGAATTATTCGAAAACCGGTTTTTGAAAAAGTCGAATAATAGATCTCCCTATACGGTCCTCAAGAATTCTTCTACTATTCTCAGTTTTTTACTGATGATTTGAATTAACTATGAACTCAAATCTGACCAATTACTTTAGCCGTTCTCAAGATATTCAGAAACCAAAATAGTTTGTATGGTAAGTAGCACGCCAACTTCTCAAATTCCGCCCACTTTTTGACTGAAGGTTTGTATTGACTATTAAAATTTTCTGACCAAATCCAGAAGCTTTCTCTTTAACCGCTCTCAAGATATACAGAAATCAATATTTAGTTTAGATGATAGGTAACACGCCAACTTGTTCCATTTCGGCCACTTTTTGACTGATGATTTGTATTGACTGTGAATCTATTTGGGACAAATTTAGAGGCTCTTCCTGTTACCATTTTTAAGATATAGACAAATAAATATTCAACTTGTATGGGACTGGCAACGACCAGTTGAAATTTTAAAAATTTATATAGCCTATAGTTCCTTCCAGACATAAAGGGAGGTACCATTAAAATTTCAAGAAAGTCGATTCAGCCATTTAGCTGTCTATAAGGCACAATCAAACAAACAAACATACATACAAACACATCCGCTTGACCACGACATTCGAAAATAACATCACCTACGAACATTTGGCAAATATTTATCTGATAAAACATTCGAAAACGATTATTGGAAGCGAAAAAAATAGAACTCATAGAGTTTACCCGTCGCTCAGTTTGTGGCAGCAAATTTTTTGATCACAAAGGTTTGCCTGTGATATCAACAGCGAAACTTTAGCAATATTCAAAGAGAATAACTTTAATGACATCTCTAAATATTAGCTAATTATATTTATCTGATAAAGCATTCGAAAACGATTATTGGAAGCGAAAAGAAATAGAACTCAGAGTTTATCCGTCGCTCAGTTTGTGGCAGCACATTTTTTGATCTCAAAGGTTTGCCTGTGATATCAACAGCGAAACTTTAGCAATATTCAAAGAGAATAACTTTAATGACATCTCTAAATATTCGCTAATTATATTTATAATTATTTCATTTTGATATTGCTAAATAGTTCAAAAATTCTTCTCTAATAGTTCACTATTGCGATCATTTGTATTTTTTATTTACGACGGTTTTGCATATATGTTTGTTTCGAAAATTCTTCGCTAATAGCGAACTATCACTTTTTACAAATCCCAGGACAAGCGGTCTGGCGTTAAAACTACTTTTGGGCTACC
The DNA here is from genome assembly GCA_023159175.1 of Wohlfahrtia magnifica. Classification (NCBI taxonomy): domain Eukaryota; kingdom Metazoa; phylum Arthropoda; class Insecta; order Diptera; family Sarcophagidae; genus Wohlfahrtia; species Wohlfahrtia magnifica. The sequence goes on from JAKWBJ010000189.1 coordinate 888,107, forward strand.
TAAACCTTTGATATCACTTATTCTAATACAATCACATTTATACTAAATAGTTTTATCAAGAACTTTATCGGTTTCAGTGCTTGTTTTTATGTAAAAAATAATATTAATCAGAACTCGAAATTCATTAATTAGTGAGATTGTATGCTTAAAATAGGTGGCAAATATAAAATCATAGATGCAACTTGGGTAACAGCCAACGGGAGAAATATTGAATTGAAAGCTCTGGAATTGTCAAACCGCTTTCGTAATTTCATATTTCTTTTTTTAACTGGTACAAGTATCATTAAAAAAGGGTTTAAAATAATTTTACTTTTTTCAAGCACTCTTTAAAAAATAAAATCCACTTCAGCAGTTCTAAAGCAACATTAAAAAAAATTAAATAAAAGGAGGATAAAATAAATGGAGCATCATTACTCGTATCATGATTGTATAACAACATTAATACTGACTGGCAGATTTTAATGTAATACTTATACGCACTTAATATACTTTACAAAAAAGAGAACCTACACATTTCGACTCACTCACACAGATGACATAAAGAGATTTGCATTGGAAAAAAAACTGGGAGAAATATAATGGAAACCCGATAACCTTGGAAACGTTAACGTTCAATCTTTTTAAATTTAAAATCGGGTAAAAGTGTAATGAAATCATTTTTCTCACCCCTTGCCTCTTTCTTTTCTAAATAGTAGCTGATACAATGTTAGTATATTAATATGTGTACTCAAGTTTGTGTTTGTATATATAAGTACGTTCATTATAGCATAAGTATTACACATATATTCTTAACAGAACCGCTCAATCGTAAACCATAAGCTAAACCTTATCAATCCCCTTTGCCTTCTTTAATCTTTAGTTTTATAAACTAAATTTAACCATTAATAACAACAACAAGAAAAAATACTCAGTTTTCCTCATTTTTTATGAGGGTGTACGACGTACTAGTATGGGAGTACATATATGTACTATATCTGTTATACTAAACTTGTAACATAACATTTTTATTGACCTTAATCTCAACGCATTTGTCTCGGAGAACAAACAAACAAACAAAAAAAGACATCAACTGTGTTCTTTATCAAATAATGTGGTTGTCAATATAAATGAAAATTATGATCTCAGTCAGGGATGGAAAGTTGGATACAAGAGCAAATTATTGCACTATTGTTTAAATTCCTGTAAAAAGCGCAGGAGGTATTTTGATTTAAGACAACGCCTATTAACTGCTGTCAAATTGCTTTTAAATGAATTTATAATCTAAAACTTAGTGGTAAATTTAGTCTAAAGGCGAAAACTATTTTAACTTTAATTGTGTGACTATCTTCTAAAAGCTACAAAAAACATTTATACATCACTAATAAAGTAAAAGGTGTTTAAGCCCACCCTTAAAGCACCCTACCCTTAAAGTACAGTTTGAAATTATAGATAAGTACCTTGCTAAAAATTAGGTGCAACTATAGAGATATAGATTTAGTAGAATTTTTGTAAAATAGTTAAGGTAAAATTTTGCTTCGAACTTACTCGGTTGCCTATACAAAATGTAAGGTACGTTTTCTTGTATTTTTTTTCCGCTAAGTCTAAATATTAAAACTATCCACGATATGCCGATTTTTTATATTTAGATAAAAATAAGTACAGCCACTGAGTTTTAATTTCTATCAAGTAATTGTACCAACTTTCGTGGAAATATAAACTTTTTATGGATTATGATGGTAAAAGTGTTTTTCTGAACATACATTTGTTTGCGATATAGCCTAACCTATTCTAACCAGGATATGATTTCTTGTCAAATTTTATTAAAATAAATTTTTAACTGCGGCTTGTACATTGAATTCAAAGTTTTTTATGTGCAGGTTACAAATATGCTGCTATCGAACCAAAAACTGATTCTGGTGGTTGAAGGATGAATTAGTTAGTTTTAGGTGTTGTTGCAAATAAACATTTACTTAAAAATAAAGGCATAATAAAGGGCCCGCCAAATAATTTTTTTTTTTTTTTGTAAATGCTATAAAAAAAACTACTGAATATTTTCTCAAATTCCTTTTTTTAATTGAAAGTACAATCCTTCCGGTTAATAATGGAAAATAATTTAATTCAAACGGCTGGCTCGGCTGGCCATGCAATAGCCTATACAGTCGGTCCAACTTTTAAGTACATTATCGATTGTGGGCAGCTGTATTTCACCAATGGCTTCACGAATATTGTCCTTTAAAGCGTCAATTGTCTCTGGCTTGTTGGCGTAACACTTATCTTTGATGGCACCCCACAAATAATAGTCCAACGGTGTCGAATCGCAGCTCCGAGGTGGCCAAACGACATCAGCTCTGCGGCTGATAATGCGATCTTCAAAAACAGGGCGCAAAACATCGAGTGTAGCTTCGGATGTGTGGCACGTAGCGCCGTCCTGTTGAAACCAAATGTTGCTAATATCCTCCTCTTCAATTTTTGTGAACAAATTTTCGTTCAACATGGCCCGCAAACGATCGCTATTGACTGCAACGGCCACTCCTTGCTCATTTTCGAATAATAATGGCCCAATTATGCCTCTGGACCAAAATCCGCACCAAACAGTGACTCGTCTTGAGTGTATCGGCTTTTCAATGTATGCGTGCGGGTTTTCTGTGCCCCAAATGCGACAATTTTACTTGTTTACATACCCGCCAAGATCAAAATGAGCTTCATCTGAAAAGATGATTTTTGATTCTGCAACATTACCATGATTTTCAAAGTAATGTCGCAATATTTTCCAGCGTTGTTCAAGCGTATACACAACCATATTCGTTCAGTGGAAGGATAAAACTAATTATCTGTCAAATCAGACATGAGCTAAGTGTTACTATTCACGAAATAAGCACTAGTTGAAAAAAAAAACGTTAGATGGCGGACCCTTTATAATTGTTCATTCTCTGATCTAGACTCATGCGGAAATTTGAAATAAGAAAAAATTCAAACGGTTCCACATCTACTCTTCTGTTCATTATTCTCACGCACATTATTCTCCACAATCGGAAAAATCACTAAATGCTAGCAGTGGCTGTATTGATTGGATTTTTTAGTAATAACCTCGAAAAAGAGGTTCAATTAGAACAACTGCGCCGTTTTGGTACCACCTATTCGCATTCAGAAATAAAGAAGACCGAGTTTAGCAATATCCACAATTAGCGTTGATCTCAGTTGATGAAAGGATAAAGAATAAAAACTCGCATGTCAATACCTAGCCAGCGATGTTCGGAAACCGCACAATCCTAGTTGGGTTATATCACGCTATTTTCATTCGCTTGCTATTAGATATTAGATATGCTGAGAAGAATCTGCTCGAATTTTAAAAGTCTTTACCATCTGACTGACTTTTCTTTAAATTTATAAATCATTAAGCGAAATATCATCATTTTCGTCAGTTTTTCATTATTGTTTGTAATAATTAAATATGTACGAGTATTGTCTTGTACTTTTCTAATGAAGTCTGTAATAAATTATGAAATAAATATATAGTTATCCACCATGCTGTTTGAACCTTCTAGTGTACAAAGTAGGGAGATCGATTATTCGACTGTTTTCAATAACCGGTTGACGAATAATTCGAAAAATAGCAATTTATAAAAAACCGGTTTTCGGTTAATAATTATTCAAATAACCGGCTAACCGGTTAAAATTCTTCTTAGTTCTTGAAGCGCAGAGCTTGACCACGTCGTTTTAAAATAAGCTGAAGCTGACGGAGAGCTTAAAATAAAGTGGCAATCTATTCTAACAAAACTTTTAACACATCTCACATCTCTCACATCGTATTTGACAAAACTAAAAACACCGATTAAAACCGGTCGAATAATAACCGTCCGATCTCCCTAATGCTAAGCCTGCCTCTACATAAGGCCGAATATTAAAACAGCTAATAAGCCGTTTCCTCACTGTCGTCCTTGCAACAGCTTCTACATACAGTATTTCTGGTTAGCTGACTGCTACCCTACTCGAGAAATATTATCAATTGGAAGTTTCATTCGAGTGTTGGTTTTTCATCTACAATAGGATGGCCATGTTCTCCTCGAAATGCAGCAAGTAGACGTTGCTTTCCGTCTGCATTCACTCTAATCTCACGCATTAAGATGGAGGCATATTGATAGTGATAAAAAGAAGTCCACCCTCGAGCAAGCTTGACGGCTACCTCGTGCTCCTCAATATTATGTTACAGTGTCCAAAAACTTAAAACGGAGTAACACAACCGTTTATGCGCCTTAGAATCCGTCTGCACATCTCGACCAGCCTTGTGGTCGTCACTCTTTGTGTCAGAGCCCGTATCGCCGTCCGGTAGCCAATAAAAATTCTGATGGCCATGCTGACTAACCCGCACTAATACTGTAATTCGCCACTGACGATAACTGACCCAAGCATAAGCATGATTCCCATTAATTTTTAATAAAATAAAATTGATCCCCATAATGGTTATCTTCCTAACATATTGATAAAGCAAAAATTTGAGCAAATTCTTTTTTTATTGCGAAACTTTTTATTTAAAATTTTAAAAAACTTTTCTGTTTCAAAGAAGTGACTCATAAAGAATAGTGAAGACTACTGACAGTACTTTTGTTTATTATAATACAAGCTGAAACCCGGCGTTCTTCGCTACACTTATATTCGTTATTATTTTGATTACTATCTTAGTTATCATTTTTTACACTGGTTAGCTGAATACAATCTTCAAATAAACACACATTCGTTTTTATATATAATATATGTATAAGGATAGCTTTTACCCAGTGCGCTTTGTTCAATACCCCACTTTGTTCTTATCTTTCCAGCTTTTTAGCTGATATGGATAGATAGCGAAGCTTTAATTTCTGTTCTTCACATCTAATAAATTCCATGTTTAGTGTGAATAGAAGGTACCACGCCCATTTTTTCTCTGATGATTTTTATTGACTACGAAGACATTAAAAGTTCTCAATATTAATATGTTGTTTGTATGGAATGTACCATGCCCACTTATCCAATTCCGCCCACTTTTTGACTGATTGTTTGTATTTACTATGAAGGCATTAAGACTAAATTCAGAAACTTCCACTTTAACCGTTCACAAGATTAACAAAAATTAATATTTAGTTTGTATGGGAGGTACCATGCCCACTTCTTCAATTCCGCTCACTCTTTAACTGATGATTTGTATTAGATATGAAGTCATTCACTAAATTCAACAGCTTTAACTTTAACAGTTTACAAAATTAACATAAACTAATATTTAGTTTGTATCGGAGGTACCATGCCTACTTGTCCTAATCCGGCCACATTTTTAACTGATGATTTGTGTTGACTATAAAGTCATTTAGACCATATTCAGAAACTTTAGCCTTAATCGTCCTCAAAATAGACAAAAATCAATATTTACTTTGTATGGGAGCTACCTTGTCCACTTATTTGATTCTGCCTCCTTTTTGACTGATGAGTTGTATTGATTATGAAGCTATTTGGAGTAAATTTAATGATTCTTACAGTTACCACTTTAAAGATAAAGACAAATAAATATTTACTTTGTATGTGCGTTGCATCGCCCAGTTGAAATTTTTGAAATCTATATAGCCTTAGTTCAGATATAAAAGAAATACTCTAAAAATTTCCAGAAAATCCATAAGGCACAAACAAACAAACATACATATATACAAACACACGTTCATTTTTATATACATATAAGATGCGAATAACTTCAATAATTAGGCAAAATATAGGAAAAAAAATTCAGAATGATTTTTTGTCACTCTTGGAATCTGTATAAAATGCTTCCATGCCTGATTTTATAGTTTGTGTTCTGTTTCTTTCCTTTAATCATATTCGTTGCTGTTTTTTTTTTTTTCTTTTTTTGCAATTTGAATTTCTAATCTCTCATTAAGCGTGTCAGAGTACTACATGGCGTATGACGCTGTTAGTAAAATTAACAAAAAATTAATCATACGTAAACACATACATGAGTATTTATGCACCGTTTGAAAAATATGTGTTTTAATTAATTGTTTTTTTTTTTTTTTTCAATCAAACAATAAGGAAAATATGAGTGCCGAGAAAAATATGCTGAATGTGGCATATGCTTTGTGAGCGAAAAGTGTCTCTGTAATGCAATGTGAAAAAGGTACGTTTTAATAATATTATGTTATAACATAATGTTAGTGCTAAGAGTTGATTATGCGGCACCACTTTTTATCATCCTCAATTCTAATCAAGAATTGGGAAATTGGCATATGCTTGGAAAACTGCTACTTATACTCAAAGAGGACTTCGCCAACCTAGATCGACGATCAGTCCGCAATTTGGGCGTCGCTCTGAGATACTCAAGTATAGCAGGCTGGACTTTAAACTCTTTACGGATTTTCTTACTGACCATTGTGGAATGAGAGTCCCTCTGTTTGTTGACTGTTTTCACAGCCATCAGAGACGGTGGAACACTTATTATGTGCATGTGAAGTCATTGATACGTTTAGATGAAGGTGTTTGGAGAGACATAGGGTCCATCGGGAAACATATCCACCATTAGAATTTGAGATCTGTTGGTGTCCATTAGGAAGGAAACAGATTTGCTAAATAAACTGTAGACCGGAAGGGGCACAATAGAACCTAATGGTTGCAGTGTCCTGCAAAAGTGCCTGGTCAGAATGATAACGGTAATGATAAGTGTAGCCTGCTCATGTAAGAGTTTTTTATGTTTGAACATGATTGCTAAAGCTAATGTTTTAACATAGATAAAAATTCATTGCAAATAAGGTGTTCAAAAATAAATAAATTGGGGGGGCCATCTATCGGCTTAAATTTGAACCAGCAGTTATTTCGAATCTGGCAATACTTATGTCATGCTCTTAGGTCACATAATCAGTATATTGTCTTCACTGAACGAACGTTCGAACTTATCTCATTCCACAATCGACTTATTGCGTTAAACGGTTGATAGCCGTTTAATTAGCTGCGATTTGAAGCTGCGATTTGAAGCTGCGATTTGACACCGTTGGATTATTTTCTGTCGGGAGCTGTTAAAGACAAGTGTTATGCCGGCAAACAAGAGACAATTGAGCCTTTGAATTTCAACATGCGTGATGCCATTGCCAAGATACGAGAACATACACTCGAAAAAGCTCTTGAAAATTAGTCCAATCGAATGGGGTACTGTGAGGCCATCCGAAGCAGCCATATGAATGAAATAACCGAAACAATTGTACTTCACAACAATAAAATAAATTTGGCAAAATTTCCAACCGTTTTTGTTTTATTGCATTTTTAAATTTAAACTTTTAAATTGCCCACTCTATATGTAAATGAATGTATGTTTGTATGCATATATGTTTTTTGTGCCTTATAGAAAGCTAAGCGGCTAAACCGATTTTCTTCAAATTCTTACAGTATCTCTCAATATGTCTGGAAGGAACTATGTACTATATAAATTTGAAAAACTCCAACTGAGTGGTGCCAAGCCCATACAAAATGATTATTTATTTGTCTATATTTTCAAAATGGTAACAATAAGAGTCTCTAAATTTAGTCCAAATAGCGTCATAGTCAATACACATCATCATTAAAAAAGTGAGCGGAGTCGGATAAGCGTGCATGGTTCCTTCCAAAAAGTTGGCGGAATAGGACAAGCTCGCATGGTACCTCCAATACCATAAGCAAAAGTTTCTGGTCTGAATGACTTCAAAGTCAACACAACATCTGTCAAAAAGTGGGCGGCATATTTGTTATATATAGGGTACACCAGGGCCTGCGATCGACTTACAGAAGATGCCGATTTTGTGAAAAAAAATCATATTTTTAGATGAAGCTCATTTTGATCTTGGCGGGTATTTAAACAAGCAAAATTGTCGCATTTGGGGCACAGAAAACCCGCACGCATATATTGAAAGCCGATACACCCAAGACGAGTCACTGTTTGGTGCAGATTTTGGTCCAGAAGCATAATTGGGCCAGGAGTGGCCGTTATCGGGCATTGTTGAACGAATTTTTGTTCACAAAAATTGAAGAGCAGGATATTAGCAACATTTGGTTTCAAAAGGACGGCGCTACGTGCCACACAGCCGACGCTACAGTCGATGTTTTGAGCCCTGTTTTTGAAGATCGCATTATCAGCCGCAGAGCTGATGTCCTTTGGCCACAGCTGCACACAATCGATGAAATGCTAAAAATTGGACAGATCGTGTAGGCTACTGCAGGGCCAGCCGAGGCATTTGAATGAAATTATTTCCATTATTAACCGGAAGGATGGTACTTTTAAATAAAAAAAGAAATTTGAGAAAATATTCAGTAGTTTTTTTATAGCATTTTCAAAAAAAAATTTATTTGGCGGACCTTATATTATTATATATCTTCAGTTTCTGAATTTGGTCTAAATGACTTCGTAGTTACTACAAACCGTCAGTTAAATAATAGTGAAATTCAATAAGTGGGCATGGTACCTCCCGTTTTTTTGTATTTATATGAAGAAAAATAATTACAGCTTCGCTATCTATCCAAATTAACCAAAAAGCTAGAAAGGTTGGATAACTGTGTTTCGAACAAAGCAAAGCTATCTATATACATATTGTTACGAAAATAAAAATACAACTCTGCATTTTGGTATTTTGGTATATGTCAAGTTGGCAACACTGCCACATTGAATATCTTTACTTTTTATCTTATCTTTCTAAAATGCAGACAATTAGGTATATAAAGGGCTGTTTTACCTGCATGTCAGTTAGTTATCATTTGGCTGTCGTAAGATAAAGACGTGTTAAAGCGGAAATAAAAGTGTTGTATAGTTAATATTAAGTTGTTGTAAACTGTATAGAAGTTATTGTGTAGTAAATAAGTACAGCTATAGGCCATCCTAAATGTTTGGATTTCAACCGAAAGGAGACAAAATGGGAGAAATGGGTAAAAATTATGAAATAATAGCTAAGTGGTTGCATTACATTGATAATTCAAAACATTAGAGTTTTATTTTCGTTTGTTGCTCAAAATCAAATATTGTACGCTTACACACTATATTTTTTATATTTTTTATTTTTAATTCATTAACAAAAATAACAATTTAAGGGAAATAAGTCACACACAATTAAAGACTGTAGTTAAGGGAAAATATTTTATAAAAATCTTTTAGTTCAAAAATAAAAACCATGTACGTATGTAAAGCTATTTAGACTTTATTTATTAAATCTGACTGTCACTATTTTGAAAACATAGACAAATAAATATTTACTTGGTATAAGCGTGGCACCGCTCAGTTGTAATTTTTGAAATTTTTATAGCCTATAGTTCTTTCCAAGCATATAGGGTAATACCGTAAACATTTGAAGAAAATCGATTCAGCCATTTAGCTGTTTATAAGGCACAAAGAAACATACTAAACAAATCTCCCAATTTTATGCTGGATTTTAAAATCAATGGAAATAATCATTTTCATTTTCACTGTTGACCAGTGTAATTAAAAAAATAGATTCAAACACTAAAGTGTTGATTCAATGTGTGCAAATGAAATTAATCTTTTTCCTGACAAAAACAAATAACTTTTCGCTTTAAACTATTTTCTCTTTTCCGAAATAAAGAAGAAGCAAAGAATAAATAGGAAAAGAAAAACAAGAAACAAATGGAAAGAAGTAAATTATATCTGAAAATGTTTTCTACAATTTTTTCTTTTTGTTTTTCATTTTATTCTTATTGCTTTAGGTCATGCACATTTGACTGATTTCAATATCGCAACAAGACTGGCTAAGGATGGTCTTGCCTGTAGTATGTCAGGCACAAAACCGTATATGGCACCTGAAGTGTTTATGTGTGCATTGGATGAAGTGGGTAAGTAGATATAAGAGAGGAAGAAACGTATTGAAATTGAAATTAATTGGTTCGGTTTGGCACGAGTAAACAGAAACCATATTTACCTGGATACGTAAACAATTGAAACTTAATTTGACATGAGAAGAGTTATTGTTTTTCAATACTGGCATCATTCTAATTATTTTCTTTAATACATTTATATTTCTTTCCTTTCTTTTTGTACTTTCTATAGCTGGTTATACATTTCCAGTCGATTGGTGGTCTTTGGGTGTGGTAGCGTATGAAATGCGTAGCAATATACGACCATTTTCAGTTCACTCCAATACAGCCTTAGTGGAGGTGAAACATATTTTAAGTGCCCCTGTACATTATCCCCGCTATTGGAGTCATAACTTTGTGGATCTTATAACAAAGGTTATCGTTTTATAAAAACATCTCTTTTATTTTAATTTTATCGTATATTTTATACTGTTACAGTTGCTTTGCGTGCATCCTGGAGGACGTATAAGTTCACAGTTGGAATTGCAACAGACACCACTGTTACGTCACATAAATTTTAAAGAAGTGCTAGAGAAGAAAACAAAGCCACCTTTTAAGCCACCCGAAGATCATTTAAATTGTGATCCCTGTTTGGAATTGGAAGAAATGATTGTCGAAACCCGCCCCTTGCATAAAAAGAAAAAACGCCTGGCCAAACAACGTTCGGCTCAACGTGACAGTGATCCCGAAACCTCATTGGTCAAGGAATTCATTGTCTACAATCGTTTTAAAGAACTTAAACGAAAAGATATGGAAAAGAAAGAATCTGAATGGGAAAAGGAATTGGAAGAAGCCATGGCCAATTCTGTTGTTAGTAGTTTAGCTCCCATCTTAGAGACTCCTTTACTCGAGACCATTAAAGTAACATCAACGTCTTCCAAAATGGAACAACAGCCCAATGAATTAACCTCCCCAAAACCAAATAACAATTCCAACAACTCAACTAACAACACCTTAACAACACTAAGCTCTACTTTGCAAATGTGCTCGAAATGTCAAAAACCAAGTTCGAAAAAATCAAAAACACCTGAAAGTATTGAATTTATAGATCGTACACCGTCACCCCAACAACAGATAAGTGGCAGTGCCACATAAATGGAACAATAACAAAAAAAAGGCAATTTTTAAATGGTTTCATCAGAACATACTCGCACACTTTTGAATAGAGAAATTCATTTTTTCATACACAATCACAGTAAAAAAGAAAATCAAAAATACTTTTTTAAATAATTTAAATCAAATTTAAAGAATTTATGAAAAAACAATGCAATTATTTTTTATTAAAAAAACACAAAAACAAAAATAAAAATAAAATTATTTACAAAAGTCCCATTTAAATCCTTCTCGATAGTAAATATAATCGTTGTAAACCCTTTGTGACAAATTATTCAGTCGTTCAAGCACTTAAACTATTAAACTTAATCTTCAGGATTATTCAACAGACAGTATGCTTTTGTAAAGATTAATCCGTTTCAGAAAAGCGGGTTGTTTTTATATCTTTTATCGTAGGCCTTAGTGTCGACTAGAAAAACAATGAACTTTGCAATCCATATGAATGGAAAACTGAAATGGTCTGTCATTAACGTGTCTACAAAATCTGCTTAAATTTTTGTTTTTCTAATGGGCTATTTGGGTTATTATTTGTTGGTCTTTTTAGAGAAACCAGACGTTAAATAAAAAGCTGTAAATAATACAGAGACACAAATTTTTGCATCTGAATGAAGGATGTTTCTAGTCCTTTAGCTATTGATCTTGATGTTATTTAGTTTTGTGATAACGATTAGTTACCAAAAAATCATAGTTTTTTTTCCCCCTAAGAATCTATGTAAAGCTTCTTAAGTTTATTTTTCTTTTCCCTTCTTAACTGAGCAAGTGCTACAAAATGTATAATTGGCCCATGACTTATACTGATGCCCTATATTCATACCAAAATAATGCCCATTACCAGTCTTCAAAAATACGTTGTTAAAATGCATTTCTGCGACAAAAATGTTATTTCACCACAAATTTAACGAAATTTGTTCACTAGATTAACACATTTTCGTGATATTTTTTGTAATAAATTTTAAATTTTAAGTGCAATCAAAAACCAAAATTTCTAATGAAACAAATATCGTATCTATATAAAACTAAACTCTTTAAAGGTTTTATATGTTCTGCCGATCCAATAAAATACCCCTTTTATTACTTTTATCTACTGAGCTGTATAAAAATGCACAATTTACTTTACCTACTGTATGTTATTTTCAAATTAAAAGCAGTGGATAAAAATACATTAGATTACGCTTGATTCAAGCCCGATGTATTTTTAATGTTTGGCAGTATAAGTTTTCAGTACAAATTGTCCTTTCAAACCTATAACAACAACTAACAAACTGTGGCAATATTTCTGCATTCAAGACACGTACAATCCATGTGAGAAATAATTTAATTCATCTTAAAAGCTAAACAGAAAATTTAGAAGAAAACAACTGATTTTCAAGTGAAAAAACTGCACATATTTAAAAAAGTGAAAAAGTATACTACATATGCACCAATTATTTTCAACTTTTGAAAATCGAAGAAGTTATTTCAAATGTAATTGATTTAATAATAAATAACATCAGAATCTTGTCAGATTTGAAAATTATAGCAATTTTAAGTTGCACTCAATTTCAATTTCACTCGATATCGGCTTACAGAACATATTGGATAATTTATATCATAGCGTATTTTTTATTCAACCATAAAACAACAAATTAAATTTGATGTATGTATGTATATACATAAATGATAATATAATGACACTGTTCTCGAGTTTTTCACCATTTTCCGACAGGTTTGATACCTAGCGGGTAAGTCGATTCCGAGTGCGCTGAATCTAGTGGGGCCAACCGATTTTTTTGGTTAGCTCTTGTTTTCGAGATATACCGTTGTTTCAAAATAGAGGAGATTGTACAACATATGCATATTCACGTAACTCAAATAAAGTGTAGTCTATTGATAAAAATTAAAAAAAAACAAAATTCCGCAATCGTATTAGCTTTAAGGCTAAAACTTGTTTTTAATAATTAATATTTTATTAGTGAAGCAAATACTTACAGTGGGGAGCAAAAACAAGTGGATGTTTTGAAGTTGATGTTTTTAAGTCGCCTTTAAGTGAGATGGTGATCCAAGCCAGACGGTTAAAATTCTCAAAGAATGGCTGTGGTCACCATAAATCCTTATTTCCAATCTAATAGAGGATTTTTGGATAATAGTAAAAAACGCATGGAAAAATATAATTGGACTTCAAGGAACATGTTGGAGCTATGGTAACGAATATAATACGAATGGAACTAGATTTCTCTTACGTTCTTAGGTAATATTGTAGGGAGTATATATCAAATCTTTAAAAACGCCACATAAAATAAGAAGCTCTACGAAGAGTGTTAAAGATATAAGTTCCTCTCTTTTTAAGCGAAAAGTGCAAAACTCCATAAGTGCATACGGATTCTTTTATATGGTCGGCTTTTTCTCATACCAGTATTGAAACATCATACTTTTCGTTAATGATTTTTTGAAAGGATTTAACAATGAATAAATGTGTGAAGTTTTGTTTTATTTGACTGGTTTAGTTTTGCTCCTCTCTGTAGATCTCTCATACCTATGTACGTACTTGCGTAGTATGTAATGTGATCCCATTGTTCTTTTGCCAAATTAATTTATATTTCTGAAACGAATGTCGCATTATAAAAGGTACAAATAAACCTCACCACAGTAATATTAAGTAAAAACTTTCCTAATAACTTAGAATATACATTACCGCTGTAGTATGCTAGGTAAGACACCCGCCTACCAATCAAGAGGTACTCGGTTCTATCCCAGGCCAGACCACATGACAATTTTTCAACAGCGGCATTACATCAAACTTTGCTAGCGGTTGGTTATGAGTATTTACGCTATGAAAAGCTTCTCTCACTAATGCAACTGCCGTTCGGAGCCGGCATTAAACTGTCCCTTTCAATGGCTCTAAAATAGGATCGGGTATAGCTAATTGATTGAGAGAAGTCCCCCTTGTACCACATGTCGCAGGAATCATCTATGTATACATTTTTTGCATACATTTTATTAAAGCTTAATGCTTTGCCTTTTCGAAACTGTTTAAAATAGTAAAATCGATCGAAAAATGTGTGAGTTTTTGAGGTACTGAATTATTACGACTTATCCTAAAACAATTTTTTTTTTAACTGAAAATTTTGAGGTTGTTTCAAAATCTTTGAAAACAATTTTGGTATGTCTTCACCTGGACCTACAGGCCCCACTAAGTCACTTTTCAAGTTGTTACAAAAAGTGTTATTTTGTAGCAGTGTGTAATGTAATCAAATTTCACCCAATTTTAAAACATTAGTTTGAATTCAATTTTAAAAATTAATTTAAGAATTCATTTCAATTTTCATTGAAAAATTTAGATTTAATTTGATTCTCTTTATAAATTTTAAAGTTTAACACTAATAGATTTAGAATTAAGTAAATAATTATTTTTTAATAAATGTATAGAAAACAATTGATTTAGAAATAATTTCATTGTAAGTGTAATAAAATTAATAATAAAAAAACAATTAAAAAATTTGAAATAAAAATATTTTAGACACTATTAATTAAAAAGGTTATTTTACACTTATTTGACTGTAAAAGGTAAAATATATAAAAAAGCCTAGATAATCTTATAAAAAAACGAGATTATTTCGAACGTGTCATGATCAAGGCAAGGTAAAAACTCACATTTATTGAAAAAAAACACACATTTTTAATCTACCTCGCCATAAAATGCCATTTTTAATAGTAAATTAATTTTATCGAAAACATAAATGCTGAACTTTAGGGACTAATAATATCAATTCGCGCGGTAATATGAACACCTTGGTTTATTTTGTGCCTCACATCTGCTAACCATACACAATTACATTCACTGCAATTTAGCTTATATTTCAGTCTTTTAAAATACGATGAATTTAAATATTTTATATTTTTTAAGACTGTATTTACGACTTTATAAAAAACAACAACAAAATTCTTACAACAACTATACGTAACACAAACGATCTAGACTATTTTTTACGAGTCCAAAAAGTACATATATAAGACAAAAACTTATGTAATAAGAAAGAATAAAATAGAAATATCTGAAAAGTGATACCATTTTTCTGATAGGTGCCATCGATTACAACAAGAATCTGGTGCAGAAATTTTCGCGACACCGAAAAAAACGGGAAGAACCCGGTTTTTCGTGTCTTCAAGCACTTATAAGTTAATAGCATAGCTAAATATTTACCGATTTTAAGATTTTTTGCGGATTTGGAATGAAGATGCATGGATCTATTAAATGGTGCACAATGTACTTAATTAAACTTAAGTAATCTGTATATATTTCTTAAACAAACTTATTTTTATTCAATAAATTACAAAATTTCCACGTTTAGAGTTTTTTTTTTTTTTTTTTTTTTTGTACGAATTTTATCTAGGAACCGTACTATTTTTGGATTTATTAAAGTAGTTCATTTAGTTATGAATAAAATTCTACCTCCTTTTTTAAAATCGGATGAAAATAGATGGAACTATAGCATCTATTGGCAAAGCACCTTAAGTAAGATCTTGCAGATTGGTGTTTTTGATAATTTGAATTTGAAAAAAAATGTAAAACTTGCTAATGATCACAGAATTTTTTATGAACTGTTTTACTCTTGTTTAACCATAAAATTTAGAGTACTTTTTGTTCTTGTTGCATAATCGATGTCAGTGAATTTAGCATTCGATGTCTAGCAGTTTTAAACAACCACGAAGCCTCGACAAAATATTAACCACTCTAGACCAACATTAGAACAGAAATTATTGCAATTTATTATTATATTAACGGGTATGTCACACATTGCGATCGAAATGGTTTTGATTCTGTACTTGCAATTCCGATCGATTTAGTTTTTGGTTCCACAAATTCCGAACAATTTTTTTTATGAAAAACAAAATTTTAAAGTGAATTTTTCGGAGAAAATAGATAAAATGTGTTATATTTATACCAATTTTTCTTCATACATATATGTTCAAAACATAAAAATTAGTGGCTTCATTCCGAAGAAAATTTTCGTTTGGAATTAGTTCTACTTTCGATCTGAGTTGAATTCTGTGACATGCCTATATGTTAATTGAAATAAACAGATTTTTCTTTGCCAGTTGCCTAGTGTAATACAATTTTCAGCAACTGGCAACGCAACTAAAGTTCGGTTGCCTTTCATAATCGACCCATTAATTAAATTTTGAAACACAAGCAATAGAATATAGAAACGAACAATTATTTATCAGCAATTCTTTCATTTTATACACTTTATTATAAAACATGAATGTGTCACATTAGTGTCCCTTTTATTTTTCAACTGTTTATGTGATAATGAAAGATAATTTATTTTTGAAAATATTAAAAAACAAAAATAACTGAATCGAAAGAAAAAGAAGATAATCACGGGTGTTACAGAATCTTATTGTTTTCAGACTGAGAATTGAAATTGACAAAAAAAAATTAATTTTGGTGTCACAGAATCCAATATTATTGATTTCATGTTGCAACTTAGATATGTTAAAAAAATTAAAATTTATACGCAACCAAATAAACAAAACCAATAAAATGTAAACTTAACCAAAAAAAAAAAAAAAAAAATACAAACGCTGCCAACCAAATGTAAACAAAACCTTAACAGCTATTTCGAATATTGATTTTGACGATTTCATGATACCAATTCATTGAAAATCAATTCTGATAAATAACAATTCTGTCTTGGATTCTACAACACCCCAAATAATACATTTCGGACGAAAAAAAAAAACAAAAACCGAAAAATTCTCCGTCACGTTTTAGAGAAACGCAATGCAGAATACATACAATCGAAAGAAACTGAATGAAACACTCTTTCATGTACTCTTTTGTTATGAAATTCGTAATGTCATACAACAACAGTGTTGTTTTGAAAATCTTAATTTAATTGAAATAAATATCGCGAATATAAGTTTAAAAGAGAATTGAAAAAAATTTCTGTAACAAAACTTTCATCGTGTGTTCCGTGACTTAACCCAGAATAGGAACGATAAAATAAAATTTTATTAAATCTCATAGCGACTACGTGCAAAATTGCTACGACGAATTGTTGGAAATATGTCAAGTGGAAGACATCGTAGTACATAATATAGTTTGTTGAAACTTGTCAGATTTTTCCTTTCAAATCGAAATATATAACCACCAAGCCATCGAAAAGTTACTGCCAGCAGATTGTTATTTTTATGACATTTTAGTATTTTCGTTTAAAGCAATAGTTATTTCTTTATCTTAATTTTAACTGATTACAAAAGCTCTAGTTTTATGTTGGCACTGTGGGTCAGGATTACACAATTTTTGGAATCAATTAAACCGCTGAGTTTAGGTATAAGATATTGATATCTTTGAAAATTTCGTTGTCTCGGTATTATGAATCAGTCAAAAAAGCTTTTGTTTTCATTAAAATATATAAAGAAAAAAGATAAAATAAAAAATTAATTTTGTTTTATTGAAATAATAAATATTCATAAATATTTCGAAGGTTAGAACACCCATTTATCAATTTAAGGATACATTACTATGTATTTATTCGCCATCACTTTGTGTTTCATTAGTATCTTCGCCACTGTTTAAATTGAAATCCACCTTATTAGATGATGAAAGAAACAGACATTTTGCTTTCTTAGGCACAACCATTTGTATTGCCTTGTGAGTCTTCTTAATTATTAATTCTACTACATTTTCTTGCGCTATGCTCTCTAACTTTTTTAAATATTTTATTAAAAGATTATTGCTACTTCCCAACTGTGAATCAACAAATTGGTGACATCTAATATCACTGATATTTTTTTCGTACGTTTTCTATATATAATTTTTTCTAAATTCTTTTTTAATTATCTTTTATCAAGTGCGTGAAAAAAACACAGATATTTATCTTCTTTCTAAGTCTGTTAAGAAACTTAAAATTGGATAGTGTTCAAATAAGTTATATGCTCATAAATTTATGAAGGTAGGAGAAACTGTGCTTTTATCCGTATCTCAAGATTATTGAGGTGTTTCAAAAATTTCAAACACAGATTCTTGTTGTAATCGATAGCGTCTATCAGAAAAAAGCATCACATCCCAGGTGTTTACTTGTCGCATCGTTTATTTACTTGCATAAAATAAACCAAAACAAAAATTCTAATAAAGCTGGTCTGAAATTTCAAAAAAAGAAATGTTCTGGTGGGCAGCGTTGGGCAGAACAAAATTACTATAGCTAGGAACTAGACAAAATAAGCCTTGAAAAATGATGTTACGAAAATAAAAATACAACACTACATTGTGGGATTTTGGTATATTTTGTGTCACCCTGTCAATTTGGCAACGCTGCCATATCGACCATGTTTACGTTACATTTGAATTAACGGATATGGATAATGTAAGCAATTAGGTATATAAAGGGCTGTTTTACCTACACTTCAGTTAGATACGAGTATCGTTTTACTGTCACACGATAAAGACGTCTTATAGCGGAAATAAAGGTGTTGTATAAGCGAATATTAAGTTGTTGTAAACTGTATAAAAGTTATTGTGTAGTAAATAAAAATATAACTGTAAAACAGCAAAATAAAGCGGTTAAAAAGCATAACGTTTTAAAAAGAATAAAACGTAACAATATTTTAACATTTTCGATAAGAAAAAATTCGATTTTTTTTTTAAATTGGTCCTATAACCTTAATATTAACTGAATTAGTGTAGTTTAAATTAATTTTGGTATAACGACATGCATACATGTGTATCTAAGTGTAAAAAAAAAAATTATTAAATTTATGCCATTCATATTTTATAACCGTTCAAAGCTGGTGGAATTAAAATAACATTTTATAATTTTTTTTTTAGTTTGATTTTTGAGCTATTAAACCCCATAAAATTGTTTCCTCATTTCTCACTATTAAAAATGGGCTTATTTCCAAAAATTTGTTCGGGCTGCCCCATCGTGGTTTGCTTTACAAAATTTCTATAATAAAAACCCCTAACTAAAATAACGTATTAAAAACTTAAAAACAATAATAAAGAACCCAGCACTGAATTTATTACTCCCTTAGAGTTAAAATTGCATTACTGTGTTTTGTTGTATCGAAGATTTTTTTTAGGTTTTATTCAGTTTTTGCCTTTTCCTTTCACGTAACAAAAATCTAAATTTTCGAATTGAAATGCAGAATTGAGGTGAATAAGTACAAAAACAAAAAAACACTGAATCTAACATTTTGCTTATATTTTGTGGGGGCAAACAAAATGAACATACGCTACCCACTACTACACACGTTTAAAGCATGCTCTCTTTGTGCCGAACGCTGTTTTACTCTTGTTAGATTAAATAAAATGATCTAAAAAATTTTGTTGGAATTTCTTAACCGTAGACGAGCCTTGGAACAAAAATGTTCCATACGAATTTGTTTTGCTCTTCATTTTTTGCAAATCAATATTACATTTTTATATTTAACTAATTTGTAACTGCATCATACTGATTAGATTAAAAATAAATCAAATTAAATGATAAATTAACTGTAAAGCTTTGTTGTAATTTAAAAAGTTCATAATTTCATCCTATGGTACAAAAATGTTCCATACAAAATCGCCACTGCCGATGTAACGTTATTTGCTTTATTTCTATTTCACAAGCATTTTTCATTGCATGATGTAGAAAATGTAGGAAAAAACTACATAATAATAATAGAAAAAGTTATCAGGTGGACCTCAATTCCAACATTTGACGGGAGAAGAAAAAGTATTCTAGAAGAAACTGAAAATGAGAAATTATCAGGCAGCGATTTCGAAAGTGATAAGAGACTCTTCCCTTCAAAGTGATAGCGAAATTGAAAGTAGTTCAAATCAAGAAACTGAGGACACACTCTGTGTCCAAAGATAACACTTCTTGCAGTTCAATACCTTTCCCGAGTAGTCGTTTACGTGCATTCAATGTAATTGAAATGCGTCCTGGTAGGAATAAAGTATTTTTTTATGCGACGAATCGGGTGAAGAACCGAGGGATATGGTATCAAATTTTAACTTATTCGCCCATGTTCTGAAAACGCTGCGTTTTCAAATCGCAAATCGTTTTTAAAACGCAAAACGCATTTAAGCATGTTCTGAAAACGAAGCGATTTGCTGGCGTTTTGCCTTTTTCGAAGTTGTGTTCGAACATATAAAAAACATGTTTTATAATAACAAAACATAAACATAGAAAAAATTATTCATAAAAATTTGTCAATTAAAAGAATTATCAAAAAATAAATTTTGTTCGAATAAATTTTAAATTAAACCGACCATTTTTATGCTCAAAACAAAAATTTTTTATTGAAAGTATTTAATAAACTACCAATTAAAATTAAAATACCTATAACGTATTTACTTGCTCTATTGGCTTTAAAAAAGCTACAAGCAAGAGAAGAGGTAATTAAAAAAAACTCTAAGGGATTCTTCCAATCCATTGGACATTCCCTACCAAGCGTAAGTACATACATATATAATTACATAGACAAAAAGTTTAGTTTTCATTGCATGTTTTTGCGCTTAAAGTTTCATAGTTCTGTACAGGTTAAATAAATCTGCATTTTTGATGCTTTTGGAAGAAACTTTTGATCATATGACCGTAAGTTCTATTCCAGAAACAAAAAAAAAAAAATTTTAAATTGCATATTTTTAATTAAAATTGTGAAAAAATGTTAAAAGTTTTTCTTCAAATAAAAACAGAACATATTAAATTTTAATTTTACATCAATTTATTTTCTCTTTCAAGTGAAGTTTATATAAAAATGAACAGATCGCTTCAGCATATACTAGCGGTTTGAAAACGCCAGATTTCTAGCGTTTTCGTTTGCCAAAACACCTATTTGGCGTTTTCAAATCGAAAACGCAAATTTTAAGCTATATGCGCTTTTCAGAACTTGGGGGATTGTTTCAGCTGAAATATGTTCTATATGGTGAATTCAGCCATATTTGAGAAAAGGAATAAGTGGAATCCCAGAAAAAAAATCAAGAATCGACTTGATAGGCGGTCTAAAAGGTCATGTCACAATTGAAAATTTTCATCTCATAATTTGGACAAAAAAAACGTAACCATGGTATAAACTCTGCGCAAAAATTAACGAAATATTTTACCAAAGCTATGTAAAAATTTGTCTCTTTACCCATCCACATTAGCTTTTACGTAACATATAACACTTGTGTCCTACCATAGTTATAAAAATAAATGTATGATTGTAATGAGTACTGTGCAAAGCTAACCTTTTATCGGTACTGATAAAATAAAGTTATAGGAGATAATTTCATTCTACAACTCAACACGTAGACACGGCTGATAAAATGCTCAGCTGTTACTCGTACAGTTGTTAGCGTAAAACGAATCGGTGGCCCACGGCGGTTCTATCAAATATTATAGATATTTCTGCTTTGAATGCTTATATATAGGTATTGCATTACCCCATACTTATGTAAACAAGCAAACTAATGCAACAGTAGTTCTTCAGTATCGTTTCTGCTATCAATGAAAATTAGAAAATTGCAAAAAGCAGATCAAAAACGATGCCGTTGTAATGACTACTATCATTCAGGTTAAATCAAGAATAAAAGGACTACTCTATTTTATTGCATTTGTGATCCAATCTATTAAAGAGAAAACAAGATTAAAATGTCTTTTTTATTGTACTGAAAGACTCAATAAAGAAATATTTTGATCTAAAATTTACATATGGAACAAAAATGTTCCTAAGGATGGAATTCCTATTTTTTTCAGGATCAAAATATGTTGGCAAAAATAAAATATTATAGAAAAGCATTTTGTAAGTATACAACGTTCGAAAATGCTTAAAAATTACTTCGTTTTTTTTTTTTTTTTTTTTGTTTTATATTTCTTTTTATTTTCTTTTAATTCAAAAATTTCACAAGTTCCATAATTTTATCGTTCAAATGTTTATTATTTAATTATTTTGTATAAAAAAAGAAAAGTAAATATTTTTATCATTGTTTTTCGTTTTGTTGTAATGTGTTGATGTTAAATGATAAAAAGCAAACAACAAAGACAGTAAAATAAAAAATTCAAAATTTAAACAAGAAATTATATAAAAATAAAATAGTTTATAACTGAATTGAAAGAGAAAATAATATTTGTTATAAACATTTTATAAAAAAATAATAAATTACAATAATAATGTTAAAGAGAATAATTCATTAATTATTTTTTTAAGTTTTCTTATATTCATCTGTTTGTGTAAACATTATTTATTTGTTGTTTGGTTGGATGTTAGTTCAGTATTCAATATTTAATTATTTTTTTAGATTTTTTTTCATTTTATTTATTTTTTTTGTCCTTTTTTTTATTATTTTTTTCATTTTTTTTTTTTTCTTTATAAATACTTCTTTTTGATGTTGTTAAGAGAGATAAAATTTATACATATTTATAAAGATTTATTTTCATCTAGATGTTGCGTAGAGAGACAATAAGGATTATTTAAAGACGACACAGATACGCATCCTAGCCAACAGCTCAGCTGTTGGAAAAGCGTATTGCATCGCAAAATCTTTCCTCTACTTTACAAAGTAAATATATTTTTAACAAACAAAAAAAAATCGTTGATAATTGGTGGATATTTGGAATACGAGTGTTAATGTTATGTTAATTGTGATTAAACGCGTTTGTGGTATTAAATATTATTTAAATATTTTTTTTTAAATTGCATAAAATTATTATTTAACAATAATATTAAACGGAGATTTATTAGAAAAACAAAAGAACCCATCCAACTCTACCTACAATAGGTAGGTAGTAGAGTCGATCACTTTTATAATAAATTCCCGCAAAAAGTCAGATATCTATATAACAAATGCATCAATAATTTAAAACAACAACAAACGCCAACAATATGTGGTCAAATAGCGGCGCAACAGTTATTGTTAAACAGTTTAAAACCAAAATTCTAAAACACTAATAAATTATAAGTAATGGAAAATTGCATGAAAAATGTAAAATTAGAAATTGAAACATCTAGTCGAAAACAGCACAATATGTATGCAAAAGCAGAAAATAGTGAAAAGAGTATTGTGGTGACAATAAACAATGAATGATGAAACGTCAGAGAGAAGAGCATTAGAGTACAATATAACGCTAAACAATCAGTGTATCATCATCCAAAGCTATTATGCACGATTCCAAATATCCAAACCAAAAGTACAGCCGTTTTAAAACAGCCCGCATCTCACACTATACCGTAGTGGTATCGACAGGCTCAATACGTGCTGAGTTAGCATCACCGCCAGCAGCTGGATCTCCACCGCCATTTACGGCGCCACCAGCTCCAGCATTATTACCAGATGCTGCATTATTATTGTTGTTCTTATTGTTGTTATATTTAATCAATTCCACTTTCAAGTTGACAACCTTGGTAGGTTTAGTAGCAGCCTCTGCTTTTTGTTCTGCACTATCACCAGCTGCACCACCATCTTCACCATTTGTAGCAGCAGCAGGTTTCGTTCTATTATTATTGGGTGTAATGGTCAATGAGAGATCATTTAAAGCTTGCAAAACCTTATTCATGTCTTCTTCAGTACAAGGTTGGCCGTTACGATTGCCGAAATGTAGGTAACAACGACGATATTGAGCTATTCAAAAACATTCAATAACAATTAAATACATGAGTAGGAAATACGTAAAACTTTTTATTAACTTACGTTTCCATGTAATGGCCAAAGGTTTACATTGACGATTGCGCAATTCACCTTTAAGGTCCTTGATGTGTACATCACGCGAAATATTAACAACTCTTACGGAAAAGTCAGGAGTTGGACGATTTCTACGTGAATTTGATCTTCTATTACCACCTTCCGACTTACGATCTTGACTCTTCGACTCTACACCAGACTGATCGCCTTCGGACTGAAAATAACGAAAAAATTAAATTGAATTTTTTGTAACAAAAATCCTACGTTCAAGGTTTTTTTTTATAAATAATAAGATTGAAATAACAAAATAGTTATCCTATGGATTAATGTGCGTAACAAAATACTTTAACGTTTGCATTACAGGCCTGATAGATTTCGAATACATTTTAGTTTTTTATAAATATACATAGGCTTTATATATAGGCTTTCATATTGGACTGGAAAAAATAGCCTGTTTTTATCAAAAATTGATGTAGATGACCAATATAAAGTCAATCGGGTATGTTCTGTAAAATGAAATCGAGTAAAATTTAAATCGAACAAAACTTCATTCACATTGCTATAATTTCCAAATCTGATAAGATTTTGACTTTATTTTTCTGTTAATTCGCTTAATTACCTTTAAAATTACTTCTTTCATTATCAAAGCTTTAAAATTAGTTATCGCAATTAAGATTTGTTTTTGAAAATTTTTTCGATTTCAATTTCACTCGTTTTCGATTTACAGAACATAATCATATTTTTCAATAATAAATATTGAACGTCAGGAATAAAGCAAACAAAAATTTATCATCTGGCATTTTGTTATTACTTTATCTTCACATATCAATGCCCAGATATATGATGCTGTGAAAAATGCATGTGATAAAACATATTAGTCACATTGCGAGGTGTGTCAGATTGGTTTCGAACGGAAGAGATCAACTTTATGGAGTGGCAGGCATAAATCCCAGATCTTAACTAAATCAAAAAACTCTGTGAAACTGTGCACAAGAGGGCGTGGGCTGATATCAAAATAAGTTATTCGAGGACATAGTAGATGCTTAGGAAACCATAGATACAAAGATAATAGATAACCATATTGTCTCCATACTAAAAAGATGTAAAGCCGTAATTGAAAACAGATTCTCCACAAAATATTAATACTATTGTCTTTTCTTTGTTGCCGGTTTTTCGTTTAATAAATTTTAATTTCTGGGGTCTAGATCTGGTATACGTGATCAAAATGAATTTCGATTCAAAAGAAATCCTGAAGTGTTGTAAAAGGATTAGAAAAGATTGTTTTACGACACTGGATAAAATATTTAAAAAATTACGAAATTGATAATAAATAGAAAATAAGTAAATAAGTGGCGTGGTGTAGTATAGTGCTTGAATAGAAAACAAACAGCACAGGTTCAAATCTCACGAAGGTTCAAATATTTTTTTTTCTTTTCTAGATTATTTAAATTATATTGGGATAGATATCATCCATTGTTTTCGTTAGCAAAAGCGATTAAAAACTTTTAAAATCAAAATGTTTCCCCTACTTGCAAAAAACTTGCGCTGGGAGTTTGTTTCTTTATAAGTTGTAATAAAAAAGAATATTAATTTTTTATTCCTATTTATGAGAACATTTTATTTGACAATTTTTTTTCTTTTAAATATGTACAACAATTTTCATACATTTTTGCAGAAATTGTTTGGCACTACTAAAACAGTTAGCCCTTGCTTTTCCTTGGAAACTATTTGAAATATTATTTATTTATTTAATTATTAACAAATAATTACAAATTAAAGGTTAATATTTAAAGAGCAATGACAACATAGGCCTACAGCTCAGAGTAGTATGATAATAAAAAAGTATAATATGATAATATAATAAAGGTTGTAATATAAAGAAGTTGTAATATAAGTGAGAAGTTTTAAATATGGTTATATAATTTTGTTGATTTTAGAAATTGCGAAATTAAATGAATGTTAATTTTGGAATAAACAGATAAATAAAGTTTGGGATTAGTATTTCCAAATGTTTGCGTTTGAATGCTGTCAAATTTATTGCATTCTACAAGAAAGTGAATCGGGTCGCTATTGTTACTAGCGCAGTCGCAATAATTTATGCGACTTTGATACAGTAAGTGACCATGGGTTAATTTGGTGTGTCCAAGTCTAAGACGAGTAAACTTAACGACATCCAATCTGCTGATGTCCTTCGAGGTTAAATTGTCAATAGTCGTGCGGTATGTGTTAATTGTCCGGTACCAAGTAGATGTATTTTCGAATATTTGTATTCTGTCAGTTGTAGCAAAGTGAGAAAAGATGAATTTATTAAGGTCATTTCGATCATAATTTGCAAAGCTATAAGTGGGATATTCCTGTACACTCCTAGCAACACAATCAGCAAGCTCATTGCCCATGATTCCACAGTGACCTGGTACCCAGAAAAGAGAGATATTTGGGTACTCGTTTATCAATGTGTACCTGATGCGGGAAGCATAGATATTGTTGTTGGAAATGTTTCTAATAGATTTAATAGCCAACAGAGAATCAGAACAAATAACAAATTTACCCGCTTGAGATTTTGCAAATATGACCGCCTCGTATACAGCGACTAATTCGGCCGTATATATCGAGCTGTAGGGTGGCAACAATGACCTCCATATAATCTTATCTTCCGTAGTGATAGCGACTGACACAAAATCGTTATTTTTAGAACCGTCAGGTCAGTAAACAAAAATTTATGAGTTGAAAGTTTTTCCCTAATTTCGCTAAATAGGGACCTAAATTGAATGGGAGTAGTAAATAATTTTGTAAACTCAGTCATAGACGTTTCAAATATATTGACATCTAAAAACCATGGGGGGTTACCATTGTCGGTCAAAGGAATAGCTCTAAAGGGGATATCTAGTGTATAGCATTTTTGTATAACCCTATAAATGAGGGATGGGATTCTGGGTTTCCTTTTCCTCCGAATTAATTTATTCACTATATTTCTAAGTGGCGTGTACTTATCGTATATCAAAGTTCTAAATAGTTTGGAAGTTGCAATTTCCCTTTGGGTAGTAAGTGGTAAAATGTTTGATTCAAATAGAAGATTTTTCGTGGGTGTAGACGAAAAGCTCCTAGGGCACTTCTTAATGCAGAGTTCAAAATTGATTCGATCTTTCTTAAATTAGAACTGGGGGCATAACCATAAATAGGTAACAGGTAATTTATCCTAGATAGAATGATTGCCTTAACTACATATAATAGAGATCTCGGGTTACAGTTAAGCCTAAAACTCGACAGACATTTTACAGCACTGAGCCTCTGAGAAAGAGAGGAACATAAAAGAGATGTATGATCCTTCCAATTATATCTTTTGTTAATGTAAAGTCCAAGAATTCTCAAGGTACTAACCTCGATTAAATCAAAATCACCTGCAACTACAGAGCATCGGCAGTCAAGTTTTCTACAAATATGCAGATATTTACATTTAGTGCGTGATAATGACGCAACCAAGTTGAGAACATCATTTTTTCTCTTTGATCTAATGATAATGTTGATGTCGTCTGCATAAGCGGAAAGACAAATATCCTTATTAATAGTAATTAGTGAATAAAGTTTGTTGTAAGCAATAAGAAATAAAATTACTGATATTGGAGATCCCTGGGGTATACCGTTGTGTAGCGGGAAAGGTGGGGAGTGATGGTTCCCTATTCTCACAATAATTTTCCTGTTAGTCATGAAGTTATAAACGTAGCGAATCAATCTTGTGCCCAATTTCCATTCTATCATTTGTTCCAAAACTGAGTAAATGCCTATCTTATCGAAAGCCTGTAGGAAATCAAGAGATATTATAGTAATATATTTACGCAATGATAGGGCATTCGCAATCTGGTAGTCTATATAAAGTAGACTATCAATTGTCGATTTTCCCCTCTTGAAGCCAAATTGATGGTTATTAAGAAGTTTGCATGACGTTACAAACCACCATAACCGATTGGCCACTATTCGATCGAGAACTTTAGATATACAGGTATTGAGAGATATTGGACGGTAAGATGCAAGTGATGATTTTTTCGAATACGGCTTGAGGACAGGTAAAATAACGCTAGTCTTATACTTCTGAGGAATATTGCCAGTAAAGATATCGTTAAAGTGGTTTAATATTCTTTTCTTCATGTACAAAGGAAGCATCTTGAGCATTGGATAAGATATCCTGTCCAAACCCGGAGTTTTGCCACTAAGTTTACTAAGGACTGACTCAAGTTCAATAAAAGATATATCTTCTTCCAATCTCGATGCAATACTGCAGGGCACAGTTGTCGGCGGCCCATTCTTGTACAATGCCTTGTTCAAACAGAAGTTTGTATTAAAATTATCATCCCTAGAATTATTTGAATAAAAATAAGCGAACTCATGTGCCATCACCTGTCTATCAGTGATATGCTTTTCAGGATCATTGAATGAAGTAATGCAGTGAATTCCGTGTGTGGTCTTATATCCAGTAAAGGATCTTATATTGCACCATATTTCCCCAACTGGCGTCGAAGGTTTAATTAATGACATTAAAACAGATAGAGATGTTCTTTTCGAAATCTTAATTTCCCTTTTATAAATAGCGTTTGCCATCTTATAATCCAAAAGGTTGATTGTACTCATACACCTTTTAAATTTGTGCCATGCTCTGTTCTTCAGCGATTTAAGGGTTTGTAAATTTTTATTTCACCATGGTACCCTAAAACCTCTATGTGGTCGTGATTGTGGAATAGACTCGTTGGCAGATTGCAAGATTATTTTCGAAATGTTTGCACTCACTCTCCCTATTCACATCAGTGCTAGCAGGACGAATCGAGTTATATTTTAAACAGTTTTCCTTAAATTTCTCCCAATTGGCATCACTAACTTTATATTTAGGTAAAACAAAGACAATATTCATTTTGATTTTAACTTAAACTGTAGGTCTATGTGCTAAATAAAGTGCCCGTTTAATAAAAGCATTTATTTTTATTATTAGACCAATATTTGATATTCCGTCAGTCGGGCAAATCAAAGTGATATTTAAAACTGCACTCCCAAGTATAACCGCGGGTGTAAAATTTAAGATCATAGTCAGTATTATATTTTATTTTTGTCTTATACTTATTAATAAATATAATAATTTAATGAACAGCTTTCAAGTATATTTGATAAATGTAAGGACTATATATAGTCATGTGAAAAATAAAAGGACACATTGAGTTTTTCCTTAAAGGCTTAAAAGAAAAATGTACTACAACTGAAAAACGGTATAAAATTTGCTTTTCAAATAATGGTTCTTTACGTCGTCGAAATTCTAGCAATCAATTTATAAGATGTTTTTGATAAATGTTCGAGTATAAAAACAAAGTCGGAATTTTAACTCTTGTTGTTGTGTCCATATTATTTTTCACATGACTATATATTAACTCAAAACTGTAGGTCTATGTGCTAAAAAATTGCTCTTTAAATTAAAGCATTAATTTTTTTTAGACCTATAATGTTTGATATTCCGTCAGTGGGGCATATCAGAGTAATATTTAAAAATGCACTCCAAAGTATAACCGCGGGTATAAAATTTAATATCATATTCAGTGTCATATTTTTTTTCATTAGTAAATAAAATAATTTAATGAATAGTATATTTCAAGTATATTCGATAAATGTAAGAACTATATATATTAACTTAAAATTATAGGTCTATGTGCTAAAAAACTGCTCCTTAAATTAAAGCATTAATTTTTTTTAGACCTATGTTTGATATTCCGTCAGTGGGGCAAATCAGAGTGATATTTAAAAATGCACTCCAAAGTATTACCGCGGATTGTTTATATTTATTTTAAATTTAAACATTTTTTTTTTTTCAACTTACCCTAGTTGGGCGTCTTCTGCGGTTAATGAAACGTCTCTTACGTTGTGGCATGCGTTTCTGTTGTGGTTGACCATTATTATCACCACCTTGCTGTTGATCGGCATTATTTTGTGAGACAGTACGACGTTGATAACGACGATTGCCACCAAAGCGACGGCGTGTTAAGAAACGGAAACGATTGCGGCTACGTTGATTTTGTTCAACATCTGTATCAACCTCTTTGAGGACAATTACTTTGCCGGCTTTTTCCTGAGTTTCTTTTAGTACTTGAAGTACTGGTACAATTTTAAGGCGACGCTCCGAGAGCAGTTCCCAATATATGCCTGATGGACGGGGCAAACGTTTGGCAACACGTATTACCTCGGTTGGTGTTATAATCAAATCAACGGGTGTATCATATTTTTGGAATAGATTTGTTGGTAAATTATCAACAACCTGAGAATCGTGTACCATGGTGGCGATAACTGTTTTATCGGTAATCGAACCGATTTCAATAAGTAAACCAATATCTAAATCGTTGAAACCGTTACCGCGACCAATGCGATAACCATCACGTGATACAACAACCGAGCCAATAATAACCATATCCAATTCAACTTTATTTTCCAAAGCTATAAACACAATAATAAAATGAAAATATTAATAAGGAGGAAATTAAAACTTTTATAGAAACCCCTATGAGAACTTACAAAATTCAGTTCGATGTTTTTCGAAATCTTGCACATTAAGAATTTCAGTTTTCTGTTCTTGTGTTGCATCGGCTGGAACTTCAACCTTCAGGTATAAAGCCTTAGAATCACGTGTACCAGGCAAATATAAATTTTTGCCAGCAAGTATCGTTTGCAATTTAGCAGCATATAAAGCACGATCTATTTGTACTTTAATGTCCTCTGCAAAATGAAAAAAAAAAAAAACACCAAAATAGTTTTTAATAATGTCACTCTTATTGAAATTAAACAACACTTACTAGCTTTTTTGAACTCATCTGTTTCCGCTAAAAGTGCAGCGGCCTTGTCACTGTCCACAAAACCAGGTATACGGTTGAATATGGCCTTAAAATGAACACCATACTTGTGTTCTTGTAATTTTTTCCAAGTTTGAACACGCAAAGAGCGTTTTGTAGGCTCAACAGCTTGAGCTGTAAATTGAAGAAATAAATTATTTAATGAAATATAACATAATTCTAATTAATTTTAGAAAACTAGAACTACACTAAAATTTTCAATGTTAATTAAAGCCATTACTTCATTCTGAATTTGTATCACACTACGTCATAATATTCATTCATGACACACATTAACAAAAATAAAAAAAATTTATATGTGTACAGCGCACACACCAAAGAAAAACGAGAAATAGAGGAGAAATATTGCAAGCAT
Organism: Wohlfahrtia magnifica; assembly: GCA_023159175.1. Taxonomy (NCBI): domain Eukaryota; kingdom Metazoa; phylum Arthropoda; class Insecta; order Diptera; family Sarcophagidae; genus Wohlfahrtia; species Wohlfahrtia magnifica. The sequence goes on from JAKWBJ010000189.1 coordinate 918,897, forward strand.
TTGAATGAATATCAATTTTAAAACAGAAAAATATATATTTTGTATTTAAAAGCAAACGAACTATTTTTGATGGATGAATAAAAAAATTAGCTGACACATAATGGTATAATCTGAAAGAGTGAGTTGCAAACTCAATTTATAAATCATTACGTAAAGAACACAAGGCCCAAACTAACAAATAAAATGATGCTTATGAAATACATCCTTAACATCAGTTGATGATTTTAGACTCCTATTAAACAATTAGTCTTAAAAATTTCAAAACCATGTTTATCAAGTAATCAGCTGTTTGTGGTTATACCAGATAATTGAAATACAATTTATCAGCGGTCACGGTTATGGATATGGAGTTATAGTACGCCACCACTAATCTGTCACTTCTAATTTAACCTCTAAGACGTTCTAAAATGTTCATTTCTTGTGTGATTATGAAGAGTACATACACTCTTGTAGAGCCAGTTCAGGTTCTTAGGCATCGTTAATTAATACACTGAAAAGTTGTACGTAGTTGTTACAATTTCTTAAACGACTTTCTTAAGTTACCAACCAACTTATTGACCTATCGATAGTTGTTAGAAAGTCGTAGATGCTATTATTGAATTCGATGTATAAAAGTTATTCATAGCTAAATCATTCAAGTTTAATACCGACAGACGATAGCGTGCATTAAAAACTTATTAATGCAAATTAAAATTATACCCTGACAGACGACAGTTTGCGCATTTCAAAATTAATTTCATTAACTATCAATTAGTGTAATTAAAATTTGTTGAAAAAGTAATTTTGGGTCGTAGTGAAATACCTCCTCGGCACAAGTTAGCGGTGTGAATAGCCGAAAACGTAAGCGACGCTTGAGAATAACTAAGAATATCGCTATCTTTGAAATCGGGAATTCCAAAAACCACAACTTACCGTATTTTACATTAATTCCTAGACCTTAAGGCTTGTAAAGTTCAGTAAACACAATAACTCACGTCTACTGACCATCAACAATGTCGTGCATTAACTGATTGAGTGTTTGAAATGCATGAAACTGATATGGAATTTCACCGAAAAATTATCATTGGCCTTTACTCCTTCAAAAATTAGTGTGAAGCAACTGTTACGGTGAATGGATTCCGCTATCAAACAATGATTATGGCCAGAATTGAAAATATTGATGTGAACGACGTTTATTTCCAACAAGACGGCATCATGTGACACACACAAGTAACCTTACAACCGCTTTTTCTCAAAGACGAGATCATAACTGGCCACCGAGATCTTGTGAATTTTTTTCTTAGAATTTTTCGTAATTCGAAAATAATTTGCAATAGGAATAAATTTAAAAATATATATATATATATTAATTTTTTGCTCTATTTTGTAAGTCACATGTATAAAATGTATCACTAGGAATGTAATCACTAATTCACTTATATTGTAAAAAAAATACATTTTGCGAAATATTTGATAATTTATAATCAAATAGTAGACATTAATAGAAAAACAAGACAGACGTACAGACATACAAAATTTAGTAAACAAAGAAAAAACAATAATTAAGATTAGAAAAATGAAAAAAAAAAACGAATGAAAGAAAAAAACAAATGAAACAACAATATTACGAGAGCAACAGCAACTCGACCTATTTCATATAAAACAAAAAGAGAATGGAAACTCAAAGTACATAATAGAAATGGAAAAGAAAAGACGTATTTAAAAAGATAATTTTTCTGATAAATTAAAACCCTAAAGTTAACAGACTATATATCAGTACAAACAATAAAATATAACTATAAAAAGGGAAAATTTATACGTAAATTTACACGTTATCATTTTGTCTATATAGACATCGGAATAGACAAAATGATAACAATATTATTGACAAACTAAAAAATACAACACTATTATCGTTTATTAACCTCTTTGAATTTTAAATGCTGTTCATTTCCTTTTCGAAATTGCTGTTGCTTTTTTTCTTGTATACATACATACATACATACATACATATTTTACTATATAATATATATTTACTTATGAAAAATTAAACAGCAACGACGAAAATGCAAAAGAAGAATAAACAAGGTGACGAAATAGAAAACATTCACTAGAAATATTTTGTGAGTCAAAGTAGAGTGTGTTCGAGCAAAATAGTAAAACAAAAAACATTTTATTTTTATAAACTTTCTTTTTATTTTTCTACTTTTTTACTTTTCTATTGTTTCTTTGAATTTTGTTAACGGAAATTGATCAAATATAACAGACATTTCAAAACCTGTTTTTTCTTTTATTTTGTACACCAAATTTTTTACGACTTGGAATTACAGAGAATAGGTATAAATAAATTATAAATTATTGTGTAGAAAAAATTTTTTGTAAAAAAAGCACATATAAAAATATATACACTTAACGAAATAAATATAGCACAAAACACCTTATGTTTTTTAAAAATCAGATGGTTTTATATAAACAACTTTGTAAATAAAAACCCATTAAAGCCTAATTGGTATAAAAATACCTAAAAGTTTTGTTTATAAAAAAAAAAACTAAACGAATAGTCATAGACCGGTGTAAAAAATTAGGAAGAATTATATTCACACAGAGATCAAAGTTCACGACACACTTATTCCGAAGTGGGTAGAATACCCATTCCCTACAAAGACCCACCCCCATGCAGGATTGCATAATCAACATTGCATTTATATTAACATTTATAGAAAAAATCTTGATTTTTTTAAATCTTGACAATCAAAAGTAGTGGCTATGAAATGTAAAATCTCTTAATATTAATTGCATCAGGCAATGACTACAGCCGATGTGCGAAAAAGATCATAGAGGAAGCATGGTGAAGTTTCGCAGCCAGTGGCAAAAAGCCAGCATTGACACCTAGAAAGGTAATGCTGTATATGGTGGGAATGGAAGGGAATTGTTCATTATTAACTTCTATAAACTGGTCAGGTCAAACAATTGATCCTGGTCTCTACTATCAACAATAAGATTGAAGCAATTAAAACGGCCAGAATCAATCAATAGAAAAGGTGTTGTATCCATCATGACATCACCAAGCCACACACATCTCTAATGACCCGGCAGAAACTGAGGGAGTTTTGCCCGGACCTTGCACCTTCTATACCTGCAGAACTCTTTTAATAGTGTAAATTTATATTCATATTTGGTTTAATAAAGCTCCTTCGAAACATAAGAAAAACGTTTTATTTTTTGTCAAATTTGTGAGCAAACTTTTTCCAACACCTATTATAAAAACTTTAATTTAAATTTTTTAGATAAACTAAACTAGGACACAAATAAACTTAAAACGCTTTACGTTAACAATTCACTATAATATTTAATAGCTTTTTACAAATCTTTATGAAAGGAAAACTTCAGCTGAGTCGAATCGTTAATCGTAATAGACATAAAAAAATGAATTTTAATTTTTAATTTAAACTATCGAATATATAATTTTTTTTATTATCTAACACATCAGAAGTCAAAATTTGTTTCCCTTATTGTTTTATAGGTACACGCCCAAAATAAATATTAAAAGTTTTTACTATGGATATGTAAGGCGGTACTCTGAGTTGGTAAAATAAAATTTGGTTATAGGAATTTGTAAATATCTATCTTTGTGTGAAACTCCTCTACGATAATCATGTAAAATTCTGATTTTTAATTCAGAATTGTATTTGCTGCCGGCCATTTTTCCACAAATTCAATGCACGAGTATCACTTTCAGCAAAAATTGTATTTTTTGAAAAGCTGAATAACTAATGTGGAATTTTTAAATAAATTACGAATACCGGACACTCGCATTATGAAAAGGAAATTTAGTTAAAGTCATTCTTAAAGTTTGTAAGTAAAAACAGTTCATATAGATTAAAAGAAGTAAGAGTTGCAAATGTTTTGAACAGCAATAGTTAGACTCCCTTGCTCAAAGATTACTTTATTTATTGTTGTCTTTAATCAGAAGATGATCTCTTCCTGCCATTACAAAAAAGTAGTCAACAAAGTTATTAAAATATAAATAAAGAAAATATTGATGTTATAAAGATGTCAATACATTAAAATGCCAATAGATGAACTAAAACAAGTAAATACAAAAAGTGAATAGACTTACATTGTAAAGTTGCGTAAAAAACTGCAAACCAATGGCCTAACAATAGTAAAGCAGTATACCATATTAACTGAGATGGTTCAGAATATTGCAAAATGAAAGATTGTAATACAAAATTTAATATTAAAACTAATCTAAGATAGATTATAGCAAAAAAGAAGGATTTGATCGATCAATTTTAAGATATCTTATTAATATATTATCCTTTAAATATGCCCCCATTACATCAGTAGACATTGACATTTTCAATGTATAAAACTTTGCCCGGATGTAATAAATTTAAGTCAATAAAAAAACCTGCTTTATTTTAACAAAAATTTGAAGTTATCTATTCAAATCTCCCTAGGAATTGAAGAAAAAATTTTGTTTTTTATTCTCTTGTATTGTTTTTATATTCCTAACTTACTTATGTTACTTTGAATATATGCAAAAAATATTGATTGAGTCTTTCAATAAATTGTTTTTTTTTTTAATAACAGAGGAATTTTGTTTTTGGAGTATATTTTTAAATTCTTAGATCATATTTTCGGATTTTTACTACATATTTTATGCGTATAAAACACTTTTATTTCTGGTTTCCCTGCTTATAACATTCTAAATTTGTCCAAGGTTTTTTAGACAACTTTTCCTTAATAGGTACTGTAAATTTAGTAGTTGAATTAAATTTTGGTTGTTGTAGTACATTTGAGTAAATTCTTATAACAAAATAACAAATTATTTAAACAAATATATAAACAAAAGTTTTGTAATAATAACAAATATTCATTCGCCTGCTTTTAAAGAAATCGACTTAAAAAAGCAAATTTAAATTTGTACTAATAGAAAGAAAGAAAAAAAAAAATTTGCACAACAAATAAATATTAAACGTTCTGTTAAAAAATCAACAGCAACTGCAATAGCAATAACAATTATAAAATATATTGTTCACACAAGGCGCAACAAATTAAACAAATAGAGGAGAATATTGGAATTTTTTAACTAAAATAATCTGAATATTTAACATTAAAAGCACGAAAAAACACAAATTGGCGGGAGAAAAAAATTAAAAATAAGTACTACCTATAGAGGAATAAATAAATGTATAAGCTTAAATGTAAAAATATTTTGAAAAACCAAAAAACATAAGAAAACTGCAAAAGCGCATAAATAACCAAAGCACTGAGTACTATTGGCCAATTCAAATACAAAACAAAATGTCTTACAAGCTTAAACACAAAGGTTTTTGTGTACGAATAAAAAAAAAATAAATAAAAACAAAAGCTAAAGTGATGATTACTGGGGGGCGTAGAGCGGAGCAGAGTATCCCGGTATTTTATTTAAAAAAAAGTTCAAAAGTGTAGAGCTTAAGAGTTTGTGTTTGTGTTGTACATTGACATAAAACAGCGATGAGAGCATCAACTATAATCACTAACATGATTATATTTGAAAGACCCCCCGCCACCCTTCGGACCAAACCACACTACTGCTCACTAAATCACTATATTATTTATTTTTATTCTAGCTTTTTCTTCAAACACTCTATTTTTAATGTTATTTATTTCAACATATGTTATCGTTGTTTCTTTCTTTAACGTTGTTTTTCGATTATTGTTGCTGTAAAAAGAAATATACAATCAATAGTATTTGAATGGAAAAAAATAGCAAAATAATGATTAAAGTCAACAACAAACCTCACCAATACATATAATACTTTTGTTTTCTCTTTTCGTTTTCAATAAGCAATAAAGTAAAATAAATAAAACACAAATATTAAAAAAAAAAAACTACAGAAAATAACAAAAACTATATGTGTGTTATGTATATATAGATACGGAAAAAGAGAGGAAATAAAATTTTAAAAATATAATTTCAGAGTTTAGTGGCCATTATTATTATTTCTGTAACATTGGATAAATCCAACTACAATTTAACAAAATTTTTTAAATATGAATCATTTGCAAATGATTTAAACAAATAAAATATTTCGATGTACAAACGCCAAAGCGCACATACAAACTAAATAAAAAAATTTATTTTTTTTTTCATAAATAAATTTAGCCATGATAAAATAATTAAATTAATACTTATACATAGTATTGGAGAATGCGAGAAATAAATACATTTTTTCATACATACATATGTATATATATTTTATAAACTAAAAAGTATACATAAACAATAATTAGAAATATTTAAGAAAAAGTAAAATTTTGTTTTTATTCTTTAGCTGAAATGCAAAAACACTTAACTAACATTTCCACTATTTTACAGTAAAAACGAATGATGTTATATTTATATTGAAATGCATGTTACGTTCTTTAGATTATATCGCTTATAAAATGTCTAATTTGTATTATACAGTAAAACAAAAAAGTTCAAGTACATCTACTATATTCCTAACGTATGTTATTTTTCTTTTTATAAAATTTCATCTTTTTATACATACTTTGAGTATATACTACTACATTTTTCCCATTACTTTTTTTACTGGTAAAAAAATCAGAGCTGCCTATGATGACGCCAAAACTGTTAGTTCTTACATGTTTAAGTTATTGTTTTTGTAAAAGTAAGAAATTTCTTAGATCTGCTTATGAGAGAAAGTGTAATACTTGAAAGTTTTGAAGAATTTTATTGGTGTTTATTGAGTTATGTGTTGAAATTACTGTAAAAGCTGACGTAATGGGTTGAGGAAAAGAAATACCGCTTTAGCTGAGGAAGGTGATAATAAAACTGTATCCGGAAAATAAGTCACTGCCTGAAATGCAAAATATCATATAAAAACCTCATTCTAGTGCGCAAACGATTATAAAACCATGTTAAAATAATGGAAGTTTGCAGAGAAAACTACAATTAAGTCGTCAGAAAAGAACTTTCATTGTGAGAAGAATGCTATATAGGAAATGCTATTTAAGCTGAGCCCAAAAAATTCGCTCCTAAAATACGTAAAAGTCGTTACAAATCACAAGTACCAGAGTGAATTCATTCATATATTATGAGATATGTAGTCCCTAAGGCTGGGTACAAAGCCTTCAATATCTTCAATATCCCCTTCTATTAATAAGGTAAAGCTGAGGCTGACTACGAGCGTTATTACAGGCCATTGGTCTTCGAGTGTTTACAGTCACCCGTTCAATTTTTGACCGGATGATTGCTCGTCCTCAAAACAAACCAACCAAATCTATATTTCCCCCGGGAATTAGACTTCAAAAATTTGTGGTTTGTAAAAAAAAATCAAAACACAAAAATTTTAATAAAATGAAATTACTTGTAATTTTAAGTGGTTTCATTCCGAAACAAATTTTCGTTTTACGTTTTTAATCGAAGCTAATTACGGAATTAAGTCCACTTTCGGTCGGAATTTAATTCTGTGACATGTCTGATAAGGTGTACTTAAACATTTTTGGTATGTGAGTAAAAATTGGAGAGCGCATGGATGTTGTTCATGTGCATCGTAATCTATCATAACCGTTTCCAAATTTGTCAGTTACGTAGTTTTACATTTAACCTAAGGTATTGTAGTATGATAAAAGCCACATATATGTATCTATGTATAAAATAATAAAGTACTCAAATTATTTATAATTACTTCAAGCTTTTGTTCAAAAATTAAATAAAAAAAAAAACTTTTTAACGCACTTTCTTAAACTACAGCCTGTAATGATTTGTTATGAAAGAGAAATCTATAGAAAAAACAAACATTAACAAATCACTATGGGCCATAATGTATTTAAAATAAATGGTCAATCCCAATTGTAAAACTTAAAGAAAAACATCGCTAACGATTTGGGGATGCATCTCGTGCAAAGGTGTTGGAGACCAAACTTTTATCGAATCAACGATGGATGCACAACAATATTTTATTACTTTAAAGCTAAGAAAGCACTTAGATCATTTGAGCAAAAAAATAAATAAATAAAAATACAGGGTTTTGAAAAAGACAGTATGAAATAAGGAGACAGTTTTGCACATCACTGTATGTACATATACCTGTATAAATTCCAAAATCCATAATTTTAAATTCTAATTTAATTTAATTAAAAATAGATAATTCAAGTATTCAAAATAGGTATTTAAAAACATTTAAAGAAACTAAGCGTAAAATAAGATAAAATAAAAATATAAAAAAATAAAATTTTCTAAACACGTATGAAATGACTTCATCATGCTCATTAAAATAGGCGTAGCTTGACAAAATTATTTCTTAAAGCAAACGTACATATGAACTGAAGTCAAGAAAACAATTTCTGTTTTACTCTTAAAAGCACACAAATGCATACGCGCTTAAAAAATTTCGTGTATTTAGAAAATATTAGAAATTTAACGTTCTATTTTTTAAGATAAACGTACAAACTGCAATATTAAGTATATATATGATGTGCTTGTATTTTAAATGTATTTTAAATGACATCGAAGTGTTTGTTTTGATTGCATTTCTTGTTTCCCTTTCTAACCTTTGTTATCTCACTTTGTATATTGCTTTTTCTAATCACCTGTTGAATTTTCCATGTCGAAATCATCTTAACACTATAAATGACTTTGATATGAAATACTTTTGCATTCAAATTGAATAATAAATTCTCAATTTCATTCTGAGTGGTAATAGCATGTTTTTTTCATTTCAAACAATTTTGATAAGAAATATACGAAAAGCAATTAAATTTGTTTATTTTAAAATATTTCAACTCAGGTAATAAATTCTCTCTAAAATATTATTTTTCATATTATGCATACCTACATACTGATAAGAACAAACAAGCCTTTTTCACAATTAAAATAATATTTTGACATAATTATGTTGTAATGAGAATGGTATTAAACAATATTTTGAATGCTTTCAAAATTTTATTTTTGTAAGTAAACTAACAGAACTATTATATAGGCTAAATTTAGTCGAGTATGCTCTTCATAGCAAAATATGTATAAGAAAAATAAGATAAATCGATTCTTTTTAATCGAATTTTTGTAGTTTGAATAAAAAAGATGATTAGATATATTAACCCCGGTGGCTAGATTATGCTTTTAATAAACTATTAAATCTTGCTAAGATACCGAGAGAGATTAGGGCATTTTGAGAAAAAAAATGTTTATAGGCTATAATTGTCAAACTTGAATATTGGCCTTTACCTTTGTTGTATTTGAAAAAATTAAAAATTAAAATTTTTTTCCATTTAAACACACAAAATTATCCTCTTAGTCTAAAGCTTTCATCTATAAAATGATTGTTAACTAAAATATAATTCTATTCTTATCATTGATTTCTTTATATTTTTCTTGGCATATGCGGTGGTGGTATGTACTATGGTTTTCGTTTTTTTTACCATTTCGTTCCATTTAAAATAATGTTGTAATATTTTAAAATCGTAAGCGAGCTTGGACATATAGGGTATTTTTTAAAAAAACACCCTATGCTAATAAATTTTTAAAATAAAAATACGTACATACCATCTCATTTATTTTTAATAATATCGAGACTGACAATCCGCTGAGAAGAACGTCTTTAGTAAAAGCACATGTTTTAACAATTAAAACTGTAAAATTTACCGTTATAAGTTAGATCTCTTATTTTTGTAAAATGAAAAAAATTCTTTCATCGATATATAAATTAATTGTAATATAATATTTAATAAGGCAATAAGATCTGACCTTTTAGTACACAATTTTTGCTTTGTTCTTTATCTTGTAAATGTGGTTAAGTACTACGATTTACAACACCACCACAACAATACCAACAACAAAATGTATTAGACAATAACTTTCAACACTGTTTTTGTAAATAGCTGAAATAAAGTAAATAGCTGAAATAAACACGTGCTTTTTATCAACCTAAGATAATTTACTCAAATGTAGCTAAACTTGAGAAAAATAATACATTAACAATAAAAATTTCAACTTACGAAGTTAGTTCAGAAAAGTTCTTTTATCCAATGTTCCTACACATCACAAAAAAGTTTTATGCAGACTAAATCTAAAACATAAAAAAAAAAATTTTTTCAGCAGCCTTTTGCAACTGAAAATAGTCTAATTTCTTCTTCGAAGTGCCGAAAATTGTAATACGTATGGCACGTGAGAACTTAAAACCTATCAACTTCAGGCAACTACAAATTGCTGGTTGTCATTTAGCAACTCTATTGAAGTACTGTTGCCATCCTCAATCGGTACAAAAACCGCCTTAGTGTATTTTGACATTTTAGTAATCGAATAATAGAATGAGTCAACTACTAAAAACGAAGAGCAAAAAAGAGATTTGTAACGCTCAACGATTCTGTGCTCTCGAAGGATAATAGGTCTGAAACAGTAATGTGTAAATGTAAAAATGTAGTAGTGTTAGTGAAAACATGGAAATTACTCACAGAGTAAAATTCGTTAAAAAAAAAAAAAAAAAATTGAAAAAATAACATGCAACAGCTGCGCATGTGCACTTGACACTGCTTCAGTGACAACTAAAAGCAACAAAGTAAGAACTCAGTTAAATTATTTGTGTGCCTTAAACAAATTTGCATACATTCACCACACATGTGCATTCGCCAGTCTCATTGACGACTAAAAGCAAGAGTGTGAGAATACCTGCATGATGCAATAAAGAGTTCGACTCATTTTAATTTTGAATACAACACTGTATCAACGCTTTACTCTGCTGTCACAAAAATGCAATGCTGTGGTAAACAAAAATAATGTTCTGACAAAAAAATGTAATGTAATCACATTCAAATTGCAATAAACGCCAAACGAAAAGAAAAACAACTTTTTGACTTTAAAGTATAGTCAATTTTGTATCAGCTGTTATTGTTTCGGTAAAATGAGATCAACTTATAATTGCATCATGAATAAGAGTGAGTTGATGGGGGAGAAAAGTCCTATGAAAAGCTTATGACTGATCTAACACAATGGCACAATGGTGTTTCGACATTTTTGTCAAAATCAAATAAAAACCATGTATCTTTAATCTTTTACAAAAATGTTGAAATACAACGATTCGCCAGCAGTAAGAGCGAATATTTCTTTTTCTAAGATTCACGTATGAACAGTGTTTGACTATATTTGGTTGAAATTGTTCGAAAATTACGGTTTTGTTTTTTATTACAATAAAAAAAATGACCATAAGAAAGCAATTGTCAAAATTTGTAACTAAGCTAGCCTCTTATATGGACAGACGGATAAAAAATTATGCTCCATCTAACTCAGAAAACGCTTCTAATTAAAGAGTACCATATGTATGCTTGCTGCTTTAAGCTAAAAAAAAAGACCTTTTACTAAAATTGACAACACTGTTTGTAGTCGTTTGAAAAAGAAAAACAATGTAAGCAACGGAAAGGCGAAACCAACGAGTTTACAAAAGAGAACTAGAAAACAAGAGAAAGGGTACTACAAACAAAAACACGAGGAGAATGTAAAATCCAATTTAAAATAAAAGTTTTAAACAAAAACAAATTAAAAGGAAATGCAGCCTATTAAAACACCTCTTCTTGCCCTTGATGAAAAAACAACTAGGTTATTACTATATATGTACTCACATATAAGCAAAAGGGGAAAAAAATCAATTTTTTTTGACTTTTGACAAACACAACCTCAAAAAATTGTGACCGAAAAATAGGCTGCAAAAGCAATAACGAAAAAAGGATAGAAGACAAGAAAGCAATTGTTTTGGTTTTGTTGGTGGTTGGAAATGATAGACAGTTGGGTGGCAATTCTATAGAGAGAATTAAAGAGACACATTCTGGTTAATGCGTCATTTTCAAACATTTAAACACATACATACAAAAACACCTCCACTAATTTTTTTCTTACAAAAAAATGTTTTTTGCTTACTTCTAGTTTTCTTTCATTGTTTAAAATAATTCTACAAGAAAAACAACAAATATATTCTCTTCCAAAACAAGAATAGCACACACACAAACTAACATTGAAAAAAAATACTCCACCCAAAAAATATTCTGTATGAAGACAAAAAAAAGAAAAAAAACTACAAGCAATAAGAAAAGAAGGAATGAGAAAATGCATGTACCGTTTCTATATTTCTTTGTTTTTTTCACTAATTTTATAATTTTTTGTTTGTACTTACTTGTGGATGAGACTTCTTGAGTTGCGTTGCCGCCATTCTTAGTGGCTGCAGCCTCCTCAGTAGCAGCGGCAGGAGTTTGAGTGGAGTTTTGATTTTCCATTTTTTTTTCAAAACTTCTTTAAATCCGTTTTAAAAGAAATTATGTTTGCAAGTTTTTTTTCTTCAAACTTCTTTTAACGGTTTCTTTATTTTTTGGCGTAAATTTTTAGAAAAACCCGCTTCTTTTTTCAACAATTTTTTTCTGCACTGTTTCCAGCTTTTTTCTGTTATTGCGGCAAAACCACGTTTTTTCCGTTCGTTGGAGCTCTCCTCTGATCGGCGGCACAAGCACTACTTTGGTATATCGTTTGTTAATCGTTTGTCTACCGTTTTGCTCTTTTCTTACCCTCAGCCGGCTTTCCTAGCCAATCCTCTATGGCTATCTCTTTCCAACCTATTTCCTTTAAGCGGCTGAATTAATAACCACAACCAAACGGCTTCAATTTTTTTATTTTCACACTTCTTTCTTTTTCGCTCTATATCATGCAAGTTTTGCCCATTTTGAAAGAAACAGAAAATGTGTATTAGTAAAAATTTTCTTTCTCAATTTTTATGGATGACAAACATGTCATTTTACATTTTTTAGTGATATTTAAAACCTACTTTGTTTAATTACTTTGCAAGTATATATTTGACGGAGTGAGTTGTTTTTTTTTTACTTTTTTATAAGAAAATTTACGTCAGCCACAGAAATAGAATAGAATAATTTCGTGAGATGTGATGCTTTTTAAACATTGTTAGAAAAATTGGGTAGTATTTGTAAAGAAAAAGTACCAAATTATGGGCACTATTAAAGTGTTGTTACATATAAGTATATATAACAGTAATAGGTTTTATTCAAATGCATACATAATAAAAATATTATACATGTATGTATATTATCTGTAGATAGTTTTTATTTAAACTAGAATAGTCAGGAGTGAAATTTTGATCAAATTTACTGTCCATTACTTACAAGCTTGTACATACTTGCAAATGACTGATATGATATTGTACATGCAGATATGCGTATACTTCATTAACTTTCTAGTTGCTTTAACGGTATATGTACATTAGTGTACAACCATGTATTTTATTTCGATAATTTTAAATTTGCTGAATAGAAAGTTAGAGCGAGAAAGTAAGAGAAAATGAAAAAAGCATACTCTTTGAAGGTAATGCAGTGCAAATTGAATTAAAGTTATTTCGTAACGCTTTATAAGTATTAGAAGAGCAGTAATCGTGATACATTTTTAAAGTTTAACTAAAAAGTAGCTTAAAACTCAAAAATATATATAAAAATTCGATTTTAATTGTTAATATAGAAATTTAACTGTGTCTAATAAAATAAATAAGTAAAATGTTTCTATATAGTAATAATAATTACTAAAATATAATTTGCAATTAAACTTCATAATCATATAAACAATTAAATACATTAACAAAGTTTTTGTTTATAAATAATAAAAAACATATAAAATAATAACGACCTTGTGTGATGAAAAAACTCTTTACCTAAAGACCTATATATTTTGTAAATAAACAATTATTATTAATTCATTTCCTTTCTAACACATTAGCTGGAAATATGATCTGTTTTGTCATAAATTATGTTTATTTTAGTTAAAGAGTATTGCTTTCAATTTTATGCCATGATTTTCAATATTTCAAACTTATTATTGAGATATAGTGTAAACTTGAAACTTAATACCTCTGCTTAATTAGTATTAAGAAAATCCCAGCAGAATGTAACTTCGTTAAAATAATAATAAAAAATATATGTACGAATGTGAAATGATATGTGATTTATTCATTCAAGCGTATAGAGTTTAATAGCTTTGTAAAATAATTTGCACAGTCTAACGATCTGTAAGTTTGAGATTGAAAGAATTAAAAAAAAACACTCAACATTACTTAAACGAGTCTTTATGGTTACTTTTTACTGTTATTAAGATCAGAATGCAATGTTGGTTTATAAACCAGGCTGCTTGTGTAATAATTCTGAGTATGTTTATTGATATGTTTAAATAATCTCAATGCCCTATATGATGGGAGTAAATTGGTTTTAATATTGCCTTGTAAAGTTTAATGTGTCAATAAGTTGTGATTGTAGGCCTAACAAATAGAAGAGCTTTTTCTATTTGTAATATATAATCATAACATCAGGGTAATATCTTCTTAAAATGATAACGTTATAAGCAGATTTATGTGCATTAACTTTGAATCTATCTTTTTTTTAATCATACTTCTAATAAGTTTTAGCTTATTTTAAATTAGCTTGATACTCGAGTAAGATAGTCATGAGGTGTTAACATTGTCATTAATAGATATTACAAATATGAAAATTGTATACAATACTTCTGCTCTTATTTTTCGTTATTAAGACATAAGTATCTTTATTCTAATAAGGACTTTGTTTTAAAACAGTGGCATTTTGGAATACCATGAAAGTTTTAGCATTTTACTTGTTAACGTATGAACAGTAAAAGCTTTGCCACTTGATACAAAGCATTCAATTTTGATCAAAAAATTCATTAACACATTTGCATGATTTTGCGGAATAATCCGCAAACAAAAACTGACAATTACCACCGGGAGCGACTAAATCTGCATACAGTAGTTTTTGTTTTTAGCTTATCAACAGTCGTTAAAGAGTCTGTGTGATAAACAAACAATAAATAAACTGGTCGCAAGTTCAAAATAAAAAAAATAAAAGTAATGCTGGTATCGGCAACGTTTAGCTGCGCACGTCGGATTTTTGAGTAAGTTTGCGGATTTAATGGGTTAAAATACAAAAAATCTATATACTAGTATATAATTTTTAATTTTTACTAGAGTAAACACTCCCACGTAGCTGGGAGCCTGCCCATACTTGCTTTTAGACTGATGTGAATAAATTAAGCTTTAACTGTTACTGCAAAAACTGACTGAAAACATTCAGCTCAACATTCAAATTAGAAAGACCGAATGTCATTGTACAAAAAAAAAAAAAAAAAAATGGAGGGCATTTTATTCATATTTGTGTGGGAATATTAAGAAAATCTAAATGCCATATCTCCGGAACAACGAGGCCGGTTTCATGCAAACTTCACATAAACCATCTACAGACCATTTCCAACGCACCCTGAAGTTTGGTTGAAATCGGTCGACCCGTTTCTGCAGTTAGGGGTGACATCAAAGTGTACACTTCTTTTTATATATATAGATTAAATTATATATTGTTACGAAAATAAAAATACAACACTGCATTGTGGTATTTTGGTATATGTCAAGTTGGCAGCACTGCCACATCGAATATCTTTACGTTACATTTGATTTAGCGGATATGGAAATAGAAGATGGTATAAAAGACTGTTTTACCTACATGTCAGTTAGTGATCGTTAAAGCGGAAATAAAAGTGTTGTATAGTGAATATTAAGTTGTTGTAAACTGTATAAAAAAGTTATTGTGTAGTAAATAAAAATATAACAGTAAAACAAGAAAATAAGAATGCAATTTTAACGCAATTTAAACGAACTCAAACGTTTTAAAAAGGTTAAAATGTAACAATACGTATATAAAATGGATTGTGGTTTGTTTGGACGCTTAAAACTTGAAAACGACTGGACCAAATTGAATACTTTCTTTTCCGATTTGGTTTATTTAGGTTTCGAGAAGGTTTAGGAAAAAGAAAATTCGAAAAATGCTTAACAGGTGGCGCTGAAGGCGGTTATTCCTTTAACTCTGCTTCTTTTAAAGGTATTTTAATTAGATATGGCATTTCGATTCGGTGCACACATTCTATGTTCTGCAGCAAATATGAATGGGATTGGACATGTGGACATGGCACCTTACATACAAAGTATTTCTTTGATTTTTCTTAATTACTATTAAAGTGGAAGTTTCTAAATTGGGTTCAATGGACTTCATGTTAATACAAATCATTAGCCAAAAAGTGGGCGGGATCGAGTAAGTAGTACCATAAAAACTAAATATTGATTCTTGTATATCATGAAAACGTTAAAAGCGTTAGTTTCAGAGTTTGGTATAAATAACTTGGCCGTCAATACAAATCATTAGTTTAAATGTAGTCGGAATTGTAGAATTGTATTGGGCGTGACATCGCCCATACGGTCGGTAACAGTAGAAGTTTCTAAATTTGGTTCAAACAACTTATTGCACGGAACACTTCATCAGTCTATAACTGGGCGTTATTGGATAATTGGAATTTTACATGCGGAATGAACAGTAACAGTTAAAGCTTCGGTATCTATTCACATCATCTAAAAAGCGGGAACTGCATATGTATGTATAAAAAAATAAGTTGTTCTAATGTTTATAATTTTATAACTCGAGCAGCACTTAGCCGATTTACAAAACAATACATACAATGAAAGGTTTCTTTAGTCTTCTATAAAAAAACTGGAAATATTTCATAAAATTTGAAATTTGGTCGATAATTTAAGTCGACTGGCTCATTACATAAATTGCCAAGACCAACGTGTGCGTTCGGTGGTATCTTTTAGGTAAAAACATCGCCGTCGTGAGCCAAAACGTAATTTTGCATTCCGCGACGACCACATGGGTAATTTTTGAATTTTGCTTTTAAATCTTACAAAGTGCAACTGTTGCATGACAGACCGTTCACCTCGCTTTGGTTTTATAAAACAAAATTTTTGTTGTAAGCTCTTATGCCAGGAGAAGAGAAATATAACTGCCACATCACAGACAATACTCATCTGATACATTCTAAGTTGGTTCCAAGTCTTGATACCCTACACTGCAATAGACTGTTGGTTTATGTCATTTCTTACGTCTGGCCAGTGTGGCTAAAATTTGTGGTATTTTTGGTACAAACATTTATACAAAAACTCAATTTCAATTAGAATCAATAGACTGCGTCTATAAGCTAAAATTTCGTTAAATATTTTGTATATTACAAACTACAATTTGAAATAGATTTTCTCTACTCGATTTAAAAATTAATTGTGAAACTGATCGACATACATAACTAAAAATAGTTATTAGGACTATAATTTTTAAGCGTTTAAAACAAAACCCCTGTTACTATGGCGAGTTTCCCAGACAAATCTTAAATCTCGAAATAATATAGTTCAGAATTGCAATTCCTTTAAGGATTAATTGTAGTTTTTCAGCAAGGCACCAATTGTATTTCCATTGAAGCACTTTTTCTACTGTCTGCGTTCTTTCGTCATATATTTGTTTTTAGCTTTCAGTTGTCAATCTTCAAAAAGTATTTTTGTCAGAGAAACATTATAAATGTTTTGTACGTTGAAAGCACTAATCGCTGTTCATTGGATATTCTATTTTGCCAAATAGTATCTGTGGCGTAAATACCTATCTCTTGGAGAAAGGATAACCAATTTATTTAAGTAAATACTGCTCCGTAAACGCCGTTAATTAAACACATTCTGTTGAAACTAACTGGTATGGGCTTTTCTTTAAACTACTGCTTTAATTGACTTGTTCCAGTGAAGAGAATTATTTGCTAAATTTTCGCGGCCTTGTAAGAGCTCTACACGTTTTTAAAATTATGCTAATAGCAGATTGTACTTTTTACAGGATATTTTTCTTATCTCTCCACTTACTGTCTACTTACCGACGGAGTTCATAGAATTCTTTAACTTAAACAAGCAATCTTTTGGTAGCTTTGTGATTGTTTATTCCTTTACAGATACTCGTTAGTGACTTATAGTTTGAGTCTTGATTAGTTTGATGTAACTGCTTAATTTTTTGAATTCATCTGCAAAGTTGACTTTAAGTTTTCAATGGAATGTAAGGTATAGATATTATATTAACTTCTTGGCTTGTAAATGTCCAAATACTATCATTAATATATTGATTCAAATAATGAAACGGATTTAATATCAAGGAAAGATATCCCATTCTTCGTCATGGATTTTAACACGGCAAAAAAAAAAAAAATCTTAGAAATCTACTTAAAGTTTTACGCTTTCTAAAACTCGGACTCTTTTTCGTAGGTCCTTCATAATGACTAGAATTGTTGCATTATCGCTCTCATCGCCCGAAAGTTTTCCACTTTACTTTCCAGTCAATTTCTAAGATTTTATATAAAATTGCTACATCTAATTGTTATTTGTAGTCAAAGATTCAATACACAAGCTTATTTAATCAGACGAACAGAATCCGGTATAAAATTTACCATAAAACTCTATAACAAAATAAAAATTTTAATGCAAAAACTATTTTTTTAAAGTAGCTGATAATTAGATAGCTACAACAATAGGTTAGGTTAAGCTGGTCGACCGATTTCCCCGAGTTCACTTGGAGGCTCTATGGCCCATTGAGCTGCCATTTAGAGGACAATCCCAGGCCGAAAAACTTAGACATGGGAGAATTCCAGGATTCTCATCTAAAACTGAAAGTCCAGTTCATGCGTTCCTCTTGTGAGTCATCCTTCTGACGAAGTTAATCATATTCGACAGTAACACTTCCCCCAGACAGTACAGAAGTAACATGCACCCAGGTGACTGAGTCTGAGCTTTCATAGAGCAGGGCAGTTACAGAGAAGGTGTTGTATCGATTCCAGTTTCTGCTTTTATTAACAGCTTCTACAGTAGCCATGACCATGTCGTTCCGGTAACTTTTCCCGTAAGAAGCCAGATCGACTCTTTTCCAAAGCGACAGAAAAGGCAACAGTTTCCGGATATTCTACAAGTGGTGATATTGATCCATCTGTGTTCCATTATGTGCAGCGCCCACCTGTCTGCCAAACTCAATAGCCACACCCAGGGATTAACAAAGATTCCAACTGGCTGTACGAATGGCCATATGTTAGAAAATGTGCTTACAATAACAGACATTTTTAAGAATAAATCAAAATAGAATTTGGCTCTGATGAATTATGATATAAGTGTATAAGCTGTTATATATAAATATTTTTAATGTTATTAAATGGCTTTGAACCCTTGTGAGCCGTTACTATTGGCTACTACTGTATCGTTAATATTTCATATCTTAAATACTAAAATTTCAATTAATAAAAAACACTTGTGTTGACTTTATTGCTTTTGTTTTTCCATTTTCTCTTCTTAAAAATGATAAATACGATTAAAACGTTTATGATCAAATTTGAGGTGAAGGAGGAGATGATCGAATGAACATTTTTTTTTTATATTTCAAAACCAATTTTATTGAATTGTTGCATATTATAATTCGTCTTCTTTTTAATTTTTTGTTTTACGAATAATAACAAGATTAATTTCAT
The DNA here is from genome assembly GCA_023159175.1 of Wohlfahrtia magnifica. Lineage (NCBI taxonomy): Eukaryota > Metazoa > Arthropoda > Insecta > Diptera > Sarcophagidae > Wohlfahrtia > Wohlfahrtia magnifica. Next base: position 938,278 of record JAKWBJ010000189.1, read on the forward strand.
TATCAATAAAAAAATAAAAAAAATTGTGTTTAAAAATGTCATCGAAATTTTTAACGCATTAAACTGGAGTGAGTGACACTTTCATGCTCACTTAATTAGAGAGAGGGAATCAAATAAAAAAAGTGTTAATAATTCAACCTTTTTTTATTGTTGTTGTCATTATTGTTAAAAGAACATCATTAGGATATGGATCATCATTGTCTACATCTAAGAGGACAAACCATCTAAAAAGCATAATACAATGTTGTAGCCGTTGTTATTTATTTGTTCTGCCATCTATTGTTTAATTCCATTTGAGGGAATACCTGTGGCAAAAGATAACATTTTTGTTGCACTTTTATTTCGATTGTCTCACTTTTGTTGTTGACACACGTCTTTTGCAATTGTTTTCTATTTAGTTTTGTCTGAGTTGCAATACTATTTTGTCACTCAGTCGTCCGACACTCACACACATTTTTTTATTCTTTTATTCAACAAGCGAGTTGTGGACCAATAATACCAAGTAAAAAAATAAAAAATAAATTTGATCGGTGTAAACAAACAGTAAAATTAGAGGTAAAATATCATCAGTGAGAGTAAAATTGAGTGATTTTGAAATGTTAATGAAAAATATTTTTCCATGTTGGCACAGGTGAGTACGAGTAAAAGCAAAATTTTTTCCGGTTAAAATATATTTTATTTCTTATTCTACAGATGCTCATACGCGACATTCATTTCTACCAATTTGCCAACAGAAAACGGTTGCAATTACAATTTGTAGCCTTAATCTACGCTCACATTTGCCCAATATTTGACGAAGAAAACGTAACCACTATTTTATAGAAACATTTTATGGAAACATTTCCTTACATTTCTCAAAAAATTATTTAAAAACAAATAAAAGTACCAAAAAATATTTAATATTTAAAAGAACAAATATTTCTATAAAATAGTGGTCACGTTTTTTTCCGTCAAATATTTGATAAATGTGACCGTAGCTTAATTCGTTTAACCGCACTTATTTATGTATTAAAATACAAATACATATGGGTTAAGTTGAACCAATAGCCCGCGAGTTGACAGATTAGCACACTACATACTATATAGATTGCTGGGCCATCCATTTAATTGCACTTTCTTAGCTTTAAGTGAACACTGAATCTATCGAAAAGTTCTATGTTATATTTGCCGAAAATACTGTTACTTTTTTCAGTACATGCGCTCCAAAAAGCTATGGTCATGATCTTCTTGAGCAACAGACACCTTAGTTCTCTTTTTTGTTAATTGGTATCTGGTGTGTTCTGTTAAGTTCATGTTTCGTCTACAGTTACAAAACGATGCAATAACTAGTTCGGATTGCTACCTCACACACTTTTGTTGTCCGATTATCAATTATCATTCTATGAATTTTATAGACTGAGAGAGCTTTTTTCTCCTGGATTTTGTGTTTACTGGGAAGCGGGAAATTAAGAAAAATTCTATGAAAATAATAATTTATATGTTTTCAAGGAAGGATATTTTTATTAAAAACGAAGTAGACACTTAAATACTACAAATGTCTGATATGTTTAGATATCTCCTATTTTTAAGACTGTACACTCATATATTGTCTTTGAAAATTTGCCGTTCGCGTGCAAATATGAAACTATACCATTTCATTACTTAAGTGCCATTTTTTACACCAAGTTGCTTACCTTTATATGAAGATTTATGGTTCTATTTACTCAGACGAAGAGAATTAGCGGTAAAAATCACCCTAAAGTAAGTGCAAGTTTTTACAAGCTAGTACAAAAAGCCTAATTTTAAAGCAGCTGATGAGAAACTTTCAAAATGTGCTCTTAAAGCTGCAGATAGCTTTCAACGTTTTCAGCCTTCTGAACAAATGTTCAAAATTTCTTACAAATTTAAAACATTACGTTTAAAAAATGGGCTGCACGGCAGGACTGGATAGAAAATATTTTTTTATTATCAAGTTCTATACTTCTTGTAATCGATCCTTTTACTTGAGATTATCTTATTGCATAAGATTATCTGTTTGATTAGCAAACAGCAGTATCATTAGGTTTCTTCGAATAAAATTTTCCACGTAATCAATCTAAAACATTTATATCTTTTACTAACATTTAAAACAAAAAAGAAACAAAATTGTTTTCAAAAAATTAACTTCCAATATAAATTTCTTCAAAAAATAAAGGGTGTCCAAAATAGAGGTATAATTTCAATTTTGCTGCCATTTTTTTTTCTCTAATTTTTATTCTAAATTCTTATTTTTTAGAAAAAGGCAAAAGTTTACAAGATGTATTTAGGAAATTTAGAACAAATTTCAGTAGAGAGAATGCTCCAACAAATCGTTCAACCGAGAATATGGTATAGCAGCTGTGAGCAGTAGTGTTGAAGAAGATCCAAAAACATTCATTCGTTATCGTTTGCAGCAAATAAACATCAAACGATCCACATTATTCAACATTTTGCATCGTGATCTCCATTTAAAGGCTTATAAGATCCAGCCGACCCAAGAATTAAAACCAGCTGACCACGCATTACGTCGGAAATTCGTTACTTGGGTCATCGAAAAACAAGAAGAAAATGAGAATTGTTTTAACAAAATAATCTTTACCGACGAAGCCATTTCCAGCTCAGTGGCAAGCAGAATTTCCGAGATTCCAAGAGATATCTTAGAGCTACCATTACGTCCACAAAAACTTATGGTATGTTGGGGTTTGTGGTCCGGATGAATCATCGGACCATATTTTTTTGAAAGCGATAATCGAAAAGCGATTACGGTCAATGGAAATCGCTACAGGGAGATAATCCGAAGCTTTTTGTAGTGGTTTCAACAGAATTGTGCCACTCGTCACACAGCAAGAGAAACAATGGATCTTTTGAAAGAAAAGCTCGAAAATCGTATATTTTTATGTTATTATAATTAGACAATATCAGTGCGGCTTTAGACCTAGTAAATCTACCACCGACCAGATATTCACACTACGCTAAATCGTGGAAAAGACTCACAAGAAGCAAATCAACACATACCACCTATTCGTTGATTACAAAGCCGCCTTCGATAGCCCAATACGTGCAAAAGGTGTTCGAAGACATGTCTGAGATTGGTATTCCTGCCAAAATGATAAGATTGTGTAGAATGACCCTAAATGACACGAGATCATTAGTTAAAATAGAAAAGGAACTTTCTGAATCATTCAATACTAAACGGGGTTTCAGGCAAGGCGACAGTTTATCGTGTGATCTTTTTAATATCCAGTTGGAAAAGATTTTACGTGATGCAGCAGTTAACACAACCGGCACGATTTACACCAAGAGAAATGTGTCCACAATCGGGAGAATTTTGCGCAAATTTCAGCGAACCACATCCATAGGAAATGTAGAAACATCTGTGCATGCTCGTCCAGTTCGTGTTGCGGAAAACATTGCTGTTGTTCGCGATAGTGTGGAAGAAGAGCTGTCACCTCGACTCGTCTTCGTGCCCGACAATTGAACATTGCACGAACACCACTGATGCGAATTTTGAATAAAGATTTGAATTTAGACGCTTACAAGGCTCAGTTGACTCAAGAGATGAAGTCAACTGACCATTTCAAGCGTTGTCGATACGCCGAATGGTTAATTTAACAGACGGAAGTGAATGGTGACTTTACAAAGAAAATCATCCTTAGCGATGAGGCACACTTTCACCTCAGTAGATTCGTTACCAAACAGAATTGGCACATTTGGGCAAATGAGAATTTACGAATGATTGTTGAAAAGCCTATGCATCCACAAAGAGAGACTGTTTGATGCGGCTAATGGGCTGGCTGCGTCATCGAGCCGTACTTCTTCGAAAATGAGGTCAGCCAAGCAGTTACCGTGAATAGTGTTCGCTATCGCGAGATAATAACGGACTTCTTGTGGCTAGAAATTGGACCTGGACGATATGTGATTCCAACAGGATTGTGCCACTTGCCGCACAACCGACGAAACAATGGTTCTTTTGCGCTATAAACTCAATGGCTGTGTTATCTCATATAATGGCGATGTTAATTTGGCGCCACGATCATGTGATATGACTCCGTAGGCCTTCTTTTTTTAGGGAAAAAGTGTACGTCAATAAGCCAAGAACAATTCAAGAGCTAAAGGATGAGATAATTCGGCGCATTAACGACATTGAACCTCAATCATGTCTCAAAGTCAAAAATATGGTCCGACGGATAGATGTATGCCACCGAAGCCATGGTGAACCAATATTTGGCCGATACTTTGTTTCACACATAATTGCCATAGATCCTTCTATCATAATAAAAAATATTAAGATAATTCTCTGCTATCCTTATCTTAATTATTATCTTAAATGCTATCTTATTTACAATTTTACCCTTTTTCCATATTTTGTCCCCTTCCGGTCAAAACCCAATCATTTATTCCTTCAGAAAAGATACTGTAGGTTCTGCTTTTTAGCTATATACAGTCTTCAAACAAACACACATACGTATATAGACAGTTAAATTTAATCAGTTAGATTTCTGTAATTTCCGCTTTTTGGCTGATGTGGATAGATAACGAAGCTTTAATAGTTGGCGTTCTCCACAAATACAAAATCCAATATATAGTATGACTGAAAACTGTCATGCTGTATTGACTATGAAGTCAATTAAACCAAATTCTGAAACTTCAGCTGTAACTGTTCCGAAGATATACTAAAATCAATATTTACTTTGTATGGGAGGTACCACGCCCATTTGTCTAATCCCGCCTACTTTTTGACTTATGATTTGCATTGTCTGTGAATCTATTTGGACCAGATTTAGAGAATCTTACTGTTACCATCTTGAAGGTAAAGACAAATAAATATACGCTTTGTATGGGCTTGGCACCGCCCAGTTGGAATTTCTGAAATGTATAAAGCCTATAGTTCTTTCCAGACATATAGAGAGATACTGTAAGAAATTCAAGAAATTCGGTTCAGCCGTTTAGCTGTCCATAAGGCACAAACAAACAAACAAACTAATAAGCAAGGCAACAGACATACAAGCACACATTAATTTTTTATATAAGATTAACATCGTGCGTTTTGGTTGGACCACCTTTAGTTACTTGATCACAACCTCTCATGGCTAATATCTACTTGATTAAAAGTGATTTCCAACAAAGAAAAATTTTGATAAAAAATTTATAAAAAAATCGTATATTTTTTGTTGTATAACCCAATGAGCCTAATCCATAATTATTCAATATCGTTTGAATACGTCAAATTTTTCAACCTTAGAATCATTCTAAAATCATTATTTAATGATCATTAATGATTTAAAGGTACTTCAACATCAATATTCTTGAATTCAAATAATGTCACCTGAGTTTGAGTTCAATACGTGCCACACACACACATAAATTCAATAGAAACGTGAAAAAATTGGATGAGTGTGGGTGAAAAATTGTTGAGTCAGTATGAGTATGAGTAAATGAGAGAATTTTCCAATGTGATCGATACACTTACCATCTACATATTAAATGTATCACATTATACGAATTCAAGTTGAAGTCAAACTTTGTTTCTTTCAACGCACGTCTGTATAGAAGCAAATAATTCGGGATAAAAGTTAAGAAAAAAAAAAAATCGAAAGTAACGAAAGTGGCTCTTGCTTGAGTGTTTAAATTTATTATATGACTTAAAAACTAGACTTAAGACATCTAAAGTAAAGGGTTTTTAGAATAAGAAACTCCATAAAGAATAAAAATATGATATTAAAAGAAAAATTCAAAAGACAAGAAATAAGCAAAAACATTCTTTTAAAATTGCTTGAAAAGTGAAACATAAAATAATGTCAGATCATTTAGAAAGCTCTTTAAATAGCGCAGAACGTCTTTCGCCAAATACTCTATTACAACAAACACCCATCACAAATGCCGACGGCTTAACATCGGAAATTCGCAATGCCAATTCTTATGAATCGGATAATGAAAGTGAGAAAAAAATTTTATTGGAATTGGGTGTTACCGCGAATCCTACCAATACTACCACTGAATTGCCGACTGTACCCTATACCAGTGACTACTTTTTAGAAGTGCAAAATCTAAATAATGCTTATGGCATAAGCACACATCATTCAAATTACCAAACAGATCCTACATTACTTTATAACAATCCCTACAGCGATGGAACCACAACTAGTGCTCAACAATTGTCATTGCCACCACCTCAATCCTTAAGTAGCCACTTACTAAATACAAGTTCATCATCACTGCTAGCATTAAATACAATTTCTTATCCCTCACATATACCACAAACCGTCTACACATGGTCAACTTCTTCACCGGTTACGAGTGCAATACCCAATAACGATATAAACGGCAAGTTGGCATCAGAAATCGTTCCACCGCCGGTTTGTATGACTTATCCAAATGAGCGAGAGCATGTTGTAATAAAGGAAACAAATCCATCCTGGAAAGAAAAAGCTTTACAAAGTGAAAAAGGTAAGAAAAAAATTGAGTTTATAAAAGAACTACAGTAACCATATACGGCATCGTTTTCGCGACATATAAGCCTTTAAAGCCTGACTATATTATATCGCAAAATACACTTTTTGGGACATTTTATATTCGATGTGATAGAAACAACTATGGGATGACAAAATGCACCACAGTTTATTTAATTATTGTAAAATAAGACAATTTACTTCAAGTATTAAAAAAACCAAAATTTAAATAATTAAATAAACAAAACTACTAAAAAACCTTTTTCAAGTACTCACTATGTCAACTATTCTAAGAGACAGTGACTATTTAGTAAATGCCTTATTATATCATATGTAGACGTTCTGCACTTTTCATTAAATGACAGAGCCAGTTCCCTTGCGAATGATCAGTGGAGTGTTTATGGCTCAGGCCACGTATTATTTTAAAATTTTTATTCTGAATTACCTGAGGTTTCTCTCTAAGGTGTGTTTCAAAATGATAAGGTCATCTTAATATTTTCTCAATTCATCGAAACGATAAAATGTTATGTATGGTCACCTTATTAAAAAGAATTCTACGTTCAAATAAGTGAATAATAAGCCGGTTTTACTTTTAAAGATCTATCGTTATATTATGTTCATTTAAATTTATGTAAATTTATGTAAATTTATGTAAATAAGTGCAAAATTCAATGCGCCAAAATGATAAGGTCAGTGATTAATAAGCAATTAATATAATCAAAAGGTATCACAATTGTTATTTTTTTTAATAATTTATAATTTTAATAATATCTGCGCGGTATGGGTCGCGGGAAATCTTTGTCACCTTATGAACAAGGACAAATTGTGGCACTTCATGACCAGGGGCTGAGTATGCGTGGAATGGCGTAAAAACTGGGACGGTCTTTGTGTGTTGTGCAAAATTATGGAAAATTGAAAAGCACGGGTCGTCCAAAGGTCCTGACTGCCTGTGAAACCCGGCTAATTTCACGAAAGGCCTCGAATTTCATTAAAAGTGCGGTAACAATAAAAGAGGGAATTGAGATTACAAGCTTCAATAAGCCCAGCCAAACCTTATTCGAAATGAAAAAAAATTACCTGTCTGACCAAGCAGCATAATATAAAGCGTAAGGAGTTTGCGAAAAACAACATGGCAACTAATTGACATCAGGTAAACATTTTTCTAAAAAGGTTATAAGATATTCCATACATTTTTGGGTTTGTAAGTAATTTTTTCTGATGAGAAAAAATTTAACCTGGATGGACCAGATACTTTCAATTGCTATTCGCGAGATTTAAGGAAGGAGCCCATGTTTTTTCCAAACGGCGTTTCGGCGATGGCAGTTTGATGGTTTGGGCTGGCTTTATCTCAATAGGTACCCTGGAAGTCTACTTTGCTTCCACTCGAATGGATAGCGTAGAATACCAGAGCATTCTGTCTGAACGTTTGCTGCCTTATTTGGCCCAAAATGCTGACAAAACTTTCACTTTTCAGCAAGATAACGCAGCAATTCATGTCAGCAAGTCGACCAGACAATGGTTTGAGGAGCACAATTTTAAAGTATTTGATTGGCAAGCACGTTCCCCCGACTTAAACACCATGGAAAATTTGTGGGGACTGCTTGTGCGTAATGTTTATGCAGACAACAAACAGTACCGTCTTTTTAAGACAATAGAAGGAAATGGGAACTACATAAATTAAAAATAATTGATTAATGCTTAGTTTAAATAAAAGTTTGGATAAATGAGTCACTGACTTTATTATAAATATAAATAAACATAATATAATAGTACCTTCTAAAAGCAAAACCGGCTTATTATGCACTTTTTTCAACGTAGAATTATTTTGAATAAGATGACCATACATAACATTTAATAGTTAAGATGAATTGAGCAAATATTAAGGTGACTTTATCATTTTGAAGCACACCTTATGTATATGTTCTGGAAGTTGTGCTACGGACATAATAGACCGAATACATAGTATGTTTAAGAGAAACATATTCTTGCAATTACGTTCTGGATGTTCTGCCTTCTCATAAATATATTTAAAGTGCTCTTTAAAAGATAATTTATATCTAAAATAACTCCTAAATATTTAACACTATCTTTAGTGGTATCAGAACTCCCCTAGAGTAAACATAACTTATAGGGTTAAGTTTCAGCGAACTATTATAAGGAAATATTATAGCCCGTGACTTACAATCCTTTATCCTTTATTTTCCACTTGTCAAAATATTTGTGGGTTAGCTTTAGACTATCCTCCATTCTTTTGATTATCGTATTCGACATCTTGCCACAGCAGATAAACGCACTACCATCCGCGTAAAAAGCCATTTGGTGATAGATACTAATCCTCGCGGCAGACCCGCAGCTATTTGTCGTATGGCACTGATACAAAAACTCTTTATAATTTTCAGTAGATATGCTGGAAAATTAAAAGTATTAAGTTTAAAGATTAGGCCGACATGCCAAGTCGAATCGAAGGCTTTTTCGATATCCAGAAAAATAACAACATTACTTTTACGATTCCATTTGTTACATTCGAGATAATTAACGGCTCTTCTCAATAGATGCATAGTAGAGTGCTCTTTCGAAATCCGATCTGTTGCAAGTTAATAATATTATTCCGATTAGAAAAATCCACAATTATTCTGCTGATTATCTTTTTAAACATCTTATCCAATAGTCTTATAGTTTTGATGGGCTTATAGTCCTTCCTCGACCTAGAAACTAGAATAATTATAGTTTTTAACAACAAACAAGAATTGAAAGGTTTACTCAAGGTCTCAAGCAAGTAATTGGGCATATTCTTATGAATAATAATATTAATCTATACATATAAAAGAGGACTTTAAAATGCGTTGTAATTGAAATGCGCCAACCGATTTTATTAGGCAAGCTCTTAAACGAAGTACGATTTTATTAAGTAAGCTCTGAAATCAATACCAAGATTTTTATGTATACGCGGTTTTTGTAGGTCCATGGGTTCACGAGTTATTAACGTTAGAGTGAACTTCTTTGTATTGCATAAGCTTTACTTAAAAGAGATATTTGTTAGAACATATAAAATTTGTGTTTATATGTCTGTATCTGTAAAACGGTAATTGTAAGTCTCTAAATTTGGCCCAAATAACTTTATGGCCAATACAAATCGTCAGTCGAAATATGGGCGAAATTGAATAAGTGGGTATGGCATCTCCCATACAAATTAAATATTGATTTCTTACATCTAGAGAAAGATTAGAATTGAAGGCTCTGAATTTGATCTAAATGACTTCTTAGATAGTACAAGCCATCAGTAACAGAGTGGGCAGAATCGGATATACATATTAAATAATGATTTCTGTATATCGTAAGATTGGTTAGAGTTGAAGTTTCTAAATCATCAACCCATCATTTAAAAAATATGGAATTTTGCATGTGTAGAAAACCGTAACAGTTAAAGCTTTCTTTATCTATCCACATCAGTGAAAAAGCAGGTACAACACAAAGGCTCCCAGCAATACGGGGGAGATTACTCTAGTGCCATATAAACCAGGGGCTTTATTATTTTTCAGCAACATCACTAACTATTTAACTTCAGCTAAATTGGTGAGTTCTATATTAGATTTGTCTAAAATTCTGTCGTTCAGATATTGAATATACTCTGAGGCACCCGAATCCATGGTCAAAGAATGTGTGGCATCGAATACTTCCGTCACGGCATTTAACTTCCCAGTACCTGTTTTCAAAACCTCACCATTTACATGAAGATCAGTAAATGATTCCTATTACCCTTCAGTATTCTGGCTAGTTTCCAAAACATTTTGGAAACCAGAGGCAAATTTCAATGAATTTTGACCAAGAATTAATTCTATCTGTATCTAAGTGGAAGTCAATTAGTATATTCAGTTGCCCCAGAATACTTTTCAATTGATTTCTAGTATTAATATCCCTACATCTTTGACATTTTCGTCTGTATGTATTCCTCTGACCTGTCAAAGGAATAAACCTGACCTGTCAGAAAAAATGCATTCTTTTGAATGCAACAAATTGAAAATGTACTAAACATATATTAACCACTGTATGTAATGAAATAACCTTTTTTCATTCGAATTTTTTGAGAAATTAGCTTTTGAATTAAATTGATTAACTTCCTCTTTCTTTACAGACTATAAAAAGACTGCCTGTGATCGTGAACGTACCCGTATGCGTGATATGAATCGTGCATTCGATCTATTACGTTCGAAATTGCCTATTTCTAAGCCAAATGGTAAAAAGTATTCCAAAATAGAAAGTTTGCGGTAAGTATTTCTGTGGCTTGGTGCTAAAACGGCCAATGTCAATCTTTTGCTGTTTTAAGTTAGTCGTTACATTAGGTTCCTTTTCTTACTTTCTTTTATTTTGTTAAAACGGCCAATGTCTAACTTCACTCAAAAGTAAATATTTTTAAATTGGCCCTTTTAGCATCAAGCTACAGATCTAATATATGATATTACCTGTTTTGTAAAAAAAATATGTTTTACAGCATAGCCATTAATTACATTAATCATTTACAACAAATCCTCAAAGAAAATGACGATCAAACGGATCAATCATTGGATAATTATACAAAAACAAACCAAAATGCTGTGGAATATTTAACAGAATTAAGCGTTAAACGACGAACGCATTCATATCGTTATGAAAATAACAAAAAATTATCCGCATACGTTGAAGCTCATAATAAAGTGGATAATTTAGATGAATCTCGTAGTACATGGAGTGATGGTTATATACCAAATAGTCAGGATAAATGGGAATAGAAAGAAAGAGAAAGAGAGAGAGAGAGAGAAGGAATAAATTATTTGGGTTAAAAGCAGATACAAAAAATAAATAAAATAATATACCAAAGAAAAAGAAATCTATGTCATCAAAGTAAATCTGATCAGAAAATAAAGAAAAATCCAATATATGTATGTATGTATTTTTGTATGTATTTATGTACTTCAGTTTATTGCCTACATCTACTTATAAAATTTGTGCGTATTTTTGTTAAAAAAAAAGTTGCGGTTATTGCAGTTTTAAAGGTGAAAACCTATGCCAACAACCTATTTTCTTAGTACTCCCCTTAGTGCTGGTCTCAAAAATTATGCAGAGCATGGTTAATTCACGAAAGGTTTTAGCAAATACTACGCATAATATGTTTCTATAATGCTTTTACAAGATCAGCACGTAAACAAAATGACAAAACCAATATATCTCCGATATTTGGAATATGTTGATAAAGAATCTACAAACAAACTATTATCCAGATGAAAATGTGACAGTGGACGAACAGATATTTCCATATTTTCACAAGCCTCATATTTAATTTTTTCTTCTGCTCTTAACATGTTCTGTCTAACTACCCATGGATCTTGTGGTGTCTATTCTGAGAATTCCCACGGATATAAATTCTTGCCTGATAACTGAGCACTGTCCTTCAGGGTGTACACTTAATTTTAGTGGATTGAAAATAAATTGCGAAGAGAAACTATTGTGGAGTTGCATTGCAACCAACCTTGTCAATAGTGTAAGTGAGGTTTAAATAACCCTTAAGCCCTGAGCATGAATGTTATAGTTATTTACGTGACCACAGGATTTTTATAAAAAGCGGGATTTAAGTGAATAAAACGAATTTCGAAAAATAATTTTCCTAACCATAGAGTGCAGTTCTAAATTACTTCTTGGATGTTAATGTTCTTTATGACTTTAAATTAGAGTCCCGCTTTGATGCACACAGTAGGATACCAGATTCTGGAGGGATATATATATTAAAGTACCTTTAAAAAAGGAGTACATTCTTAAGTATTTTCGATTTCTGCAATAAGGCTTGTGGCATTGGCAAATGCTTTGTATTAAAGCTCTGTGATAAGATCGTTGTACTGTTAAGTCTAAAGCTAGGATCTTACTCTATTCTCGCACTTCTATTGTCGCATTATAACACAATAAATATTGTCGCATTTTCGACAATTTTGTTGCCGTACGATTATCTATAGAACCATCACCATTGCCGTACCAAACATTGGTAACATACATCGCGACAATAATGTAATCCCAGTTTTATAAAGAAAAGTTATTACGCAAAACCCAGTAAACCCGTAAAAACCCGTAAAACTCATGTTTATACCACCTTGATCAAAAAGTTCCCGGAATAACCCATTGTTCCGATTTGAGTTTTTTTTTATGTTAAGTTGGTACATCTGCATATTCCCACTAAATCCTAGCGTCATAGCGTCATGGATTTAAATTTGCAACAACGAACTTGTATTAAATTTTGCGTAAAAAACGGATTTAATAGTGCGCGAACGTTGGAAATGTTGGAAAAGTGTTTCGGCAACGATTCTCTAAAGAAAAAGGTCGCCTAACAGTGGCACGAGCGGTTCAAAAGTGGTCGTGAGTCAGTCGAAGATGATTACCGCAGTGGCAGACCATCGACGTCAAGAACCGACGAAAACATTGATAACGTTAACCAACAGAGATATAGTGGAGGAATTGAACATTGCCTACGGATCCATCCAAAGCATTTTGGTTAATGATTTGGATTTTCGTCGTGTAGCAGCAAAGTTGGTGCCAAAAGATCTCAATTTCATGCAAAAAAGAGATCGCGTTGAGATTCGATCCCACATTCATCAAAAGGATCATTACTGGAGTCGAGACGTGGGTTCATGAGTACGACACGTAATTCAAACATCAGGCAAGTTAATGGCAATGCTCACGGTTTTTATGGATTACAACGGTAATAGTGCATCATGAGTTTTTGACAGAAGGCCAGACAGTAAACAAAGAGTATTATTTGGGCGTTATGACACCTTCGCGAAGCAATTCGTCGAAAGGGACAAGAATTGTCGGCAGAAAACTCGTGGATTTTGCACCATGATAACGCACCCTTTCACAGTGCCACCATTATTCGAAATTTTTTGATGAAAAATTCAACAAATACTATCCAACAGCCACCGAATTCACCTGATTTGGCTCCATGTGACTTCTTGCTGTTCAACTGAGGTAAAAAACCATTAAGGAGGTCGCGTTTCGGCAGCCGAGAGGAAATAATGGAAAAATTGCAGGAAGCATACAGAATACCGAATATAAAAAATGCTTCGAGGTTCAAGCGCAGTGTTGCAGTCGGGATTATAATACTTTGAAAGGGACAATTATCGATTTAGATGAATAAACTTGTACTTTTAATTTTCTGAATAAGTTCTTCGAACTTTTTGATCAAGGTGGTATTCTACCGAGTAGGACCAAATTTACGTATGTATTATAATTAAAGCCTCATAAACATTATAATTATAATGTTATAAACATTATAATTAAAGCCTCACACCCTTATAAGCATTATAATTAAAGGAGTACGCCAACTTCTATATATTTATTTAAATAAAAAGCTGAGTAGATATAATTTTTGACTTCTTCGAGGTTTGAACCCCAGTCTTAACATTCAACAAGTCAAGGTGTTTGTGGCTTAAACCACAACATAAATCATTCAATTAGTTATTAAAATTAAATAAAATTATATAATTTCAATAAAATTTCATAAATTAAATAAATCACAAATTGGAAAAACATTAAAAATTCTAACTATTCTGTTAATTTTTAATTATTATTATAGTTCGTAATTGCGATATCAATTGTTCATTAAACCACAATATTATTTGTTTTTTTTTTCTTAATACGATTTTAACTAAAAAAAATTAAATAAAATGTTTTTTTTAATTCTCTTCTGCATTCTAAATTTCTATTGTACTTTTGACAACGCGTCGATAAGCGCTCCAGTGGCGCAATTGGTTAGCGCACGGTACTTATAATCAGTAACTTGTGAGCAATGCCGGGGTTGTGAGTTCGAGCCTCACCTGGAGCAGCACAACAATTCTTTTTATAATCACATCGGGGCAAAGTAAAGAAAAAAGAATTAAAAGTAATGTGGTAATGTTTGAGAATTAGAATAAATATGAATAAAAGAAAAAAAATATATACACAATGTATATACAAAAAAAAGTACATATGTATAGAATATAAATGCGAACAAATAAAATGATTCATCATTTTGTAGTAAATCATAGAAGAATTAAGTTCCACAGCAAACAGAAAGTTATATTTTGAATAGTAAGAAAAAATTAAAATTCTTGATATACGAGGACAGCTCCATAATTAAGTGATTTTTTGAATAGAACTTCACTATATAATCTTCGGGAAAAAACGTTTTATTTCTAAATATCTTCAATCAACGAAAACAGAAAATATTATAGTTGCATGAGGAGTTAAGGGTTAAACTAGATCAAAATATGATTTCATTTCTGGTTCTACTTGATTAAAACAATGTACGATGAGCCGCAATCCAGGACAGGAAATTCAGTTTATCAAGTGAAAATTGATTATGGTGAAACGTATCACATGAAACTATCCGAAATCGGATACAAAAACACAAATATTCCTTCACAGTGGTCTCGCTTATTTTTGCAAAATATTGAAAAAAGATTCATATTTTCCACAGAATATATTTCGCTTACTCTAGATTATGTCATAATGTTTCTGTTTCTCTACGACCGAAGAAGTGTTTCATGATATTTCAAAAAACAAATTGATAGCCAGCGTTCAAAAATTCGGTTTTATTGACCCAGAAAATACGAATACATATATTACCAAAATAATGATTTCAAGCAAAAATCTCATTTACCATATACTTTATTAATTCGATTTTTCATACTTTTTCAGCACGGACTGTCATGCTGTACAGTGCTGAGAACAAATCAGCGAACTTGCTATCTGATTTGTTTTTATAACAATAGAAATACCCCAATCTTTTGAGACTCGTGTTTCCAAAATGTTTTTATATTATTTTATTTTGTATATCATTGCACGTTTGACCAATTTTTTACTGGTCAACGTTGTGTGACGTCTTGTACATTCGATAAATACATATATTTCATAAACAACTCGAATTCCAAAAAATTTAAATAATTTGACAGCATAAAAACGGTTAAAGACCTATTTTTGTTGTTGATGTTGTAACGTGTGGGTCTATTTTAAAAGGTATAACGCCTTGCAGTCCTTAAGAGGTACGGTAATGGAATGTGTGCAAAAAATAAATTTCTTTGTTTGTTCTTCATTCACTCGTAAGCAACAGAACCGATTTTAATAAAATTTGGAACAAATGGATCTGGCTTACGAAATTGTTATGGCGTATGCTTATTTTCAAAATTGGACCTGTGAGAGATTTAAATCAGAGAAAAATTGGCCAAATTAGGTCATATGAGAAACAATTTTGTTTATTCAGTTTGTTTATGAGTCAATCACGAGCAAGCAACTAAATCGATTTTGTTGAAATTTTAAATCCAGCAATAAGCTGTTTTTTTCAAAGTTGGACCTTGTGAACATTAAATTCGGGGGAAAGCGATCAAAATAAATGACTTTTCCTCAAAAGATATGTTTTTTTTTTTCTTCTTAAGCCAAGTTGTTTCTTTGCTAATATTTCGATTGCGTCAATGGTTTAGGTTTAAAATTAACGCTTCAGGTTTAGTTAGATAGAAAGTTGATCTCAGCCAGATTGAACTTCGGTATATACTTATTCTATTGTATATATAGAAAAAATGAAATAAATTAAAATCATTTATTATTTTTGTAAGACTTTTTATTTTATTTAAATATTCGTTGTTAAAAAATAAACAAGTAAATTTCATTTTTTTTTTGATTTTTTATATAATTTCAATAAAAAATTATACATAAGCTTATATTTAATAATTATTTTTAGAATACATGCAAACACATACATGTACACTATTTTGTGTTAATTAATGTATTTAATATTTTAAATATATTTTTTTGTTATTAATATTCATATCTTATATTAACTAAACTATTAACATTTACTTGTATGTATGTATGTGTATCCTAAAATTTTATTGTGTATAGTGGTATTGTTAATACATACATATGTGTTTTTAATTATATTTTTTAAATTATTAATTAAAATTCAATTTAATTGCATAATTTATTTAAATAATAATGATTTTTTACTAAGTGAGTATTCAAAATATTTATGATGATATGTAAATGCATAAACTTAAATATAGAAAATTCTATTAATTTTAAAATTAATATTTTTTAAATAAAAAAAAAATCATATAAAAAATAGAATTTGTAATTTAAATATTTGGCAAAACATTTTTCATTAACTAATTTAAATGTATGCATTGTAGAATAAAAAATATTTTTAATGTTTTCATACAAAAGGTTTTTTCAGGATTATAATACATATGTATGTAATGTGAGCGTCAAAATATAGTATACACCATATAGGCTTTACGCAATATGTGCTATAACACCATCAATTTCCATCGGATTTTAAAAACGAATCGTCATTTTATTTATAAATAAACAAGCTAAACTACTTTAATAAATCCAAAAATAGCATGGGAAAACGTCTCCAAACTTGGAAAATTTGAAATTAATTGGATAAAAATGAATATACACATATTCCTTAAGTTTACTTAAGTAAAGTAAAGATATGACTGTTTCCCTTCTTTCGGTTAATATTAAGCTAAGTTATTAGGTTATATGTAAGTGCATGAAGTTACGAAAACTGGTCTTTTACCCGTAACTCAAGATTTTGGATATGTTTCTAAAACTGATTCTCGTTTTATTCGATAGAATCTATTAGAAAAATCGTATCACTTCCCACGTACTTGTACGTCATTCTTTTTTATGGCATAGCTTTTCTCTTGTATACTTTTTTTTGACGCGTAGAAAATAAAATACCTTTCACTTTGGTTGTATAACTTTAGTTGTTTTACGAACTTTGTTATTGTTTATTAAAAATTTTGTAAAGCTTTAAATAGATTTTTAAGAAAGTATAAAATGCTTAAATTCATGGCACCTTAGACTGAAACAAAGACTAAATAATATAGAATAAGCTTGTACATTTTATTTTGACGCTCCCATTATACGCTGCGTATCATAACTATAGATGAATATACTCTTTAGTTAATACTCTATAAAAAAAATGAAGCCTATAAACTTATCATATGCGATTAAGTAATCAAAAACCCATATGATATAACAAACATAGTTTATTTATTCTTTATGATTTGGCTTTATTTGTCATATTTAATCATAGTGCTATTTCACAACTATGGACGCACTTTTTCTAAATTAACTAAATAATCCTATATAACAAACAAACAAACTAGTAATGGGTAAGGCCTCCTTTTTTTAATAATTCAGAAATTCTTTGAGATCAAATACTGTTTGGTATTGGCGATCTTCCTTATAAACACGGCGAACCAATAATCCCCAAATGTTCTAGACTGGGTTTCTAAGAAGAAAACATGCAGATAAGTTCATAGTTATAATGTTGTCTTGTTGGACAATCAGTCCTTCATTGTAGTTACTCTCCAAAAATGGCACTAGTTTTTGTTCCACGATATCGACATAATTCATATAATTCATCTGACAACTGAGAAATGTCAAATCAAGCATACCGTCACACACTGCGTTGGCCCATGGACAAAAATCAAAATTATTTGTAACTCCAAATCAAACAATATTGGTATCAATCGACAGGTAATTGAATTAATAATAATTGCAAAAATAAAATATTTAGGTGAAAAATTGAATTTTGGCTATGCTGTGACGCTTCAAAGTTGATACATTTAAAAAAATCATGAATCAATTCGTTTTAGGCTTTCTGAAACAAATAATTATCAAAAATCTGTGTTTTGATTAAACTAAGCGAAGTAAAGTTTTTTATTATTAATAATATAAGAAAATATAAAATTTGATATATAATTTAGTTATTTTAATATATAATATTATCAAATGAAAAACTTCAGAAATTGACAAAATTCGATGACAAACAAAAAAAAATAAATAAAAACAAATCCTATAAAAATAATTACCGTTTTATTTTTTAACCTAAAAGTACGGTTTCTATATAATTAAGAACCGCAAATAACTTCTCCCACTTCGTCCTACAAATATTTTTTATTTATTTTTTAATGCTTAAAGTGAATAATTTGCATGAAATATAAAACATATGTTGACAAGTTTTTTTTTTGTTTTCATTAACAGAAAAGGTCTTAAAAGTAAATATTATCTAGTATAAAAATATTATCTAGTACAAAATATAAATCTCCTTAGTTTATTTTTGATTAATTTTGTCTTACACATATAAAAATTACATACAAAATTATATATTTAAAAAAAAAAAAAAACTTAAAAATGAAACCAAAAAATTCATGATAATATTTACATTTTATTAATTAGTAATGAAAACTCCGGAAATGTGAAATACTTTTTAGAAAAAAGCATTAAAAAATGATTGAAAAAAATAAAAAAGTCGTTATATATGGGGCTTAAGAAAATCGTCCTAAATACTTGGTTTTTAGCAAAACTCCTTCTACTTTTGTCCATTGCTTGTATGGGCTCAACGCACTGTGCGTCACTGCAAACCGCCACGGAAATTTCGTTTATAGAAATATCGTGGTTCCTTTCGTAAGCCTCTTCAATAACAATTGAAACCATCTGGACTATAAAGATTGACTTTTTTATCATCTGAAAAAATTACCTAAATGAGAAGAAATAAATAACACGGTGCGACAAAAAAAAAATACCTGGCTAATGATACTATTTTTCTGATAGGCGCTGCCGAGCGGAACAATGATCTGTTTTTTCAAATTTTCGAAACAGCTCCAAAATCTCGAGTTACGGGTAAAAAATCGGTTTTACGGATCTTTATTACTTAGCCGTAAGTCTAATTTTATTCATAACTTAATACAATTTCATAATATATTCATTAGTAGTAGGGTTCGGTACGGTACCAATAATAGTGCGCAAAAACACATCTAAACTTGAAAAATGTGTTTGCTTCAGAAATATACCCAGATTCTTCAAGGCTCCTCAAGTGACATATATATCATTTAAAAGGTCTGTTTATCTTTGCTAAAAATCCGAAAAGAAACAACGAAACAAAAATCCGAAAAGAATCGGGTAATATTTACAAGAATATTAGCCTATTAGTGCATGAAGGTCTGAAAATCTGGTTCTTTATCAGTAACTCGAGATTTTTGAGGTTTTTTGAAAACCTACTCGACAGCGCCTTTCAGAAAAGTAGTGTTATTTCCCCGGTATTTCAACTTTGTTCATTTTTGTCGCATTGTGTA
Source organism: Wohlfahrtia magnifica (assembly GCA_023159175.1). Lineage (NCBI taxonomy): Eukaryota > Metazoa > Arthropoda > Insecta > Diptera > Sarcophagidae > Wohlfahrtia > Wohlfahrtia magnifica. Next base: position 957,866 of record JAKWBJ010000189.1, read on the forward strand.
ATTAAAGCCGAATTGCCGAATTTGCCTGGTTATGGTTTCGGACTCTTTTAGGACTCTTTTAGTATTTATTGTAGATTTGGACTCTCTCCAGCTGCACTCCTGAGTAATCTAGCTTTTAAAAATAATAAATTATTTGGCTGACCCTTTATATAAAACAACTCGAATTTATCCCAACTGATAAATTTAAATTAAACAATAAGGAACAGATTTAATAAGTTTAAGTCAAAGCGATTTTATTAGGTCCCTCTATATACAGTATATAGAAAAGTCTTGATCAAAATCACTTCTTTCGCATTTTGATAGTCAACATGCTTATAAGTTATCTTAGTGGCATTCAGTATTCTCATATTTCAGACATTAAATTCGTACAATTGTTTTAAAACAAAGGTTAGAAATGTATGTCGCTGCACAACCAACTATTTTGGCTGCCATTTTCGAAATAGTCCATTGAAACTAGAACATTTCTATTCTTCCTTACTGTTTAATTACTTTCTTTTTACAAGCTTATATAGCTGTGCTTTATAAATTTGACTATTCTTTCATTCTTCTTTATTTCGACTTAACTGAGAAGATATACACTATGCTCTCGATTTATCCTGTTAGAGTATTTGTACTACAAAGATCTATCTCGACAAAAAACTAACTTTAGTTTGTTATCTTATATTACGACCCTGGAAAGCTATATACTATAAATGGGAATTAAATTTTCTTTTTTTCCGATCCTATTCGTTTTTTGTTTTTATAAAGAAAATGCTAAGACGACCTTTGATGTATCCCTATTATATTTAGTGATGTATGATAACAAATATGATTCTTTATGGGAAGGGCAACGCCCACTCTTCCAATGAAGTTAATTGTTAATCTTAAGACGCAACTTGATAATGGCATAGCATGTGAGAAGTTTGAAGACTCTATCCTTTAGGTTCCCAAGATATACCGTAAAACTACTAGTTTCGTAGGAATGGAATGAACCAAAAATTCTCCTTTTATTCTCCCTTTAGCCCCTCAAAGTGCATCATTTGAAAATGTACTTTTAAACATCACATTTTAGTGGATGATTAATGTTAACAAACAAAAAACTTTGTTTTAAGAAGAAAATATGCCTATCATTTCCCTAGACTCTATTATACTTTCGTTATGTGTGCTCCAATTTTCAACAAGATCGATTATGTTTGATTGACTCATAAACAAAATTATTTCTTATATGACCTAATTTGGCTACTTTTCCCCCGATTTTACGTTACTGTGTTTCAAATTCCATCAAAATCGGAATGTTAGCAATCAAAAAGATTGATTTTCTTATTTTCCCGTTTTCTCCTGATTTTAACATCTCCTGGGTCCAATATAAAAAATGTGCACGTTCATTACCTAGATTTATATGTGTTTCAAATTTCAACAAAATTTGCAATGTTAAACTTACAAAAAACATTTTAATTTGGCGCTAAAGAGTATTCTAAGCTCGTGTGACCTAATTTGGTCCACTTTCCCACGATTTTAACCTCTCACAGATCCAATTTTGAAAAAAGGCATAGCATAAACACTTTCATTACCTAAATCTATGTGTGTTCCAAATTTCATCAAAATTGGTTCAATCGTTTACGTTATTAAATGACAAATAAACTTAAAAAGAAATTTATAATACCATATATCGGGCGGACCATAAATTAAAAAAGTTTAAATTTTAAAGTGCAATAAAACAAAATCGGTTTGAAATTATGCCAAATTTATTTTTATGTACAATTTTTCCGGTTAGAAATGAAATATTATACCATTAATATGGCTGCTGCGAATGGCCTCACAGTACCCCATTCGATCGGACCAATTTATGAAAACTTCTTCGGGTGTGTGGGGTCGTATCTCGGCAATGGAATCACGAATTTTTGCCTTCAAACGCTCAATTGTCTCTAGTTTGTTGGCATAACATTTGTCTTTAACGGCGCCCCACAGAAAATAGTCCAACGGTGTCAAATCGCAGCTTCTTGGTGGCCAACTGACATCACCATTTTGGCTAAATTAACGGCCATCAAACGTTTGACGCAATTAATCGATTGTGGCATGAGATGTGTGGCAAGTTGCACCGTCCTACCATATGTTCTCCATTGACCGTAATGGTTGCGCCGTCGTCATTTTCAAATAAATACGGACCAGTGATGCCTCCGCTCCACAAGCCGTACCAAACAGTTACTCGTAATAGGTGCTTTGGTTCTGTAAGACCACGTTTGGGTTTTCTGAGCTTTAAATACGGCCATTTTGGTTATTAACGTACCCACCAAAATGAAAATGAGCTTCATGCGAAACGATAATTTCAAATGATGCCAAATTTCCAATAAATCCCAAGGTTGCTCAAGCGTCGTAAATCGATTCATTTCGTTCAGTGGAGATAATATACTGAGTTTTGTGACAGAATAGAATGACATAAGTATTGGCAGATTCGAAATAACCGCTGGTTAAAATTTAAGCCGATAGCCCACCTGAAACTTATACATTTTATATATATGGATGGTTCAAGTATTTACATAACTTAGTTCACAATACAGCAATATCCACAATATCTTCCAACGTTCTCATTATTACAGAATTCTTTCAAAGTTATTATGCAGTGCTTGGCGTAATGGTTAAAGTGCTCGCCTACAATACAAAATAGTAGACCAGGTTCAAATCTCAGCGAGGACAAGAAAAAAACATATCGAAAGGGGTTTATACACAACGCCAGCTATTCGAGAAAATAGAAAATGGTAGGATTTTCCTTATGGTAGGTAAGCAGCAGCAGCAGGAAGGCTCCGTACAAAACCACTACATCAAATATACAGAGAGGGGCGTTGTTTCTGGGCAACGGCAACACAAATGTCCTAGACACATTGCTACAGTAGATCGATCTCTTCTGCTTTGAGTTGAAAATGATTATAAAGAAGGCTGAAACAAGAAAGATAATGATTTGTGGAAACCATCATCTGCTCTCAACAGGAGTATAGAAAGAAATCTGTGTCAGGCACAATACATTGTTTTTGAAAACTTTAGCTAACCTTTCTCTTACTGTGTGGTACAGTTTTTCGACAATGACATCAATAATTAGTCGGCGTTTAGTATATTCTTTTATGCTACGCTCATATAGGGAGTTTGTTTTAGATGTTCGCAACTTTTAGTTGGTAACACTGATTTATTTGACAACCGATTTCAAAGTTGACAGTTGCTTTTTGTTTCGTTTGGTTTGACATTTCATTATGGAAATTTCACTAGATAGAGCAATCATTGCAAATTATTGAAATTTTTTAACAAAATAGTGATTCTGTTCTTCAAAATTATTGAGCGCCCATTTTATGGTGTACAGAGCGTCTAATTCAAATATTGTTATTTAATAGCCAACTAGATCAAGTATTTAACTCCATTGGATTATTTTCTTTGGGGTCACTTGTCTACATCGATAAATCACAGACAATTGAACACCTGAAATCAACATTCGACGAGTTATTGGCGAAATACGGCCACATATGCTGCGAAAAGTTTGTGAAAATTGGTGTTCCAGATTGCGCCTGGTACGTGCCAGTCGAGGCAGCAACATGCCGAAATCAAATTTAAACACTAATGTCATAAAATTTTATATGCAATAAAGCCCATTTAATTGATATTAAAAATACATTTCCTAGTTTTATTATGATTAAAAAAAAAATCTTCGGCGAAATGTCTTACTACTCGCATATCAAATGTGCAACGAATGATTTTGCAAAATTGTGTTTTATTGTTTGTTTTACGATTGGTCCACTGTAAAATGGAAAGTAGAATTAATTAAATTTATTATCAAATATTATTGAAAACAATAAAAGCGAGATTCACTTTATGAAAGAAATATCTTTTTATATGAGATTTCCATAGGATTTTGCAATAGACCTAATGGTCCCCATAAAACTGTTATATGTATTGAAGAGATTTTAGTAAAAAAAAATATTTGTTATATCACAATTAATAATTATCTCGTAATTACATTAATTAGTTAATGAAAATTTTTGTTTATTTTAAAAAATTTTTTTTTTTCTTATAAATATAAAATTATTGTTTTGTATTTACAACCATATTAATTGGTTTTGTTTTTGTTTTTACTATAATTGTATATGTATGAGTATTTTTATAATTAAATTATTTTATTTTCTTTATTTATTAATTACCTAACATCTAATTTTATTTTTAACTATTAACTAGAAAAAATATATATTAATTTTATCAGAAATATATACAAAAGAAAAGTTGATAACTGAATATCACATAAATTAAAGGAATTATTTTTGTTTTGATTTTATTTTCTTGTTTTGTTTTTTTAACAGTACTGCGCAGAAAAATAGCAAGAAACCTATATTTACACAGTTTATATCGAAAGAATGTTTTAAACTATGGTAAACACGAAAGTAGTCAAATCTTTTCATACAAGTGTGCAAATCGGAAAATACAAGCAAGGAGGCTATAATCGGTCAATACCAATTTTATAATACCCTTCTCCTACATCTATCTTCTGGAATAATACATTTGTTATATGAAAGCATGAACGAAAGTTACGACAGTGATTCAGGGTTACACACAGTCTATTAGAGCTAAGTCCATACATTTTTAAGTCAAAATGTTCTCCAGACCTGTACTGTATCAAAATAGTTGTTATAGACTTATCTAACACAAATTTAGTCTGTATTCGTTTCTTATTGGATACCTATCCAAGTAATTATTCACTCTTTTCGATTCTAAGATAAACATTAGTATAGTAGTTAGCGGCAATATTTCCGATTAGTTCAGATATTTTATTCTAAATATAAATCTCATCTTTTCATTTGTCATTTGTGGTAGGGCACTTGAAAAGTAATGAAACAAATATAGGATGAACAGGATAAAATAGTTGTAGGGAAAGAGGTCAAATTGATTTTAGCTTTATTTTAAAGTAAATTGACACTATTATGTATGGACCTGTACTAATTTAAATGTACGCAACACCTTTGCTAGAAACGTTTTAAAATAATTATTTGCACTAATCGCGACTTATGGCCTAGAGCTCGTCGAAAGTAGTTGGCTTCTTAGTGTGGAACGGCGAGTAGTCAATTAATAATTCTTTACATTTTCTTGCGTACGGCTGGTTTCGCAGCGTATAATTGGGCTTACATCTTGGATATATCAATGCTGTCAAGCGCTGGCCAAACAATGTGGCTTAACAAAGATCTATTTCTATATATATCGATATATGGTAAATTGATATTATCATTTATAGTCTATACTTAATTGAATAAAACCAGAGCAGGAACTAGTCGGACATTAAGAGAGAAGAGATGGTATTTAGGGATAAGTGCGACAAAGCTGAAAGAGTTCTTTAGGATTTTGGCAAAGGCATTGACGAGATTGGCAGATAAGACTTGAAAAGAAGATAGTATTCTAAAACCACCTGCAGGGTTTTCAGATTCTTTTAGCATAGTACACGATCTGGGTAGGCAGGGTTTTTAACCCTGCTGGAACTTGGTAGACTTAGACTAACAGTTTCTAATTGACCTTGCCTAAGATAGGCGACTCTTCTTACCTAATCTAATAACAGTACTTCTTCGTAACAATGCACTGTCATAAGATAATTTTTTTATAGTCTTTTTTTACATTTGTTGCTATTGGCTTGGATTTCCCCTTTCAGTAAACCTGATCATTTAATTAACAAATTATTTTGTAATGTTGGAGAACTAGCTTCAATAACTTTTTTTTGTCATGATGCTTCGATATGTGGCTTGTTACTTTTGTCGAGCACAGTACTACACGATTATAAAATTACTATAACTACAATTCATATTAAAAATTATTTTATTTTTTACTTTTTAAAATTTTGTATTTAAAAATAAATAAAGCATCAAGCATTTGTTTTAGTTCATACTCATAAATATTATTCTTTTTTATTAATATTATATAAATAAATAATATATTGGATAATGAGCCTCTGTTATCCACCTAAAACATCCAATTATCAAATTTGCCGCGACGTGTTGGTTTCCTTTACAAATTTCATTCCAAAATGCATGCGCCAGAAGCAAGTTTTTTGAAATGTAAAAAAATTAAATAAAAGCAGAAAAATATATAATAGGAATATATTAATATACATATGTATAAATAAGATTAATTATATAGTTTTAGTTAGAGTATGTGTTTAAATTTAAATATTTTTTTTAATAAAAGTAAGCACATATTAAATAGTTTAAACAGATTTTAAACATATAAAAAATATGTAAATACATATGTTCATACATGACATATGTACAAACAGATAAACATGGTTCTAGGTTTATTATATAAAATGTATATGTAACTCTTCCATAGTTTCTAGTCTAAATTAAAAAATTTGTACTCTTAAGTGAAAAATATTGCGTCCTTAATATAACTTCCTCCGCCAACGACGTCATTATAATTATAGTCTAAGGTTTAGCTTAGGTTATATCAATCGATTCACTTTTTAATCGAATAAAGTATACATTTTTATTTTCCTCGAATCCACCAATCAGGGGATGCTGTCTATTGGTAAAATAGGTAGTGGGAAGAAGGAGAGAGAGACATTTGATTTAAATTTTTTTATATCGTAAGTGACAGGAAGTAATACTTTGGCTGGAAGATTGTTGCACAAACGAACCTTGCGGCTAAATAAAGATAGGACTGGAAGTAAGAAGGAAAAAGTCGTAAAGTAATGTAAGAAATAGAGGGGCATAAAGAACAGTGCCTTGCAGTACCCCTGAATTAATCATGATTTCATTGGATGAGATCCCATCTATAACCTCTCTTGTAGTGTAAACTCTGAAAAGGCTCGATAAAAGTCGAGAGTAGTGATTACCGATACTCGTACCAAAGCAATAAATACTGTGTGCCAAACTAACACCTTGTTCTCACCATATCCATGAATAGAATTTTCCACTTCTCGACGAGCAACGCTAGTAGGTTACCGATCTCTCAATAAATTATCAGACTCTATTTGTACACTTTGCTCTCAATAAAATTGCAGAGTTCCAAGCAAACTGTTTTTGGCTGGTAGCTTTCAGCCTTATTCTTTTTACGGATTTGCGTTACATTTGCAATTCTCCAGCAGGAAGGAAAATACCGATTCGATATGATGCACTAAAAAGTGTAAGCGACAAAGAGCACTGCTTTAGGACAAGCGCTGTTATATCATCCTGCCCCGAAGACTTGTTTTCGTTGTGGTTTACAAGAACCCTTTTAACAGCACTGGTTGAAAGAATATAATAGGCATTGTCCCGATGCTAAATAATAATAATTTAGCTAAAAGGTTTACCTTTTCAACCGGGTTTGTAAATTCTTTGTCATTCTTTATAAGGTTGGAATCGAACTGAAGTTATTCCTTAGCCTTTTAACAAATAACGAGAACCTTTTACTTCCACTAGGAGAAGAAGGAACCTTATCACTTTATCAGATATCTAAGAAATTGATTGTGTAGCATTCGAAATAGTATAATATAAATACATATGCATTCCTAACATTTCCTTGGATATTTAAATTATTAAAGTAGTTTTAATAAGATTATATAAGTAGCTGTTTAATTTTTAGATTGAGCACTTCATATTATTAAAGTTTATTAAATTATGAAAAATGACTTTTAGCTTGGCTCTGATTTTTGTTTAAAGAAAATTAAATAAAAACCTAAGAGAGATTTTTGCATTTATATGTATGTTTAGTGACTCCAAAGATTTAGTTTACTGACCACAGAGTGGTCTCCAGGTCAACGAACTATATCACGAACAAGTTCCAACAGCTTCGCAAAAATATTGTGTATACGTACTCGTATATATGGATAAAACATCGTTTTTAATGAACTTTCCAAAGCCCATTTATAAGGTCGTCCAAATTACCCATATGATTGAATATAAATATTTTCCGCAGTTGTCAAAATTTGTTTACATTTTTCGATGTTTTGTTTATATTTGTGTGTCTTTGCTTATATTTTTAGTATGCTTTATCGTTTTTACTCTGGTGAAGAACATTTGTGATATCTTTTAGTTTTAATTAATTGTTCTATAAGAGTTTCATTATTATCTAAAACGTTTGTAAAAGCCTCTTTTACCGATTTGGGCATATTTTTTGAGGCACCAGATACATAAATAAAAGCTTGTTTTTCTAATATTAATGTCTTTAAAAGCTGCGCATTTTCCTCTATTAAATACTCGACATAGACTTTTTTATCTTGGTCTCTAGAAAACACACAAAAGAGATGTACAAATATCTCACGTTTCGTAAGAGTAATCGAGCCACCCGTATGGTTCAATGCTTCGCCCTGTCCCATGTGCATGGAAGAGTTGATACATAGTGCACAAAATCCTTTTTTTACTTTTACTTTTTCATTTGTAAAATCTTTAAATAAAAATCCTAATAATTTACCTATCATATGTATGTTTATTTATTTATAATATTTATCTTCGTTTGAATAAAAATCGCAATAATTTAAATATTATATTGTGTTTGTTTATTTATTTATAATATTTTTCTTTTATTTATTTATAATGTTTTTGTTCGTTTTGTTGACAGCTGTTTTTGACAATTAAGGAAGAAAGATAGCAACAAAATGCCTGTTGTTTTTTGTGTTGTTTTATTGTTGTAGAGCTTGGACGACCTTATAATTGGATCATGGAACTTTCGCTTATTATGTGACATTTACGTGCCCTAAATCAAAATGCATGTAAATTAATACTCAGTATTAAGCTGGGATCACACGATTGACTCAAATACACCAATCTGATACAAAATTTTATTGTGACAACTTAGCGCACAATAATAAAATTGTTCCAATTAAAAATTCTCTATTCACACGGTTATCTTATTTTATACAAAATTAATTGTCTCAAGATGGCGTGAAACGATGTATTGACAATAATTGTTCCGACGCTGTCACACGATTGTTCTAGTTTACGACAGCTTTGTAAGCCAGCTGTTATGGGAAAATAAATTTTTTTTTTGTGTCATCTTTATTTACATATATTGAGGTCATTTAGTGAACGAATAAAAAAAAGAAATACAAAAAAAGAAAAGAAGTGTGTGGGTCAAGGATTGGATCACAAGAAGGGCACTTGATCAAGCAAAAATTTCAATAAATCTAAAAAAATTAATTCACTAAAGTATTTATTTATTTAAATTGGAATATAATTACAAATTATATATAATTCTCTAACGTAAAGATGATTTATTCTCTAAAAAATAAAAATTGCATCGGTTTTTGATTATCAGGAGTCCGCTTGATAAAAAAAAAGTAAAAATAATGAAAAAAAGAAATGGTGGAAGTTTGTGATGCAATTTGCATATAAATAATTTAAAAAATGCATATTTTAAGTGATGACAATTATAAATACCGTATAAACACGTGTTTTTCCTGAAAAAAATCAATTAAAAAATAAAAATCGGTGATTATTGTCTTCTTCAATTGCCACACAAGAATACAATAAATATTGGTGTATTTTTGGAATTTTCATTGGTGCATGATTGGGGTAAATAAGCGCAATAATATTGTGTGTTGCCGTATGAGCCAATAAATTGTATAATCACACGATTGGCATATAAAAAACACTAATTATTGGTGCGCTACGACAATCGTGTGATACTACCTTTACAGTACGAATATTATTGTATTATTTTGTGTAATAGAAAATTATTTAGAAAAAGACCTAAAAATTCGACTACCCAAATATTAAAAAACTATTTTAGAGACTTTCTATTTATTTCAGTTTTAGAATCAAAACTTAATTTTTACAGCTAATATACATTTTTTTGGGGTATTCCTTCGCAGAATAGTGATAGAATAGAAGCGCATGTAGTTCTTGTAGCCTATGTGTCTATCTAGATCTATTTTACAACCGCCTTATGCATTTTGTTTAATAATCGCTCGTGTAATAAAAATCGCAAATTGCATAAAATTGTCAACATCGGTTTGAAATCACAAAACAAATGTGCTTGAGTAAAAAATCGCCTGAAATTGAGCATTTTTGAATCACAGGCTTTTAGTAAAGTGATGTTGAAGAGAACTTGTATAATTTCATTAAAATTATTTTCAATATAAATAAAAGATTTAAAACCGATTTCAATTAAAAACAAACAATTTTTTATTAATCTGAAAAAAAATTACTTTTACGTTTTCACATTTGTGTACATAGTTTTCTTGCCAACTGACCACGGCTGTTTTTGTTTCTAATCTTTGAAAAGTTATGCTTTACAATGAAATATATTTTCATTTTTCGATCATAACTTCAAAAGTATACAAAACGTACGATCTATAGCATTTCGACATTTTGCAATTTTGAACTCGTGAGTACTTAAACGATCCTTCGCTTTAAAGTAGCATGTTTATACGGCATCTCTAACACTGTTTCAATTACTTATAAGAATTACCCTGATTACATGGCATATTTATAATTTGCTTCGATAGCTATTCATCTTTTTTCAATTCTTTTGTTATTTGACTTTAAATTGTGTTTTCAAAATGGAAAAAACACCCGATAACAAATTAGATATCGCATTGATTTCTTAAAGTACGACTATTTTGAGGCAAATATTTGGCGAAAAAAGCGTAACCAGTTTTTATAGAAAAAATATTTAATGTAATAATAAACTAGAACATACCCCAAATTTGAATTTTGCAATAAACATATTAAATAAAATATTAAAAATTTTATATGAAAATATTAATTGTTTTCATTCATTAGTTTATTTATAATTATGAAGTATGTAGCTAATGTTTATGTATGTATTTATGAATGTAGTAAATTTATTTTAATTTTTAACATGATTAATTTTAATTTTTTTAATATTACAGGGAATGTTTACCAAATTTAAATTTTTTAAAACAAACGTATTTTTTTAATTTGATAAAATAAAAAGTGATTTAAAATCCTTTAATATAAACATGCAAATGTTTTGCTTTTCCTTTTTTCATAACAATATTTAAAATGTGATAAAACGAAAAATTACAAAATAAGAAAAATCATTACGCAGAAGAGCAAACTAATACACAACGACAATATAGTTAAAATATAATTTTACATTAAGCACGAAAACAACACATCTTAGTTTCAAATATAAGACAGTATAAAATTATAAAAGAACAAATACAATACATTCTTAAATAATACATTTAAAAATTTTAAACTATTTATGTATAAACAATTAAATACATTTATATGTGGCATTAAATATATAAAAGAAGGTATGTATAAATATTATTGTAGTATTTGGATAAAGTATTGTGTAAGCGTTAAGAAATTAGTTTTACAAGGTTTCTTTATTTTCTCGCAAATGAGTATGTAATAAAAAAAACGTTTGATCCTTTTCAAATCAATAAAAATGAAAAACAAAGTATTCTAAGTTCAAATCAAATAGGATTTTTTTAATAATACAACATCAGTAACTCTTTCCTCCTTCTCACAACAACACGCAATTACATGAGTAAAGATCGAACCTTAAACAAAACATATTAACTTAATAATATAAACGTTTCATTTGACAAATCGATTAACTCCACTTTTTAAGTTGTATTAGTATAAGTTAGATGCCATAAACTATATTATATTCAAACAAATTTCTCTGATCGTAAGTATTAACTCTATCAAAATGGCAAAAATACTTATAACTTTTATACCAGTTTAATATAAGTTCATAATTTTTTTTTTTGGTTTTATAAATTTAATCGATTTGGCATTTGAAGCATTCATATATAAAACCTGTTTTTTACGATATTTATACAAAATTTCAGCAAATACCAAAGGAGTTTTAATACTTTGTATTGTTTTAACTATAAAAATACATTTTGAAAAGTATTCTAATTTAAAAAATATATCAATTATCTACTTGTTGTGCAACTTTAATTTTCGAATTTGCTCGACTTGTACTATTCGAAAATGTTCACTTTACAGTAAATGGTACGCTTAGAGACAATTATTTGATAAATTCCAACTGAAAATGGAATACAACTCTAACTTATACGCCGGTGATTCAAAGTCTGTTTTGGAGCTTATTGATCGCTCTCTGAAAATGCCTATCATGATCAATAATGATGTAGAATATCCAACTCAATTGATTTATTGAAACATCATCGCATCCACTATGTTATAGATACTACAACTTAAAATTATTGGCTAAATAAAATTATATTTCATAATTCTTCGTTTATTATCACTAACTTTATTTCTTCTGGCATCACAATAATTTTCTGCATGATAGGGATCATCCATTAATAAGTGGATACTGTTTTTTTTTATGAAATTTTGGAAAGATTAAGCAACTATTTATTTAATAACTGGCCCTATTTGTATTATATTTTCAAATACTTTGTTTTAATTAGTATAATACCATATCAAATGAATTTGTATAAGTTTGTTAAGTTTATTTAAGTTTATTATACCCAGAATACAAAACAGCTTTTTAACACTTTTATTATTATTTAGTAACAAAAAAATTTTGATTTTTTATATAAAATAGTTCATTTAAGAATTATAATTCAAATTAAAAAAAGAAAACAATGAAAAACAGTCATCATTCTTGACCCTTAGTTAGGCATCAAGTGATATCGGCTGCGTCAAAAGTTTTTTGATGGACTCATTTTTTTTTGTGATGAAATTTATGTTTTAATTCTTAATTCGCTTTATTAAGGTTTAAAAACAATTATCCCGTTTTATACATGTATACGGATTAGAATGAAATAGAACAGAATTCCATTCGAAATAAAATATTCGAAAATCTAATGCAAAACATCGAAAGATTTCATATTGAATAAAATTGTTTTGATTTAAAATAAAGAACGTGGAAAATATTTAAATTCTATCTTAATCGTAATTATAATAAATTGAGTTATTTACTAATATTTTTTCCCAATTTCTTAAAGAAAATCAAAATTTTGGGAATACAATACGTCATACAAATGAAAATATAAAATGAGGCCACCTATTATGAGTTGTATTCTACAAACGATGTTCGTTGGCTATCGAATGTAAAATTTGTATTATAAGTTAGTATCAGTGTCGAAAATTTCGTTGTGAATCGAATTTTTCAACGAACACAATTTTAAATACTTATAAATATTTTTTTTTGTTTTGGTGAACCTAATACCACTAATTGAATTATTTTCGTTAATTTTATGTTTTTTTAGTTTTTTTCTTCAACGAATGTGCGCTATAATACCAAATGACAATTCGTTTAATCAGTTATTTCGACTTTAGTCGAAAATCGAATTTAGTTCATAATAGGCAGCTGAATTTGCCTCACTATGTAAAAAGATCAGGATGAAAAAAATTATGGTAATGTGTTATAAATGAAAGTGTTTTCTGATCGTAAAACAGGCAAATCTTTATATTTGATTATTTTAGCGTAATTTAATTAAGGTTTTTTACCATAAATATTAAAAATATTTTCTAACGAGAGTGAAAGTTTATAGCGCTGGCGAATATAGAAATTATAAAGTCCTTAAATAACGAAGACATATCGCATATTAAATTATAAGCAGTCACAACTAAAAATTCGCAAATGTTTAGAAAAGGCGAACAATTATTTTTAAAGACATAGTTTAACATAGATACTGATATAACGGTAAGGAAGACAGTGAAGAAAATGAGATTTCCGCGGTCGTTAGAGATTTGACCTGCAAACTGGTTTACGAAAAAAAAAGATTTTGATCAATTTTAAAAGCACGTACAAATGAATTTTTATTCACGTTTTTAGTTATTTTTTAATAAAAAAAATATACATAAAATAATAAAAAATATATAAAAAAGAAGTTAGTACATTTGGACTGAATAAACTACGCTTTTCGATTCTTATATCGAATCCCTGTTTTGTGGTGTACATAAACACACATAAACAAACAGAAAAAATGGACAGTATTTAAGAAAAGAATTGACGCAGACAATTGTTAAAACAAAACACATATCGCTCTTTTACTTCAATAGTGTCAAAACTCAAAACCAAAATTTTTCAGGAGTCGTTTTAAGTTTCAGTTGCCTATTTTTTAGTATTGATATAGTAATAAACACTTTGCTCATGTGCTCAAAATTTTGTACGAATCAAAAACAATTTTGTACACAATATAGATCATAATATTGCGCATATTTTTGACAGTTATGACAGTATTGAAGTAAATGAGAGCGATATATATTTTAAAATTTATATTTTTACCTTTAAATGTTTAGAAATATTCACCTCTATTCTGCGTTTTGATTCGAATCGAAAATTTTTCCGTTTGGCAAATTTGGTATTCTGGGTTTCGATTCCGTTCAGTTTCATCCGATTGTATGTATTCTGCAGACCGATTGTAGCTACGTTTTTCTAAGTTGTTAAAGTTGTGACGGAGATTCTTTTCATTTTGGTTTTTTTTAGTCCAAAATTTATTATATGGCTAAAACTGTTTATTATACTATTTATTTTTATTAAATACGACACGTAAATATACAAAATGTGAAAAATTTTAATAAAAATTATAATTTACGCTTGTTCATTGGCATGAAAAATACAAACTAAAATTGAGTGTTTTGTGTATGCACTACATTTTAAATTTGTATTAAAATTTGCTTATTTTTCTGTCTCTATTTCATACGTTCCTATGAATTTGTAAACATTATTGTATATTTCTTTTTCTTTCGATCGAAACGTAATTGAATGCGGAGGCGTAATCGAAACGCAGAATAGGTTTAATTATAAATTGTTTTCATTTTTTGAAATAAAAATATGTTAAAGTTATTTTTAAGTTCAGCTTAAGCTAAGTCCACGAGTTTACTTTAGTATGTGTTTGCGAGTTGCACTCGCCAAACTCCTTGCGATTGCGAACTTCAGAACACCTAATATGCATCGCATATTTTAGTTGAAATGCGATTGTAAAGATTTGAGCGATACGGTCGAAGTTCTTTCTTAATTACATTTAAATTACAAAAGAAAATGTAATATTTTTTTTATTGTATTACCAGCTATGCGTGTTTGAGATAAGTTAATCGACAGAAAAGAAAATGTGTTCCTTACGCTCGTTAACATCCTTTTAAGTCTGTTTTGGTAAAAGTTTGTAATGCATACACATTATTTATTTTACATTAAAATTTAAAAAAGGTTTGAACTTAGAAACTACTACATTGATTTCTACAAAACTTTGAAATTTTCTTTGTAGACCGTGAGTAGTGTCTCTATATAGTTTGTGTTTATCTGATAGTTGGAACGATTAAAACAAATACAATTAACTCAACTGATTTACACAAAACTTTGTACATATCCTCTATATACCGGTAGTAGTATTTTTCGTATAATTCTCTTCTGTAGGACAGTTTAAGTAAGTGAAAAATTAACAAACTTTGTATCTTCTTCATTCACAGTTAAATTCTATAATTATACATATCAAGCACTGTACGTACATGCCATATGTATAATATTTTACAAAATAGAACAATTTAATTGTAGATCAAAAAGAGAACAATTTGAAAATTATTCAGTTAACGTGCAGTCTATTTCCGATAAATAAGGTAAATTTAATAATTGAATTGATAAATTTAACTTTGAACTGCCAGAAGGTTTTTTTTGTCTCAGTAGATATAAAATACGATAAAACCAATAATATTACGCTTAAAACTACATCAACACTTTTCTAAAAATGTAATTCTCTACCTATGGCTTAAAATATTAAAAATATTAAATTTTACTTATTATTTTTAAAGCATCTGCTTTAATACCAGAAGCTTCCAAAACAGTTTATTTACAATCACACGTGTTATGCAGTTCAGAGTCGAGTGTAATTTACAACTTTTATTACATAACAATGTACTATGTACAAAATTCACCATTTTATTCTAAATTCATCATTTTGACTTAAAAATTATTAGTTTCGAATTTCGACAGGAATGTACAAACCCTAAACTAATTCGTTGTTGAAAATAAATACAATTTTTTAATTAAATGTCAAATCCAAAAAAAGTAAAATATATAAGCAAAAATATTTAATGAAATACTAGCCAACTTTTTACACTGACCCATGAGAGTAACAAATTTGAAACAGCTTTGTCAAAAGATCTTGTAAAACTAATTTATATTATATTTAGTTAAAGTATTAAGAAATAGATATAAAATATTAAGAGGTCTTTATGTACATATGTTTCGTATATCAAAATATTATTTTGTGGTTTATAAATAAGAGACAGATTTAGATTAAATCAGAAAAAAGAAAACATGGGATATAAACTTTGTTTAGGTTTAGGTATATTTTTTAATATTAAAAAACAACACTGGCTTTAACTTAACACTTTTTTCTTTTTGTAATAGAAAAATATAATTAGAAAATAATAATGCACACATAGAGATAATAAAGTAAAATAAATCAAAAATAACTACTTCGGTATGTATGTATGTGTATGTATGTATATATAAAATACTAAATTTAGTTTTTTTCTAAACACATAAAATTAGAAAATAAAGAATTAAAATTTTTTTTCGGTTTTTTAAACTTGTGTAACGCACTGTGCATATTTATCCAGTTCAGCACGTAATATTTTATTGCGATCGGTTTCTTCGCGCAAAGTGCGTACAAGTTCATCAATTGTACGCTGTTGAGCATGGACTAACATTTCCAATTTATCTACACGGGATTCTAATTCAGCAATTTTATGTGAACCGCCACCAACACCACTGCTACCACCATTATGTAGAGCATTAGCGTTATTACTGCTAATGGTTGTTGTATTGGTCGTTTTGGCAACTAAGTTTTGTGAGTTGATGGAGCTATTAAGAGCAACAGCATCAGCTGGTGAGGCAGAGTTTGTGATTGTTGAAGAGGAAGCAGCAGTAGTTGCTGTATTTGTTGATTTCAAAATATTACGTGTTGCGCTCATTGAAGGTGAGGCACTACGATTACGTATTGACAGACTATTGGGTCGTGGTGCTCTTACATCATCTACTACTGGCGCAGAGCAGTTATTGTTGGTGGTGTTGTTCAGGGAGGTATTATTTGCAGACGCCACAACATCGTTCGCAATTTTAGCACTTAAGCTTTTAGTCATGGCTTCTGTTAGAGTCTTAGCTGTGGTGGTATTGTTAGTGCTTGTGCTGCTACTACTACTGCTACTTTCCACTATCATTGATTGTTGCATCAGGCTTGTAGACGAAACCGATGATGATTGCACTTTTGTTGAGGAGGTGGAAGAGGAAGAGGTGGTAGAATTTGTGGCTTGCATTGAACTTGTTACATGTGAGTTGCTACTAGTAGAAGTAGTATTATTTGCTAATTTAACTTCATCGCTAAACAATTTTGAATTTCTTTCCGTTGCCGCAGTAGATGAAGTCGTACCGTCTGACACACTTGGCGAAGTTTTCTTTTTCACTTGCGATGCTTTCAATTCTTCCATCCAAGGTGCCTTCTTTCTTTCCCATTCTCTAGGTTTAGGTTTGGCTAACTGCTCTTCACCAGTTGAGTTATCATCTGATTTTAATTGATCATCACCGCTTTGTGTAGTGTCACTGCTATTGCCATTAATGTACAAGGAATTGTTATTACTTTCGCCTATGACATTGATGGCTGCAGAAGGTGGTCTACGTTTAGGCGCTTTAACGCGTCCAGCGCGCATATCAGTAAGTATTGAACCGCGTTCAACGCGATCAAAATCTGTATCTTCAACGGCAATTGTAGCAGCCCTTCTCATGACCACACCTCCACCACTACCAGAATCGGCTACATAACTTGGCGATAATTTACTACTGCCTATGCCATCAGCATAATCGTGTGAAGCGGCGGTGGCTAATTTGTTTTCGACATTTTTGACTTTTTGTTTAATGCCCGATAAAATGTTGCCTTAAAGAAAAATAAAAAAGTAATAATTTCAAAACATCGATATTTACACGATTTTCAATTCAAATACAGAATTTTGTTAACAATTTTAATTTCATTACTGACCTGTTATGCTCGTCACTGTGGTTGTTTTCTTAGCAGGCACATTAGGCTTTTTATTAAGTACTGGTGGCGGTGTAGTTTTTGTTTTTTCATCCATACTTTCGGTACTTTTGCGTAACTCACTGGAGTTGATGTTGCTGGAGTTACTACCGCCTAGTAAAGTCGATGAGGTAGACGAAGTTGCAGTTGTTATGTTACTACTAATCGACGATGTTATACTTTTACTTTCCTGTTGCATGTGCAGTTGTTGTTTTTTATAAGCCAAACGTGATGCAACATCAGAGGCATTTGTTGTTAAATCTAAGTTTTTATTTTCCAACGATTTACGTTGAGCGGCTACATTGCCCGATGGCAAACCAGTTTCCGATAAAATATCATTTAGTGAATCTCTAGAACCGAAACTATCTTTACGATTCGAACTTTGGGTAGATGAAGAGCTGCCGGATTTCTTTATTAACGATTTAACATTAGATGTTGTGGTATTGTTGCTGGCGGCGACAGTGGCGGTGGTTTGATTTGATAATTTGGCAGTTGTCCTATGGGATTGTTGAGGTTGTGACTGTTGTTGTAAATCATTTAATGGCGAAACTAGAAAATTATTAAACACAAGATAAATTAGTAAACAAATTAAAACAGAAAAATATATTTGTTAACCACAAACTTTTGTTTTACTGGATTTATTTAAAGCATTTGGTTTATAATATTGGGTTTTTTCTTAAATGCAAAACTTTTTAAAGGGAAATTTTATTGTTAATATTTTATTGTTTTCAAAAGAATAACAGGCAATATAACTTTTGTAATACAATATATAACTTTATTAATTTAACAATTATTGAATAAAAATAAATTTGGGGAATTGAAAAGTATAACAGCCAGCTAAGACAAACACTATATTATTAAACATTTTGATTTCAACTATAAACAAATAAAATATTTTCTTTTTTAAAACAAGCAAAGGGTTCTTATCAATAAATTCTCCTAATCTCCCTGCCTATAATTTTAATTTGTTGTTTCTTTTTTCCTTTACTTTATTAAAATTTTATCGAACTACTCGTATCCATATTTTGTTTATTTTGATATTGTTTTCTCTTTAGATATACAAAAAAAAAAAAAAAAAGCTTAAGTAGAAAAGAAAAAATACCTTAAAAGTAAAGCGTGAGTATTTAGTTTTATAAATCATTGTCAGTCATTGAATATTCTTGTTTCTATGAATCACGTTTTTTTTTTTTTTTTGATAATCAACAAAATTACTGAACAGGTTTCTTTAGAATTACTACAGATGTATATATAAAAATTTGTTTCTTTTTAGAAAAGTACTTAATAAGAGATATCGAAAGAAAGTAATATGAATTGAAAAGTGGAAGATGAAAATAACATTTAAAACAACCCACTTGAAAACTTCAGTTACTTGAAAAGTGTTTCTTTTTTGTGTAGAATAATGAAATTTCTTACGTTAAAATTAATTTTTACAATTTATGTGTACAGTTAAGTTCGAAGAAACTCACACCGTTTTTATTTATCTTTAGTTTTTATGAAAACCCGCTAAAAATAAGCAGAAATAAACAAAAATTCGCTTCATAGGACAAAATAATTAAAACGCGGCTATTCATTTCACACACATATAAATCGGAAAAAAGTCAACAAATAAATTTACTACATTGGGAAGTCCTGAAAATTCAAACTCAAAATTCAATACACACTTTCTTCTTACTTCTACTGATGTATTTTGCAGCCCTCGTTTCATAGAATATTTTAATATTTTCATCTAAATAAACCAGTTTTCATTTTTCCGAAAATTCAGCTTCTGTTACAAGGGAGTGGCAGTCTCATCAAATTAAGGCATATTTGACCACATATAGCAGCCCATTGTGACACCACACATGAAGCGATGCCTCTGTACTGACCAGATTATCCAATATTAATAATCAACCAAAGCATAAAAGCACAATCGCTCAAATCAAGTCGAAAACCAGTCGAAAGTCTAATGAACCTGGCTATTAATCTAATATCAATGATCGATAGCTGCGATAAGTTATCGAGAAAGAGCGAGTCAAGTGTGAGAAATCTACGCCGAGCCAGAGACGGACACTGGCAAATGAAGTGAGCCATATTCTCCCTTTCGTCAATCGATCTACAACCTCGACAGATATCGATTCAATTTCAACAATTGATTGATACGCCTACTATCCAATCTAGACCAGTTGAGTCTAGCAATGAAGCAAGATTCCTTCTCTGCCAAGTATCTGTCAGAATCCAATAAATACTTCTGCCTAATAGACAGCGGTACCCCACTCTCGTGGGTAGATGACTGTCCGGAAGGAGAGTGCCCGCCTTAACAAGCTCATCAGAAACACAATTACCCGGAATGCCACTGTGACCAGGGACTCAAATGTGATGGACACAAAACTGCTATGATGGTAGCCCAAGGGAATCGCTACAATCCTTAACCAGCCTAGAGCTGAAAGTCACACTCGGAAGAGATCTCATCACCGCCATTAATTCGGCCTGAAACACACTACAGTAGTCCGCAAGACGGAGAAACACCCAGAGGTTGAGCATTTCGGAAAATAATCAGCTTAAGCGTAAAATAATTGCTATAATTTTCTCTTTTCAGTTAACCGAATTCGGCTGTATATTGTTGCTTAAAACACAAAACGTAACTATAGAAAGTCCAAAGTCTGTTTATAGTACGAGGACAGTTTTAGATTTTCCTAAATGTATTTCAGCACAGTACCTTTCATTGCAGTACTGCTTTCGTATCTATTACTTAATTATTATACAATTTTGAGTAAGTTACGTCATCGTTCTGAAACTGTTACTGAATGATAAAAATGTGAATTTTGGTTTGGAGAATTCGATCATGTAGCGCCACAAAAGACAGCAGAATCTCAGAGTCTATTTATTTGTGTATTGGAACAATTTAAGTACATATCTGATTGTTTTGTCAAGTTACTACTTGTTCAGAGAAATAATAATCTGGATGGGTGTTAAAAAAATTATCGCATGTTTGTAATAAGTACCTTTTTTTGTTCCTGAGCTTTCTTTAAGCTTAAAATAATTTGACAAGATAAGCTCTTTCTTCATTTGAAATAATACTTTACTTTTACTGAATCTGCTAAACTTGATTTCAGTTGATTTTAAAAATTATTACAAAAATTTGGAAGTCTTATCTCATGCACTTGAACGAGAAGGAAATATATTTCAATTTGCAAATATTGTGCGTACAAAGGGTGGTATTTGGAAACACTTTCATGCTACTTAAGACTACAGTTAATGACATTTGTAATATATTTTGTATAATCAGTTCAAACTTTTATCTAAGATTGTAACATGACAGTTACATATTAAATCAAAAACTATATTATGGTGTAGAATGTTAAATAGTCGTATTTGACCACCAATGAATTTCTTAATTATAATTTCAATAGCATTTCATATTTTTATTTAATTTTCGAAACGCAATACAAAAACAAAACTAAAACCAAAACAAAAACTTGAATAAAATTCAAAAAACGTTTAAAAATGCAATATTATGAGTAACAAATTAATGAATCACGTTTGATGTCGTTTGATGTATAGGAAGAAATTTACGAAAAAAAAAAAAAAAACTAAAAGCTTTAAGCACTTATGATTTAAGTTTTGGAATGAATATTTGAAATTCTAATTTTAAGTGATGACAACAATAGTTGAAACTCGCAATGATATTGAAAATTTTAAACAAAACCTGTAGATATAAATTTTTTTTAAATATTCGTTTTTTATATAAATAATGTGTAAAGATTTACAAAAACAGAAGCCGATGAAAACAAACAACTTAAACAACAAATTAATGTAAACAAAAAACTTAACACTGTGCTATGGCACAGTGGGCAAAAAGCTTGAAGAAATAGTTACGTTACATAAATTTAAAGTAGTAGAGGGCTTTCTTGCTCAAACAGTATTTGCATTATAAGAAGACCCATATTTTTATATTTAAATTCAATATAAATCGAGTTTATTTAAATCTTCTTCCTTGCTGATTCATTTGTATTAAGATTAGTATACTTAGTAGGAAGATCGAACGATTACTATTCGACCAGTTTAAACCGGTTTTTTGATTTTGCTGAAGCTGATATTTTTTAAATAACCATTTAAAACGAATAACCAGTTAATTTAAATAAGTATAACTTTTATGATTTTATTTTTTTTATTGCAAATATGCTCATAATTTAAGTATTTTTTTTAATTATTTATTTTTCTACAGAAATCTGAAATCATCTGAAATGTGGATATATCTCCTAAAATACTAAGCTGTAAAGGATCTTCGACACCAGGGCTTATTAACAATCTTAAATATGTCCATAAGATTGACGTAATTATATATATTATATAATTATTTATCAAGTAGTTCCAAGGCGCCGGCAAATAACACACAAAATACGTTGTCTTAAAATGAATCATACATACTTGCTAGAAACTAATACATGGGACAAAATTCATCAGTTTTATTTGATAATGCAATAAGAATTGAAAAGAATTTTTTTTAATAAAAGAACCAGTTAACTAGTTATTCTGAAACCTGTTTCAAAAATCGGATAATCGATCTCCCTAATACTAAGGGGGAAAAGAGTCTCATTTAAAATTGATTTCTAAAATCAGGTATAATTTAAAGCAGAGCTAACCTACCTATATATTATTCATTTTATCAGGAAAATCACGTACTTAATTTGGTTGGTATAATTTAAAAACTATGCCTCGATATATTTTCTTTGTATCATATTTTTTAACAGCATTTTATAAGAAATTGGATTTTACATTGTCCTTTTTGATTTTATGCTAATTTGGGATTTGCCTATACAGTATAATATATAATGGTTATTCAAAAATAATAATAATAATTATTATTATTATTTGTAATTGAACTGCACCAATTACAAATTCAAATAAATTGTAATGATGTACTTAACTTATAATTAGTAATTGACTTTTATCAGTTACTCCTTACAGTAATTAATAATTGGTAGCTTGCAATTACTAATTACATATAATTACTAATTAGCCCTTATCAATTACAACCACAGTAATTAGTGATTTAAATAATAATTTTTAGTACTTTATAGCCTGTTTTAATTGGCAATTATATGTAATTAGTATTACAATCACTAATTACCAATTATGTAAAATTGGTAAGTAGCAAACACCAATTACAAATTACATGTAGTTGACAACTATGAATTACAAATTATGTACATATGGTATGCATAAATCGTTACTTCAAATATTGTATTTAAATTACATTTAATTCGTAATTGGTAATTGCTAAGTCTGTTTTTATAACAATAAATATGTTCCAAATGGACGTTAATGTTCTCATCATCACAAAAGTTCATGTTTGTTTACAAAATTTTCGAAATCATCATAAAAGCTTATTTGAACCGCTGTATACGAATTGTTGTAGACGGTATCTCAAGGTTCTGTTCTAATTTTGAACGTACCTTCACATTTACCGATAAAAACAACGTTTGCTTTCATGTTCCTTCATTTAATTCATTTGAGGAAAAGGCTGACACACTTTCATAAGAGTGATTGGGGCCGCGATTTTAATACCCTCAAAATGATGATATGTCATCTGTATTTGAACAATTAAAAGCTTTTTATGTTCTTGGGATAAGAATCTACATTACAACTTTCATGTAAAAGAGACTGCAAAATTATTTTGTAATTACAAAACGGTATATAATTACTTCATTAAACAGTGGATTATATCGTTTGTTTAAGGGAAGGTATTCTATAAGGAAATTAATTAAGAAAACACTTTCATTTGTTAAAGATTCCCTGAAAGGACTTCTGTAAGTTTCCCAAGAATAGAAAAAAATGAATAAAACTAAGCTTAAAGCAGCTGGAGTGGCGGTGAATAGATGTATCATTATTTATTTATTTATTATTATTATTATTTTTTATTTTTTATTTTTTTTTTTTTTTTTGGTTCTATTTGTTGTAATTTTTTTTTTCTAATATGCTTTAGATCATCACTAATAATCCTATCAAAACTAGTTATAATTTTTCTCTTATGGTTTGTATTAGTATTTTTAACACTAACCGCCATCGTAATAAGAGATATACAGACATACATACATATGGTAGTCGTTATATATAGAAGTGGTTTTATTATTAAACTCTTGATTTATAAAAATACGTGACATGATAAATAAATTATTTTAACCGCGTCAAAGAAAAAAAACAAATGTCAATTATGACCCAATATTCCAGAGATACTAACATGTCAATTAGACATTAAAAACACTTTTCTTACATTCCGTTTTAGAAAAAAGAAAAAAAAAAAACAAATAAATGGTCGTTACGAGAAAGAGAGTAAATAGGAATGAGAAAAAAGTGAAATTAAAAATTTAATTTTTTAGTAAATTATAAATAGAATAATTGCTGCATATTATACATATGCAGTTACTCAACAGTATGAAGGAAAAAAGAAATGGCAAATTTGTTTAATATTTCCAAGGTAGTGAATAGAAAATGATTTGTTTTAAATCTATTAAGATTTTGGATTAATTCGTCTGAAATGACAAATACATGAGAATGTCAATTTATTATTAGGTGATTTATCTAAGGCTTAAAGAAATATCGGCGTAGTTTTCCAGTTTTATATGATTGCAGTTATTTTGCAAATTAAGTGTTTATTGAGAGGCAAAGGAAATTTATAAAACAAACATATCTTCAATTTCACATCCGCCAATTTAAATTAAAGGGCTTAGCTTTAAAGACAGAGATCTTTACATATGTAGATAGGAAACTGAACGTACTTTGATTTACACTATTGGACAAAATAAAGTGTAAATTACCTTTGTTATATTTCATCAGAGAAAATAAAGAGACAAACTCAATATTATTGTTAAAAAATTAATTGAATTTATTAATTTCGTTTATATTTCAGTGTTAAGAAACATAAAAACTTGAATATATTAATTAAACTTTTTCAGCAAAGCAACATAAATTAAAATGTTGCCTGCAAACGGTTGGACAAAATAAAGTGCATATGCAAAATCTTGGATGATAACCGCAGAAATATGAGGGGATATTATAATAATCAGAGCTTAGTAGCTCTCACTTTATTAAATATGACCTCCCAAAGTCTTTTATGTATACTTGAAGTCAAGTTTTTCAAGATTTTTATAGGAACCTCTCTCAAATGGACATGCATTTCATTTTCATATGTTTAATGTTAGTCCAATATTCAATTGGAATATTGTTATCAAATTTGATCCACAGTTTTTCTACGGCGTTCAGATCGGTGTTCTGAGCCGGTCATTCCAGTGTTTCGGTATAGTTTTCTTGAAAGTCGCTCTTTGCAAACTTGCTCGTATGTTTGGGGTCATTATCTTGTTGGAATATAAAATACCACAAGCCCATGACCATATCCCAACTTTTAACACAATGCTCGCCAGTGTAATTTTTGGTCCAATTCTGACTATTCGACCAGCCCTACACTATGAGACTTCCTCCACCATGTTTTGTGTTTAGATTTAAGTTTTTGAGGGCTCACACCGCAATCTTTTGACATGTTTTGAACATTTTAGTATATATTTCGACACATCTAGACAAATCACTCGATTCTAATATGATTCTGGCACAGTTACATACATTTGGTAAAGGTCAGAGGCTTTCTTATATTTGCGTGTCGTAGTAATGGTTTTTTCTCCGTATTGTACATGACAAAACACTTAAATTTAAAACTTCATTTGATTTTCGAATCCTGTAGAGTTCAAGGGCTATTTTTGGTTCTGATATTGAATATGTTCTTTTTTGGACAATTATTTGCATTTTATTTCATTTTCCCATTTAATACTAACAGATTCCTAATAGTTTTCGACAACGGCTTCAGTTTAATGTCCTGTGGAGATGTCAGAGAATTTTTTTCTTTTTTGGCAATTTCGCCAAGGACTAAAATAATAAAATATTTTGTGAGGATATATTTAATAAGGGGGAGGGACTAATTACAGATTATTATAATATTCGACATATTTCTGCGGTTATCATCCAACTTTTTGCATTTGCACTTTATTTTGTCCAACCATTGGCACGGAGCATTTTAATTTATGTTGCTTTGCGGAAAAAGTTTAATTTAAATAGTTAAGTTTTCATGTTTTTTCCACTGAAATGTAAACGAAATTAATAAATTTAATTCTCTATTATTCTATGATGAAATATAATAAAGGTAATTTGCACTTTATTTTGTCCAATAGTGAAAATGTACTATGTATGTCTCAGAAAAAAAGATCAACTGGAAAATCTTATCTAAAATGTCAGAAACCAACTTGTGTTCAGCTTTTAGTAGAAAAAATTTATTATAATACATACTTATGTATATGCAGAAGATAACATTCCTTTAATTACTTTATTCTTTTATAAAAACGTATTTTTTCATTTCTGCTTTCTACGTATACATATACATGTATGTACATGCAGCAGAAAAATGTGCATATGATACATATATTCTCAAATATATTTTGTAAGCCGAAATCGAATGAGACTTAAATTTGCTATAATTTTTATATCTGATAAGATTTCGATATTATTTTTTTATTTATTTACTAAGTAAAACCTGGCGAGCTTCGCTACCATTATCATAACTATTATCTTATTTCAAATTTGTTACCATTTTATCCCCTTTCGGTTTAAATCCAACAATTTAAGATATCCTATAGTTCCTTCCAGAAAGATACTAAAGAATCTGATCTTTAGCTGTACACAGTCTTCAAACGAACACACATTAATTTTTATATACTTTATGAAGGTATATATATGTAGTATATACATATACAGTGACGACTATTTAAACTTCAGTGGTGATTTAATGGTCTTATTAAAGAGATTTTTGATAATCTAATATATTCACTAGGTAGAATGATAAATTTCCTACAAAATTTCAATCCAAATTTTTTATATTACTTATTAAAAAAGAAAGAAGAAAAAAAATCAAAATTTGGCTGAACATAATTAGATAACGAAGCTTTATTTGTAGTTTTAAACATATAAAAAATTCCATATTTAGATCCACTCTCGTTCAATGTTTGACTTATGAGGTGTATTATACACGAAGTTGTTTAAAAAAAATTTAGAAACTTCTGCTATGACCAATCTCAAGATCATATATGGCCATAGTAGCACTGAAGTTGTGTGATAGCTTTTAATGAAAGCACACAAAAATTTCTCTTTGCGTATTAAAATGGTTAATTTGTGTTGTTTTTTAGTTAATTTAAAACTTTTACTACTACTACTACTAAAAATGTAGTTCTTTCTTTGGCTACCCTTGCTCAAATTATAAAATATTAATGTTTACTATGTATGGGTAATGCCAAGCCCACTTATCTAATTTTTTGACTGTTGTTTTGTATTGACTACAACAAAACATTCACACCAAATTCAAAAATATTAACCACTTTAATCGTTCTCAATCGAGGTTTATAAAAATAAATATTTAGTTTGTAGGAGAGGTTATCATGTCCTCTTGTCATAAGGGAAACAACGAAAGATTTAAGACACAAACTTTCTTCTTTCTTTTCCTTTTGCAAACTTAAAATGCGCTAATTTTAAAACGCACAAATCAATAATTTTTCCTTATACATATATTATTTATTATATGTATTGTTTAATATTTCTTAATAAGCTGCAACATTAATTAAGAGTATTGATTAAGAAATTTAAATTTCTTAAGAATTAAAGTTTTCACCTTGTTTTCGGCCACCAATAAAACATTATAAATACAAACTATTATGAAATGAATCAAACACATCATAAATTTTTAAAATTGAATATGAATCAAATAAAAAACAGGTTGTTTAAGGTTTTGTTTTAAAATTCATAAAGAAAAATGTTATAACAATGAATTCTTTTGTGCATACATACAAAATTAAATACATAATTTAACACACATTTTAGAGAACCACTTTTTTATTGTATTTTGTTCTAAAATTAAATCTATTTTATTTTTGTAACTCGCTTAAGAATTTTAAAAACCACAAAATACTTTCACTATTACGATTCTATAAACAAATATTTTGTTTCTTTTTATTTGATTTTGTATTTGTCATGAAGCGATTAAATACTTTAAAAGAAGGTATTATACAACGTTCGAGTAGGTGTTAGCTAACTTGGATTTTAACGACAGACAACACACAATACAACGATGTGTGAATTGACGTGTAACGTTACACGTTCAAGTAGAAAATCTAACTGAAATAAAATTTTTGAAAATTTCAAATCAAAAAATTTTGTGGAAGTTATAACGCACTAAATAAATCAACATAAAATGTTGTTTTGAAGTTTTTTTATTTTATTTTATTTTTTTTCTGTAAATGAAATTATAACAAAATAGTGGCTGTTATTTGAATTTTGAAAACACAAAATAAAAAAATTAAATATAATATTGAAATGAAACCGGTAATTATCGCATTCGAGTTCATAAATAATTTAGGCAATAAATCTTGACGAAATGTATGAAATCATATTTAAATGGGTGTGATTAACTATAATATGACTTTGAAATAGTGACTGTTTTTGTTATTAAGAGATAAATAAAAATATCTAAAGACAGAAAGACAATAGAAACTTCGTCTTTAAGAGACAATAGACTCTAATAAATCTTAATACGTAAGTCTATTTTTAGGAAAAGTCGTACTACAATCGGAAAATATATGGAGCGATAGTAAGCAAACTTCCTTAACTTTCTTTTAAGCACCGGATTTTATTGGGCTTTTTGATGGGTTTTTATAACTGCTTTCTTTACAATTCGAGAAAATTTTTCGCTTGTTAGTACAAAGCATCGTTTTATTGTAATTTTTCACTCTTGATGAGATTAATGCGGCCCTCTGTACTATGAGCTGCTAAAACTAATTGTTCGATACAGACTGCAATTATTTCGTTTGAACCGTGCATTACGAGAAAAATGGCTGGAATATAAAGACAGATAAGATAATGTTATTCTTTTGCATCACAATTCTCGATCTCACCTCACAAAAGTTTAAAAAAAAATTAGAAACGATCAAATGTACATTGCTCCTTCTGACTATTGGTTGTTTCTACGGATAAAACAGCTGGCAAATCACCGTTTCACTGCATTTGATAAAATAAAAATTTTCTTCAGTTATATCGCCTCAAAAGTCAAGAAATTTTGCAAGACGGAATTCGGATATTTCCTGAGAGGTAGGGAAAATCAATGTAAGCAGCGATGGACAATTTTTTGATAAATTTGTTAATTCATTCTTTTTTGAGCTTTTTTTGTTTTTCCAATTTTTTTGCCATGAAGGTACTTTTAGCCATGTTCTGGCAAGTTAGCAAGGATGTATGTAAACTGGCATTATCATGATGGAATACAACACACTTTTTGTTGGCCAATTCTGATCACTCTTTCTGTTTTGATTTGTTCAAAAGGTCCAGTTGTAAGCAGTTTCTTCAATTTCCTCTACTTTTATTAAGTCTTTGACATCGAAATTGAGCACACAACTCATGGGACCAGAATTCTTACCATACACGTGCTTTTCGGCATGATTTTGCGGTATTTTTTTTTTAATATCACATTCTTCACGTATTTCGTCGGGTATTTCATTCTTTTTCAAATAAACTTACACGAGCAACGTATTAAAACACCGTCTTTACCAACAATTTCACCTTAATTGTCACCTTTTAAAATATGTGGAACAATACGATTACTGTTGCTCGCTATTCAGGCATCAACATCACATCAAAAACCGTGGATACTGTTTATATATCCTAACACCTGCGCGATTTGATTTCGTGGGTATCAAAATCAAGGCAATCGCTTTAATTCATTTGGAGGAACCATATACAGCATTTGAACTTGGTGGACTTGGTGTATAGTTAAGCATACATATCTATACATATATATAAAAATAAGTTGTCCTATGCTCGTCATTTAATAACTTGAGAAACACTAAACTGATTTACAAGCCAATACATGCGTAAAAAAGGCGTACTTTCACTGATGGTTTCGGTTCAATTGAGCGGTGCCATGACCATGTAAAATTTTTATTTATATACCTATATAATTAAAATGGTAATTGTAAGAGTTTCTAAAATCATCAGTAAAAAAATGAGCGGAATTGGATAAGTAGGAGTAGCACCTCCCATACAAAGTAAATACTGATTTTCGTATATCTTTGAAACGGTAATAGTGGAATATTCTGAATTTGGACTAATTAACTTCGTAGTCAATATACATCGACAGTCGAAATATGGGCGAAATTGAATAAGTAGGCGTGGCATCTCCAATACAAAGTAAGTATTAATAATTAAATTATATAATAATATACATTATATATATAATTCCCATAACATCCTATGGAGGAACATGGAGACTTCTCTCAGTCAATGAGTTGCACCCGATTCTATTTTTTTTTAAACTCATTGAAAGGGACCTACAGTTTAACGCCCGCTCCGAACGGCAAATGCATTAGAGAAGTTTTCAATAGTAAGTAATACTCATAACCAGTTACTAGCTAATGTTATGAGGTAATACCGCTGTCAAAAAACTTTTTCTTTTTTTTTAGATGGTTTGTCCGGGTATTGAACCGAGGACCTTCTGGTTGGTAGGCGGGTGTCTTACCTACCATACCACAGTGGCACACTGTCAAAACAAATAATTAATTTTAATTAATTCCTTTAAATTTTTCTTATGAGAAATACATTTCATAGGTACACAACACAAAGGCTCCCAGCAATGCGGGAAGGATTACTCTAGTACGCTATACATACATAGTTGCCATTTACAAGTCCGGACGCATATAAATGGAGTCTAAAAAATTGTGTATTCTATTTAATTCAAATTTAAAAATGTTAACTTTCGTTTGAATACTTGTTGGAGTGGTAAGATATGAACAAAAACGAAAGACTTAAGACACAAACTTGAATTGTTTAAATTGTTTATGATATTTGTTCAATTTTCTAACTAAAATCATTTCACAAAACAAGTCATATATACATACTTATATTTGTTGCTTAATTAAAAATTTCTTTACTAGCAAAGAAATGGATCTAAATCATTCACTTTCAAAGTGATAAAAAACCAAAGCTTTTTTTTATAAATTACTGCCTGGACTTCTTTTTTTACTTTTATTGTGTATTTAAACAAGAAAAAACATTTCCTCTTAGATAACACTAACATTTACCGTCTTATTTTCCTTTTTTTCTTTTATTTTTTAAATTATGAACCACATAAAAATTCACATAAAATACTTCGACTTTTTAAAATCTTTTAATTTTTCTTACTCTTTTTTTGTTTCTTTTAATCTTCAAATTTTCTTTTAATATAGTGTTAACAAATACTATCTGTTAAATTAAAAAAAAATTGTTTTTTGTATTAATTTCTTTTCTTTTTTATTTCATTTTATTTTATTTTACTTGACACACTTGATGAACACCAGCGTACAACTAATAAATCTCTCAAATAAAAACGTTTTTAGTTTATTCTACTAGCACTTCAATTGGATAAACCGAGGAACCGAATGTAATTTTTCATAAAAATAAATAATTTGATTCATAATCTACGTCTTTTGGTTTCGCCTGTTTTTTATTTTTTATTTAAAGGCTAGTGCTGGTGTTGTTGTTGGTGGTGGTTATTGCTCTAATGTCTAGTATCAACAAATATAAACTGATTTCGAGCAGTGGTCAATAAAAACTTGAGACTTAAGTGAATATTGTTTTATTTTTTCTATCTTTCGTTCAAACGCGAACACAAGTGTAAATAGAAAGAAGAAATAAAATAAAAATAGAAAAATACGAATAAGAAAATAAACAAAACTTAAATCTGAAGTGTATTACCAGTATACGAGTAGTATAAAGAGTTGTTGGTATTTTGGTTTATTCCAGCTCATAAATATGAATGTATTTATTTATATTTTGTACCCTACATAAGCACCATAGGTATACTTAAGCTTATGTTTGGAATATACAGAAATTAAAGTATAAAATTTATTCATCACAATTGTGATGAGTTTAAGTTCTCAAGATATGTAAAAATTAATATTTACTTTGTATTGGAATTACTACGCCTACTTATTCAATTTCTCCCATATTTCGCCTGCCGGAGTGTATTGACTACGAAGTTAATTAGTCCAAATTCAGAATATTCCACTATTACCGTTCCAAAGATATACAAAAATCAGTATTCACTTTGTATTGGAATTCCGCCTACTTTTTGACTGCTGATTTTTATTGACAACAAAGTTATTCGGGCCAAATTTAGACTCCTACTATTACCGTATTAATTATATGAGCATATAAATAAAAATTTTATATGGGTATGGCACCGCCCAATTGAACCAAAACCATCAGTAAAAGTACACCTTTTTAATGCATGTATTGGTTTGTAACTCGGTTTAGTGTTTCTCGAGTTATAAAATGACGAACATAGGACAACTTATAACAACCACTTTTCAAATTTATTCATCACAATTGTGGGTATAAATTAATACCAACAGACAAAATCGTTTAATGATCGGTATATATTTAGACTTTACCTATGCTTTAAGACTTCTGGTAAGTAAAAATTTGTTACCATTGAACCGGTAATTGGGTCTAATTGTCTTATCATTCTGGGTATTTAATTTATTTTATGCACTAGCTTTATAAATCAGGCCTTGCCCGGAAATCTATATATACAGTAGTGAAACAAATAATAGGGACGCAGTTTGACAGTTTCGAAAATTTTTATTTATTAAACTCAAATAAAGTATGAATTGTAACTAAAATATGTTCGTACATACGATTTTGTATCTGACCAGAACAAATTTATCTTCGTTTCGTCAGACCATTGCATGTTGTTCTAACAATTACGGTGCAGGTGTTGTCTTCGTTAACTGAGAAAAGATACATTTCAAGGACTCTTATTATTATTATTTCTTAGACTTATGCTAGCCTCCAAAAGTTTTTTTCCTATTGGCGACTTAAAACAGGAGCAATAAGTTTATTTTTCAGGCTATTTTGATGACTTGAAAGGATTAAACTTTGAGGTTTGAATTGAAAGTTTATTTAAACCGACAGTTGTTCTACGCTTTCTTACCTTAGTCTCTGCAGTATTCATTGGATTGTAATAAATACTTTAGTTTTGGAGCACTTCATGGTCTGAACAGTTTTACATCAATGAAACCAAACCAAAAATCAAATTTTATGACATATTATGGGAAAAATAGGAAAGTGTGGGTATTATTTGTTCTAACACTGTATATCTGCTTTTATAAAAAAAATGCTAAGTCGACCTTTGACGTCTCCCACTGATAAATTTATTGAGATGTACGATATTTATTTTGTTATTTACTTTTTGATCTCAATGTGCAACTTGATAATAAAATTGCATGTGAAAAGTTCAACAATTCTATCTTGTATATTTCCCAAGATATACCGTAATAATCAATGTGTTTCGTAGGACTAAACTATTAATTAAAAACTTTCCTTTTACCCCCTATTAGCTACCCAAAGTGCAACTTTTGAAAATGTACTTTTGTGCAACACAGAAGCAAAAAACTTTGCTTAAAAAATAAAAAATGGATGTCATTTCAGAAGAACAGTCATTAATTTTAACTGTTTTCACCTAATTTCAACGTCTTCGAGATCCAATTTTGGAAAAAAACATCATCCTATTGCAGTTTCGTTACTCAGATCTACACATCTGTGCTCTAAATTTCAACAAAATCCATTTTGTCGTTTGCGCGTATCATAAACAACATAAACTCAATAAACAAAATTCTTATATGACCCAACTTAGACCGTTTTCACACAATTTTAACATACCCTATAATACTTTCGTTAGCTAGTTCTGTATTTTGTCTGTATTCATAATTTCATCAAAATCGGAACGTTAAAAAGCACAAAATTTTTTTTTGAAAAGAATCAAAAAAAAAATCGTCTTAGAAGAAACGTCACTTATTTTGCCCGCTTGCCTCCTGGGTCTAATTTAGAAAAATGTACACGTCTTTAGCTAGGTCTACCTGCGTTTCAAATTTCAACAAAATTTTCAAGTTTAAAAACATTTCAATTAAAAGCTAAAAAGTATGCCATACTCCCAAACGAACCAAACTTGATCCATTTTGTCCCAATTTTAACCTCTCTTGGATTATCTAATTTTGTTTAGATTGCACTGATATTTTCTATTATATAATATATTTTAGATTTTGTAAATTAAAAATTTTGGTAAAAATGAAATGTTCGTAAAAGTAGTATACGGTGTAAAATAATCAGCTTTGACCGTTCATAAACACTGGCTTATACTTATGCAAAGGGTAAAAAAATTCTTCATGCATATGCATTTAGAGTTAATTTTAATACTTTTAACGTTACTCTTGCTATGTACTTGTATTTGAGACTAACACAGCTCTAATGAAGAACGACAAGAAAAGAGAAGAAAGTGTTATTAGTTCAACATTTTAATCAGTTATGAAGCGAGTTATAAGAAATTAATATTTTTATGCTAAAGAATGGATAGCCAAAGTCGATTAGATAGTAAACCGTGGTATATTTAAGAATCCGATTTGAAAAGAGTAATAGAATAGCAAGTATGTACTGGGAAAACTGAACTGCTTTAGTTGCACAATTAAAATAGAGGCTATTTAAAACTAACCGACAGAAGGATACGTAAAACTGGTTAAAAGAATAAATAATCAATTCAAGAAAAAAAGACAGTCGTCATTTCACTAAAAAACTTATAATATTACTTCGCGCAATGGTAGGATTGTGTGTTGGCGATTTTTTACTATTTTGACCGTGTTGAGGTCGCAAAGAACATGATTTATGAGACTGAATCAGATCCTACATTCATCAAAAGGATCATTACTGAAGACGAGACTTGAGTTTATGAGTACGACACGCAATCCAGACATCAGGCAAGCGAATGGCGTTCACCAAATGAGCAGGGACCATTTTTTGATTTGGCTCCCTGTGACTTCTTCTTTCTGTTCAATCGAGGTAAAAAACCATTACGGCGATATCGTTTCAGCAGCCGAGAGGAAATAATAGAAAAATCACAGGAAGCACTGATGGACATACCGAAAACCGAATAAGAAAAAGTGAAAATGTCAAGATTTAGCGGGAATATCAACAATTAATGTACCAACTTAACAAAAAAAAAAAAAAAAAAAAAAAAAAAAAAAAAAAAAAAAAAAATCGGAAGGATGGGAGCGCCACACAGGGGTTATTCCGGAAGCTTTTTCATCAAGGTAGTATATAAAAATGGATTGTGGTTTGTTCGGATGCTTAAAACTTGAATACGACTGGACCAAATTGGATACTTCCTTCTGCGATTTTATTCGTAATCGCTACGCGCCGGTTTAGGAAAAAAAGTAGAAAAATTTTCAACATGTGGCGTCATTTCTTTATCTCTGATCCTGTTGAAGGTATTTAAATAAGACTTGGCACGTCCATTCAGCAAACATATTCTAAGTTCTACAGCAAATATAAATGGGACACTTTACATTATTGGTTCACTAAAATGTTTAATAGCTTTTCTAAAAAACTTTGTTTTCTTGATTCTTGACAAGCTGTAAAAATTCTAGTAAGTAAAGCGAAATCAAGACCATCTGGTAACCCTACGCAATGGTAAACTAATTCATAATAGCGAGCTGAAATTAAATTATGAATCCATAGCTTTAGTGAACTGTTTATCATATCTCTATTACATTGACTTAAACAAAGGTTGCTGTTTGACTTTTTTCAATATTGAATGTAAACATTTAACTGTCGCTGAAACTTACTGCCCATATTGGGTTAATCATGTCTTACATTAGAAAAGATATGTAAATACAATTTAAACATGCGGTGGCATTCTAACATAATTTAAAATCATGAAAAAACGTGATTCTTCGGCAAAAAAAAAAAACTAAAACTTTATTGACAAGAGCAGAGTACTTTATCATCACTCATGCAGGAAATTTGAATATAAATCATAGAAAATGGTTTCATTATTAACTCACTTCTTAATGCAACACAGTTCTAGGAAGAGTAAAATGAAAGTAAATAAAATATTTTAAAAAATAATCAACATTCTTTAAAGCAGTAATGATGATGACGCGGCAATAACCAGTATTGCCAGATTAAGGTTGTTAGCAGAGTTTTTAGCCAAATTCTCTATAATGATTGTTATAACAAAATTTAGTTTTAATTTGATATTGTTGTTGCCTAATATGAGCTTATTTTTTAATTTTTCACATTTTTAGTTCAGCTAAGTCTGGTTAAAGCCATTTGTCTAGTCAATTATTGACCTAATTTGGCGAACACATTTCTACAAAAATAGAATATTTTACAATGCGCCTTGTAAATTCACTCATTTGTGCGGTTGATTCTGACCGAAATGTTGGGAAAAAATATGGCAATATTGAAGTTTACGAATGGATCACGTAAGGCGTAGTCGCGACCAACATTTAAATCGAATAGTCTTTAAAAAATAAATGGCAGATATTCATTTATCGTGACAAATAAATATTTAATTCCTTTTTATATTTTTTTTTTCAATTTTCAAAACTTATATGGTTAAGATATCTCGCGTTACTTAAGGTTAGGTTGATAGAAAGATCCAGCTGCTGTTTAATCAAGAAGACTTACACCTACACCAGAATAAGCTTGTTGTGCGCTCTCGTACTATAGACGACCAAAAAAACTTATATTCAGCAAAAAATTGGTATCCTGTCTCGGTTATCATAAAAAAACTCACGGACGTATGCATAAGTATGATTTTTGATATAGTTGCTGCTATGTTTACTAAGCTCAAATCAAACAACTTTCAAGCATTGACACAAATTTGACAAATAGACACTTACTAGATTTTTATTTTGAATACGACCGTCAGTCTCTATAACGTAGTTCTTGAGGGTTTCCCAATCGATGTTATTGAGAATCGATGTTATTGAGGTTTATGTACAATATTAGAAAATATGTTATAACTCATAGAAATTGCTACGTGTACTTTGACGAAAAGTAATTCTAAGTCGCTCAGTATAAAGATAGGCCAAGGAATAATTTCCTTTTACAGTTATGTACAAACAACATTAGCAAAAATTTAATATGTCTGACTGTTGTGTCGATTATAAAATTTCAATAAAAATTACCTTAACAAAATTTAAGCCCTATTTTAGTGTTTTTTTTTTTATTATTTATGTTGACAAGTCTGACGATAACAATTATAAATACTGGTAAGAATGGGCGCTAGAGCATTTGAGAATAATAATCATAATAATAAGAACAGAATATTGTTGCTGTTTTCTATTTAAGGTCTCAATTTCTTCTTTTTCTTTTATTATCAATTTCTTTACAGTCAGAGTTTTATTGCTTTGCTTATGTTTTTCTCCCTATTAATTTATTTTTGTTTTGGTTTTTTCTTTCTTGATGTTATCATTCCTTTTGGAAGAAAAATAAAATGAAAAAATAAAGAACTTAGAAAAAATTACATATGTAACATATGTGTGTGCACTTGGCGACAAAAGTCTACGCTCATCATTCAATTTATAGTTTTAGTGCCAAAAAGTTCATCAAATTTATAAAACGACAAAATGTTTAATATGAACTGTCCTTTACAATGCAGTGAATTTAACTTTTTCCATATATGTTTAAGCCTGATAATCGAACTGTACTGTTAATAAAAAGAGTACAGACTCAAAGACTCAAAAATCCACGCTCAGAACTTTAAATCTGTCGATAAATAATAAAAGTGTGGTCATTAAGCATTCGCCGAGTTTTATTTTAACAGAAGAATAATTTCAAAAGCAAATCGCTAAATTTATTACATTTTTCTATAAATTTTAAGCAATGGGCCAAAAGAGAAAATAAATGAATGTAGATGAAAGAAAAATAAGAATACAATTTTGGAAAGGTATTCAAAATTATAGCCAAATATTAAGAACAGTCGGTAGAGCGTGGCCATTGGTAAGAAGAGTAATACAAAATTTTAAAAGAAATTAAATTTTAAATTCTAAGCTTATGTGCTCAAAATTAGAAGATGTCGAACAAAAGTTTTAAAAGACCTTTATCGTACACATAGCAAGGAAGATTTTAAAAAAGTTGGTTACCATGCTGGTGTGACTCGCAGGAATCTGTTAATTTCGTTAGTAACCGTAAAAACGTATGACATACAGATATAAAAACTTTAACATTCTTTAACATTCTGGGAAGACATATAGTGTAAAGAATATCAGGAACATCTCCTAATATAGAAACTTGTTGTCAACTGTGAATGATTTTGGAAGAGGTATAATGATATGGAGAAGTATGACACCCGTTGAAGTAGGTTATTTTGAATTTCTCCCATCAAAGGTAAAAGTACTATTAGATTATTTGTAGGAACAATTTATATAAACAATTTTTTATTTTTTTGAATAAATTTTTTTGTACTAAAAACCATGAATTTAGTGGAATGTAGACTTTTGACGCCTACTGTATATAAACTGGTACTATTCAGAAGAGATTTAAATTGTTATCGTTATTGTAAATAAGTTTTTGAAATATGTATTTGTTTTTATTTTTATATTCGCTTTGAGGTTTTATTTGACTTAAAAGACAGAGAGAGAGAGAGAAATAAAAACTCTGGTAATTCATTATTATTTTAATGTGGTTGTTGTTATTACAGTAGTATAAATATGTATAGAATAGCATTTTAAATTAATTAATCGTTTTTGTTGCTATTGCTGTGGGATGTTAAAAATTATTATTTTTTGTGTTGGGTGTGTGTGTGCCTGTGTTTAAGTATTTATTTACATTTTTGTTAAAAAGTAAAGCTATATTTTATAGATATTTGTTTTGTTTTAAAATTAAATGCCACACCAAAAAGTATACTTCAATTTTTTTTAATTAAATACATACATCGCACTTGATCAACAAGAGGGTATTAACTCATAATTTTGAAAATTTCACTTTTTGCAAGAAATTAACTAACAACATCAATATCTATCTATTGTAAAAATTCAACGTATTCCGATTACTTTTTCACCTCGAAAACCACGGATCTTCAAATTTTCTTAAAAAATAACCACAATCAGTTTTTCACCTTTACTAAAAAATTTTAATTTTGTGTGAATACCCTCTTGTTGATCAAGTGCGACATATATTCATTAATAATGAATACAAATATTTAATTGCTACATTTAAAATAAATGCACTGGTAGAAATTAGCTGCCTGAAAATTTTTGCTATCTTGCGGTCAACTTACTAGTAAACTGTCACATTAATATTTTTGGCTTCCCTGGACATTTGTATCTAGTGTTTTAGATTTATAATATAACAAGGTAAAAAACTCGTCATCTCGTCAAATGTCGTTTTGGTTTGGATCAATTACAAATGTATATTTCGTACTTTGAACTGTTTAAACCCACTGTTTAATCCACTGCTTAATCTATTTAATTTTTTTTTAAACTTAGGACCTTCTGCCTTACCCTTACCCTCTGCTTGTCCTGTATTAAACACCAAAAGCTATCACTATAGAATTATACATTCAAATTCGTACGACGATCACAGCACCTTATTAACAAAATCTTAACTGAATTTAGCATCTGGTTGTACAAATTAAATATTCAGCCTTAGGTACGTGATATTATAATACAAAAGTTCAAAAAAGATCAGTAGCACGAATGAAAACTGGCGTCATTCTGCTTCAGTTTATATTTATTATATTATATTTATTAAAAAATTTTGTTTTTTATTTAGGAAACAGTAATGATATTTTACACTATTTTTCCCGGTTTTTTTTTTTTAAGTAAAAAATCTATACACTAAATAAAGTTAACAGAGAGTTTTATTTAAGCTGGGCAAGATTTTCGCCGATAATTCATATAAGTTCTACAGCGATATAATAATGAACTACCCCCCAAAAAAAAAATAAGAGATCATAATAAGTTTATAACTGATTAAAATTGAGTACATACATACATACATACATAGATAGATACATAAATAATTCCCGCGACATCCCAAGTGGAATAAGGGGGAATTTCTCTCAGGCAATGAGCTGCCTCTGATTAAATTTTTAAGGTGAAAATACACTCTCAATCAGATGGATGGTCTGGCCTAGAATTAAACAGAGGACCTCTTGATTATTAGGCTGGTGTCTTACCTACCATACTACAGCGGCACATAAACAAATAAATATTAATAAAAAAAAAAATCCGAAAAACCGGCAATTGGAAATAAATAAGTGTTTCTCAAATATCAGCACAAATGACAAAAATTATTAAAAAATTTGACTTTTTTATCCTTATACATGTGGAAGTAAAATAATTTCTTATTTTTTATTTCGTTTGCAATCTAAAATTATCTTATATCAATGTCTTCCTGGCGATAACTGCTGCCTATCTGTTCCTACTGTTGCTGTACTTTTTTCTTCCTCTGCTACAGCTCTTACCGGTTACAAAACAAAATAAAATACAAAAATGAGCAAGGAATGAGACACACATACTCGTACACTAGATGCCATAAATTTGTTTCCATTACATAACACAAGTGGCATGCCACTGGCACCGTTATGCCACAGCAGCGACAACAAGCACAGCAGCACTAGCAGTCATAATAACATAAAAGAAAAAAAAAACTTTTTATTTTTGGTTAAGTCGGTCTTGGTGTCTGTTTGGTCGCTTTAAATGGATGTTGATTTGATTTTATTCTGCCAGTAGTAATAGTGTGCACCAACCATTATTGATATTATCCTTAAAAAAAGTTACAAGTTTAACCAATTTTAACCGTCATAAAAAGTTACAAATGTAGCATCAACGACATTTAAAAAAAAATGTTTGTGTTACTGCCACAATATTTTTTATTTTCGTGATTTTTCTTTATTTTGTTTTTCTAAAGAAAAAAAAAAAAAAAAACCCGTAGTAGCGGCCCATATAATGTATTGATTTTCATTTTCTTTTTTCGTTTTTTGTTACTGTCGTTGTGTATGCTTTTCTTAATTACTTTTCGTGTTTGTTGTGATTAGAGATGAAATGAAGTCTATATTTTGGTAACCGCTTGTTTATTTTCATTTTTTATTTTAAGGAAGAAACCTGTTTACTGGCAGAGTACACTTCAAGAAAGGGTATTTGATATTTTTCCAATAAGATTTTCCATGCCATTATGCGAAAAAAATATATTTTTTTTAAATATAATTATTGTAACTTGACTTGAAATGAAAACATGATCGGTTTAAAGATCGCTTTTTATTTTCGATCTTAAGCGGGGTCTTGTAGTCCAAATTACCTGAAATGTAAAACGTTTAAAATGACCCTGATAAACCTTTCTCAACTTAAAATAAAAACGTTACGGTGTCGTCGAACTTACTGTACAGAACCTAAGATGTGTACCAAAGAAATCCTTCATGAAAATGGTTGATTTTACTCAAAAGAAAGTTCGCATGAGCATGTTAAATGACGTCAGTGACAATCCTTATTTACTCAAAGGTGACATACATAGCTGTTGACAATGTTTGGCTGTATGGTTATAACTTCGAAATAAAATCGAAATAGGTAGATTGCTCTAAAAAGGGAAACACACAACC
Organism: Wohlfahrtia magnifica; assembly: GCA_023159175.1. Classification (NCBI taxonomy): domain Eukaryota; kingdom Metazoa; phylum Arthropoda; class Insecta; order Diptera; family Sarcophagidae; genus Wohlfahrtia; species Wohlfahrtia magnifica. Next base: position 999,280 of record JAKWBJ010000189.1, read on the forward strand.
TTGTACGTAGATTCTGTAGGTGTGTAGAAAAACCTAAAATGCTTTAAAATGTGTTAAGTTATTGGTTTAATAATTTTATTTTAGATCACAATGGGTGAAAGGATTATAATGATTTTTTTACCGATATTTTCGGTTCTATATCCACTTTTAGTTATATCAATTAATCTAAAATCTCATTCGCATGAGGGGAATTTATTTCCCATTTTTAATACGTATATGTACTTAGTGCAGTGTAGTATACAGCCAGAGTCAAAAAGTAGTATACAGCCTATTACAGTTTTTATTTCAGCCATTTAAAATGTGATGAATTTAAACATTTCATATTTATTTAAAACTTTACTTAAGTAAACGTAAGGAATCTGTATATATTTACTAAGCAAACATATTTTAGTACAATTCCTCCTAAATTTTTCAATTTTAGGGACGTTTTTACACGCTGTTTTATACAGGAACCGTATATTTTTGAATTTTCAAAATAGTACGTTTAGTTATGAATAATATGACACTTAATTTTTATAAATCGATTGGAAATACACGGAGATAAAGCTCCTATTTGAAAAAGCACTTTATGAAGCTGTATACTATTTTTTGAATCTGACTAAATATAAATTCCCGGCAACGCTGAATGGTTAAAGCTAGTACCATGTAAATTTTTAAACAAAAATCCAAGAATAACTTCTATAAAAGACAGCCAAGTTGTGTGTAACAAACGCAAAATCTGGTTCTGATAAGTTTTGAATTAAATACTGCTACTATGAAAAATTGGATGATTATTGGTCAAATTATTGAGTCCTTCTGTTATATAAAATTTTAAATTAAGTCAGCAACCTGGAAATATGATAATAATATCCCATTCCTTCCACTTTTTGACTCATGATTTATATTGACTTCGAACCTATTTGGACCAAATTTAGAGTGTCTTGCTGTTACCGTGTAGAAGGTATAAACAAATATATAATTCTACGGGCATGGCATTGCCCGTTAAAAAAAAAAAAAACAATCAGTGAAAGTAGACATATTCAACGTATTTATTGATTTCAAAATTGGTTGAGTTCTTCTCGCGTTATTCATCCGAAAAGATGATTTAAATTTTTTTTTGGTTTTTTTGCAATTTCCGACCAATTGTCTTTGTTTTGAAAAAAAAAATTCCAAGAAATTCCATCGTTGCTCAAGCGTAAATCGGTTCATTTCGTTCAGTGAGATAATATTATTGAATTTTGCGAGAGAATAGAATGACATAAGTATTGCCAGGTTCGAAATAACTGCTGGTACATTTTAAACCGATAGATGGTCCACCTGTTATATATCCTGTCAATACAAATATGTTTCAGGTTTGGGCGGTTTTTCTTAAATAAATGCTTGTATTTATTGCTGAAAAGCGCAGTCGTATTTTAAAGATTTATAAGCAATATATATAAAAGCTAGGGTCTTCAATGGAAAAGGAACAGTTAAGCAATTTATTAAGGAATTCTCAATTAATAATGAGAAGTATGGTCAAGGATATTTAAGACTGTATGAAAAAAATCTAAGGCACTTTAATTGCAGCGCGTATTCAAAATATAACTTAAGCGAATATATAAAACTAAACTAGATTCATGGCAAAAATGAAATCTATGAATAAGTCTAAATAAAAATGAATAGCATAAATATTGCAAATATTGAACAAAACAAATTTGAATATAAAAACTATTTATGAATGATCGCATGATATAAAATAAAGCTTGACTTGAAACTTACAGACTAAATCAATTTAAACTTTAAACTATTGTATTTAAACGCAATTTTTGTTTTATTAGGTGGCAACTATAAAAGCTTATATATTTTTTAATTAATATTTGCTATTTTATTTTTTTTATATTTTAAACTACTTAAAAAATGTTGTTTAAACGTAAAAACCAACTAAAGAACAAAAAACAAATATTATAATGCTGTTTGTTTTAAATAGTTTTGTTATTTATGTTTATAAATTGATTATGTGTTACATACAAAAGTTATTAAAAAAGTTGGCCATACGAGTACCAAACATTTCAATTGAAGCCTTTTCCAAACTGAATTCTGTAAAAAGTGAATTTTTTTGTTCATTTTGGTGTACTTAAAAGTATAAAAAGTATAAGTAATTTTTTTTTACCAAAAATTAAAAAAAATCTTAAAGATAAACTTTTAAAGAAAAAAAGTGAAAAAATGTTTACACACAAAAGAAATTGAAAGTTTTGTGACAGTAAATCAATAATTTTAAATTAAGAAAAAAAAAAAAGAAATAATAATAATGAAAAAAAAAAAAACAAGTAACATACGTAGATACTTATGTGTTTAAATATTAAAATGACATGAAAGTGGTGATATTGATGCACATACACTGTCTTGCCTCACAATTGTTACAATCTAATCAGTGTTGCCGTTTTGATTATTTCAAGCCAAAACTGTTTTTTTCTACGGGCAAATTTTTTGTTCGATTTACACTATTCGCCACTTGTATAGCACACCCACTTTAGTTTCGAAAAACGTCTTATATCTCAAAAATTATAAATGCTGTAAAGCTATTATCATATGTACTCTTTCATGATCTATCTCTTCTTTGGAGAAAAAAGTTATCACAAAAATATGTACCGTTATATAATTTTTTGACATATATAACATTATAATAGTTTTAGTTTTTTTTTGCTTACAAATTACTGTGAAGAAAACGCGTCACGAATAGAACATATCATTAAAACTTTGTATATATCAGTATTTTTTCGTTAAGAATTGAACATGAGGCGTGGCAAAGCACTGCCGGAGGTTGAAGTTGGAAAAATCAAAGCTTACAAGGATATAGTATATTTAATCACATTTAATTGAGTTTCAGGCAAGTTTTATGACATGAATAAGCTCTGGTACACTCGACTACTGTTTACTACACTCATTAGCTTCTTCGGATAAGCATCCCCATACATTTTTGATTATGTGTAAATAATTGAATATACGGCGACAATTTGCAATTGCAATATTTTAGTTTTATATATAACTTTTTACAATCCAAACAGTGTGGATAAGTGCGTTAGCCTGTTGAAGAAGACTTGGAAGGGTCTATAAATATTTGTGAAAGCCGGGAAAGCCGTTTTTAGTTACTGAATGTAAGATAAAGTCCTCATCGTCGTGTTTAAAAAAGTAAATGCCCTAATATGAAATTGTCCTCCATACCAAAACCCAGCAAGGCTCGAAGTATTCTTCCAGAACGGAAAATTAATGACTTCTATATAATGTAAAGAAGTGTTGTTATATTCTCCAGAGAGCTCTGACCTAAATCCTACAGAGAATTTGAGGATGTACGTATATGGAGTCCAAATTACGCAAGCGCTAAGTTAAGAGCAAAAAGATGAACTCCAGACTGTCCTAACGAATATATGAGCAAATATACCACTCAATATTGAAAAGAATCTAGCTCATTCTGTGAGGAAAAGATTTGAAGCTGTAATGGACGCTAAATGTGAGCGAAATAAAAAATTGGTGTAAGGTAGGTGTATAATTTCTAACTTTGCTTTAGGTTTATTTTTGATATTAAAATGAATTTGTTAAATAACAATTTTTCATAGAAAGCTGATGTAAAGGCTTTTGGTTTTAGCTTAATTTTAATAACAAATGTTCATAATTCCAATACATGATCATTTCCCAACATTGTGAAACATCATTTTTATTTGAACCAAATATAAATTTAATGCTTTTTTGTCTTCTATTACCATAGTAGCAGAAATTTAAACTCTATTATGTCTATCTACTCAGATGTTTTTTCTTATCGAATGAAGCACATTAGTTTGTAATCAGACTATTTCAAAATAGACGATTGATTTTGCATAAAACCGATCATTATTTATGTAATCTCCTGAAACCACCAATTAAGGCTTACAATCTGTTTCTAGATGAAAAGCGTAACTTGTTAGACGAACGTTTCAAACACTAACAAAAACTGAGTGCTTTGTTTGTGTTTTACATATAAACAGACAAGTCACTCAACTTGTTAGACGAACGTTTTCTTACGCTCGTCATCTAGAAACAGGCTGTTAATTATAAGTACTGTTTTATTTACATATATTTAAAAATTAGAACAACACCAAATTTTTACAGCATATGACTATTTACATAGAAACATATATTACGTCTAAATAATCGCTTCATAATTAAATTTTAATTTACAATTGAATCTAGCTCTCATGTATGGTATATTTAGCTAATCTAACAAAGAAAACTCTATAAATTGTACATAATCTCTTTTTAGGTCGATACTCTTTTCCCAACAATATTTAACAGCTTTAATAAAATGTATACAATAAGAGCTATCTAGCTCCTTCAAATAGTCATCAAACTACTTCATTGTTGGCATATTTATTACCACCAAACTATTTTTTGAGTTGTAGTACATATTGCACTTGTACCGCTACAATGAGCCAGCTATTTGCCAATTTTCATGTTTTGGAAGAAAACCATATACAGTCGTATCCACCCACTGTAAAAATCTCAAAACATTTTCTCCACTCTTTCGCCAAAAAAAGAACACTTTTTGTAATAAAAATTCATGTTAAACGGAAAAGTTTTTCCCTATTCTGAAAATTTGAAAATGTTGATTTGACTCACTTTAGCGGTACAAGTGCGATTTGTATATACCTATATTAATACCTATATTAAGTGCCTATATTAAGTAGTTAAGAGTTAGAAAAACTATACTTTTCTTACTTATTTGTGTGAAAACTAAGATTTCCATTTTTTATTATTTCTTTCCTATTCCTTTTTTTTATCGAAATTTTATTACAAAAAATAAAAGCTGTGGCAACACTAAGCTCAACTCACTTTTGCTGTCAAATCTATTGATTTTCTCCTAGTTTTGCTGTCTGTATTATTGTTGTTGTTTTTATTGTCTTGCATTTTAAGTTTTCCTCTCTTCACATTTTCTTTAATTGGTCGATAGCATAAACAATTTTTCAATAATTGTCGTTACATTGTATTATAAATATGTATGTGTATCGATCGATTTATAAATTAAAATAAATGCTATGTTGTGCAATAGAAAAACTAAAAAAGAGCAGTTACACTCGATGGCAAAAATTTAGCTACAGCTTAATGCTTACTTATATTTTGAGTTACAGAATAAAGTTTTAATGTTTTGTGAAAGTGCAATGATAGACTAACTAGTCTAGCAAACTAGGGCTGCTAAATAATCTTCTATTATATCCTAATACTAACTGATTAATACCAAGCTCCGCTCGATGAAAAATAAGTAAAAAACTTTATTTGGATCAAATTTTGACTGAAACGCAACTTACTTTCACACTACAATATAATTTTTATTAAATTTTACCTTAAGAACTTTGTTCAAATTCGGGTCGAACATAATCAATCCATAATACAAAATCGAATGATGGTAAATAAAGAAAATACATTTATTTTTGCTTAATAGCAAAATTTCTTTTTAGCACAGTTTTTAACAATATCCTATTCTATCATACATTATAGCAATAAACCTTTTATCATAACAGTACTATAGTGTATATTTTAGTAAATCGTACTGAAGAACTATGGGTAAAAAAAAAAATATCAAATATTTTTATCACTAGATGTTGTTGGTACGCTTCGCTACACTAATTCGATGGTGTCAAAAGAACACGTGTTTTAAAAATTAAAATTTTTTGGCTTCATTTGTGATGAAGACAGTTCATTAGAGTAGTGTTGGTGTATAAAGTTATACTGGGCAGTGCAAGTGAATTATCCATTATGACAAGAGAATCAATTCTGATCTGTACTGCTTACAACTCGACCGTTTGAACAAAGCAATCAAGAAATAGTGACCAGAACTGACCAACAGAAAATGTGTTGTATTCCACAATGACAAAGCCAGGCCATATAAATCTCTGATTTTGATGAATTATCTGACCACCATTTGCTTCGCTGACTTCAAAACTCTCTTGAACTTTGTTCTTGGCAAACCAAGAGAAATAATAAGTACATTAGTGAGAAATGCAAATATGAGCCCATGTTCGGATCTCGCTGAGTACGGTAACGTATAACGCCTAATATTAGCGTGATGGTAACAAAACTCTATTACCAGCTTCATCGAATTTAACATTTTGTTAATAGGTTATGTGGTCTAGTCCCAAATATTAATTGAATTTAATTTGATCCGGTAAAATAGCTTTTAAGAGATAAAGACTTATTATTGTGCAAAGCCCAAACCTCTCCCCGGAAGCTTAGGAGTGGAATTTTCAATAGTTTAATAAATAGGTTTTATTAGTTTGGGTATAAAACTAGTATCCATTGACTCTAATTCCGGGTTGATAACCTATTGACTAATGATGGGCGAACATTCGATTAAAGACGTCATTTTGAATCGATGGGTAAAATTAAATTATTATTTATATGTGATAAAAACATCTCTCACCTATTTAGTGTTGCAAAGTATGAAAAGGTTTTTGAAATAAAATCGCCAAGCTCTTTGTAAAATATTAGATTCAAATATTAAGAAGCTTAAGTATTAAAGGGCTACAACAATTCATTGAAAAACTACACACTCATTTGACACAAAACAACATGATTGTATAACTTTTCGCTAAATAGTTTAAGGTGACAATTGCACTTGAAATGTTTAATCGTGTAATTTGTAAACATTTCTAATACTCGTACATGTTGATATTGCCAATTTGGTCAGTTTTAAACAAGAGTTAATTTCGATTTGTTAGTAATTAGACATTCCCAACACGTGCCAAACAAAATTACAACATTTTTTTCTTCGATTCCACTATATATGGAATAATTTCATTTTCTATGGGAATATCATTTAGTTTTCGTTACATTTTAATGAGATAGATGAACTATGAATATATAAAAGAAACATGACTTAAAAAATAAAACTAAATAAATATAAATCAAATTGAATACGAAACCAAAACAAAAACCAAAGAAACAGAAAAAAAGAAGAAACAAATTTAATTAAACATTTCGCACTTACCTTCTGATGGTGCCATAAGTTTAACAAAATTATCTGGAAACACACCAATTTTTCCTCTCAATTCACCCTTCCACCAGCCCTTATCGGGTAAATCCATACTGTGTATGGTTATAATATCGCCAACTTTCAGCTCAAGTTCATCATCGTTTTGTGGTGCATATGGAAATTCAACACGACAGTACTCACGTTGAGGTTTTGGTGGTAAACTGGGTGCAACATCGTCAAGCGAAGAAGAAGAAGCCACTGTGGTGCTTAACAAAACTGATGTTGATGCTGACGATGAATTTGCCGTACTATTGAGTAAATCTTCTTTGGAATTGTGAAAACTTAAACGATTGTTTTTTTGTTTTGTTCCTGCTGCTGCTGTAGAGGCTGCTGCAGATATTGCTGATGATGTTGCTGAGGCGGCGGTATTAGCACTTTTTGTTGTTGTTTGGGATGGTGGTCTTTTACTAGCAAATACAGGAGATGATTCAATGAGTTTTACAAAATTTGAAGGAAAAACACCAATTTTATTTTTTAAACGTCCACGCCACCAGCCTTCTTCGACCTAAATGTAGCAGTAGAAGAAAAACAAAAAAATATTTTTAATATTACTATACTTTACTAACACATTCTTATTCCAAGATTTGTATTGTTGTTACTTTATTTTAAATCTATCGTTTAATAACAATGCGTAAGAATTTTTGTAATAAAAGTATCTTTAGTATTAGATGACAACTGTTGTACTACTATTGTGCATTAGAATTTTTATTTTTTTATTGTTTGTATTACTAACCTCCCCTAGGAATTCAATGACATCACCAACTGCCAACGATAGTTCGTCATCATTGACTTGCGTATAACTGTAAATAACTTTACAGCGTCGATTGCTGGTCGTCGTTTTGTCTCTGCAAATAAAGAAAGCGATAGTTTTATAAGAAAATTGTCAGGAATTTGTTTTAAGATTTAATAGCAGTACAATAACAAGTCCTTGAACATTTTAAAAGAATTTTTTTATTGCACTAAAATAAAAGGATGAAAAGCTTTAAACAAAAATTGTTACAGTATAACCCATTTAAGGTGCTTTTACACTATTTTACATTATTGTAAGACAAAAATCTATTCTATTCTATTGTAAGACCAAAATCCAATGAAAATCTTAAGGTTTTCGTCTACTTTCAAAAAAATCAAATGGAACATTTGCTCATTACATTTTGCTTTTACATCATCACATATTAAATAAAATTAAAAATCTTTGTAGTATGGAAACAGCTGTTCCAAATAAAAAGAAATATTTTATACTTTTAAGAGTGAAAAATCTTGTTTAGAATAATTTCTACAAATGATGACTGTCGAATTTCTATCAGTATTTTTTGACATTTCATTACATATTGTTTTCACACTATTATACTTCGTAATTTTATTTGAATTATTGACATGTCGTTATACTCAATGGGATAGTTTAAAACCAGCTTTACTTACACCACGCTTAATTGTCTTTTACGTTTGTTGCCTCGATTTCTAAATCCCCATTTTTTCCTATCATTTTCTAATAAAACATCACATTTAATTAACTTTTGATTAATTACCTGAAATATTTTTTTACAAAACTGATATCTTCCTTAATTTTTATCGTTTAATTACCCAAAATACTTATTGGCTACATACTCGTAACTGCAGCTAAATTCAACCATGTTTGTATATTCATAAAATTTCTGTTAAAAATTCTTTCGAACTATCCTGCAACCTCTACAATAACTTTCAAATAGTTGCATACGTTCGAATAGAATAGCTTTTTTAAATTACCTTTAAGATGTAATCAAGCATATTCGTTTAAATGCAGTCTTTGCCTAATTAAATAAATTTGTCGAGGTTATAATCCGGAGATTACTGTATACAAAGAAATATCTGAATTTATAGACATATGTAAGTAGGGAAACCAGAAATATGCTCTTATAAAGTGATTTATGCGCATAAAATATGAAGTAAAAATCCGAAAATATAGTCTAAAATTAAAAAAATAAAGTGTGCTTCAACATGATAAGGTCACCTTAATATTTCCTTAATTCATCCAAACTATTAAATGTTATGTATGGTCACCTTATTAAAAAAAATTCTACGTTCAAGTAAGTGAATAATAAGCCAGTTTTGCTCTCAGAGATGTTTATTTAAATTTATGTAAATAAGTGCAAAATTCAATGCGTCAAAATGATAAGGTCAGTGATTATTAAGCAATTAATCTAATCAGAAGGTATCACAATTGTTATTTTTTTGTTATTTTTGTTGTTGTTATAATTTATAATTTAAATAATATTTGCGCGGTATGGGTCGCGGAAAACCTTTGTCACCTTATGACAAATCGTGGCACTTCATGAGCAGGGATTGAGTATGCGTGGAATGGCGAAAAAACTTGGACGATCTTTGTGTGTTGTGGAAAGTTTTCTCAAAAACGGAGAAAATTATGGAAAATTATAAAGCACGGGTCGTCCGAAGGTCCTGACTGCCCGTGAAACTCAGCTAATTTCACGAAAGGTCTCGAATTCCATGAAAACTGCGATAAGAATAAAAGAGGAATTGAAATTACAAGCTTCAAAAAGCACAATTCTAAGAGCTATCAACGCCCAGCCAAACCTTATTCGTGCAAAATTAAAATAAATTCCCTGTCTGACTAAGCAGCATAAGGTTAAGCGTAAGGAGTTTGCAAGAAACAACATGGCAACTAATTGGCATCAGGTATACATTTTTTTAAAAAGGTTATAAGATATTCCATACATTTTTGGGTTTGTAGGTAATTTTTTCTGATGAGAAAAAATTTAACCTGGATGGACCAGATGATTTCAACTGCTATTGGTGAGATTTAAGGAAGGAGCCCTTGTTTTTTTTCCAAACGGAATTTCGGCGCTGGCAGTTTTGATGGTTTGGCTGACTTTAGTTCACATGGTACCCTGAAACTCTACTTTCTTTTCACTCGAATGGATAGTTTAGAGTACCATGGTATTCTGTCTAAACGTTTGCTGCCTTATTTGACCCAAAATGCTGACAAAACTTTCACTTTTCAGCAAGATAACGCAGCAATTCATGTCAGCAAGTCGACCAGACAATGGTTTGAGGAGCACAATATTAGTGTACTTGATTGGCCAGCACGTTCCCCCGACATAAACTCCATGGAAAATTTGTGGTGACTGCTTGTGCTTAATGTTTTTGCAGACAACAAACAATACCGGACAAAAAATGGATTAAAAGTAGCAATCTGCAACAGCTGGCGCGAAATCCGCTACAACGTTCTGGACAATTTAGTAAGTGCGATGCCATCTCGTATTTTTAAGACAATAGAAGGAAATAGGAACTGCATAAATTAAAAATAATTGATTAATGCTTAGTTTAAATAAAAGTTTGGATAAATGAATCACTGACCTTATCATTTGGACGCATTGAATTTTGCACTTATTTACATAAATGTAAATAAACATAATATAATGGTACATCTCTAAGAATTTTTTGGAATAAGGTGACCATACATAACATTTTATAGTTAGGATGAATTGAGCAAATATTAATGTGGCCTTATCAGTTTGAAGCACACCTTATGCTCTAAAAACAGAATTTTCTTCTTTAATAGTAGAAAAAATGTTTATCAACAATTAATTTAATATCTTAATAATATCTTAAGACAGAATTTTTATTGGGCTGTATTTATTGGTAATAAACAACAAAACCAAAATGACTTATGTTTTGAAATGTAAAGCGTTATCTATTACATCTAAGCAAACTTTTATACATTGAAATGTCAATTGAATGTCAATGTTTACTTATACATGTAATGGGTACGTATTTCAAGAATAACAATTCCTTAAGATCATATTTTAAAACTAGAATTAAAGAAGATGCGCGAAGACCATTTGTTAGATATTGGCATTTACATTTTACTACATTAAGTACTTTGTTATTGAATAATCTGTTTTGGCTAAGTTTTAATATTCAGTTTTGTATAACAATCTTCCATCCTGCCAATATTCTGAACCAACTCAGTTAATATGGCATACTGCTGAACTACGATTTTAGCCAATTTTGCATTTTTTTAGTCAGTTTTCAATGAAACCGAAGTTTACAGCAATAAAAATCGGTTTCCTTTTTATATTTATTTATATTTTTTTGTTCATCTATTGCCAATTACACACAATTTAATGGGCTTAAAACTTCTAAGATGTTTTCATAATAGTAAGCGTAGTAATTGAAGGCCGCAAGCCAAGGTCGCCGACGAGTTATAACTGGTTCATGCGGCAATGAAAGGTCTGGATACATTCCTTTAATAATTTCAACTCTCTTTGGAGCTTTCAAGGACACTTTCTTTGCATTTGCAATTGCTTTGTTTACATTTTCGTATTGATCTTAAATAACATTCGCATAAGCGATGCTGTACTTGAGCACTATCGAGCCATAACCGCCAAAAATACGTAGTACTAGTACTTGATCATTCGCACCATCACATAAAATTTTATAGCTCTAAAATTTACCTTCATGATTTTACAGCAATAACAAATTCGTCTTATGTGCATACACTAGAACAGAATATTAAAAAAAGCCATGACTTGGTCAAAATTTAAAACAAGAATTTGTTTTCGCTGTAAAAATAGAGCATAAATATTCAAATATGCGCTAAAAAGGTTTAAAATGTTCTATAAAATATGAAACAACGTCGAAAACATGCTCTTAAAACTGAAATATGCAAAAAATGCTGTTATGAACAAAATATGCACTAACAAATCGCCGTCAAAATTAATAAAAATGCATGATTTTTGATTGCTTGTGAGAGAAAAACATGCAATTGCAATTGTAAGTAGATTTGTGCAACGAACATTTTTTTATAGTTTGACCTTTATAATTTCTGATTCATTGAAAGCAACTTTAGCTTTTTGCTCCCTAGTTCTATTTGTTCAGAAATTATGAGGGTGGTTTGATAATATCTATTCTAAAGTTTTAAATATTTGCCATTCATCAATATTTGCCGGTAAATCGATGTGAACGAAAAAGACTGTGGATATGACATTGTTGGATGAGAAACCCACCCTAGACATCTTCGTTTCATTTTCACCCGAAAACAATTTGTTGGTCTCTAATATGATATATTCGATCAGCGCTTCGTTCACAGTTACAAAAAGGCACAACAACTATTCTAATTAAGTTTTTCTGCATCAAAACATTTCCAACGAATCGTTTGATTGTGCACAATCGTAGCGAATAACTTTTTCATATCTAGATATAGAATGTACCCACCAAGCACTTTCATTCTATAATTTAATGAATTTATGTGTATATTTCTGGTGTATAAATCAATTCTTTTTGGACGATTTATACAAACACAAATGATGCCAAACTTTTTGTGCTGGCATGACCACAACGAAACTTAGATAATAATTTTTTAGCCGTTGAAATTGATGGATCAGAGTTCCAAGTAATAATTAAGCCTTCTTTTACTATCGGTGACGATTTTTTATATAAAAAAAATGTTTAATCGAAATACACTTTTCCATTTCGGATAATATTAACAAGATTATTGAATTTCAATGGCCTTGCACTGTTTTTGATCATTTATTAATTAATTTTTGATCATAAATTAAAATAAATAAGAAATTTAATAATTTAGCCCAGATTTTTATATGAAACCAAAGGTCAGTCTTGTACGTATTAATCACGCTAGTGATTAATATATCGGGTGATTTTTTTACAGTTACACAAGTTCAAATCATAATGAAACAAAGAAAATTGTTGTATAGCAAATTTTATGTCATTAATGTTTAAATATGATTTCGGTAATGTGGCCACACCGCTGTTTCGTACATGGCACAATCCGGAACATCAATTTTCACACCAAAATTAGGCCGTATTTGGCCAATAACTCTTCGAATGTTGATTTCCAGGTGTTCAATTGTCTCTGATTTGTGACGTAGGCAAATGACCCAGAGAAAATCATTAATTAGACCATTCCGTGATATTACTCTCTCATCAAAAGTTTCTTTGAGTAAATCAATATAGCGCGAGTTGTGTGGCATGTGGTTTCGTTCTGTTGGAACTACATGTTAGAAAGATTAATTCCAGCTAATTAAGGTACGAAAAAATTTCTAATCATGTACCTATACCGTGCACCATTGATAGTGACGTTCCTACCGTCATCGTTTTTGAAGACATATGGACCAATGATTCCGCCAGCCTATAAAGCGCACCAAACAGTAATTTTTTGTGGATGTAATGGTGTTTCGGTAAAAGCTTGTGGATTATCCTCATTCAAAATACGACAATTCTTCTTGTTTACGTGCCCATTCAACCAAAAATTGGCTTCATCAAAAAACAAAATTTTGAATAGAAATTTGATATCCGTATCAATTTGTGCTTCAGCCCATTCGCAACAACTTGTACGCGTTTCTCTGGTGTAAGTCTATCCATAATAAAATGTCAAACCAAACTAAACAAAAAGCAACTATCAGCTGTTAAATCAGTTGTCAAATAAAGAGTTATGAACCTCTAAAAACAACACCCTATATTATTATACCTCAGCCTTAAGATAATTTTTTTTTATGAAAATAAAAAGAGTTTTTTTATTTATTATCGAACAAAATTTCTAAACATTTGTCAATTAAATAGTACATGAATATGATTCACATAAAGAATTCTAATGAGTTCACTTTAGCTAAGCTGAAAACAAGCTTAATTTTGTCAAATTGTTTTATAAATTTTGAATTTTATAAATTTTTTATATACCTATGATAGCTTGATTAAAGCTCTGTTTAGACGGTTGTCAGATCTAAGAATATTGTAAGAACAATGTACAAAGAGAAAGCATTATCAAATGTCCGATTTTTAATATCTGAAAACGATACAATGCCAGAAAAAAGTGTGTAAAATGGATTGCCAGATTTACTGACAAATGTATTGGAACAGTGTGAACTGGCAATCTACATTGTGGTGGCAATTTTTCACTGTCTGGTCTGGCAGTCTGGTCTGAACAGAGCTTAACTTTTAATCCAATTATCACCTAATTCGGCATCATTACGTTAATATGATCTTTGAAACTTTTTTAACATAAGTTTAGTATTAATAATTTTAACTCGAGTGCCAACCAGAGATCAGCAATGAATAGTGAAAATATGAGTATACTCGAATTATGATTCATAAATTCTTATACTTATGTATACGCATTCATACTTATTGCAATGCGTACGCACACACACGCATTAATATTCTAAAGCAAGGGTGGCCAAAGAGAAAACTGCATTTGTAGTAGTAGTAGAAAATTTTTGTAGTGGGCTTTGAAAGAAAAAAAAAAATTTAAAAAACGAAACAAATAAACAATTTTAATATGCAAAGCTACGTAAGGTACATGTGCTTTCATTCAAAACTATCACACAACTGAAGGAAATTGTTGTTTATTTGTTATTTTCTGAGTGAGTATGAGCTGATCTCTGCTGCCAATGTAAAATATATGACTTTGTTCAATTTTTAAGAAAAACTTTGTTTGTTAATTTTAAAATAATAGAAAGAATTCATCTGAAAACAATATTAACAATAGCATCCATATACGTTCTTTTTTAGATCTAGAAATCTAAGTACTTTAAGTAATTTGTGTAGCAAAAAATCGAACAAAAAATCAATAAATTCTTTAACACTATATATTTCTACCACGATTTATGTACGAGTATAGAAATCTACATACATATTTCAACCAAAAGATGTCTTTTGAAACCTTTGCGTTCGCATACAAAATTCATAATTGTTAAAACTAAAGAGATTTCAAATTATCAATATATGAATTATAAATTAATTTGATAATTATAGATAATTTGAGCAATATAATGGAAACTATGAAACTATATTTAGTAAAGAATAAAATGAGTCATACGTTTAGAAATTGGATGAAAATTGACGGGGTTATTAAGCTTTTAATGCCTGTTTGCTAACGATTGTGTGATTTTTTTCTCTACTAAAAACTTAATACTTCCATCAAATTTCAACCGATTTCTAAAACGTAAGACTCGCATTATTCATAACTAAACACTGTTTTTTAATTAATTCATATATAAATAAGTGCGCAAAACACATATAAACTTGTAAAATATGTGTGTAAAGATAAATTTAAATTTAACTAGCAAAGACGCAAACCAGGTTTTTTAGCTCAGCCATTTTTTACGTTAACAGAGCACTATTAACACTTTAACAGTAACTATAAATTAAAGTAAAAGAATTTATTGCCAAAATATATATGCCTGGAATATGGAGGAATAGCACATCCTTGTTGGAATGGTGCTCGAGACCTTCTTTCGTAGATCATCTTTGGAGCCAAAACTTTAAAAATTGTGGAATAGAAGAAAACGTATTTAGGAAAATTAATTTTTTTAAATTATTCTTCTCTGCGGTTCATTGGTTATCTCCATTCCATGGGAAGCTCAGAAATGGACGGAATACCATACTGTATGGGGAGAGTGACCCAAGGAGTCCCTAACGAAACTGTGCTAGTGGTATTCCTGAAATAATTTTGGAACTGGAGAAATTTAAATTTGAAAAATTTGTATTTTAACGCGTTTTGACTGGAGAGGATGAGTGGTTATTGTGGGAAAACTAGAGATGGCCGGAATATC
This sequence comes from Wohlfahrtia magnifica, assembly GCA_023159175.1. Lineage (NCBI taxonomy): Eukaryota > Metazoa > Arthropoda > Insecta > Diptera > Sarcophagidae > Wohlfahrtia > Wohlfahrtia magnifica. The sequence continues at coordinate 1,014,865 of JAKWBJ010000189.1, forward strand.
ACACTATATAGGGAGAGTGGCCCAAGGGGTCTCTAATGAAACTGTGCTAGTGGTATTCCTGAAATAATTTTGGGACTGGAGAAATTTAAATTTGAAATTGACATAGAATGTTCCACAAAATGTTAAGTGTAAATATTTGCTAAATGTGACAGCTTTAGAAATGCTTTCCATGTATGTTCTGCTTTAAAAAAAGGATTTTTAGCGATCTTTCGTAGAAGAGTTAATAGAATGCTCCTAGAAATGTCCCGCTCTCTACTGTGTGCTACATATAATGATTATGAAATGAATATGTATCATGAAAATTATATAGAAATCGTTCATTCAGATTAGTAAAACACCTAGCTTTGAAGTTAGAATGAGCTTGATTTTAATAAAATTTAATATATAATATTTTTATATTTGACAGTATAAATCCAAGTTCACTTACCTTAACACTACTGTATTGTCTTCATTCATATCGACAACACGAACAAAATTATCTGGAAACATGCCCGTTTTACCATTTGTTTGTAATGTACCCTCCCACCAGCCACCTGGCATTTGTTTAATACTGTGTATTATAGCACCTTTTACTAGATCTAGTTCATCAGGTTCCTTGGCTGTGTAATCATATTCAACAATGGCCGTAACTACAAGAATACAAAATAAAATTATTATTAAATACATATAATTTTCTTTAAAGAAATTTAAAAAAAAAATTATAAAAATTAATATTTATAAAACATATAAAAAAATTTTTTTCTCCAATTGATATATACTCAGTAACATTAAGTAAATATTTAGTAACATACAAATTACATTTAACAAAAGTTTTAAATTTAACATTATTTTGTTAAAAAAAAAACAACTAAAAAAATTTGCATACAATGCTACTAAATTATGTACACCCTCGAACCATGTATGGCAGTTGTAAAACGCCTCTACAAGAAAAACATACCTAGCGCATTATCACCAGGTATCTCAGCCATTCGTTGTAATAGATTTGTAAACACACCTAATGCTACAGGCGATAACGGCGTAAATAATTAAGTGATAATACAAATAGTCATGAAACGTAAATCAATACTTCAATCGGTTAATTGTTATAAAACATTACACAAAAAATAATAGATATTTTATTTTTTTTGTTGCGCTTATTTTAACCGTAATCATACATAACTGCCATTTTAGGGTTTTAGCCATTATTTTTGTTTTACACAACGAAACCACGAGAAATTCTTATACCATATTCATCTTAGGCTGTAAAAATAAAATATTTTCGGCTGAGATTTTGTAAAAACTTGACCCTTCTATGATAATCAAACACTTATTTTTTCAACTCATGGTAAAGTTCACAATCAGAGATCAGCAATAAATACTGAAAATATTCATAAATTCTTATACTTCATACTCATTGCAATGGCTGGCTACTTACAGGCATTCATACTCCAAAGCTGGATGTACTCATCACATTCCTACTTATCAACATTTATGGCGCTATTGATTCATACTCGTCTACACTCAAAATAAGTATGAGTCGAATATGAACGTTTAAATATGTACTCATTATAAGGTTGTGTTTATGTGCTTTCTTTTGAATAGCCAATACTCACATATATTCATGGATACTCCTGCGAATTATTTATAAGTAATATGGGTATTTTCTGAGAAATGAATTAATGCTATGAGTATGAATAGCCTTGATTATGAGTAGCTATGAGTATGAGTACGACGTTTGATTAATATATATTATTACTTATACTTATGCGAAAAAACTAGTACAAAAAACGCCACTGGCTACACATAATAACATATGATATTCTTTTTTTGAGTGGTACCACACACTTTATTTGATGTATATATTTTATGTATTGTATTTTTAAAACACCTATTTCATGCATCTTATTGTATTGACAGCGCTTAAATTTTTTAAGTCGCCAAGAAAAATAGAAATTAGCTAAAGTTGGCCACGGGCTACAACGGTAGTCGTATAGTCAGTAGCCGTGTTGCCGTTAAAATAATTATTCTCATACGCACACATGCATTATATTTTTGACAGCTTGTAGTCGATGGCCGGTAGCTTTAAATGTGTTTATAGCATTATGAATCTACGTTATTGTGAGTATTATGAAGTATGATTAGTTGAATTTTAATTGTGTATTCACTTATACTTATAAATTCATGAGTGAATATGAGCAGCAAAAAAGCGTTTTATTGCCAATTTCTGATAAGTGGCAAAAAAGTGATACATTTCTAATCTGTGCTTACAATATTAGTCCTAGATTTTTTTTCAATGACAATTGTAGGTAATAAAACGACTAACCTACTATGGAATACAATGTTAACACAATTTTTATAGACTTTTAATGTAAAACTTCAATATAACGAATCTGAAGGGCATTGATAAACCCTTCCTTATAGCTACATATTTATGCGTTTACATATCGTACTTATACCGTTAAAGTGAGCCAACTCAAAATTTTCAGTAGAGCCAAAAAAATGTTCTGTTTAATATGAAATTATATCACAAAAAGGGGTAACAAGTGTATTTTTTTAGCGAAAGTATAGAGCTAAAGATATAAGATTTTTACAGTTGGTAGATATAACCACTGTATATCGTATATACATATGTATACGCTGTATATATTTCTTGCAAAAAGTGAAAATTGCCACATTTTGAGACTCACTTTATCAGTACAGTGCGATTTGTATCAGTGAAATCTTTTTATAACGAAATTTGAAAAAATACGAAAAAATTCCTTTATCCAAACTATTTTACATGAAAATATATTTACCAAAGTTTCGGATGCAGTAATAATATTTAACGAGACTTTCCTTTTTTGTTTAAGTTTAATTTTTCTTTATTCGGACTTCGTCGTATAAAGGCTTTTGAGTAAATATTTCGCTATAAAATATGCACTTGCAAGCAAATTTAGATTTCGCTGTTTAATAACCAGTTTTATTTCATTCTGGCTTCGTTGTATAAAGTGAGTACTTGGTTATACGCAAGTCTTATATGTATTTCAGAATTTCTTCGTTATATCTATTGTATATCTATATATATATATAAATTGATTGTGGTTTGTTCGGATGCTTAAAACTTGACTCGACCAAATTGGATAGTTCCTTCTGCGATTTACGTAATTGCTACGCGAAGGTTTAGGAAGAAAGAAAACTCGAAAATTTTCAACAGATAACGCTGTAGGTGGTCATTCCTTTATCACTGCTCTTGTTAAAGGTATTTGAATAAAATTTGGCACGTCGATTCAGTGTACATATTCTAAATTGTGCAGCAAATATAAACGGGGTTAGATAAGGAAGCGAGGTACCTCTAATACAAAATATATATTCATTATTGTATACCTTGCGAACGGTATAAGTATAAGTTTCAGAATTTGGTAAAAACTCGTAATTAATTGTAATTAATACAAATCATCAGCCAATAAGTGGACGTATAATAATAAGATATGTGGGCATGGTACGTACCTCCCATACAAAAAAATATTGAATTTTATTATTTTATAATTTTATCTAAATGACTTGGCAGTCAATACGAATCATCAGTTTAAAAGTGGGCGTGGCATTTTCATACATAATAAGTTATTGCTTTTTTATTGAGGCTTTATATCAGAGATTAATTTTTTTAATGTTTTGTCGTAAAATTTGTATTATTGCTGAACTTTAGGCAGCAAATCATGATTACGCTAGTGATGAAGAAAATATTGAATAGGACTACAAAGCGGATCAAAAAATATTGTTACAACACCACGGGATAAGGTAGATGCTTACAATAAAAACGAATGGTTCGTCGATAATGTCCAATTATGTATCTTAAATGCCCGAAGAAATGACAGGATGGTTCAAAATTGATTACATTTTTGAGGATGAATATGTGAAACTATCGATGGCGCTAGAAACGAATGGCGAAGTAATCTATTTGTTATCTAATCAAATTAACCAATAAAAGAAAGCTTTTTTAATCGGAACAAATCACTTCATTTAAATATCCATGACATTAAATGATAGGCAAACCGAAGTAAATTTTTTTCCAACATTTAAGGCATGTGGCATATGGACTTAAAAATATTTTCGGGTTACTGTCCTCCCTACTTTACAGAGCTTTTTATATAAAAAATTTTTGGTTTCCAAAAATGTATACCTTTTCTAAAATATGACGCTTAAGGATTCCTCTAATTGTTTTATATATTACTGTTACTTCTCTGCCTTTGCTACATTTTGAACTAAAACTAAATAAAAATATTTCACCGCTGCTCTATTTTTGGATATGTGTTTATAATGTTTTCTCTGGTTAAGAAAGAACTTTTAGAAGTTCTTGATCAGCTAAACCACTTTGAATTACCGACTGTAAGACCATCTCATTTTTTTCTCGAAATTCTCTTTCAACATTTTCTTCTTTCGGAACCCATATGAATTAATCGTGTATCAGATCAATTAAAAAAACGTACTTTCCGTTTTACTTTCAATTATTCTTTAAAATTCGATTACCTACATATAATTACTACTTACATATAATCGCTTGACAGGTTATAAGTTCCGCTTTTTAATTACACTTACTTTATTTCAATCTTTATAATTCTACTTTTTTGGCATCCGGTTTAAGTGTTTCTTATTGGGGTATAAAAGGTTTGTACCAACCGAGGCAACTCCCTACCTATAATCTAATAGGCAGCCAGATACTTCCCCCTATGCATCAATGCCTCACATGTACCCAGTATGTGCTGTGGTAATTCCATTTCTCACGTCGAGTTTGAGACTAATCCCATTTTAATCAGATATCTATTTAACCTGCTCAAAAGCACTGACAGTACCCTCATGTTGTCTCTGGATATTCCTATGCAGGATTCGAATCTTCTTCTGTTATAGTTACCCAACAAAAATTGACTGTCTCACAGCCGTACGCCAGGAAAAGAGTACCCGCTTCTCATTATACTCATTTTTGTTGAGTATGCCATTCCAGGCTCCCCTTCCCAGTTCACAAAAGGGTTCTGAGCTCACCAGTGGACTGGAAGCTCCCTACCTAGTCAGTTCATCGGCCTCTTCATTTCTCGGAATACCTACATGACCTGGTTCCCAGCATAAGCTGACCCTATTGTACCTGCCCAGCTAGTTCACTTTACCCAGATTTTCCAAATCTAGCTCTAAGTCAACCTAATAGGAACCAAGTACTTGAATGGCGGCTTGACTATCAGAGAGTATAGCTATGTTCTGTCCTCTATATTTACTCTCCTGGTTAAATTGAGCACAAAATGTTCGCTTCTCTAAAGGGGCATGCAGTCTCCAAATCTTCCTACTCACTCCTATTACTCAGTTTAAGTGTTACTATCTTGGCATCTAAATAATTATTTTTCGTTATTTTTCAATAAATAACTTTAGAGTGTAAAAATTCTCAGAGCTTTCAAGAACATTATGGTCCTGATTTTCAGTTTACTCTGACTTCTGTACTCGGTTTCCCTTTAAGCAAGAATATCATACATATTGTAGGCGTGCCATTGTATTTAAGCCTTAAAGCTTAATTAAAATAGCACGTTTATGACTAATCAATATTCAAAAGAAGAACGGAAAATCCATAAAAACAAACCATTTTAATTAATTGTTTTATAGAGTTAAATTTGGTTAAATTCAGCAACTATTTAGGTCCAGCCTCGATTTAACTCATCGGCAAGTTTTGATAAATTTAAAATCATTTTAAATTTAGAGCCTGGTACTTTCTACTTCTGGTTTTTGATTCAGATACATATATTTTTGATCATGCCAACTGTAACCTATTGTAAAATTTTTGTAAAAATAAAACATTAATCCCTTTTACGTAGTGATTCGAACTAAAATTTTAAACAAGAGTGCATGTACGTCTTATCCGCCACTTCATTAAACCCTGTTTTGCTTCTTTGTAAAGTAAGTTAATGCTTAGGTTAATATTTGCATTGTGTGGAATTGGCAACAAACAGTGTATTATTGCTCACCGTTTATTATTATTTGATTCTTTTATCCGTAAAAACAAGATTTAGCCTTGACGCATGGATAAGTCTAAGTTCTTTGCGATTATATGTATTATTTCGTAAAATATCAAAAAGTCAGGCTTGTTTCTATATCGATAATTCTCCGTCGTCTGTCGCCCTTATTCTGTTTTCTATATTCTATATATAGCATATTTAATTCATTCATAATTTCAAATGTTTTGTTTTAATTATTGTTGAATTTTTCTCTATTCGGGGTTGCGTGCGATTTTTTATGATTGCATTTAATTCATTTTTTGTTACAGTTCACGAAACAAGCAAGACGAGACATGACAATACAAAATAAAAGACAAGGTAAGAAGCTCTTCTTCATATGGTTTCGAAGACAACAAAAAAAAATTTCTGTCTAAACCAATTATGGGCATATTATAGGTCAAGTTAAATAAATAACCCCACATATACATTTTTTAAGCTGAAACTCAAGTGATAATTTCCAGTTTATGTATAATTTTTGGAATATTTTGAAAATTAATAAAAAATGAAGAAATACCTGAAACCCTGAACTTCCGCAGCAGGTGATATGTGCATAATATTAAAATTAATTTATTATTAAATCGGGTTTTAAGTTTTTTTTTTTAAGTACATTTTATTTCATTTTGTTAGTATTTGTAAAAAATTAGTTATAATATTTCGTTTTTTGAATGCATTTATTGTTTTTTACTTGTCTACGTTAAACAAAGACAAATTGAATTGAAATTATGGCACATTAAAACAAAGCCGCTTTTTCAATATTCAGCCTTTTAAAATATTTCATTTTTGTTGATTTTAAATTTCTTTGTGTTTTTTATTGTTACGTCGTCTTTTAAGCTCCTACATATAAAATATTTCAAATATTTATTTGCATTGAAAATATTTGTATATTTTTTATTACTACCTTTTGAAACTTGTCATGATTCTTCATTATTTTGCGTCTTAAATTATTAACATATACGCTTTACTATATTTTCAATAGAATTGACATACATAATAGCAAAGATTTTCAGAAACATAGTGCAACAAAAATACTCATAGTACGGGAATACAAGCAGAAGACAGTCTAACTTTTGATTTTTTGTGTCAGAGTAAAACGTATTTTAGCTAAAACATTACCAATCAAAAAAATTAAATAAGAGGAAAATTTTTATCACAAACTAATTTCCAAAAGGTTTTAAGATTTCAATACACATACTTTAGATCAGATTTAGGCAAAGAGTTACTCTTCTCTTTTAGTCTCACACGTACGTACAAGACAAAGAGCTGCTCTTCTTTTTTATTTTCACACGTACGTACAAGACAAAAAATAAGCAATTAGAAGTAAAGAGAAAACAAGTGGAAAATTACAGCGCAAAGTAGCGTGAGTGGGAGACTCTCAATTTACTATCACAATTATAAAATGCATTAATATTAGTTTGCCTGACGCTATTTTAGACACTGATCAATTGATTGATCTTTTGTGACAAAAATAAATTGCATCCTTCTAATCTCAATAAATATAAAACATTACCTTGTTACAATGAATATTCGGCTAATGTGTTATTTTCCTGTTCAGCCAGGCTTTTAATACACAATTTTTTTAAATTATGGGAAATACCTCCTTGTTGCAAACAGACGTTGCAAGTCTTGTAGACGTAGCAAACCTAACATATCCGCTACATTTTGCTACGTCACAACAACAAATTACATGAAAGTGACATTTGCTACACTTATGCATATCTGCTACACAAAAAAACATTGCAAGTTTGCTATACTCAAACAGCCGTTTTTTGTTTTGTTTATATCCCCAAAACACATAAAAACAGATTTAGTTAGTTTGTTTGAAATTATTTCATTTTTATTACTTACTCGCATATGCATATTTGTTTTAATTTTTTCTATTTACTAACGGTTAAACAAAATAACTCACTCTTTGTTGCTGAAATTCATAACGTAAGTAGAAAATTGCAAATCTACAACGAAGAGTGATTTCCGCTATTATCATAGTAAATCCAGTTGTTTAATACGTAACAATTTTATACAGAAAATAAATCCTTTTGTGATGATGTAGCAAAATTTCAGCCATGTTAAATCGATTTTAAATACTCTCTCAGCACTAGTTGTCTTTGACCAGAGTTATTATTGCGTAAATCTTCTCATTCTTTAATTGTTTTAGCAGGCTGAAGCACAGCAAGTACATAGTCAGCCATCCATACTTTATTATCTCCTTAGTTTTAGTTAGTTTTGATGATAAGTTGTTTTTAGCTGAAGCATGACCACATTCGAATCTTTTCTAAACACAAAAGTCTTCTACGAAATCTATAGATATAAGCTATAGAGCAAATAAATCTACTAATTATATCCTTAAGTACCACACAGAACAACTGCGCAAGCTATTCCAGAATTTGGAAGTTGTACGCTTCGAAAAAATTCTATTAAAAATGCTGTCTTCATCCATTTTATTATCCAAAAATGAAGCGAGAGAATCATCCAACAATACCATGCATATATTATTCGCTTTAATTCTACGAAAATACTGCTAACACTATAACGCTGCCACCACCAAAGTTTTTTTATTGAAATACGCATGTCATTGTTACGCAAATCATGTCAAAAGTAACTTTAAGAGTCTGGGGCATCAGAAAACAACAATGTTGCACTCAATTGACTGCGCTACATGTGTTTTGGAAGAAATCTAAGATCGGTTTGTTATCGGTTATCAGCGATTTTTTTCCATTTTGTGCTTTATGCTGCCCAAAATGAATTGAAAAATATTTTAATTTTTGTATGATAAAATAGATGAAAATAGCATTTTTCAACAAGATGACGCCGCCATTCAAAATCCCACTTGTGAAATGATCTGCATGTAGTCCCGATTTCAATTCAATGGAGGAATATGTGACGCAAAATCCATGAACAAAAAGCCCAAGGATAGCTTTACAAAACTGTGTTGGAGCTACAGTTGGTCATTAAAGAAGTTTTATAAGATTTGGGACAGCAGTCGCTGGAAAATTTAGTGAAATCAAAGTAATACTTACAATTTGTGGATCAATTAATTATTGAAAGTTAAATAACTATTAGTGAGTTTAAACGAATATGTACTTCTTTTTGGTAAAATATTAAAACTGCAATGATTTAAAGAAAACGACCACAATGAAAACAACTTTTTGCACTCAATACAAGTCGTTACTTTAGTGAACAATATTAGAGTTGGCATTCGTTTTGAATAAATCATTGATAGAAGAGAGAGAAGGAAGCAAAATTAAAATTAAAAGTGCGTTTATACCAATATGTACCACTGTATGTAAATTTAAAGATTAGAAAAACTATGATTTTAGCTGTATGACCACACTGTCTGTAATTTAAGATGGGCCGCTTTTTTAAAGCCATTTAGTGTGAATAGTTGGAAATTAATGCAAATATTGTTATTTATGTGATCTATTATAAGACAATTAAACACTGCCAACACCCAATAACTATTGGATTGTAAAATCTCTTGAAATATTATATTTTCAGTTATTATTATTATTATTATTTCTATTTTATTTCATCAACACAACCATTATTTATTAAGATATCTTTTTTTACTGATAATTTATGGTATTTTGCCAAAAATATAAATTTTCTTGAACTATTTTTATTTGCACATTTTTATAACAATGGTTTTGGCTAAAGAAAATTTCTCCTACAATGGCAAATATTGATTGCAAAACAGCAACTGACCTAAAAACGTTTTGATTAAAATATAAAGCTTAAGATAATAAATAAACTATTGGAATTTGAATTACATATTTAGAAGAAAATATATGTACATATGTATGTATGTATATAATGGTAGCAATGTATATTTATGTATTATTGGCTAGCAAAACGCCAAAGCAATTTATGTTATTAAACGGATCTTAACAAAACTGCCCTTCTGGTAAAGCCATTATTGTTTCTTAAAACAAAACAGTTATCATCTCCTAGAAGCGTTAGAATAAGGTTTCAGGTTGGCTTTGAACACAGAATAAATGGTCAGAGAGAATTACCCCAATGTACCCAACAGTGCACTCGGGATAACGCCAACTAATTAAGACTGCGGATGTTGACGTTTATGAATGTACAAATGTATATAAAAAAGATATATTGATAGCGTAGTTTAAAGCGTTTTTATTGTTTACAAACTAAAAGCAAACAAAAATAAATCCAAAGAAACAAAAAAGGCTTCAAACGAGAACAAAAAATCAATGGAACAAAGAAAGACAATACATATGTAACTTCATTTCTATAATAGTTATAAATGGAATCCCTAAATTCGGAACTGATTTCGTAAAATAAATGTATGTACGCACATACATATGTATGTGTTTTAGCTGTTATTGAACCTAAAATCGTGTGTTATTTGGAGTTGATGTTTTATAGCTTTGTGGCTTGGTTGACGTTTTAGAGTCAACTATGTTCGGAAAAGAGGGTCGATGTTTTGGAATGTTAAAAAAACTAGTGTTTCCGTTATCCCGAGTGCACTGTATTAAGAAAAGAAAAACATTATACATACCTCGTCCATATATTTCGTGAAATGAAATATAAAAGTCTTTAACCTACTTATTCTTCAAGGTAAAAATCAAGGAAAACAAGGCATTGTAAGAAGACAGATATCATGTGTGTGAAGTTAAATAGGTTTTTCTTAACATAACAAAATCTTGTGTAAGTTAACAGAATATGTGTGAAGATAAATACGAATTTGGCATTTTTCTGTTTAGTTAACAGAGACTGCTATGTTAACATTACTTCCGCAATTAAGAATTACAAACATAATTTTGAATAAAAATAAACTAAAATAAGGTAAAGGATTATAAAAGTTTTAAAAAATATTACTCGAGAGATACAATAAAAATAACAAATGAAATGTATTTCTTATAGCTGGTAATTATATTTAAAACAATCGTCCATAAAAATATGAAAATATCGGATGTAAGATGAAATTGTGGGGGAATCGGACCAATTTGGCTTTATAGCCAAGGTATTAAGACTTCAAGGCCAGTTTTCCTTTTTGGGCTGCAAAGTACCGCATCGGAGATATATAAACCGCAGATAACTTTTTTAAATTTTTTCCATGTATATATATCGTTCATGAAACATCGGACCTAAGATGCAATCGAACCTAATGGACTTTATAGCCAAGGTATTAAGGCTTCCGGGCTAATTTTCCTTTTTGGGCTGCAAAGTACTAGATCGGAGATATATAGACCGTAGATAACTAAATATTTATTTAAATTTTTGCAAAAATTTGCTCCCAAAAAATTTGAATTCAATTATAGCAAACCAAAAATAAACATAATGTGAATTAGGATATATTTTTCTTCACACATATTCTGTTAACTTACACAAGTTTTTGTTATGTTAACAAAAACGTATTTATGTTTCTTATTTAACTTCACACACATACAGATATCTTGGTTGCGCAATATAAGGCAGTGGACCGGTATGTAAAATGTGAAATTTTCGAACATAGTACACAATCTATAATTTTGTAATTATCTTACGATATACCACCATATAGTAGTATATTGCATATCTTAAATATGTTCGGCAATATTCGTTAGAGAATGGCAAACAAAGAAACAGAAAAGCTATTGAAAAATTTCCGCAATTTGGGTGTCACTCTGAGGTTCTCAAGTATGGCAGGTCGGATATAATTTCTTATGGGCCATTGTGACACAAATCTGAATGTTTGTAGACTGTGCTCCCATTCATCAGAGACAGTGGAACTGATATTCACCCTTATTCCAATTGTCGGCGTCGAAACAAAACGACATGATTTAGAGTTGTTTACTTCAAATTGTAATTCTTGTTGTCGTTATCGAAGATTATCGATGACTGTTAAAATATATTTTGCATTCTACAAGAAAATGTGTCGACGTTATTGTGTTTAAACGAATTTGATTTTGTCGTCACCATTTTTGGTAACGACTTCGGTTGCTTTCAAGCAATAAATGGAAAAAACTGAAAAATTAAAAACAACAACTACAACCCAGTTTGAAAAATGAGTGGAGGAATTGTAGAAGAATTCTTCTCTTGCAATGGGAATTCGCAGAGGCACTGTTCCCAGTAATTTAAAAGAACAGTGGGAAGTTGTTGGCAAGTCATTAAATTCTCTTGGCCCGCCGATAAGATCTGGAGATGGATGGCAAAAGGTATGAAATAATAAGCTTAAATAGTTCAATAAAAAATTAAATCTTTTAATAGGTTTGGCGAGACTTGAAGGTTAAAGCTAAGAAGAAAATGATAGCTGAGAAAAACTGAGAATCATGCAACGGGCGGAGGGATATTTAAGCAGTTCACTTTTAGCCCGTTAGAGGAAGCTGTTGCAAATCTGCTACAAGTTCAAAAACAATTATACCCTGAGGGAGATGTTCTGGGAAGTCCGATAAAATATGTTCCTAATAGATTAATGGAGGCAGAAGTGGAAATACCTCAAAATGTGACTTCTACGCAAATAGAAAACCTTGAAATTGTGCGCTCTATGGAAATTAATGAAGTCTTAACATCCATCACCATGCCAGGAACAGTTCCACCTTTAACACCTTGTAAGGGAGGAATGAATATATGAAAATGAGCAAAACAACAAATACACCAACCCGATTTAAGAGAACCAAAAAATGAGTAGTCACCTGAAATACATGAAAATTAAAAATAGAAACAAAACACACGCATACATCGATGAGTAGTCAAGGTCGCGGTCATTTTCTTATAGAATGATAAATTGCTATCGGCGTTGAAACAAAGCGATATTGTCTCAAAAATGACGGCGGCATTGACGGCGGCATTGACGTCGACAACTGGAATAAGGGTGATGTTGCGAATATTGGATTTTTTATAGGTTTAAATGTTTAGGGAGACATATCCACTATTACGGTTTCAGATCTGGTGGTGTTCATTTAGAAGGTAGCAGAACTGCTGAATAAACTATAAACCGGAGGGGACACAATACATCCCATTGGTCGCAGTGTCCTGCAATAGTGCTTGGATAGAATGATGATAATGACGATATTGAAAAAGTGGTCAACAATTTATCGGACCGGATGCGCTATATAATAGTAAGTTATGATAGTCACTTATCAGATATGAAATTTCCCTTCAAACAGAATACAATCTTTTTTTAAATTCATCTTTAATATTTTATTGTTTTGCCTCACTTAAGTTAGGTTTGACTTATAAACTTTATTTGATCCTTGGAATACCTATTTTTTTACAATTTTTTTTATTTTTACCTTATAACACTAGTTATAAATAGCTAGCTTAAAATTAGAAGGCTCCAGCAACTAAGGCTATCGGCCTGATTTTTAACTAGTTATTCTTAGTCTTTATATGTAAAAAAAAACAAGAACAAAAATATTAATAAAGGGTCCGCCAAATAATTTTTTAAATGCTATAAAAAAAACTACTGAATATTTTCTCAAATTTCTTTTTTATTCGAAAGTACAATCCTTCCGGTTAATAATGGAAGATAATTTCATTCAAATGGCTGCCTCGGCTGGCCATGCAGTAGCATACACGATCGGTCCAATTTTTAAGCACATTATCGATTGTGTGCAGCTGTATTTCACCAATGGCTTCACGAATATTGTCCTTTAAAGCGTCAATTGTCTCTGGCTTGTTGGAGTAACACTTATCTTTGACGGCACCCCACAAATAATAGTCCAACGGTGTCTAATCGCAGCTCTGAGGTGGCCAAACGACATCAGCTCTGCGGATGATAATACGATCTTCAAAAACAGGGCGCAAAACATCGAGTGTAGCTTCAGCTGTGTGACGCGTAGCGCCGTCTTGTTGAAACCAAATGTTGCTAATATCCTCCTCTTCAATTTTTGTGAACAAAAATTCGTTCAACATGGCCCGATAACGATCGCCATTGACTGTAACGGCCACTCCTTGCTCATTCGAAGAAAAATGGCCCAATTATGACCCTGGACCAAAATCCGCACCAAACAGTGACTCGTGTTGGGTGTATCGGCTTTTTAATGTATGCGTGCGGGTTTTCTGTGTCCCAAATTCGACAATTTTGCTTGTTTACATACCCGCCAAGATCAAAATAAGCTTCATCTGAAAAGATGATTTTTTTTGGCAAAATCGGCATCTTCTGTAAGTCGATCGCACGCAATATTTCCCAGCGTTGTTCAAGCGTATACACAACCATATTTGTTCAGCGGAAGGATAAAAATAATTATCTGTCAAATTAGACATGAGCTAAGTGTTACCATTCACGAAATAAGCACTAGTTGAAAAAAAAGCTAGATGGCGGACCCTATAGACACGAAAACCATTTACTTTTTCTTGTGATTGATATGCACTTGTCAAACATTAGAAATTATTTATCTTTTTCTAATAAATGCTTTTTTTAAATTATACCATTTTTCTATCTTTAACTTCTAGCAGCGGAATTCCATTAAAATCAAAACGGAAAAATCCTTTGATTTAAATGTATGATGCTTTAGTCTATTTTGACAGAAACACCACTGCAATGTAAAGCGTTTCTATTAAACGAATCTGCGTTACTCAATTTCATGAGTTAAAAATTCTGTCTTTTTTTTTGCTCAGTAATAATGAATAAAGAATTTATTTTATCTATTTTTGTATTCCACACATATTTACGAGTACATTCAACATTTTCAATGGGTTTGACTTTTTAAACGCTATTTTTATGGCACAAAATGGTTTGTTTTCATGGATTCGGTGCATAAGCGATAATTTTTTTTCTTTTTTCATCAACTCAAGCAATTCTTATTCATATTGCAAAGAAAGAGAAAAAAATGATTAAAAATAAACGCAGAGGGAAAAACTTGTTTAAGCTTAAACAACAAAAAGGTTCAATTGTTTTTTAAACCAATACCGGTTGTTAGTAACATGAATACCTACACTTTGACTAAAAATTATGTATACAAATTGAAATTTCTTTGTAGAAGAGAGCTATCCCATATAAATCTTTACCCAAAAATAAATTCTTAGATTAAAAAAATACATTGCTAGGTCTTTAGAAATGCTCAAAATATAACTATACTATAAAAGTGAAAGAATTCATATTTTATTTCCATTAATGCAATTTAGGCCTAAAGTCTACGACCAAGCTTTAAGCCCGATCGCAACATACCAACACTTACAGCAGGAATCAAGTTTATCGTCTTACCTATGACACATTATTTTCTAATACAAATCAATCGCCACAGCAAAATATTATATGATGGGTTGTATTGGAAGAAGGTATAAATATAAATCGATCTCTGCATAGTGGTTAATAAAAAAATTAATTTACATGTGCAAAGTGTCAACCTTATCTCCTAACAATACAATCGCCAAAGTGAAATTTAAATCAATTAAAAAATAAAGGGTAGGTTTAACAAGTCCTTTTATAAGATAATTGAGCACAATCACTTGTCTATTTCTTGAATACGTTCTGAATAACTTCTTTAAAACGGACTCCCATGTCGGGGTTTTGATTTGGTAAAGATCAAGGAATAGGAAATCGCACAAGCCTGAGAAGTTAGACGCCTGGAGGAAACAAAAGAGTTTCAATATCTCTCTGATTAAATTTTAGATAAATTTTTTGAACGGGTAAATGGTTTAAATCCTAAACAAGGCTGGACTGGTTAAATATGCTCCACTTTCGTATTTTTTAAGTCTCAATGTCGTGCAATATATCTCTGATTAAACTTTAATGCAGGTTTTAAATTTTTATGTTTATTGAAGCACGAAATTAGCTTGTTTGGCATAAATATTTAAGATCTTGGCGTTTTTAAATAATCATTTCTCAAATCTAAGAGGGCCCAAACTAAAAATATTTAGGTGACTGCTCATTCTAAACCTTTGGAAGAGTCACTTTTGAAAGTGAATTGGTTTTTCTTAGGAGTGGTCCAGTGTCACACAAGAATTGCAGATGGAGACGTTGAACTGTGCGAATTTGGTTTCGATATGGAATATCGCAACGGCGAAACCACCTGTAGTAAAAGCGTGCCATCTAACTTAACCTGATCTTTACCTTGTTTGTCAAAGTTTGCTAATGCTGTTTTATTAACTTGTTTTTAAAACTGCAGCCTGTACTTTAAATATAAAGTTTACACCGATACAAACACAGAAGAATCCAGTGAGACTATCTAATACACTATAAGCCCTATTTGTCGCCTTTACAAATTTTTTTATTTTCCGTTTTTTATTAATCGTTAGTGCTTTAATGCTTTCTTCACACATTTTTTTTTTCTTTTGCCAGAAGCATTCAATGTCACAGTGTGTAAAGTTCATATAAACCGAAGATTTGACTTTTATTTTTGCTAGAGTTCTTTTTTTTGTGTCTTACAAAACAACAACATCAGCTAACGGGTTGACGCCATTTGTCGGTTTTGCCTGTTGCCAGTTTATATGTATATCTGCATGTTCTTCAGTTCATACTTCCTATCCCTCTGTCCATTTGACAATAATTTTTTGTGGCTGTATTTTCTTGTGGTTCTTTAGAATTTCATTCGTTGGGTTTTTTTTCTGTGTTGAGCTTAAAAAATTATAGTTGAGGTTAAACTGAACTGAACTGAAATATGGTCACAGTGACCCACTTTTTAACTTTTAATACCAAACAAATGACTTTCAATGGTTTTGTTTATGATTGCAAAAGCTAAATTTAACTTTAAAAGAGAAATGAGAAAAAACTCGTACTCATATATTTAAACGTATATGTACATAACTGCATATGAAATAATACTCTAAACAAAAAAAAAAAAAAAAAAAAACTTTACCAGAAAATTTAATAAAAACTTTCATAGTTTTGTGAATTTTTACACCTGAATATTAAATTATATTTAAAAGGAAAACATTTTTAAATTCTACTGCGTAACACGAATTTTAAGATTCAAATACATGATTGCAAAAAATTTTGCATGTGCGATAATTAGGAAAACAAACACAAACATATGGTGGCCCTGCGTTGTCACTAACGAGCATCTGCTCAAAACTGCTGATCAGGATAAAATAAATACTCGCCTTTAAATGAGGAGAAAATATAACTGGCTTTGTCACACACTTCGGAAGCCTTACAAAGAGATTGTCAGGAAACACTTAAATGGAACCCACAAGATGCGAGAAATAGGTTCTCATTTTGAAAAGACCAATGAAGGAGATAAGTAAAATAAATGAAATTCAAAGTATTAGCGGAAAAATAAGACCAGCTGGATAACTACTATATGTCAAACTTGTAACTGTAATTTGTTTTTACGTTTCTTCTCCATTGCCTTCCTAATGAATACCAGCAGATCTAAAAGCCTAAAGGTGGATATGTCTCCCAATGAGACCATATGTCTCCCCAAATATCTCCATCCAAACCTATTAAAAAATTTACATTCATTAATGCCTGTGAACACAATCTACAAACATCCACATCTCTGACAGACATCCTTTTCAGATGCGCTTTCAGTCTAAAATGGCTCGTAAGAAGATCCGTCAGAAGTTTCAAGTCCGACCTTCCATACTTTAAAACCTCAGAGTGGCAAAGTCCCCTTTGAGAATTTCAATATTCCAAGCATCTGGCAATTTCCCAACCCTTAATTAGATTGAGGATGGTAAGTGGTGCCGCACAGTAAGGTTCCCGACCAATATAGGGTATCGCGAAGACTTTCCTAGCCAAGGCACGTTGAACAAGGCAGTGTTGCCTGTACAACAACTAACTTTTTTTTTGTGAATTTTGAATGTAAAAAAAATAATATAAATTATACTTTAAATCAAATACACCTAATCCACACACACTAGATAAATTCCAAACGATATTATGCAAAAAATTGCGTAAATACAGGACTAGGTGCAAGATAAAAAACCTTTGACATTTATAATAAAATACACCTGAGCCTGTTTGTATATTTTACTTGCGTTTCCAACAATACGGTGCAAAAGTTCATGCAAAATCAGGATTAGCTAACTAAATAATACTATTGACAATGAAGAATCACTGCATTACAAAAAAAAGAACAGTCAGCTGAACCGGCAACACCACCTTCTTAAATGTGCCTTGTTCCTAGCCAATGCATTCGCTGTTTCGTTACCATCTATCTCACAATGCCCAGGTACCTAAGACAACTGACCCTGATTCCTAAGCGAAAGCCTCTGCAACTAATCGCACCAATATTTGACCAGTCTAGATGTAAAAAAAAATCGACACAAACTACCATACAAACTATAACTTCAAAATTGGTGCCTACTTGAGTTTTCAAACAGTATGATTTAAAGTATAACAACACTTTATCAGAGTGTTTAAATTAGTAAAAGCTGATTCATAAAAGAAGGACCAAGTAAGTCATCAGTAACAAGCACACAATCTCTTAACCAACATCATATTAATTTAAAAGCATCCCTCAATATTCTTAATATTTATTTTTACATGGCAAAAGTAGCATTTTTATTAAAAAAATCATGATAAACACCTTAGATGTTTTCAATTTATCAAATAGCCACCACTGCACACTCGCTGCAATAAAAAATTGAAACGTAATCCATATAATTGAAATGAAGGATATTTATTTAATTTATAAATTTAATTGTTGTTGTTGTTTATTGGTGGGGACTTCCTTTTACATTGGTCAGATATAAAGAAATAAATCCATTATGAGAGGCTAAACTATGCATAACCATCATATCAATAGCAAAACAAGAACCAAAAACAAATGAATGATCACAATTTACAATAAATTTACATGCTCGCTCATACAACGTACTACTCTCGCATTCAGATGTATTAAATGGAATGAATACTTTCATCACTGCAGCTGTTTTTGTAGTTTTTCAATTTAAATACAACAATTGAGAAAGTCAAGGTCAAACTATGTATATATTGATGTGTTGCATATATTTAATGAAAAAAAAACAATGTTTTTATTACGATATGGATTGACACCGCATTTGGGCACCTTCAGATATTTACATATACAACATGGATAAAATCTGTATGTATGCGTAGATCATATGTACATATATATTTGTTACAAAAAAGAGTCATATTTACATGTGTATATTGTATACATACATACGAGTATATATATATCTTTTCTGCAAGATAGACACATAATACATTCTGTAAAAGCATGACTAGATGATATCCTACTTTCAAATGTATCCTTTAAACCACCAATGCGGTTGTTTACAAATTCTTATCAAATGTTGCAGCTCATCTTAGAACTACAATAGCTTAGTAAAGTGATGCAACAAGTGCGAACCAAGTTTAGGTTTACCAAGCACTGAAACTAGTGAAAATTGCTCAAAAATTTCTCCAATGATTACACAAGGTTTGTAGAAGTTTTAAGCGACACTGCAGAAACGCCAACGAAAGCCGCCAACTATTGAAAACCTTTTTTTTGTTTCTTTTTTGAGACCAGCACTCAGGGGTTAACCCCTACTAGGAATATAGGTTATGGGAAGGAGGATAGAGGGAGTAGTGTTTGTGGACGTTCGATTTGAATTTGCTCACAGTGCGACCAAAGAACTAATTCTCCATATAATGCGTTGTGCGATTCACTGGACAATCAACTACAAGAAATATGAGAAATACGAGTACTACGTAAAAATATATGATTACCAGGAATTAGTTCTTTAATTTCGTTAGAACACATTCCATTATAGTATCGATAGAACAATGAAACACACGCCACATTGCGACGATGCTCTAATGAATCGATAGAGTTGGCTACCCTACCGTCATTAATAAGAACCTTCGCCCTCCCCTGTACGCGGTCGAGAAGCTCCAAAATAGACTTTGAAATACCGGCCCATACATGAGACTTGTATTCCAATTTGGGTCGGATATAGGTCTTGTAAATATAAAGGAGATCAGATGGAGTGAAGTAATTCTTACATCGTCTTAAAAGCAGAGGCACTTGAATGCTTCTTTCGACACTCGAAATATGTGCTCGTTCCAACGAACGTAACAGTGAATTCTCATGCCCAGAACATCAAGAGCATCTGATTCCTCAATATCTACATTACCAATAGATACAGATGACAACACACCACCACGTTTGTGTGTCAGAAAACAACGTTGGGTTTTGCGCGCCTTAAAGTCGACCCTGTTTGCGCGACAACACTCAGAGATTTTCGTCAGGTCGCTTGTAAGCGTATGGTTTATATTCTGCCTTTTCGCCCCAATCTCCAAAAGGCTCGGCCTACGATCAAAAGAATATAAATGACAAATGTTGCTGTCATCTGCAAAAGAGTAAATAGGATTGGAAGTGAGAAAAAGAAAGTCGTTAGAAATAGAGTTGGAGAAAGAACAGTGCCTTGCGGTACCCCTGAATTTATCATGAACTCGTCGGATAAGATCCCATCTATAACCACTTTTACAGTGCGATTTTTGAGAAAGCTCGATATGAATCGAGAGAAGTGACTACCGACACCAAAAGCAATAAGTTTGGATATGAGAGTCTCGTAGCAGACTCTGTCAAACGCCTTTGAAATATCCAGGACCACAACTTTACTTCCACAAAATCCATGAACGGACCTATTCCACCTTTCAGAGAATAGCGCCAGCAGATCACCAGTAGAGCGACCCTTACGGAAGCTGTATTGGCGATCGCTCAGCAAATTGTTGGACTCTAAATATTTCACAAGGTGATGATTAATCATACTCTCCATAACTTTGGAAAGTGCCGAACAAACTGCTATTGGGCGGTAGTTTTCAGGGTTACTAGCTTTACCCTTTTTAGGGATTGGCGTTACATAAGACGCACTGAAAAGATTAGCCAATGGACGCGAAAGCGTCGAAGAGCGCTGCTTCAGGACCAGCGCTGGAATGTCATCCGGCCCAGAAGACTTATTAACATCAAGATTTGCAAGAACCTTTTATACTGCACAGACTCTAAAGAACTATGCCTAGTATAGTCAAGTTCGGCCAGTGGTTGAACGCTCTCCGGCAAGTTCGAATTACCTGCAAACATGTCAGCCAGAAGGTTTGCCTTATCAACCGGGTTAGTGAATGTTTGGTCATCCTTTATAAGGACTGGAACCGGTTTTTGTAAATGGTCTGCCTATTTTTCGAATACCGAATAAGCTGGTTATTTCAACGCGAATAACCGGTTAATTTAAATATGTGTAATGTTTATACGTTTTTATATTTTTTATTGAAAATATGCTCATGATTTAAGTATTTTTCTATGTTTAATACAGAACATCTTTTTTTAAATTTATGACAATTTTAAACGTCACAAAGAATGGTAGAACGAAAAATATATGCACACTAGAGCAACAATAACTTTTCTGAAATAAATATTAATTTTTTATACATAGAAAGTGAACTACAGTTCCGAACGTCAGAAGTATTAGTAAGTTAAGTTTTCAACAGCGTAAATACTCGTAACCAGTCGCTAGCAATGTTGTGCAGTGGTACCGCTGTTGTCGTACCTAACATACCACAGTGGCACACAGTATTAAATACGTGGTACATGCATTTATGTTTCTGCAGATGGACCTTCAAGTGAGAAAATATTTGGAAATCGTAAAAAAAGGATTATTGTGCAGTAAGGAAGACTTGATTCTATACCAAGTAGTCTCTAGGCGCTGGAAAATAAAACTCTTACAAAATACGCTGTAAAAAATAAATCACTGGATGAAATATTAGAACGTTGTGTTTTCGAGGAAGAAATGTCAATTAAGGCCCTAAAAAAGCCGAACGTTGTTCTAGCATACTTACTTGCTACAAACTACAACAAGGGACAAAAATTTGTCAACTTTATTCGCTAATGCAACAAGAATTGAGAAGAATTTTAGTTTAATAAAATAACCGGTTAACCCGTTATGTCATCGATTATTAACCGAAACCCGGTTTTTTTAATTTTAACCTTTTGATTTATTCGAAGACCAGTTTTTGAAAAAAGTCGAATAAAAGATCTCCCTAGTTGCGAAGTAATAAATGAATAAACACCTTAACAACGTAAAGGTAAAGGAGAGAGGATATGGTGGCAAAAAAAAGAAAATCAAATACAGAAAAAGGAAACCTTTATCACCAAAATAAATTAAGGATTATTTCTTCAGGTACAGAAAATAATGATCAGTAGGTAGTCTGATGATTCTAATGTTAAAGGTAGTGATGCTAAGGACGCAAAGACTATGAGTAATAAAATGGACAATAAAAAAGATTATAAGACGAAAAAGACGATAGAATTAAAATAAATTGTTTTACGAATTCATGCATAATAAAGCAAAAGTAAACTGCTTTAAATTTTCTTATTGCTCTTCACCATGCGAACTCACATACATCTCGATATTTATTGCATACTGGTTAAATTGTAGTGTATTTTACATCATCGATTTTCGATAAGTAATTTAAAAGGTAAATTAAAATTTATTCAAATACATATGTTTTATTTATGCCCGTATTTTCTACAAATATATATCTAGTTGTGTA
Source organism: Wohlfahrtia magnifica (assembly GCA_023159175.1). Classification (NCBI taxonomy): domain Eukaryota; kingdom Metazoa; phylum Arthropoda; class Insecta; order Diptera; family Sarcophagidae; genus Wohlfahrtia; species Wohlfahrtia magnifica. The sequence continues at coordinate 1,037,233 of JAKWBJ010000189.1, forward strand.
TAGATATCCGTGGTGTAACGAATTTTTTATAATTTTGGCCTAACCTACTGGTTAAAGTGTAATGTATTTTACACCCTCGATTTTAAATACATAGGTAATTCAAAAGGTAAATAAAAATTTATTTAGATAAGTTTTATTGAATTATCAAATAATTTTTAAAAATTTTATACCCATATAAAAACAAATAATCTTATATGTATATAAATATTAATGAGTGTTTGTAAGTACATAATATAGCAGAACCAATTATCTTCAAATTTTTGCAGTGTCCTTAAGGAATATAGGCTATCTTAAATATTTGAACTTGGACTGGAAGAGGATTAAATGGGGAAAAAGTCTAAAATATTATAACAAAGATAAGAGTTAAAATAATAATGGAAATAGAAGTAGCGAGGCACGCCGGGTTGGAGCTAGAAATAAATAATTTTGACAAATACTACCTTCATGGAAAGTTTCCGGAATAACCCCCGCGTGCCGGTCCCATCGTTGCGATTAAAGCTTTTTTTTTGTTATGTTGGTACTTCTGTTGTTGATATTCCCGCTAAATCTTAGCGTCATAGCTTGACATTAGCAAAGGCTACATAGTCAAGAGTATATCTATCTCTGTGTGAGTTCGAGTTTTTATAAAATTTTGACCGTGTTGAGGTCGCAAAAGACATGATTTGCATGGCTGAATCAGATCCGACATTCATCAAAAGGATCATTAACAGAGACGAGACGTGAGTTTATGAGTACGACAAGTGCAAGGGAATTTCACCGAATGAGCCGAGACCAAAAAAAAAACGCCTTTTTCAGTCAAAAAAGAAGGTTTTCATGGATTTTCGCCATTAGGCCAGACAGTAAACAAAGAGTATTATTTGGGCGTTATGAGACGTGTGCTTGAAGCAATTCGCCAAAAGCGACCAGAATTGTGGGCAGAAAACTCTGGATTTTGCACCATGATAACGTACCGTCGCACAGTGCCATCATTATTCGATATTTTTGCTGAAAAATGCGACAAATACCATCCAATAGCCACCGACTTTACCTGATTTGGCTTCCTGTGACTTTTTTCTGTTCAATAGAGTTTAACGGGGAACGCGTTATAGCAGCCGAGAGGAAATAATGGAAAAATCGCAGGAAGCACTGATGAACATACCGAAAACCGAATATAAAAAATGCAAATGTTAACCTATGACGCTAAGATTTAGCGAGAATATCAACAATAGATGTACGTACTTAACAAAAAAAAAAAAAAAAAAAAAAAGAAATTCAAATCGGAACGATGGGGCGGCCCCACGGGGGTTATTCCGGAAAAAAAAATTAAATAAAATTTAAAAAAAAATACAAAAGATTAATAATAATAATAAATAATGTCAAGTGATAACCAACACCAATTATAAATTTCCCCTATAAATCAGCACAAAAAATAAAAACAAGAAATTATACTGCGATATGCGAAATGGAATCATTGACGTTGGCCGTCATATGCATTTATATTCGAGTAGTTTTTGTGCTTGACTTTAACAGTTTGTGTGTGAGTGAGTCATTAATTAAATTATTAATCATAAAAAACAACAACAGTAACAAAACTATAAAAAAGAAATTAAATTGTTTACAAACGCAGTAGAATCTGGTAGTAAAGAAAGATAGTGACTTATTAGCTAGAGATTTAAAATGATTGATGTTGATTATTCGATTTAATGGCAATTATATTTTGTATTTTCAATGATTAAATAGGGTGTACTGCAAGAAGTTATAATTTTGATATATTTTTTTTAATAATAGCAAATATTATTCCGTGTCAGTGTTAAAAAAATTTAGACTTTAAATAGAAACGACGAAAAATTAAATTTTGAACAGTACTTATTTGTTGTTTATATAAATAGGACTTGGTACAAATCGTTGACTATATAGAAATGACGCTCCAAGGCTTAGTTAGTCTCATTCAGAACCAAACGAATGTAACAAATTCTACAGATGAGGAGTTATTCATAATTTAAAGGAATTTTATATGTAGGTATCATGCATTATCTGAAGAATCTTGTCATTAGTGATTTACACGATTGAAAAATAAAACTTTTGATATCATACGAGGGGTACTATTTATATTTCGAGAATAGCTAATAATAACAAATATTTTAAAATGAAAATGGCTTTATTGTTTTCAAAATATTCCCCTTGATGATCAATACATTTTTGCATCCGTTCAAACCATTTCTCAAAGCAGTTTTTCCATTCCTCTTGAGACACCTCCAAATTTGTTTTTGAACGCTTCAACTGCTTCTTCGCCGCTCGTAAATCATTGATCACGCTGTTTACCTTCGATATACGGGAACAAGAAGAAGTTATTGGGTGCCAAATCAGGATTGGGCGGAGGATGAGACAACAATTCGATGTTTTGACTGCTCAAAAATTCACCCGTTTGACGAGATGTGTGAAAGCTTGTATGATTCGTCTCCGGAGGTTGGTTATACGAATTTTTCGAAGAATTCTGCCAAACAAATGGTCGTTTAGCCCTTAGAATTGAGCGTCCGGAGTTGCTGAACAGTGGTCCAAGAAACAGACAACCATTTGCTTCGCTGTGCTTTTTCCACGAACAACTTTTGTTGGATTTAGCTCGTTTTGGAATTACCACACGGTCCATTGCTGTTTTGTTTCTGGCTCATACGCATATATACATGATTCGTCACCTGTCACGATTTTATGCACGTCTTTTGAAGCACCACGGTCGAACTTTTCAATCATTTCCTTACACCAATCGGCGCGAGGCCTTTTTGAACGATTAATAAATTATGGGGTATCCAATGTGAACAAATTTTTTTTACAATTAAGCGTTCATGCAAATACGTATGTACTGAAGTCGAACTAATTTGCAAGGATGCCTCTATCTCACAATATGTCACATGACGATCTTGCATTATCAGTTCACGCAGTACATCGATGTTTTGTGGCACAACAACCGATTTTGGACGACTTTCACAGAAATCGTCAGCGACAGAGCTACGAACACGATTGTATTCACTATACCAGCGATATACTGTGGTTTTTGATGGTGCTTTATCGCCATACAAAGAACTGAGTACATCGACATATTCTTCTTGAGATATTCCACGTCGAAAGTTGTGAAAAATAATCCAACGAAAACCTTCTCCTGATTTTTCCGTTTTTTGACCAAATTGATTTTCTGAACTCACTGTAAACAAAACAAATAGCACTTGTACATCAAAACGTTGTGAGTACGTTTATGCTATAAAATTTCAAACTTTATTATGGTGTTGCCAGACATTAGCTATTAACATTAGTGTTACCAGTTCCCTCGTAATAAAGTATTTTTCTAACAGCCAATAAAAAAAGATGAAAATACCAAATTCAGACTCTGTCCAATAAAGAATACTACCAAATGATATAATAGAAATAGTCAAACAACAACAAAAGCACTCAAATGTACTTAAAATTAAGATTATTGGTTGCAACAACAACTGTTGACACTTATGCATTATTGGGAAGAGCCTAGCTTTTTTTAAATTCACTCTAGCATGTGATGCGCGAAATAAACATAAAGTGGCTGTCGGTCTGAAGCAAGTATGCAAAGATGTGAAAGGAAATCGGTTTGTGATATCCGGGGCATGTCGAAAACTTGAAACACTTCTCAATATAGATAAATGGTGAAAAACACAGCTAAATAGTGTTGAAAAAATAAACTACACAATAGCTGAGGGCAATGTTGAAGTACACAATCGGAGCTGGATGAAGTACGCCTAGCAATAAGAAAACTGAGGTCCGGTAAATCTTCGAGAAAGACACAAAAAAGAAAGGTGACACAAAAAACTGCGCCAACTATAAGGGGATTAGCCTGACTTATACAGTATATAAAATGCTGTCTAATATTCTGTGTGAGAAACTAAAACCATATGTCAGCACACTGAGTTGACCTGGAAAATCCATAAACCATATCTTTATATTGCGACAAATACTAGAATTCCCCGAGAACTAGAAACAAATCGACACACACTATTTTTTTGTAAATCTGCCCTTGATAGTGTCAAAAGAGAGCACCTCTTTGCTGCAATGTCGCTCTTTGGCATACCTTCGAAGCTTATAAGGCTGAGTCGTATTACGCTGACTAACACCAACAACGTTGTCACACCGTCAGAGAATTCAAGGAAGGATATGCTTTCTCAAGAGACTATTTTACCATCATGCTGAAACATAAAGGGTCCGCCAAATAAATTTTTTTTTGAAAATACTATAAAAAGACTACTGAATATTTTCTCAAATTTCTTTTTTTATTTGAAAGTACAATTCTTCCGGTTAATAATGGAAAATAATTTCATTCAAATGGCTGCCTCGGCTGGCCATGCAGTAGCATACACGATCGGTCCAATTTTTAAGCACATTATCGATTGTGTGCAGCTGTATTTCACCAATGGCTTCACGAATATTGTCCTTTAAAGCGCCAATTGTCTCTGGATTTTTGGCGTAACACTTATCTTTGACGGCACCCCACAAATAATAGTCCAACGGTGTCAAATCGCAGCTCCGAGGTGGCCAAACGACATCAGCTCTGCGGCTGATAATACGATCTTCAAAAACAGGGCGCAAAAAAATGTTGTCTCTTCAATTTTTGTGAAGAAAAATTCGTTCAACATGGCCTGATAACGATCGCCATTGACTGTAATGGCCACTCCTTGCTCATTTTCGAAGAAAAATGACTCAATTATGCCTCTGGATCGAAATTCGCACCAAACAGTGACTCCTCTTGGATGTATCGGCTTTTCAATGTATGCGTGCGGGTTTTCTGTGCCACAAAGAAAACCCGCAAAAATAAAAATTTTATTAAACTTAGAAAAAATTACTTTATACGTTGAACACAGTTTTTGAATGCGACAAAATATAAGCACGTCTTCAATAAGTTCACTTAAAATATTAATTTTACTAATATTTAGATGCTTAGCCCTTATTTTTTTGATAGTTCTTTACATATTGGATTTACATATCGGATTGAGATCTGGCGATTGTGCTAGACATTTCAAAACGTTGATTTGTTTTCTTACAAAGCACTCTTTCACACATTTATCTGTGCATTTTAGATTGCTCTCCTGTTTATATTTCCAATCAAGTGGCATTTTCTCCTCTGCATGCGGTACCAGTATGTACTACAGAATATCTTTGTAGGTGAATCGATCCATTACACCATTTATTTTGTATATTGGCTCAATTCAATGGCCAGATGTATATTTTTTCATATTTTATCGTGTCTTCTTTGGTATACCGAGGATTAAGACGTTGTAATTTTTATTCAGCATAACAGGTTAAGTCCACAAGATAATCCCACATCAAACTTGGATTCAGAGAAGAGTACGTTCCTCCATTAAAAGTATACCTAAGTTTACTTGCTCCTTTGTAAATAATAAAATAATCTTTTTGGACTTCGACATGATTCTAACCCACCGTCTTCAGATCGTGTTTGAATGCATCTAATCGAAACATTTAATTTTAATTGATTTGTAATAGACCTTTCTCGTATAAAGACATACCTTTTTATTAACCATTTGTTGGTTTTTAGGGGTCTACCACCTCTGTGTATGGTCCTCAATGAGCCTGATGAACGGAAACGGCTTATAATACGGTAAATAATACTGTGTTGAATTCCAAATTTGTTAGAGATTGATGTCAACGATTTATTTTTATTATAATCATTAATGAATTTTTTCTTCTAATTGCTAATTACCGTTAGCCATTTTTGTAGAACATTTCAAGATATTGTTGGCTAGGGACAGAGTTTGATTCGATACGTTTATAAGGACGTTCAGATTTGCTCTAATTATCCCTCTAATGTTGAAATGATCGTTTTTGTTCCTGAAAGATTTTTGTAGCTTAACTATCTAACTATTTCATGCTATTGTTTTGACATATGCAAAATAGCAGTTTTGTAGCTTTAACGTATACTTTTACTGTTACTTTCGTTGTTTCTGTCTTTTTTAGTAAAAGGAATATATTATTGTTATAAATTAATAAAACAAATTAAAATACAAATGAGCTTTATTATCTTATGAAGATAAATGATAGTAAGTATAAGCTCGTACATATGTTTTGTCGAATACTGTACAGTCTATTGTGGTCTATCAAAATTATAATGGGCTAATTTCAAAAATTATTACTTAAGCAATTCATGGCTTTTTAACAAAAACTTAATAATAAATTATGGAAAAATTATTCAGTTTTTTGTTTCCTTTTTTAACAGAAGTGCATTCAAGTTCAATGGAGCTTTTTCTGTTCAAGACAATTTTCATAAAGAAAAACGTGAAATAAAGTACGACGCGTATAATTAATGTTAGAAAATATGGCTGTTTGCTTGCATCTTCGCCACAAGCCAGTTGTACTTTTAATATTTTGCAATTAAGCCCTTGCAGCAAGCAACACCAGCAACAACAATGTTACCTAAGCAAAATAAGAATTAAATTGCTTATAAATCATTTGGCACTGGGCCAATTAAACAAATTTAAAAAAAAATTAAGAAAATGTTGTTGAAATGTTTACAAAAGTGTACAACATAAAGTCGACCGACCGACTACTCTCGACATCTTTAACCACTCAAAGCAACAACAATAAAGATATGAATGTGATTTAATAAAATTATACAACAAATATTAGATATGTATGTATGTATATATATATGTATGTATGCATAACATATATGAGTTGAGTAAGAAATTGTTGAATTATCGCCTTTTTTATTTTAAAAGTGGCATTTTGTATTGAGCGCGGTAGCAGCAGCATCAGCAGAATGTTGTTAAAAGTAAACTGTTGCATATAAATGGATATACACAGATTGTAAAATGTAATTGTTATTTTTATTGATTTTCAATATACATATCACATAGCATTTAAACGACGTTTTTTTGATCTTGAAATATTTTAAAAATTTATATCCTTTAATGGTAATCATGTATATAGTGTTTTATGCACTTCAGACAGCAATTTTTATATCCTACACTAATATCAATACAAATTCTGTATATTAAGTTTTTAACGTTTAATTAAGTTTTAACTTTTAATGCAACATAACTTCTTCCAACTATTTCTGGGATTGAGCAATCTGCGTCTGTTAGAGATAATGTTTCACTAAGTAAGCATAAATGACGCCAAGCATTTATGCCGCTTAACAAAGACCGTGACGACATACCATTATACCTTACACTTCACTACTTGGAAAGAGTTCTTGGTAATATTTACATTTATCTAAAACCAAAGAAAAATCAAAATAGGCAGAGCGCTAACGAATAGTTAAAGCACACAGGCTACCGACTAAAAGCTGTCAAAATTATAATACGTATACACGTTTATATGAAGACGATTATTTTAACGACATTACAGCTACAAGACTACACAACCACTATCGCCAAACTTAGGCTACTTTTTATGCGACAATAAGGAGATTAGTGATGAAATAAATGTTGTGTATGAAATAAACGTATTACATTGAATATTGTTATGTCCTAGGTGAGGGCCATATATTCCAGCCTTACATTATATAAGTGAAATTCCAAAACTACTCTATGTCAATAGGTTTCAAAATGATATAGTCCATGCCAGCATTACATAGAACCATGTCGTAACTTCTCCACTTAAATGGATTATGTATATCAATCATTTCTGTAAGAGTAAAGAGCCTTTACACATAATTTATTTTTAAATTAAACGGCGACAATTGCTGTAAACTTTATTTGTAGCCGTGAAGTCGTGTAGACTGCTGTGGTCTATTTGTTTATGTGAATTCACATCGTTGCCTTGAAAAGTTTATAACGATTAATAACGAATATTATTCAGAGCTTTTGGACAGATTCAACAACGACCTCAACTAGTAAAGAAAAACGTTGTGTCCAATTAAGACTAAGCATAATACAGACGCAAATAGCCACTATAGAAAGAATGCATCCATTGATATACAAAGAGTTCCGGTCAAACGAAGATGTCATCGTGAAAACAAATACATATGTATCTTTTTTCCAGAGTTGGCAAAAACCCTGGTTAAAAAAAAACCCAACCCACCGGGTTTTATTGGGGTTTTTGATGGGTTTTTTGAGTTTTATAAATGCTTTAAAATTTCGTTCAAGTCAACAATATTCTTTGCTTATATATACAATCACGTTATTTTTGTATTTATGGTGCAATTTTGCACTCTTGGTGGGATCAAGGCGTCATTGTGTACCATGAGCTGCTAAAACTAGGTGATCGAAGCAGACTGTAATTACTTTGTTTGTGATGGTAATAACACCCGACCTCATGTCGCAAAAGTTTCAAAACAATTATTAGAAACGAACAAATGCCGCAACCGCCGTATTCTCCGAACATTGCTCCGTTGGCTGTTGCGACAAATACAATATACTCACACCCCTATCTAGGACTTATGAGGAGATATGAGTTTGTCTTTTAACATGAAGAAATACAAAATCGGTTTCAAAGTTGGAGCGCCTTAAAAGACAAGAAGTTTTTCTGAGACGGCATTTAGAAATCATTATCTGTTTGAAGTCAAAAACGGAACAAATAAATTTGTAGTCCCAATACGTAAATTACATCTATTTTTGTTTTAAATAAACTACGAAAACATTTAAATAAAAAACCTGCCCGGGTTTTTTTTTAAATATAATACCCAATAAAATTCCGGTTGTGTTTAATTGGGTTACCCAGTGGGTTGCCAACCCTGCTTTTTTCAGACATTATATTTTATAATAACTAACAAGTTGTGGAATTATCAAGCTGTCCTGATACGTATATTTTATTGTAATAACATGCATTTACAAACATACATACAGCCATGAACAGAGAAATAGCGCTCTTATAAACATATCATTATAACAAGCATAAGAAAAACATTATTTAACTAGTGTTTTGTATTTATATTTAATACAGTCACTCAAAAATCCGTCTCAATGTTTAGCTAGTGTTAACACATATAAGTATAAAAAGAAAGCTAAAGACCCAATCATTATGATTTTTGATCTAATTGCTTATTGGACTTTTACTTACAACTACAATTAAATATTTTGATTGTAATATGTACCGTTATCGAACGCAAAACGTATCTAATATGTCATTGAGACGGTTTTTTGAGTTTAGTTTTTTTTAAAAATTTTGTAACTTTTTAAGGCTTTATACGGCGCGGCATACTGTACGCTAAATTTTTGCAATTGCTTGGATCAATAGAATTCCTCGCTTTTCGCACATGTGTCCACAATTCTTCCAAATATCCAGGCGCACCAAATTCACCTGTTTTGACGTTAAGGTAAAAGTTGTAGTGAGTTTTCGATGCTTTTCATTATTTCCAAAACAGCGTGGGTAGAGTACGGAAGTCCTTGCCAAATTTACCACTTCCATCCCGAAGATGCTGAAAAAAAATATTATCGCCACATTTTAAGAGATCTTCGACAGCAAAAAGTTGAAAACACAATTCAAATCCAAAAGCAGATTGCATAAAGTGACAATATTCATGTTTTTGTTGAAATACAGTGCGAGCAGTTGGCTTGAGAGGACGTGCCAAAGTGAAGATGCCAATGCTCACCAAAAGGCATCAATAAATTCGTTTGGACTTTGCTAAAAAATATGATTCGTGAACGGCGGAGGATTAAGAGAAGGTTATTTGGTCAGATGAGATCATTTTCGGCAGGATGGCAGGTAATAGTGTTAACGAAAGCTAAGAAAAACTTTGCAAGCAAAAGATGTCAAACCAACTCCAAAGTTTGGCGGTGGTTGTGTGTGGTGATGGGTAGTGGTGGGATTGTACGACGACTAAGGGAGCTGGAACAGAGTCCACAGAATAGACTGCTAATCCTATGTAAACATTGTCAGCACTAACTCGTCCAACACTGTAGAAAAGTTCGGATTACAGGCGGCAGATATCGTTTTTTAACATAATAATGACGCTTAGCATACCACCAAACATACAAAAAAAAAAAAAAAAAAAAAATTGGCTTAATGACCACCACTGTGAAATTTTTAATTGACCGCCACAGTCATCCGGTCTTAACCCCATCGAACACCTCTGAGGTAGCCTGGAAATCTTGAAGAATTGCGGACACATGTGTGACCAGCGTGGAATCGCATTGACCCAAACAACTTCCAAAATTTAGTGGACACTATGTTTAGCCGTATAGAGGCAGTTTTTACCGCCAAAAGATGCTTAATTGAGTCTTTAGCTATGTTCTTATATTTGTTAACATTAGCTAAACAGTTTGAGACAGTTTTTTGCGTGACTGTAAGTCCATAAAACTTTAGTTTGCCACAAATTGAACTGAACACTGAAATAGCGCACTTCTTTTAATCTCCCACAATAGCATGTATTTTTAACAGAATTATATTAATTGTGTGGTGGCACTTCTTACCCCATTAGGTCTTTATTAAATAACCCTTATTTTACAAACCTGCTACGTTTGCAGGCTTCACACCTGGTAGGTAAACTTTCTATTAACTTCTTCGAAGGAATGGAGTTCCACGCTTTCTTTACACCTACCCAAAATTCATCGCAATTCTGAAATTTAGTTTGCCCAACTATTACCTTACTTAGTATCTGTGGACAATGATGCCGTAGGTCAAGAGTCTCCGTATTAAAGACCCCCTTTATATCCAGAAATGCCACTAATACATATTCCCTGTACTCGAAGCGAATGAAGCGTGGTCTCAATAGCTTTGCCCACGTGTAGACATGTTGTGACGCAGATAATAGGGCAGATTTTATCATGCTGCGAAGATGCAAGCCGATCAACCTTTCCAAAGCCTTTAAGGCCTTATAAATAGCCATCAGCCAAGGAATTACTATTTCAGCATTATTCTGAAAACCAGCAGGAATAATGCCATCCAAGCGCGGGGATTTATATGAAGCAAAGCTACTCAACGCTCATCACAGTAATACATTCTAAGTTTCCTGCCCGCTTTTGACCTAGCTTCCACATGGCTTCTGACTGAAGCCAGGGACCGCCGGTGAAGATGCCAGGATTTTACGCAGCCGGCTCGTCTCTAAATGTCCTTCCACATCACTGTAGCCTTTGGATCTCCAAAACATACGTTTTGAGTTTATAATCTGTTTTTTAATCTATTCTATGAGGATCTATAAGCGCCTCAGTGAAAATATTCTTCATGTCCTTGTCAGTAAAAAAGGATATAAAAACCTATTTGTCTTTCGCAGAAAAACTTAGGAACAAAAACTTCTTATTCTGGAAAGGAGTACTTTTCACCGATGAAACAAAAATAATATTGATCTGTCCCGACGAAAAAACGTATATTCATCGAGGAAAATGAAGTCTACCACTTTCATACTACAAAAACAGAAATGCACGAAAGATTTGGGAACTTCGTTTTCTTAGTATGAAGTTGTGCCTAAAGAAGGAATTAGGAATAAAGGAAAATACGGATAAGTTTCCTTACCTTAATATAGTAGGTATATAATGCCCAAAAACATACGACAAAAGTAGTAAAATGTTGGCTCTCTAAAGAAAAAATTACAATTTTTGATTGACTTGCACAAAGTCTCAATCTTTATCCCATGGAAAATTTAGGGAACGATGTCAAAGTGAAAGTTGAGCAAAATAATTTGAGAATTCCAATGAACTTTGGGTAGGTGTAAAGGAAATTTGGAACTTCATTACTTTAGAGGATGCCAAAAGTTAATAGAAGGTTAATCTCTCAGCCGTGAAGAAGTTTTGTCAAATAATGGTTATTTGACGTTTAGAATTACACCACACAACTAAAATCATTCTGTTAAAAATACATATTATTGTAGGATATCAAAAGATGAGACCTTTTCGGGGTCCAGATCAATTTGTGACAAACTAAAGTTTTATGGACTTATTAAATTATTAAATACTAAGTTATGTTTTTATTGGTAATACTGAAATAAAATATGTAAGACATCAATGAAAAATAAATGTGTTTATTTATCTACAAATATTTATATGAAATTATTGACCATTCCGTATACATATATTGATGTTGACAAGTGCGCTATATCTCTATATTGCTTTATGTAGTACATTGTAAATAGTAAACATAAATCCAATTTTTTACTTGGATTAAATTAATAACAACTTTAATATCTTCACAGATTGGCCTTAAATGGCTCGGATAGTTTTATATAACGTTTAAGGTAGTTTTGGAATGTCACTTTGCTAAAATGAAATTCATGTTTGTCTTTAATATAATTTTAACAAAACTGTGCAATAATCTGTTTATAATAAATATTAATTTATTTAAATTCAATAACAACAATTTAAAAATAATTAATTGAGCTGATATCTGAAAGGGTTATTTTTTCCCGTTCAATGACATGACTTTTAAATGCAAGGCTAAACAATTAAAAAAGTTTTTTATAAAAAAATCTTTTTTTTTTTTTTGCTGATAAACAGAATTTAACAAAACATCGATTGAACACTTATCGCAGCCAGACACAAAATGAGATGCATCATTATAAAATATATAGAGGTTTTAATATACATTTTATTAAAAAAAAAACAGTTATTTACAAGAAAAAATATAAATTTTTTTAGTAATAAAAAAGGGTGTGGCCGTAGTACAAAAACAAAACTTACATTCTAAGATCTGTTTGCAAATCAAAGCTCTATAAAAATTAAGCAATACTCTTTATTTCTACTCTTATTAAAGTAAAAATACATTATTACCAAATTAAAAAATGTTAAATAAAAATTATTATCTTATCTTGCTAAACTTAAATTATACATAACTACCAGCAGTTTATTTTGTTCAATAGATAAGATATGAATTTTAGCAAAACGAAAACGATTCACACTTACGACCCCTTGGAAAAGTAACTCCCAAAATTATTATTTATTTTCACTACCGTTTTAGGCGTTATTCTATGTAATACATCCATCAACTTTACTCATTTTAGAAATCAAAACATTAATATGGTAGAATTTATAAAATAAATTAAAAAGTTTCAAAACATTTGACATTTTTTTACTTTTAAGACGAACGTAATATTTGAAAGCTTTCCGTCGTAAGATTCTCTCTGATGTAAAATTTACTGCCTGAATCTATCCCAATGTGTCTTAAACATAGGTTAAAGCTTCTATCAGTCTTCCTGAGCTTCGACAGGGATTTTAAGAAAAGTTTTCTGTCATATGTTGAACTCATTTTGACGATAACGACTGCATCTCTCGACTGGTTATCACGCTTGATATATAGATTTTATAGCAAGAGCAGAAATATATAGGGTGTTGCATATAGATGAAAAAACGTTATGAAGGTTTTCATTTTCATAAAATGGTATACCACTTAAGCGTATTTCAAGTGAGACATTATTATTTTCCAGAATGTGTGTGAAGTTAAATACGAAAGTTAAGTACGTTTTTCTTAACATAACAAAAACTTGTGCAAGTTAACAGAATATGTGTGAAGATAAGTACGAATATGAAATTTTTCTGTTAAGTTAACAGAGGCTTCCACAATACTACGGCATCCAATTTAGGACGTAAGCAGGGTGCATGCATTTATTTGGAGCAAATATTGGAAAAAGAACTTTTGTATTTCCTTTGCCGTCATCATATCTTTGAAATTCTTTTGAGGAGCGTTTTCGATGACAAAATGAAAAAATCGTCTGGCCCCAGTGTACAAATAGTTAACAAATTTAGAGAAGAGTGGGTAGAAATAAAAAAAATCTTTTTAATCTGGAATGGAAGATGTGCATGTAAAAAACATACTAGGCGATATGAAGGACCCGGGTCCTGGGTGATATTGACTATTTCTTATCTGGACCTGAACTGTATAGGGAATTCTATTCCGTGATTCCTGGTAGGGATGATTGGGCCTCTGGATCTATTATGTCTGACGATTCGGCGGAGTTCTAAATAGATGGCTTTAAACTTGAGAACAACTCAACCTTAGGTTGTGTCTCCGCCTCCCGCACTACAATGAGGAATTATAGATACACATATTAATATTTTGAAACCGAAGTCCAATCATGCCAATAAAAGTTCGTCAAGTACGATCAAATCGCAACTAGATGAAGACCTGTGTAATTAAATGCAAACATTTTACACTGTTTGAAGTCAACAACCTTAGAATTGAGAATATAACTACTTGGGAAGCATAATAATCCAAACGGAGGAGCCAAGTAAGACGTAAATAACAGAGTTAAAAAAGCCTCCGAAACATGTGTTGTTAGCACAACCATTAAACCGAAACTTCAAAGCTCCACAAATAGATGTCTAAGAAGAATTTTTTAAATATTGTGGCCGAAGACAATCTTCTGACACAAATCTAGATGGTATAAATAAGAAAATAAAACGAAGAAAGAAAAATAATTGGGTCACACCTTACGAAAGCCATATAATGAAATCCTTCATGCTGCTCTTGAACGGAACCTGCAGCGCAGCCAAAAATAGAGGTTGATTCAGACAAACATGGAGAAGAACCACGTCGCTAATGCATCTGGTAAGCTACTTGACCTTGCATTTGTTAATATGCCATCGGATATAAACCTTCAGAGCTTACATCCTCTTACCTATCCTGGAGATCCTCACCATCCCACATTACAGTTGGATGTTTTTCATTATCCTAATATCTCTCCATTTGAATCACATGTTAATTTACACAACAAGGTTTTTTGCTTTTCTCGTGCAAATTACACAAAATTCAATCAATTATTATCAAATGTTGACTGGAATTTTATCTGGAAATAATCTTGATTCTATGGTTTCCAACCTATATGCTGTCTTACATCACTGCATTTCCGAGGCAGTTCCCAAAATAAGGGTACGCAAGAATAATGGTCCTCCATGGGGTAACTATTATTTATCTAACATAAAGAATAGAAAGAATAAACTTTTCAAGAAATATAAGTTATCCGGCTCTTTATTGGATTTCAAAAATTACTGTTTAATAAGATCTTATTACATTGCTGCAAACAAATTAGCATATAATTTTTATTTATCGAGAATGAAAATTAAATTGAAGACTAATCCGAAAGCTTTTTATAATTTTATTAATTCTAAACGTCGAGCAAGTGCTTACCCTACTAATTTGAAATACGGCTCATGTTATGCTGATGATGATACATCTATAGGCAACTTATTCGCGGATTTTTTTGCTACAACATATTCGGATAAAATATTTGATAATCGAACCTCATATCCTTATAATATATCTCATTCAGCGTGAACAAGTTTTTCGTTTATTTCTGCAGAAACCGTATTATCAAACTTAAAGTCCCTTCAGAATTCATCTGTTCCTGGTCCTGATGGTATACCAAATTGTATTCTTAAAAATTGCTCTGGTCATCTTTATGAATCAATGACTATTATTTTCAACAAATCTATTAAATTGGGTTATTTGCCACCCATTTGGAAACAATCATTCATTATTCCATTGTTTAAATCCGGAAGTAAACTTGATGTGTCGAACTATAGAGGAATTGCTAAACTGAAAGCAATCTCTAAACTTTTTGAAAAGATTTTAACTGACAATTTATATCATCAAATCTCATCACTTTTATCTCCATTCCAACATGGTTTCCGGAAATTACGTTCAACGGCTACTAACATTTTGGAACTAACTGAGATTTATTGAAAACAAACAAACTGATGTAATCTATACTGATTTTAGTAAAGCGTTTGATAGAGTCAATCATGATATTCTACTTTACAAGTTATCACGCATGGGATTTAGTGATAATGCAATTCGCTGGCTTAAATCGTACCTTTCATGCAGAACCCAACAAGTAAAATTTAAAAATGCTATATCTAAATCTATTAATGTTCCCTCTGGAGTGCCTCAAGGCAGTCATCTTGGTCCGGTATTATTTACATTATTTATAAACAATCTTCCAAGCGTTATTCTTCATTCTAATATCCTGATCTATGCTGATGATGTTAAGATATTTAACTCCTTTAATGATTTTACTGGTCAATCATCTTTACAAACTGATATTAATTATTTCACTGAATGGTGTAATTTAATTTACTGGATTTAAATATTAAAAAATGCAAATATATGTCGTTTTTCCGTTCTTCGAAACTTGATACCAACTATTATTTTAATGAAAATGTTCTGAATAAAGTAGTTAACATTATGGATCTTGGAATTTTGTTGGATAATAAATTAACATTTTATGATCATATTTCAATGATGGTGAATAAAACTAATGGTGTACTCGGATTTATGAAACGATGGTCGAAAGAATTTTCCGATCCTTATGTAACGAAACTTCTATTTACGTCTTTAGTTCGCCCAATCCTTGAATTCGGATCTATTATATGGGACCCCTACTTCAATACTTACAGTAACAAAATTGAATCGGTGCAAAAACAGTTTCTTCTATTTTGCTTGAGAGGACTTGGATGGAACTCGTATGTACTTCCTGCATATGAAAGCAGGCTCGCACTTATTAAATTACCTACTTTGAAAAGCCGGCGAACTATGGTGAGTATTTCCTTTCTGTGGAGTTTCATTCAAGGTAACTTTGATTCAGAGTTCCTATTAAGTCGTATAATGTTCAATGTTCCTACTAGACCAACCCGCAACTTTCAACTATTAACCTTGAAGTATTATCGATCAGTCTATGCGAACAACGACTCCTTTCGTCAGATATGCTTGAAATTTAATCATTTTTATCACCTAAATGACTTCTGTGATTCTATTGAAGTTGTAAAGAGAAAAATTATTTTATATATGAATTAATGTTTTTGAATTTTCTATACTTTTTTTTTACTTTAGTCTGTAAGGAAATGTAATCCATAGACCTCATTTAAATAAATAAATAAATAAACCGCATTTAAGGAAACTGGAAAATTTTTTATGTACTAAGACACTTAGATATAGAACAATGGTGATTCTTTTTACACAATCTATGTTCCTGATGAAATAGGATAATAATCACCCAAAATTCTATTTAGCGCCGTCAACAGAAGACAACGCCGTTTTTATAATTCGTATTCCTATTGTCATTTATCGATGTCATTTATCGATGACTGTTAATATACAGTGTTGAGTTTGAGGTTGAACGGAAAAGTTCCTATAAAAATATAAATACTCATTCAAATAAAACAGAACCATAAAGCCCAATACAGAATTTTTGGACAATAGTAAAAATCCTATGCAAAAATATAATTGGGCTTCGAGGAACATGTTGGAACTATGGTAGTGAATACAATAAGAATGGGACCAGATTTCTTTTAAGTTTTTAGTTAATATTGTTGAGAGTATATCTAAATTCTTTAAAAATTACACATAAAATAAGGAGCTCTAGGAAGAATGTTAAAATGTGTGAAGTTTCGTTTTATTTCAATGAGTATTTAAATTTTTATGGGAACTTTTCCGTTCAACTTTTAAACATCCACTTGCTTTTGCTCCCCACTTTACGTATGTATTGTATTCTGTAAAAAAATGTGACGTTGCTGCTGTCTTTAATTGCCTTTGATTTTGTTGTCAGCGAACTTTACCTTATTGTATTTGACAAATTTATGGGTCGATTATGGATGGCAGCCGAACTTTAGTTGCATTGCCCAATGGCAACTAGAAATTGGTAGTTGCCTTCTTTAGCGCCAACGTTGGACGGATGTCAGTAAATTTTGCACAGCACTTATTTTTACAAAAAAAAAGGAATCAACAGACTCAAACATTAGATACTTAAGTGTGCTGTATTTTATTAACATTATCGATAAGCATTCAACGACGTTATTATACTCTTACATAATACTAAATTAACATAAAATTGATGTTGTTGTTGATTGAAATTTGTATTGCCTTAAAACTGCCCTTGTTGCTGATGCCAAATAGAATACCTGTGCTGTGGTAAATTGCCTCTTTACTGTATATAACGACCTACGATTTTTTCTGTTTTCTATAATTAAATAGCTCAAGGTCTAAGCTAATATTTCAATGATTTGGAAAATCGTTCCCACATTTACATCATACCAGAGAAGGACAACTTTAAAAATATAAAAATAGACTTAACACACTATCGACATGCAAAGTAATTAATACCTTTTCCATAAAATTTGTATGATTTAATGAATTCTTCGATTACTTTTTTTAAAACTAATTTTAAATGAATTTTTATCATGTTTTCTAAAAATCGAACTTTGTCATACTTCACTAATTTCCGCCCGCTAGACGTGAGACTCAAGCCAATGGTGTTACCCGTCGATATTATGTTAAGAAAGCTCGTCTTTTTATTTACTCTATGTATTATAATAAAACTGATCACAAAATGGGTTGCCAAGTGCAAAATTTATTAACTGCTAAACCAATCAAAAAAAAAAAAAAAATGCTTTTTAACTTTTTTGATTGACTTATAAAACTTATAACGTATTAAAACAAAACTTGGCTCAACAAAGTTTTATTAAGCTCTTATAATTTCCAAAAGCAGTACATAATTATTGGCCTATAATCTTTAGCAATTGTCATACAATAAGAAATTAATAATTCGAAACAACACTCTGTGGTATAGGATATTCAACAGTCAATTTTGTAATTTTTTTCAAAATTTAACATGTTTAGTAATTTAATTCAAAACGCATTTCACAACATAATAAGTTTTTATTATTTTAAAAGAAGAAATAAAAACAATCCTACATATAAAAAAACACATCATACAAACATTTTTAGACATTTTTGCCAGTCTTAAATAAAATATAATTTAATCGAATATCTTTTATTTTATAATAAAATTTGTCTCTTGTAAGATATTCAATTTAATTTTTAACTCTTTTAAATACATAAATACAAAAGTTAATAAAAGCTAAACTTCAGTGTAATTTTAATTTTATTATAATTTTTGTACACTCAAGACCATTATTACAGCCACACTATTAAAAAATTAGCTTAGCAAATTTAAGTAGTTTACTTTATGATTAAATTTTTTTACTGTAATAATGTTAAAAGTAAGCGGAAAAATTCTTTGTGCGCGCAAAATTTAAGCTGGCTTGTTCTGTGACCAACTCCCAAAAAGCAATTATCGCAGCTACCACCAAAGATTTGGTGAACCATGGTAGCCCATTGGTTTCTAATAGAGTAAACAACATGCGCCGTTTGATAACTGTTATGAACGGAGGCATTATCCGGCTTTTTGCAGGAAAAATAGTGAAGACAAATATACTTTCAGATAGTTTTTTCAAATTAAAAAAAAAAAATGGATTAGATGGATATAACTGCTATATAGATTTACTAAAAGAACCTGGCCGTTTTTCACAAAAAAAAACCGTTGATGGTTTGGTAGCATTTTGCGCCCATGGGCTGCTAAAGTTGACTTCTCCGAATACGAAAAGCAGTGTGACAGTGAGCACAACCCATTTTTGAAAGAAGTCTGGCGAAAAATGTAATTTACCGCAGTATAATGCCTTCGTTCATGACAGTTAGCAAACGGCGCATGTTGTTGGAGTTGCAAAATATACCCTAAATGTATTGGAAAGCTCTTTGACTCGATTAGAATCCAATGGGGTACCATGGTTCGCCAAATCATTGCTGGTAATAAGCAATACAGCACCATAACTAAACTAAAAGCTGCGGTAATTGCTTTTTGGGAGTCGATCACGGAACAAACCTGAAAAACGAATTTTTCGGCTTGTTTTTAACAATGGAGGTTCAACTCAATATTACAGCAAAAAAGTTTATTATTATTTATTTAAATTTTCTAAGCTAATTTGTTAAAAAGCGGCTTTAATTTTGTACCTTGCAAAATAAGAAATTTTTGTGAAAAACTGCAATAAAATTGAGATATTTTTGTGAAATTTACCAATTTGTTATTTCATTAGTACAGTCTTAAATTAGTCATCTTTAGAAATTTTAAATTCATTGCTATAACTAAAAAGCTGCTGGAAAAGCTAGTGCAGCTATAATATTGCTCTTGAGTGTATGTTTTTTTTTTTCGTTTTTTAACAAGACTTTCTTGATAAATTAACTTCATCATCATTAATGTTATTGTATTTTAGTGCAAGTAAACGACCCAAATACCCGTAGAAATGAACAAATAAATATAACAACAACAACTTCAACAATAAATACTCCAACAACAAAAAATAAAATTAAATTTTAAAAATACAAATAATAACAGATTAACATAACACTCACTCACTCACTCACTCACTCACTTATTCACTCGTACACATAAAGAAAACGTGCCTTTTTGTTTTCTCGATTAAAAACTGCGGGTCTAACTCGTTCGTATAAAGTCACATAATCTTTTATATTAAGAAATTAAAAGAAAAGAGTTTTATTTGAAATTCATTTTTTTACTTTTATTCAACCGCAATAAAAATAGTGTTTACTCTTTTTCTTTCTTTCTTTTTTAGATGATAAGCCCAATAATAGTGGTAAGATAAAGAGTCGAAAAGACAAAATAAGCATTTGAAATATTAAATGTTGATGAAAAACGCTTTTCCTTTAAAGACTTCCGCGCTTTCTACTTACAAGTATTATTGGGATTATTATTAGAATTAAAAATTAAAGATTTTTATTTTCTTTTTATCATAAATTTTCCTTTTTTTGGTTTCTTTTAAAAACTACAAAAGCTTACGTGTAAAGAAAAGCTGGTAAGATAAAAAAATAAATGAAATTGAAACAAAAAAAGTATCTTAATCTTGATGGCCATGACGTGAATGAACTCTTTTTATGTTATTTTGTTGCTGCTGTTGTCGTTTGCGAACAAAAACTTAACAAAGTTGTTAACAGTTTGAATTGCTTACAAAAACAGGGTATTTATTAAAGTGGTAATACTTCAGAAAGTAAAGGTTTAACCATAAGTATTTATGGTACCCTTTACCAAATTGAAAAGAATATATTGTATTTGCACTTTAGTATAACCCTGTTAGCAATTCGTCATATTAATTCTTAGCACATATTTGTGGGTTTGCCTTCCAGTATTAATTTTAAAATATTCAATATTTTCCTTTATTTGGTTCTTTGTTTCATCACCATACTTAAAGAACTCTTTATTTTTTGTTATTCATTTTTTTGCTGACTGTTTCCCCAGAATATTCGTTTACAAAATTGTCAATCATATAGAGGATTTGAATAATGATTCATTTTCACGTAACTACACAGTAACCTTCAATTTATTCACTTCATTCCGTCCATCGATCTATTCATACATTCATTTATCGGCAATTGCATTCAATACTTCATCAGCAGCTTGGCAAAAGACTGTGGCATATACCATATTATAGACTGTTCTTTAAAACTTATTGTCATAAAAAGTTGTTGTTTTTTTGTACATTTTATTACGCTTTTGAAGCATATAATTTACGATTTTAGAATTATTTAGTTTTTTTTATTTATTGTTGTTGTCATTACATTTTATCACTCCCCGTATGTAGTAATAAAAATAAGAAAATTTACCAACAAATTATGAATCATATGAAAATTCTACGAATATATCTTTCGACAGTGTTAAAAAAGACAGCAGGGCAGACAAACAGACAGATATTTAGACAATGTTTGCAAAGTTAAGGCAAATGGAGATAAAAATCAACAGTGTGAGTTAAATGCAGTAATAAAATATAAAATAAAATAAATAATTGATTTTGTCGCTACAGATGACCTGGGTTATGTCGACTTTAAAGGTACGTATTTAAAAATTCAAGACACATAACCTCAGTGAGGCACTAGCATACGCTGATGGTGTCGTTTTCATGCTTAAACTCTGTATATTTCTTTAAAATGGGTAGAAACATATGACACAGTGAAGTCGATTGCCCAAAGTAACTTTTGCTATTTGTTTTTATAAAGTACGGCCTTTACAAGTGATAGATCTAACTATACTCCGGTTAATTTCACTGAATTTCGTCCACGATTCTAGTCGTTTCGCATACTACTTTGAAACTCTAGAGAGATTCATGAGCCAAGTTGACTATATTAGTTTCTAAGGCACTAATAAGGCCAGATTGTTTTCAATCTTATTTTCAAATGTATTAAATTTGACTTACACGTCGTGACTCCAGCTAAAAAGACCGATAAGTACACATAAAAAAAAATACTCCACAGAGTACGATATTATTGTATTATCACTAAATGGTGTTAATGCCCAACACTAATTTGCATTTTCCTTTTTCTAGCAATTATTGTGACGATACCACCCATATCCCGGTTTTTTATTTTTCATTAAATAACAACTTCTGTTAAATAAATAAATAAATTACAGAAAACTTCTTGGAAATTTTATTTATTGTGGTAATTTGAAAACATAAAGAATGTACATCTACTTGTGCTAGTCCTTAATATCGTGATTTTATTTCCTATATATATCTAACCAATTCATTTTCTTGCATTTCGTTGTAAAGTTGTGTGGGGTACGCGAAATGTTTTTGATGCCAAAAGAATACCCATTTCGCGATTTCGAACATCCAGCATTGTCCAATTCCTTATTTTACCTTTTCTCGGTATTCAGTTTTTTTTGAAATTATCGTGGTACACTATACCAAATTACCTGATTCAAACTATACTACATTAGCTGCACCTGTGTTTAATGTAGATATTTGTGTAGGTATTGTATATATTTTAAAGAAGTTACTAGATATATGGACCAATAGCTTATATTTTTCGCCTATTTACTACTTGCCAATTATTTTAATCGTTAGCTTAAGAACTTTAAAATAGATCTCTAAAACAAAAAAGTTTTAACATTTTAACCAAAAAAAAAAAAAAAATCGACCAAACACCTCCAAATGGAATTTTTTTAACTGACTTCCAGAACAGCTTGGAAAAAAAAACAGCCACATTAGCCGAACTTACTCTATAGTATACTCGTAGTTTGACCATCTTTAACTTGTTTGTTATTTTTACTCTTTCTATTCTAAATTTCAATCATTTCTTATATAAACTGAAAAATACTTCCATAAATTTATTTCTCACCTTTTTTAAATTACAAGATCTTAGAAATCATATTCAATACAAATTTTAAATGATTTAATCTAATAATGAGTCATAAATGTCATCCTCGTACGCACACAATTTATTATAATGAGTACATTCTACAAAATTTAGTCCATAGGAAAACAGAGATTATAAAAATAAATGGCAAATATTTTATAAAATAAAGGTTTTTTAGAAAGCAAAAAAAAAAAAAAATAACGAAACGTAAATGTTTTGATAAGATAAAAAGTGCGCTTTATTTTCGAAGATAAAAAATAAAAGAAATTTAATCGTACATAGAAAATAAAAATATTGATAATGACAGACTTAATGGTATACAATTAGCTGGACAATTATGTTTAAAAAATATTAAATAATAATACATATGTACATATGTATGGTATGTACTTGCAACACGAGCATAAATTTAAATCTGATATTAGAGAAACAAAAAGCTTTAAAAAAGAGAGGTCAGGAACAAAATTGTAAAATTGTAAAATAGAGATTAAATGACAAGTTATTCATAAAAACGAGAACAAACAGATTGTTTTTCTTTCAAGAAAGTGGTCTGATAATGGCACAAATGTGTTAAACTCTAAATAAGTTATACTATATTTAATTAATATTTTGGAATGAGCAGCAAGGAAAAAAATACCACAAAATGACAATGTCTCAATAATTGTTGTCTGAAAAGTTTGATATAGAGAAGCAATAAGAAATGTGTACAGCGGCGTGCAAAATAATTCATTGATACTTTCTGCTTCAACACCTTGTATTTTTTAAGTTAAAATGGACTTAGTGTTTGTGTTGTATGGTGTTAAAGGTACACATGTACTCTACCTCCAAAATCAGTTTGGTGCCAATACAACAACAGTAGTAGCAGCAAAAAATTTACAATCATACACCTTTTATTCTAATTTTAATATTTATAAAAATAAGTATTAATCAACAAGATATCCTGTATCATTTTGAGTTTTTAGAGCTTGAATGCGTTTAGGCATACTAGATGTGTATATTTTGTTTACAAAGTATACTGGTATATCTTACCAGACGTCTTTTGTTTGCTTCCACAGATTGTCCATTCCTTTGGGTGGACTTGGATACTTAGCGAGCAGTGATTTGACATAACTTCACAAATTCTCAATCGAACAGTATGTGTAGTTGGTTTTAGGTTATTGTCTTGCTGAAAAATTAATTTTTCAGCAGGAAGTGCCATTTTATCGACTACACCCGGCAGATTTGTCAGAATTTTGCAGAATCGGCAGGTACAGTTTCTTGTGAATAATACCATCTATGGACCAACACCATTTTTCGAAATGCAACCCCAAACCATTAGGGAACCACCACCATACTTTTTTCATTCTTTATAAATATCTTTAAAGTTTGACGTCTAAGATTTTATTCAATATTTTTCCCAAAGTTAGACAGCCTAAATTAGTTGCCCAACGTATGTTTCAAACTGTTAACAAAACCCTTGTAAACGAGTGTTATCATAGAATAACTAATGAACAAGAATAATGTTTAGTGTAGAGTAACAATATTTATGTACATAAATATATGGTACACATTGTCCCACTGTAAAATTTATTATTTGCTAGCTTCTTATTTTCTTTTGCTTAAATAAGTTGTTTGAAAGGGTTAAAATATTTAAATTGTTTTAAGATTAACGAAATGATTAAAAAATTTTCTTCGATTAGGTGCCCAACCCAATCTCAAAATGAAATTGAAATAAGAAATTTATGTGTATCTCTTACAATTTTTTTAAGGTGGAGACTTTAATGCAGATATTATAAAAATATATATTTTTTTCTACAATAATAAAAGAAAATTAAAAGCAAATATATAAATTAATATTATAAAAGTTAAAGTATTATCATAACACTTAGCTCATGTCTGATTTGACAGATAATTAGTTTTATCCTTTTGCCAAAAAAATCATCTTTTCAGATGAAGCTCATTTTGATCTTGGCGGGTATGTAAACAAGCAAAATTGTCGCATTTGGGGCACAGAAAACCCGCACGCATACATTGAAAAGCCGATACACCCAAGACGAGTCACTGTTTGGTGCGGATTTTGATCTAGAGGCTTAATTGGGCCATTTTTCTTCGAAAATGAGCAAGGAGTGGACATTACAGTCAATAGCGATCGTTATCGGGCCATGTTGAACGAATTTTTTGTTCAAAAAATTTGTGCATCGGTTCGCACAGCATTAGTTACGATGCTAAAACTAAAGAAAAAAAATCCATAAAAGAAATCCACTTCGAATTGGTTGATCATCCACCTTATATTCCAGATTTAGCTCCTAGTGACCTTTTCCTGTTTCTAAACTAGAAAAAATGGCTCGCAGGAAAAAGTTCATCTCAAACGAAGAAGTCATTAGCGAAACTAAAGCGTATTTTGAGGAGTTCCCAAAATCGTATTAAAAAAAGCTAGTTAAAACCCGGTTTGCTTCGTTACCCTCGTCTTAATTAAAGGGTCCGCCAAATTTTTTTGAAAATGCTATAAAAAAAATCTACTGAATATTTTTTCTGATTTCTTTTATTATTTGAATTATTATTCCGGTTAATAATGGAAAATAATTTCATTCAAATAGCTACCTCGGCTGGCCATGCAGTAGCTTACACGATCGGTCCAATTTTTAAGCACATTATCGATTGTGTGCAGCTGTATTTCACCAATGGCTTCACGAATATTGTCCTTTAAAGCGTCAATTATCTCTGGCTTGTTGGCGTAACACTTATCTTTGACGGCACCCCACAAATTCAACTGTTAGGAACAAATGTCTGGCGTTGTTCGAAAAGTCATTTTTCGTTATTTTTTTAAGGTAGGAGAGCCCGAAAAAAAATTTTAAAATAATCATTTACTGAGGACGTCTCTAGTTCTGTTCGCCAACTTCTCATATGTATGTGAAGAAATAATAACTGTAATAAATATCAAAAATTTGTATTTATAGTTTTCAAGCCCAATTTCAACAGCGATGCGCCTCGTTTTAACCTCGCGTAATCGTGATAATATTTCTCACACCATATTTTAAAACTATGACGAACATTTTTAGGGGGAGCTCGAAACAACGATGTTAAAAAATAAGGACTAGGGAGATCGATTATTCAACTTTTTCAAAAACCGGTTTTCGGATAATTCGAAAAATTACAACCTTTAACAAGCCGGTTTTCGGTTAAAAATTAAACAAGTAACCGGTTAACAGGTTCTTTTCTTCAAATATTTTTTTTTTTTAATTTTTGTTGCTTAATTCGGTATAATTGATATATTTCCCTCTTATACATTGTTGATTCAGCTGGCATATTGTAATTTCTAGCAAGTAAGTATGCTAGAACAACGTTCAGCGTTTTTAGGATCTTGAAGGACATTTCTTCCTCGACATCACAATGTCCTAAAACTTCACTCAGTGATTAATTTTTTACAGAGAGAGAGAGAGAGAGAGAGAGATTACTTGATATATATTCCAGTTTTCCTTACTGCACAATGACGTCAATTTTATAGACACTTATCTAGACTTATCCTTTCCATCGATTTCTAAATATTTTCACACTTCAGAGGACATCTGTATGAACATAAATCACGTATTTAATAATGTGTGGCACTATGGTATGCTAGGGAAGAATCCTACCAACCAAAAAGTTCTGGTTCAATCCCAGGCCACACCATCTGACAATTTTTATTAGGGAATCACCTACCAACATTGCTAGCGACTGGTTATGAGTATTTTCGCTGTGAAAAACTTTACTAATTAATACATATGCCGTTAGGAGCCAGCGTTTGTAGGTCTCTTTCAATGAGTTTGGTTAATCATCATTCACCATACATATATATATATATATATATTAATTATTTATTTACAGAAAATGAGAAAAGGTTATTGTTGGTCAAGTGTGCATATGGTAGATTGACAATACCATGGTCTTTACGTTCTTTGTAAGACATTCCAGTTTGTCATATTTACATATAAAAAAAAATACTTAAACGACGAGCAAATTTGCAAAACAAAAAAATATAAAAACGTGAAAAAATTATATATATTTAAATTAACCGGTTATTCGTGTTAAAATAACCCGTTTATTCGGTATTCGAAAAATTGACATTTTAAAAAACCGTATTCGACAAAACCAAAACAACCGGTTAAAACCGGTCGAATAATAACCGTTCAATCTCCCTTATAAGGACCACCCTAATATATATACTATATATATATTGCGTAAGTTGAGCGGTGGTTTTAGGTAATTAAGATGTCCATAATTCTTACATGGACGCATGCAATCTATATCGCAGTTGTACTGCTAAGCCGAGTCAACTCAAAATGTTCAAATTTTCAGTAGAGGCAATAAAAACCTGTTTAATATAAAATTACATCACAAAAAGAGGTAACAAGGGTTTGTTTGTTTTTTTTTTTTTTAATAATAGAAAAAATGATGTCTGATTTTTGCAGTGTGTAGATATAACCTGTGTCTTGTTTTCTTGTAAAAAGTTTAATGATTTTAATGAAATTTGGAACACAGATAGATCTACCATAGATAACAAAAGTGTTATAAGATACACTTTTTTAAAGTAGGACCTGGGAAAGTTTAAAATCGGGGGGAAATTGTCGAAATTAACGACTTTTTAAGCAAAGTTTTTTGTGTTAACATAAGTACATTTTCAAAAATTGCATTTTGAGAGGCTAAAAAGGGTAAAATGAGAAGTTTGGTTCATAGTCCATTCCCACGAAACACTTAGTTATTGCAGTATATCTTGGGAACTATAAAATATAGAATCTTCACACATTATTAAGTGCAAAAATTAACTTCATAGAAATAATGGACGTGGCACCACCTACCTATAAAAAATGTATTATTGTAAATTTTAATAAATATTTTAACGGCAGACTGCAATTTTCGTATTAGCCTTTTCTTTACAAAGGCAGATACTCGTAGGTGGAAAAAAACGGAGGGCTTGAAGAAAAAAGGGAATTTATCTCACATTTATAATATACATACGTAGGTACATATGTATGTAAATAAAAACTCCTTAGCAAAGCCGGATGGTTAAAGCTAGTGTAGATAAAAAACATGCTTCGCAGATTACATAAACAAGTGTTTCAAAGTGAATCGGTACAATTTAAAAAGGGGTATCGGAGTATCTAATATACATACATACATACATACATGCATATGTATTTATGACTGTTAATATATATCAATATAAAAATAATATTCCCCAAAAACTAATGGTTTGTTAAAAATACAAAATTTATTAAATATCCATATAAAAACAACTAATAACAACTTACCACCACTTTTAGTGACATCCACCATTTTGATTTAGGAAGTTTTTTTAAACAATATTTAAATGATGACTGACTATTGGAGCAGAATGCGTTACTGTTTGCAATTGTTTGTTGTTATTTTCTCTTTTTGCTGCAGCTGCGACGTCAACTGCTATGTAAACTTTTAATTGAAGTCGCTTGTTGTTACTTTTTTAGCACTATTCGGAGTTTCTTCTTTTTGTTTATTTTTATTTACTTCACTTTTTACTTATTCGCTAGAACTGGAATTTGTCATAAAAAAAAACAATAAAAATGTTTTGCTAATTTATTCACTAACAATGCCTTTGTTTTTGTAGTTTGTCTCAAATGTTATGGAAATCAAGTAAAAGAACACATACATACACTCATGCACAATAACAACAATTTTAAAGTAAAAACAAAATATTCTTAAAAATGAGTGCCTTCTTGTTATTTAAAGAAAAAAACTGAGAATATTAAAGAGACATACTGCATGAAATTAAAAGCAACAAAATAAAAGGAAATACAACCAAACATATGCAAGAATTAAAGAAAATCTTATAAGAATCTTAGGAATTACTTAACCAAGTATAAGTACTAATTGCAAATAATTATTAAAATCAATGGCAGCACTGGATTTGAGCATACAAATATTTATATAAATTTAAATATCCTTAACAGCGAAATATAAAAATAATTTGTTTATATACATATTTTGTTTTTAATTATATCCTTTTTCTTTTTTGTGATTATTGTGAGTCACAAAAATTACATTTCTTTATAATTTAGAATTGATTTTGTGTGCAAAATTTTTACAACGCACACACATTACTTTTCTAAACGTTTTTGTGTTTCGCTGTTGTTGGTTTTGATTTTTACTTTAGAGTATTTAGAGTATGAATCACCACAACACTCTTTATTAGTAAGACAAGTTTTTTTCTCATTTAACATTATTTTATTTTTAGAGGAATATTTTTTTATTTATTTTTGTTATTTTCTTTAAAAGGTAAGGTAAACATAACAAGCACTGCAACAACAACAACTACAATAGCAGAAAAATAATAAATTTTGAACAGAGATAAAGAAGTTGTTCTGGTTTAAATAGATATAAAAGTAGTAGAAAAGGGAGTGAGTGAATGATGATATTTTGTTTTTTCTTTAAGATAAAGAGAATTTGAATGATGAGAATAATGATTATCATCATGATAATTATGTTGTTGTACTTAGTAATATAACCACAAGTTAAGTAGTATATGTATAATGTTATTGTTGCTAGTTTTTATATTTTGTGTATGTTTATTTTGACCTTATTCGTCAAAGAAACAAAAAAAACAAGCACTCTTTCCACTTAACATAAGCGCGCATCAACTCATACACTTATTGGATAATTTTAAAGAAGCAAGAAAAGTTTGTTGTTATTCTGGAGTTACCAAAAACAATAATAGTAGTGTGTTATTTTTTTGTTTTGTTTTGTTTGTTATTTAGTGGATTTTCCTACGTGTATTTTTGTTGTTAATTAAAATCAAAATAAAGTTTGAATGAGAGAGATAGAGAGAATAAATAAGAGTATTTAATAAATTCATATCACGTATTAAGGAAAACACAAAAAGGAGAAAAAATTAAAGATATGCCAGTTTTCAGGCAACAAATCATGTTTTTCTTTTAAACGGCTAATGTCGTTTTTAAATCTTTTGATATTTTGAAACAGAAATTCGTAATTTTTTATTATTTTATAGCACTGCAATTGACATATTTTTGTTAAAATCTTTTAAACTTTTAACTTAACAAATAAAATATTTTCATACAGCAGTTCTCTACTTTCTTTAATTCGCTTTTTAATACACTCTAGAAAATATAGATATTTTCTTTATTAACTTTTCACTTATAACGATTTTCACTATTTAATGTATATTTTACTTTGTTATTGATTTTCACATTTCACACCTTTTTCCCATTTTTCTTGCAATTCAACATTGATGTTGACGTCGGTTTCTAAAAGAGAAGAACACGCCTTCCTTCCTTGTTTTTCTTGCTTAATTTTTTTTTCGGCAAAGGAAACGTTAACTTTTTTATACACTATAAAACCTTGTTTCCTTTTAAATGCCACTTTGTTTAATTTATCAAGTGTTAAACATATTATTTTATTTTTCTTAATACCAATTGAATATGTTTTCTTTTTTACAGAAAAAATAAAACTATTCGGTTCAAAATAAATTACTATATTTTTCTCCGCTACTCTAAAATACTACACCACTCTAGTTGTCATCAACACTGGAACTGAAATGGAAATCTCTTTAAAACACTGGCATACAATTGGAAAAACAATTAATGTCAATATTCAATTGGAAACTGGAAAATCATAAGTAGAGCTGTATTTTGTACAAATATGTTATATGAATGACAAACACAAAAGCTACATAACTCTGTCTGTCAGATATTACCAAACTTTACGAAATTCCTTAATTGAAATGAAGTAAATTAACATACAAATTTTAATATTTGTTTCTGAATATATATCATTGTACAAATAAGAATATATATTCTTTCGTACATTTTATTGGAACTCCGTACAGAATCTAAGCATTATTGGAAGGGCACTGAACATACCACACAAATAAAATATCAGCTGATTATAAAATATAAACATTAACCGGCACTTTTCTTCGATTTTTTCATTTCGCGGATGAAATGTCTGTAATTTGTAAAAATTTGTGTTGTAGGTTTGCAAAAATGTTTAAAACAAAACATATTCTGAACTTCTACAATACGAATTTGTATTTTTTGCGCAAATATGCTTCTAAACCAAATTTGAACACATTTGCGCAGAAGAAGCAATTATATGGCGATTTGTTTCCGGATAAATTGCTTAGTAAAAAACATAAGACTCCTGCCTTCATGTATATTAGTAATGAACAGACAGCTAGTGATATAAATAAGTATCTTATACCTTTCTTCAATGAAAGTTCTTGTGATACTATTTTAGAAATGAATCCTGGCATTGGGCTCTTTACGCGTAAAATCTTGGATAACGAAGAAAAGTTCAAGCGGATCATATTAATGGAAACAATGGACTCTTTTATCAACAATTTACAAGAAATGCATTACCTTTATCCGGATCGTGTCAAGGTAAAACATGGTGATTTAGTGAATGTATGGAAATTGGTCTATCAGGATAAAATCGATAATGGTTCAAGGGTTCAGGATCTATTATGCGATGTACCCCTTAGAGATTTTAAAGAAGGTATTTATTTGATAAATTTATTGATACACAGATTACAAATTACATATTGAATTTTTCTATTTTTAGATCCAAATATGATTCTTTTCGGTGTTGTAGGTGCTTATAAATTTTTTAAACATCTCATTAATTCAATTATATTTCAAAATAGTTTTCTTAGCCTAGGCAGGGCGGAAATGTATATTGTATTACCGCCTCCAATATATTTGGTATGACTTTTAATTCCACGTATTAACAATATTTTGTAATTTGTTTATTTGATTTTTAGCATTTGACTTGCAACAGCGAAATTGGCTATATGATCTATAGATCAACTTCAATCCTCTTTCAAATTTTATTCGAACATCGTTTCATTGCTCGTTTGCCAAGAGATGGTTTCCTGCCAACGCAAACTGAATACAATATTACTAAACGGAGCAAACTGGGCCGAGTAAGTAAAGGATATATTCTTGCCCTTATATTGTATTATTACATAGTACATTATAGTAAATGAGTTAAGCAAGAGCCAAAACGAGGAATATTTTTTAAATCTCTATGTATATACATACATATATATTATATTTTTATATTATGTATATTAATGAACTGTGATTTGTTCGGATGTTTAAGTCTTGAAAACAATTGGACAAAGTTTGATACTTCCTTCTGCAATTTTGTTCGTAATTACTACACGAAGGTTTAAGAAAAAGAAAAGTCGAAAAATTCTCAACAGTTGGCACTGTTTGTGGTGATTCTTTTATCTCTACCCCTGTTAATGATAATTCAATAAGATTTGGCAAATTGATTCAGTGCAGATATTTTGAGTCCTCCAGCAAATATAAACGGTATTGGACAAATAGGCATGGCACCTTCCAAAGTTTATATTGATTTTTGTATATCTTGATAACGGTTAAAATGGGAGTTTCAGAGTTTGGTCTAAATGATTTGGTAGTTAATACAAATCATTGTATAAAAAATTGGCGGATTTGAAAAAGTTAGAATGGTATCTGCCACACAAAATACATATTGATTATTGTATATCTGAGATCTGTAAAATAAGTTTTTCAATTTGTTCTAAATGACCTGGCAGCCAATACAAATCAGCAGTTAAAGTTAAAGTTAAAGAAATTGGATAAGCGGGCGTGGCAACCCCAAAACACAGTAATGGTAATAGTAAAAGTCACTAAATTAGTTTAAACAACTTCAACATCAGTCAGTAACTGATCAAGATTAGTTAAGCGGATGTGGTACTTCCCATTCATACTAAATATGTAACGGTTAAGGATTCGTTATCTATAAACATCAGCCGGTCTGCTGTGGAAATCGAATTTCTGCTGTGGAAATCGCTTTGTGTGCCTTTGTCGACGTTGAGGGGGATTTTGATAACATTGGCTATTGCTCAACTGAAAGGGCTCTCGATTTGGGTCGACAGAGGTTGCCCTCAAGGGGGAGCTCTCTCTCCACTACTTTGTTCCTTAGTCGTGGACGACCTTCGGGCCAAACTACATGAGTGTGGCTATGGCGCCATTGGATACGCGGATGACCTAGCTGCCATCGTCGTTGGCAAGTACGAATTCGTGTTGGACATCTTGCAATGATCCCTTAACCTTGTATTTGCGTGCTGTGTTGCGGAGAGTTTGTCGGTCTATCCGAATAAGACGACAATTGTTCTTTTCACTAGGAGATTGAAATTGAGCATGGGGCCTATTTTACTGAAGGGAAATTGGACTGTCAAAAGAAGTAAAATACTTGGGAATTATCCTCGACAGAATATTGAATTGGAACGGACATTTAAATGCCGTTCTAGGTAAGGCTACACGGGCAATGTGGATTTGTGGTCTTAACCCTAGGTTCATCTATTGGTTGTATGCCATGATAGTTAGACCGATAGATCCCTAAGGTAAAGCCTGGCTGTTCACAATGGTACACAGATGGTTCTAAAATGGTTAGTGATATGGGTGCCTGGATATTCGAAGTGGCTAATGAGACCCTTCACCTATAATAGGAAGTTGCGCCACATGGGCAAGACAATTATTAGGAGACTAATTGTTTTCCTGTCATTGCTGTCTCAGATATGACCACTTCGACAGCATAGGTGTGGTGGCTAATTCGGATTGTCGCCCGTGTGGGTAGGAGGAGGAGTGATGGAGAATATTCTCTCTGAATGTGTTGCTTTGGTAAACATTCGAAGACAATCTTTGATGGAGCCCTTTATTGGGCCTGAACAGGTTCGCCGGCTACCAATTGGAAACATTGACGTTTTTATACACAAGGTAGAGGATATTCTTCTGCAAACTGCTCCGATTAGGGCTTCCAGACTTATCGGATAGTCATCCAATCAGCAGTATAGACTCGATGTGTTTTCTATCCCCGTCGGCCATTAGACTGGCGGGTCTGATCCCGGAGTTTATGTTACAATAGACTTTTTTAGGTCGCAATGCCATGGCCACTTGGGCCTCTCCCACTCAATTTAATAATAATAATAATTGCACAAAACACACCGGGCAAGAGCTATTTATATATGTATTTTATTTATATATATATCTGTAATCATTTGTGACATTTGGTTTTTCTCATATAAGATGTTTGCGTTCCTTATAAAGTTTCCTTATGAGAAATACCTGTTTTAGGTATACAACAAAAAGGCTCTCAGCAACGCGAGAAGGGTTACTTTAGTATACTATTGCATGACAATACATTGGAAAATTTTTGAAGAAGTTATTTTTTACATATATACATAATTCTCGCATCATCGCAGCTGGAGCAAAGCGGACTTCTCTCAATCAATGTGTTGGACAGGATTCTTTTTTAGATTCATTGAAACGGACATACAGTTTAACGCCGGCTCCAAAAGGCATATGCTTTAGTTAGAGAAGTTGTGCATAACGTAATACTCATAATCACTCGATATACCATTTTCATTCTGAAATCTCCAAATTACAAACAAAACTATTAACTTTTCTTGGTACGTTATTAGTTTTGTGTCTTTAATCCATTGTTTTCGATTTGCTACTGTTGATGTGACTGATAATTCTTTATCTACATGACTGATAGACGGGTGCTTAGTAGGCCCAGGTTGCTTTTCTTATGACTCGACTGGTTAGATTAATAAGAGATGTACAAGGCGGAAAATATATTTCTATGTTCAAAAACAGAAATAGTAACAGTAACTTAGGTAGGATTTTTTAATAATTACGATGTGTAGGGAAAAACTGCAACAGAGATGTAGAATTTTGTGAACACATGGATATATTTACATCGTTTTGGACTTTGTAATTCATCTGTCTGCCCGCATTCTATGTGTGATATACAGACTGCCAGACATGTGTTCTTTAGGTGCCGAAAATATAGGAATATTAGAAGTATTCATCAGTGATTGAAGTAGGGAATATGATGAGTCTGATGATGTGCAGCTCTCACAGGCAATGTGGGAAAAGACTGCTACGTATGTATGTGAAATTGGTAATTGGGAAGTTCTGATTCTTATCATAAAAGTCAAGTTGCTGAATCACAGTCTAGGTGTAAATGGATTAATTTTTTTTTTAATTTTGTTTAGAACAAGCATATTTTTACATGCCTCATTGCTTTGCCGACGTTCAGTTCACTTCTTAAAACAATTTTAAATATTATTGTTATTATTTAAATTGTCTTGGCATGTGGAATTTAACAAAAACAAACATTAAATTTAATCAAATAGTTAAATTAATATAAAACTTAAAATTGTATACTTGTGAAACAATTATATATGTATATACCATACATATGTATGTATGTAAGTATGTGCATAATAAAATATATTGAATTATGTTTTCATGTTTTCATTTCATTGCCCGGCCTAAATATATTCAAAAACGTATGGAGATGGGTGGCTGGGAATGTGTATGAGTCCGGAAGACAATACAATATAAAAATTGTATTAACTGGAGGAGTCATACACACTTGGTCCACAATTTTGTTGAATTATATTGAAAAACTACAATTCAATTTCCAATCGAATTTTCGAGGATTTTTCAAACAAAGGCGGTCCCGCGCATTACTAAATATCCTTAATACTGCTTAAAAAAATGATGACGCACAGTGTATCTTTGATGACTTACCAAACATTTTCTGCACAAATTTACCAAGAGAACACGAATACTTTTTAAATGACCCAATATATCTGAATTCGTACATCTTTAAAAAATTTATTTATTTCAATTTATCCATTTTTCCAATATATTTTTCTC
Source organism: Wohlfahrtia magnifica (assembly GCA_023159175.1). Taxonomy (NCBI): domain Eukaryota; kingdom Metazoa; phylum Arthropoda; class Insecta; order Diptera; family Sarcophagidae; genus Wohlfahrtia; species Wohlfahrtia magnifica. The sequence goes on from JAKWBJ010000189.1 coordinate 1,072,794, forward strand.
CACCAAAGTAGACCAAAGAATTGTGAATATTACATGTGGTGAAATTGAACCAACTGAGGGTCGCTTTCTCTAACACAAACTCGTCTATAAAATTCGATGCCGCATACAAGGGATTGTAAATACTCAAGGACGACCCATTAGTTTAGAAGTTATAAAATTTGTTAATGTTATTGGTTAATTTCTATAAAGTTGAAAACGCAACATGAACGTGTGTTATTGTTATAATCTTTATATATAAAAATCAATGTGTGTTTGTTTGTATGTATGTATTTATGTATATATGTGTGTTTGAAGTCTATAGACGGCTAAACGTCTGAACCGATTTTCTTGAAATTATCACCTTATCATCCTGTGTACCTGGAAAAAGACATAGGCTACATTATTTTCGATAGGGTCAGGGGGGAGGTACCCATACAAACCAAATATTAATAATCACATATCTTAAGAACTGTATCAGCCAGAGTCATAAAACTTTGTCTCAATTACTTTCGTATGAAACTGATTTATTGGAAAAAATTTAGGGCGGCTATAATTATTATTTTTCGTATATCTAAAAAACTATTTTAGCGACAGTCTTCAAATTTTATTCCAATCATTTTTCTATGAAACTAATTTACTGGAATAAATGTAGGGCAGATATAATCAGGGGGAGAGGTACCCCCATATAAAGCAAATATTAATTTTCAAATGCCATTACACTGATTGTGATAAAATACTGTATAAAAATGAATGTGTGTTTGTTTGAAGAAAGTTTACAGCTAAAACGCACATCGTACAGTCTTTATAAAAAGAACTATAGGCTATCTCAAATGTTTGAATTTAGACCGAAAGTGTAGATGAAATATTTAATATGGGGGTAGCGAAGCACACCGGGTTTTATCTAGTTTTCTATAAAATTCGAACCATTTATAATGAACAAAAGAGTAGAAATTGTACATATATTTTTTATTGATTTAATATGTAATTATTCGTATATTTTCAAGTCTATTCATTATGTTCTTAACGACAGGTACGTTCTATAAATCCAGAATATCTTTATTTAGTAAAAATTGTGCCAAGAAAAAACATATTCGATCATGTGGCTTTAGAGGACTTGCCAGCATTGTGGTATTTTGTAAAACAAAATTGCATTAGCAGGCGTAATCGTATTATACCAAACTTAGAGTAAGTATTTTTTTCAAACGTTTATTCATCGTTTGCTTTACAACTTATACTTGAATATATTTTATATATTAGAAAGTGGGTTCCTGGTTGTGGTCCACGTCTTATTATAATTACTGAAAAACCTCTTTCTTCAAAGCCCCTATACGACGATGAGGATATTACAAAATTACCAAAATATTCATCTCGTTGCCATACCATAAGTAGTCATGATTTCTATCCTAATATCAATATCTACACACAATTTGGTGATCTAAGTGCTAGTCAAATGTTGACCTTATTTTCACAGTTTCGGAAATGGCCTGAATACAAGGATAGTTCATTCTTGGCTTCATTTGAGAATAGCATGCTAAAATTGGAAACTTCAGCTGAAGAATCTGTGGAAGGTATGGCCGAAGAGGATGATGATGTACTGGTCGAACAACAAACAGTAGAAGAGCAACAAAACGCAACTACAAGCTATAAAGAGGATATAGCAAAAACTTCTCTAACCACGACAGAGGGAACAACTAAACGTTCGAGAAAAAATAAAAATGATAAATAACGTTTTATATTTCTTTTTGAATTTATTGTTAAATTCATCTTTAATATTTCGTTAAGTCTATTATAAAGTGGTTTATTATAAAATTATATCGAAAATAAGTTCTTTATTTCCTTTCGGGACAACGTCCTTGTATAGCTCTCTTACAGCCTCGAGGACATAAATCAATATTTGTTAAATCATAACTAGGCTTGTTATCCTCATCGCCAAAACGTGTTTCCAATGATATGGACAGTTTAACACAATCCACATGCAAAGTGGAAGGGTTAACACCGATTACATATGACAGATGAGCATCTTTACAAGTACCAGCTTTACCGAATTCATAACAAACACCATGAATTTTAATCTGGCCATCAACTTTACAATCATTCGGTATGCAGACAGGTAAAATGGTGTTATCTCCTAAAACCAAGAATTCACCTTCTTCACAAGGTCCTCTACGAAAAGCGGGATAGCAAGCATCGGATTCAGGGTGATATAAAGCAGCTAATGAAAATATTGAAATACGTTAATTATATTTTAAATTTTAATATGCTTGAAAGAATAATACCTGGTGCACAGTCACAAATCCAGTCATTTATTTGATCTCCGGGATAAAGTAATTCGTGTTGTTTGCATCTTGATGGAGCATACAATGGAGTTCGGCCCTGAAAGAATGAAAGAATTCCATTATTTTCAAAGTAAGTGTAAACCTGCTAAGCTATTAAATTATAATACTCGGGTATGTTCTGTAAACCCAAAATGGAATGAAATTGAAATCAAATTGCTATAATTTTCAAATCTGTCATTTTCTTTTATTAATTCGGTTAATTACCTTTAAAATAACTTTTTTGATTATCAAAACTTTAAAATAAGTATCGCAATTAAGTTTTATTTTTCTTTGAAAATTTACTCGCCTTTACTTTCATTGTTTTCGGTTTGCAGAACATACCATAATATATCGATCATTTGCAACTTGTATTAGTTTATCGCTTATGACAATAACGTGTTATTTTTGTAAAATTATTCGTATTACAGAGTGAGTTCCATACGTGCTAAGATCAAGCTTTGTCTGCTGATATAATTGGATCATATGACTTTTTTGGTCTGACCTTGGCGTCTGTGACTGAGCTGATAGACTGTATAGAAGTCGTTAGTATAGATGTAAATATCTTTGTAGTGAAAAGAGAACTCTTATATTTCATTACTTGTGATATTATATCACGTGCCATAGATAAATGAAATTTACTCTTTGTCACGATAGCTAAGACTATGTTCACAGAAGCATAGGTTCAAGTGATTTTATGCGGCAGGAATAAAGTAACACTTGATTTATATTAAAAAGTTAAATAGAAATAAAAATCATAGACAAAATGATGTAAAACAATACATACTTTAAATATTATATACATACATATACATACTTTAAATATTACTATTGCGGTTTCTTTTAATAGATATTATATGTTACTTACCATCTAATAGATGGTAGATTCGGTTAAAATATGTAAAAAAAAAATGGAACGACATCGCAAGAGATACATATGTTTTTCTAGATCTGTATTGTTGTTAAAATATTGTGTATTGAAAAGAGATTTAGTTACCAATCCTCAGAAAGCATAATAAAACGCGTTCTCTTCTTACCTAAATAATATTATACTTAAGTTTTAAATGAGTGGTATTAAAGTATTCTCTAGGAAGTTTGAAAATCATTATTTGCAATAGTTTTTTTTTTTTTTTTTTTTTTTTTTGTTATCCTGTCGGCAAAGTAGTTCTATTCCCTCTATGCTAATATGCGAAAAAATCAATCAGAACAAACCTGCAGCCTTAAAGTTTTAAAGGTCGCTACTTCAGTAACTTGGCTACTCCCGAGATATTAAGTATTACATCAATTCACAAATTGCAATTTTTTATATAAAATTCTGAGGCTTTAGCAAAAGTTAAGAAATTAAGTTTTACAGAAAAGAAAGGGTAATGACGATTTACAGTTGGACTTAGGCATCGCTACTATTTTTTAAAAGTTCAACTGTCAGTTTGTACATATTGGTATATTGGTAAAAGTCGATAAAACGCGTGCAGTTTTTGTCACATTAAAAGTAACTATTAAATATTCAATTTTATTTATTCTTCAAATTTTAATTCTGAAATACTTCAGAGACAAAATTATCTAAAAGTAGGAACTGCTTTTTATATATATTTTTATCAATATTTGAAGTCTACAATAACTTAATGTTAACTTATTTAAATAAAACTTTTTGCAAGTACTGTTATTAACAGTAAAAGCGTTAGAGCGTGTAAAATTCTCGAAAATGATATCATATTGTAATACCGTATAATTTCAACAGTTTTTTATTTTTGTTATAAAAACTATTATATAAAAAAATTAAAAATCTAATTGTTAAAAACCTTTGAGGTCCTTTCAACACTAAACGTAAATTTTTTTCCGTCATTCCTTTTGGGAGCATACATATGGCTTTTCACAAAGCATCTATTGCCTTGTTTCGGTTTCTTTAAACGTAAATACATATCGCTCGTTTACTTTTCAATAGTGTCATAATTCTAAAAACACAAATTTTTCAATTGCCTATTATTTAGCATTTATATTGGAAAACATTTTGTACCTATACTCTAAATTTTGTACGAATCGCGAAGAATTCTGTACACAATACAGGTCATAACCTTGCACATATTTTTGAATACTTAACTGAAAAATCATGTTTTTGAGTTATGACACTATTGAAGTAAATGAGCGATATGCACATAGAGAGTAAATTTTAATAAAAAGAACAGTTTTGTTAATAATCTCGAGTTTTAATTTATGCTAAATCACAAAAATATTTTTTCACCTTATAAGCCAAATTTATTGCGAATAAATATACATAATTAAAATTAAAAAACTATGTATTAATAACGTATGCATGTATCACCATCACTGATAACATTTACATACTTTCCAGCTAAATATATTGTTTAGTGTTACAAAAAATCGTTCATGTACTTACAGCTAAATTAGATTTTTTCTTATCGACAGCTTGAAGCTCGGGAAATACCAATTCGGCCAAAACAATTTTTAAACAGATAACAATACAAATTAAGTGTTTCATTACGGAGAACATTGTTAATATCTTTTTTTTCTTTAATTATATACAAAAAATAATTTCGAGACAGCTTAAATATTTTAAAAATAAAACATAAATTCAAATAATTTGTCAACACACCCGTCTTCTAGGACAATTCAATGAGAACTGTTGATGCAAATCATGGTTTGATTATAATAAAAATATTTTCTAAACTCAATCAAAAGTTCAAATGTATTCGGGAAGAGAAAAGAGAGAATGCGACAGAAATGTATTAACAAAGAGTTTCGATAGACTTCATCTCTTCCATTCGTCGATAATCTATACTTTGTTCTTGTTTTTTGAATGAAGAAGAACTTAACAGCTACCATACGTCTGCTGAAATTAAACATATTCCGGTTTCTTAGTAAATTATGTCTTAACAAAATATAAAGAAAGAAATAACTGAAGGCACTGCTCTTTTGTATACATTTTTTAGGGGAAATCCAAAAACCAGTTCTCTAAATTATGATTCATTTTGCAGAATAAGAGTGATTGTAGTACATAGTTTTAAATTTTGTGTATTTTAATTGTTTTTCTTATTTATTATTTGTTAATCTATAAATGATAAACTTGACCCATCACATACGTATTTAAATTGAGTAAGGCTCTCATTGATTAATTTACAGTTATTAGATTTGCTAATTAATTCAGTGAAAGCCCTGCTTAAGCTTTCATACACATATACTGATAATTTTGTTTTTAATATAAACATCTTATAGACTGCTGATATTGCAGATAAAGCGGCGACTCATTTAGACAGAGTAACTTCCATTTATTTTACAAACTTAATCTTATTTAGCAGATCTATTTGGTTGTGTATACGGTTTACGAAACACCTTTTTTACGCGAAAATATTAATAAAAATTCTATTCTTGTGTATTTGTTTATTTTGTTAGATTTTGCTTAAAATTTAATATTACTTTATTCTGACTTCGTTGTACAAAAACTTTTGAATGAATACTTTGCTATGTAGAGGCCTTACATATGCACTTGCAAACACATTTAGATTTCGTTGTTTTAAAACCGGGAAATTCCCATTTTACTTCATTTTGACTTCTTTGTACAGAGGCTTTTGAATGAATACTTCGTTATAAAGAGGCTTTAGAGTTTAGAATTTATTTTTTATAGCTACAATGTGCAAAACTTGGTAATAAAGAGGTTTTTTCAAGGGCCTCAGAAAAAATTCGTAATATTGAGTTTTTCGTTATATCGAAATTCACTGTATTTCCTATTAAAGACTGGCTATATGTATTTATACGACAACATAAGAATGTATGAAAGATATTATTTGTAATTGGCGCATACGGTCCAGTAACCCGATGCCCTTTATATATTTTAAACATATAAATTAATTTTATAAAATACCTATATTATTCATAAATAAATAAATACAGTCATGGACATAAATATAGGCAAAAGCTGTACATTAGTACAGTATAAGTATCATACGTAAAATAATTTGAAACTGTACTTTATAGATTCTGGGATCAGGTGCTCTTCTCAGATGAGAATACGTTAAATATTTTCGACCTGATGAACATTCTAGAGTGTGGAGAAAGCCCAACACTGCATAAGCCAAAAAAATTTTACACCAACGGTGAAGTATGGTAGCGGGAGAACAATGGTCTGGGAGCTGCATGTCTGCTGCGGATATTGGGGAAGTTGTCTTTATAGATGCAATTATGAACAAGACTGTTTATCTTAATATTTTTCAAGAAAATGTTAAAAAAGCACAGAGAATTTGAATTTACCGATCGAAGACATTCACATTTCAGCACGATAATGACCGGAAACATTCAGCTAGTGACGTGAAGATGTGGCTTGCATATAATACGGCGCATGTTTTGAAAAATAGAATAAAATTGGCGAAGATATCACATACCATAGGCCAAAGGCAAAACAAAATGGATTGCCAACAAAATATTAACTTAAGCTTCTGAATAATTTTAATAAAATTTAGTTTTTTAATACTTTTTGTTATTATTTTGTTCCTGAAGAAAATGTGTTTAAGTTTCCTTGCTATTTCATAAATGTATAGGTCAATAAAATATCTATTTTATGTTTTGGAATAGGTAAAAATTTAAGTTTTGCGTTAATGTACAGCCTTTGCTTACAGTTATTATCCATGACTGTAAATAAGGTTTTATTTGTGAAAACATACACAACCAGAAGTTTTAGAAACTAAAGAAAAGTAACAAATCGGATCATTAAGAAAATTGGAAGGGAATTATATATCTTTAACTAAACTAAACTTAATATTTAATCAATGTTTGGTTCTAGTAACGCGGATTACTATTTAATACTAGCCCCAGCCACATTAACATCTTATTAACTTAACTCTTAGCTTAGCTTTTTGAGGTACTTCGTATTAATCATGACATATAACGAAATGTTTTCTTATTAGAATTCGAGTAGAAATCACAATCAAATACATTCGTTGGAATTTTTGTTTAACTTTTTCAAAGTGTTAAAATACAAATAGTTAAAGGTTCTGTGTTTCCATTGATTAGAGTGAATCTGATCAAAGCTAATAGAGTTTCTTACAATGTTAGCACAGTTAGACCAGTTTCGGTTTGAAAACTTTTACGTTGATAAATAAGAACCTACCACTGAAAGTTTGAGAGACCTATGATGTGTGTCTGTATAATGCTAATGCTTCTGTCTGGTTTCAAGGGCTTATCCTCCGCTCCTCTATTAATTCCATTTATTATATCTTCATAAAGCTTTCGTAGGATGTGTGCAATAGGACTGGACAGAAATCTTTTTTAAGAATGCACCGTAGACAGCGGATTCTGAATGTCTCAATAATGTTGACAACCTTAACTGTTTCCTCCCACGACTGCCTGCCATACGAATCTACACGCGAGTACTTCGCGTTTTCAGCCGGCCACCAGTTTCGCTGCTTAATTAAGTTCATTATGTTTCAGATCCGACTGACGTTGTAAGGAAGTTATCTGGATTACGAAAGGAAGAAACTATCTCCGAATTCTGCTTTATAATTTTAGTCCCCAGCATATTCTCCTTCGCGTATTTTAGGCTTGTAATATACAGTCGAGGTCAACTTTGATATTAATTTTGTCGACTGGTGTTGCCATCATGCACGATACGATGAATAAGACTTTAATTTACAGCGCTTTAATAATGTGGATGATTTTTCTGGGAATCCGTCAGTGGACCAATCCGTTCCAAGTTCCTTATAAGCAAGGTAAAGTGGCTAACTTGACTCATCACGAACGTTGTAAACATGTCGCTAAGGAATATCTACCCAAGGAAACGTTTAACCCGAAATAATTCACAATTACCATATGGTAACGCAAAATATGCTGTTACGTTTATACGATTAACTCCAGAACAAAGTACAAAATTATAAGATGGCATTGATGCAAGACATTGCTTCAAAGCCAAAAAATAAGACTTTTGCTATCGTGAGTATAATTCACAAAGTTAACGCTTGTAAAATTGAAGTGGCAAAACAAAGTTCAAAATTGAAAATGAATTGAAATTGTCTGCAAGTGTACGTATATAAATTTCCTTTTTAATAATTACAGTTATTGGTAGATAATGAAATTAATTGTGAAAAAACGTCCAAAAATAATTTCACTATCGTAAAAACATGTACCCTAGGGTAACTATAGTTAAACAATTGGGTTGCTATTTTTTTATTTTCGTTTTCAAGTTATTTTTGTGTAACGGCATTTTTGGTTGATTTATTAGGTAATAAAAATCATGTTAAAAATAATTTTAATTTGACGTTTTAGTTTTACCGTTACATATTATTTACTATTCAATTTTTAACGTTTACCAGCACCGTTTTTACGTTTTATCTCCTTCACACTGTACGTAAACAAATGAGTGCTTGCTTTTAAAAGTATCGAAAACTACTACCTTTTAAGTAAATAAAACACCTTAATACTACCTTTCGAATGCAACGCTGCCTCATTAATTCAGAAACGTCAACAGTTTTCACCAACACAATTATTTCATTTTTTACAACGCATGAAACAAGAATTTTTACAACGATTTTTCAATACTTAAACAAAAAATAATATTTATATCTATAGAAAAATAAAAATATAAGGGATTAATTTTATGGAAAGCTAAAAAGTTATAAGAATAATTCATTATAAATAAAAAATATATTGGTATGAAAAAATTGCAAGGTGTTTGTAAGTAAAAAGAAACGTAGTGAAAAAAGGTAACGAGTGAAGAATGCAAAATGAAAAAAAGAAAACCACGAAAGCAAATACAACAGAGAAGTGAAAAACAGAAAAACACAAAAATATTAGTTTCGCCACTGCCGATATCCACACACAGCAGCCCATAAATAAGAAATGAATAAATAACTACAAAAATAACATTAAATAAAGTTAAAAGCACAAAATAAAGCAAATAAAATTGTACAGGGCTTAAGTGGAGCAAAATTAAAAGAGGCACCTGTCGCGGGAGCTATTCGTCATCATCAATAAAACAACAAACTCATAACAGTAACTGTGTAAACATAATCATCATCATCGCTAGCAATCATAATTAACGTCACATAGAAAGCTAAAACAACAATAACAATATTGAAAATTGTGTGAAATTAAATGTGAAATTCTCAAAATACTATAAAAACATCATCCAAAACAACAAAAGAAAAATGTATTATGATGCATCATAGTGGATTTCATTAACACATAAAAAGATAACAAAAACAACAACGACAGCAAAAAAATACTAAACAAATTACAATGTTTACAAAAAAATCTCATGCTGATATAAAAAAATCCACTGCAAAATTGCAGGATTGCAAAAAGGATTCAGCATCACGTTTACGTCATTTACGTACTATTTTAGGTAAATACAACAAAAACAACAGCAATAATAACACATCGATTTATAAGTAAACTTGTTTTTCTTTTATTTTCTACTCTCTAACAATAGACAAATCTACTGTTGTCTCAAGAAATATTTATAAAATTTTTATTATATTTCTAGCTCAACAAGTTCATTTTTTGTTTAATTCATTATAAATGCTCAGGTTGAAAGAAAGAAGAGTAGGTGTAACCAATATTAATGCCAACCACCAACTGTTTGTTATTGGTAGCAAATACAATACTGTTATCAAAGTCAAATCACTTTGTTTTCCAGTTATTGTGCCTTTTTTGAGTTACAAAAGCAAAGAAACTTTATCCAACATTTTTTACATTTTTAATCGATTTAGGTTTCGTTGTTGTTTATTTATTGTGCTCTACTTTAATCGTCATTTGTTTTTCATATATAAAATATTTTGTTTTGTCTAAAGTTGTACTAAATAATGTTTAAAGCAAAGAATTTATTGCAACAGTTTGCTTGGGGAAACATGGCCTCTCCAAATCTCTAGTGATATCTTCAAAATATTCTTATTAGGCATATCTATGTAAATACGCTGTATGATTCACTACAACCACTTAACCACTTAATAAGAAACGCCCTTTGTCTTTTCAAAAGTAAACCACACTATATTTACTTTTATGGTGGTACCTTACCTACGCACCTATCTTATCTGTTTTTTCTTCAATCTACATCCATGGCTTTTAAAGCAACACACCACGATTTTGGTAGATTATATCTACTATCGAGTCCTATCTATACAAAAAGAAAAATATTTTTTTTGTTAGAGCAAATATTTAAAAAGTCCAAGTTTTAGTTTTCCAGTTATAGGATAATTATATTTTATTTTAAAGAGAATAGTTTTTCATTGGATTAAATATGTAGGTAGTCCAGTTTTTGTAGTTTAGTATTATATTCCTTACTCTTTCCCAGTGGAGTAGGTATTTAAAAAAGTACAAATCAGCCAATTTAAATTATTTAATCTTTAGTTACACTGTTCTATAATATCAGGAATATATTATATATATATTATATTATTTATTTAGCTGGTTGGCTTTCTATAAACTACAAATTGAAATTAATTCATATAATTTTTGAAAAGTATATTTTAAAACGAATTAAAAAATACTTAATTACCACATTTGCACATTTAAAAAACGTAACCTTTTATAGCATCTTTAGAGCTTATTTTGATAAATAGACAAAGGAAAAAAGTTCAGTTACATATGCATTATGTTAGTTAATCATATGGTGTTCCTGTTGTTGACCCTATGAATTTCTACATTAGTTTAATGGATCTACGGATTCGTTGAAAAGTGGATGGGTCATGGAAGAGCAGAGTAGATTGTAGAATATCCAGGCTGCTGTGGCCCATACTGGGCCTTTAGAAGGCGGAATTGGTTCTGAATCTAGATAGGGAGTCTCTTAGAGGTTTTATAGGTTTTCTCGTTAAACACATCATGTGCTTTTGCCTTAGATTTCAGGGGTGCAGGCTTAGACTGTAGGTCTAGAGCTATTTTAGTGGCCTTAGTGAGGCTGCGTCTGCAGTATATCTGACCTGGAAAATTTTCTATCAGCATCAGCTAGATGGTGAGATGACTGCCGATGTAGGGGGAGTTTATTTTTGTTTATTTTATTTCCTCATTTCTGGTTGTTTCTCATTTTTCTACATTTTGCATTCTCTCTTTTTGGTTTCCCTTATAATTTCTTGGTGAACATTAGTGCCGTTAGTAATAAATATATTTCCAGATGACGTACTAGTCAAAAAAGCACGTACTAACATAAAAATTATATGCATTGTGCTATAATTTCGGCCAGAAGGTGAATTTAGGTGTAATTTCTTTTGTTGCACATGAATGAAATTAGTAAGCGGTCTGTTCTCTTTACTATTTATTTATTAGTTTGCTAGATATGTTCTTTACTCTCACAAAATTGTAAAATATTGGCGTATTATTTTGTTTACAAAATATACATATTTTTAATTTAAAACAATATTTATTTAATATTAGACTTCATTCGATCGTATTTTGTAAAGATTAAAGGTGTTTTCTTTTTTGAAAAAAAAAATTGCACTTTGTTGCCCGTCTTTTTTTGTGTTCCTTCTTTTTATAAAATTTAATACAGAAATGGTGCTATGTTTATTTCTAAAAATGTTGCATTTAAAAATTGTTAATATTTCTTAATTCTTGACGAAGTTTTAGTTGCCCACAGGGCTCTTGCTTGTCTGCTATTTTCTACAATCTGTATACATCCGATTTTCCCCTATTAGATTACCTCACGCCATCAATTTTTGTAGATGACCCTGCGGCTATTAGTTCTGAATTATTGGCAATAGATGCTTTAATTGAGCTGCATTGCTATATATGGAAATGGAGAATAGAGTTCAATTCTGAAAAGACACAGGCAATCTATTTCACAAGAAAGCGCAAAGCATGTTTTTTTACCACAAAATAACATAATATTCAATAATTACTCTATTCAGTGGTAACAACAAGTTAAGTACCTCGGGGTTATATTAGACCCAAAGTTGAAATCAAGAACCACATATCATATGTTATAAATAAATTGAATGTTCTAACTAGAATACTGTACCCATTTATAAATAGAAATTCTTTGCTGAGCATCGAGAATAAAAAATTAATATTGATGAATATTTTTCACAAAGAAAAGTTCCAAATAGCCGAAAACAAATTGCTAAAACTAATTTATAACCTTCCTTGGCTTTTTTCGACACAGCGTCTCCATTCCCTTGCAGGTATAAAAAAGATTAAGGATAAAAATGCCAGACTTAATGAGAGTTTTAACGTCAGATGCCTAAACTCACGTTATGATCATATTATTGAGCTGGCTCATAATATTTAGTTAGATTTTAGATTAGTGTTTTATTTTATTTATAAAAATGATCAAGTAGGTTTTTGCTAAATTTTTTACCTCCAAAAGAAAAATTTTTAATAATGTATGTATAATAAAAATAAAAAATAAAAAAAATATAAAAAAATTTAGCAGAAAAAGATACTAATCTTGAACTTTTTATTGTTGATTATAAAATTTAGGAAAATGTAAAATATTATTTAACTTTAATAAATCAAATTGAAATTGAATTGACGACGTTTTATGACAGAGAACACCCGAAGTGCAATATTTTTTGCTAGAAAAGAAAACGTCATAAGGCTCCTGTAAAAAAAGTGTGAGCTGTCTTGCACTCGTTGTTACTACCCTTTGCGCTTTGAAATTTTGAAAATATGATTGAAGCTCGTTGATCATGCAGTAAGGCGTATTTAATTGCATGTATTATTATATTCAATATTTTCGGCGAATAACAGCAGTTGCATTTTATTTAATTACAGTTTATTAATTTTAGGCCTTTGTATATTTTTGTCAAATCAAACATCAAATTTTTATTAATTTTAGGCCTTTGTATATTTTTGTCAAATCAAACATCAAATTTTCTAGATACTGTATATATTTTTGGCTCAGTTCAAGTCAGAAATTCATACGCGTATAATACTATTGCACATTTCTTTAAGATATTTGGCATAACATTTATGTGTATGATAAACAATAAATACAATGCTACACGACAAAAGATGCTAAATTTGTCAAAAATTTGTCATAAATAGATAAATATAATTTTGGATATTAAAAAAATGGTTAATGGTATTTTAAAAAAGACACTTTTAAGTATATAAAAAAATTTTCCGAAGAAGTTGTGGCTTGAAATAATTGTAATATTATATAAAAAGGATTAAAAATGAGCATGTAATTGAATTTAGTTAACAAATAAACAAAATATGTACTAGATAAGTTATTGTGTTATCTTTTAAGTATATTACCGATATTTTTAATAATATATGTTAACAACACTATAAGTCATAAAAATGAGACGAAAAAAACATAATCAAGATTTGCTGACATAAGTAGAAATTTAATAGTGCAGAAAAAAATTTTTTTTAAATTATTACCGGGGTAATTTTTCTTTTATATTATGGCAAAAAGTATGTAAATTTATAAATATAAAAACTTAGCCGCGCCTACTTGCGCCATTTTGTATAATTTTTATTATTTAGTGTCATAAAAAATACCACTTTACAAGAGAGTTATATTCAAATATTTCGTAATATAAGACCAATTCTTCAAATTTCAAATATATACTATATAGATATATTCTTAAGTTTAAGGATATATTACAGGTGGGCGTGTCGTTGCACCTAATTGAAAAAATATTAGTGTTTTGTGTTCAGAATTAGTTTAGAAAATTTTATTTATTTTTTAATTTTTTTAGTTTTTTCAAAATTTTTTAGCCTAGCCTAGCTACAACATTTCATTACGTTGGAAATTTTTTTTCTAACTTTTATGACACTTAAATTTCAGGATATACTGGAAGGACATAAATTCTTGCTCCGAATTTTTTCAAATTTTATTAAGTGTTTATAACTTAAATATATTTGCCAAATTTTAGCTCTTTACAATAACTCTTTCTATTTATGGCCACTTGTTATATGGAATCATGACACTGTGCGACGTTTTGTTGCTGAAATATTAAATACTAATAGTTAAGAAATGTTCGATATAAAACCATATATCTGCGATTAGTACGGCAAAAGTTCCATATATGCAGATGTCCTTAAATTTGTTTCGAACGTTGAACATTTTTGATTGATATCATGGATCAACTTCAAATTAAAGTAAAAGAAAATGTGTATTAAAGTTTATAAAAATTATTATTATTATTTTTTATTTATTTTTTAAGTAGAGTAATTTTGTAACATATTTCGTTTTGGGCCTTCTTTAAGCAATCTTGAAGGGTTAAGGTCTAAATTAAAAAATATTTTAAATCAAGTTTCTATTTTTAAAAATAGTTTCAAATTAATTTTTCCAAACCACTTAAGTTTTTTTAAATAAACAGATAAAATAGATCACAGACCTAACCTTGAAATGAATGGTAATTCCCAACAAAATTTTTTTTGCAAAGTTTAGGTTTATTTGCTTACTCTACTCTACTCTTACCATGTGGGTTCTATTTATTTATGATTTTTTCATTTGTCCATTTTATTTATTTGTTTAGATTCATTAAGCAGAAACTCTCTTTGGCAAATCAATGACAACCACTCTAAATGTGCCTACAAAAAAAAAAAAGAAATACATACATATATGTTTTGTCCATATAAAAAGGGGAAAAAATAAGTTAAATAAAAATTATTTCAATACCACATTTTTTTACACTTTTTTTTTGCTAAAAATTTCAGTTGCTGCTTACGCTTAGTCTAAGTTGTTTTATTTAAACAAAATTTTGAAAACAAACACCAACATGTGTATGTACTTTCATGTTGTATTCTATACAATTGTTTTGTGCTCATAACCAAATACGAATTCAGAATATACAGAGTAAATAATAATATTTAAACTAAAAAATGTTAAAAATTGAAAAAATTAAGAAGAGTTTTAGATGATTTTATTAAAAAATTCTATTATGTGGGCCATTTAGAAGTTTAAATTTAAAAATGTAATAAAACAGAAACGGTTTGAAATTTTACAAAATTTATTTTGGTTGTTGTTCCGGTTAGAAATGAGATATGTATTATTTCATTCATATGGCTGTCGTGACTGGCCTCACAGTACCCCATTCGATCGGACCAATTTACGAGAACTTTTGCGAGTGTATGTGGCCGTATCTCGGCATCACGAATGTTGGCCTTCAAATGCTCAATTCTTGTCTTAAACGGCGCCCCACAGTATATAGTCCAAGGCCTCAAAAAAGTTCAAGTTTGTTGAATTTGTTAAATCTGTTTTATTACCGCCGTCTGTAGATGGTCTTAGGTGTTTAAGGGTTAATAGGCAAACACTTTTTTGTGATCTCTTTATGTCCGTACTATTGCACCGATTTTGAAAAGATACATATACCTTTTCCTGCATTAATTTCTGTGATCTTATTTAAATCGGTTCAGTACTTTGGGAGTAATACGACTATCAACTTATTACTAACAGAGTTCTGCATTCTCGTACATTGCTCGTATTATTCGTATTATTCTCTTGGGTACCTCGCCCCTTCCAATGCTTTCCATATAGCAGTCCTCTCGATGGTATCGAAGGTTTTCTTGAAGTTATGGATTCTGCTAAAAGCCGTTTTAAATTTAAATCCCAGTTATGAGATACTATATTATTTGTTCGGATGTATGGTAAAATTTGTTTTGGTCTCTGACATATTGCTGCATAATGTAAAAATAAATCGATCTTACTATTATTACTCAATTAACCCACAGCGATCTGCTATTAGCTTTGGAAATACGTAGAGTTCGAAATAATATTTTATAAATTGTGTTTATGATAAGCCTAATTAGACATTTTCGGTTCTTAAAATATTTTAAAATAATACTATTATAATAAAATGGCAAAAAGAAGTTTATTTATTATTATTTTTTAAATTTACTTTTAAGTATTCATAAATTTCTTATTCTTCAAACAAAATGAATTCCGACCAGCATGGCTCCCATGTATAAAATGAATACGACCGCAAAGGGCTATATATGTTTATTTTTTTTGAATAAAAACTGTACGATATATTTTATGTTACACTATTAATTTAAAAGTTTTTAATTTTTTGTTGCTATTTTGCATAAATTTTTTATTTTTTTCTATTCTTGATTTTGTTTCTATTTGATTTCCCTCCAGCTAATTTTTTGTTAAATTTTAATTTAATTTAATTTATTTATTTATTTATTTTTTCATTATATATTTGTACCTATTGATTTATTCGCTTTTTTATATTTATTTTTTGAATTGTTATTTTCTATATACATACATAGTTTGTACAATATGCTGTATAAATAAAACTAAATTTTTTTCTTTTAATTATTTCAATTTGTGTATTCAAAACAAATTTTCACACCATTTTATATAATTTATGCAAAAAAATACATGTAAAAATAAATATTTTGTTGTCTTTTATGTATCATAGCAATTATCATGTGCAAATATTTGTTGCAATTAATACACCATTTTAAATATACGATTATGTACATACAAATGAAAGAAAACAGGAAGTGAGTTAATAATAAGAACTACTTTGTTTTGTTGCTATTTTTACATCCCTTTAAGGTATATTTTAGTTATGCAATGGAGATTTAATTAATAAAATAATTATTTTTCTTTTAGTGCCAACTAAGTAATAAATACTAAAGTTAAACAAAGTTTTACAATATTAAGGAAGATTTTTCTGAAAGGTTGTTATCGTACTAAAAAATAGTTCAAAGTGTTAGTTGTCGAAAATGTTATTTTAATAATCAGGGTTGTTTTCGGATGTGGTAAAAAAAAAAAACAAAAAAAACTTTGATGACTTAAAATCTATGTTATTATTATATTCGAACTGTAATTAAGCTCCTTTTTACGTGTCACAGAAACTAATTTTTTTTTTAAAGTTGTCGAATTCTTATTACAAATTAATCAACAAGCCAAAAACTGTCGATCTTTTTTTTTTTGCAAAATGAAATGATCCATAAACTAAGGTGTGCTTCAAAATGATAAGGTCTTCTTAATATTTGCTTAATTCATCCGAATTATAAAATGTTACGTATGGTCATCTTATTAAAAAAAATCTACATTCAAATAAGTGAATAATAAGTCGGTTTTGCTTTTTAAGATGCACCATTATATTATGTTTATTTAAATTTATGTAAATAAATGCCAAATTCAAAACGTCAAAATGATAAGGTCAGTGATTCATTTTTTCGAACTTTTATTTAAACTAAGCATTAATCAATTATTTTTAATATAATTCCAATTTCCTTCTATTGTCTTAAAAACACGGGGTGGTATTGCATTATATTACTTACTAAATTGTCCAGAACGTTGGAGCGGACTTTGCGCCAGCTGTTGCAGTTTGCCACTTTTAATTCATCTTTTGTCCGGTATTGTTTGTTGTCTGCATAAACATTATGCACAAGCAGTCCCCACAAATTTAAACGTGCTGACCAATCAAGTACTTTAATATTATGCTCCTCAAACCATTGTCTGATTGACTTGCTGACATGAATTGCTGCGTTATCTTGCTGAAAGGTGAAAGTTTTGTCAGCATTTTGGGCCTACTAAGGCAACAAACGTTCAGACAGAATGCCCTGGCACTCTAAGCTGTCCATTCGAGTGGAAGCAAAGTAGAGTTCCAGTGTACCATGTGAGCTAAAGTCAGCCCAAACCACCAAACTGCCACCTTCGAAATTCCGTTTGGAAAAAAACAAGGGCGCTTTCCTTAAATCTCGCCAATAGCAATTGAAACCATCTGGTCCATTCAGGTTAAAAATTACGAACAAACCCAAAAATGTATGAAATATAACCTTTTTAAAAAAATGTTTACCTGATGCCAATTATTTGCCATGTTGTTTTTCGCAAACTCCTTACGCTTAATCCTTTGCTGCTTAGTCAAACAGGGAATTTTTTTAATTTTGTTCGAATAAGGTTTGGCTGCGCGTTAATAGCTCTTAGAATTGTGGTTTTTGAAGCTTTTAATTTTAATTCCTCTTTTATTGTTATCGCACTTTTCATGGAAATCGAGGCCTTTCGTGAAATTAGCCGAGTTTCAGGGCAGTCAGGACCTTTGGACGACCCGTGCTGTTTAATTTTCCATAATTTTCTCTGTTTTTGAGAAAATTTTGTACAACACACAAAGACAATTTGTCTTTGTTCATAAGGTGACAAAGGTTTCCCGCGACCCATACCGCGCAGATATTATTTAAATTATAAATTATTGCAACAAAAAAATAACAATTGTTATACCTTCTGATGAGATTAATTGCTTAATAATCAATCACTGACCTTATCATTTTGACGCATTGAATTTTGCACTTATTTACATA
Source organism: Wohlfahrtia magnifica (assembly GCA_023159175.1). Lineage (NCBI taxonomy): Eukaryota > Metazoa > Arthropoda > Insecta > Diptera > Sarcophagidae > Wohlfahrtia > Wohlfahrtia magnifica. Next base: position 1,091,294 of record JAKWBJ010000189.1, read on the forward strand.
CATTTAAATAAACATTATATAATGCTACATCTCTAAAAGCAAAACCGGCTTATTATTCACTTATTTGAACGTAGAATTTTTTTAATAAGGTGACCATACGTAACATTTTATAGTTTGAATGATTTGAGCAAATATTAATTAGACCTTATCATTTTGATGCACACCTTATTTGGTCGAAATTTAAAAAAAATATATGTATGTAAACAAAAGCTGATTCAAACATAAGTTTTATTTGCATTTGAAAATAACAAAACCGAGTTGACTCCAAATAAAACATCTAAGAAAAAAAAAAAAAAAACAAAATCAACTTTGATTCTATGACACCCAGTATACTACCTTATGGATTGTGTGATCTGGTGTAGTTTGTAGTGGAAGAAATTGCGAAACTTGAACAGCTCTCAACTACAGGTCTAGGGGGTGAAAATCCGTAGCCTTGTTATGGCTTCGAAACAAGTGTACAGTGTCGTACGGATTGGGCACTGATTTAGAGTGCCAGAAATTATCTGCTCTCTATAGCTGTTAAGAATACTGCACGGATCTTAACTTTGCCAAAGTCGTTCTGGTCCGCCTGGGTAACTGGCACTCAACTTCAGCAATCGATACGGGTGTTCTTTGAGGATCCTATTGCTCATGCAACCATTCATTGCATCTAATATCGCCTGGTGATGCAATAAGCTGTGATCATAAACTATGGCATTCTGGTTCACAATAGGTAGGATGTTGTCTCAGATGTCTATGCAGTAGCGACCAATCGCCTTGAATGTTGCCACTATGGTCTCCTTAGTCATACCCCATGAGTTACCCGTGGGAGTTTTGAGGACCTTGTCCGGGTCTTTACTTTCTGATTAATATAGGTGGAATGCAAGGTGAAGTGAAGGAGGCTGTCGAAGACCGCGCTCAAAATATTCAGGTTGCGTACTTCCTTAGTCCATGAACAGAAGTGAGAAACTGAGGACTTATCGGCCGATAGTCGAGGTCTTCGATGCCGTATGAATTGTGAGATGGTGGTCAAGTATTTTGTAATTCTTGCACTTGTGTCATACTATCTATCTACCGATAGTACAGTCATCCGTGTATGACACCATCTTAATGTCCCGTAGAGGGTGAGGGTGTTTAGCAAGATAAATGTTGAAGTGTATGGGTGATAGAATTCTTCCTTGTGACACGCTCATTTTGATCTGGCGTTACTTCGACTTATGGCCTCTGAGCACAAATGTTTCTCTGCCATTGAGATAATTTTCAACCCAGCGTATGATATTGTTTGTAAGTGTGGAGTTTAAAATATCATTCATCAGTAGGGAGTGGCTGACCGTACCAAATGTCTTGGATAAATCCAAGGCAGACACTATTGTTCGTTGACACGGACTCTGGTGATTAAGGCCGTTGGCGATCTTGATGACTATCATGTTCAAGGCCGTTGTGGTGCCATAAGATTTTTGAAGCCACGTTGGTGAGTGACAAAGCAGAAGGGGGACACAGCGGATGCTGAGTTGACAATTCTTGGTCGACAGGTAGCCAGGTCATTTCGGAACGTAGCCCCGATTGTCGTGGGAACTTTTCGAAATTCTTGATGGCCACGCTGTATATAAGGATGTCATTGTAAATAAGTTGTCAGTATTGCCTTAACTTTAAACGAAGAAAGTTGCGTTCGTCAACAATATGCTTTGTGAGAAACAAAAGGAGAAAGGCCTTTGAGGATATAAGTGAAGACACAATTTGCAAACAGTGGTACAAGCGTTGTGTAAATAGTAAAGAGTTAATCAAACAATATAAGAACCTTTTTTATTTACAATTTTCATTAAATAAACTTTTTTAGAGGCTAAAAACATAAAAATAAAAAATTTCACCTGTAAACTTTCGTATTAATTATCTAAAATTTGCTTATAATTGTCTTTTTGCTACTTGTTAACTTAAAAATCGTTATATTTTTAAAACCAATAAATTGTCAAATTAAACAATAGAAAACAGTCATAAATAAAGTAGCGTATAATTAAAAAGCACTTTCAACAAATCTACTAACCCAATTACTTATAGAATTACGAAATTTGAAAGACCTATTAAAAAATAATTCTTATACGATACGATAACAAATGAAGTGCTTACATATGTATGTGTTGTGTTTCACAATATAAGCCGATAAATGGAATGGAAATAGAAATTCAACAAATCAAGAAAAATATAATCAAAAAATAATTTAAATGAAAAATAGCTAGAAGTATTGCCAATAAATTTAATAAAAAGTTATCAATAATTTCTTGGTTTTATTTATTTATTAATAAAAAAGAGAAAAAGAGAAAAGTGCGTCAACAGCTATGAGTTATTTCAACCTTAATTTGTAACCAAAACCACTATGTACTAATACCAATAGCTTTACACATGTACATTCAGTGGTGAATGAATCAGAGTCAAGTTTAAAAATATTTTTACTTTGTTTTAGTTATTGTTTCAATTTTAACAATAATGATTTTTTTTAAAATATTTGTTAAGTTAAAAAGTGTTTTCGTGTTTTTTCTTATTTTCTTATATTTTTCTCAGAAAAACTGTTTATCCCAACTTGTATCAAATAATGTGAAAAAAACCAATCCAATACCGCCGGTAAATGATATAAATAAAAAGAAAAATAAATAAAATACTTGATTATAAAGTGATGACTGACTGAACGGTACAACGTGCTGTTGTTTAGTTGGCTTGATTAATTTTTACCTAACAAACAGACAGTTTAACAAAACCGTATAACCGTATAAAAACAAAATTCACTGCTACCACGAATACATTTAAATTTTAAAAATGTTTTCTAAACAAACTAAATATTATTGCCGTTAATACTTTTTTTGTTTTTTTTTTTTCAACTTAAAGGAAAAAAAAGCCAATTATAAAGAAGAAGTAAAGAATAGTGCAATAGCAACACTAAAATAGTAATATATTACTAGAACATTAGTCGGTCATTAACGATCGTTTCATATTCACAACTCACAGTACATTAACACTAAAACTCGATTTATGATTTAAGGGTTTTTCACTGTTCTAATGTCAATCCTATCCTATTCTACCATATTTTTTGGCTAGTGTCTATTGCGCTGATATCACTTTTAATTTTTTAAATAAAATGGAATTTGATTAATTAATTTTATAAAACTCTTGTAAAATCAGGTGAATTATTGAAACAGAGTTAAAATTTTTCACTACTGATAAGTGAATATCTGTTGTGTTATGAATAAAATTCGTTACAAATTAATTTTAAAAAATTGCTTTAGTTTTATATACATACATGCATATTTATATCTTATATAAAAAGGAGTGTGTTTGCATGTAGATATTTGTTTGTTTGCGCCTTATAGACAGCTAAACCGATTTTCTTGAAATTTTTACAGCATCTCTCTATGTATCTGGTAGGAACTAGAGGCTATATAAATTTAAGATATTCCAATTGGGCGGTGCCACGCCCATACAAAGTAAATATTTGTTTATCTATATCTCAAAAATGGTAACAATAAAAGTTTCCAAGCAGCTTCAGAGGCCATACAAATCATCAATCAAAAAGTGGGCGGAATCGGATAAGTGGGCATGGTACCTGGTCTTGAGAACGCTTAAAGCTAAAGTTTCTGAATTTGGTCTAAATGACTTCATGATCAATACAAACCATCAGTGTTAAAAAGTTGGCAGAATTGTACAAGCGGGTATAGTTCCTCCCATGCAGTATTGATTTTTGTATATGTTAGCAAGACAGTTTGTAGTAGCTTAGTAGCTTTATCCATGTTTTTTAAAACTTTTACATTTCTTGTTTAATAAAGTTGTTACCAATACGCTAACCTACAGTTTTTTGCAAAAAATAATTAGGATAAAAATTACATAAACTTGAAATATTTCAAAACTTCATTTTTTGACTAAAGACAGATATATAACTCTTACTTATGCACGTAATTTCTATAAACAGATATCTGGTCGTATTCGTAGCTAACAGTTATCTCCTATTTTAAGTATTATTTTATCTCTTATATTTGATAACATTTTTTAAACTTTTTCCCCATTTTATCGCATTCCGGTCCAAGTTTTAACATTTAATATAGCCTATATTTCTTCCTTAAGGAAATACATACAAACAAACACACATTTATTTTTATATGTTTAAAATTTTTTTGAAAATTATTTGACACTTCAATAAAACATATGTAAATAAATTTTTATTTACCTTTTACGTTACCTATCTAAAATCGTTGATGTAAAGTATACTGAACTTATAGCAGTAGGTAAGTTCAAAATACTGAAAAATTCGTTACACCATAGATATCCTATACACAGCCAAATATATATTTGTAGAAATTACGGGCATAATTTAGGTAAATCATGGTACTCATGGACGCAACAAAATTATTCTCATTGAAAATCCTATTACATCCTCCGGGTTGAGTAGACAGTGACTCCCTTTTTTAGAAATAAACGTCCTTTTAACACGTATGAAATGTGTAGTTTAATGATTTTAAGTTAATGCTTTTGTCAACTATTTGAGGTAAGTATGTAATGATATCGATTAAAAAGATTTTTGATATTTTTTTTAAATTAAAAATAAAATAAATTTAAAAATAATCTTTGAAATATATGTATGTATGTACGTATGTATATATGTATATGTATGCATTATAAGCAGAAGAAATGAGAAAAAAGTAGTACTTAAAAAGAATGACACGTTCATATAAAAGTAGAGTGAAAATTTGAGTCTTGAAGATTTTGTAGAAACTAAACAATTTGGTAGACCCCATTAAAATTGTATTGCAGTCGTTTGAAGTCTTTTTCAATGTCTCCAAATTTAAAAATTATAATATTGGTATATTAAAATACAACCTAGAAACTCTGAGCAAAGAATGTGCTTTAATTTCCATCTTTTTACTTTTATAAAACTTTACAATGTGTTTGAACTTAACTTATTGTCATATGTTCCTTCCAGGTCAAATCAAAAATGTAAACTAGAACTGCTAAAATATACTAGCCTCTCAAGTACTACAATAGTTTAATGCCAGTTAGTAGAATCTCTATGAAAAGCGCATGCTGAATGGCTACTGCATAAAGGTACAATTTGTCAAAGTCAATACAGTTTAAATATCGTCATTTCCTTCAATGTGTGTAAAGATAAATTTAAATTTAACTAGCAAAGACGCAAACCAGGTTTTTTAGCTCAGCTATTTTTTACGTTAACAGAGCACTGTTAACACTTTACCAGTAACTACAAATTAATGTAAGAGAAGTTATTGCCAAAATATATATGCCTGGAATATAGAGAATAGCACATCCTAGTTGGAATAGTGTTCCAGACCTTCTTTCGTAGGTCAGCTTTGGAGTCAAAGCTTTGTGGAATTTCAGAAAATGTATTTAAGAAAATTATTTTTTTTTAATTATTCTTCTCTGTAGTTCATTGGCTATCTATATCTATAGATAATTGGTTATCTATTTGGGGAGAGTAGTCCAAGGGGTCCCTATAAAACTGTGTTAGTGAAGAAATTTAAATTTAAAAAATTTGTATTTTAACGCATTTTGACTGGAGAGGATGAGTGGTTATTGTGAGAAAATTAGAGATAGCCGGAATATCACACTATAGTGGGAGAGTAGTCCAAGGGGTCCCTAATGAAACTGTGTTAGTGGTATTCCTGAAATAATTTTGGAACTGAAGAAATTTAAATTAAAAAAATTTGTATTTTAATGCATTTTGAATGGAGAGGATGAGTGGTTATTGTGGGAAAAATTAGAGATAGCCAGAATATCAGTCTATAATGGTAAAAAATAGTAAAATCCAATGTCAGTAGTACTGGTGCCAAAGACAATACAGTTTAAATATCAGCATTCCTTCAATGTTCTTAAAGAATTTTATAACATATTATACCAAGGTTCTTGGAATATTTTAATTAAATTTAGGCTTCGTATTTCAGGTTGTTTTGTTTTAGTAGTGTTTCAAAGTAATGTAAAAACCTTAAATTTGTCTTTGAGTTAATGGGGTTAGCTATAACTGTCAACTACTATCTATAAGTTTCATGCTGTTTATGTTTTATAAAATTTTGTTAAAATTTATAAAAACATTTGCTAACAATTCAAAACTGATAACAGCTTAAAAAGGTAAAGAACACACAATAAAAATTTCATTTAAACATGTTAACAACCTGAAAACCTGAAAAAGACCGATTTGCTGTAGGGAATTCGTTTAAAATACATGTTTGTATATTCTATGACTGCTACCAAATGATACATATTTTTAACAATAACTTACAAATAATACTTACGTGAAATTCAAGTTTATTATGAACTTTTTACGAGTATGCCTGTTTTTAACGTTTGTATATATATATGATGATTACATTAGTGTCTTCAGCTAAGAACCTTCACTCCATTTCTCATTATTTAAGCTATTCTTTGGCTTTACTTTCTAAGAAGAAGTATAAGAAGTAAAAATTATTTTAATATATGGGGAAAAAATTGCGAAAATGGGGTATAAATAAAAGCAAAATCTAAACGCAGTTATACATACATGTTATAAATTGTGGTAAGAATTAATGAAAAAAATATAAAATTAAACTTGTCTAGAATTATCGTATTTGTTTGCAATCACACTCATGGTAAAACGAATTCTTAGTATTTCAATTAAAAAAGGGGAACTAACTATGTAGTATAAATTAAGTTTATCGTAATTTATTTTAGCAAGGGTTTGCAAATGTTTCAAAATCAATGCTAAGTTTCAAAAAAGCAATGACTTTGAAGAGTAATAAAATTATACATTCTATAATTCTGCTATTGAATATTATACATATTTGTTAAACTCTTTAGAACAAATTGAGAACCCTACTTTTTTATTTAAACACCTCAATAATTTTGTATGTACACTTAATATACATATGTACTTGTAGATGTTTCTTATATGAGCTTTATTTTTTCCTTCATGAAATTGCTAAACCATTAACAAAGTTTATGTTTGTTTTAAATGTACTCTGAAGAAACTAAGCATATTGTGCTAATAGCTTTACTTAGTACATACACTTTTTGGTTTGCTTAAGAGAAAATGCTTTAGGGCAAAAGAAACTATTAACAGTACAAAATATATATCTTCTCTAAATGTAATTTCATTTTTAACCATCATAGTTAGAAAATTTAGCGTCATTCACATTATTGTATGTATCTTGTGATTTGGATATTCATAATATGAATGAAGTATTTCGAGATTGATTAAGATCAAAAAGTTTATATGCTACGTAGTTTTAGGTCTTCAATATCTACATATACATATGTATGTATGTATGTATATATATTTAAAAATAAGTAATATTTGTGTTATATTTAATGAAGTAGTAATTTTAGTTTTCGTTTTACATTTCATATTTTTGTTTTGGGGGTATATAAAAACTCGTTCTTCTCTTTTTTTAAGTCTCTTAGTGTTTTTGTAGAATATATTCCATATTACATGGTACTTTTTTGGTCCAGATGACCAAATGAAAACTATAAATATTATTCCCATATAATCCCCATTATAAACAACATCATATACAGACATACATAGTCCAGCGACATCCCTCAATAGCCAGCTAATGTCCGAAATAAATCCCTCAAGTTCAGAGATGCTGGCGGACGCAATTTAACTAAGGCCACTAAAGAAACCCTGGCCCAGCAACCTAAACCTTAGTCACTGGAGAGCCGGGCAAAGACAAAGGATATACTGGCTCTCCCCCATTGCCACACACACGCAAAAATTGGGGTGCCTGCTTCCCATAGCCTAATCCTTGCCATTAGAGCTCAGTGCCAATCAGAAAACCTATCAGAATCCTAAGAGGCTGTTTTCTTAGATTCAAGACCCATTTCGTCTTCATCGCCTTGGTAACAGCTTAACTGTCCACATGATGATCACACTCTCGCCGACAGCGGCAGAGTCACGGATCAGCTCAGCCGCCCTAAAAACAGTTGTTGTTGTTCTAACATCGTTTCTGTTTCCTGGTGTTCCTTCCTATGGGAGAGATGGAAATTTAACATTTGATTAGTTTGTGCTGTTAAATGAAGTTAGTAATCATAGATGTTGCGAAAAAGGATCGGTCACAGCCATAGGTCTAAGGGGCGCAAGTCTGTAGGCCTGCAGAGACATCGAAATAGATGCGTCGTATCGTGTGGTTCTTGTCGGCAGTCCGGGCATCTATTTACTGTGCCGGGCACGATCCGCTCGCTGTAGCAGTTGAGGATAGTTAAAATTATTGCTCGGTCCGACGAACTTCTAGAGCAAAATCTTGTTTAATTATGAGACTCATATTTGGTTAAAAAACAAGAAAAATTGCCTAATATGATGTGAAAAGAATCCACAAAAATTGACTATATGTTATAGACTGTCGGCCAACGGAATTTTAGGTCTATACTTCCAAGATTAGGTAGGATTTGGCGCTATAGTTAGTGGTCTACATTATCGACGTATGCTCAATGAATTTATGTTTGCAAAAACTAGTGAGCTAAACATCAATAACTTGTGGTTATAACAGGATGATGCTACGTACCATACATCTTACGAAACCATTCCAATTTGTTGTCAATGTTACCATTTCTAAATATGAAGGTCGAATATTTTACCCCAAATAGAATACAAATTTAATTTAATTCACTAGTTTTTCTTGTTTTACTTCGGAAGCTTTTATAGATTATAATTTTCCAATATTTTATGGCTATAAACTTTCAATTTGTTTTTCAAATATATTTCTTTACACACCAATGACCACAGACGTTTTTTTAACTTTAACCTCTGTAGGTGTTCGCCAACGAAAACAAGTCTTTTTGAGATATAAATCCTACGATAGGTCTTACATTACGCACTGCATACATTTTCTTTCGGAAAAGTAACTACATAAATCAATCATTACATTTTTTCAATTTTTTTATATCGCTTTTGTTTCACAAATTAGAAATAGCAACTAATTTCATTTTAAGCAACCAATTTTTATTCTAAATATTAATTAACAAATTTCAATTTTTTTTTTGTTTTTGTTTATTACTTTCAGATAATGTGGATCACGAGGATGCTAAATCTTTATTCGAAACAAATTTTAGCCATGTTTATTTTATACTCTATGATACATTTATACAAGCTGAAGCCAATTTGAAACAAAAAGGTAATTAAATTTTTAGTTTTAAATACATATTAAACAGAATTTTGAAATACTCGTATAAAATTATCGTTTAATAGTAGTTAGAAAAACTTAAGTCTTTAAATGCAAAATAAATTCAAATAGTTTGTATTTAAAAGTTAGTATCCTTAAAATATGTATTTTAACGGTGTAATGTAACGTGACCAAAAGCAAGCAAATAGATTAAAAAGTGGGATCCCGAAGAAATTTTTAATATAAAATTAGTCTTAGTTATGTTTTAGGAAAATCTATTCGGTTGTCTTGGGACCAAGTTTTCACATAAAGACAGAAATTGAAAAGTGGTTCAGATGGCCTCCAAACTTGGGGTTGCAATTAGCACTTAATTAATTTGATAACACAAAACTCGTCGCGACTAAATGTGTGTGTGACTAAATGTGTCGGATGATGTATATCAACGTGATGCGTTTACAAAGCTAATGATGCGTTCTAATGTATGGAAGTATGATGCGCCCAGGAAACTTAGCCCCTTTCTAGCCAATGCTAGTCACATGCAGTAAATGCTTCACTGATTTCTCGCTGGAATCCTCTATAAAGTTCCTGCAGGAGAGTTCTTACGTGTTTACCCAGAGTTCTTTGCCCAATATAAATTGGCACTGCACTGGATATTCTTCCTCGATTGAACTATTAGGTTTTCGGTTCCTTTTCTGTTGAACTGCAGCAAAGTTTGCAATAGAATAAATTGTCAAACTATTCCATCTACTATAGGCGCTCAGGAACCCAACACTGGACCACCAACAACAGGCAAATCAGTTTTCCTTGCATCGCGTGACTAGCTCCGAAAATGACCTGACTGGTATTCAATATCATGATATTCCCACCTGTACTTATCTTTGCTGCTTTTTCTGTCTATTGCGAAGGCGCCTACATCGAACTCTCCATCCATCTTAGAGTCGTCTGCATAGAAGTGTAGCAAATCTAATGCGAAATGTGCATTATTTTCCCTCATAATTTTTTTCGATAAATTAGTTGTTGAAGTTTAAAGCATTATTATCAGTTTATGACTTTTTGCAAAAAAAAAAAAAAAAAAAAAAAAAAAAAAAAAAAAACGTACGATTCAAAACCTCGAAGTAGTAAAAACAAGATTATACTCGAAAGAATTTTTTCATATTTTTCATAACAATAAAAAATACATTTCTTTTTTTAACGTTTGAACTTATATAAATACAAAACTTAACTTTAACAGAGCCTCTATTTGTGAAAGCCTTTGTCAGTAATTGAAGAAAAATTTAGTTGGTAAACTACAAAAAGCGGGATTTGTTTTTAAAAAGCAGGACTTAAACTTTTAAGTCGACAAAAGCGGGTGGTTTGGTCACTTTACATATAACTGATACTTAAACCTAGGTAATTTAGAAAACATTTTGTTTAGTTTTGATAAAATTCTCTTTAGTAATTACTTGTGCGTAAAAAATGTATACCGAGGAAGTGATACTATAGTTTTCTAAGAAGTGCTATCAAGTGCAATAAGAATCTGTTTTTAATACTTTAAAATTCCTGAGTTACGGGAAAAAACCAGCTTTTGAAATATGTTCTTCTATAAATAAAATGTTGCTTTGTTTTTCCAAATGTGTTGAAAGTTAAAGCGTTATTAAGAATATACACATACATTTACAATTCAAAAGGTCTGTTCTTATCCTTTCTAAACGTGATGAGAAATCGGTTAACATTCAACTGAGATACTAGCTTTTAAGTGCAAGAAAGTACGGTACTCAAGTTTGGGAGGTGTTTGGCTCATTCTAAGAACAGATTCTTGTTGTACTCGATAGCACCTATAAGGAAAATATAGTATCGCTTTCCAGGCACATACTTGTAAATAATCACATTTTGTTGTATAGTGTTATTTTATTTATTATTTTCTTTTAAAAACAACGTTTAATAAAATGCCACTTGAGTTTTTTAAAACTGGTACGAAACGATATATATTCTCTAAATTTCTATTTTATTAGCTTATGATTCAGAAAATTGAAAACAAAGTATATTTTCTATAAACTTTTGTCTTTTATTGAATCATATTATTTTTTCTTTATATTTTCATAACCAAAACTATACAAACTAAATTTGTTGTTATTTGGTGTTTTTAATATTATAATTTAAATCTCGTATGTACGTGTATATATGTTGTAATCTACACCCTGTGAAATCCTTAAAATCAACAATATTCCTTAAACAAATATAAAAAATCCTAATACAAATATTTTTTATGTTTAACCATTAATTTTTTGTGTGTTAAAATTAAAAAAATAAATCGCACTATTGCTACTACTACTTTATGTTCTACAAAAACTTTAATCAAAATATGGCAGAACTTCCGTTTCATATTGGTAAGTTTTTTATTAAAGTTTTCTTAAAGCATACAATATGGTTAAATACCATTAAAAATAAAACAAAAAAATAAAAGCAAGAACAAAATTTAAAAATAAAATTCTTTCGAAAGTCATTCATCGTCTTTCACGCTTTGTTTTGTTGTCATCAAGCTGAGCCTTAAAAACTCATTAAATCTTTTAGTTTAAAAATTATAACCGTTTTTGTTTCGTTTATCGCTATAAAACAAATTTGCATGTTATCCTTTTTTAGTTGCCAACCAAAATTTCAGTTCCATTTTTCGTTCCACTTATAAAAAATGTTATGTTAGTTTCCTTGTCATCGTCATGCATTTAATCCACCTGTATTTTTTATTTGTTATGTTTAGTAATTTAATCTAGTTTTGCTTTATTTTTATAGAATTCATCAATATATTTTTATTTTAATAACTACATATGTAAATTTCATTAAATACTTATATGTTTTATTAAATTTAATATTTCCATTGTTTACAATGTAGTTCATAAAGCCCATCGTGAGGAGTTGGACGGTTCATTATGGCTACTGGAGAAAATCTTATGTCTACTGCCAGAGTTGCTGGCTCGACGCTGGCAGTGTCATTCACTCAGTCGTATCATGGGCAAATTATTACATTTGGGAAATTCGCCAAAATTAAGAAAAGAAGGCGTACGGTAAGTTTAACTACTTAAAGAAACAGAAATAGAAATAATTTTAATGTTTGATAACACTGATCAAAAAAAAAAAAAAAAAAAAAAAAAAAAAAAAATAATAATGAAAGTTTTTAGAATGTGCAACATGAAAACTTTTGTCCAGCTACGTTTAGAACAAGAATAAGGATAATAGAAATAAAATTGGAATGTTCTAAATACGAATAGCTTTCTTTTTGTAACGTAATTTTTTTATACACTTAGAATTTAGAAAATATCAGTTTTTATAAACAAAATAACGTAAACGTAATTTTATCGAGTAATTTCAAATTTTTTAGTTTATTCCCTAAACTGAACCGATTTGGAGTTACGCGAATATATGTTGTGCAACCTCCACCATTTTCGAAATAACCTTATATATCGAAAACAAGAGCTAACATAAAAAGCAGTTAGGACCACTGGATTCAGCGAACTTGAATTCGGTATACCCGCTGAGGGCCCTGCTAGTCGGAAAAAAGTCTCAAATTCGAACACAGTCAGTATCATTTACATACGTATAACACACTTAATTTGTTGTGAATGAAAAAAAAAAAAAATTTGAAATGGATTATTGCGTATGTTCTGTAAACCGAAATCGAGTGAAATTGAAATCGAATGAAACTTCAAATTGCTATAATTTTCAAATCAGACAAGATTTTGATATTTTTTCTTATTATTTAACTTAATTACCTTTTCAATAATTTCTTTGATTATCAAAATAATTAGCGCATTAGGTTAGACTTGTCTTCAAAAAGTTTACTCGATTTCAATTTCAGTCTGAAAATGTTCGATCGTCAAAGGGTTAAAAGAATTGATAAATTAATTAAAAAAATATGAAATAAATATGTCAATTGCATAGAGCTGCCATTTTTCTTACACATTAAGTTTTTTAGTTAAAAACTAAAAACTGTGAATATAAAGTATTAGTTATCTGTTTAGTATACTAATAATTAACCAAAGGCCCTGCATTTGAGCATAAGAGAACAAAAGACAACTTTTTCTAAAAGTCGACTCTAACTTATCCACAGACAAATTAGAGTATAGTCAACATAAAACCAGCTGAACCTGTTTTTAAATAATTTAAAAAAATTAAATTAAAATGAAAACTTTGTAAAAACTGTTTCGATTGGGATAAATTTTGCTATTTTGATTATTGGGAAAGGAATTTCGATTAAAAGAAAGCCTAAAATATATGCATATAAGAAGGTTTTATACGTTTGGCTTAAATGGTGATACATTTTTTTCACGTTACGTTTATGCCTAAATTATAGCTTCACCTATTGTTTTCCACAAATTATTTTTCTTTTCTATCATAGAAATGTCATTTGCTCTGCTCTTCACACATAAACAGGGATGCATATTATCCCCGCTTTTATAAATAGAATATAGCTTTTGATGTCATCGTTTGCAATGATACAACAATCAGCAGAGGCATAATATATGAACTTAACCAACATTTGGGGCTATGGAAATTGGCGATGATATTTGCTTTTTGGCACGCAGCTATTACATGTTTGCTAAACTTGAATCTCTCGAAAATGAAGTTGCAAAGACGCGACTAAAACTCAAAATTGTTATATGTAAGATAATGCGCTGCAATATCTTTAACAACACCAAATTCAGGATACGTAATATCTAGTTGGAAAAGTTTAGTTATTTCTTCTGCCTTGGCAGCATTCTAACAAGGTCTGTTGGCTGTAACGACAATAAATTGTTTTGGGTGTCCTAAGCTAGTCAATCTTTCGGTATTTTATGACCTGTCTGGACTGACTGCTATCTCGAAATGGACTAAAGTAAACATATAAAACTGCTGCGTAAAATCAGCCCTTCTGTATGTATGTCAGTCCTGGAATATAAGAATAATAAATATAATAAAAGGCAATGCGAAATCCAAGGATATTTTGGCCAAACATACGCTCGACAACGATCTGTGGGAACTACTGAACAAAATTCGAAATCACATGGAGATTCTCAAAGCAAATGACGCTTGATCTATTGAACATGATATGTACACGCTTACAAATACAGCTGCCAGATATTACGATTTATTATCAATTTGACAATATTTATCACGAAAAAATTCAGAAAAGTAACTGATGAAAGAAATATTTGCGACTAAATAAGCAAATGGATCAAATTACCCTTGTCCTTTTCTTAGGCATTTGTGCTATTTATTTGAGTTTGGAACAATTTTAAGAAATTGCAATGCTTTTAATTTGAATTTGATGCAATTTTAATAAAAAAATCACAAATTACCAATTCAAAAAATCATTGATCAAAAATATATATATATATATATTGGCAGTCAGATATACAAATAGGTCAAATGTCCCCTGCTCGTCATTATAAGTTTAAAAACTTAAATGAAAAACCAACTGTTCAGAGTTACCACCTTTAAATATTTGATAACAATTCTATACAAACATTAAGGAAATTGTAATGTTAATTTTTAATTTAAATTTTCTTTTGTCTTTTGATATAATGTTTAGATCCAACTTGCCTTATATGGCGCGTTTTTATTACTCTTCCAATCACTTTTCTTGCATAAATTCTAAAAATAGTCGTCCTTAAAAAACAAAGGTTGTTGTCTTTAATTTTTTGTTGTAGTTTCGATTGTTATTGTTGCTGTATTTATGTGTTGATTTGTGCTTATAAAAGAGATCAGCATTACACACGAGATCACTTGAATCACCTGAATCACGCCCGTACTACTGAAAGAGTTTTGAAAAGATATATGTATATGGTTTTAAATCTTTTTCTGTTGAGATGTGCACAATCTCAGTTTTATTTAAATCGGTTCAGTGCTTTAGGAGCAATACGACTATCAAATTATTACTAAAACCAATAAATAATAAAAAACAAAAATAAATATCTGTTTACAGCCGTTGGCTGTACTAGTATATTTTATTTATTTATTTCTTAAGAAAATATTTTATAAAGTAAATTTATAAAATATAAAAACGACGCCGGTAGCAAGACCATATGTTAATTTTCGAGATTTAAAAGTCCATTTCCAATCCTATTTTTCCATATCACTATCAATTATCCGATTTGCAACACTTAGTTTAAGAAATTTTAATCATTTTTGATATTGCTCATATCATATATGGAGATCTTCCTTGTTGTCCGGTAGCCAAGGTGTAATACTGTTTTTGAATATCAGTTACTAATGGCATTTCTTTTTACAAGTTGTACATGTGGTTGAAGTTTAAGTCTTCAAATGTGGCAAACTAGTTGAAACACAAAAACTAGACCCGATGGAAACAAAATAAATATAAAGTTCGAATTAGGGAAAGGATTGTAATCCAAAATTAATAAGCACCTTGCTATAAAATTTTGTTGACCAGTGTAATCCTTTTCATTTTTTTGATATGTTATACTCTCGTTAATTAATATTTTTGTTCCTAAAAATTATTCTATATTATTTTGATTTTTTTGCAGATATTTTCTCCTTTGGTATCAAGCCCTGGGTGAAAATGCTCCTGCTTATGTACACAATATGTATGCGGATTTAATACCCGGTCTGATAGTGCCACAGAAAGGTGTACAGGGTCCCGATGTTGAATTCAATACAGCCGATTTTCTCAATCATCCCAACATGAAAGTTGAAGGTAGTACAACATCAGTATTTCATGATAGCTATTCACATCCGGTGCAAAGTTCAGAACTAATAGCTTTGTTACCACCATCATCAAGCGAAAAGTCACAAGCACCCGACCCAAGAGATGGTCTGGAAATACTACTCAATAGTATGGTTCAAACGGCAGCTTGTTTAAAGTGGCGCGATAATCATGCACAAAAAGATCACAAGGCTTTTGCATTTTTACTTCAGCGTTTTAAAGATGTTTTTCTACCAGTATTTTGTCCCAATTTCGATTTTAATATGTCGGTTTATGAACCGAAACTGGAACTGCCTAATATGAGATCAATAAATAAAAAAGATGAAGTAATGGCTTCGTGTGTAGTGGTTCTAATCAATTGGCTATCACGTTTCACTCATGAACGTTTGCTACAGCATCGTTTAGATAATGTGCATATAGCTGAGGCTGCTGATCATATGCGTTTGCATGCCTATCAGCAGGCTCTTATTGTTAGAGATGTTCTGTATTCTACAAGAGAGAATGTAAATTTTATCCATGAGGTTTATCGTCAGGCGTTTTTATTAAATTTCACTACAAAAGCCCAAATAGATGCAATACGTTGTTCGATAGCCGTCTACCGCGATTGGATGACTGGTAATACTCCGCCACCTTTTCTTTTGGAGCCGGAAGAAAACATGGCCACCGCTATGCAGCAGCAGCAACAGCAGCAGACACAAAATAATGCTAATGCTGGTGGTACACCAAAATCAAATTTGCGTTTAAGAAATCCCTCTTACGTGGGAGCCATAAATAAGGAGAATATAGGAGTTCGTGCAGGTTTACAAAATATATTGCAAATATTTGTTACCAATGCCGCCAATGTTTTTTTGGTAAACACTAGTAACTTGAATATATATTTTCCAACAAAATCGCGGGATTATCGTTCTACTCCTTTGCATGAACAAACAGAGGTTTGTAAAAAAGTATTAAACGTATACCGTACCATGGTTATGAATACACCAATGGATCCGAAAACTTGGGAGCAGTTGCTATTAGTATTATTACAAGTCACCTCGGTGGTTTTACATCAGCATCCGCCTCAAGCTTCTAAGAGTTCAAGTCTAGGTGGCATCTTGGGTCAAGCAATATTTCAAACTTTAATTGTTACTTGGATACGAGCTCACACCAATGTACCAGTTAACGTTCAACTTTGGGAAAAGTTTTTGACTGTCTTAACTTCTTTAACTTATCGTGATGAATTGATTATAGAATGGGATAAGACTATACAAACATTAACAAGAGTTTTTTCACGTTACGTCTATTCGTTGAATTTACAAGACTTACCTTTAGATCGCTTGGCTGAATCAAAAGGTAAGAGACGCAGAGCGGGCGTATGGCAACAAACTTCGTCGGTATCAAATGGTTCTGCCACAAAAGATAGAGAGCATAAAGAACAATATCAGCAGGAACGGGCATCTACTAACAGTCGGCCTGAAGAAATTTCTCAATCCACTATGGGCAGACATGGTACATCAGGTTCTGTTCAAGGTCAAAAAACTTCTATAGGCCATATGGGCCCAACACGCTATCCGGTTACACCCATTTTGAGCCGCAGTTATAGTGAGGGAAGTTTACCATCAGTGCCGCGCACCCCAAGATTTAGAACTAAACATCGGCATTCAAAGCCTCCCTGTAATTTGCCTACAAGTGTAGAAAACTCTCTTAATACTATAATAAATCAGAATTCTAATTCGCCAGAGTTGTTGGAAAATGTGCAATTAATTTGCAGTGTACCACCACCATTCAATAATGATATGCGTCGAGCCATGTCTTTAGATTCGTTGGCTACTTTAAAGCGTTCGAGAAAATCTAGAAGATTTAGAAGAAATACCCATAATCAAGATGATATAGATGATTTAGATGGAGCAGACGATGACAGTGATGATTCCCGGTCTCCTTCTCCTACAGCAAGTAGTGGCATTGAAGGAGGGTCTATTAAAGATGCTCAAATTCAAATAGATGTTTTGGCTGTCGATAGTGGCGGCAGCTTAGGCGAAAGTGATGGTAACTCGGGAAATTACCAAACGGAAAGAAGATCGATAATTTTGGGCGGCACAGCCACTGGATGGCTGCCTGACTCAACGGCTATTATGTGGAAACGTATGTTGGGTGTTCTGGGCGATGTAAATCGTATACCCAAGTCGGAGTTACATGCTCAAGTGTTTAAACATTTACTTGATATGACTTCAAATTTAATTAAAATTAAACAAAATCAAGGTGTTTCAACAGACAATCAACAGACACCACCACCTCCAAGTCTGGTGCCACCTATTGGTATCGTTGCTCCTTGGTGTTATGGCGCCTTGCAATTGGATAAGTCATTTAAACGAGGCAAATTATGGGCCGTCCAATTGCTGTGCACTCTAACAGTAAATGGCGCAGTAACGGGAATGCAACATTTGCCTTTATTTTATTGTGCACTTCATCGGTTATTGACTGGAGAAGATCGAGAACTGATATATGCTGCCTTAAAATACTTAGAAGGCCCCAGATTTTTAAGTTTACTGTTACCAGGTCATACGCTTTTACTATTGGATATAGTCCATGCCTCTGCTATTTTATTAACGTCTTTGGAAGCTAGTCGATTGACACCTCGAGCTGAAGTAGCCGCTTTATTAGGTACGCTTTTGTGTTACCCTTCGACTTTATTGCCTCGTCCGTTGCTGCAACCATCTCCCCAACAATTTGAGCTAATGGAATGCGCAGATTTACAAGATCACATTTTGAACATTGTACTACGATGCGCCCGCCGTGAGCCTTCGGCCAAAGCCAGATGCATAGCACTTTCCCAGTTAGGTCAATGGATTCTCATGAAATTGTCACATCCATTAGCAGCAAGAGGTAGCAGTGCAAACTCTAAATTCCAACAAGCGATTCCGCACTCAAAAGGACAACAATTAAAAGACGAACACCGGCAATATTATAATCCTCGCATTAAAGAAGCACTACAGGTTTTACTACAAGCTTTACAATTCAAACATCGTACCATTGCCATGGTAGCGGTAGACTCTTTAAAACTGTGTGCGGAAAGAGGACGTGAATTGGCGTCAATTGAGAGAATGCCCCAACTTATAATCACTGCTATTTGCAAAGCTTTGGAAATTCAAAATGTTACCAATCCCAAAGATTCAGATAAGGTCGTATTGACTTCCCTAATGCTTTGTTTAGGTGAATACTGTATGGCTTTTCCCTCCAATATTATGTTGGAGTCATTAAACGAAAAGGGTGACACTCTGGTGTTAATGGTTTTACGAGTTTTATTACAAATAGGCTCTGGAGCTCCAAAACACGATCGCGTCAAATTAACTGCCGATGACGACTTCGACATGCATATAACCAGCGATGATCTGCATGATGATGGAAAATTGCCCGAAGCTAATTATCAGACCTCAGAAACAATACAAGCGTGTATAACCGCCATAAGATTATGTGCTAAGGCTGTGGCCATGCATTTGGTTACTAACTTAGGCCATTTTCCAATGGGTATAGGAGCGGCCCGTTTAAGTTCCATGGTTGAGGAACAAGATGACGTTAACGGTTATAACGGTTGCATTAGTACGAGCAATCAACAAAATTCGGTAAATAGTGCAGATCTGCGTAGAGATTCTGTGGAACTGCCATCTATACTACATGCTCAAAATATGCAATTGTTTATGCTAAATCCTGGCTTAGTGGCCAGTTTTATTGAATTGCCTACTCTTAAGCTACCAGGAGGTGGCGTTACTGCTGGTTTAATAACTGCTGATAAACAAGTACGTGTGCTTTTGCGCGATTTAAATGGTAAAGCCTGTTGGGATGCTTCAATTTTGTACAGTGAACCAAAACGAGAATGCCCCAAAATGGAAGGTGGTTATGGACCTACATCAATTGATGCCAGAGGCTATAGTCCCGCGCATTCACATCGCTACAATCAAGCACAAGCGATGGATTCTCTCATGCACTCAATGCAGGGCGTTGATGTATCACCACCACGACACACTCTAAGGCATAGACCATTAGGGGAATTGCCTTTGGCAAAAGACTTAGCACCAGACCTAGATCAATTGGATGATCTTTTAGCTTATATAGGTCACACAAGCCCTGAGTGCTTACCTTATCCAGTAGCTCAACTAAACGCTCCGGCACCTTCTCCCTTGGGTAGCAACGCAGAAGCTCAAGCAATATCAGTGATACTTAATCAACGAGCTTTGGAACTAGAGTACGTAACAAACCTTAATCAGCAAGCGTTACAACAGCCAATGCTGGGAAGTTCAACTTCCTCCATAGTGGCAGGTCACGATACGCGTTCTCTACATTCAATGCATGAACCAATATCACACAATTCCTTTGAGTCGTATCATTCTTTAAGCCTGAACGGTCGCAATGAAGTTCCTTTTCAATATTGTCGCCTGTTATTCTCCCATTTAGGTTTAGCTGGTTGGGAAAGACGCTCACGTACTCATTTGTTACAGCGCACTGAAAAGCTACTACGTGAACTGCGTAATGTTGACTTACAAAAATGTCGAGAGACACATAAAATGGCCGTTATTTATGTAGCATCCGGACAAGAAGATAAAAACAGTATTTTACGTAATGCAAGCGGCAGCACAATGTATGAAATGTTTGTTTCCGCTTTGGGTTGGGAAATTGATTTGGAGACTCATAATGGTTTTTTAGGTGGTCTACCAAGACAAGGTTGTGGAGCTACCGCTCCATATTTTGCAACTCCCTTTCTGGAAGTTATTTATCATGTAGCCACGCGTATGCCTTCAGATTCACCTGAAGCAATTCTATTAAAAACCAGACATTTGGGCAATGATGAGGTTCATATTGTATGGAGTGAACATTCACGTGATTACCGAAGGGATATTTTGCCGACTGAATTTTGTGATGTCTTAATTGTGGTGTATCCTTTAAAGAATGGTTTATTCCGTGTGACGGTTAATCGCAAACCGGAGGTACCATGGTTTGGTCCTTTGGCCAATGAAAGTGTAGTTAGTGGTGCTTGTTTGGCAACACTAATACGAGCCACAGCTCTTAATGCCAGTCGTACTAAACGAGCTGCTCTGCCTCTCTACCAACAATAGTAAGTTTTTCTAATATATTTGCAATATATGGGAATAACTTTTGACTTTTATAGTTACGAAGAACGAAACCGTTCATTGGATAGTGTTTCCTCAAGATACAAAGAGAGTACCACATTTGAAGACTTTGCAAATCGCATATATAATCCGATGCCTATGTCGGCCTACGCCACTTTACGAGATACAACCAATAACTCTGCTCCCTTGGCAGCGGCTCTAATAGATCATCAGAGATCTTCAGTAAAGGGTAAGTTTAACATATAATAGTATTTGGTTATAGATTTAACTTTTTCATACTGAATAATAGGTTGGGTTCAGGCTTCAATTGATGCCAATATGAAAGAAATACCGTTAGGCATAATGCCTTCGGCTTCAGCCTCTTCGACAGCTGCTATGGAAGCCATGAACTCTTCAAATTCACCAAGAGGAGCTCGAAAACTAGGCTCCACATTTAAGAGTGGACCGAAACGTTTGCATACGACAACAGGAAACCATACAACACCGCCGGAGAGTCCTACATTACCATTGCGCAAATTTAAATAATATCTAGTATTTTACAGCTAGAAGCGAACCTAATAATACACTAAAAACATAAGCATTCTATGTTTTCAAAACTAAACTCTAACACACAAAAAATTTTACTTAAAGCAGCGAAAATATATTAGACGAAGTAATGTTAATATAAAATTTAAGTCACGAAGCTGATGATGAGCATAGAGAAACAGAAAAAGCGTACCATTGCAAACAATCAATATCGAATCAAATTCATTCCTTTTTTTCTTATTAATTAGTTATGAGTGAGCAAATGAAAAAAAATTAAAAGATGCGCATTTGATGCATACGTACACACAAAAATAATTGCAAAAAGTCAACGAAGCGCATTTCTTTTTTAGGCATTTTATTTTACTTTAATTTTACACAAAAATATTAATAATGTTTGTTTAATAACTTATTAAAAGTATAAAGTATTTATTTATCTTTAGTAATAATATCATAATTTGTTTAATTTAATATGAATATTATCAATTTGTTTATATGTTATCTCCTTCTCTCTCTATTAATATCCTAATTATTATTACTTTTAATCTCTTGAATATGTTTAATTTATTATTATTATTTTAGGAGATATATAATTTACCATATGATGTTTAACTTTATTAACTTAAAATTATATATAGACAAAAACAAAAATATTTAAAGTGGATAGACATTAATAGATTTTATAGGATAAACTAAAAAAATGGTAATTAAAGATCCGAAGAAAGCAACCTTAATTTTTCTTACGAACTTCTTCGCTTATTTATTTAATTTTGATCCTTATTGAAAATTTCGACAATTTTTGTCAGCCTTTAATCTTAATTTAGCAATATTTTATGTTTGGCCACCAGTTAAGACCAAATATCTAGTAAAACTCATAATAAGCATTTACATTGTATTTTTTATTACACAAATTCTTTTCGCTTATTTACCCCTATTCTGCATTTCGATTATGTCTTCGCATTCAAATTATAATAAAAACTCAAAATGTAGTGCAAAAGAGTTTAATAAAAAAACATCAAATTTTTGTTAGTCTCATGCAAATGCAAATGGAAAAGCGTAAATTTATATTTTTATTAAATTACTTCATACTTTGTATTTATTCGTTTTGCATTTAATAAAAATATATATGTAATATAATAATAAATTTAACCCAAAAATAAGTTTTGGCGTAAAAAAACAAAAATCGAAAGAATATCCGTCACAAATTAAACAACTAAGTAAAGCGTAGTTACGATTGTTATGAAGAATACATATAATCATATTTACCAAACGAAAAAAATGTTGATTCGAATCGAAACGCAGAATAGGGTGAACGAAAAAATAGTTTAAAATTAGTGTCACACATAGTCGATACAAAAGTACCGGTCGACAGAACAAAAATTTCAAGAATATTTCTCCAGCTTTTTGTTCGAATTAGAAATTCGTTCTATGTTTGACAACTGGTAAAGGCCGAACATTAAGTGCAACTCATAACAGGCGTCAACATTGTGGTTTTTTACTACGCATATGTTATTTCACTTAATATCGAGGATATTCAATAATTCTTTATTTTAATTTTCACAAATTCCTTCGACGAATCTTCAACACATATATTTTGTATTCCAGATATTTTGAGAAATAATATATTTTAAATACTCTTGGAATACTTTAAGTTTTCTTTATATTATACAATAATTATATATTTAAAATTTTAAGAAAAAAAGTTTTTACCATTATATTCGTGAGTTAATATCGTTGATTTTAAAACGTCCATTAGAGAAAAAAAATATTTTTTAATATTAATTATTATTTAACTTGAATTCCATTTATTTATTTTTATACTATTTATTTTATTTATTAATTATGTAGTATGTCTTTTACTTAATGCTTTTATTTAATATATATATTTTGTGCAAAAAGAAAAAAACCCGATGAACAAAAATATATTATTTCATTCAGTTATAAACAATTTAATAAAATCAAATTAGAATGATATAATAGTAATGACCATAATAGTAACAGATTTTAAGTATTTCTTTATTTAAAGGATATTTTACTATTACTGCCGTTACTGGCCTGTTATTGAATTTTGTTTAAATGCCCAGTTATAAAATCAATTGGCTACCAGTTTCGTTTTTTTTTCTATTTTCTTTTGATTCTATTTTTGTTTGAAAAAACTAAAATATAATACAAAATGGTTAATTGTTTTATTATATATTGTTCGTATAATTTTCCCTAATACTTTTGGCAATATTTTATTACAAATTTGTTTAAATAGTATTAAAACAAATATAATAATTAGCTTTTAAGTTACCGTAAATGAAAAAAAGATAAATATGAAAAAAACTAAACAAAACGAATAAAAAGATACAATAATTTTTTATATAATAATTGACGTTTATTATATATTATTAACGAAAAAGAAATGCTTACAACAATCGCATAATACTAAATTAAATTAAAAAATATTTCAAAATATCTTATAACATATACAAAATTATTACGCTAAAATTAAAATAAAATTTATCTATTTAAAATTTTAAAAGTTAAATATACAAACATAAATATATTTTCATTATTAAAAAAATTTAAACAAAATAAAAAACAATTGTTGTAAATTCTTTTTTCTTTTAAAATTATTGTTTAAAACGAAGTAACATAATTTTAGTAAGCGTTTGTTGCTTTTGTATCAAATATTTGAATAAAAAAAAATGAAATTTTTTCATTTAAGTGTTATAAAGAAATAAATCTTTAATTTTTTTAAGCAAAAATATATTTAAAAATATAAAATAATATTCACACATAATATTTTGTAACTAACACCAATTAATAAATATTAAAAATATATATATATATATATATATATATATATATATATATATATATATATATATATATATATATATATATATATATATATATATATATATATATTAAAAAACAATGAAACACACAAAAGCTCTAAATTTATATATTTTACCATGAACAAGAAATCCCTCCCTGTTATATTTTTCTTTTTTCATTTTTTTATCTAATTGTATTAGTAATTACATGAAATAAATTTACTAATAAAATTTCAAGTTTATAAATTATTAAACCTACATATTACAAACAAAAAAAAACCGAATGGACTTATTTTAAAAAGAATCTATAGATTGTTCTTGGTGAATGTTACTTTATTTTACTTAAAAAAAGTTAGTTGCTAAAACAAAACCTTTTAAGTAGACGTATAGAGTTGTTTATTGATTGCGAAAAGTCCTACTTGTTCCTCTTAGGATTTCGCGGGAATTATGTATGTATAGTAGATAGAAAAAGAAAGTGCAACTCGATGCAACATGATCTTATATCATATCTTAATGAGTCAGTTTAAATTCTTTTTAAAACCAATATTTTGTGGCAATCCAACGATTGGTATTACCGCTTTCAATCTAAACTTGCACGTCATGGTCTCTTAAGTTGTTGCGAACTAAGCGACTAGTGTGCTTAGGATCACTACATACATACATACTAATTCCCCACAACATCCCAACGGACCTACAGTTTAAAGCCGGCAGATGCATTAGTTAGAAACGTCTTTCATATCGTAACGGGTCCGCCATCTAACGTTTTTTTTTTCAACTAGTGCTTATTTCGTGAATGGAAACACAGCTCATGTCTGATTTGACAGATAATTAGTTTTATCCTTCCGCTGAATGAATATGGTTGTGTATACGCTTTTTTCGCTTCGCTAAGTGGGCCTCCGATCGACTTACAGAAGATGCCGATTTTGCCAAAAAAAATCATCTTTTCAGATGAAGCTCATTATGATCTTGGCGGGTATGTAAACAAGCAAAATTGTTGCGTTTGGGGAACAGAAAACCCGCACGCATACATTGAAAAGCCGATACACCCAAGACGAGTCACTGTTCGGTGCGGATTTTGGTCCAGAGGCATAATTGTGCCATTTTTCTTCGAAAATGAGCAAGGAGTGGCCGTTACAGTCAATGGCGATCGTTATCGGGCCATGTTGAACGAATTTTTGTTCACAAAAATTGAAGAGGAGGATATTAGCAACATTTTGTTTCAACAGGACAGCGCTACGTGCCACACAGCCGAAGCTACACTCGATGTTTTGCGCTCTGTTTTCAACAAAAAAAAATTATTTGGCGGACCCTATATATCTCATAACTAGCCGCTAGCTAATGTTATAAGGTGATGCCGCTGCTGAAAATTAACAATGGTCTGACCTGGGATTGAATTCAGAATCTCTTGGTTGTATATGGGTGTGATACCTACCTTAAATAAAATAAAAATAAATTAATTATGCCTCCAGGATTCATTTTTTCTTGAAAATGAAGAAACCAAATTCGCACTACTTAGTGAATTTTAGTGTTGCTTCAAGTTTTGATTAAACGGCCTGTACCATCACGAGAGAAATCACCTCCTCCAACACTTTTGACAAAAAAACTTAAAACTAAGGCTCCAGTTCGCGAAAAAATACAAAACGTATACTCTAAATGATTGGGCGAGCATATGGTCAGACGGAAAAGATGGACAGAAGTGGGTTTGGAGAAAGGCTCGTAAGGCTTTAATTAGTTGAATTGTTCAACCAACAAGTTTCTGGACGAATAGACGCCAACACAATAAGTCGATATTTTGCACGAAGGTCTTTACGAAAGTTTAGAAATTTAGGGCTAAAGTGTATCGGTTCCATTCCACGTTCCATGTTGCTCAGACTTGGTCTCAGAGTAACGGATATCCCAACTACCGGATATAAACCCAATCGATCATGTATGGGTTGAGGTTAAGCGCCTAATTTTAAATGCTGAAGATGACTGCCGAAGTCTCGAGGACTTATGGCAAAGGGCTCAAACTTCTTGGCAAAATATTAGCGCAGACTTTTGCAAAAACGTAGTTGAGTCCGTGCCAAAACCTATTGAAACTATAGTTAAAGCAAACGAAGTTCATGTAAAATATTCATAATGAAATAATATTAAAGTCAACTAATTACATATCTTTACTTGAATTTTTTAGTATAATTTTGAAAAGTAACTGATTAAAACATATCTCTTAAAAAAAACATATTTCTTAGGGCAAAACACTGTAACAACAAAATTACAACAAATTGCAATAACAAAAAATTCAACAAAATTTATTCTGTTTTAAAAATATATGTGATCAAAGAGTTGACATACTGTTTTAAAGCTATCTCTTCATATGTTCTTCTGCAATCTCATTTTTATTTAAATCGGTTCAGAACTTTGGAAGTAATACGACCATCAAATGATTACTAACAGCAAAAAACAAAACACATATTTTTGGCTTAACTACAAGAAAAAAACAGAAATAAATATATGCAGAGATTTACATTATGCTGTCATAAAGGAAAAGTCGTTTTATCATCACTGACCCAAAATATTTTGTTTCAAAAATTTATAGTAACCACTTTCCTTCAATAATATATCCGATGTAAAAGATATACTTTTACGTACATATTTCTAGAATGCGGTTGAGTCGATCACTAACTAGACTAGTATTAATTATTCGCGTTTTTTGCATAAATATATTCACCCTTAACATAGTTGGCGTGAGTTGTAGTCGTTTTTGGACTTTTTGTAATAAAAAACCCCTGTCATGTTTGACGGCCGACGTACGTAATTTTTGCCATCAGAGCTAAATAAGATATTTTTGAACCGTCCACAACACTTTGGCTCATTGCTCCTTTGGCTGATGGAGATACCGTTTGGCAAAATCAAGGGTAAAAAAACGTTTATTTGTACCTTCATGCACTTATAAGCTAAGAACAGCTGAATTTTAACATATGTTATGTTATTCTAATAACTTTAGATTTATTTTTCCTTTTAGAACGTTTTGTGCTTCTCCTGTAACTTTGGGCTTTTTATATGTTCGAAACTTTAACAAAATTGGTTCAGTAGTTGATTGACGGACAAACGAACAAACAAATAAACTTATAGAGAAAGCTATAATATATACATACATACGTTAATGTATCACATGAATACATTTTTAGTGTCAAGAATGTGCTAAAGGTATTTTTGATTAATATAATGCTTTTGAGGCTTACAAATGAAATATCGAGGAGGTAGAAAGCAACATTTTCGACACCCGCTCTTTTATCAAGGCGAAAATGCTGCCGGACATTTGCAACGCATTCGGAAAAGTGTCATAGAGGATAATAATAGTCTACAGTATGGAAATGGTTTGAAAATTAAAAAAATTCAGAAGTTCTTCTGAATTCAACGAAGAGGGTCTTAAATACTTTTGAAGGAGAAAATTAAATGTGATTATGAAAAGATTCTCAAGCAGCGTCTTTGAATGTAATTTGTTTTGTTAAAATAAATGTTTTTAAACAAAAACGTTGTGAACTTATTATCCAACCTAATTTTTAATTTTAAATAAGATAAGCAAAAGTGAAAACAAATTAAACGACAAGCCCTACACAACAATTAAACAATTTGTTTTTAAAATAAAAAATTTAATTAAAGTATGTATAAAAAAGATTTGCTTGCACAAGTGCCACCAATTAACTTTGAAGAAGGAATTATAAAGAAATATTTTATTGTACAACTTTGTGAGAAACAAAGTATTATTTATTGTTTGTAAATATGCTTTAAAGTTCTTCTGTAAACTGCTCGTTATGATTTATTCCATATACTATATCTTTACCCTTGGTATAAGCCCAGGCCATACGCTTTGAATTCCAATATATTCCAATTTCACCGTTTGCATCAATTGTTATTGCACCAGCTGTGCCAGCCAATCGTTCTGACATTTCTTTTAGCGCACTCTCCGTTGCTTGCTGTGCGGTTTTGTTCTCATATCGAATTTTCGATAATATTTTCTGAGCTAGGTTAAAGCGCATAATAGTTTCTCCGTGACCTGTTGTAGACACACCACCTGTTTTATTGTCAGCATAGGTGCCACAACCTAAAAGAGGAGTATCTCCAATGCGTCCCGCTATTTTCCCTGTTATACCACCAGTAGATGTGGCTACTGCTATATTTCCTTTCGAGTCTAAAGCTACAGCTCCAACTGTTCCCTGCTCACCTTTAGCATCCAGTTCAGTTCGGGCATATGTTGTATCTGCACCACTGCTTTGCAAATCTTTAAATTCTTTCAAAGCCAATCTTGCATCTTTCGTAACAAGAGAGTCATCTAAAAATATTCGTTGTTTTAAACCAAAAAAAAGAAATGGATGCTTGTACAATACCACTCATTTGCTCAAAGCCTTGCTCTATAGCAAATTTTTGGGCAGCTTCTCCTCCTAAAAATGTGTGTTTAGTTTTCTTCATCACACACCTAGCTACTGAAATCGGATGCAAAATGTCGTGCAGAAGAGTTACACACCCCGCTTTTAGCTCTAATCCCTCCATAATACTGGCTTCTACTTCAGCTTTTTCTTCCAAATTCAAACATGCACCATAGCCAGCATTAAAATTCTCATCGCTCTCCATTGATCGAACAGCGGCTTCAACTGCGTCTAAAGCACTGCCTGCATCTCCATTTGTTGGCCACAAATGTACTTTTGCGGATCGCAAAGCTTCCTTCATACCAATTAATTTTCCAGGCACTCTAGCATCGGTGATATCTCCCGCTCCACCATGTATAACTAAAATTGGTTCCATTTTATTTTTATACTCTGCAATTGTTAATAAATGTTTACTATTTGACAGCCAACAGTATATTGACACTAACTAATATCTACACTATTAATATCTATGTACATATATACATATGTATACATATATACATATATATATGTATACATATATACATATGTATAAGATGAATTTTTCTTGCTTGATAATTTCTTATCAAGTCTTTTTATACGAATGCTTTAAAGTCCATTCATATGTACATGTACTTATACACATATCTTCCCAGCTAGCAATTGGAAGTTTGATTGCCGAGCGCGATCGTTTCATGGCTCTTTGTTTAATCGTCTAGACGATTGTTGGAGTAGAACTATATTTTGCTCTAACAAACGATGTTTTTGCGAGTCATTTTGACGATTAATCGCCGTTTACCATTTTGGCACCTTCCATACAAAGTAAATATTGATTTTTGTATATCTTGAAAATGGTTATAGTAGAAGTTTCTAAATTAGGTTCAAACAGTCTTGAACAATATACGTCATCAACCAGTAAATGGGTGAATTGAATAAGTGAGTATGCGCCTTCCTGTCATACTAAACATTGAATTTTGTACATATATATGGAGAAACGCAATTAAAGCTTCTATCCACATCAGTCAAAAAGTGGGAATTGCAGAAATCACACTGTATATAATGTGTGTTTGTTTGAAGACTGTATACAGCTAAACGAAAGATTCTAGTGTCTTTCTGACAGGAACTATAGGATTAAACGTTTGGATTTGCACCGAAAGGGGACAAAAAGTGGAAAAACGTAAAAAAAATGTAACTAAACATTTAAGATAATAATTAAGATGGGGGTAGCGAAGCATGCTGGCTAGTACATATGTATATAAAAATGAATGTGCCTTTGAAGTTTCTAGATAGCTAAACGGTTGCACCGATTTTTATAATATATCTTTGTATGCCTGGAAGGAACTATAGGATATATAAATTTTACAAATTCGAGTTGGGTGGTGCCACGTCCATACAAAGAAAATATTTATTAGTCAATGTCTTCAAAATGGTAACAGTAAAGCTACGGTCACATCTGGAAAATATTTGACCAAACTTTGTTTTCCTTTATTTGAATGAAATTTAAGTGAAACAAGCAAAATTTTGTTTTGCGTTCACACTACGCATTTTATTTATTATTTGACAATTTTTGTATAGTCGAATAGAAATAGCGTCAAATAGAAATAGAAGAAAACATGTTTTCCCTAAGGTCACACCTAAGAACTATTTGACACGAAAAAAGAATTTGATTTCTGTCAAAGAAATATTTTCATATATATAATAAAAGCTAAATGAAGCGGGAATATTTTTTGTTTTGTGGAATTAAGTCATACGGGAACTATTGTATTTACCTATTTATTAAACTTAATTAAATATTACTTATATTTTAATTTTTTAGTTTTTAAAATCACTAATATACGTTTCTAATCACTTTTAACTAGAAATTTATTTTAAACAGCTGTTTATGTTTTGATTATATTTTTTGAGTGTAACCAATCTCTACAGTTGAGAATCGCTAAAATGATGTAAGTGTATTAAAAGAAAGTAAAGTCCAATATTGTGTTAGGGTCCAAAATAAATCAATTTTTTGGAAATAACAATGAAATTTAAGTTGAAGTATGAAGTAAACTTTTTTAAAATATGGCAGCGTCAGAGCAAATACCAAATACGTTTTAGCGAGAAGAAATGGAAGAGGTAATTAAACGTATTTAAAAAGAAGCGGTACAAAATCCTGTAACACAGGACAGGAACAAATTGGCCAACGCATATGTATGCTTAATACACTATCGAAAGGACTTATGAAATATGTACTTGCCACCTGGTGTATGTATTAAAATCATTAGACCAGGAATTTTTAACATCGCCTAAAATATAATTAAATATTTATTTGACAACTAAGGGAGCACATTGAAAATTAAATTTATTCGCTGTATATACATATGTATGTATGTATATCTGTGGCCACATGAAAGAGTAGCTTAAGCCGATATAACCGCAAATTGAGTTATTGCGCCAGAAGCTTTACAGAAGGTTATTCTGTGTATAGATGTCAAGGCGCTTAAATGTATTTAATCTAATTTTTTTAATTTTCTTTTTGCAAATTTTATGAGCATTTACTTTTAAGCTTAAGTTTTTTAAACAATATTGAATTTATCAAAACATCTTATGTGCACATAGTATATTTTTTATATATTTAAATTTTTCATGCTGCATAACTTAAGCGTAATAATTTGAATGTATTTTTTTATATTCTTAAGAAAATATCTTATGTTTGTTAAAAATTATAAAATCCATAGATATCATCTTAATAAAATATCTTAAGTACACTTAGTGAAACGCAAAACACAGTATCAAAAATCGCTTAAGTTACAAAAGGTGTAGAATGCTCTCTATTTACCAATAAAAAATAACAAAAAATAAAAGATATACATACATATGCACATAAATTAAGCAAATTATTTGTTAACCTTAAATTATATACAGTACTACTTCACTTTTTTTTGTAATTTGTTGGCCTAGTTCTGCTAGTAGGCAACACAGCCTAATACAGCTTTTATTTTCCTCAGTTTGATCTTGGAAAAATATTGAAGATCTAACAGATTTTTACCCAAAAATTAGGAAAATATTCGACACTGTGTTATTTTACGAAAATCAGCTGTTTTTTTGTTTCCTGCTCAAAATTATTTTGTGGTCACCCTACGGCAAAGAAATATTTTATGTTTTTTGTCAAATATTTACCAGACCGTAGTTTAAGACCCTCTAAATTGGTTATACGTAGCTTCATGGTCATCGGTCAAAAATGTGCGGAATAGGTAAATTGACGTGGTACCTCCATAGAAAGTAAATATTGATTTTTATATATCTTAAGAACTGCAAAAGTGAAAGTTCTGAATTTGATCTAAATGACTTCGTAGTCAATAAAAATCATTAGTCAAAAAATGGGTCAAGTTAAAATCGCCATTGAACTGTAGCGAATGATTAGGTTTAGTCGTTGGACTGTGGCGAAACACAAATCAGTTTTATTAGTCGAAAAATCTAAATTTAGCTTGTTTAATACAGATGGAAAAAGCCATGTTCGAAGATCAAAGGAAAAATGACTACATTCGTGGATATGTAATAGTCCGGACCTGCTTCTCTGTGAGTTGACTTTGCCCCTTTGTCGAAATACAAGCAAAAATGGACAATTTTGTTCATAGGGACACTTTATCTAACGACATGCTTAAATATGCCGAATGAGAAATGCTACTGAATGGGTGTTTCAGTACTGCAGTGATGCAAAATACTTGTCCAAATTGACCAAGGAATGGTTATCAGCTAATGCGATTCAAGTCTTGGATTGGTCATCCCAATCACCAGACTTAAATTCTAAACCTTTTTGAAGCGCAGAGTTGAACCATGTCGTTTTAAAAATAAGCAGAAGCTGGCGGAGAGCTTAAAATTATAGTGGTAATTAATACTAACAATAATTCTAACAATTCTCAAAAACCATGCCTAAACAGTGTACAGAGGCCATAAAAACAAAGGTTCGAACAGCTGTTCAAGGAGCTATTTTAGTTTTTTTGTTGTTGTATTCATTGTTAGAGAATGGAATTAAAGTTTTGTTATTACAGTTATAATTTAGGTGCCTAAGATAATAAGAAATAAATGTTTTACTTAGAATAAATCTATTAGTTAGTAATATACGAGTCCTTAATAGCTTTGACAAGAAAAGTTGCTTAGGTTTCGAACAGCACTGTATATTTTCTACTCTGTATTTTAGTTGTTATGATGTGTGGAAGATAAATTCAAAATTAAATAACAAAGGCCAAAACATATTCTTTTAATTGTGTAAATTTTGCTTAACAGTATCTACTCGTGTATGCAAAAAGTATTGCACATTATTCTTGAGCCTATTAAAAAACATACATTCCAACATCATCCCATATGTCGGTTTCATTGTCTACCATAGAGCCCGACAGTGGTATATCTGAAATAATAACCTGATGTTAGAAAATCGAAAAAAAAAGTTAGAAAATTCTTGGGGAGATGAGTGGTCATTTCTTCAATATATGAAACTACTAATAAATGTTGCGTTTACTTGTTGATGAACGTCTATATTTTTTGTTTAATGTTGTTGTTTATCAGTCAGGTTTGCGATCCGTAAAGAAGAACTGTTTTTAGTTGAGAGCGTATTCACTCTTTTACATAAAACAAAAAAACAAAAAAGACTTAAAATTCCAATAAATTGCGACTCTCAGCACTAATATTTTAAATAAGTCTATAAATAATTTTATTAATTGTACACTAGTTCTTATGATTTTTAGTTTATATCATTATGTTAAAAAAACTTTTAAATATAAGTATACTACCTATTATCTTTAAATAAAATATTGAAAAATATTCGATTTACTTTCTGTATTGCAATCGATTTGAAACACATAAACACTCATATTACTCATCCCAGCAGTACAAAAGTTATTACAAATGAAACACATCTGATTGTATACTATTATGTCAATAGGAAAATTTTAAATAAAAGATTTAAGTACATGCAACTAGCATCCGATTTGGATGAGTCTCATTTCCAATACATTGTAAAATTAAACGTACGTTAAAAGGAAAAAGCCATCGCACTAGCATCCAATTTGGATGGGTTTGTAATGTATTACATTGTTATTGTAGTTTCGATTATAAATTTTGTGTTTTTACTGCTATTTTTCCAATAGTTCTTTTTCATTTTCCGAATTAAAATGAAAAGAAAATTGTTTTTAAAAGTGCAAGTAGATTAACTCTGTGTGTGGTGTATGGAGCAGTCTATATGGTGCGATTATGGTCTATAAACTGGATTATCATTATTGAATTTGCGATAAATACATAAAATTAAAAAAAAAAATAATTATTCGACAATTAAAACCCTTCCAACTTTCACTTACAATGTCTGTAGCATTGGAGACATCCAATCTTCACTTACAATGTTTGCAGTATTGGATCCATCTAACCTTCAGTTACAATGTATTGGACCCATCCAACCTTCACTTATAATGTCTGTATCGTCAGACCCATCCAACCTTCGCTTATAATGTCTGTTCCATCAGATTCATCTGACGGCCTAGGCCAATGCTGTGTAAATGTAAATAGGAATTGTACACAGTCATTGGATAAGTCCATTACATTGTATGTGGTCTCGGATCGAAGATGTATATGATACAAATTTTGCTGGGATATTATTATGTACTTTTATTCCAATGTTTCTTTAAGTAGGAAACAGAAACAGCAGTGAAACGTAATGAGTAGCGCTACAAACTGTCAAAAGTTAACAACGTGTCTTTCAAGTAGTGTGAACAGAGTACGTAGTTGTAGTAGAAGCTGAAGCGTAAATTCGAAAACTTGAACCTTGTAGCGCGACAACAAATAAATCTTCATCAAAATGGAAAACGAACAAACAAAATTACCATGCTTTGAGTATAGTTTTATATTAACACGTTAAAGACCACATTCCCACCGGTGGGTCACTCCGCAACAACATTACCGGGCACACGACATGTTTTACCTGGGAATCGCTTGTACACCAGTGGGCATGATTTAAATTCAATTTATGTACAGTAGTCCATTTGCCGGTCCCTCGAAGAAATACTGCAATAGCGGACTTAGTTAATTTTACAAAGCCTAATTAAAAAAAAAAAATCCCGGTTCCTATGTGAAAAATAAGATTTTTCAATGCGGTCTTCAACGTGTTAAATATGTTAAATATCGAATTTAATGTTGCTGTAGAGAAATACGAAGTTGGATATGCATTTATTAAACAATTTGATACATATTTTGTTTAAAAATTGACATATTATTCTTGCGAAATTCCCTAAGCGTTTGACTACACTACTCATTACGTCGTCAGCTTTAGCTGCTATTACAACTTCTTTATTCTGTTCCAGGCCTTACTTATAGCCTGTTTTTATAATGCAAGCCGTTCGACAGTCAGACAAGTGCTATACAAACAAGTACGTAAGAAGATGAGTTTTTATAACTCAGTTGTCTGACTTACGTTTTGTTGCGTAATTTATTGAGTTTTGTCAAATTACATGGTAGTCGTAGTATAAAATTTTCTATTTTCTTTATATGTATATATTTTTTTTACTGAAATTCTAATTTTTATATATTAGGCAACCTAAGAAAATTACAATAATTTAAGTTTTTGTCATACAGTATGCAAAATCCGAATTCATACAATATTAAAAACTTATTTATTTGAATGTCGTTTTCAATAAGAATTAGAATTAAAATGCCTTTTTCATATGTTTTAAGAACAAAATCTCTATCAAAAATCGAATAAAATGATAATGATTTATAATTATTTACACTTTATCAAAGAAATTATGCTATTAAAAAGGGTTTTTAAAAATGTGTAAGAATATGTATTTTGCATACTGTATGTATGTACTAGAACTGAGAATACTTCTGTTAGGCTTTCATTGAAAAGAAATGATTTCTTTGGAAGATTTTGAGGCAAGTTAAATTATCTTGTTGGTTACTCGTTAAAGAATGACGAAAGTAAATGGAAAGACAGAAATAGGGTAGGATCTAGGGAGATCGATTTTTCGACTTTTTTCAAAAACCGGTTTTCGAATAATTCGAAAAGTAGCACTTAACAACCGGTTTTCGGTTAATAATTCAAATAACCGGTTAACCGGTTCTTTTATTTAAATAAAATTGTTCCTAATTCTTGAAGCGCAGAGCTGGGTCACGTGGTTTTTAAAATAAGCAGAAGCTGATGGAGAGCTTTAAATTAAAGTGACAAACAATACTAACAATAAAAAACAAAGTTTATTACACAAAGTACTGAAAAATGCTTAAGTTCCGAGCAGTTACTTAAAGAGCTTATTTTGTTGTTGTATTACTTGGTAGAGAATATAATTAAAGGCTTTGTTATTATAGTTATAATTTAGGTGCCTAAGATAACAAAAATTAAATGTTTTACTATGAATAAATATATTAGTAATACACGAGTTCTTAATTGCCTCGACAAGAAAGTTGCTTAGGTTTCGGACAGCACAGTATGTAAATTTATGCATCACGCATTTAATAGTGTGTGTGTCACTGTGGTATGTTAGGTAAGAACCCACCTTCCAACCAAAAAGCCGTCGGTTCAATCCCATGCCCCACCATCTGACGATTTTCAACAGCGATATCAACTCAAAACATTACTAGGGACTGTGTGTATTTACGCTGTGAAAAACTTCACTAACTACTATATCTTCCATTCAGAACCGGCATTTAGGGGTTTGTGGGCTATTATGAGTCTAGTTGATCATTCTCCATATATAAAAATCAATATTTATTTACAGAAGATGAGAACAGTTTATTTTTGATCAAGAGTGTACATCACCTTCGATCTATCTTGATTTTCACGTTTTTTGTGAGACGTTTAAGGTTGTCATATATACAAAAATAATTAAATTTATACAAATAGTTAAACGATGAGCAAATTTTCAATAAAAAAATATACAAACGTATACAAATTATACTTATTTAAATTAATCGGTTATTCGTGTTAAAATAACCGGTTTATTCGGTATTCGAAAAATGAAGATTTTGAAAAAACCGTATTCGACAAAATCGGTTAAATGCATGCAATGTCAAATAAGACCATAAAGCAAAATATGCAAAATATAACGGTAAAAACAATTATTGTTTTTTTGTAGACATTAATGCTATAATAATGTTGCTTTAGTTTTGACCAGATAAAAAATACTTTAATTTGAGAAAAGTAAAAAAATTTCCACGTAGTTAATTGAAAATGAATACTTTTTTTGGAATATGTAGATTATAATAATATCTGTAACTCTGCGAAGAAAAAATTACAAATTTCCTCAAAAATTTAAATGTTTTATTGCATTAAGTGATTTATTTTGGTTGCTTTAGTTTTATATATTTATCTTCATATATATCTTCATATAAAATCCAAAAAGCCCTGAGTTACACAAAATTCAAAATCAATTTTTTGATTGATTATGATGTACCATTTCAGGTTACAGCGTTCTTAACATAAATGTTTTTTTTTATTTTATAAAGTTTTTTGCTACTCCTGGAAAATGTTTGTAATGTAACTTAGCGCTCTTTGGATTTCATATGACTATATATTAAATGTAACATATACAAAGTTTTTAATTGTTGCAATAAACATTGACTTATGTTTTCAAACGTAAAGCGTTGTCTAGTAATTTTTTCAGCAGTAAACGTACCTTTTTTTAGTTTTTTTTTTTCACTGCTTTCTGCATAACACCTACAAAAGTACGTTTTTTTTTTAGCTTTTTGTACTTCTTTTTGTATTTTCTTTTGGGTTAGACGTTTTTAGTAAAAATTACGTTTTTCAGCCCAGAAAAGAAGTACTTTGAAACATCTCAATAAAATACTTACTTACGACGCCATTTCAGAGCCAATGTGACACTTTTTTCCGACTTTTATTAATCTAAGATTGGTAGAACAATGTGGCTTCAAAATGTATATGTGACAGCGTTGCCGATGTGACACTAAAGTATCACTATTGATCCTTTTTCAGGCCTATGACATTTTTTATGACCCTTTTTTAATTTATCCTATTGTATCATTTTACAAAACATATGCCGCTTTTTGACTCATTTTGAAAAAGAGTAAAAGTTCCACAAATCCTCATGAAAATTCTCAGAACACTTAGCTTTCATACATGTATCTTGCATATATACATAACATACATGAGTTTTGTGAACATATATATAAAAATTACATACGATATTATTTTTTTAATAATTGACTTTTATACTGTCGTATTCTATGCATACCTATTTTTTTCATATAAAGTTTGATAATGGTGTAAAATGAACTGATGATCAACTTCGGGTATGCCCTGATTTATGTATGTGGTTCGATTTAAGTTTTGACGGCGAGAAGTACACTTGAAGTTGAACTGGTTTTAAATGGGTGTCAACTACAATTTGCTTAATGTTTATGTAGAATTTTTTATATATAAAAGTGGAAACTCTGAACAGGTGGTTTTTATTTTTTAAGCCTACAATGACGAGAAGGGGTCTTTTGACCCATTTGTATACCTGACTGACAATATTTTTTGATCAATGATTTTTCTGAATTGGTAATTGTGGTTTTTATTTAAATTGCTTAAAATTGTTTCTGGTGGGCCATCTATCGTTTTAAGTTTTAACCAGCGGTTATTTCGAATCTGGAAATACTTGTGTCATTCTATTCTGTCACAAAATTCAGTATATTATATCCACTGAACGAAAAGAATCGGTTTACGCTTGAGCAACGTTGGAATTTTTTGAAAATATATTTCCAAGACAATTGGTTCGAATTTGCGAAAAAAAATATTGCAAAAATCATCTCTTCGGATGAAGCACATTTTCATCTTGGTGGGTACGTTAATAAGTAAAATTGCTATATATGGGGCTCCGAAAACCCAAACGTGGTCTTACAGAAGCCAATGCACCCATTACGGGTATCTGTTTGGTGCGGCTTGTGAAGCGGAGGCATCCTTACCCATATATTTTTGAAAATGAGGACGGCGCAACCATTACGTTTTGTGCCCGCTCTTCATGGTATTGATGTGAACGATGTTTGGTTTAAACAGGATGGTGCAACTTGTCAAACATCTACTGCCACAATCGATTTATTGAGTCAAGCGTCTGATGGCCGTTTAATTAGCCGAAGTGTTGATGTCAGTTGGACGCCAAGAAGCTGCAATTTGACACTGTTGGACTATTTTCTGTGGGGCGCCGTTAAAGGCAAGTCTTATGCCGACAAGTCAGAGACAATTAAGCATTTGAAGGCAAACATTCGTGATGCCATTGCCGAGATACGACCCCATACTCTCGAAAAAGTTTTGGTCCGAACGAATGGGGTTCTGTGAGGCCAGCCGCGGCAGCTATTTTAATAAAATAATACTTCACTTCTAACCGGAGCAATTGTACTTCACAACAAGAATTAATAATAGCAAAATCTACTCTAATCGAAACATTTTTCACTAATTTTTTATTTCAATTTTATTTTTTTTTTTAATTATTTAAAAACATGTCGGATGGATATACGGTGGATGTGGGAGCAATTCGAAGTTCAGTTCATTTAGTTTTGCCATTGTTTTGATTGATTTGTTTTTAACGCCGCACCCACTGTGAGTAGAGCTTTCTTATAGTCAAATGCTCATGTAATATAACTCACGCAACTTCACTTTTCGATCATACAAAACGATTTTGTGGATTTTTTGATGTTTTTGGTGTTACCGCCTCATTTGAACGTCCACTGCGTTCGGCAGCAACGGTGTCTCTACGATAGCGAAGTTCCCATAACACTTTCCAAGCCATTGCTTCGCTTGAACGGTATGTTTTCTTGTTCTGAACATAACAAAAGTAGCGCCATTCTTAACACAATAACTCAAAAGATTGGGGCGAGAAGGATGAATATGAACGACGCACTCACAAGTGACCTGGTAAAAATCTCCGAGTGGGGAAAAAACCTATATCCGACACAAAGTGGAATACAACTCCCATGTATGGGCCGGTACTCAAAAGTCTATTTTGGAGCTTCTCGACCGCGTACAGGAGAGGGCGAAGATGCTCATTAATGACATTAGGGTAGGCAACTCTATCGATTCATTAGAGCACCGTCGCAGTGTAGCGTATGTTCTATCGGTACTATAAGGTAATGTGCTCTGACGAAATTAAGGCATTAATTCCTAAAAATCATATATTTTTACGTAGTACTCGTATTTCTCGTAGAGCGCATTTCTTTATAATTGATTGTCGAGTGAATCGCACATTCGTTCTTTGGTCGCACTGTTCGGCTGTGGAACAATCTTCCAGCGAAACAATTCCTGCCACTTACGACATGAGTAAATTTAAGTCTAACATCCTTCAACATTATTCCTTCTATCCTTCTTCCCACAATCTATTTTCCTAGTACCAGCACAATGCACTGCTTGAGTAGGGGCCATCCCGTGGATGCAGGTTTTACGATATGTAAAAAAAACTAATTAACAGAATATCATAAAACGTTAACAGCTGTCTTTTGAAGGTTAGCACTAACTGAAAAAGAATGCAATAAAACTAGCGCTATCTATGTGTTAGGCCTGGGACCCTTTAGCCAATGTGTTATTTTACTTAGGAGTACTTGGTTGGTATTCATATACATACCATATACTACTTCCTTCTTATGAGAGCAGGCTAGCGCTTATTAAGTTACTTACGTTAAAGAGTCGACGAACAATGCTTAGCATCTGTTTCCTATTGAGTTTAACTCGGTGGTATGCCGATTCCGAGTTCGTACTTAGCAGAATTAGCTTAATTGCTCAAATTAGAACTTCTCGCTACTTTCAACCAATATATGTATAGTACTATCGGTCCGTTTATGCTAATAACGACTCCTTACACCAAATATGTTACAAATTTAATAATCTTTATCATCTAATTGATTTCTGTGATTGTATCAACAGTTTGAAAAGAAAATTAATTAATTAATAACACTGGTCAACAAAAGTTTTGTGTCATTTAATTTATTTTGTATTACCTAATAATGTTCTATGACCCTGACTATGGAAAAAAAATACTGGGAGATTGTCAACAGCTTTTTATTGTGAAATAGGCAGTTTGATAACTTTGGCAAAAAATACAAAATTTCTACTCAACACTATCAAATGATCTTTTATAAGATTTCCTTGAATGAAAAGCTTTAGGCAGATCTCGTTGCAAACTCCAGCAGTAGTTTGCCATCATATGTAAGCCCCACCTTCCCTGATAACTCTCTTTCATTGTCCGAAGATTCTGATGAAATCTTTCACTCTGCTCCTCGCTAAAATCACCCATAATTGGTGGAAATCGGTCTAAATGCAAGTGCAGGAAGTTGAGCTTTACGCTCATGACTCGCCATAGCTTATGCAAATTCGATAGTATACAACAAGCTCGACATGGGCGTAAGGCGTATTTTTGCCTATGAAATTACTCATAACCAAAATTTGAATTTCAAGCTTTGGATTCGACTTCAGTCAATGACTTGACAAAATTAGGATATTTCAAAAGCTGCCTAATCTGTGGCTCATAATAAATACCCATGGCTTGTCCTGATTACGCAATTTTATTTGAAAGTATTGGTATAACGCAGTTTTCTCAAAGTCCGATATAAGTTTTCCATATTTTTCAAATATGTATTCACCAAAAATATAGCAAAAAAAATTTGGATTAAGCACACAACATCATCTTGACGAAGCCATATCTAAAATATCAAGAAAATATACTTTAGTGACTTATTAAAAGGAAAATCTAAGTAAAAATAGTAAATGAGGGTAGTTAGCTACAACCCAAAAACAAAAGCTGTTAGAGAAAAACTGTTGCACATTTAAAAAATGAGCGTCAATTTAACACAGAAAAAAAACAAACAACAAAAATTCCTAGGAAACATACATTTTTGTTTTGCTTTGTTGAGCAGTGTAATTATTATTTTGTATTGTTTGTACTGAATGCCTTAGTCTGTAGGGAAATGTAATCCATAGACAAATCGAATAAATAAATAAAAATAAATAAAAAATGAAAGATTGTAATGCAAAACAATATTGAAACTAAGCTAAAACAAATTATAGCAAGAATGAAGGACTTTATGTGGTAAAATTTATATGTCAACATCTTACAAAAGATCTTAATGCGTCTTCTTCAAATCATGTTTTTAAATTAAATTATTATCCTCTAAATATGCTTCCATTACTTTAGTAAACGTGTTAAATGTATAAGTTTGCTTAGATATTATAGACAACGCTTTACATGTGAAAATTTTAATCAATGCTTTGTTGCAAAGCATATTGAACAATTGAACAAGGTAGTGTTGCCTGTAAAACAACTAACTTTTTAACAAAAAAAAAAAACATATATTTGTTACTTTGTTTGTGAATTTTGATCAAATTTTGTCAAACAAATTAATATAAACTATATTTTAAATAAAATACACCTAATCCCATTCTTACACTCTAGATAAATTCAAACGATATCGTGCAAAAAATGGTGTAAATACGGGACTAGGTGTCAAATAAAAAAAACGTTTGACATTTATAATAAAATACACCTGAGCCTATTTGTACATCTTACTTACGTTCCGAACAATACCGTGTAAAAAATCATGCAAAATTGGGATTCGGCGTAAACTAAATAAAACTATTGATAAGGAAGAATCACTGCATTACACAGAAAAAAACCGGCAACACCACCTTCTTAAATGTGCCTTGCTTTGTTGTTTATTTCAATAACAATTAAAATTATTTAAACAAATAAAAAACAATAATAGTATGTATTCAGATATCCTTAGAAATTGAAGTACAATTTTTGTTTTTTATTCAGTTGTAAAAAGGCATTTTTGTTTTTTAAATCATATTGTTTAAATTTTTAAATCATATTTACCTTTCTTCTGATTGTTGGGTTTTTTCCTGCAAATCTTATGAACGCAAAACACTTTTTAAAATTATATTTCAGGTTTCTGTGGTAATTATATACTGAGATCGCTTGTAAGTGCATGGAGGTACGAAAAACCGTTTTTTTAACCCATAACTCAAGATTTTGGAGATGCTTTGAAAATTCTAAAAACAGACTATTGTTGTATTCCCTTCGTGCAATATATCCCTTACTAATTTCAGGAAATAAACTACAGCAGATGATGTATTCTAAGACACTATTTTCAATATGATTCTTATTTACGGATGGGTCAAAGGATAAGAACGATGAAGCATTGTATGCCAAAGTTGATTTTAATGAAAATATTCAACGTCTTAAAATACTCCCAGCCTCCTTAAGGTGGAACGTCATCAATCATATGCGTGATTTTCTAATAATATGTAACGATATGTTAAAGATTATTGGGATACAGGGTCACAACAAACTAAAGTGTAATGACGCAGCAGATAAAGCTGCTACATTTGCTTGTATGGCATCTAAGACTATGGAAGTCAGAATAGAAAAACTAGACATACACCATCTAATAAAATTACATCTTCAACAGGAGCAAATGATCAAATATTTCTGCCCTTCATTCCCATTATGAAGAAATAAACAGAAACCATACTCCACTTAGGGTCCCACAAGTATTACATAAAATTGATATACAATTTTCCTGACAACGCTTTGGTCATACTTGCACCACATACAATTGCCTTCTCCAGAAAGTACCCCGCTCTATGTTCGATCCGCAAAATCATCATCTCTATAGCAGGATCGCCATGTAATGATTAAAAAGCACTATTTGTTCGTTTTAGTCATACGCGCAGGCTGACTTCATCTGCCCTTTATTAATATTCTTTATCATCTTATTCTAACATATATAAAAAGTATAAGTATAGTGGGCGACGAAAGTTTCTTGCAAGCACATTTTACTTGATTGTCCGAGAAATAATTTCTTAGGATCTCATAACCTAAATGAACTATTGGAATTTCCTACCGAAATCAATATACGAGTACAACAAATTTATGGTTTTATAAAAAAAAAATTATTAAATTATAATTTAAA
Organism: Wohlfahrtia magnifica; assembly: GCA_023159175.1. Classification (NCBI taxonomy): domain Eukaryota; kingdom Metazoa; phylum Arthropoda; class Insecta; order Diptera; family Sarcophagidae; genus Wohlfahrtia; species Wohlfahrtia magnifica. Next base: position 1,134,821 of record JAKWBJ010000189.1, read on the forward strand.
CCTTATATTCTAACCTTTTGTTACATACATACATACGTATGTAAATTACAAAATATTACAAAATATGTGACAAAATATTTGGGGTATTCACAACGTGTGCTATCGTGTCATATTGTCATAATGTTCTAAAATTTTAAAATGGTTTAAAAATTTTGTTGTTATATTGGAAACAAAAAGTGTTTTAAAATAATACAACTTTTTCGAAGTGTTAGTGTTGACGTATTTTAAAAATAAATAAAATAAATAAAATAAAAATTTATTAAAAATATGAGAAATATATTTTTGTGTCATGCTATTGTCTTATCCGCAATTTATAAACGCACACTGCTTGTTTTACTTATAAATTCAAAACAGCGTCAGCATTTTAAAAAGGATTGTCCAAATTGAGTGCCATCAATCACAAATCTTGATGGTCAATTTACATCATCGTAACCAGAGACAGCCATACCTTTAAATCACAAGTTATCAGTATAATTTTTTTTAATGCCACACCAAAATGTTCCTTTCTGTTCTCTATATCAAGATTTTAGTATTGAATTTAGAGCAAAATATACTATTTATAGGATTCTTTTTATTACATAATATTTGACCTTTGAACTTTCTACTTTTTTTTTGTTTGCTTTTTAGTTTAGTTTTAGATATTAATTGGAAATTGAAAATATGCAGTTATGTATTTAAAGGGTGTTTTTTTAAGCTTGGTCTTACGTTTCTCTTCAGCAAGTTTTGACAAGTCACCATAAGCTATACAATGATAAACGTTTAAAAGTATTTTTGACGAAATTATATTTCACTTCGTGAATTTTAGGGTGGAGATAATATTCACTATATAATATTAAGACATCAACAATGTACGTACTTTTAATAACACAAGTTTACAAATTCCGGTCAACTTTTATATCAGAGCCAATGACAACAAATGTGAACGTTATTTGACGCACTGAATTCGATTCCGGGTTTCGTTTTTCAAGGGGTTTTAGTTTTCAAGTTCTTGCATATTGAAAGCACTGCACTTTTATAACGCCAATCAGCTGTTGGCATCGTTAGAAACATCATTTAAATTTAATTCTTAAAAGAAAAAACATTATAATGTGATAAGAGATGCATATTTTCATAATTTTGGTTTCTCAGCAGCAAACACTCACTAGCCGAAATTACTTTGCAACGCGAGTAGCACAAAACTGTGAAAGTTTCACTTGGCCAAGAAATATATTTTCAATCTTGAATGCCATTGTTATAGAGATAGCAGAAAAATCATGTTGATGATTGTTATATTTGCTCGGTCTAAATGCAAAAAAAAACTATCTTAGTATAAATATCCCGACGTGTCATCAGTGGCTACGCTAGTACTCCGAACGAGCAGTGACCTTTATCCAATTTGTCTAATATGAGTGCTAATTCCATTAAAACTTTCAATTTATCACCGATGAAAAGTTCATCATCGACCGAAGATTTTAAGTTGGACGAAAAACATTTAATTTCGCAAAATCCACTGAGCGACTTGGTTTGTGATTTGGATCTATCGAAACAAAAAGCAGAATTGCTTGTATCACGCATCTTGAAACAAAAGTCACAGAAATAAGAAGGATTTCAAGCAAATAACCGAGAGTTTGTTGCAAAATTATCACAAGACTAGAGTAACCCTTCCGGTGTTGCTATACTTTTGTACTCTCTTTGTGCTTTATACCTCTGAAATGTATTTCTCATAAGAAATGTTTAAAGTCATGCACACATTATGGTGTGCTTTGTGCAATAACCGATTATCCAATCTTTCTAATTTTTTGCCTGATAAGGATAGATAACGAAGCTCTAATTGCTACCGTTCTCCACACATTAAACATTTCATATTTAATATGAATGGCAGCTGCCACGCGTACTTATCCAATCTTGGCCAACTATTGACTGGTGATGTATCCTGTCTATTAAGTTGTATGAACTAAATTTAGAAACTTTCTACTGCTGTTCTCAAGATATATAAAAATTAATAGTTACTATGTGTGAGAGATGCCACGCTCACTTATTTAATTCCGTTTTATTTAAAACTGAACCTTTGTATTGATTGCCTTGTCACTTAGACCAACTTCAGAAACTTTTTCCTTTACCTCAAGCTATACACAATTCAATATTTATTTCGTATGGGAGGTACCATGCCAATTTGACTGAAGATTTGTATTAACTACGAAGTCACTTAGACCAAATTCAGAAATGTCTACTACAAAAATCAATATTTACTTCGTAAATCTTCGTCATCATTTTCTAACTGATATGATACCTATTAACTCCCAAGTCATTTAGACCAAATTCTGAAACTTTCACTCCACCCGTTCTCAAGATATACATAAACTTGTCCACTCCCATTCATATTTGCTGCAGAATTTATAAATCAAAGTACATTTTCTTCATTTAAAAAAAAATTTTTTTTTCAATATTTCGAAAACTAGAACCAATATTAAAAACGAGTGCACAAGTATTTAAATTTTGCGCCCCAAAATGGTAAAATTACCCTCACTTCATACACAAAAAATTTTATTTAATTTATTTGTTGTTGTTGTTTTTTTTTTTTAAATTAAGTTTGGACGCTCTTTTAAAAATTCCCTTTATATAAATGTGTTTGTACAATTTCTTTAATAGACTCTTAGATTAGCACGCAATCGTCTAAAGAAAGGAAGAACGTGTGTGTTCAGCAAAAGTTTAAAGTTGAAATAAAACTGTTATAATGGCCTAATGCCACACTTTTTTATTTTTACAAAATACCATAAACACTTTTTTGTTTAAAAATTGTTTTGAAAATTGGTCTCTTAAGATTAAATATCTAAGTTTGTTAACTGTTATGCACATACCCACTACTCGTAAATATTAAAACGTAGTCAAATGACAGCTACAACAGTTTTAATTAATAAAAGTTAATAATCTGTATCGTATGTATGTTACATATTTACTGTAGTGTTCAACTAAATCTACCCCTTAATGGTAAAAATTTAATTAAGAACATATGGTGGCCAAATTGTATAAGAAAATGAGGACTTAACACCTGCCTTAGTAAATATTATTTAAACCATTAGGATATTTAATTTTATATTTAAATTAATATACAATTTTTTGTATCAAGTCATATAAAAAAAAAACAAAATTTACTTTATTTTTGGAAAATATTCAAAACAAATTTAATTTCTTATTAAATAATTATCCTAAATAATAATGTCCTGTTGTTGCTGTTATTATTCTTTAATGTTTGTAAATTTATACGTCCTATGTAAATTAAATATTTCCTTGTTAGTCTCCATAGGCTATTAACTCTATTCTACCACCACCACCATTACCACCACCACCATTACCACCACCTCTGATTGCTAAGCCTTAATAGAAATACTAGTAAACGTTTCAGTCATTTTGTCTGCCATTGAACATGCCAGTACAAAATGTTAGAAATGGTTTTACATTTGTTTTGTAAACAAACAAACGCAATCGTCGTTATACTCGTTTACTCATATTCAGCCACATGTTAGCCACAATGAAAATGTTAATGATCCGGCCACCTTGACTACCAACAACACCACCATCACCACCACAACTTTAACTATTGTCAGATACATACATACTAAAAAACAACTCTCGATTTACTACAGCTGACGCCATCATCTTCACTCCAGAGTAGTTAATAGATTAGGATAGAAAATAAAGTTAAAGACGATTTTTTAATACGCTATCAAATTAATTTTTTCTTAACAGTTTATTAAAATATATCTTTAAAAGGTAAGTAGGTCGCCAACACACCACCCAGAGGCCAGGAAAAGATGCACATTATGGAAGCCTTTCAAAAAAGAAAAGAAAATAGATGAAAGAAGATTGGGTTCTGAAAGAAACAATAAAAAGTAGAGAAAGAAGAAAAAGTAAGAGAATTAAAAGCTCCATAGAAGTTTGAAGATCCTACAGTCTCCCCTGTCCCTCCATTACCCATACATTATCCATCAAATCAACGAAGGAACTCATTGTCAATCAAATCTACACACTTCGTCACGTCCCCTCTCGCCAGCACGTCAGCAGCCTCGTTCCCCACTATGTCGCACTGAAGTTTAAATTTGTATCTGTTCAAGTGTGAAGTAAGGGACTTCCTTTAAGATGTAACCAACCTAGAGCTGACGTAATGCCCAGTCAGTGCGTATCGCCCGTTGCGATGTAATCACATATCTGCTCCGCCGTCCTTTTGAATGCAAAATCCTCAGCCTCTATGACACTCAGCCTTATCAAGAAGTTTATCCATCATATATACTCCCGCACCAGTGCCCTCTACAGTCTTTAAGCCATCCATGAATATCGCGTGGCCTTCCATTAATCTATCAACATCTAGCCATCGGAATCGCAGAAAGCCAAATTTATTACTGAGACAAAAACAATTGCATTATACGTGATAATCAAGATCACAACGTCATTTCAAATGCAATGAAATAAATTTTTTGCACAAAATTCAATGCAAATTTTGCAACATCTAAAGTGAAATATCTAAATGTAGTATTTTTTTTTTGCTTAGGAGAGGACTGGCTATTGTCAATGATGCAGAGGAGGTTTAGATAGACTCCAATATCTATATCAAATTAATAATTTTGTGCAAAATATTTATTTCATTGCATTTGAGATGACGTTAGATATTGGAGTCTATCTAAACCTCTGCATTATTGGCAATAGGCTGCCGCGTTCAAAGTGTCTTCCTGCAACTTTTATAAACAAACACAGGTATTTTTCGAAAATCTGGATCAAAATACATGGCAGAAACCAAGTATTCTTTCGTAGTACCAGAATTTAGTCTGTGGTTAGACTCCGAGGATCTTGTTCTGCTGATTCAGTTATTTTACTACTTAGGGATAGGTAAGTGAGTGTTTATTCTAACTACCAGATTATTCTCGATTCCATAACTACTTCTTTAAAGTTTTATTTCATTATAATACTTTGAGAAAAATTGTTGTTATTCCAAAATTTATCTTCTAGAGCATATGTCTCTTTTGACCTTGAGTAAACTTTCGGTAAACTTCGAAAACAGTCGAAAGAAAACCGAGTTAGTCTCGGCCTGCAAACGCTAAAATAATAAATGAATAAATTTCTTTACCAACGATCTTCCAAAAATCAAAAGAACTATAGAAAAGAATAGTGATGATAAATAGATATTACTTTCGGCTCGATAAGAACAAAGACCACTATCGAAAGACGAAAATAACACTGTAAAACACATTTAACACATTTATCATATTTGCGCTTCTTAATGGTGCCGAAGCATAGGTTATTGTGAAAGCGAACGAAACAGTCTTGTTTAAATTCGAGAGAAAGATCCTAATTCACCCATCTAGGAGTTTATAGACGATGATCGAACCGTGAGCTGTATACACTGAATTCCTACATAAATTTACTAAAGTACATTAAAATAGTACAGCTACTGTGATGGCTAGGCCATGGAATTCCAATAAAAAATAGTTCTCCAGCTAAAAAGGCGTTAGATAAAAGATATCAATAAAAAAGCAGACAGGAAAGGTGGACAAATTGGAGCCAGCAGCACAACATCGAATTATCCTAAGATAATTCATTAGACACTTCAATATTAATAACACATTGTAGAGCCACACTCAGAAAGTTTATAACGTAGGCAACGGCTACAGATCACTGGACGAATATGAGTTGAAGAACTCATAAATGGAAAATGAAAGTATCAGGATCATAGGTCTGACAGTTGATTGAAACAGATCTTTCAGTGACTACATAAAGTAGCTGTAGTTAAGACTTGAATTGACTCAATGTGGAATTGAATTGCAACCAAAGCTGCCAAAAGTGTGGAGATCCCTTTATTGTTTATATGTGCGGGAGCTATTATTCATAATATATGTAGATAATTCTCAAGATATTCGCTTAATAGGAAGTTTAAGATTAATAACGCCATTAACTTCACCATGTTTTAATGTAGCTAATTTAATCAAGGAGTGGACTTACATCCATAAAATATAACGCTTGATTTCAATTCGGGAACTTTATAAAAATCATTGACGGTTTTAGTTATCTGTCATTGTTTTAGTACATAAAATTAAGTAAAATTTACCGGTAAACTCACATATACGATGGTGCGATAGGTGTCTCCATTGACCGTAATGGTTGCGCAGTCCTCATTTTCAAAGAAATATGTGCCAATGATGCCTCCGCTCCACAAGCTCCACCAAACAATCACTCGTAATGAGTGCATTGGCTTCTGTAAGACCACGTTTGGGTTTTCTGAGCCCCAAATACGGCAATTTTGCTTATTAAAAAATGATTTTTGCAATTTTTTTTTTTGATTTTTTTTTTTTGCAATTTCCGACCAATTGTCTTTGTATTTAAAATAAATTTCCAATAAAACAATCCAACGTTTCTCAAGCTTAAATCGATTCGTTTCGTTCAGTGGAGATAATATACTGAATTTTGTGACAGAATAGAATGACATATGTATTGCCATATTCGAAATGACCGCTGGTTCAAATTTAAGCCGATAGATAGATCTCACCCGATAAAATCTGGTGCCCTTAATTGATTCAGAGAAGTCCACCTTATTCCACTTGTATGTCACGGAACTATGATTGTATGTATAATATTACGTTTTATTTTTAAGTTTATGTTTCTTATTATCAAATGTTACACTCCGTATTCAGTTCGATTACGATGGAAACCTTACAAAAAGAAATTGGCCCATACCTGTAAGGAGCTCCCTAATGTACATAATTGTACTTATTTTAGAATTTTACATCGGATATACATGTTATTTATTCTCCAAAAATTATATTATATTAAAAAGCTTTAAGGTATAAAAAAAAAATCTGTCAAAACTGTTGGCTTGTAGGGTACATATAATAAAAAATCAAAAGAAAAAAGGAATATAGACTCAACTAAACTAAAAGGCAACATTTTAATACAAAAGCGCCAAACTTGAATAGCGATATGTACAAGTAGTCGTTTCATAGAAAAGAAAACAACATTAAAGAAAAATGTTTTTTAATGTAAAAATGTTCAGTCAGGAAAAATTTTAGTTTCCAACGAATGCTCAGCGCGACAAAACGTCTTGAAGTTAACACGCTGCAATATAGCCACTGTAATAATAAGATTGTGGTGAATATACAAAAAACGAACGAGTAACGTGTTTAAAATTTAAAATAAGAAAAGGGAAATGAACGAAAATTTGTTAAAGTTCCTTTAAAATAAAAAATAAAATAAAATTTAAGAAAATGAGAACACAGGTTAATATTTTGTTTAGTTATGTTAGTTCTAATCAGTGTTTTATAAAAATAAAAAAATTAAAGCCTTTTTAAGTGAAATGATTCCATTGACAAAATAAAATGTCATTGAATAAAATACTAATTAGAAACTTTTCTAATCTATATTTTTTTTATAAATTATCAACACAAATACATTTTTAATAAATCCAATTGAAATAATACAAAAAAAAAACAGAAATAGAAAAAATCTAAATGAAACCCGCCAGGAGAAAGAAATTTAATCGTAACGGTTTTCAAATGCTCAGCAAACAGGCTCAAAGCAGATCTAAGGCCTTTGAATGTAAGTCTTTGACTTTTGCTTTATCGCTTTCTATTTATCACCACCCATCACCCATCCATCTATCATCAATCCATCCTTACAATTTCATTTCCCTCTATGCCTGTTTTTAACTGTTTTTTCTTGTGTGTCTTTTTTGTTAATATTTCCGAATGACTGATACCGACACCGACAATTATACATGTTTGTGTGCTTGTGAATTTAACGAACATTGTGTCAGATTAAGGACTTTAAGAAGGTCATATTTTCCAAGGACTTTTGCACGAGTAAATTATGTTAAAGATTCGCAAACACGAGCGTGTGCTAAAGTTTAATAAATTATAATTTGTAAGAATTACATATGTATTCGTATATACTTTTGAAATTTAAGGAAAATAAATAAATAAATTTAATAAATAAATAAAACATGCCACTTGACAGATATATATTGTATTTAGAGATATAGAACAAATAATAACATTTTTTAGACAATTAAACCAGACTATTTGTTATAGATACTATAGTACAGATTAATTGAACCTAAATAAACTACTAGCCATTCAGATCCATTTAGATCTCTCAATATTTTTGTTTTTTTTTTACTTCACTCGAGTTTTTAAGCATCCTCTTTATGTCGTTTTTAATTTACCTTCACTATCTATGAGTTGATCTATGACCTTTTGACGCTTGAGCAACATTGGGATTTATTGGAAATTTATTTCCAAAACAGAGAAATTACAAAAAATAAAAAAAAAGTTGCAAAGATAATCATTTCAGATGAAGCTAATTATCACCTGTGGGTACGTTAATAAGCAAAATTGCCCTATTTGTGGTTCATAAAAAACATTGGTGGTCTTACAGAGCCAATGCACCCATTATGAGTGACTGTTTTGTGGGACTTGTAGAGCGGAGACATCATTAGCCGATATTTCTTTGAAAATAAGGACGTCGTAACCATTACGGTCAATGGAGACACCTATCGCACAATGATAACCGATTTTTTGTGCCCGCTCTTCATTGTATTGATATGCTTGGTATTGATTACTTGGTTTCAACAGGATGGTACAACTTTCCGCACATCTCATTTCACAATCGATTTATGGCGTCAAATGTTTGGTGGCTCCTTAATTAGCAGAAATGGTGATGTCGGTTGGCCGTCAAGAAGCTGCGATTTGACACCGTTGAACTGTTTTCTGTTAGGGCGCCGTTAAAAACAAGTGTTATGCCGACAAACCATAGGCAATTGAGCATTTGAAGGACAACATTCGTGATGCCATTGCCGTGATGCGTCCTCATACACTTGAAAAAGTTCTAGAAAATTGGTGCGATTGAATGGGGTACTGAGAGTAGAGCTGCAAAACAATCGATATTACTATCGATAGTTTTGTGTTTAGCTGACCATCGATAGTTTTTTTTCACTATCGATACTATCGTCAAATTCTAAGAGTAAATATGGAGGTCACTAAATGTACATAGTCAAAGTCAAATTTGCAAAAATTTGTTTGAAAATGACTTCACCGATTTTGATGCAAGTACAACCAAACGTTTCAAAACAAAATTTCCTACCAAATTTTCAAAATCACCTCAAAAAAATTTTTTTTTTGTATTTTCAACAGTTTCGAAGTTATTAACAACTTAGCTGCGTAAATATATTTTTTTGCGCAAAATTAGAGCATTTTTATTTTAAGTCAAAAAATTTTTCAGAACGCAAATTTCAGATGTTAAGCACTTAAATTAAAGCTTAAAATGTTGAGAATAAAATAGGCTTTAAATCATGAAAATCGGTTGGCTGATTTTATTTAAAATTAATTGCAGTTACCTAACTTTAGCTAAAATTAGCGAACACATTTTTTTTGCAAAATTAGTGGAACTTTTTCTTTTATTTCCAAAAAGTTATAAAAAAATTATTAGAATATACATTTTACAGGACGAAGGTACTCATTAATGAGAGTAGTATATGTAATTTTATTGATTCGTTAGGTTAGAGCATCGTTGCAATGTGGTGTGTGTTAGAGCTGCAAAACAATCGGTAGTACTATCGATAATTTTGTGTTTGGCTGACCATCGCGAGAGTTTTTTTCACTCTCGATACTATCGTCAATTTCTAAGTGTAAATACGGAGGCCACTAAATGTAGTCAAAGTTACATTTGCAAAAATTTGTTCGATGCAGTCGTCTGAAACTTTTATAGTTACATATAGGGGCACTGTTTAACACTTTCTTAAATGTTTATTCATTAAACTCAATACAGTATGAATTGTAACTAAAATATGTTCGTACAGCATTTGACGCAAACAAATTAATCTTCATTTCGTCAGACCATAGCACATTGTTCCAAATATTACGGTGCAGGTATTGCTTCCGTTTGCTGAGATATGATACATTTCGAGGACTCTTACTCATAAGTCTAGCTTCCATAATTTTTTTTCTTATTGTGCGACTTGAAACAGGATAATAAGTTCATTTTTGAGGCTTTTTCATGACTTGGAGGGATTAATCTTTGAAGTACGAATTAAAGGTTTATCAAAACTGACAGTTATTCCACGTTTCTTCCTATAGTCTCTGCAGGTTACTTTCACTGGATCGCATTAATTGCTATAGTTTTGGAGCACTTCATGGTCTGAATAATTTGCGCTGTATTAATAACATACTGGAAAAAATAAAGTGTACCTATTATTTATTTCAACACTGTATATTTATTATTATTCTTTCCCTTTCACTTAAATTCTAATATTGTTGCGACAAGTAACACCTTAAAGAATCCGATAGTATCGATAGTTTCGATAGTTTGCAAAAAAAAACTATCGATTTAAACGTTTAATTTTAAAAATGCAATAAAACAAAAACGGTTTTTGAATATCGAATGGGCCGACTATCGATAATTTTGCAGCTCTAACTGAGAGGCCAGCCGCGGCCGCCATATAAATGAAATAATATTTCATTTCTAACCGTAACAATTGTACTTTATAAGAAAAAATAAATTTGGAAAGATTTCAAACCGTTTTTGTTTGATTGCATTTTTAAAATTAAACTTTTAAATGGCCCATCCGATAGGTTTCATGATGTTTTGGATAATTCATTACCATATTGTGACTATTCAATTTTTTTTTTAGCGATTTTCCGATAAGAATATCCTTCAGAGTAGTAAACATCAATTACTACCATTTCCGAAGGCTTATTGTCCTTTTTCTACCCGTTTTAGGTTAGGTAACTGTAGCCATTAAATTTAATTTAACTTAGTTTCTGTAAAAGTATATCGCAATGAACGACTGATCTTAATAAACATGGTACTCAATGTGATTCCATCCTGTTGAATCAAAAAATAAAGTTAGAATTGTGTGTGTGGAAAATTTAATTATCATTTAAAGTGTCTGCTACTTGTCTGAAGAACATTTTTCCTTAATTGTTTCTTTATTCGCAATTTATGGTCTTTTTTTTATTTACAAACGTGTTGGTTCTATACTCATACTATTTTTATGATTCATTTTGTTTCATTCTACAGTAAAGTTAAAATTGGTAAAACATTTTTCTGCTTGTGCATTTGAGGGTTAAGCAAAACCTGTAATACATAGATCTGCTGGTTTTTAGGAACAATTACCTAGGCACCAAAAGTTTTTACCTTGCTTCAGTGATATATTGTTTAAGGGTTTTAAATTATCTTAATTAATGCTCATCAGCTTCGTCTTATATACAGTGGGGAGTAGAAGTAAATACAAGAGTGTATATCGTGTATATCTGTGTTTATTTTTAACCCTAATGTGACTGACAAGGTACCTGGGTATCTATTGCAACTAAATTTTTTTGTAGAAATTTTTAATCGTCGTACTTGAAACTTCTTGAAAGCTCTTCACTTTTATTATTTTGTACAGCTTTAAGAATAATTAATACATCAGATAGACATAGCATGCCGAGTATCTTCCAAAAGACTGCAATTTTTTTCAGGCCAAGAACGAATCAAGCTGATTTCTTATACTCTGAACATTTGGCCAGTAATGATTGGATGCCGCTAATTTTTTTTTTAAAGTAGTGCCTTCAATTTATCATCATCCGAATATATTTGCCTGAGCTGAGAGATCTTTATTCATGTCAAAGTCATTACTTCTGAACTGCATAAATAATCTCTCGCACGTTGAGATCGGTGGAAGATATTCAAGATAAGCTTTGGCAAGCAATCAAATCAATAAAACTTCATTGTTTATACTATTTCGTTCAATGTCTAAATGGGAATAGAAATCAGACATATTTCACTTTAACGCTATTGTTTGGTTCGGGTATTTAGCGATTCGTGAAAATATCTGTTAGTAAAGGCTAAAATCATTCATAAATAAATTATAAAATCTCATCATAACTAAGCATATGAGAAAACTATATTTTCTATTGTGCGAAGTTTGTTAATAGGAGAATATGCCTCATCAATTGTTGTACCAAGTTTTTTTGACTAGTCTATATTCAGTCAATACTGCTCTAAATTCCATATATAAAAAGATATTAAAAATTTTGGTTAATTTTTGATTACTTTTTTAATAATATTTTGTTACAAAAAATTTGAAGTTGTGGCAATGCTGTCATCAACTTAACTTTTCAATAGATAATTACGAACTAAATTCTTTAAAAAATTATATACGACGGCTTGTGAAAGTGAATTGTGCATATATGTAAGTAATGTTTCATATATGTAAGTAATATATGATGCCAATGCTACTACATCTATAGCTATAAAAAATATGGATAACGGTCACTGACTTATTCTGCGCCTACAGGTATTTTCGCCCAATATCTTCTCCACTTTGTCGACATCTCCATCTTTTAATATAAGAGCTTAAAATTTCTGACTTATCCGTCAAAGTGTTTTCTACAGACGGTGTAGAATGCATTATAGATGTCATTATTACGGTTTTTTTATTTTTTAAAGTCGCCTTTTTTACTAAAAATTTACTAAAAATTTGTAAAAAGTAATTGTCTGAAATATATATACGATTGTGTTTATAATTGTTCCACGAGCGTTTGATTCCACGAACTTATTTTTACTACAGTTTTCAAGCGATATAAAAAATTCGGTTGTAATATTTTTTTCAGAGTTTCTTTAAGAACTAACAAGATATAAAACCGTTCTTTCTCTTATATTTATCTGACGTTTGCTTTCGATTGGTTTTCCAGTATAATTCTATATTTGTATCTGTATAATTGTTCATCTATAGTCTACACTCCCGGGATCGTAAATTTGACGTAAATTAAAACTTAATATAACCCAAATATCACGAAATGCTGCGGTTTTGTAGGATTTGGCACGTAATAACGAGTTTTATAATTATCAAATTAAAAGGAACAATTAGTGGCAAGTTAACGGGTATCCTCAACTCAGATAAATGCTCTCTATTTGACTTATGAACACCGGCATACCATTATCCAAATTTTACCAAAAAATTAAATTAAGATCATCTGCTCCGAAAGCATTAAATATGTGGTTTTTAGTTGCTACGTTTTTTAATCTGTAATTTTGTAATTTTAAATTGTAATTTTTCTAAACTTTTTACAAAAAGAGTTTATTTTCTATAAGATTTGTATGAATGTACGCGGGTAGCTGGTAGGTCAAAATGTGTAGTTTTTTTTTGTCAATCACATAAGGGTTGATATAACTATACTTATAACTAATCAAAAATTAATTAATTCACTACGAAAATGAATCTGAATCTTACGAAGGCTTGATATATAAACTGAAATACAATTTATCACAAACGTCTGCAACCTATTACAGACTCAACTTAACTGAGCGAAAGCCAACCACAGATTATTAAGGCCGGAGTATCTTAAGTAAGCATCCTAGGACCCATCCAATATTTGATGTATACCTCTAATATGGGAACATGCAGTAGTACCCACACTTCGACATTCGCTGATGATGCATTTATTCTAAGCATTCATAGAGATCTACAGGAAGCAACTCGGGTTTTTCATACCATATATTGCAGCTGGAGAGCAGATTAAAGGTTAACGAGAAAAAATGTACACACCTGATATTCACTTGGCGAAAGAAGTCTTACCCACTTATTAAAATAAAGAACCAAATTATCTTCCAGAATTCTGAGGTTAAATATTTGGCAGTACATCTTCACTAGTATCTAATATGGAAAAGTCACATAGATGCTGAGTTAATCTAAATGAAAGGCGATACAATTAAATTGGCTTATTAACAAAAACTCGATGCTTAGCCTGGACTGTCAGCTCCTTCCTTATAATACGATATTGAAATCAGTACTCCAAATTGGATTGTGGGGCACTGCCTCAGCTTCAAACTTGAACTAATACAAAGGTGCCAAAATAAAATTTTGCAACTGATACAATAACAAATATTTAATGGTTTATAAGAAATTCGAACATTCATAAAGACCTGAACGTACAAATGGTTAGAGAGAACATGGCTAGGTATAATGAAATAGATTTGAAGAAGCTAGGGGTTTACTTGAACCTACTAATCCGTGCAATCTTGAATGATGCTGGCCACATTCCATAGAGAAGAAGATATACTGCAGACCTGATATGAAGAGCCAGTATAACATCAAATTAATCCCATGACGTCATGATATTTCGTCTCGCACTGTCTGGGTTAACCTAGTATAATTTCTAGGTTTAAGATTTGAATAAAAATTGTTAGCTTACGTTAGAGCAGTTTTAAGCAAAAGCATATTTGTTTGAAGTTCTGCATAAATAGGCTACTTGTTATAAAAATTATTTAAAGCATGGAACAACTTTCCTAAAAAATAATTAAGCTTGCCCTTACGCCATAAAAAGCATTCTTCATGTACAGACTAATGGGTGGACATACTTAATTCGATCCAAAAACCAATGCTTAATCGATCGGTTAAATAAAACGATTGTATAGACTGCTATTTAAATGTGTTTTCAATATTAACGCAAACCCACTGTATACTACAATGATTAATTCTTTCAGTGTTTTTATAGAATATGCATATTTATTTGACTTTACTTAGGTGCCAAGTTGGATACTTATATATATTTTCAAAATTGTATGAATTTTACAATATCTCGACCAATATTTTTTTTGATACTGAAAGGGCTTAACAAATTACAATTCAAGTCAACATATACTACTCTCAAATAGTTTCATTTCAATGGCATTACATTTTGCAACTGAAAGCTAATGATAAAATTTCATGTTCATAATCGTCTATTATAAATGATTTGTTATGATGTAAAAATAAATTAAAAAATAAAAAAGAAAGAACGAAGAAATGTCTTGATCCTTTAATAGCCTACAACAGAAGTCGTAAATCAAAATGATTGTATTCGTTTAAAAATTGTTTCAAATACAATGTTATTAGAACCATTTTAAAATTGTTTTACTAAGATGATGTAATAAAATTGAATCAGAAAAACAAACATGCAGAGTAATAATTAATCAATTTAAAATATTATGCATAAGTGCTACATACATATAATAACAATGCAATTGAACTGCACACACTCCCCCAATTCATATAAAAATAAAATGTATTCGAAATCTATTTTAAGAAAATTTTGTATGAAAAATTTTGAAAAAATACACTTTAAGGCTATTTTAAGTTTTATGAATATGGGGGACAGTGTGTTAATAAATCTCTTTTTTAGCATTTAATCAAACAATTTTATTTTAAAATCACGTTGAATTGTTTGAAAGTTGAAGGATATATTAATAAATGAATGTATAATTATAAATAGTTGACAGATTTGCTATACAATAAATAATATTGAAACTTTCAAATAAGTTACTGTAGATGAGGTGGATATAATTTTTTTCTGTTTGTGATTACTTAACTTCACTCAAATAAGCCAATTTACAGGTTAAAACTTTTAAGAAATTAATTAAGCTTTCTTTAAAATTAATTAAGCTTTAAAAGTCCCTCGCAAAAGATCATTCTAACTGAAACCGGAGTCTGCACTAGATCTAGAAGGTAGACTTTAGATCTCTTGTTAGGACACATTTTCCTGACTCTCTAACGGTTGCACCTGTACATGAGTGTCTGGGTTAGTGTTGCCAGAAGTAGGGGAAAATCCCTATATGTAGGTTTTACTACTAAAATAGAAGCGTAGGAAAAATCGGGCAGATATTCGCCAAAATGTAGGGATTTTTTTCATTTTGCATTATTTGTGAAAAAAATGATAACAAATTATAAATATTTTCGTGTTGTTGAAAACGCTTAAAAAAATTTGTTTTCCCAAAAATTGCTTCAATATAAATATATTACTAAAAAAAAAAAAAAAACAGGATAGTTGTGGTTTGTAAAGTTGACGACACATATAGAAATGTATCATTTTACAAAATTCAGATCAAATGAACTCCATTAATTTTAATTTTCTGTTGAGTTTCTATATTGAGTCCACGACAGGCTTTATTTCGTTCAGCATGCTGTAAAGCAGGGGTGAGCAACCTTTTTAATCAACGGGCTAATTTAAATTTTTAAATTTTTTGGAGGGCCTTGCATAAAGTAACACTTTTTAATAATTTACAAAATTTTATTTATAATAAACATTAATATAAAAAATAAAAAATTAAAAAGAAATAAAGATTTAACACACAGATTTTAATGCAAAAAAGGCAAGTATTTTTAGTGAGAAATTTGGCACTATTTTTTCGATACAAGCTGATCGATATCAGCTGGAATTGATGAGATGGCTACACGTACGCAGCTTTCTAATCGTGCATCACTTAGTCTTGATCGGTGGTCGTTTTTGATGAATTTCATGGTTGAAAATAATTGTTCGCAAACATACGTACTTCCAAACAGAGACATCATTTGCTTTGCATTTTTCGTCAAAAGCGGAAATTTCTCAGGGCTCACATATGATTTATAAAAGTTTTCGATGTTTACTGAAAGAAATACATTTTTTAAATTGGTATTATTCTGCATGTCAATCACTTCCATTTGAAACTCTTTGGGAACTGTATCCACAACGGTATTAAATGGTGAGGAAAACATTTTTAGTGGAATCGCTTCTCAGTTTTGAACATTTAGAATCGTAATTGAAATTCGTTGATTAAAATGTTTATATATGGTGCGTATTTTTGAGAAGTGGTAACGTTTTCTTTTTCTAAATGTGGAAAGTGAGACATATTATTCTGCAAAAGATGCTGTTTCCACAATTTTAATTTGCACTCAGATCCCTGAATTTTATCATACAAGTTATGAATAAAGAGTCCTTTGCCTTGAAGTTCAATATTAAGATCATTGAGATGCTGGGTCATGTGAATAAGAAACCCAAAGTCGCACATCCATTCTTTATTCCCAACATGAGGGAAGTCATATCACTTCATATCCAAGAACAATTGTATTTCGCTTTTTAAGTTGTATACTCTTATAAGCATTGCACCTCTACTAAGCCAACTTACTTCGGTATTAAAAACCACATCGCCATATTCAGTTTCTAAATCCTTTAGGAATTCTTTAAACTGGCGGTGATTTAACGCTCGCGACTTAATAAAATTAATTAATTTAATTATTGGTAATGTGACATTTGGCATACTCAATCTTTTCGCACACAAATTTTCCTGCTGAATTACGCAGTGGTTAATGAATCCAACTTCCATACTTGACATTGCTCGTGCTCCATCGGTCGATACACCCATAATCTTTTCTAATAAAATTGAAAAATTTTCCAACACAGACTTTAGTTCATCGTACAAGTCTTTGCCGGTTGTAGTTCCTTGCATAGGAATCAGTGAACACAATTCTTCGGTAATATTAAAATTGGAGTCAACACCACGTATAAATATAGCCAGCTGTGCTGTATCGCTAATATCGGAACTCTCATCAAGTGCCAAAGAACAGTATTCAAATTTTGCAATGCGTTCACAAAGCGTTGTATCTATGTTCTCAGACAAGCCTTCAATTCTCCTTGCTATGGAGAATCTTGATAAACTGTTTAAAAAATATTTTATTTTTTCAGGAAATGCTATTTCTGCGACAGCAGTCAGACATTCGTTTATCATCTCTCCATCCGCGAAGGGTTTAATTTTTTTTGCCAGTATTTGACTGACAACATAACTAGCCTTTACTGCGGCATTTGATAAAACAGTTTGATTTTTAAAAAAATCCTGTTGTTTTCCGAAGTTTTTCTCCATTTGATTAAACTTATCTATCCAGAGTTGTCCTGTTAGGTTTTTGTATTGTTGTTCATGTTTTGTATCGTAATGCATTTTTATGTTATATTGTTTTAAAGTCGACACAGTTTTTGAGCATATTAAGCATACAATTTTATTTTTGGCAAAAGTGAAAAAATAACCAAATTTCCACTTTTCTTAGAAATTCCTGTGCTCATCCGCAATCGTCCGTTTTTTTGTTTTCTTTTCAGACATTCTATTATGGAAAAAAAATTTTAAAGTTAACAAAGTTTGGGGAAAAACTTGATTTTGAGTGAAGAAAACTCTAATATTACCTTTTCGACAATAAAATTTCACTAACTTTTTCAAGAAATACAAAAATTGTTAGTTAACAGCTTACCAGTCTGACTAATTGTGTGACAGAAGCAAACACAAATAACCACAGAGGCGGTGCGTTCGTCACAGTTTCACGATGAACTGTAACGGAATTCTATTTAAATCGTGTTGTAGAGATACCGCGTAATGCGGGGTTTCCCGTAATAAATTTTATAATAATATAGTCGCAATTTAGACGATATGAGTTTTTTTGCATAAAATTTAACTTTATGTACATCTGTATACATATATAGAGAACATAAAAGAGTAAACATGTTCATGTACTTGATATTTGTTTTAATTTCTTGTTCGTATTTTTTTTTTAATTTTTTAATTTTATTTTTTAATATGAATATTTATTTATGCTGAAAGCTAAAAAGAGACAAATATGTAAATAAAAATTCAAAAAATTTTTTAAACGGAAATGAAAATTTAAACAATAATAAAAATTCTTGAAAAAATCTTTTACCGTATAAGCTGGGTAATATTGATGGAAGAAAGTAAATAAAATAAACCAAATTTTAAAAATGCTTGGCGAGCCGCAATGACATGTTAAACGGGCCGCAAGTGGCCCGCGGGCCCCGTGTTGCTCATCCTTACTGTAAAGCATAATGGAGTTTGTAACTTTGTAAAAATCGATGGAAATATCGCAGCTAATGTGTTTGATAAAATACTTTAGATAAAATTGAAGAAATCTGGCGAAAAAATGAAATTAAGATCGATTCTCTTCTAACAGGACAACGATCCTGAATACACATTATGCATTGCAAAGTATTTTTTTATTAAATGAAAAACTAAATATAGGAATGTTTGTTTTAATTATCAGATCTGAAATCCATTGATAAAATGTCACCACTTCTAAACATTAAAATCTCTTAAAATGTCAGTCCTAACGATACAAGTTTCTTAACAAGGATACGGTTTAAATGAGCAAGGATTTCTTGAGAAACATTAGACAAGTAGTAAATATTTATAATTTAATGTAAGAATTAATTTAATTTAACATATTTGATTTTTTTTAATTTCAATTATCTCGTGTGAATTATAATTTAATTTATAAAAAGTCCCTAAAAATTTCATTTTTTCTATGTTGTATGTTTCAAAACTAACTTTTATTTTTTAGATACGAGTACGTTACTATTTTATATTTTAACATAATTTTTGAAAATACCTCAAGTGCATTTTATTCTTAGCAACATGATCGTATTAGTTACGAAATTTACGAGCAAGGAAGCGACTACACCAAGATTCGGCGAAAACCGAAAGACTAAAAGAATGTCTATGTAAATATAGAAAGGCCGTTTTAGACTAATTTTGCATTTTTCTAAGGCAAAACATTGACACCAAAGTCTAACCATCTAGCTGGCACCTATAAGGGTGTTATAAGCGTTCTCTTTTTAGTCAAATAAAACAAGTTGACATTATTCGATCTATAGTTTTATTACTACACTCCAATTCAGTAGGATAGAACCACCTATTTTTTTCTAAAGTGCCACAAATCGCGAATACGAAAATACGAAATAAGTGAAAACTTGTTTCAGACGAATAGCAGATACTTTAAATGATAAATTCCACTCAAAAAATAAACCCCAGCCTATTGTACTTTTTTATTTTTTGGTTCAACAGGACAGAACCACTATCAGTATTTATTAAGATCGGTCGTTCATTGAGATAAACTTTTTTACAAACTGAATAAAATTAAAGCTAAAGTTAGTTACTACAGTTTACTAAACTAAAACGGGTGGAAGAAGGACATGAAACTCTTCGGAAATGGTAAAAATTTATGATTCCCACTTTGAAAAATATTTTAATTGAAAAATCGCTAAAAAAAAGATCGGATAGAACCATAAAGAGAACAGCTTTAAAGTTTGAAATAGATTCTAAACGGTACAAACGACTCAGCTAGACTACTCTTCATTTCTATATTTTTACTTTTTATTGAAAAATTGGACACTAATTGTCAAATTTTTTTTATTTTTTATTTTATGCAATATCTCGAAAACTAGAACCAATCGTAAAAATGAAGTGCATATTTGAATTGGGCGCCTCAATTTTCCTAAGAAATAGCTTTTAGTTGCTCTGATTCAATGTCGTGTATACTTATATTATGGATCAGGATTAAAAAAAGCTTGTTTATGCCTAAGATGTATGTATTGTAACAAATTTGAATTTAAAACCCAAAATAAGATATTTCTTTGAATATGACTGTTATTTTTTCTTACGTTTTAGTAACTACAATGCGTAGGGATTTTCGTAGGGGAAATCTTTTTAACGTGTAGGGAAAGTAAGTAACCGTAGGGATTTTAAATAAATTTCGCTGACAACACTCATATTGGGGTATTCCCGCCTCTTCACGTGTTACCAGAACTGTCACGAGTCTTGCGGGTATAATATTCACAAAAAGGATTTTGTTAGTTGTAGGGATGGGATATTTTCCACTCTTTTGCAAAAGAGCGCTGACACAATCCTATCAAAATTGCTAGTGATTTTTTTCGTATAGACCTACCAGTCTCTCATCCTTTTTTTTGATGATGGAAAGGCTGATTGATTTGTCTCTTCTGGGCAGTATTGAAAAGGCAATCTCTGATGGGCTCTTTGTGCTTTCTTAGATATTTAGGCCGCCTTTGACAATAAAGGCTTTGACTCCTTTGCTAGGTCGTTGGAACGAAAAGGGGTGGAGAAGTCAATTATAGTGTGGTCAGTTCCATGCTTAGTAGCACGATTATCGGCTCGTCTCTAGATGAGGTGGAGTCCAATGTGGTGGCGTCAAAAAGGTGCCCCAGGGTGGAGTACTTTCTCCATTGTTATGGATTATAGAAGTTGATGGCTTGCTCACCATATTGGCACATATGGGTGTCAGTGTAATAGGTCACGCTGATGGCCTTGTTATAACAGTACGTGTTAAATATAAGAATACGATGTGTGACCTCACGAGGACGGCCCTGTGCGAGTTATCAAATTGGTGTACTCAGGAAAGGCTCTCGGTGAATCCCTCAAAAACGGTTGTTGTACCTTTTACAAGGGGTTAAGTATATAGGTGTCATTCTGGATAGGAGGCTTAGTTGGAACGCGCAAATTAGTGTCGTCCAGAATAAGGCGATACAAGCCCTCTGGACAAGTCGTTCCTTACACGGTAAGACATGGAGTCTTGCGCCGAAAATGAAACTATGGATATTACCGCTATTAATCGGTGGAGAAAGACTGAGGAAACTACTACCATGAATAAATTAGACAGGGTACAGAGACTCGCCTGCCTCGGTATAACTGGGGCAATGAGAACATGTCCAATAGCGGCCTTGGAGGCCGCTTCACATCTATGAGTATCGGTTTTTAATGCAGAGAACTATAATAGCGTTTCGAAAACTAATTTTCTACTTATTTGGGAATCTGGCAAAACTTATTTGGAAATCTAAAATGTTCCATTCCATACACTCCGATTCGTTAAATCGTGATTTCAGAGCCAAAAATCTGACGCCCTTGTATGGCCACCTTATTTCCCCGACCTTAATGTAATCGAAAACGTATGGAGATGGGTGACTAGGAAAGTGTACGAGTGCGGAAGACAATAAGACGCAAAAATGGATTTAATGTAAGGAGTCAAGCACACTTGGTCCACGATTTCGTTGAATTATATTGAAAAACTTTACTTTTCAATTTCTAATCAAATTTTCGAAGATATTTTAAAACAAGGCGGTCCCACGCATTACTAAATATACTTAATACCATTTCAAATATAGTATTTAAGAATTAAAATGCTATGTAGCTGCTTAAAATACTAATAAAATTGAAATTATTGCTGGTGGCGCTATCCTGATGATCAATTTCTTCAATTCGTTTTTAGTATAATTTTTCTAAAAAAAATTAATAAAAATACTGTCTTAGATAGTACAGCAGTCATTAAAAGGAACTCGATAGGAGTCTACTACGTAGAAATTTATAATGTATATTAATTCCCATAACATTCCATAAAGGAACATGGGGAATTCGTTCAGTCAATGAGCTGCACCCGGTTCTATTTTTAAGCTTATTGATAGGGACCTATAGTTTAACGCCGACTCCGAACGGCAAATGCATTAGAGAAGTTATCAATAGTAAGTAATACTCATAACCAGTTACTAGCTAATGTTAATGAGGTGATACCGCTGTCGAAAATTTATTTCTTTTTTTAAGATGCTCAGGCCTGGTATTGAACCGAGGACCTTCTGGTTGGTAGGCGGGTGTCTTATCTACTCTACCACAGCGGCACAGATAATATTTAACATTAAACGTCAGTAAAAGGGTGGCGCTATGACGTGCAGTGCATATATACAAGGCATTTTTTATCCGACATATGTTTGTTTCTAATAAATTTGTAATTATTGCATTTATAGCTTTTTGTAAATAAATTAGAAAGAGTAGTCTACAAAAAGTACAAGAATAATAAAATTTATTTCAGTTTTAGTTATTGCAAAGATAGTCTATTGTTATGTAAATTTTCCAGACAAATATAATAAACAACGGATGTATATATGTATGTATTATTCTTATATACAGAGTATTTAAAATGAGTATTATATCTTATATATAAAAATTAATGTGTGTTTGTGTTTATATGTATGTATGATTTATGTATATACATATGTGTTTGTATGTACATATGTTTGTTTAAAGCCAATATACAACCAAGCGGCTGAACCGATTTTTTTACAATTTTCGCATTATATCTCTTTGTCTGGAAGGCTATATAAATTTCAAAAATTCCAACTGGGCGGTGCCACGCCTATACAAAACTATATTTTTAATATTTATTGTCTATATCTTAAAATGGTAACAGTCGGGTGTCTCTGAGTATGGTCCAAATAGCTTCATAATCAAGACAAACCTTAAGTCAAAAAGTGGACGCAATCGGATAAGTTGGCATGGTACCGTTCATACAAAGTAAATATTTATTTGTCTATATCTCCAAAATGGTAACAGTAAGAGTCTCTAAGTTTGGTTCAATAGCTTCATAGTCAAAATGGGGAAAAGGAAAAAATATAACTAATGGCGTTATCTTTTCTTACAAAAAAATGTTGCACTCCTCATGCTCTTTGTCATAAAACGTTTCAAAAATTAAGAAAAATCTAAGACTTTTTAAGGCAACATTTCTAGAGATAAATACGGCACCCTTTCTTTGTATTAAAATTTCTTAAAAAGGAACACGGAAAAAGACAAGGCAACAAGTGCGACATTTTTTTCAGAAAAGAAAATGTCATAAGATAAGAATTAAGCAATAATTAAGATGGCAGTAGCGAAGCACGCCGGGTTTTAGCTAGTATATTATAAAAATAGCAATATCTTTAGTAAAAAATGACTATAATTTTTCAACACAAAAAATAAGTAAATAACTACATATGTATGTATGTATTTTTAAGCAATGGTTATGGTCTTCTAAACAGCGTACCGTGAAAAACGCCATTATTTTAATCGAAATGAATGATATATTCACTTCAGTCAAAGCTCTTCACTTAGTTATGTAAGAAAATGATTTTATTTATTTTGGCTATTACTAAAGCGTTATCTGTTAATCATTTAACCCAAGAATAGATGAACTATCAGTGAAGTATTATTTATACATATGCATGTTTGCTCCTTAATAATTCTTGCTCGTTACGAACTACCCTTTGCACCAACTACATTAATTGCATGGATATATTTGAATTTTAAAGCTTAAGATATATTTCAAAATATGTATTTAAATTTACCTTTTCGTCAATTTTAATTTAAACACATTTAAAGCTTGTTGTGGTGTGGTATGGGGTGGTATATTCTTATAAAACGAATATTATTTATTTCGTGTTGTATTCGTTTTCCATTGGCCTGGAAGGCATTTTCCTTTTTGTACAAGACATGTGCTCATTTCAATTATTTTCATATGAACCCTTGTACATATATGAATTATATATTCTTAGACCGACTTCAATTCATAAACGGTATTAACAAGGCTGCCAAGCTAATTAACTTCACCTTTATGACTTTCGACTACGTCAAGGTCACCAAGTGATATGTAATTGTTGTTGTTTTATTTAGTGTTCTTGTTTTGGTATAATAGACCGTTTAAAAGACCACAATAATAACAATAAAAAATCTAAAGAATTTTCAACCACAGCAACAAAAGGTGTTCCGTATGAAATTTTTTCGCATGATTGCACACTATTTGAAAACAAAAAAAAAAAACGTTTATTTAAACTAGTGTGTATAGGGTAATTCGAGAAATAAAAAGCGCATTAAACGTTTTATTTAAAGGAATTATGGAAAACAAAACTGGATTAGTATTGAAAATAGTTTTCAAAGGATAATGGGAAAAATCAGTTATTTTTCAAATATAAAAATTTCTAAATTATCTGTGACAATTTTCTATAAATCACAAGCGAGTGATATTGTAATCAAACGATCTGACAAGATTTTTTTTTTTTGTCTTACCTTAACTTCTTTAAAATATGGTATATAGTATTTGGTATATGCATTAATTCTACTCATTTTCAATATTAATGTATTTCTTCTATTAAGGACAAAACAAATTTAATACATTTTTGAATCTTATTTTAAAGCGAAGATAGATCTAGTTAGGACACAGTTTGATTAAGATTGGGTTAAAAATGTTTCACATAGCTCATCGGCGATTACGATCTTCTGAAATCCATAGTTATTCGGTTTTGATGTTGATTTTACTAACCGAACTCGAAATATTTTGGGCTGTGCATTATCATAACTGAGTGAAAATATAGGTGTTTTTCAATTATATTTTACTTATGTCGTTTATAAATTAAATAATTAAAAATAATTAGTCCATAAGTCCATAATTGCCTCCATATATGTCAAAATCTTTTTATAGATCTATAAAAAATATACATATGTACATATGTATAAACATAGATAATAAATATATGTATACTACTAGCTTAATCTATACGGCGTTGCCCGAGAATCTATATAAATGTATGTATAAATGGGATATACTCCCATTTTTCCCGATTCTGTCCGTTTTTTGCCACCTATTCTCCTTTTTATAGAAAATAATAAGACTGCTACTGAAGTCTACTGCTGATGTATTAAGAGGTACCATAATATATATGACTTTTTAGAGGAAAGTTATTAAATCACGAACATAGGAACTTATATATACATATATGATTAGCTTGTGTAACATTTTAGCTACAGAAAACCTCTATTCTTTGTCGAATGATCATCGTACACTATGCTGTGTCCCGACTGGAAATGCCACCCTGGAAATGAAAGAGCTAACTGCTTAGCAAACCATCGAGTTTAACTGATTTTAATTAAGACTTAACAGTTATTAGGTATCCCTGTGGATACTCTAAAGAAAAGATCAATTCCTCGATTAAGTGAGAATTTTCTCGGATATAGACAAATGGTGGGGAAAGCGAATAGGTTTGTTGCCATATCTCCTGCTAAATCCCAAAAGTTACTAATGCTCAATAAGATCGAACTTGAAAACGGGTCTGTTTACCGAGCATTGTGGTCTTAAATACATATAATAAAAAATGGGCATTTGTTCTCTCACCAAACAAGATCACTGGCTTTTTTTAAAGTCTCAATTTGATATGGTAAACGTATAAAGCTAAACAAAAGATCTTCGGTCTGAGGCGTTGTGAATCAATCAATGCTTGCCGTGCCATCAAATGAAAATACGTATTGAATCAGTTTTTACGACCACAATCTAACACTGTACAACAATTTTCACTGTATCATAAACTTCAAGAATGAACACTTGAATAATCAATCACGGCAAGTTTCCAACGTCGATTTATATTTGCTTAATCAATGACATTTCAGAGAATCTTATGAAATTTTAATTTGTCTCAGTGGTTTTTATCCAGGAAAAAAATTCCATAAACGGTTACTATACGTTACAAATCAATACAAAAACAAAAAAAACTAGAAACGAATAAAAAAACGTAAACGAAATTGATTACATTCAATATTTATAACAAATGAAAAAGAAAATAAATAATTGTGTCACAAATTGTAATTGACTATTGGCAGGATATTGAGTTGGTATAGAACAAATCAAAGAAAATTATAACTAAAATTTATAACAATGCGGTGAAAAATATATATTCATGTGAAAAATAATAGGAACACATTGCGATTTTCCTTAAAAGCTTAAGAGAAAAATGTACTACAACTGAGAAACGGTCCAAAATTTGTTTGTCAAATAACTGTTCTTTACGTCGTCGAAATTCAATCGGACAATTTATAAGACCTTTTTGATAAATGTTTGAATATAAAAACAGAGTTGGAATTTTAACTCTTTTAATATGTGTCCCTATTATTTTTCACATGACTATACATTATGTGTAAAATAAATAATTATTTTTACTTAAAGCTATACAGAATAAATAAAAAAGAAAATAAATACATAAAAAAGATTCGATCAATATCTATAATTGTTACTGAAAAGCAAAATAGCATTCTTTCATTTACAGAAAATATTGTTTGTAAGTTTTTCCAGGAGCATAGCGTAAGAATACCATGCAACCCTCCCATTCTGAATGAGATAAAAGAGGCGATTAGCAAATTGAAAAATAAAAATAAAATAATAATGCATCAGATGAAGATGGACTACCAGCGAAAATTCTACGGGTTGACTTCCAAACCACAGCTGAACTTCTACTGTCTCACATCACATCAGTATGGGAGGAGGAGAGGCTGCCTCCTATGTGTAAGAAGGGCATCATTGTAAAGTTACCAATAAGTGGCGACTTGAAAGACTGTAATAATTGGAGAGGAATTACTCTACTTAACACTATATATAAGATACTTGCAGTCATTATACAGGGGAGGCTTCAGAGCAGAATAGACAACATACTGTGAGACAAACAAGCTGGCTTCAGACCGAATAGAAGCTGTGTATATCAGGCCAACACTTTACGAATGATCATTAAACAGTCTATAGAATGGCGTACCCCCCTGTATCTACTGTTCGCCGATTTCAAGAAAGAGTTTGATACCATCAGGCGTACAGCTATATGGAAAGCACTAAGAACAAAAGGAGTACCCCAGAAGATAATTCCAACAATCAGAGCGATGTATGAGGATGCAGAAATTTCAACACTAATGCTGGAGTTAAACAAGAATGTCCACTATCACCTCAGCTATTCACCATTATACAGGGGAGG
Organism: Wohlfahrtia magnifica; assembly: GCA_023159175.1. NCBI lineage: Eukaryota > Metazoa > Arthropoda > Insecta > Diptera > Sarcophagidae > Wohlfahrtia > Wohlfahrtia magnifica. The sequence continues at coordinate 1,161,988 of JAKWBJ010000189.1, forward strand.
CTTCAGAGCAGAATAGACAACATACTGTGAGACAAACAAGCTGGCTTCAGACCGAATAGAAGCTGTGTATATCAGGCCAACACTTTACGAATGATCATTAAACAGTCTATAGAATGGCGTACCCCCCTGTATCTACTGTTCGCCGATTTCAAGAAAGAGTTTGATACCATCAGGCGTACAGCTATATGGAAAGCAATAAGAACAAAAGGAGTACCCCAGAAGATAATTCCAACAATCAGAGCGATGTATGAGGATGCAGAAATTTCAACACTAATGCTGGAGTTAAACAAGGATGTCCACTATCACCTCAGCTATTCACCATCGTGCTGGATGACATAATGAGCAAAGTCTGTTCGAAAAGAAGAGGGATCACAAGAGATCACACAACCAAGGTCATGAGAATAAACAATACGAGCACGGAAAACATCATTCTACATGGTCAACCAGTCGAGTATGTAAATAGCTTCTGCTATCTAGAAAGTATAATGACTACAAACGGTGGTGCAGAAACAGACGTAGATAACAGGCTCAATAAAGCGAGCGTCATTTGGACGACTGCAGTCAGTATGGAGAAGATTACATATATCCCGACAGACTAAGCTCAGAATATTTAACTTATGTGTTAAATCAGTACTGCTGTATGACAGTGAAACCTGGCTTGTATCGAATAACATCACACAGAAACTCCAGATATTCATTAACAAGTGCCTCAGAATCATATACAAAATATTCTGGCCTAACTCCGTAAGTAACACAGAACTATGAATGAAGCATGATTAATGAGGAACACATACTGAAACAGATAAGGAAAAGAAAGTGGAGATGGATCGATATACCATCCGAAAAAGTCCAGAGGGTATCTCCAAAATGTCACTCGAGTGGAAACCTAAAGGCTCAAGAAATCGTGGTCGACAAAAAACACCTGGACACGCACAATTATCCAAGAACTGAGACAGAACAACTTGACATGGGAGAAGGCAAAGTAAACAGCAGTAAACCGTGTTAGATGGAGATGTTTTGTTGAAGCCATATGCTCTCAAAAGGAAAAAAATTGGTCTGGTCTGCTTTATTTATCATTATAACGGTTTTGATTTTAGGCAGCATTATTGAAAAGGATTTTTTCTAACACGATGCAGAGCAAAAAAATTAATTTAGAACACAAATATATATGCAAATCTCTAAGTATATACATTAATTTACTGGTTATATTTTAAACCCGCTGGAAAGTACTATACGTACGCACGAACATAAGTACTCCCGAACCAAGTTATTAGAAAATCTTGTACAAATTACACTTCAACCCTACTTAAGTTCTTAAGGATGTGATTTTTCCTTATTTTAGAGATATAAGTCTTGATGCGTTGTCTGGTACAGTCTCATTTTTGATTAACTTCGATCGATTTTAAAGGATTTTTATAAGAGCGTCCGAACTTTAATTTGAAATAAAATAATAAAAAATTAATAAATAAAACAAAATGTGTCTGTCTGAATGATTGACATTTGTTTTAAAAATAATATTTGATAAATGACCACCATGACTAGTTATCACTAAGCACATCCTGTGCCAGTGTTAAATCGCGGGATCTGGAAGGCAATCAAACAGGTTAATTTGCACCATTCTGTTGAATGCACAAGTCGTTGATGTGTATCTCATTGACATTCATTGAGCATCTATCCATAAAGTAAATCATTAATTTCGGAACAAATATAGGCCGATGAACCGTAGCACTCTTAGTCCATATTATAAAATTTTGTTAATTTTACCAAATATAAGTCTCATCGATAAATAAGATTTTACTCTACAAGTTCTTCGAATAGTTAAAATAAAATGAAAATATATTTCCACAACATGGATGCGTTAATGGTGATTTGATACTCTCATTTTGTCTATTACGGAAAGTCGCTTGACAAAGTAAAGCAAGACAAGCTATTTAAAGTACTCCAAAGGTTAGGTTAGGCTAGAAAAGACATTTAATACATACATAGTCTATACTGGAGTCAAATAGCACATAAAAGAAACAACGTTGGATGACGAATGATGTTGAAATCAAAACTGGTGTGCGACAAAGACATATTCTATTATCTTTTTTGTTCAATCTCTACGCGGAATAAATATTTGAAGAAGCATTGTAGAAAGTCGCAAAGGACATTTAAATTAATGGCGAGTACTTAGATAACATACGGTATGCAGATGACACAACATTGATATCGGACAATATAGACGACCTTAAATTATTACTCAATAAAATTAATGAGTCCAGTAACACCTATGGATTAAACACCAACATTAAGACCACTCAAATGATGATTATTAGCCTGATAAGACAAATGTTCAAATTGAGCGTGTGTGAAGTCTTATATACCTGGGTACATGGCTTATAGATGGCTCGAACTGTTTCTAAAAAATACAAAAATCTACTTGCAAATCGCTGAATAAATATTGATCTTCGACTTCGTAGGGTGAAGTGCAACATATGATCTATTTTTCTATACTCAATGAAAACATGGACCCTAAAAGTAGATAATGTCTCCAATATTAAGGTCTTATAGAGATGGTAGACTGAAATTTTTAATTCTCAAATTTTACACATTAAGATTTATAATGTGATTCGCTTACATTCCATATAAGATATGCATCTAGAGATAGAGAGATTGGAAATCGTAGAAACAAATCAAAGAAACTAAAAAGCACTATTTGCAGTCATTTAGTAAAAATTAAAAGTATAGCATTTTAGCGTCATTCCTTGTTAGTAAAATAACATACGAGTATATATATTTTTATAAAGGCTGTCCAAACTTGAGGTGCCATTTTAATTTGCTGCCATTTTTATCTACTTTTGATTTTTATTCTCAATTTTTATTTTCTGATTCTAAATACATTCCGGATAGTTAATATGGAACGTTACACGAAGGAGCAACCCGTTTTTATCATTAAAAATTTTTTTGAAAATTGCAGAAATTATCAAACTGTAATTAGGAAATTTTGAACAAATTTTTGTAGAGAAAATGCTCCAACAAATCGTGATATCAAGCTGATGATTGAGAGTTGTAAGAAAATGGAACCGAAACCGGAAATATAGCAGCTGAGAGCTTTTAAGAAGGTCCAAAAATATAAATTCGTCATCGTTCGCAACAATTAAACATCAAGCTGTCCAATTTATTCAACATTTTGCATCGTGATCTCCATTTAAAAGCTTTTCAGATTCAGCTGAACCAATAATTAAAAAAAGCTAACCACGCATTAAATCGGCAATTCGTTTCTTGGGCCATCAAAAATAAGAAGAAAAGGATAATTTTTTAACAAAACAATCTTCATTGACGAAGCCCACTTCCAGCTCAATGACAACGTCAACAAGCAGAACTGCCATATTTGGGGTGAAAGGAATCCAAGGGTTATCTTAGAGTAACCATTACATCCACAAAAAGTTTCGGTTTGGTGTGGCTTGTGATCCGAAGGTATTATCGAACCATATTTTTTTGAAAACGAAAATGGAGATGACCCAAAGCTGTTTGTGGCGCAAAATTGATGATTTAGACGTAGAGAATATGTGGATCCAACAGTATGGTGCCACTTGTTACACAGCAAGAGAAACAATGGATTTTTTGAAAGAAAAGTTCGAAGATCGCCTTATTTCTCGTACATGAGGAGTAAATTGGCCACCAAGATCGTACGATTGGAACCTTTAGACTTCTGTTTGTGGAATTTTTAAATCGAAAGTGTACAGCAATAATCCCACAACAGTTCAAGAGGTTAAGACGAACACTATCGAGTAGATATTAACTATTGAAAACAGTTTATTGAAAAACGTGATTGATAATTTTGGTAAACATTGGGAAACTGCCGAGCCAGTAGACTGGATCATTTGACCGACATAATATTTTATTTTTAACCGAAACCTATTTGTAATAAACTGAAATAAAAATATTTTTAATGTCTGAAAAAAGTCTTTTTTTATTAAAATTAAAATGATGCCTTATTTTGAACATCCTTTATTATTTAAAACTCTTGTTGAACAAAATTTGTTAAGATCGGACTGGAATTTGACATACTACCTAAATCAAAGAGTTCCCGGAATAACCCCATCGTTCCGATTTGAGTTTTTTTTTTTTTTTTTGTTAAGTTGGTACATCTGTTGCTGATATTTCCGCTAAATCTTAGCGTCATAGCTTGACATTTGCAAAAGCTACGTAGCCAAGAGTTTATCTATCTCTATGTGTGTTGGCGATTTTTTTTCAATTTTAGAAATGGATTTAAATTTGTTGAGGTCGCAAAACACATGATTTGCGAGCTATTTTCGATCCCACATTCATCAAAAGGATCATTACTGGTCACGAGACGTGGGTTTATAGTACGACACGCAATCCCGACATCAGGTAAGTGAACGGAGTTTATCAAATGAACCGTTACCAAAAAACCACGTCGTTTTCAGTCAAATAGAATTTTTGCCAAAAGGCCAGACAGTAAACAAACAGTATTGATAACGCACCGTCGCACAGTGCCATTATTATTCGAAATTTTTTGACGAAAAATGCAACAAATACCATCCAAAAGCCACCGAATTCACCTGACTTGACTCCCTGTGACTTGTTTCTGTTCAATCGAGTAAAAAAACCATTATGGTGAACGCGTTTCTAAAATTGTACAAAATCGCCAACACACATAGAGACAAATGTACTCTTGGCTACGTAGCTTTTGCAAATGTCAAGCTATGACGCTAAGATTTAGCGGGAATATCAACAACAGATGCACCAACTTAAAAAAACTCAAATCGGAACGATGGGACCACCACACGGGGGTTACTCCGGGAACTTTTTGGTCAAGGTAGTAAAAAGATAGTGTAGGCTATAGCCTTCGCGCTGTTCGGAGATCGCGCCGAACCTCTTAGAATATCCAATTTGTAAAAATCCCAACATTAAGTTGATAAGGCAGGCTTTAAAAATTGATAACCAAAAAAATTATAGAAATTAAGATTATGTAGCGTCGATCGGTTAAATAGATCTGTTGTGGATGAATTGTTGTGAAGTAACGACTTGAAGTTTCTTACTTGTTTGACACTATAGTAGATGCTATTTTCTTCTTAAATATTTATTTTTCAAAACACTTTCTTCATTTGGAAAACGCAAGCTTACCACTACTACTTTGTAGACAAAAACACAAAGCCAGATAAAAACAACAAACAAAACTTGCTTTGAGGAAAACTTGAATCATAAAATGAAAAAAAGTGAGAAAAACAAACATGAATAATATTAGAAAAAAATATTTATACAAACAATAAATTTGAATGACGCCATAGTTGCCACCCATTAATATTAAAAAAAGGCAAAATCAGCGGGCAATGACAATAGAGAAAAATATTGCTCTCTATAGCGGTAACAACATGTTGGTGTTAATAATGCTAATACACGGTTCGATTGTGTATAGTATGTAGATGGATGGATCCACAAGATATTTAATTCCTATAAAAAAGTAATTCTGTTTATATTGTTTGAATACAACAACAACAAAAATAACAATAGCAAAAAAACCGAACGTAAAAACAAACAGAGAGAATAGGTCAATATAAACAAATTTACTTAAAAAAAGAAAACTAAAACTTAATATATACAATACATACAACATGAGTGTTGTCAACTATATATGTAAATCTGTGACAGTAGATATTAATTGTATTTTAGGTTCAATTAACATAACGCTATACCCGTAACCACTCGAAACAATTAAAATTTAATTGATCGGTTACGGCATTATGATATATCATCATAATGCCGGCGTTTAGTTAAGGTACGTCCTGTTTGGACTTATTACATCCATGTTGTTCTTGATTCTGAATGGATTTTGGTAAAATTAGTTAAATGCTACTTCCAATACTAAAAAATTGGAACTGATAAGTTTGGCTGTTCTTAAAAGCCATTGATCAATATTGAATATATCTTTTATGATGAATTTTATCAATGGTAATATCTATACTAAGTTGACTACTGGCTACAACGGTAGTAGTGTAGTCGGTAGCCGTGTTGCCGCTAAAATAATTAGTCCCATAAGCACACATGTATTATATATTTGACAGCTTGTAGTCGATGGTCGGTAGCCTTGAATGTGCTTATTAAGCAAGGATAGCATAAAGCAAAGATTTTTTGTTTGCTTACATGCATCGTTGACCAAAATGTGTTGCACAAAAATACATTTTCAAAAATTGCACTTTGAGGGACTAATATGTGGTAAAAGAAAAGTTTTTGCTTCATAGTCCATTCCTACGAAACACGTAGTTGTTACGGCATATCTTGAAAACTACAAAAGATAGAATCTTCAATCTTTACACATGCTATTCTATTATCAAATTGCACATTAAGTTAAAAAATTAAGAGTAGGAATGGTATCTCCTATAAAACGATATATATCATTGCTTTCCTCAATATCGGGAGACATCAAAAGTCATCTTAGCATTTTCTTTATAAAAAAGGACAAGTGATAAAAACACAAAAATAGGATAGGGAAAGAAGGAAATTTATCTCCCATTTATAATATACCATACATAAGGCAGGTTAATGAAAAATTGTTTACATTTTTATTTTTTAATATCTTACTCGTATTATCACAAACTAATAAAAATCAAATTAATACCACAAATTAAAGGTATTTCTTAAAAGATTTTAAAACAATCAAACAGACTATATTTCTCTACGAGATAAGGCGTGTAGGTATTTCACACTTTAAGCTGCGCATAAACTTTTGGACACATTTTTTTTACCAATTTCACCACTGCCTTATTCTACTTGAAGTACAAATATTTTGTAGTTTTGGTTACATTGGAAATTTTCGAAGTCTTAGTTTTACTTTAGTCCAAAATTTTTCCATTGAATGAGGCAGTTAGATGGATTTCTCTTTTTCAACAAACTTACGTTATTTTTTATGTGCGCTTCCACCGTTTCGTAGGAGTAATGGATTGTTGATAAATCAAGCCCGTATATTGACAGTATGGAGTAAAATTTGTTCAGAGGATACAAACGTTTTTCTATACACTCTTTTCTGTACATCTGCCAGATCAATGTTCCTTTTACGTCAAATGGCTTGGTGAATTGCACACAACTGAAAATTACTTTTCCAAATTTATCCACCTCTTTATATTAAAATATTTTATTTGTTACACCTTCTTCCATAAAAGTTGTGTTGTATTGAGACCAAGAAATATTACGGTTCCGAGCAGTTACTCAAAACGTTTTCGTTATCCTTCGAATAGTTGCAGAGGAGGCATTTGGGTAAAAAATTGTCCAAGAAATTGTTCATATTATTTTTCTAACTTTGATGTTAACCCCATAATTTTTCCCTTTAAACTAAAAACTTGGAAGGTATTTTACTGAAACTTTATCTTACTATTATAGAAAAAAATCTGACATCGCATTTTTTTAAAACGCTAAAATGACCATCGTTGTTAGAATAAAGCTAGAAAACCTTTTTTTATGAGTTCTCGTATAAAAATGCCGACACACACAGAAAAAATCTTTTCAATTTCATGTTTGCGGGTATTTGTGCTTTTATCCAAATTCTATAACAAACTTATCTGCTGCTCTGGGTGTTCGATGTTTGAAAACTTTTCATGTTTCAGTTCCAGTTCGACGGCTTTATAAGACGGTCGTGTTGTAACGGTTAAATACAACAACAGATATGATTGTAAAACTTCGTTTTATACAACAATCGTATGCGCAATGTGAATGAATGGTTAAGTTGGTCGGTGAATTAATTGGCGCTTTTTTTGAATTAATAAATAATAATTATTAAACATGTTTTTTTCGTGATTTTTTCACTTCTAATTGAATATGTATTGAAAGAAAAAATATTACAATTTAATATATGTATGTATGCATGTAACTTTGAAAAACAAGTGTAACGCAGTTTCTTTGTTTTTTTTTTTTAAAGTTCATGGTTAAATATGTATTTTGTTAATCGTAATGGAAAATCGTGAAATACTTGTATGTGAAAAAAATAAACATGTTTAAATTTCGCAGATTAATGGGTGAAGTTTTAAAATACTTTGTTCATTGATTTGTTTATTTTACTAATATTTTTTTGTTTGTTTGAACAGAAAAAAGGTGTAAAATTTTTAATGCACTCTACATACGAGGGCGATTCTAAAGTTGGTCGACCTACTGAAGAAAACACAATAAATTTGGGAAAATTTTTCTTTATTTCTCAATAAAATATCTTTTTAGTTAATACACTTTTCCCAGCGATACTCAAAAGCTTTGATACACTGTTTATAGTAAAAACTGTCTAACTCCTTAAAATAGCCATCAACCACAGACTCAACCCCTTTTCCTCTTTCTTATTGACAAATCTTTTACCATTAAGTTATTTTTGCAAGTTCGGATATAGAAAATATCCTAGGGAGCTAAATCTGTGCAATAAGGTACATACGTTATGAAGCAATTCGAATTTTAATTTAATGGCATCACTTAAATGTTGTAATAAAAATGATCAATAAAAATTATACCACACGTATTCCAAAAAACATATGCATTAACCTGCAGGCAAGGTGTAACTGTAACTGTTTTGGTATTCTTTGGACACTATTCACCCAATTCAATTCATTTCTTTGACTGTTGCTTTATCTTAAGTGTGAAGCGGTGAACCTATATCTCATCCATGGTTACAAAAAAAAAATTAGGCTTTATTGTGGTCAAAATTTCTCAAACACTTTATTGAAACATCTTGTCTCCACAGTTTTTTTTCTATTGTGTGTAAACTCAGCACTCAGTAGATGAAGAAGCTGCGTGCAAAGCTTCTTCATCTACAAATTTTTTGTTAAAATACGATGTATTGTTCTTTTCGAAATGCCTATCATTTCAGTTAGCTGAGGCACTTTCAGCCGACGGTCATCCAATACCATTTTGTGGATTTTCTTAACCATTTCGGGCATCGACCATATTGGTGTTTGTTTTAGTAGCTCGTACGACTGAGCAGTGTTGCCGTCTTGGTTATTTCTAACCAAAATTGTTTTTTTTTTCAATGTAACCATTTTGGTTACTTTTTCTCGAAGTAAAAAATAAAGATAACGATTTTCTAACGTTTATTACCCAGGTTCTCTTATTGAGTGTATCACTTAAAAAATGGAATTTTAGGTAAAATATGGGCTTTTGTTGTAAGTATACTTTGTCTTTTTCCATCTTTCTGGTAACATATGGATTTCGAATTGAGCCAATTTCGTATACTTTGTTCTGAAGTGTAATGTACTCTGATCGAAACAAATGGTAGTCGGTCAGGCAAGGACTAAATTATAAGGCGGCAGAGACTATTATCTAAATAATTTTAACTGATCTGTCAAAATTTAGCCGAGCGTTTTAACATTTCTCGGCATTAACTCGCGCAGTACTCAATTCCATTGCATTTTGATTAATGTTGCTGATGTTTTGATGTTGTTTGAGTAGCTCTTTGAGTTTGAAAATAATCTTCATAGAGTAATGCCTTCAATTCATCATCTCCGAACATTTTTGCTTAACCAGGGCGGCCTTTTTTTCATGCGAAAATTATAACTTCTGAACTGCATAACTTGCACGTTGAGATCGATGGACCATATTCAGGATAAGCTTTAGTGAGCAATCAAAGCAAATAACTTCGTTGTTTATACTGTTTCGTTTAGAGGGTAAGTGATAATAAATAACAGACATACATATTTCACCTTAACACTACTGTTTGGTTCAGGTATTCAGCGGTTGATTGGGTTGATTGGGTTACCCAGAGGTGCGGAAAATATGTAAGCAGTGATTTAAAAAATGTATATTTTGATGAAAGAATGGACCGAATTAATTTGTACTCGCAATACGCAAATTTTAATTATTTTGATTGTAAATAAACTATGATAACCTTAAAACAAAAAACCCACCCGGTGTTTTTTTTAAATATAAAACCCACTTTAAAGCTGATTTTATATTTCTTGAAATGAAGTGACATGCCAAAAAAAAAATCCTTCGAAACAGCCAATAGTCAGAAGGAGCAATGTTTGGAGAAGAGAGCGGCAGTTGATCATTTCGAATAATTGTTTGGCAATTTTTGAGACGTGAGACCGAGCGTTGCAATGCAAAATAATAACTTAAGCATGTCTGTCTTTATATTCCGGCCGGTTTTTTCATAATACACGGTTCAAACGAAGTAATTGCAGTCTACCCCGATCACCGAGTTTTACCAGCTCATAGTACATAATGCCGCCTGATCCCACTAAGAATTCAAAATTGCATTATTAATACTAAAATAAAATAATTCTACTAACAAACAAAAAATATTGTCGATATAAACGAAATTTGGGCGCAGTCATAAAACCCAAAAAAAAAAAAATCCCTCAAAAAACTCGCTAAAACCCGACAACCCTGATTAAGATAACTGTTTTCTGTTGTGCGAAGTTTGTTAAAACATAGTTAACAAGTTCAGCAGAAATAGGAGAATATCAATTAAGAACTTCAATTAAGGTATCAAGTTTTATTGACCAATCTATATAGAGTCAGTACTGCTATGAAATCTATATAAAAGTGATATTTTAATGTTTTTATAATAAAATTAGGCTTTAAAAATTTGATTACTTTTTTATTATAATTTGGTTACAAAAAATTCGAAGTTGTGGCAACACTGCGAAGGCCTTTCAAATGAAAATATTGAATTACGTAAAAAAATACTATACTACGTGGCCCCTTGAACATTAAAACATATAATGTTCTAAAAGGCTTGCACAACGGACATCTGTCAGGTCGCATAATTTTGGGATAGCCCTCGTATATAAAAAACAAATTTATTTATATGTATTTTCGTTTTACTTAATTGAGTTCCCAACTGATCATATGATGCTGCAAAACGAATAAAATGCCTTTAAATTGAAATAAAAATAATAATATTTAATTGTTTATTAATGAAAATGTAAAATAATAATTTCTGAAATTAAAACATTATTTTTTTTACAAATTAGGGTAATTTGAGACTAAATCACAAAATTTTTAAAATGAAATGCAAGTAAAACATATTACATATAAGCGGTCAAGCAAGGCTACTTAATATTTTACACCACAATTAAATAACTCATTAGGAATTAAAAATAGATCAAATATATTTTTTACCCGATCTAACATGCATACACTCACCAGCAACTTTTAAATTAAATCGACTAAACGGGAGGATAATTTTGTATATGATCAATTGTTTGGAGAAGCTTGAAACTGTGAAAAAACAATTCTTTCCTTTTACAGAAAAGACTCATGAAAGTACAGAGATACGCCACGAAAAAGAAAAAATTCGTGTTTTAAATAAAAAGCGTATTATCTCATCTCATAGGATTACTCTTAATGGGATAAAATAATGATTGATTTATTTCTTTGAACAAACCTCTTATTATGAACATAACTTTTCATAATCTGCGAGCAGTGTGACAAATCCGTGGTCTTTTGTATATTCCGCGCAGTAATTTTGGATTAGATTTGCTTCTGTTAACTTTTATCTTTTACTAGACTCCGAATGAATATTGAGCAAGCGGCGTTTATTAGTTAGTTTTTGACAAGTACACAATTTTATATTCTGATTAAAGATTATTTCTTCAAACAACCATAACCAAAACGAAATAAAGGCTTACAAATTCCGGTAAACTTTTGGAACAGAGCCGATGAAAACAAGGCGTAACGTTATTTGAAGCGCTGAATTCGAATCTGACTTTTGTTTTTCAAGATTGCGCCTAGTTTTCGAGTTCTTATCATTAGAAATATCGTCTCAATTTTATTCTTAAAGTAATTTTTATTGTTTTATTATTTTTTCTTGATGAACGTGGTCGGTCTAAATACAAAAAAAAACTAGCGAAGTATAAATATACTGACGTATTTTCAGCTAGTTACCTGTACAAACAATGACCCTTTGTCAATTTGTCCAGGTATGACTGCATAGGAACTTTCAATTCATCCCCAACGGAAAATTTTAATATGGGAGAAAAATATTTAATTTTGCAAAGTCAACTGAATGAATTGATACGTGATTTTGATTTGTTGAAATGAAAAATCGGAATTGCTACGATCACAGTTGCAGGAGTGAAAATATCTTGGCACTCAAATTAAGTCATTGTTTACAGAACTAGAAACAAAGCTTGTTGTTTGTTCCACAATTATCGCAAGATTGGAGCTCGAATGTTCCCATCTCGATTTTCTTACCAAAAATTTAGGTGATACGAATGACGAGCAATGTGAGCTCCTACATCAAGACTTGGCACAAATCAAAAACCGATTTCAAGGGTTTTGTAACGAGGTAATGATGAGCGACTACTGTTGAACTCCAATGCATAAAATATGTCCCAAATATTACAAACGACTCAGTTAGACGGATCTTCATTCCTATATTTTCACTTTTTATTAAAGAAAATGAACATTAATTGTCAAAAATTGCAAAAAAAAATTATTTTATTCAATTTTATTTTGAAAACTAGAACCCATTTTCAAAAACGGACTGCATATTTGAATTCAGTTACTCTGATCCAAATCTGTGTATACTTGTGTAACAACAATTGTGTACCAACAATCTCAATCCTTAAAAAGTATTTTGCAGAGTACCTTTGGTATTGTACGAACATAAATAACATTAAACGTTTGGAAGGAAGTCGTTACGCAAACAAAAGTCTATAAAATTCATGAAATTATATTGGGCGATAGGGGAATGAAAGTGAGGCATTTGAGTCTGTAGACATTTCAACCGATTGGGTAAATTACATTTTACGTTTATATTTGGCTGTAAAATAGGTATTCGTGATTGTTTGCGCTCGGTTATAAGCTTCAATTAGACGTGACAGATAAATCCATCACAAGAGCACAACAGAGACAATAAACAATAAATAGGTGAGTTTATCAGCGAACAATTTAGCCCCTTGCGATTATCTCTTGTTTCCAAATTTAATGATATGGCCAGGTAGCAAGAGATTTGAAACACCTATTTAGAGCGCATTGAGAAATTTTATTATTTCCAGCAAATAAAATAATAACGAAATTAGAAGAAAACTAGACTAAATGTATTTGGCTTTAAAGGGTTAAGTTTTTTTTTTGTCGAAAAATATATAAAAAGTCACGGAGTTTTCAAGCTGCACCCGTTGCCCTTAAAATACTTATAGAACATTTTAATTCTGATTTGAAGACAAATTAAAAAATAATAATTATAATTCATGTTTTCCCTTCCAAAGATGGTTTTCTTAATAGTTCGTTATCTTTACTACTGTTGCTATAATTAATTTATTATTAGTTTTTTTACATTCTTTTAACAATTTGTTTACATATTTTATTAAAAATAGAAAAACAAAATTGTAAAATTTCTAATTGTTTTTTAATATCACAGAAAATATGTATGAATATGTGCACGTGTCTAATAAAAAATATAATGAAATCTCTCTTTCAAAATACAAATGTATAGGTCTTGTTTAACAATAAGTACTTAATTTGATAAAAAAAAGGGTACTCATACAAGCAATTAAAGCAACAATAACAAAATATGTTAAACATTTGTTAATTGGAATTTATAAAACAGCTATTCGTGAGTGTGTAACATGTACATGTGTATGTGTGAAAATTAACGGCAACAATAAAAAGCAAAAACATTTTCAACGGACTTGCACCCGACTACTAGATAAGTGTGCGTTTACTTTTACTTCCTCACGCCAAGCAATAAAAAACAAACAAACGAAACAAGGAAAAGGCATGTCACTATGGAGCTGATAAAAAAGTACCAACAAGGAAAATTAACCACCACTGATGTGCGAAAACTAAATTGTACGTATATTTGTTATTGTTTTTACTACTTTTTTTTTATTAATTATATATACATAATTTATATTTTTATAAATTAAATTTAAATCACTTTAACGCAAAAAAAACCAACGAAATGTTAAAGATAAAAATATACAAATTAAAAAAAAAAAATAAAAAATAAACCACTGACCACTCTTGATGAATGATTTGTTTTTCGGAGGTATAAAAGTGTTTTTTCGGTTTTTGATAAAAATATTTATTGCTTTGTTTTCAAAGTAATTATAAAAATGAATAATTATATTAAATGTCAAACAGTAATTCAAGCGATTGATGATTCTGAAGTTTTTAGAAAACCTTACACAAAATCGAATTTCAAATGCCGAGATATCATGATCGAATTGATCTTTCCACCAGAATTTCAATCGTTCCATTTTGAGCTTTTCCAACGATATATAATCAAAACATTCTTTCGCTAGATCATATTCACTCATACGCATGACATGACTAACTTTATCGACGTAGGCATAAAGTTCATATACGAGATTTCATCACACAAAAGATACAACAAAGAATGAAGTAGAAATATATGAAAAGTGATACAATTTTCATGGTAGGTTTTGTCGAGAAAAGGTAAAAAGCCAGTTTTTAGTACTTTTATGAATATAATATGAATTGGCCAATAACTTTTATGAATGTCAACCGATTGTAAGTTTCACACTGGATTTAAAAAGAAGAAACTTGTGACCTTTTAAGTGATAAACACCTACATACATACATATGTTACTAAATTCCTTAGAAAAAGAAGCACCTTTTAAGCTCTGATTTTTGTGATTTACATACATATGTCAAAACGGCAGCCTAAAAACCTTGGGTAGAGAAAAAGCTAGTGGAAAAGGATTTTCGTGTAACATCTGGTAGAATTGACCAAAATTTTTTATTTAAAAAAAGTCGTAAGACTGATAAAAACAACGTTAATATGATGTATTGCCGAATTCTCTAATATGGTGTATTGCCCAAACTAGATATTTTTGACATTAAGACATACATAATTAAATTGTAGACGAATGACTTTTTTTCTTGATAATTGATATAAAAGTACTTCGCTATCCCAATCTTAAGTTAACAAAAAAGTTTATGTTAAAAATATATTCTCCAATTTTATTTATTTTTATTTTACTATCTTTGGTGCCACACCCACTTACCAAGTTCCGATGATTTTCTTTTACTGAGGATGTGTATATACAATGGAGTCATTAAGGCCAAATACAGAAATTTACACTTTAATGGTTCTTAAGAGATACAAAAATCATTATTTACTATATCTGAGAGGTGCAACACCCACTTACACAATTTCGCCTATTTTTGACTGATGATATTTCATATTGTTGCCATTTTAATATATCGTTGGCTTATTATATGTAGAAAGGGCGTATCTCGATTTCTTCAAAATTACGTGTTTAACTTTTTCTGGTAGTGTACTTCCAAATTCACCACCCTTAGACAATTCCGTGATCTATCTTTGAAAATATCAGATTTATAATTTACTACAAATTGCGTTATTTATTGCGTTATTTCTTGTATTAAGGATTTTTTAAGTTCTTTAAGTTCTTCTCCTGTAAATTAACAAAAAAACGAAATACGCCCTTTCTATATTAAGCCATCGATATATATAATATATAGACGAATATATATTAAAATACAAAGAAACAAATATTTATTTTTCACGGTGTCACGGTGCCACGCCCAGCAGAAATTTTTTAAATATATATGTATATAGCCTATAGATCCTTTCAGACATACTTATACTCCTTTAGACATACTTACTGTAAAAATTTTAAGAAAACTGTTCAGTCGTTTAGCTGCCTGTAGACTTCAAATAATCATACATACAAGCGCAGGTTCACTTTTATATATGGGCATTTCCGCCGAAACGTAGCGTTATATCAGTTTTTGCTTACATCTTCAAATACTTTAGTTTGATTTTTTCAATTTTCGTTTCTCCATCTTTCAAATAGCAAAATAGTTACGTTTATAGTATATTGGAATTCATGCAGTAGGAAAAAACATCGTGTAATCTGGTCAGATTTCATTTTATATAGTCTTTACTTTTTCAGTTACAATACAGGGGGAAATTTCTATGTAAATTATTTTAAAATTGTATAATTTTATTCGATATCGAATGCCGTAATTTGCACCCTGAATCTTACGGAGTCGTTTTTAATTCTTTAGATATTTTTGTAAATTTTTATGAAAACAGATTTTAAATACAGTATATCGTTATATGAAATCAAAAAAGTTACATATTTTCAGTAGAAGCAAAAAACTTTCTAAAATGAAAAATGAACTAAAAATTTTCTGAATTTGTTTTAAGTTCAGTTTATTTTTTATTAAAGAATTAGCTAAAACCCGACGTGCTTCGCTACCTCTATCTTAATTATTATCTTAACTATTAGCTTAGTCATCATTTTTTTTCCTTTGTCACCATTTTATCCCCTTCCGGTCGAAATTCAAACATTTAAGATTGTGTTTATAGATAGTTTTTACTACGTATGCTTTGTACAATACCCTAATCCAATCTTTAACGTTTCTTGGTGGATGCGGATAGGTAACAAAGCTTTAATTATTGTTCTTCAGATATAAAAAATTCCATATTTAGGCCATTTAGATTAAGTTTTTAATCGAAAAAAAGTGTAAAGTGTAAAGTGTAAAGTGGTGATTAAAAATGTCTAGAAAAGAAAATATATATAAAATAATTTAAATAGCAATTTCTCTTTTTTTCAAATTCGTTGAGAAACATAAAATAGGTTAATGTTCAGCTAAGTTATTATCTTAGAAGTGGATAAAGGTACGAATAACTGGTTTTTCATTCATAACTCAAAATTATAAAAATCTTAAAAAAAATCTTATTCTACTCGATAGCGTCTACCAATATAAAAAAATGTATAACTTCCAAGGTATTCTTTCTAGGTTCTTTTTGGTCGCATAGTTGTTGTATTCTAATAATAACAAAAAAACAAAAAAGCGTAAGTTTCATTTTGGCTTTATAACTTTGTTGATAAATAATCATTATAATCAATCATTAAGTCGATTTTGAATTTGTTGTAATTTAGGGCTTTTTTAATTTTATATGACGATTGTTTGTATGTATATGTCATAAATTAAATATTCATAAATTAGTTATTATATCACTTTTATTTTAAATTCTTATGACAACTTGTTTACAAAATAAAGTAAAAATGGAAATTTTTTAAACAGGTTGCCAAATTTTATATCCATAATTTAATAATTTTAACAATAAAAAAAAATTTTTGTTTTCAAAAAATATAATATTTTATTTCAATCCAATTTGGAACAATACATACACATTTTATTCATGTCAACAGGTTTAAAATATCTTTTTTTATCAGTTTCTATTATCATTTCTTGGTCTTTTCTGGTGCGTAAATTGTTTTAATAAACGCATTAATAAAACATATTTATATGTAGTATTTGAATTTAAATATACACATCAAGTAATTAATTATTTTACATGATTTGTTTAAAAAAATAGTGGTAATCTGAGTCATCATATAAAAAATAAAAACTCCTATAAATTATTGAAATTGCCGCCGTTTAAGATTGGACTCATAACCATTTACGTTTTGAATTCGATGATTTAGATTTTAAATTGCGTGTTGGAATAAAATTTATAATTTTTGTAGTCCAAATTTGAAATTTCACCTTTTTTTAATTCGTTACTGTAGACAGAATATGGTATTTTAAAATAATAAAAAAAAGAATTAACAATGAAGTCTAATAATAATGACATGTTTTTTATGTTTATGGTCGATGATTTTGAACTCATAACGGCCAAGTTTCAGCAATTATTAATACGCATATGCATACATACTTACTCACTGTACAATTTGAATGATGTCAAATTATAAAAATAAATTCTTTTTTTATTTATAGTGACTTCGTAATCAGTTGGTGGTTGAATTGAGTCATAAACATGTAAAGTAAAAATATTTTACACGTTTTTGCTCAGTGTAATTTCAAACCGTCGCAGTTGGTTTAATACAACTTTTCTATCATAATACATAATACAAGTAGATTGTTTTTAAATCATTACAATAGCTGTTATTTTTAATACTGTCATTCATATATTAAAAGGTGTGTTAATAACGTTTTGTTAAGATTTATGAGCATCAATCTTAGCATGAATGAACAAACTTTGGCACTATTGTCCGATACCAATTTATAAATACAAGTTTTCAAACAAAATACTGAACTTAAAACATTTTATTATTGAAATAATTAAAAAACGAGTTTCATATGCATAAAGATGGATTTAAAATAATTTATGAGTTTTAATAAAGATAATGTATAATGTCACAGACAAAGATTTATGGCTTAAATAAATATATGTACATATATATGTGCTAGAGTAACTCTTCCCGCGTTGCTGGGAGGCTTTTTGTTGTATACCTATAAAATGTATTGCTCAGGACAACTTATTTTAGTATATGTATTTATAGAGATAAGAATACGTATATAGATACCTTTTACCCAGTGTGCTTTGTGCAATACTCGCTTTTCTAATCTCTCCCGCTTTTTGACCGGTTACCATTTTCTACATATACAAAATTCCATGCTTAGCATGAATAAAAGAGCTGCCATCAACACTTATTCAATCTCGTCAAGTTATGGACTGATAATGTGTCCTGGCCAAGAAGTTGTTTAAACGAAATTTAGAAACTTTTATTGTTACCGTTCTCAAGATATACAAAAATTGCTAGTTAATATGTATGTAAGATGCCATACCCACTTTTAAAATTTCTCCAACTTTTTGACTAATGATTTGTATTAATTACCGAGTCATTTAGAACAAATTCAGAAACTTCCACTCAAAATGCTCTCAGGATACACAAAAATCCACATTTATATTGCCTCTCTGAAAGAAATTTATGTTTGGAGTTGGATCGAAAAAGGACAAAATGGTGAATAAGAGTAAAAATTATAACTAAGATAATAGGTAATATAATAATTAATATGGGGTAGCGCAGCACATCGGGTTTTAGCTAGTTAATTATAAAAATTGACTAATATGTGTAAAGAAATATGTAGGCTCTCAGGAAAATATAATAACGGTATTCGTTTAACCTGCTAACTTGAGCAACCCTTAAATATTTAAAGTTTAAGAGGTATTTAATAAGTTAAACGCTGGGGGTGCGCGTATTATTCATTTTCGCCTAATGATCTAAAGAACGATATTTAATATAAAGGTTGGGCAAATTTGAGGTTAGGAAGTAAATTGGCTTAATTTGGCAAATTCAATTTTATTTATACCAATATAAAATAGATATATGTGAATTAATAAGGGAATATGATATCTGGCAAATGTACAACCCTAGCACGTCGGCAGACGTCTGCTCTTTTCACAAAATTTTGAGCCACAGTTGTTTGTGGTTTGTTCACGTAAATCCGGTCGTTCAAATGGCCCCAAAGAAAATAATCCAGCGGCGTTAAATCACAAGAACGAGGCGGCCAATTGACATCGCCAAATCGAGAAGTTACGCTACCGGGATATTTCTCAAGCAATAACTGAATTCTTTGGCTGGCTGTGTAGCTTGTGGCGCCGTCCTGCTGAAACCAAAGTTCACTCATGTCAACATTAGCCAATTGTGGCAACAAAAAATTGGTTATCATGGTTTGGTAGCGCAGAGAATTTACTGTGACGGAATTTTCTTGCTCATTTTCGAAAAAATACGGGCCAATGATGCCGCCTAACCACAAACGGCATCATACGGTCACTTTCTTTGGATGCAATAATTTTTCGAGGACCGTTTGTGGATTTCGTGAGCTCCATATGCGACAGTTTTGTTTGTTTACATAACCGCCTAATTGAAAATAGGCTGGGAAAAAGCAGCCCGAATTTTTTCACCATTTTGATAGTAAATTTTTACAATTAAAATTTTTTGTTCAGGAGTATAGCGTTCCACAGTTAAAATTTCCCAATTTTTACTTAATAAGTGTCAAAGGATAATAGCTTAATTCTTGACATTCATCATTTGACAGCCAATTTACTTCCTAACCTCAAACTCGCCCACCCTTTACAAACGAGTACTTTTGGACAATTCACGTCATTATTTCTTGTACACACACATATCCATACATACATACATACAAACAATGTATATTTTCTTAATTTGCATGTTCAAAAAATAAAAAAATTTTTAAGTATTTTAAGGATACGTACTTAATATATGTATTATAAATAAACATTTAATGTATGACGGTACTATATTTGAAACAATTAATGTTTGGAAATAAAAATATTTTTTCGATAATTTGTTTCATAAAAAAATTTTATGGGTTTTCACACATTTTATTGCCAAAATTTTGTGGGTGAGAAAATTGTGTACAGCTTGAGATATTATTTACTATATGTAGTATGTACATATGGTAATGGAATTTTTTTATTTTAATTTTAATAAACCTTATAAGATGGCTTACTTTTCAAAAAGCGATTTTCTAATAAAATTTGGATTTTGTTTATGAAATACACACATATACATACAAATACATATTTATGTAAATTGTGGTGGCTCAAATTGTATGAATAAAAAAAACTGAAAATTCGTATAGCAAGAACGTAACTTACGCGAAATTCTAAGAACCTTTTCAGAAGAAACCATAGGTCTAAAACCAAATCCTATCCTACGTAAATCGACCTAAAGATTTTTTGCTCCTATTATTCTATACTCTCTATAGCTGTATTAAAAACACTATCACATCATTCAAAATATACGAAATGATCGTAAAATATTGTAT
This sequence comes from Wohlfahrtia magnifica, assembly GCA_023159175.1. Lineage (NCBI taxonomy): Eukaryota > Metazoa > Arthropoda > Insecta > Diptera > Sarcophagidae > Wohlfahrtia > Wohlfahrtia magnifica. The sequence goes on from JAKWBJ010000189.1 coordinate 1,182,550, forward strand.
TTTTCTTTCGAATTTAAAATATTATGTCATGAATGCTGAATACAACATTTAGAATACAATGTAAAAAGGCTGCTAGATATGTATTTAAAACAAATGAAACAAATAAAACAGAAGTGCTCTTAATGAAAGCAAGTTAACCCTCTAACCGGCCAATTTTATTTTGAGCTAAAAAGATTATACAGGGCTGGTAGTTGGGGCGAAAAACAATACTTTAATGTAAAAAGTTGGAAAACAATAAAAACTAACCTTCCAGGTAAGAATATGTTGCCCGCCAAAAGCCGGACTTGCCTATTAAGTCAAATAAGGATTTTTAATACGTTTTATTTAAACATTTTGCTTATTTTGTGTGGTAACTTTGGGAACATTTTTTATTATTTGATAAGCAGAAATTTAGTTTACACTTCGTGAAAAACATTTCTGATTCCGATTTACACCCCTCTGCATTTTGCACATTCTTTTACCACTCCCGGCAAAAACATCAGGCATATAGTATGTACAACTTTATCAAAGCGGATGTCATTTGGTGAATTATAAGACCTTTTTATTATCTACCACTACGGAAGTCTGGTAATTTTAAATGAAAGATATCGTTGTAATCAATTCCATGAATGCGTTAAAAAAGCAGATATGAATTCAATAATGACATATTAATTAGACGATACAATTAAGGTAAAGTCCATTTTCATTTTAATATGGTATCGCCCTAGTAAGCTCTTCATTATAACATCGTCACCCATATGACAATTGTATTCTTTGATTATATTGGGGTCTACTTCAACATAAGATTTATTTTTCCGATCAAAACACCATTTTTGATAATAACGCACACATTTTGTATCATACCACTGCACACAAAAAAGCTCAACGCCAAAAAAGTAGCCAACAAACTCGTTGGGTCATTTTAAGAGCCAATTATATTTGAAACTGCTAAATTTTTATTTAAAAAAATAGAAAAAAATCTATCAAAAGAAAAAACAAAATTATATGCAAAACGAACTGGCAATCGGTTGGTTCGCCTTTAAGCAGAGTTCAATTTTTACCAATAAAAAGCTAAGTATTACAAAAATATTTGATAAACAAAATACTAAATGCAAAATATTTAATTTTTATTGAAAATTTTTTTAATATTTTAAAAGTTTCACTTAAATCACAAATAATTATTTTACACAATTTATCTAGTAATTTGGCTTTACGGATCGAAATATTAAAACCAAGAGACAAATGCATGTTGTTTTTTGTCATAATAAGTTAATTGTGTATTCCTCTGCACATATTTACCGTTATAATGGAACTTCCAAAAAAAATCTTCATAATAACAATATACAGTTTGCCGATTAGAGGGTTTTTTCCTCTGTATTCGCGATAATATATATTAGATAATAGTCACTGCCGTAACATCATCTCTATTCTTTGCTATAACTCGTAGTGAATTCCTTGAATTTGTGATGGAAATTCTGGATCAGTAGATCATCACACTCTATATAATCCAACAAGTGTTCGTATGGAATGCTTTCAATAAATGGAGGCTTGGAATCGACGCCAAAGAAGGTCAAGACAGCCAATAAAATAACGGCGACCGTTTTTGAAATGCACGCATTATAATGCACCATGATTACCCTTAAAAGGGCAATCAATGCCGAATATTATACCAACTTATTGAGTTGATTTTACGAGGATTTAAAAAGAACGACTGCATTTGGCCAAGAAAAACATTATTTTTCCTTTGGACAGAGCAAAAATCAATGAATTAGAAATGAATGAATTAGAAATTTTTATAACGTTTACGAAATTGAACAAAAGAGACCTAGTGACTATTTAGCAGATTACTTATTATTTCATATGCACTTTTCATTAAATGATAGAGTCAGTTCTCTTGCGAATGATTCCAGCATTACGTGGTTAAAGCTACTGTGTAGCAAATCAGTAGAATATCTGGTGTTTAGACTATGTACGAGTATTAACTTAAAATTTGTATTCTGTGTTACCTGCAGTTTCTTTCTATATAGAGTCGTAACCGCCAAAAAGACGTAAGCACCATGATTCTCGATTTTATTTTTTTGATAAAGATCGATAGTATTCGATCATTCCCACCAGCACAAAAATAAAGCTTAGATCTTCTATTGAGTAAAAGATAAAGGGAACTACAGCACTTCATTATCCTCTCACAAATATATTCCAAATGTTGTTTAAATGATAATTTTTTGACATAAAATAACTCCTAGATATTTAATAGTATCTATTCGTGGGATCAGAACTGCCCTAGAGTAAATATGTGTTGTAGGAACACGTTACAACGACCTATTACATACATATATGGAAATATTACAACCTAAATCTTACTATCATTAACCTTTATTTTTCATCTGTATATGGGTTAGTTTTAAGCTCTGTTCTATTCTCTTGACTATAGCGTTCGACACTTTACCACAGCAAATGAAAGCACTAGACTTGGGAAGTTCGCGAACGACTGAGTCTTTTTAGCTCCGTAGTTCGTTCGGTCGTTTGTTCTTTCATGTTTCTTTATCGTACATGATTCTTCTTCGTTCACGATACGTTGGTAGTGCCACCCTGAAAATAACATGTACAATCAGTGTTGCCAGACAGTGAGTTCCATTGGCTCATGTTCATGTTTCTTTTCGTTTGTTTCTTCTTCGTTCATATTTGTTTCATTGATATGTTTGGCACTTAATTTGAAAAATAAATAATTTGCAAATAATAAATATAAGCAGTGTTGCCACAATCTTAATATGCAAATTAAGCAAAAGAAATATGAACGTATGTATGTACATATGTTAAAAAATATTGTTACGTTTTTACCTTTTTAAAAACGTGTTTTTATGAGTTCGTAGATTGTAGTTAAAATAAAATAAATTTTGTGTGGTTTTAATTAAAAAATCCTTTATTCAACACAGTTTTGTGTACCATTGCTTGTAATCTTTTTACAGGCAATAACAATTTTTATTTTTAATCACTCTGTCTGTTTACAATCTTGTAAACAACAACAATTACTCCACAGATCTTTATACTTAAAGATCTTCCAACCCGACCGTAGTTATAACTTAGGTTCGATGACAACCTTTTCAACCAGAGGTTATCCACACTTAACTCTCTTTGCTGAGTTAGCTCCAACTAAACTGGTTTTTTACTTCACTACTAGCTTCACGAGTTTACTCCTTATAAACTCTCTTCACACCAATAACACCTTCACTGAGTTAACTTTACTTAAAAACTGCACTCGCTGAGTTTACGACACATAAACTGATTGCTGTTCGCATCGATGTGCTTTTTATATGGCTGAGTAAACAACACATCGAAAGCTCTCGAACCTCTCGATATTTTAGGTAGATTCCATTTCTTTCTTTTAATTTCTTTTTAGTTCTTTTGTAGCGATGCGTATGTAAACATCTACCTCTTTCAGATCTTAGTATTTGTTGTTGCTTGTTTATTGTCTGTTACTTGTTTTCTTTACTGCTTAATTATTGTTGTGGCCGTGTTGTTTTTATTTACTTTGTCTCTGCTAATAGTTGTTGTTGTTGTTGTCGATTTGGTTATTTGTAAATAGCACATATAGTTGTTCTTGTAGATTTTGCTTACTTATTTTAGCGATGTAATAAACGCTGTGATGCCCAACCTTATGTTTGTAACAATATATTAAAAAATTTTCTTTTTATAAATAAATAAATAAATAATAAAACAAGTTATAAAATGAAAACAATTGATTTTGCTCTGCTTTCTCTTTCTTTAATTTCAAATACATATGTCTTTTGTCTCGTTAACTTTAATATCTCTAACGGTCTAATTCATTCAAAAGAATATAAAAAATGGAAAAACGAATTCTTACAAAGAATAATTTCACATTAATTTTAAGCCTCACTTAAAGAAATAATTAATTTAATGACATTTATGTAAAAATCAGTTAAAACCCCGGCAATAAAATAATAAAAACTGCCTGAAGTGCTAGTGTACATTTGCAAATTTTCCGACAAATATCCTTCTAATAATAATAAGATGTTATTGCAATAAGATGTTATTGCAAATTCTTAATTATTACAATTAAAAAAATACCCTTAAAATAACCGAAATAAAATGTTATTTTAAAAAGTATCTGCAAAAAATGTATGTATGTATGTAAATGTATACGTATGTGCTATATACATGCAATTTTTGAAAATTCAATGGTGAAATTATATAAGCTGTCCGGCTGTTTGCTTTTTTGCGTTCAAATGCTGTCGATAGTTTTTCTTGCGCAACAGAGACTTATTAAAAAGAATAATCCAAGGATATCGTCAAATTATATCTTATTGCAAAAAACATGTTGCAAAACGCATTAAGAAATAATATATTTATAATTATATCTAAATATTTAATGTTTATAATTGAAAAACCTCCACAAAGCGAAATATTTGAAAGTTAAAATTTTCAACAATATAATAATAATTAATGTGAAATCAACTGAGTACTGAACTACTGAACTAAGTGAACGACCTAGTTCAATTAAATGAGCTGAACTAAAAAGAGCGTTCACCGAAAAGAGCTAAAGAACCCAAGTCTAGAAAGCACTGTCATCCGCATAAAAAGCCATTTCGTGATGCTGGCAACGGTAATATCCAAGTGATTATTTCTTGTTTCCAAACCTGAAGGAAGGGCTTGGCTAAAAAAATTTGACTCCAACGATGACAAATACCTATGATAACCTCGACAAATCGTATTTTTTTGGAAGGGATACAAGAGTTGGAGAAACGTTGGAGAAATGCTAAAGAGCTTTACACTTCACATGCCTAAACATGGATCTAATAGATATTTTGCTGACGGTGCCATATACACAGATCCGTGTAATAGGTATAAAAAAATTAATTAAAAATATGAATTTAATTGGTAATAAGACACCATTATCACTTTAAAGAAATCACATATTTAACATAGTGAACGGGTTAGAGAAGAATATATTGGAAAAATGCTTTTTTTCATCCAAAAACTTATGTATGTCCCATTCAAAAAGTCATGGTTTTATTGACCTGTCCTCATATATATTATATATATTTTTATTATTATTATTATTATTATATTAACCATCTTGTGTTATAATTAATTAAAAAAATAATACGACACAGTTAATTTAATGTTTTAATTAAACGTGAAATAATTTGTTAATCTTTCATTCATAAATGGCTAATAAAAAAGACATGAAATATAATAAAAATATTAATTATTCTATTTTTATTGGCTTGAAAATGGCAAACAAGCAAAATGCTCGTAATTTTTGTTGTTTTTGAAAATATTATTCTTTTCTAAATAATTTTCTCATAGCAATGAGATTTTTATGTAGAAATATAAATTAAATAAAAAATGTATAAAAGATTTTATTGTATTGTATTGTATGAAAATTATACCGACTATTACACTAAATTGGTTTATGTGAAATTTTCATCCGTTTGTAAATCTAAGAAAAGATGCCTACACAGACATAACAACTGGTTTTCGGTGGATTCACAAAATTATTGCTTACTATTTATCTTAATTAAATTTTTATCGAACTAACAAGCTCTAGTCATTTACCACATAGATTGAACAGAATTAAATTTATTGAACTTGCATTAAAATCGCTCATAGAAAAAATTTGAGCCCGATGGAAAAAAACTAAAAACGGATATGAATTCCGCGTATCAAAATCATTATAATTCATATAGTTTTATTAAAAGCCAAAAAATTGTTTGTTTTTTGTAGACCAGTGTTATCATGAATACATTGCTGCTTGAATAAAGCTACCAAATTATAAAGATCTACTTTGAAAATCGCGCAACTTATAAAAGATAAAATTGTGTTCAGCGATGAGGATAATTATTGGGTTAATGGGCTTGTCAATGAATAAAATTGCCGCATATTGAGTGAAACCTATCTGCAACAGACTTTTAACAAAAATACATCATTGCACCTTCTTTAAAAATGTAGCCGGCGCTCGAGTCCGAACCAAAGGAGATCTCTACCGTAACATGATCAATGATTTTTTTGTTCGAAAATAGTCATGACATTATTCCGCGCAAGATGTGGTTTCAAAAGGATGGTGCTTTGTGTCATATGGCGACCGCAACTATCGCTTTGTTGAAACAGAATATGGCAATAGGCTTATTTTGAGAAATGGAACTATCAATTGGTCTTCAAGGTCGTGCATGAAATCCCGAAAAACCGGTTTTTTATACGTAACTCGAGATTTTTGAGGTGTTTTGAAAATTCCAAAAACATCCTTATTCTACTCGATAGCGTCTATCAGAAAAATAGTATAATTTCCCAGGTATTTCTACTTCGTTCTTTTCTGTAACACCGTGTAATTTAATAATTTTATGACAAAAAAAAATTAATTCTAATTTTAATTATTTTATTTAATATTATATTTAATAACTACACTTTTCACTACTAACAAACAATGTTTTATTAACCATTCCAAAGAAATTGTAATAATTTGTCAATAATTAGGTGTTACCAAATTGACACATCTACTTAGAATGGGTTTAAAACAGCCGCTGTAGCCATTTGTCCAAAATTATTTTCAAATGTCGCGGCTGGCCTCACAGTACGTCATTCGATCAGACGAATTTTCGAGAACTTTTTGATTATATGGGGTCGTATATTGGCAATGACATCACGAATGTTGGCCTCCAAATGCAAATGTCTTTAAGAGCGTCCCACAAAAAATAGTCGAACAGTGTAAAATCGCAGCTTCTTGGCGGCCAACTGACATCACCAATTCGGCTAATTAAACGGCCATCAAACGTTTGACACAATAAATCGATTGATGAATAGCGGGCACAAAAAATCGGTTATCATGGTGCGATAGGTGTCTCCATTGACCGTAATGGCAGCGCTGTCCTCATTTTCAAAAAATTATAGGCCAATCATGCCTTCGCTCTACAATTTTTCTTATTAACGAAAAGATGATTTTTGCAATTACTTTGTGTTTTATTTTTATTTTTTTCCAATTTCCGATCAATTGTCTTTGTATTGGAAATAAATTTCCAATAAATTCCAACGTTCAGTGGAGATAATATACTGAATTTTCCGACAGAATAGGATGTCATAGGTATTGCCAGATTCGAAATAACTGCTATTATTGATTATTTATATTGATCTTTCGAATAAAAAAAATTTTTGGATTAAAACCAATTTTTTTTTTGTATTAAAACTTTTGTTTTGTTTTATTTTTTACAATTTAAAGAAAAACATTTTTCATTTCTATCGAGCTTAAAAAACACCCTATACATGAAAACATCATGTAGAGCACATTCGACAAACAGTGAAATTCTAGCTTAATACTTATTAACGCTGTTAATCGGCTGTAACATTATAGTTTTGCTGAAATTTGTTACATTAGTTGTATCATAATTAATTAGTCCATTACTTTAACCTGATGTAGGGTATTTTAAAAATATGTACTATATACGTACATATATTGCTTACTTAATGTAAATTTAAATATACGAGTATTGACTGTATTGGCAATTTTTTCTTTGTAATTTTGTTTGTTTTTATTAAGCAAAAAGTAATAAATATGTGAATAGAAATAAATATTTTTGTTTGTTTTTGTTATTGTTCTTGTTGGTGTAGGAAGGAAGATGATATCATAAGCCAATATTAAGATTATTGTGGAATAAAACAAATTAAAAGAACACATATGTACATACGTTAAAAAATAAAAGAAATACCATAAATACTAGCATAAAATCTAATTGAAACACGTATTTAATGTTTGTATTTTTTGGAGAATATTTCATCTGAGATGTACAAGCATGGGCCCTAGTAACTTTATACGATCAATTGTGAGAAAGAAAACGAATGTTTTTTCTTGAAATTTGAAAAATTTGTTCAGTAGCTTTGAATATGCAATATATCATGAAGTTTCTATTCTCCATTTTCGTTTGTAGAGTTCAAATCTTAATCTTATTTTCATTTAAGAAATCCAACATCAAATTCTTAAGTTGTTTATTTGTTCTGCACACATTCCGTTACTGTACCTCTTAACGACTGTGAGACGTCATAACTTTTAAAATAGACCCACACATTACAACGCCAACAACCAAAAAAGATCTTTAACTCTCAAACTATTGTAATTTTTTGGAATTGAAGTTTTTTATGAAAAATGTTTGGGTTTTTTCATGAATATTATCGTGTGTAAAAGACGTTACATAGCGTTTAGCAATAAAAAATTGATCAAGAGTGCAACAAATGACTCTATATTTAAATAAAAACATTTCGGGAAAACGAGTCTCGAAAGATTGGTGTATTTCTATCGTCATAAAGGTAAATCAGATGGAAAATTAGCTGATTTATTCTTAGTACTCAGTAGGTACAACATGATATCCCGCACATTTATTATGTACCGATGTCTTATGTTGACCAATAAAATATCATATTAATACAGTTGCAAGTCTAAAATCTTGGTTAACAATTTATTAAGTCCTTGTAAAAGAAATCTTTATTTGTAAAATTTATTTTGTTTCAGAGAAATTTCTCGTTTCGAAGAAGAACGCAATAAATTTTGGTGCCTCTTCAAAACGAAGTCACCAAAACTGAAGTCAACCTGGGTGACTTGGGAGAAAGTAATCTTAATTATGATCAAAGAAAATATATTCAGCAATTAAGGGATATAATGACAGAAGTTCACAGATATCGTGCGTAATTTTTGATCTGTATAGCATTATATTCTAAGCCGACAAATTGATTTTGTTTTTTTTTATTATTTATTTGTTCTTTAACTCTTTATCAATCGAATATAAATGTTATCACGAGGACGGTGAGTTGTTTAATGTTTCATTGCAAATTGGTTAGGGCTCTTACGCTATTAATCCAGCTTTAATAGAACAGTAAGGATTTTCTGGGCATGTACGAAAAGGACGGACCTTCAGAACTTATAGCTGTATTAAAAAGGTAATGTGCTTATAGAATCAAAGCTGAGGGCCTTGTTGTACCTTATAATAACTAATGACGTAGCATTCATTGTCTAACAATGAAAAACAATATACAGTAATTTTCCACAGCTTTCAGATAGAAAACTAGGAGATATAGCCTTTTTTATTAGAAGCAGAGATTGGTTTTTAATTCTGACTCCGTTCGTTGTTTTCTTACCTCCTATGTTTTGTTTTACCTTTCTTTCTTTTACACAATTGTTGACTAATTTTTTTCTTTTAATTCAAACAGCGATCGACTTCTTTGTCAACCCTGGTATATACAATAATTTTGATGACATTCCTCAACATTTTCCGAACATCGTACGAAATAATGATTTTTTTTAGGCCCCTTTAATAAATACTTGGCTCCCTCTGATACGTTTATACAATTATTTTTATTAAAATAATTCTATGGGTGAATTAACAGAAGACCTTGTATTTGAATGAAAAATAGAATGAAATTGAATGCCAGACATACGTTCGTTCTTACTCTTGCAAATACTAACATACAGCCATACGTTAAAGAAAACGTCATTAAAAGACGTCTAAATGTCTCAAGTAAGTACTTGTGTACTCTCATACCCTTTGGGTGTAGAAAAACTATTAACGAAAATTTTATGATTTTCCATAAACAAACCATTGACATTACGGTTAAGTGGGTAGTGATGTTATTAATGGGGAACACAAGTGGCAAAACTCATAGTATAAGTTCAAGTTTATGGGAAAATATTTGTATTACATATAGATGGACTTGTACTTGACATTGATTTGATAAAAATAAATAAATAAAAATTATAAATATTTAAAAGTTCATTAATAAATATTATTATCTTTTTACTTAATTATACTTACATACAAGCTGAATATTGATTAATATTTTTAATGTTATTTTTTTGCTTTTCAGACATAGTTTTATGCCTTATGATATCGGTGGCTGCGACCTCCATTGTATGGAGTTTATCGATACACGTTTTATCGGGTGATTTTTATAATGGTTTTATCGGTGCCAAATTAGTATTTCGTGAACGTGATTTAGAACAAATGGAAACGGTCGAAAAAGAGATTTGGTCACATGATTTGAATAAAATTTTAAATAAAACATATACCATCGAGGCCTTAGATCAGATTAAACCCGATGCCTTAATAATGCCTAAATTAAAGGATAATGAATGTGAGTAAAATTTGTCCTATATTTCAATTTATACTTTTTTACATCACGATTTTAATAGTAATCTTTATACAAACAACAAAATATTCGTGTTAAAAATTGTGAGCTTCGTGTTTATAGAGAGAGAAGAGGAACCCCAAATGAGTATTAAACTCCCAACAGTCTGCCGCGCTCTCTGTATGCAGTTATCAACATCATCCACCATTCTTGGCAATTATAATCCCGAGATAACGGAAAGTTTTGGTTTTAGAAGTTTTGATCCTAAGTCCAGCCACATCTGCTGTTGTTGTTATGTTCCGAGATCCGACAAGGTGTGAGCCAAAAGACAAACATCATCTGCGTAGTCAACATCAATTAGACGATCTTGCATTCCCCTTCACCGTTCTATTTAACTTTCCACCATAGTTCTACAAATGGCATACCAATTGGGGCACCTAATAAGTGGAAATTTTTACAACATAGTGCACTATAGATCACGCTGTGATTCAGTCTGTCAAAGGCATTTTCAAAATCGATAAAGCACATATAGAATGGAGATGGCCATATGGTCAATGGTGAACTTGTTTGGTCTGAATCCCGTCTGTTCCTGTCTCAGTGCCAGTGACACTTTAACGAATATTCGCCTGACAATTATTTGTGAAATGACCTTTTTGACCACGCGTAGCAAGATAATAGTCCGCCAATTACTTGGGTCCATAAGATCACCCTTTGGGATATTTATTACTATGTCTTCGAACACTTCAGCAGGTATACTTTCATCCCCCAAAAAGTGCGGATGATTGGGTAGACTATCCTGGCGCTTGTAGTCCGCCCTAAGTAGTTCAGCAGAGATTCCGTCCACACCTGGTGACCGATTTGTATTAAGACCGTTAATGGTCTTAACGACTTTTGGACAGACAGAAGATATATACGAGTCGTTTAAATGTACCTCACATTCACATTATTTATTAAACTGCTATAGTTTATCAGCAATTTCACTATCAAGAAAGTTTTAGATACAATAACGTAAATGGTGGACGCTTTAGAGGAAATCATTAATTTGACTCTGGTGTGGAAGAAAGCTTAAACGTAGTGTTTCTTTGCTAGTTTATTAAATGTACTGTCATATATGTAAATCGGGAAGAGTTGTTTATCGCTTAATTATTTCGTTCAATTTCGACACTGCAACTTCTGATTTTAATCGGACCGCTAGCGAATTAATCAAAAACATCATTTTAAGATGATTGTCCTGGTATGTGCTAAGGTTGTTTTAAGAAAGTGTCTGCCTATAATTTATATCTGAAAGAAATTTTTTTTAGTAAATTTGACTTCCACAAGGCATCATTGCATCAGTTTCTTTGTAATCATTTTTTTTGTCTTCCAGCTAAGCAAGTGTCTGGAAGAGTTATCTAGAAGTGGGCTGAAGCCTCTAAATTATTTTAAGCACGAAGTAGCGATAAACATTTTTTCCTGGGCTGCTTGTGTTGTATGCAAGCACTTTTACCACTAAACCATGCCACCACAGATTGAGAATAATCACGAGTATTTAATCTCTCATTTTGATAAGAACTAATTCTGTGGCTGCATGGAATAGCAGCTTAAGTCGACATAAACGCAAATTGAGTTATTGCATTAGGAGATTTATAGAAGTCAAGGCGCATAATTTTATTTAATTCATTTTTTTAATCCTTCTTTTTACCAGTTTTATGCTTTTTACTTTGAAGTTTTTTTAAACAAATGAATTTATCAGAACATCTTATGTGCATATAGTATTTTTTATATATTCCCATTTTTCATTCATTTTATAACTATATAAGTTAAATTGATTTAAACTTAATAATTTTACTGTATTATTCTTTTTTAAGTTTCAATAAAATATTTTATGTTTACTTAAAACTATGAAATATATAGGTATTATTTCAATAAAAGAGCTTCAGCATACTTAAGTTTCAGTAAAACGGAAAACTCTGTATTAAAAAATCGCTTAAGTTATAAAAGATGTTGTATGCTCTCTGTTTACCAACATTTTTTTAAAACTTACATTTTTTGCTTAATAATGTTGTTACCAATATGTTAAGTTACGGTTTTGTTGTAAAAAAAACAATTAAGATAAAAATACAAAAATCTTAAACTTAAATTTTCGACTTAAGCTAATTATCCGTATCGACACAGAATTAATGATATAGCTCTTCGGAAAAACATATACATTTACAGACTAGTCTATGCAGCCTCATTTAAGTTCTACCCTTTATTATGTATAAAAACATTTTTAAAATTTTTAATTTCTTATTTTACAATCTTTTTTTTACATTTTAAAAATCTTTTCTTTCTTTTAACACAGTTTCAACAAAAAAACCGAAAGTTCACAAAATTTCTCATGTATTTCAAATGACAAATTCAAAAGTACCTGATACACCCATTATTTCCAAAGACAACGATAACGGTAACAATAGTAATGATGATGATAACGATGACGAAGAAGATTTGTCAACAGCAAAAGTGCCAAAACCATTTAATATAGAAAAGGATCGTAGATTCTTATCACTCAGTAAGTTAATTAAAATCTTATCTAATCATGTATTTACATTATTATTATTTTCTTAAATATAGTGACAATTGATATACATCAAACGCGTTGGCATCATAATGTTGCTGTAAAATTTATATATAGTTTTCCATTTTTCTCGGAAATAATTGCCATCATATGGACTGCCATGTGTTTTATATTTCAATCGGGTGTCAAAAAAACTTGGTGAGTAAAAGCTTATATTTCATCTTTCATTTTCATTTTTTCTTTCATTTGGTCTGAGTTTCTTAAATTACAACACTGTCATAAATACATTTGCAACGTCTAATTACATGTATAATCATAAAAAATTTATTAAAAAAATTGGTGTGATAAATGATAAAATTATTAGTATTAAAAAGGTTTCCACATCTGCGCAGTTGCTAGTTATTGCTCATTTGCTAAAATGAATTTGCCTTGTAAATACACTATACTCTAATTTAGATTAAGGTTTCATTACAAAAAATTTAAGCTTTTAATTAATGGAAAAAATTATTCGAAAACTTAAAATTTTTTTTCTTAAAGGGGACTTCCAAAACCTTGGCGAATTGTAATACCCTCGATAATGTTGTTCACCATAATGACTGTTGCCACTTTAAGTTATTTAATATTGGCTAATGGTTTTCTAAAAGCATTTTGCACTGATTTACGGGTCAACCTTAGTAAACCAGATGCAATCAGGTAACCAATTTTCATTATTTTTTAATAATTATATAATTTAAAAAAATATATATATTTCAAAATCTTTCTTCTTTCAGTTGTGGTGATGCTATGGCTGTTCTGAGACCTGTTATACGTAGCCAAACCTTATCACACAATACGTACTTATTACTATTTCGTATATCATATACGTTAGCCATGATCCTATGGATTTTAGCTTTACTCATAATGGTTACGAGATTCCTATTGGCAGTAGATTTTCAATTAGTAGATGTTGAAACAAATCATGACCGTGAGATAAGAGAGGACAACTTAAAAGAACAAGAATTTGTGGAAGTTTTACTAAATTCACCTAAAATTTCAAAACTACAATCGCTCAGTGTTAAAAATGAACGTCCTAAATCGGAAGAAGATTTTCAAAGTGCTAAGTCGCATTTAAGTGAAGTGTCAACACCGCTATTGGAGCCGCTAACGACAGCAAACGGAGAACAAAGGACATAAGAGAAAATATTAAAAGAAACGTTTTAGGCCATTTTTATATTTTAGTTTAATAATCATGTTCTTTAGAAAGTAAACATATTTCTATGAAATCTCAGGTAAACAGAATCTATTTGTAAAACAACAAAGTAATTCAATTTTTTTTTTACAATAATTGTAAGTTTTAAATGTCCCACGCACTTTTTTTATATACATACATACCATACACATGTATTTAAAATGAAATTAAGATTAAGTGCTTGTATACCCCAAAAGTGCCTACTTAAGCTAAAACATTATAAAAAGGGGAATTATTTGGCAAAAAATGTATTAAAACGTCTTTAAAAGTAATATTTAATTTAATACAGTGGCTCAGAGATTATGACGTTCAACTTTAGAACAAAACATTCATTGCTTACAGCAAGAAAACTAAAGATAATAACGAAAATATTGAAATACACAATTTTTATTTTTTTATTAAACAAAAACTTCGTTTTTAAGTAACTATTATTGAATTAATTAATTAAAATTAATTACATTTCAAAATAAATTTAAAATATCTAAAAATTCAAGTCGAAATTTATTTCGTACACTGCCCTTAGCCTTAGAAAGTCATTTGGAATATGATTAATTATTAGGTATGGCCTCTCTTTCTTTTTTTAACATGTTTAAAAGAGGCTTTTAAGTTTTTGAGCAGTTTCGCTAATGATCTTACTGCACCTCACGAGCAGAGCAGTTTAGGCCTGGGGACGAATTACCGCATTCGATTTCGGGTCGTTTTAATCGATTAAATTTATTTTGGGAAATTTCGTTAACGTTGCTCGATAGTAAAATAGGTATCGTAACAAAAAAAAAAAAAAAAAAAAATATGTTTTATTAATAGCGAATTCAACAAAAATTTATGGAATAATGAATATTTTATTAATTTTTAATTTAAAATACAATTAATTTATATTAAGTTTTTAGGATAAGTTTAAAAAATATAAACGTGAACCAAAAAAAAAAAAAAATTCTTCTGATTTCGATGAATACAAATAAATTAGAATAAATGATTTTTAAATCATACTTTTTTAATGCAGCGTTTTAATTAATTTATAAAAACATAAGCTTTTATTAACGTTGATAGTGTTCTCTTTGCTTTTGTTTTATACATAATTTACCTCAACATATGTTGTGAATTTTTAAAGTTTGATGAATTCATTCACAATAAGCATGAAATTTCGAATGCGGTAATCAGGAAACGATTGCTTATACCTAAAGCATTTTCACTTTGCAACAATTGCTTTTCAATGTGTTTAAGAACGCATTTTTACTCACTGCCAACTCCAGAGACAGCAATACAAGCCCAAATCATTACGCGTCCACCCCCTGCTTGACTGTTGGCTTTGATTGTTTATTCTAAAGATATTCTAAAGATATTGTTTTCTACTCAAACTTCCAAATCTTTCATATTTAGATAATTTAATAAAACTAAACTTATGCTTAATGTTATTACTATTATATACCGTTATTATTAAAGAACCATCCTTTTTTACTTTTACTTTCGATAAGATTAAAAATTTGTTTTTGCAACTATACGAAACAAGCTGAGAGTCACTGTAGTTTTTTATTTACGATAACAAATAAAAATAAAAATAATTAGTTTGAACAAGTCTTTGTTTTTCTTTTATAAGATTATTACCTTTGATGGTATATTTTTATTTATTAATTAATTTTTAATTTTATTTTGTATTTTATTTATTGTTTTATATAAAAGTAATTATTTAAGGTGAATCTAGTAAAGGTGAGCGATCATGTTCTATTGTCATTATTTTCAAATGATTTATATTAATCAATTAAGTAATATTAGGTTTTAACACGGTGGGATTAAAGGCAACACGCAAACGTTTACTCAAATTATGTAAATAACAAACAACAGCAAAAATGTCATAATATAATATCCTACAAAATTGATAATACTATAACGCAATTATAAAATTGTTCAGAAATAATTATAATTCCAAATTATTTCACACCGAATGAGTATGCTAAATTTTTAAACCGTATTAAATACCTTTTTTTAATTTCTAAAATTACATTTTGTATGTATTAAATAAAAATAAAATAAAATATTTAAAAAAACAAGATTTATTATTGAAATTTGTTTCTTAATTTTAGTGCTTAATTTTAATGTGCTCACATTTCAGTTTCAATAATTATAGTCCTTTTCCTTTTAAAATAAAGGACTTTTTCGCAAACCGTCAATTAAACCAATTTCATGGTTATTGTTTTAGTTTCCAAATAGTTATCCAAACCATCTTTGCCCAATTCACGTCCCATGCCAGACTGTTTATAACCGCCGAAAGGTGTTTGGGGTAAAACAGCATCGTAGCAATTAATCCAAACTGAGCCAGCATCAACGTTATTGGCAAAATGCATGGCCTTATTGATATCGTTGGTAATGACTCCAGCCGCTAGACCATATTTAACATTGTTAGCCCGATCGATCATCTCGTCAAGAGAGCTGAATTTGAAAATTGATTGAACGGGGCCGAAGATCTAAAGTTTAAAAGAGTCATTAAGCCAAATTTTTTTTTAACAATATCTTTTAATTGTAATACATATTTTTATTTTTAATGATAAGATAATTCATCTTTTAGAGACGATTTTATATTGTATCACATGTTTATTGGCTTTACTTCTACTATTTGTCAAAAATTATTTTAAGTATGCAGAAACTCTGGTTTCTAGCAAAACACTTTGAATTGATTTTAAATTGATTTAAGAGCGATTTGAGTTCAAACAAACCTCGAAATTCAAGGAAGTTCTGCTTTTAACGCACAATAGTTGTTCAAAAGAGCGTAAACTTTAAAAGACCTTTTATCGATATACTCTGGATGGTGATTTAAACCCGTAAGTGCTAACTGTCCTTTTTTAATGTGGCTTATAGAATTTCAAATATTTTCGTTCTACATCCACGAGTTAACACTCATTGTATCCCCACTGCTTATACCTAATTCAAGTTATTGTCCTTTTGCCAAATATAACCTAATACATACAGCATGACATACAAGGCAGTTTAAGAAGTGCACTGCTAGCTCTGATAATAATAGAGATGGTTAAAGTATTCATTACCAATTTAAGGTATTTATATAAATCGAATTTATCACTAATGGTCGCAGGTACAATACAATAAGAGTTCTTTTAAGCTTTTTACTTTTGCAAGTATTCAGGTAATCGTTTTCAATGATTTTGATCGAAATTGAAACGACAATATTTTTAAAGTCTAAAAAATCGTGCAACTCCTTATGTTTAAGGGTTTTGTTTTGTCAATGCAGTTATGTTAATGGTAATTAAGATAACAGTAAAAAAGAATTCAAAAATTTTGTCAGATTTGCAAATTATAGCAATTTGAAATTTCAGTCGATTTCAATTGCGAAAAAAATCGTTCTCATCACATACCTGAATAAATCAGTTTAGTACCAACAGTTTTAACTTATTCTCTTGACAACTTCTAATGAAGAGGATTACATTTGTTTTCTTACGAATTAAAGCTTTGCACTTTGGTTTGGTTAGATTAGCTTATGTGGGTCGCTCACGAGAGTTCATACGGAGGCTCTATGACAGATTGTGCTAACTTTCATTGGACAGACCCATGAAAGACGCCGAAAAGTAAGACATGGGAGAGTTCCAAAGAACATAACATAATTGGCCTTTACAACCCGTCTACCGGATTTCGGCCTGCTGCAGCACCTCCTTCCAGGAACTTCTGCTTAGCGTGTGCCTTCGCGAATTGATCACACCCATTGCGGATAGAGTTCCAAAGATCCTCACCTAAAAACCTGAAATTTCAATCCATCAATTGAGCCAAACGGTAAACCTGGAGTTAATCAACTTCGACAGTGACATATCCCTAAGACAGTCCAAATCATGGAAGTGACATGCACGTAGATGCCTTAGTCTAAGCTCCCATGGGGCGGGGCAGTCACAGAGTAGGTGCTGCATCTAAAATAACTTATTTAAAACAGTGATATTAAATCTGCAATTAAGCTCTAAGTTTAAATTATGTTAATTTGTGACTTCCTTATAGCCACCACTTTTTCGATTCATAATTCTGCTGCTCGGACCCAAATGAGTATAACTCTTTACTTTTTTACGTCATGACATCAACGATCTATTATATATAATTATTGTGCCTATTTAAAACTGTTTTATTTTTAACTTAAGTAGCAAGCAAATAACGATTTCATTGTCCTATTGCACATGAAAAAAGAAGTACCTTTATCTCCTTCTATCTCTGTTTAGCCTTGTATCACTATTCGAAGTAATAAAAAAAATATATAAAAAATACAAAAGGTTATTTTTCTTACCTCTTCTTGAGCAATTTTCATATCATCTGTGACGTCTGAGAAAACAGTGGGTTCTACAAAGAAACCAACATCACCAATACGATTGCCACCACACTGCAATTTTGCGCCCTGTTGTTTACCACTTTCAATAAAGCCAAGAACCTTGGTCAACATCTCCTCATCGATTTGAGGTCCTTGCAAAACAGACTCGTCAAAAGGACTGCCAACTTTGCGTGCCTTGGCTTTAGCAACAGCCTTGGCAACAAATTGATCGTAGATTTTTTCATGAACATAAGTGCGGCTGCCAGCGCAACAACTTTGGCCATGATTTGAGAACAAAGCTTCGTGGCAAACATCAACAGCCAAGTCAACTGAAATTTGTTTAATTGACATTCAAAAAAAATATTGAAAATATTTGCTTTTTTTGCAACATACTATTAGCATCATCAAATACAACAATGGGACTCTTGCCGCCCAATTCTAAAGAAACCCGCTTTAGATTGGATTTGGCAGCAGCTTCCATAACAATACGACCCACTTCCACTGAACCGGTAAATGCAACTTTGCGAATTTCAGGATGCTCCGAAATGGCAGCACCTGCTGTAGGGCCAAAACCGGTAATGATATTAATAACACCAGCTGGGAAACCAGCTTCCTTAGACAAAGCAGCCATATGTAAAGCAGTTAAGGGCGTTTGTTCAGCTGGTTTCATGACAATAGTACAACCAGCAGCTAAAGCAGGACCCCATTTCCAGGACAACATAAGTAAAGGATAATTCCAGGGTATAATTTGGCCTACAACGCCAATTGGTTCTTTCTTAGTCATCGAAATGAAACCACCAGCTGGTATGGTATCGCCGAAGAATTTATCCGTCCAACCAGCATAATATTTCAAAGTCATTATGGTAATTTTTACATCGAACAAGGCCTCCGCATAGGGTTTACCATTATCCAAAGTTTCAAGACTGGCCAATATATGTTGATCGCGTTCAATAAGTTCACAAAGTCTATAAAAGGAATGCAAATATAAATTTCATAATAATTTTTGTGATACAAACGTACAACATACTTATTCATCAATTCTGTACGTTGCAAAGGACTCATTTTACGCCATGCCGAATTTCTATGGAAAGCCTTTTTGGCAGCTTTAACAGCAAAATCAACATCAGCCTTAAAATATTTCAATGATAATTTATTTTGTTCTTAATTAATTTTCATTATAAGTATGTATTACCTTATCACCTTCAGCCACTTCAGCAATAACTTTGCCGGTTGCTGGGTTATATGTTGGAAAGGTTTTGCCCGATTTGGCATCAACAAATTCATTATTGATAAAGAGCTATAAAATAAAATAAATTATTAATAATTAAAAAAAGAAAAATTTAAAACAATTCCAATAATAAATTATCATAATATAATTAAGTTTGCATTTTTTAATTTAAATATTATATGGTGTTTGTTAACATTTATGTTTCGAATGATAACGGGTCTAAAAGGAGGCTAACTTTGAAATTGTTTGATCTAAATTAGATTTTATAATAGAAGAGCGAATTTCAAAGAAACCATCCACAATACTCAAATTCAATATAAAACTGACTTTAGCAATTACTCCAGTAAAGTAATTTTTAATTCAATTTCATAAATAAAATCCATATGGTCTGGCTAGGACAATTGTGACTGCATTTTTTTTTTTTTTTTTTTTTGCCAAAACCCTTTCACACATAAAAAGTTTATTTTATCTTATTCTTCTTTCACAGCGAAGATTAAACTCCATCGGTCACAAACCACCAAATTAAAGAAAAACAAAACTTTTTCCACCTAAACACCATGTTTATTTTAAGAACGGAAAGAAAATATAGGAAAAAGATCCAAAGAGACGGGAAAGAGAGAGAGAGAGAGAGAGAGGGAACATAAATCCAGACAGTGTAAGGCAGCAATCACAAGTACACTCCTAAACAAGCGAATTCCCATTACGAATCATAACAGGCTACCAAGCTCTTTGCCAGTAACTTATCCAATTCGCTCAGTGTAACGCACCTAAACCACTTCAACTTTCTGTGCAGAAGCCTTGGAGAATGGCGGAGTAAGTGCTCTACTGCGTATATCTCCTTTATATTCTCGCACAACCTACAAAATCCGGGGCGCCGTTGTCCCATTTACTCATAGTTTCCTTATAAAGGAATGTCCAGTAATTGCACCCACCATGAGTACTAGACTTTCCTGATCATACCCGGGAATACCACAGTGCCCAGATAGATAGTTACATCAGAGAATACCAAGAACTTCATCTTGGAAAACGCTGCTAATCTGAACACCAAAAAGAGTTTAAAAAAATCCAACAATAATTGTAAAAGTTAAAGAGGAACTAAAAATATAAATAAAAATCCAAAAAACCAGTGTCAATGAAAGATGGTAAGCTGAGTATCAATCGAAGGAGGCGTATTAATTGAATCAATCTGATTATTGATATGTTACGAACGTTAATCCGCTGATCCGTAAAAAATTCTTAAATTTATGAATAAGTAATTTACGTTTATTATGACACATTCGATGATAATACGGGTTAAAAATGTTGAATATGATGGCTAACGTATGTTTATTTTTGCTAAAAAAAAAGAGGGTGATGATGAGTAAAAGTATCTTCAGAAGCATCTTGAGAAGTTTTTTTTTTTAGGAAAACAAGAAGTTTCTACAATCTAGAGATAGTTGTTTAATACTCTTTTAGCATCATAATCCACCCAATGCGCGAGGTTAGGTTATCTACATTATTTTCCAAATTTATTTGTTTATCCATAAAATGAAATGATTCAGAAACTAATTCTACTAAATACAAGTCACTATATCAGGTTCAATTACCTTAAAAACATCATTAAACAGTTTATCTTTATAAATACAATGTAAATTATCATATCTTAAGCTTTAAAATTAATCAATTATAGCGTAATTGTCATCATATCGCTCTACAATAATTGTATATGACTTTAAATTTATAATGAAAGAAATATAAGCCTAATTGTTTACTTTAAGGTTGCATGACTATATTTATTTTATATTTTTTATAATATGAGTACGAGCTCGAGCTCAAATGGCATTAAATTTATTAATTTTTTATATCAATTGCATGTTTGTATAGCGTTTAAATATAAAAACGTAAACATTTGAATAAACATTTATATTAAAATTATAAACTTATTATTTAATAGCAAATTTAATATTATTAAATTAACAGTATTAGTCAACATTTTGCTTACCATTAATTTTGTGTTATATTGAGATAATTTAAAAAGTGGTAAATTAGTACTACAAAGAGCAAAAAAATTGTTAAATGATTTTTATATATTTTAAACGTTTTATTTTAATATTATTTACATGTTAGTTTTATGTTTAATTAAAATTCTATGCAAACACACATACATACATATGTATGCGCGAAAATGTGGGACAACTAATTTCAAATTAATAAGAAAATATTTTAATAAATTTCTATTTGAAAATTAAAAGAAGATTTGTTATCGAGTTCATCACATTGTTATTTATCATGAATAAAAAATCTATGATATATTGTATCAAATTTCGGTTCAAAAATTTTTTATTACACAATAAAAATAGCACCATGTTACAACAGCGAATTTATAAAATTATTATTATTTATTATTGGGTATATGTATTAAACTTTACTTCTTTTTGGTAGAAGTCTATAAAACTAACCAAGGCAACTTTGTATTAAAACGCTAAAAAATCAGGCAAAAATTAAAAAACACTTGGTTTTACCTGAAATCAAGAATTTGGGTGCTAAATGAATTAAAGTTAAGAAAAGCTACCTTGGAATCAAAAAACACAGACGCTTATGTATCGAATTGTGACTGAATAGAACAAAAATGTTCACATATGAAAATTTTTAAATCGTAAGTAGAGCCCAGTGCCTAACAAGTAAATTTACACTAAAGAAGAAGAAATTTTCTATTACAAGCTGTTAAAACAGAATGAAGCGATTATGGGAATTCTATACCGAATTAATCCATTTTAACAAGGTTTTGACATTTCTTTCAAGGCAGTATATGCATCTCGATTAGAGACCGTAATTTCCCTTAATGACAATATTGTCTAGCAATATGCAACAAACTATACAGAAAGGGGGAAATTTTTATCCTTAATGTCTACTATTAGTCCTCTTTGGAAATTTCCTAATTGGACTTTTCTAAACAAAATTTCGAATATTGATTTGATTTGTTCGGCGTTAATTGTCAGCAATTCTTTAAATAAAATAATTTATTATCTTTTCATATTCATATTTAATAACAAACGTTAGACGTTAGTGCATGTAACCAAAATAATAAAGGCGAAAGTTTGCACAGACCTGTTTTATACTAGAGCAGCCATAACTATTTACAACTGGTATCATTAACAGAATACTATTTTAGTTACATGCAAAGAAAATCAAATTACAATCAAGATTTTATAAACAAGCCTACAACTTCTCTAGACATACAGTTGTGATCAAAATTGTGGCCTAGTTGACACTGCAGAGTTTTTGGCGTTAATATTCTATTTACAAACGAGATTGAACAATTGAAAAGACATATGTATGTACATTTCAAATTATTTTCTCAAGTTTAAAGTAGGCATAGTGTAAAGGCCTTTAAGAATACTTGGCGTATGTAAGGATACTTATAGAATATTTATACATAAATTTAATAGTAAATTGTTGATGTTAGGTAGCTGTAATGATTTTGTTTTATATTCTAGTAGTTGGATAAACTATATTTTTAACTTTTTTCATAGCGTAAAATATTGTCTTAACTTTATGAACAAAACTTTAATTATTTACTCGTTGTAATCAGTGCAAGAATGCTTAAAACCTAGGATACCACTTAACGACCGTTATTTACTGTAAATTACAGATGTATTGTTATTAATTTTTCTCTTTAACGACAAACTTAAATTGTTTTACAGAATTCTTTTTAACAAAAACCAAAACAGCTTTAATAACTCGTATAAATTCAATTTTTAATCATTAATTTCAGTTCGTTCAAAACGTTTTTTCATCAGAAAGGTATTCAAAAAGCAGCAATGCTTACGTAAGTTTAACAAACTTAAACATAAGCTGAGAAATTTAGATAACAAATAAGAGATTCGATTATATTACAATTTCATTGTTTAAAAAAAGGGGCTGGATTCTTATCGTCGCTTTCGATAAAAAATTGATTTGACTGAGTTTTTTTAGTTTAAGATTATGACATTTGATATTGATCAGGCAAGTGCCGATTAAATAGACCCCTGTTTTAACTTATCATTGTGGCTTTTAAAATTATTCAGGTATGTGATGTGATTTTGATCGAAATTGAAATCGACTGAAATTTCAAACTGCTATAATTTGCAAAACTGACAAAATTTTGAATTCTTTTTTACTCATTATGTTAATTACTATTAACATAACTGCCTTGATTAACAAAACTCTTAATAAATAAGGAGTTGCAAGATTTATAAGACTTTAAAAATATTCTCGATATCAATTTGGATCAAAATCGTTTTCTATCACATATTCAAAATACTTTAGTACATAACAGTTTTTGTTGCCCTGTCTTTTTTGTTTTTGTTTTTTTTTTTTTAAATTTAAGAAAAAGGAAGGATGCCGTGTTTATCTATACAAATTTTGCTATTTCCTAATTTAAGCCTACGCTTAATGACAAAGAACAAAAGAAATGCAACATTTTTTTCAGAAAAGAAAACGCCACAAATTATTCAAAAAGTTAAAAAACCTTATAAGCTTAAAAACTCTCGGTTAAAAAAGATATATCTTAGGTACAGTCTTTAAGGGTTATATATAGACGTTAAACACAATTTCTGTAAACGTACTTATTTTTAAAAAAATATTTATAACTTAACTCATAACTCAATTTGGATGGCAATCAAATTTCAGTAGCGTTGTCAGTTGCCGAAAATTCTTTTACGTATGGTGACTGAAATAAATAGATTTTTAGTAACAAGTTCCTAGTTGCCATTCATAATTGACCCATTATTCTCAACTTATTTCACCACTATTGTGAAATAATAGTTTGTAAGTTTCGCAATATTGCGAAAAGCTTTTCCAAGTTATCAATGAAACTGTTTAATTTTTGGCTAAAACCTTAATTCGATATCAACAAAATTTGGCAAAGTGGTATTTAACCAAATTTCAACATACATATGTATGTACGTGACTCGACTGTTTTAATAAAATTATTTTTTTTCTCGCTTTTTAGTTAAATATTTTTGAGAACACTACTCAAGCCCAAGGAATAGAAATGGGTACGAGAACCAGCTTTAGAACTTTGTCACATGGTATGCATTAAAAAAAAAAACTAATTCTTATTAGAAGTAATAAAAGAATTTAGAATCATGTAATAGATATTAATGAACAACAAACAATATAACATACGCAACAATTACACGGTGCGACAAAAAATAAAAATAACTGGGAAGTGCATGAAGCAGCGATGCCACTTTGGTCCAATCGGACCAAATTTGACAGTTTTTCGTTTTTTAAAAACAGTTTGGTAGTTTGGTTGGTTTATTGCAATTTTTTTAAATTTTTGTTAGTTTTTCCTCTTGCAGAAATTTTTTTGGTCATGATAAATTTTTCCTCTTAAAAACACAGCACATGATTAATAAAATATGTAACTTTGAATTGAATAAACAACAACTTTCAATAATGTTACCTCTGTTACTGAACGATCTGTGCAACTACTTAATACAGTTTTTAAGACGATATAGCAAAGAATAGAAATTATGTTATACCAGTGACTATAGAAAGTCGCACCAGATTACTGCGAATGAAGAGTAAAAAGCAGTAGCAGTCTTTCTTACTTTGTATTCTAAATTTATTCAGCAACTTATTTTGTTTGCATTCATTACATAAAATATTAAATTCGAAAGAAAAACACAATATTTTCTGATCATTTTGCATTTTTTGAATGATCTGATAGTGTTTTTTCAGCTATACAGTTTATAGAATAATGGCAGGTGAAAATCTTTAGGCCGACTTGCGCAGGGTAGGAATTGATTTTAGTCCTACGGTTTCTTTCGAAAAGTTACTTAGAATTTTCTGTAGATTTTATTTTTGCTATACGACTTATCAGTTTTTTTCATCCTTGCAATTTGACACACTCTGATATACATTCATATTTCTGTTATTTTAAATGAAATTTTGCTTTTATGTTTGTTGCACTTTATGTATGTTTTTATGTTCATTATTAAAAACTGGAATACGTTATTATTATAACTACATTGTATAACTAAACAAAAAATTTTATTTTATTTATAAATTAATTTTTAAATTTTTGGTAGGCTGTTTTGGAAAATGTTTTGGTTTTTGTAGAATTTTGTAAAATTTTTGGTAGGAAGTAAATTTCTTGTGTGGCAACGCTGGCATGAAGGTACGGAACCCTGTTCTTGTGCACGTAGATCAAGTTCATTCTTGTTGTACTCGACAGCGCCATCAGAAAAGCAGTATCACTTCCCAGGTATTTAAATTTCGTTATTTTTTATCGCACCGTGTTATATACATATACTCCCATATTTATAAAAAAATAAAAATGTATTTGAAATTTATTTTTATGTAAAATTTGAAATAAAATACATTTCGATTTCACTTTAAATTTTGTGAATATAGAGGATAGTAAACAAAATAGTATTACATATAAAATATAGTCATCTCGCCCCAGTAAAGGCTGCGATATTTAGACGCGGATGAACTTGGATAGGTCACATACTCCACTTACCTATGTATTTACAGCAGCTGCGGCCCTATGTTCTACTACATAAACTTTCTAATAATTATCTAAAATAAATAAATAAATTTTGTAAATAACTATCAAGAACCAAGGTAATAAAGAAAAACCAAGTCATATGACAAAGGAAACCACTCACATTTCATTCCAAGGTACATACATACGTAAGCAGAATATTTTAAATTGCATTAATATGAAACCTATCGAACGCATTGCAAATAACTCAAGCATACTTTACAATCGGTATAAGGAGTAAAATTATTTCAGTGAAATTTCTGAACTATTTTCATCTAAAAACCAAAAACAGATAAGTCCTATTGGAAATCTCGACTAATATGACTGACAACACATATTAATTCGATCAGTGATAGTCTCATGCAAAAAATAAAAATAAACGGAATGCGGAGAGTTAACTACACCTATGCGGGAAAAAACCGTATGTTTACACTTCTTCCAAACAATTTTTTCCGAAATAGATCAATATGCTGCACGAAATTAGTTAGCCTGGAACTGCAACTGTAAATTTGACTGTTTGTCATAATGGAAACATCAACGCGTAGAACAAAGTTTTTTCAAGTTCTTAAATGCAAAACGTGTAATTTTGCATCTTTTTCAAATTATGAATTCTCTCTACAACTTAAGGTAGGGTAACATTTGACAACTATTTGACGAAAATAACATAACAACTATAGGTATTATGAAAAAAATTGGTACTTGTAAATGTGACCGTAGCCTTATGATTTCTATATAAAATTGTATCAAATGTGTTCGTTTCGGTCATCCGTTGCCCGAAGGGTACACTTGTAATGTTTTCCTTACAAAAAATTTAAGTTTTTTTAATGTCATCGCAAGTGGTGCTACTTTCTTGTCCCTGACTGTTAAAGATCTGCAATTTTTACAAAGTAGAACAATTGGAAGTACCGCAATACATATTATCTTTTTTTTTTTTTTTTTTTTTTTTTTTTGTAGAGTATTTTAAAACCATTTTTACTGGAAAAATCCATATCGACAATGACAGAAATAAAAGAACTTCTTATCTGTCGATTTAAGAATGATAATCGGGCGATTTTTTATAACTTTTACTTTCGTTCTTTTAATTGCCAAACCCAATTTAGATATAAAACGTAACTTAATTTAAAGTAAATCACTATTAAAAAAACTTTACATACTTTTGTGTATTTGGGTTCTTGTTGTGGATTTGCCATTTTTTGCTCTTATTTCCGTGGATCTCAGACCAAATCAATTATTTCACAATTATTTTCGGCTGGCTGTGCTGCTAAACTGAAATTTAATTTCTTTCGTTCTGTTGTTTTATAGCACCGATATGTAGTCGGGAATTCGAGTCATAATTTTAATTTAGTTGTCGCTTCCATTATTATTTATCAATTTTGTTTTTGTTTATTTTCATTTAACCGGTCTTTGCTTTTTTATTCTCATTTCATTCTTTAGTTTGTTTTATTCTTAGTTTTCGTATGCTTTCCAAAACAAAAGCGAAATAAAGCTTTTATTTTAACTTTTGTAAGGTTCATGTCTCGAGTTAAAAGCTTACCGCAAATAATGAAAGCAATGGCTTTCAAACGATATTCAATTTTTTTTTGAAAAATATTTCTAAAACCTGTAATAAAAACACAGTACAATAAATAAAGACAGTATGTAATTTGAATTAGAAAGTACAGTTCGGTAAACTTCATTAAGTTTCAATTTTTGAAATTGAAAATTTTGACATTTTGCAAAGATGAATGTAGCAAATACATGGATTATGTCGTCATAGACTAAACAAATCCTAATTATTGTATTATTACGAAAGAGACTGCTCTACATACACATCAGTTAGTTATCGTTTGGCTGTCATAAAGTAAAGTCTGTTTAGGCGTAAATAAACGGTGTTGTATAAACGAAGCTTAATTTGCTGTATTAAGACAAACTGTATAAACGTTATACAACAAAGCGGTGTTTAAATTTATTTTAACATAATTAAGAAGAACTCAAAAGTTATAAAAAAGATTAAAACGGTTACTATGTATGGCAGATGCCATGCCCATTTATCCAATTCCGCCCACTTTAAAACTGATGATTTGTATTAACTACGAAATCACTTAGACCAAATTCAAAAACTTCCACTCTAACCGCTCACAAGATATACAAAAATCAATATTTACTTCGAATGGGCGGTACAATGCCCACTTATGCAATCCCGTTCATATTTGCAGCAGAACTTAGAATATGTGCACTAAATCAAATCTTATTCAAATACCTTTAACAGGAGCATATATAAAAGAATAACAGCATGAAGTGCCACCTGTTGAAAACTTTTCGACTTTTTTTCCTAGTATTCAATTTTGTCCAGTGGCTTTCAATTTTTAAGCATCCGAACATATGTATGTGCACTAACATCATCAGTGACAACATAGTTAAGTCATTAATTACGGTTATTTCTTATTTATCGACAATGACGTCTTTCACACTTTTACACAATACAGTTTTGGATTTGTTAATACGAAACAAAACACCCCTGACAATTGATAAAGTATCTTGTTGATCATGATAAAGTAGTATCTTGTTGGCTTTAATTAAATTCTAAAGTTGTAAGCACATTACTTATCATTGAAACCCTTTAAATGGCATTAAATTATTTTGATTACATAAATTTATTTTGATTATTTAAGTAAATAAACATAAATAAATTATTTATTTAAATATATGTATATAATATTAAATTATTTTTGATTGTCTTTTTTTTTTTGGTTTAAAAAGGGAAAAAAAGAGTCAACAAATAATCGCATTACACATTAAAACTAATTTATAAATCCGAATTTGTAATATAACGATTGCCTTCCGAATTCATACCCCTATACCCAGCGTTATGCGAAGAAGGAGAAGCTGAAAGAAAAAAGTAAATTAATTTTTTTATTATTATTTGCCTTTTCCATAGAAAAACTTTAAAGAGAATAGAAAAAAAGAAAAACGTAAAACTTTACCACAGTTTTGTCGTATTGTGGAAAAGGTTGCTGCTGCCGCATTGACTGTATGACTAGTTTGACTTGAATTGACTGTTAAGAAACTTTTCAATTTGGACCACAAATCTTTGGAAGTTGATGTCAAAAGTTCTTGATGTTGTTCGTGTTGTCGTTGATGCTGACGCTGCTGGAATTCTTGTTGATGAATTTGTGCTGTAGTTTGAGATGGCGAATGTAATGAATCCAATGAAAAATGATCCAAAAATTTCAGATTCGGCAATGATTTTAGCAAAACAGTTCTGTAATGAAAAGTGTTGTAAGAATATGGCAAATAATTAATTAAAAATTAAAGTGCTTTAGCATGTTTCTTAATAAAATTAAAAAAAGAAATTAACGTAAGTCGACCTTACATATTTATAAAATAACACATTGAATTTCGAAATTTTTTGTAGATAGAAATTATATCACTTAATGAAAGGAGTAGTAATCCTCTTTCAGTTTATCACTTGATGGCAGCACTTAGGGTATGACCACTATTTATAAAGTGTATCGTGCCAGTACTATGAAGATACGTTGTGGGAAGGGGCAAAGAGCGAGGATTGTTTATGAAAGACTTCCGCGGAAAGATTATTCCACAAAAGAACGGTGCGACTAAAGAGCGAATTTTCCCTAAAATGTGTTGTGCGATTCATTGGGAAACCAACTATAAGGATGATTTCAACGAGAGATACGAGTACTGAATCTGTGGTTATTAGAAATAAATTCCTTTATTTCGTCAAAACATATTATGTTGTGGTAGTGTCGATAAAACAATGAGACACTCGCCATATTGCGATGATGCTCGAATGAATCAATAAGGTTGTATGCATTGCCGTCATTAATGAGATCTCGTACCGTCGCACTCTTCTGTACGCGGTAGAAAAGCTTAAAAAAATCTTAAATGATAGTTGTATTATATTTTCGGCCGAATGTAGGTCTTGTAAATATTAAAAAGGTCAGATGGGGAGAAGTATTTATTTTACAGTCTTAAAAAACCAAGGTGCACTTCAAAGCTTTTTTCGGTATTCGAAAAATGTGATCGTTCCAGCGGACATCACAATTAATTCCCTTGCGCAGAACATCAAGAGCATTCGCCTCTACAATAATTATATTCTCCATTGTCACAGATGAATCGACACCATTATCACCGCCACAATAATGTGTCAAAAAACAACATTGGGAGATTTTAGCCAGGTCGCTTGTTACCGTGTCGTTCATATTCCAGAGGCTCGGCCTATTATGACTGGATGCTGTCATCTGCGAAAGAGTAGATAGGATTGGAAGCAAGAAGAGGAAAGTCGTTAAGAAATATAAAAATATAGTGGAATAAAGAACAGAGCCTTGCGGTACCCCTGAATTTATCCTGAACTCGTCGAATGAGATCGCATCTATAACTCCTCTTACAGTATGATTTCTGAAAAAGCTCGATATATGTAAATCGAGAGGTGACTATCGACACCAAATGCAATAAGTTTTAATATGAGCGCCTCATGCCAGACTATATCAAACGCCTTGGAAATTGCTAGAGCCACAACCTTGCTCTAAATAAATCCATAAATGAATTTGTTCCATAAATGCTTGTTCAGTTATAGGGTATGTCGATTTATTATCGAGTGGTGAACTTTTATCATGTGATATTCGGATCTTTAAGATCTTTAGGTTTCCCAACTTTTATACCGTTCAGCAAAGATATGTATATACATATCGTCATATGAAATTCAAAAAGCTCTTAGTTACATTGAAAATAATTTAGAGGAAAGGCAAAGAAAACCTTTTTAAAATATAATTGGCTTAGAATATTGTTAATAAGAACGCTCTTAATTGTAAAAATGTAAAAATTAATAGGAACATGTATTTCGGAAGGGTACGTCATAATGAATCAAAAAATCGATTTTGAATTTTTTGTAACTTAGGGCTTTTGGATTTCTTATGACGATATGTACCTTTGCTGACATTTTGACATATTTTGAATGAAGCACCAGTTTTTTGATAAAAAAATCATTTTATTTTTCAACATGGTTGTGATGGTTTTTTTCCGCAAAAAATAATGTTTAGTTATCACATGACATTCACTTTTATCCACGTTCAAAAAAAATAAAAACCAAATGACACAGCTTGTTCAAATTTTGACCGAAGTCAACTCACAGTTGCAAGTTGACAGGAGCGGTGTTGCTTTTTCAGTTTCAGTCATTCGCGTCAACAAAGCACCGCGACCAAAGAAGATCTATTGTGCGAATGCTCTTTCCGTTAAGAGGCGGGAAATTCATGAACTTATTGACACACCATTATACTTAAAAATATAAATACAGTGGTTCGTATAATACAAAGTAAACACAACTATACTCATAATACTCACCTGTAATGATTGTATTCATATGGTACAAATTCACAAAACGGTTGCAACAGTAAATTATCGGGACACATGGCATTGCCGTGCAAACTCAAATATTCGACATTTGGAAAAATTCTTTGTAAAAGACTGGCTGTGGTTTTCAAATCACTCAACTGTAAATTTTAAATTGTGCCAATGAAATCGTTGATTAAATATTTCAATTCAACTCATTTGATAATTTATTTTTTTTCCATTGTTTGTTTTCTTTTTTTTAAAGCATTGTCAAGATAATTGTAGGCCTCACCTCATTTTTATTAAGCATTAAAGTGTGTATATTTGACAGTGGCCTGTTTAGTCTTTCGAAATGTGCCTCCCTTAAGCGATTATCATCCATAATTAGACATTTCAAATAGGGAAAGTCATACAGCCAACTTAAATCTTTAATGCGATTATGACTAAGATCCAAATATTCAGTGCAGTTGGCATATGACGCAATGATGGCAGAGTCAAGAGATCTCAAATTACGATGTGATAAGTTTAACTGCAGTTGTTGTGCAAGTATTTGTTGGCGTTTTTAAAACATGTTAAAAAGAAAACAAAAAGTAAAAAAAAACATTAATTCACAGTACAATACCTTAGCCTAAGTCATGCTTAATGTACCCTTCCTTCATCATGGCTTTAAATAGTTTTATTCAAAAAATTTACAATAACATTTAAGCAATGTTTGCCGGCCACTAAAATCTATGATAAAAACGCAATTTAATTGTGTGATTCTAAAAATAGAGCAAAAATATCATTTTGTTGTCAGCTGCATTAAATAAAAAATATTTAAAGAAACGTTTTCCCGATCTTATCATTCTGAAAAGTTCTTTTATACTTAGTTTGCAATTTTAGTTCAATAAAAAGTATTTGCGATTTTTCAACTGGATGATATTAATTTGTATATCGGGCAACAATAATTTAATTATTTCGAATGAACACGTCTTGGAGAGGTTACATTTTTGGTGAAGACAGTTCTTTAATATGTGGATCGGATAAAAAGTTATATTGATTTGAAAATGAGTAAAATATCTGAAGAAATAAAAAAGGTGAAAAACACTGAAAATAATTTGTAAAGAAACGATAAGAACAATGTTAATAAACGCTGGAGTGGTTTGCTCAAATCTATTCTACAAATTATTATTCAAAAAAACTTGGTTTAATTGGAAATAATCCCTTTTTAAATTGTACGACCTGGTAAAATGACGATCGATTCTGATCTCCGCTTCTCACAAATCGATCGTTTTCGGGAAGCAAACAAGAAAGAGCAAACAAAGATGAAAAGAGGCCAACAGAAAAGATGCTCTGTATCATCATGGTAATGTAAGGTTAAACACATCTTGACACAATAATTGACCATATTTAACTTCCTCTCAAGGATTTTGTTTTCTTCTAAGTACCCACGTTTCAGTATTAGTCAAATGATCAATGAGATATCTTCCAAAGCCCAACTTAATTCAACCCTAGCGCACTCTTCAGTTATTTCATTCCCTTAAATTCTCAAATTTGTCCAAATGAGTCTTCCATAGCACCCGACTGTTGCTTTAGTGCTCTTATGAAGTTGAGTTTAGTAGCTTTTCTAATGGTAAACGATTACAGTGGTTTGATCGATGTCAATCTATTTCTTACGCGTGCACTGTACGTTCCCTTATAAACTTCGCAGGTCTACTTATAGCATAGAAATTGGACTAGTGATCCAATAGATTTGTAGATTCGTTAATAAGTTGGGAATAGTCTAGCGCTTGTTCAGCATTCTATATCGATAATTAAATATCGTAAGTAGATGCCTATCTGCACTTATAGACCGATTGTAACAAATTTTATATACCAAATTATCCGTGGGACAGAAAAACTCAATTCGCCAAGTTATATCGAGTGTTTCTTTAAACTCTTATCTTTTATAATTAAAAACTAAAATAAAAAAATACAAAATATCCCTATTTACCGAGATAGAGAATGCCCAACGTTCTAGAGAAATTGCTCTCTGTGCATTCGATTTATAGAGCGAGTTCTTCTGGTCAGAAACACTGACACTCCGACAGTAGGATGGGTTAGGAGGAAGACATATAGGTTTGTCCTTGAGAACTGATTACATTTTGGTAAGAACTAACAGGAGTGGTTTCTGGTTATTGACAACCTTCTTGCAAGACTACATTGGCTAGGTTTTAGGCGAATAAGGTATGCTGATGATCTTGTGGTGATAGTTCGGCGAAGTGGTATTCGATATTATGAAGCAGGCTCTGGCTTATATATCAGACTAGTCACTAGTGTCATGCTGATGCAATTACTGTTGGAAGAATGATTATTGAAAATTGCAATGCATTCTAATATTTGTATGTTGTCCTAGATAGGAGACTAGACTGGAACTTCTTACTTGGTGCGGTATTTGGAAAAGTTGCAAAGGCCATGTTGGCCTGCTGTGGCCCTGTCGGTAAAACATGGGCCCAGACTTGAGGATGATTTATTGAATGTATACTATGATTATTCAGCCGATTATTACATATACCTCCTTATTTCATTTTTATACATCATCGAGGTGTATCAGATGTGCGAACTGCGAGCACTAGTTCCGCATTTATTAAAATCGTAGCTGGTCGGGGAGTGGTTTTGATTATCTTTAACAACGTGGAAGAGCGAATAGAGTTGTGTTTTGCTTGGTCCTTGGCCATTCCGGGATTACTCGCTACGAAATTGCTGACTGACTGGCAGACTTTATTGGTTCAAAGCTTTTTTGTAGAATAGGCTGGGCAGAAGGGGGTGGAAAACTCTCACAGAGTCACACTTCGGAACTGCG
Organism: Wohlfahrtia magnifica; assembly: GCA_023159175.1. Taxonomy (NCBI): domain Eukaryota; kingdom Metazoa; phylum Arthropoda; class Insecta; order Diptera; family Sarcophagidae; genus Wohlfahrtia; species Wohlfahrtia magnifica. The sequence continues at coordinate 1,216,597 of JAKWBJ010000189.1, forward strand.
CTAGGTCAAATGATTAGTGGGGTCGTTCTTCTATGGAGAAGGGTTGTATGTACGTTTTCTATAGGGCCACTATTACTTAGGATATTTCAAAGTGTTACGTTTTCTGAATGAGACGGAACACCGGCTCTGCCTGGAGTAGAAAGAAACCACAGGGCCTATTTTGTGCAACTTTTTGCGCTGACTGGAACTAGAATTAGAAATCAGATCTGTTTCTATATGGAATTTACTCGACTTCGTTTGGAGAGCGGTGTTGATGTTTAAACGTGGCTTTTGGACTGCCCATTTTTATTTGGAAATCAATTAGTGCGACAACACCAGTGGACGATTGTGGTTAATCACAATTGGGTATTATCACAAAAGATATTCTGAGTCGAAGTGTGTCCATTGGACAACCTAGTAGCTGGTGATAACAATATTTAAAAAGAAAAAAATATTTTTCGAAACAAAAGTTTTTTCGATTAGAAAGTTTTAATTCAAGTTTTTAATTCAATTCAATTACAATTTAATTACATTTTTATTGATTAAAAGAGATATGAGCAGAAAAGCTTTATTCTATTTATTTAATTAAAATTTGGTTTGCTTTTAAAAGGTGTTACTAACCAAAGGATAAACACATTATAGTAGCCCATCATCTGTGGTGTTGTAGGGCATAATATATTGCGTGATCAACGTTTTCTAAAGCATGATGATGGGTTTAATGCTTATTTTTTTAAATAAATATTTAAAATGTGTTTTAAATAAAATAAAAAGTTTAATTGGACTGACGGCAATGATGAAGTTTTAATAAAAAGTGTACGTAGACCACTGCAGGCTACACGACTTCGGCTAAATAAACATTTTGAAAACAGCAGCAGTAAATTGGTGAGCAGCTGTTTATTAGAGAAACTTATATTTTAGTGGTGTCACAAGCGTTTCACATTTACAAAAAGATCACTTGTTTAAATCATGTGTTTGAAACATCTTTATTCTTAACTAAATAAAACTCCACGTGTTTTTGCTACTTTATCTTAATTGCTACCTTAACTAACGGATGATATTTTAACTGTTTGGGTGCTAAAAATATAAAAACAAACACAGAAATTTGCCAAAGTGAATGAAATTTTATTGAAATGAATGCCTGCCATTTACTTAAAGGTTGTTTAAAATTAAATTTTAACACCCACTCATATTGACTTAATATTATTACATTTTATTGTTTCAACTTAACATGCCACTGCTGCATTAGTTGCAGGGTCTCATAAAAATAGAAGAACAAGATAATTGTAAACAACAAAAGTGTCTCACCCACCTGTTTTTTGTCTGCATTGTAACAATTTTGCTGTAAGTTCTCCATTGCTTTCTCAATTTTAATTTTATCAGCTACTGCTGCTGCTAATCTTTTATGAGACAATTCACAAACATAAATTCACATTTTATATATGTATGTATATTTAACAGTTTAAAATATTTTTTAGGAAATTTATTATATTTTTAAAAATAATTATCTTTCTTTTGTTTTTGGTAGAATTTCACTTTTGGCTTTTAGAAATAAAAAGCAATGCAAATATGAATCGAATAGTTTAAAAAATAAAAACACAAAAGCCGTTACTTCTTCGCTAAAGAATCGTCAAGATCAAACTGAGCGATTCATTTCTTTTAATACATTTTTCTTTTTTTTAACCAAAAGATCTTAACAAAAAGAGCTTCATTGTCTGCTATGCTCAAAATAATAACTTTCTCTTATCGTTCCGTTATGCTCATGATATTAGAGAATTTAAAAGCTTTTTAAAACTATAATAAGATGAATTTCAACACTAGATGGCGGTCTGGAATAAATGCTGCCAAATTAATTTAATTAAACTGGGCTTTATTTTGATTTTTAAATGCAACAGTTAAAAAGTTTAAATGCTTTGTGCTTATATTTGTTAGACTTTAAAGTAGTAGTTATAGTCTCAAGTTCCAGTATATTTATCACTTTTGATGATTTTATGTACCTTAAACACAAATCTTTATCCGGAAAAGTACTTTTATCACAGCTTGTATCAACACACCTTCTTTCTTTTTCTACTGGTTTTATTTTTCAATACTATACGCAAAGTAATTATAAATTATCCCGTATATTCGTAGAATAACCATACTGAGAATCTTCAATTAGGAGCAGAGTTTCTTTTAAGAGTTTCTTATTGAGATTTGTTAAATGCTGGAGAAAGAAGTTTAATGTTCCCTAGGACCCTTAATATGTTATTCACACAAGTGAAAAGTATCAGTACAGAAACAGTTGCTCCTTTTTTGTCTTTATAAATTTCAGTGGAATTCAAATATAGCTTTACTACCATACAAAAGCCGTCTTGCACAATTTGATTGGTTAGAATGTTAGACTTCATAATTCCAACTCTACCGGCTATATATTATATTCTCTAGAGGCTGAGAGTAGACATTTAGAAAATCAATTATTCTTCTCTTAAAGCTGCTCTAATCTAAAGAGTATTCAATGAGAAAAAAGAAGTTGTTGAATTCAGCACACATTGTACAGAGTGTATGGTTTGAAGAAATATGTGTTCGCTTAAGAAATATACACAAAATCCTTATATTTACTTAAGTAAATTATAAACCATATATAAGCCTGTTCCTCTTCTTTCTAAGTCCGCCAAGAATCAAAAAATCGTTTAATATTTAGTTAAGTTATTAACTTTTAAGTACATGAAGGTACGAAAAATCAGTTTTTTACCAATAACTTAAGATTTAGGAGGTGATACGAAAATTTCTGAATTAGACTATTGTTGTACTCGATAGCACCTATTTGAAGAACGGTATCACTTCCCAAGTATTTTTTCGTCATTCTCCTTTTTAAATTAGTTTTCTTCTTGTACACTTTTTTAATGCGTAAAAAATAGAGTATCCTTTGTTTTTGTTGTATAAATTTAGTTGTTATAGGAGATTTTGTGTTGTATCTGAAAAGAGTTTTGTAAAGCATTAAATATATCGTATTTTAAAAGACTGCAAAAAATATTTAATTTTAGAGCAGTTGTGCACATTTCATATAACAATTGTTGACGCTTAACTCACACGTATTCTTACGCTTTTGCTTTTTGTCGTCAATGAAACAGCGACGAGTTAACATGTGTAGCGGATGTATGCTTATTTTTTATATTTTTTTTTTTTTAAGTGTATTATTTATTTATCCGATAAGATTTTTCACAAAATAGTAAGTTTTTTATATTTTCACTAAAAAATAAATTCATTCAGATACTAATAATGCTATTTATCCATTCAACTTAATTCTCACTAACACAGCTAAATTTTTACTTTTGGGCATCACTGTTCTAGGGAATAAGTTTGTACGAAGATATTAATATTCTTAGGCGTATCAAAATACAACGGTTACGCTGATTAGGTCATGTAATACGCATAAATGAAAATGCTCCAGCAAGTTAATCCTTCGAATCTGCTCCCGAAGGAAGGCGCAGAAGCGAAAGACCAAAACGCCGGTGGAAAGCAGAAGAAGACCTTTCTAAAGTTGGTGGTGGAGAAGAAGCGCATTAGATTGACGTGCTTGGAATAGTATTAATAGTCAGGCTACTGATCTGAATGGTTGTATATAGCCACTTAAGTTAGTAAGTAAGTTTGTACACTTTATTTTGACGCACATAGTATGTGTATTTTAAGAATTATTGTTAAAATAGCCAGTGAGAAATAAATTATTCGGCTTAATCTATATAATTAATAGATTAACACATTTCTGTGTACCCCTTTAACGCCCGTTCTACTGCACCGATTTTAAAAAGAATATATGGGATTAAAGCTTTTTCTGTGCAGATGTGCACAATGTTAATATTATTTAAATCGATCCAGTACTTTGGGAATAAATAGGCTATAAAATTCTTACAAACATATAACATTTTTTGCATAGCTACCCTGCAGGAGACTAAACGAGTACCAAACTAGTACTTAACTAGTACAAAAATCACCAGCACTAGTGCTCAACTGTAAACTTTCCTATACCATCTTAATGTTCAAATTAGCATTGAGAGTGTTTGAAAAATTACAAGTACCATTGGAAGGAGTCATGTACTAATATAGTTGGATCCAACTGGTAGCTTCAGAACGACTTTATTACTAGTTCTTTTGTATAGAAAAAGTTCCCATAATTGGTAATTTAATGCTTTGATGCCTTAATAGTTAACAAAATTAGTTTTTATATATTTAAATATTAAAAAAAAATTAAATATTTTTTGTGAATTTTCAACGAAGGTGTGTCCGAGAACACAGCAAACAAAGATTTTAATGGTGTATCACAGCGCAAGGTGTGAAATAGTAGCTCAATAATTTTATCAACAATTTACCACTTAAAAATTTTCTTCCTCAATGATGTCTTTCAAAAAGCTCTCAATGTAATGTGGCTTACTGTTGATTACAACAGGCCAAAGCTGCATTCTGGAAATTGCCTGCTGGAACACTTCTAATTTACATTTTCTCCCCTAGAAGAAAAAAAATAATAATAATAATACAAATAAAAAAAAATAAACTCAATAAATTGTCCTAATGAGAAATTAACAAATTTTTTGATAATTTTTGTAAACGTTCCTTAATGATATTGTTGTTGTAAAACAATGTAATATGTAAACAGAACAAATATGTATGTATGTGAATGCATATTCACAACAGTTTTGTTCTTGTACTCATATTTGTTAAGCTCTGTTCAGACGGTTGTCAGATCTAACAGCATCGACAGAAAAATATAGATGTCTTACAACCGTGTTAACTTACAATTTTTTCTTGAAATATTTTCAGAAAAAGTACTGTCAGACGCTCGAATTTTTACAATGACAAAGATGTCATCGTCAGAAAAAACATAGGTACTATAGATTGCCAAATGTCTTACAACCGTGTGAAATGATAATATATATTATGGTGGCAATATTCCATTGTCTGGACGTTGTCAGCAAATTGCCAAGTCTGACAATATTGTTAAATCTGACAATATTGTTAAGTCTAACAACCGTCTGTACAAAGCTTCAGCAATAGACAGACACTGGGACAGTTAACTAAGTCAATGTACATACATATGTACTTCTAGATAAATTCAAAATCACCCTTATATCCTACTTAATTTATAATAGGTTTGTTCAATAACTTTACTTGCAGAAACTTGCAACGAGAGAGTAAAAATTTTTTTTGCAAAATTTCTCTCAATTTTTACTTACAATTTCTTAAATTTTTTCGGAATCAAGGAATTCACAAGTTTTTACCCCAAATATGGCCAAATATGACCTTTTTAAACGGGGTATATCTCGGTCCACAAGGACTTTTGGGTCATGAGGTAAAAACTCGTAAATTCCTTGGTGGAATACCTTTCCACCTCAATAGGCCCAATTGCACCAGAATTTCATCTTTTACCCGATTTTTTAAAATTTATTTTATATTATTGTATGCTTTTATAAAACTACAATTTGTACAATAACAATAAATGTTTTACATTTTCTTTAATAAATATTTTAGAATTTCTGTATTCACATTACTTTTTTAGATTTTTATGTTTTTAATTATCTTTCAAATTAAAATATAACACCTAAAAAAATTTAGCTTCGTAAAGTTAAATTCTTCTTTGCAATGTTAAATTCTTTTATTTCTACTGTTATTAAAAAACGAATATAACTTACGAAACTAACTTCACACTTTTTCATGTTAAATAACAGTGACTGTTCAAATTACAAAATGTTAAAAAAAGAATTTAACTTACGAAACTATCTTCACATCCTTGCAAGAATTTCCAAAAATTTTTTGTGTCTCAATTTATTACTCTCTTTTGACGATCTCTCGTTCCAATTTTTTGAGTTCATGAACACTTTTCCAGTAACAATTGTTAAAAATTCATAACAATTTTTAGTTACTGATCAACATAATATTTGCAAGAACTTTTATTCGAAAGTCTGCCAAATGGTGTATTGAACACTTTAATGAGTTTCAATTTATAGCAACCACCGGCACACATTTTACACACTATCACAAATATATGCATATTAAATGTAAAAGAATAACAGACCAAACGATCACAGCTTAATAAATTAGTCACCTTCCATTAAATGTGACATTTCTCTTCTTCTTTTTGTTTTTCTCTTCTAACCTTAGTTTCTTTAAAAATTGTGCGCGATAATATTGCGCTAATGAGTGTAATAAGAAAAGTTTTCAATTATTAAAAAAAAAGAAAATTTAATAGAAATATTTGTGTATGTGTGTATTGTAAAAATGTTGAAAAAGTTAATTTTTCTATTTAAAATTAAAGTAAATCGGTATTTAAATGATTAAATTAAAAGTTTAATGGAGTCTACTTGTATATATTTTCGTTCTTTTTCTTCAATTTCTTATTTGGTAAATTCGTTGTTTTTATTTTTGTGTTACATGCGCTTTTGGTGTTTTTTTTAAAGAATGTACGTGTGCTTAGTGCGTAGCGATGAAAAAAAGGTCTTTGTAGTTTAAACGTCCGTGTTTCTCTTTACTGCACTTGCGTGTGTATTAAATAAGAAAAATAAGTGATAAGAAGTATTAGGGTGGTTCATATTAAAAAAAAAAACGTAAACATACATATATATAATGGGTAAGTTTTTCTTTTAAGTTTATTTTCTATTTAGGGTATATAGTATTTGTTTAAAAAGAAGAATCATCTTATTATAAAAAGTAGGTATCTATGTAAATTTAACACTGTGATAAGGGATAAACTTTCAATATCGTGAGATAGCTAAACTCAATTTTTTTTAGTAGATCCATTCTGCATAATTGTAAGTTATTAAAAATATGGGGTGTTTTTCTAAGAGCTTGAGAACTTAAAATGATAATACAACACAGAAATATGGTGGGAATGAAAACTTTTTATTGCAGTCTGGTAGATAATTTTATGATATTTATTTTATATACATACATTAAACCTCCTACAACGTGGTTTCCTATAACGCGTTTTCGCTACAACGCGGTTTCCAAAATGCGAACATTTTCTTACAATGCGGTTTCGCTATGTATTTTAATTTGAAAAATGGTTTCTTCCCCAAATAAAATTCTTTACATGTATTCAACGACAAAATTCAAAAAAGGGCTTCCCAGCAGTTCTAACATCACATAACGATTTATGCTTCTTTCATTTGATGTAATAATTTTTTTGTTAGTTTGCTGTCGGCATTGCAAATAAAAGTATCAATCTAAAGCGTGTAAGAAATTGCGAAAATATATTCAGTCAAATTCCAGTTAAATTATAAAAAATGTGTGAAATAGTTGTTGTTTTTTTCGTAAAATAGTTTTGATAAAATTATTTTAAGGTGAATAAGTACGTTTCTTTTAAACCTTATTTATATGTGTATGTTCATATGTAACTTTATTTAAATTTTTTAATTTAGCCAAAAAAATGCCGAATAAAAAAAAAAAACGCCGTTAAAACGAAAATTTTTGTCCATTGAATTAAAAATACAAATTTTGGATCGACTTCAAAATCAAGAGAGGATAAGTGATGTTGCCAGACATATTAACTTAAATGAGTCAACAATAAGAACTACCAAACAAAACGAAGAAATAATAAGAAGTTCGGTAGCATCTGGGTCCTCTGTAGTCGCGAAAGTAACTGCTCGTCCCAGACCGCAGATAATGGAGAAAATGGAGCAATCGCTTATGGTGTGGATAGAAGATATGACAAAAAAACGATAGCCCTTAGATGGGAATGTAATTAAGCATAAAGCACTAAAAGTATTTTATTATTTAAAGGAAACAGGACAAATGTCTATCGATGAAGGCAATCATCAATTCGTAGCTAGTAATGGATGGTTTGAAAAATTCAAAAAAAGACATGCCCTTCACAATTTAAAAATACAGGGAAAAAGGCATCCGCAGAGGCAGACGCAGCAAAAAAATATCCAGCAGAGTTCGAAAAAATTATTAAAGTAAATAGTAACTTACTTGAACAAGTCTTCAACGCAGATGAGACAGGCTTGTGATGGAAAAAATTGCCTTCAAGAACTTTTATTTCGAAAAACGCAAAAAGAGCTCCTAGCTTTAAAGTTTCGAAAGATCGAATAACATTATTGCTGTGCAGTAATGCGTCTGGTGATTTTATGATCAAACCAATGTTTATTAATCGATCATTAAATTCAAGATGTATGAAACAATGCAGCAAAAACAACCTTCCAGTGTATTGGAGAGACAACAAAAAATCATGGATGACTGCCAGTTTATTTAATGATTGGTTTTATCATTGCTTTGTTCCTGACGTAGAAAATTATCTAAAAAAGAATTTAGCATTTAAAGTCTTACTAATTTTAGATAAGTTATCCTAATGTTCAAATCGAATTTTTACCGCCCAACACCACATCGCTATTACAGCCTTTAGATCAGGGCATAATAGCAGCATTCAAAGCTTACTACATTCGGAAATCCTCTGAGGTAATATTAGAGAAGATGGAGTCAGCAAATATTACGGTTAAAGAAGTCTGGAAACAATTTACAATTTTAAAGTCCGTTGAAATTGTTAATACGTCACTTAAAGAAATTCGTCCTTCAATACTAAAAGCTTGCTGGAAAGCACTAATACCGGAAATAGACCTTCAGGGCACTGTTTCTACACCAATAGAGGATGAATATAGGAAAATAGTGAGATTGGCACATACCGTAGAAGGTGATAGATTTGATGAAATAACAATGGCTGATATTCAAGAATTAATGACAAATGAAGAATCAGTTGGAGATAGCTCCGACAATCTTTTCGATGTTAAAAATAAAAACTTTTCTCTAAAAAATGTCGAGAAAGTTTTAAATATGGCAAAGCAGTTGAAAGAATACATTTTCGAGAACGACCATTTAAGTCACAGAGCAGAAATATTTAAACGAAATCTTCAAAACAATTTAGCTGCCTATCAAGAAATTTATAAAGATTTGCGAAGTAAGAGCAAACAAACTTCAATGCACAATTTTTTCAAACCAATAGTCGTCGAAGGGATGCCCGAATCTGATAGTGGATCGAGCTCAGATTTTGAACTAGTACGAACAAAACGTTCGAAACAAATCATCCTAAGTGATGAGTTAAAGTTATTGTTCTATTTTGGCTTTAATTTATTAAATCTTTCAACTTGAATATTTCACGTAGAATTGAAATTTTATTTTGTTTTTGTTTAAGTAAATGGTGTGTTATTAAATTACATAATACGAGTATGTATGTTCTTATGACTTAGCAAATAAATACACAAAATAATATTAAGCACATATTTTTACTATACAAATTCCAATATTTTATTGAAATTTTTTTTACTTTGGAACCAAACCCCTTTTTTTGTATTGAGTTCATGTCTCCCATTACGCGATTTCTTATAACGCGGAATTTTCTAGAAACCTAACTACCGCGTTGTAGGAGGTTTACCTGTATATAATTTCCAGCATATGTATGTATGTCCACCGCGACATGGTGCATTCGATCAGTTCAATTTTTGACTACTTTTTCCAACAAATCTGGCCTTATGGCATCAATGTTAGCTTGAATATTGGCTTTCAGTGCTTCAAGACTTGCTGGTTTATCGGCCTAAACCAATGACTTAACATAGGCCCATAAAAAGTAATCCAGAGGTGTTAACTCGCACGAACAAGGTGGTGAGCATGACCACTTCTGTAAAGAAATTTGTCACCAAATTAATTGCGGAATAAATCGACTGTTAAGCGCGCTGTTTGGAAAGTTGCACAGTTTTGTTGGAACCAAGTGTCGTTCAAGTTTAGCAGATTGCTTAAAAAAAAGTTCAGTCAGCAAGAATCGATAGCACTCACTTTTCATTGTAACGGCAACTCCTTCCTCATTTCAAAAGAAATAAGGACCGTTGATGACACCAGAGTGTAAAGGCTGAATTAGTGAAAACGTATCGTACAACGTAAGACTTTGCACTATTGTCAAACTTTAGATGTTAGTTAGTGAAAACGTATCGCAGCAATCAACGATATGATTTTAGTATGCAACAATGTGCTTTGTTTACTTTACAGAATTTCACAGCTGATCCCCACGTACACGATACGTTTTAATGGCGAATGTACATAACCGCACTTCGCAAGGTTCCATCCATGGCTACGGATGCTCGTTGGGCTGAGCTCAGCGATCTTTTTGGGCATTTTAATTGGAAGCTATGTTTCCTTGACTCAAACATCGATGCCAGAAATGGTAGTGAATATAATAAGCCTAGGTATGGATATTTTCATCACATCCAAGAAGCTTTCGATTAAACTTAGAAACAAATCTCGGTTTAATCTGATGTGTAAATTTGCAGTTAGATCCAGTGAGGAAGCGTTCAGGAATTGGCGCAATAACAAATGTGCCCATACTGATTTGCTTCGCAAACAGGCGAGATCTTCATGTGCCGCAGTACTTAAACGCGAAAAGGCTTTAACGAGTAGCGCCTTCGTGCTTTTCCGCGGGGAAGTAAAAACTTTTGGTCATTCGTTAAAAGGCTGAGGAACAACGCTAGTTCGGTTCCTGCTCTTATAAAGAATGACCACACATTCACGAATCCGATTGAAAAGGCAAACCTTTTGGCCGAAATGTTTGCAAGTAATTCTCACTTGCCGGGTTCACTTGCTGCGTTCAACCACTGCTCGAACTTTAAAGAGTATCAGTAACTAACCTAGTAAAGGGTCCGCCAAATAATTTTTTTTTTTTGAAAATGCTATAAAAAAAACTACTGAATATTTTCTTAAATTTCTTTTTTTATTTGAAAGTACAATCCTTCCAGTTAATAATGGGAAATAATTTCATTCAAATGATGCCTCGGCTGGCCATGCAGTAGCCTACACGATCGGTCCAATTTTTAAGCACATTATCGATTGTGTGCAGCTGTATTTCACCAATGGCTTCACGAATATTGTCCTTTAAAGCGTCAATTGTCTCTGGCTTGTTGACGTACCACTTATCTTTGACGGCATCCCACAAATAATAGTCCAACGGTGTCAAATCGCAGCTCCGAGGTGGCCAAACGCCATCAGCTCTGCGGCTGATAATGCGAAACAGGGCGCAAAAGACCAAGTGTAGCTTCGGCTGTGTGGCACGTAGCGCCGTTCTGTTGAAACCAAATGTTGCTAATATTCTCCTCTTCAATTTTTGTGAAAAAAAAATTCGTTCAACATGGCCCGATAACGATCGCCATTAACTGTAACGGCCACTCTTTGCTCATTTTCGAAGAAAAATGGCCCAATTATGCCTTTGACTAAAACCCGCACCAAACAGTGACTTGTCTTGGGTGTATCGGCCTTTCAATGTGTGCGTGCGGGTTTTCTGTTCCCCAAATGCAACAACTTTGCTTGTTTACATACCGGCCAAGATCAAAATGAGCTTCATCTGAACACATCGCACACATTCTGCAACATTACCATGATTTTCAAATTTGTCGCAATATTTCGTAGCGTTGTTTAAGCGTATACACAACCTTGCAAATCTTAACGTTAACAAATCTTCTGGACCGGATGGCATACCAGTACTGGTCCTGGAGCAGTGCTCTTCGATGCTTGCGCGTCTATTAGCTCATCTTTTCAGTGTGTCATATCGCGCCGGTATTTTTCCAATTGCTGAAAGGTTGGTAATGTAACGCCAATCCCCAAAAAGGGCGAGGCTAGTAACCTTTCGGTTTCCGAAAGGGCCATTCTACTGGTGACTTGCTGGCCTTCATGGTTTTGGCGAGAGTAAGGCTGTGGCTCTGAAGATTTCAAAGGCGTTTGATAGAGTTTGGCACGAGGCTCTCATTTCGAAACTTAATGCTTTTTGTGTCGTTAGTCACTTCTCTCGATTTATGTCGAGTTTTCTCAGAGATCGCTCTATAAGAGTGGTTATAGATGGGGTCTCATCCGACGAGTTCAGAGTGAACTCAGGGGTACCGCAAGGCTCTATTCTTTCTCCTACTTTTTTTCTAATATTTCTTAACGACTTTCTTTTTCTCACTTCTAATCCTATCTACTCTTTTGCGGATGACAGCAACATTTGTCACTCATATTCTTTTGATCGTAGACCAAGCCTTTTGGAGGTTGGGGCAAGAAGGATGAATATAAACGACACACTCACAAGTGAAGGTTTCCGAGTGGGGTCGTGCGAGCAGGGTCGATTTTAATGCACGTAAGATTCAATGTTGTTTTTTAACACACAAGTATCGAAAGAAGCATACAAGTGCCTTGGTTTTTTGAGACGGTGCAAGAAATACTTCACTCCATCTGATCTTCTTAATATTTACAAGACCTATATCCGACCTGAAATGGAATACAACTCTCATGTATGGGACGGTGCTCCAAAGTCTATTTTGGAGCTTCTCGGCCGCGTACATGAGAGGGCGAATATGCTCATCAATGACGGTAGGATAGCCAACTCTATAGATTCATTGGAGCACCGTCGCTATATGACGTGTGTTTCATTGTTCTATCGATACTATAACAGAATGTGTTCTAACGAAATTAAATAATTAATTCCTAAAAATCATGTATTTTTACGTAGTACTCATATTTCTCGTAGAGCGCATCCCTTTGTAGTTGGTTGTCCAGTAAATCGCACAACGCATTATAAAGAGAATTCGTTTTTTGGTCGCACTGTTCGGTTGTGGAATAATCTTCCAGCGAAAGTATTTCCTGCAACTTACGACATGAGTAAATTTAAATCTAACGTCCATAAACACTTCTTCCTCTGTCCTTCCAATAACCTATTTTTCTAGTACCAACACAATGCACTGCATCAGTAGGGGCCATCCCCTGGGTGCTGGCCTTATATAAAAAAGTAAAAAACGAAGTATTCGTTACATAAAAGAAATTTTATATTTTCTATTATTATTTGAATTATTAAATTTAATTTAAGAAATGAATTCGATTATTTCCATTATTATTTTAAATATTATTATTAAGTTAAGAACAGAGTATTGCTCGTTTTATATTATTTGAAATATATATTAATTATGAGAGTATTTGAACATTGTTACAACTTCAAGAGAAACCAGTAAAAGAGAAATGGATGTAGGAGAGTAAAAGAACATATTGTACATATTGAACATTGTAATTGCGCCATATTGGTGTTCGGACACGTTCGCAAGTTTTTATAGCTTCGATGGTAGAAGTACACCACTACAAGCAAGTAAACTCCGGTAGTGGTAGAGGGATGCTACTGGTTACTATAGCCATAGTTCCCAGATATAGTAGTAGTAGTGGTAGGCCGACTCTACTGGTTATTATAGCCATAGATCCTAGACCAATTAGTGGTATGGCATATTCTACTGGTTACTACTGCCGTAGTTCCCAGGCGTATTAGTGACTAATACCACTAACGAACACAATAAAATAAAAACCAAAGTTTTAAGTTTAGTTAAGCACGCACAGGAACATTCTAAATTGCAAAAATATTGTACTTTGCCGGTGTAGGTGTTATTTTTTTAAGAACAAAAATTGTTAAAATCAATAAATAAGAAAACAAAAGGAGTTTTCTTGAATCCTGTCGTATCCCTGATGTCTACCCCAACAGATTCTGTTATAGTCCCAAGCTAAGCATCTATCTGTTCATATTAGAAGTTAAAACATTTTAAAATTAAATTGTCATGCTTAGATAATTCGGTATGTCTAAAATAAAATCATAATACGTATCGCGCTCAGCCGCAAGTAATTAATTAGGTTGGATATTAGTAACAAATGCAAGTAATTACACGGTGCTACAAATACAGAGTTATTAAACTTAAAATCGGTTAATATTTAGGCAAGTTATCAGCTTATAAGTGCATGAAGGTACGAAAAATCGATTTTTTACTCGTACTCAAGATTTTTCGGGTGTTTCGAAAATTTTAAAAACAGATTCTTGTTGTACTTGATAGCGGCTGACAGAAAAATCACTTCCACGTTACAATATAAAATCGGTTGGCGGTTGATTTTAGAGAACATCAATTACAACGGATTTTATAGTCCTCTTTTGTATATATAGATATAAATTAACATCGTGTGTTTTGGTTGGACCACCCTTTAGCACCGTGCAATTAAATATGGATGATAGAATGTAATATCATTGTTTTGTATTGATTGGATAATGGTTTACTCCGTACGTTTGTCTTAATGTTAGTGTAAGCTTTAAAAATGAGGCACAGCTTGCATCTTTTAAAGTAATTAAATGAAACATGGTTCTAACCATTAATTTAGGTATACCTTTTTTTTAAAGGTAAACAGTAATAACTATCAAATTTGATTAACAGATGTTATTATAGATTTAAAAGAATTTTGGTACAAACAAGTTTTTACTCCTTATCTTTAATTCTACCGAATTTAGCTGAGGTCGGATAAAACTAACTAAAGAGGAGAAAGGTTTCTATATATGCCACTGAACCAAATTCAATTATATAAATGCGGTTCAAGTTTTAATAACAAAAAAAAAAAAATATGATTTCGCAGTATTGGTGAATGTAAATCTCTTGTGGCTGGTCTAAAATGTCTAAAATGTCCAATATTTGCATAATATTCGTTGGTGTTTTTCTTTTTTAAGGTAATCGATGTGAATAACATCACCAGCATCCGCGAACTTATAACTTTTGAAGGGATAACACAGTAGTTCTTATAAAAGAGTGGTGGCTATCTACCCATTGGATAGATATGCTTCACACATCAAAAAAATCGATTGAAATTTCTATAGCCATCTATCGATCTCTGGATTCTATCGACTGGAACTTTTTCGGTCAGCATTTCATTTTTGATGGTACGATCAATAGAAAACAAAACCATTGTTGCATACAAAACTACTGAAATACACCGAGTCACAGCTTTTTCAAACTACCCTCGTTTATTATAAATTTAATAGTTTTTTAAGGGATAACACAGTAGTTCTTATAAAAGAGTGGTGGCTATTTACCCATTGGACAGATACGCTTCACACATCGAAAAAATCGATTGAAATTTCTACAGCCATCTATCGATCTCTGGATTCTATCGACTGGAACTTTTTCGGTCAGCATTTCATTTGTGATGGTACGATCAATAGAAAACAAAACCATTGTTGCATACAAAACTACTGAAATACACCGAGTAACAGCTTTTTCAAACTACCTTCGTTTATTATAAATTTAATAGTTTTTTACCTATGCATGAATAACGATAATATCTATTAATTTTAATCCCATTTAAAAAAACCCTTCAATCTACTAATTTTTTCGAAAAGCATCTCTATTGCACGAAAGAAACAAGGAAAAAAAATAATCATTAATCTTGATTATATCTTTTCTAATTGTGTTTAATAGTAGAAATACATTTATTTTGAAAAGTTTGACATTTTTAATACTCTTTTTATCGCCACAATCCTTATCATCATTCTTTAATACTTTCTTCTTCTCTTCTTAGTTTCTTTTTAAAATCCATTTGATGAGCAAATGATAATCACTTTTATTTATTTTTGTTTTTCTTTTGGAGAATTATGAGTATTTATATTCATGGATTGTCAACGAAATTTTATTTGCTATGACTTCTAATAAGTTTTTAAAAATGGGTTAATAAGTCCTATTGTTATAAATAATGATGAAAATATATTTTAAACTAGCTGCAACCATATGGGTAGCGAGCACCCTTATTATCTTAACTACTATTCAACATTTCCGATTCAGAATCTGCTTTATATCTGTGTACGGACTTTAAGTAAATACACATTAATTTTTATATAGTATATGTATATAAAGATAACTTTTACCCGGTGTGCTTTGTGTAATACACCCTATCCAATCCCTTCCGTTTTTTGGCTGATGCAGATAGACAGCGTAGCTTTAATTGTTGTTCTCCACATATAAAAAATTTCATGTTTATTGGGTCCTTTTTTACAGTTACAGAAATTTAAATCATAACAAAACAAAGAAATATATTTTAAAAGTCAATGCAACGGGCTTTGTTGGATAAGAAAATTTTATGACATTAATGTTTAAATATGATTTCGCCATGTGGCCTCCACGGCTGGTGAGTACAAGGCGCAATTTAATTTTCGTAAGCTTTTCGCAGAATATGCGGCCGTATTTGCCTAATAACTCTTCGAATGTTGATATTCAGCTGTTCAATTGTCTCTGGTTTATCGAAATAGACAAGTGACCTTACATAACCCCAAAGAAAATATTTCAATAGGGTTAAATTACACGATATTTGTAGCCAATTAATTAGATCATTACGTGAAATTACTGTTTCATCTAAAGTTTCTTTGAATAAATCAATTGTAGAGCGCGCTGTGTAGCATGTGCCACATCCTGTTGGAACCACATGTCAGCAAGATTAATGCAAGCTAATTGAGGTACGAAAACATTTCTAATCATTTCCCTATACCTTTCAACATTGACAGTAACATTCTGACCATCATCGTTTTTGAAGACCTATAGTCCAATGGCTCCGCCAGCTCATAAAGTGCATCAAACAGTAATTTTCTGTGGATGTAATGGTATTGCGGCTTCTTACTTCCAATACGACAATTCTGCTTATTTACGTACCCATTTAACCACAAATGGGCTTCATCGGAAGTCAAAATTTTGAATGGAAACTCAATATCAATATCAATTTGTGCTTTAGCCCATTCGCAGAATTAGAAGCAGTGTAAGGCTATCCATAATGAAATGATAAACTAAACTAAACAAAAAACAGCTATCAACTGATAAATCGGTTATCAAATAAAGCAGTGTTGCCAACTCAAAGTTATGAACCTCTAAAAAACACCCGATAGTATAAATGGAAGGTACCACGTTCATTTATCCAATCTCGCCTATTTTTTGTTTTAACTACGAAGTCATTTAGGCCAAATTTTTTATATAATTTATTTATATTTAATTTTTGTATGGGAGGTACTATACCCATTTTTTGACTGATGAAGTCGTTCAGATTAAGTTCAGAAACTTTAGCTTTAAACAATATTTACTTTGTATGGGAGGTACCATGACTACTTATCCGATTCCACTCACTTTTTGACTGACGATTTGTATTGACTATTAAGCTATTTGGACTAAATTTAAAAACTCTCACTCTTACTATTTTGAAGATTTAGACAAATTAATGTTTACTTTGTATGGGCATGACACCGCTCATAATTGAAATTTATATAGCCTATCGTTCCTTGCTGCACATACGACTTGAGGTCATGATCATCACACGTAGGGGTAATGTGAATTAACCACCGGAGTCATGCAATTTAACCCTGTTAGTCTTATTCTTGTGTGGTTTTCCTAAGTCGTAGGTCTATGCGAATAAGCCACAAACCATAGCGGTCCTCAAAGCCAACATAAACCATGCCTTCGATCAAATTCACCATGATTCGTCAGAATCTTGGAAATTTTGATATTTCGTATGCGCGCCCCAGAAGGTGTGTCGAACATTTGCACGATTTTATACTCTTTAAATATTTTACAACATAATGAAAATTGCCTTGCAGGCTGTATTGGGCTAAATTAGGTGTATTGCTAATATTCGCATTCGCTTTCGTATTCTCTTATTTTGAATATTTGCATTCATTTGAATTTTTGGGAATATTTGAGCGAGAACATAATGGGATCTGGCAACTTATTTTTACAAAAGAATATAATAACAAATATCAAAAACAAGAAAATGTTAAACACTCACATACAAATACATAACTGTGTAATTTTTTCCTAGTTACCCAATAAACCAAAACGATTTAGATTTAGAAATAACTTGTAACAAGCTTATTAACATAAGCCTTAAGCTTAGAAGTGTTGTGAATACTATTGTAAAAGGCTTATTACAAATTGTTTAATAATGAAAACTGAACTTGCGATAATATTGGAATGGAACCAAATTTCTAAAAAAAAACAATTTATAATAAATATATTTTTTCAACATTGTCAAAAGTGGCTTTGTTTTTTTAAAAGCTTACGAAACTATAGCGAAAATTAATCATATGAAGTCGTATTTGTTAAATTGTTATCTAGCTTTTAGCTTTTGCTAAGCGTTTCTTTTGGTTCACTAACAAAATAAGAGGTTTTCGTATATCTACAATATAATTATATATTGCTTTATGCAGTGTGCTTTATACACTAATGGTTAAATAAATCTTTTCTAAACTATTGTCTAATCTCAACAGAGATCTGTGTTCATATTATTTTCAGAATCACTTTGCCTAAGGATTTACACCAGCCTGAATGCCGTATATATTCGAAGCTTTAGACACCTTCGAAACGCTGAACAATGTTTCGACTAGTCCGATAATCCAGTAATCCGACTTCTACCCAATATTTCTACAATTTCAACGTAAGATTTGTTTGGATTGCGCTGAGATGGAATAATTTTTCTTTGTGATTCTATTAACTTTGGTATAATTTAGGCTGCAATGAGTTTTTTACTCAGATATATGAAAATTCTTCACCAAGAAGTGGTCTAAATGTATTTTTTCGAAAAAAGTTGGTAGGTTCATAAAATTTTTAGAATGTAGCTTAGTGTGCCAATAATTATGTTCAGAGAAATAAATAAAATAAGAAATTTTTGCATGAATAAAGACTAGTGAATTTTGTAGAATATTTATCATTCAATTTATTAATGTGTATATTATATGGAGTTCACACTATCGTTTATCTATTTAAGCAACTTTAGAATTAAACAAAAGTTTTTTTTTTAAATGTTTTCCCATACAATGAATTGTTTTGAAAACATATAACATAAACGTGTTTAATATTTAAACCCTTTTCGAAGCACGTGAAAGTCAGGGTACGGATAACTGTTTGAAGTATGTTAAATCGTTTTTCTGATTGAAATTTTTCACTGAACAAGCTTTTAAATGACAACACGCCAAAAATGTTATAAAAATTAAGACGTCAGGTTCGGTTAATCTGGACTTAATGACCAGCTTTTTTACATATGTATGTAGTTTCACATGTGTGCTGGAGTTTACTATTTCTTCCTATCCTATGTTGTATGCATACAAACAAAGATGTAGGCAGCAAATAAAAGGTGAAAGTTGCGAAAAAGAAATGGAAGAAGACATAAGTAGTTAAGAAAAAAGAATCTTAAATTGAATTATTGTCGGCAAATATCGATAATCTTAAAGGTGCCAGTAGATATGATTGATATGATGACCAAATAAAGTGTCAGCTTCCAGAATATTGACGTGAAGCAAACTCAGACTAAATTAAAGCAAAAATGCTTCTGTTTCCAACGAACAATACGTTAGTCTCTTTAAATCCAGTCTTTTTAAATCCAGTCTCTTTAAATCCATATGTTTGCAACTCGTTATTTAAAATTTAAATATTGGAATAGAAACAAGTTTTTACAATATAATGTTTTTTATTTAGATCTATAAGTTTCAATTATTAATTTTGAAACAGTCATTAAAAAATTAGTCAAAATGTCAAAGTAAAATACGACAACTACAGTGTGAACAACTTTGTTTAGTTTTTTCTTAAACGTGTTTAACTTTAGTAGTGTGAACATAATATTAGCTTATCAAAAATTTGTTTAATTTAATTTTAATTTAAGTCACACATGAAGTTGAAAAAGCTCACTTTGTCAATAATTAAGTTCGTCACTGTATACATTAAGATAACAAAAGTCGACTTTTTCTAAAAGTCTGCTTTAACTTATCGATAGAGTATACTTTTGGCGTTAGAGTTGAGTCTAAATATAACACCAGCTGAACCTGTTTTTAAATAACACTATCCAACAAGCAAAAATACCTTTGATATTTAATATATTTTTTTGATGCGCTATGTTCGCCTAACTTCAAAAAGCATCAGCATTTCAGATTCTATGGATAAGTTTTTTTTATAGAATTTTTCATACATCTTATGATAACTTTGAAATGACTTATTCGATTCTGTTAAGCCATATGTTAATAATTCCAAATTATATCAGCTTTAAGTCATTCTAATATCATTTTTTATTATAACCCACATTTTTGAAGTTATTGAGAAACAAATCATAAATTTTCTTTTAAAAATTATGGTATTTTTGATTTCTAAAAATTCGCAAAAAAAAATATAACGCAGCAATTATTTAGCAGTTTCACCATTTATTTATAAAGTCGCATATATGTAGTAGAAACAAAATAAACCATAATTCAAGAAAATCGATTAATAAAATAAAATAATAATAAAATAATTTTTTGCTGCATTACGACACCGATTACATACAATTACAAGTTGTAGAAAAGGTTAAAGACTTACTCTAGCAACTGTCGACTTTAGTGTGGGACTATGAATATGAGCCAATAACTTTGAAGTTTGCTGTAAATACATATTAGCTTTCGCATTCCCTAAACTGACATTTGCAATACTCCCTAGGCTGAAAAATCGATTTGCATGAATACGATGAAATATTTTTAAAAATTTCTTTTTGAAGTAGATCCCTGCATTAATTTTAATTTTTTTGTTTTCGAGTACAGTGTACGTACAACGCAATTGATTCTAAATAGATTAAAATAATTGTTGTATCGGATTTGAAGTATTTATTGTTCGTCTTATGATCAAATGAGTTATATACATGGAGGTTTGTGTACTTGTATAAAATTTTAGTCCTTTAAAAAACTTTGCTAATGAGTTATATGAAGGATTGACCCAAATAATTTTTTAAAATAAGACCATTACAATGGTAGAAAACTAAATATTTTGCGTTATCCTTCGATTTTTCAGCGTAGATACCTTAATATACGTGAATCTGTTTTTGTATAAAATAGTACGTGTTTCGTGGCCTATGTATCAGAAACTTCTATCAAATAACACTTAGTAAGTGCAAGTACTCTATTGACTATATTTACTATAACTTATGTATATTTTCTTTAAATGTAAATGCTATAAGTTGTGATATTACACCATTGAGAGATTAAATGAATTGAAATTTTCGACATCTGTGTTATAAGTATGGAGCAATGTCGAAAAACATCTTTTAATTATTATTAAAGTTTGGTCTCTGAATTGAAACGAATCCAATCGCATGTGTTCTTTTTAACATTCAGTTTTCTGGTAATAAAAAGTTGAGAATTTCTGGATTGGGCAGAGTAATCTCGCCGCACCTGTAACTCCACAGCGTTAACATATATATGGTTACGTTTTAACCTTTTTTAAAACGTTCGAGTTCTTTTTTTTCTTTTCTTATTTACCTTGCACCTCGTTTATACAACATTTTTATTTATGCCTAAACACGACTTAACTTTATGACTCAAAAAACGATATCTAACCCTTACCAAACGAAATGCGCCACCTTTTATAGCAATTCATGATCAATTTCGAATATTCTTGTAGTTACTACAAATTTCTATTTATCTACGTTAATTTCGAAAAATGTAAAATTATAATACACAAAAAGAATCGGACTGGCAGCACCTTAAACATGCAAGTGGTAGCATTCTTAATAGCACAGACAATTAGGGCAGTAACAGATACACAAGAGCCTTGACACAAACCAGTAAAGTTTATAGCTAAAATCTCACCATACAGTACCTGATGTGTGCTATATTTTCTTTTTATTCATTTTGATTTTCGTAACAATATTATATTGTACTTTGTTGAATATTAAAGAAAAATACGTTTAACAAATTTCTCAAAAAAATCCTACTTTGTTTGTTACATATCCCCAATGAAAACCCCAAATCACCCCTTTTGGAAACGAAATTTCCCCTAATTTTGGGTTAGAACCCCAAATCTGACATCCCTACATTGTTGTTGAATTGATGAACGAAAAAGTCAGTAATTATGGCATCATTTTTAAAGATGTACAGTTAAAAAAGTTTTGCCAACTTAAAGTTATATACCTCTATAAAAAACACCTTGGTATATACACTAGTGTAAATTTCCCCGCATAGCTGAAGGCCTTTGTTTTGTATAACATAAGGAACAGTTAGAGAAATGCACATGTTTTATAAACGGATAACACACCACAACAAAAAGAACAACTTATTTGTATATGTATATAGTATAGCGAGTTTTGTGCAATTCCAGCTTATCCCATCTCTCCTGCTTTCTGACTGATGTGGATAGATAACAAAGCCTTAACTGTTACCGTTTTCCACATATGTAAATTTCCATATTTAGTATGAATGGGAGCTGCCACGTCGACTTATCCAATCTCGCCGAGTAATTGATGTTTTTGTCCAAGAAGTTGATTACATCAAATCTAGAAAGTTTTACTACTACCGTTACCAAGATATACAAAAATTAATATTTACTTTGTATGGGAGATGCCACGGCCACTTTCTGTGTGAATACTTGTATTAACTGACAAGTCATTTAGACCGAATTCAGTAACTTTTACCCTAACTGTTCTCAAAATATATAAGAATTAATATTTACTTTGCATGGGAGATGCCACGGCCACTTATCAAATTCTGATCACTTAAAAACATTTAGACCAAATTCAGAAAATATACAAAAATCAATAAACTCTTTTTATGGTAAGTACCATCCCCCACTTATAATTTGTGCTATATTTACCTTGTATGGGAGGTACCATGCCAACTTATCCGATTCCGCCTACTTTTTGACTGATGATTTATATTGACCGCGAGCCTATTTGAATAAAAATTTATAGACTCTTACTATTACCGTTATAACGATCTAGACATATAAATAAAAATTGTATATCGTCGTGGCACCACGCAGTTGAAAAAAACCTTTCCAACGCATGTCTTGTAAATCGGTTAAAACCTTTAAACCTTTTTTTCTATTAACAAAAAATAATTTTTTGTTTTTAAAAAGCATATTTTAAAGTTTGTAAATCATATTTTCTAATTTTTACCACATATCTTATGAACATAAATTACTTTTTTAAAATCATATTTCTATTTTCCCTACTTATCACATAATCTCTTACAAAAAACTCAATAATAAAATTAGAATACATACATATGTGTCGGGTGGGCCATCTATCGGTTTAAATTAGAGCCAGCGGTTATTTAGAATCTTGCAATACTTATGACATTCTATTCTGTCCCAAAATTCAGTATATTAACTCCACGATATGAATCGCTTTACGCTTAAGCAACGTTGAGATTTATTGGAAATTTATTTCCAAAACAAAGACAATTGGTCGAAAATTGCAACCGTTTTTGTTTTATTGTATTTTTAAATATAAACTTTTAAATGGCCCACTCGATATATTCTTCAATGAACTGTTTAAGATCCTAGTAAGCGGTAATAAACTTAATAAATATAAAGGACACAATACATTTCAATTGACAGATAACTCAAATATGACTGTCAGAATTCAAAACAAAAATACTGTTTTCGCCATAAAAATATTTTAGAGCACAAAAATCCAATTATGCGCTAAAAGGGTTTAAAATGTTTTTTAAATACGAAAAAAAAAATGTCAAAAACATGCTCTTAAAACTGATACATGCAAAAATGCTGTTATGAGTAAAATATGCAAAAGTATGCAATGTCAAAGTATGCGATGCCAAAATTCATAAAAATTCTTGAAATGGATAAATATCGTACATTCGACTTGATTTGATGCATGAAAAAAACATGATATTGCATATTTCTGGTTTCTCTGGTGATAAAAATGTAGCCATCATTATTAATTGTTACTAATTCGCATGCCCGATATTTTTTAAAGCTAAAACTGTGCTGTCGCCGGTCTTGACTGTTCATTAATGAAGGCAAAGACATGCGTTCGATACTATTTTATATGCATTTTTACTCATATTTATAATATTTACACACGAATTTCATATTCATCTAAGCTTTTATGGCACTATTATTTATTCTTTTATTATGTTTCTTTATGCCATTATTTATTTTGTTTAATGTTTTTTGCCAAATTGTTTTATTAATAATAAAATAATAGTAATATATAATATCGTAGTTATATGTACATATATTGTGTTATATTGTATTTATATTTTTCATTTATAATTGAAGGACTTACTTTATTATTGATTTCATTTCACTAAATTTATACTACGCTCAACGATAGTTTTTGTTTTTAATACTTGAATTTTTTTTTTGCCAAAAATACAATTTCATTGAAATTAATATAAATGAATTAAAATTGTATTGTTGACGACTGTATCAAGGTTTATCAATGTCATATGTTGGCCTTTTTCTTTTATTTTTCTTATTCCAATAGGTAGCGGAAAAAATTAATAAAAGGAAAATGGCTAAAATATTATTATGGCGCTTAAATTGTGATGTCTGGCAGTCGTTTTTATGAAAAAAGTTTTTATATTATGCATTTCATACAAGAAAAGAAAGGAAAAATAAATAATTGTTTTTGAGAACTTTACGGATTACTATGCTTACTAATGGTTTTGAATTTCATTTTTTTGTCTTTGATTATGTATTATTTTTGATTGTTTTTGAGTCAATCCAGTTATAGTAAGACTTCGTTTGACGACCTTGAAGAAATTATTATTATTAAAACAAAACGTCAAAACAATCAAAACTCATCTCCAAAATTGGAGCAACAAAATTATATTTAACATACTTTTTCAAGAATATCAAGAGCCAAAAAAAAAAACAAAGTGGCTCAAACGGAAACCAAAAAAAGAAAAGAAAAAAAAAAAAGAAAAAATATTTACAAATTCCCATTTACTTTTTTTTGCCTTAAATCAATATTTTAAAGCAAATATGACTTGTTAATATCCTACAATGGTAGATGAAATTCCGGCACAAATATGAATTAAGATTCCTAACAAACTTACATTTTATAAAACACTTTTGCCGTCATTACTCTTGTAATAAAATCTTCTTCAATTGAGCCCAAATTATTATGTATTATTTTTTAACAAAAATTAATTAAAAACTTTAAGCCCTGCAGTGTCATATATATGTACATATTTGACAGAAAGACTGACATGGTGTACTTAGAACAACGTACATTATACAATTGGTTTTCCAGCACCATCGAAGCTTCTACCAAAAAATACATCAGAGTTGCAATCTAGGGCTGCACAAATAGCTTGATGTTGAGAACTTTCTAATCAGTGTTAGTTAAAATAGTTTTTGCACGAAATTTGCTGTCATTTAGACTTCTTTACATCTTTATCGTCTTAAGCCGAGTTCAAAAGTAAACTTCTTTCTTTGTTAAGTACGGCCACTATCATTAAAAATACCATGGAGTAGAGGATTTGGAAGCGAGTCCAGCTTCTGTAAATACGCTTCAGTGGTTTTAATATTTTAGATTTTAACTATCACACAGTTTGTCGCCTAGTACAAGCTGGCTGGAAAAAATTGTTTGCTGATGTATTTTAACTTCAACGTGTTTATTGATAATTTTTATATTAATTTTACCATTTTCAGAACTAGATCTTACAGACAATGACAAAAAAAAAAAAAATTAATTATAAGAAAATATATTTTTTTTACAAGATACACAAAAAAAATAAAGAAATTAAATTCTTTACAAGGATTTACATTTTACGTTACATGTGGGCTCCAAAAATAAATCTTAGACCTCTCTCTGGGTGTCTACCTGAGACTGTTAAAAAAGGATCAGACGGAATAAGTAGTATATTCAAATTGCAATCTTTATTGCAAGTTTTCTGAGCTTCCTCAGAAAGTTGCCTAATTGGCAGAAGAGATGATTGTATAACTTTCGCTCTATACACAATGATCTTGTGTACGGTAGTAGGCATGTAATACCACAAATACAGACATAAATACAATGACTTGTTATCAACGTAACATGCAATCCTGGAATTCAAGCTCTCAGTTCAGGATTCGATACAAAATTAAGAATAGTTTTTCCATCGTTTCTATAACAAAAACAAAAACGATTGATCCAAGTCACCAGCACGTCTACATTTTGTCTTGAAACATATATTTTCTAGGTCTTTCTTCGGTCTATCAAAGCCAGCCAGAAAGATCTGAGATGATGTAGATGGTTCTACATCATCATATAACGTACGAAACATTATATCACCATCCAGTCATGCCTAATTAGACATCAGGAAGCGTTTACAAGTTCTTCTGGAATTCTTCCACTTTTTCGGAAATTTAGCAGAAAAGATGAATATAACTACCTTGATCTTATCCACCTATTGCTCGCCTAAGCTTCCAAAATCATGTTTTATGGCAAGTAAATTAAAAATCGCAGTATTTTTGTTAGTACTGTAAGTTTTGAGCCATTCATTAAAGAGCTTTGTTTTAGATACAGTAAAACTGCCTTCTGCTAAAATGAAAATAAATACTTTACGGGCAGATTCGGGCAAAAAATTACAAGTTTATTTTTAACTACAGTGGTGTATGTTACGCTTGATAAAAAATTAGGCAGGGGAAAAATGGGCGATTTTTACTTATCGTGTTTTGAATTCCAAGTTTAATAACTTTTTGTAATTTTTTTTTTAAATTACATAACTTTTCTAAGTTACGGCTGTTTGTGTTATTATGCTAATTTTTTTTTTAGAAGTTCGAATATAACAGTAAATTTGTGCGAAGAAATATATAATTTACTTATTGTTATAAATAACAACATGCATTTGTCTCTTGGTTTTAATATTTCGGTACGTAAAGTCAAATTTCTGGGTAAAGTGTGTAAAACAGTTGTTTGTGATTTAAGTGAAACTTAAAAATATTAAAAAATTTTTCTTTAACAATTTATGAAAGATAAATTTATTTTGATATATGAAGGTAAGTATCTTTATTTTGCATTTAGTATTTTGTTTATTAATTTTTTTTTGTAAAGCTTAGCTTTTTATTGGTAAAAATTGGACTCCGGCTAAAGACGGACATGCCAGCTGCCAGTTCGTTTTGCATATAATTGTTTTTCTCTTTTCATAGACATTTATCTTTTTTTTCACAAAAAATTTAGCAGCTTCAAATATAATTGCCTCTTAAATATTCCAACGAGTTTGTTGGCTGCATTTTTGGCATTGAACTTTCTTGTGTGCGGTGGGAGGACCCAAAATGTGTGCGGTTATTATCAACTTATGCTGGTATTAAACCCTTTAAAACCGAAATAAGCGACGAACAATGGTTACAAACATGGCGTTTTGATCGAAAAAATAAATCCTATGTTGAAGTAGACCCCAATATAATTAAAGAATACAATTGTCATATGGGTGGCGATGATTTAATGAACAGCTCACTAGAACGATACCATATTAGATGAAAATGAACTTTACCTTAATTGTATTGTCTAATTGATATGTCATTATTGAACTCATATCTGCTTTTTTAACGCTTTCATGCAATTGATTGCAACGATGTCTTTCATTTAAAATTACCAGACTTCCGTAGTGGCAGATGTATTTTGCTATTATGCAAATACTTCCGTCAAAAAACCTGTGGGAAGACCTCAAAACCAACGCTTACAGGCAAAGAAAATAAAAAGATCTTATAATTCACCAAATGACATCCGCTTTAATAAAGTTGGACATACTATATGCCTAATGTTTTTGGCGGGAGTGGTAAAGAATGTGCAAAAAGCATACGGGTGTTAATCGGAATCACAAATGTTTTGTACGAAGTGTAAACTAAATTTCTGCTTATAAAGTAATAAAAAATGTAACCAAAGTTACCACACAAAATAAGCAAAATGTTTAAATAAAACGTATTAAAAATAAAAATCCCTCTTTGGTAGAAATATTTCTTTGGTTTACCAGGCAAGTCCGTTCGCCTTTTTTCTTACCTGGAAAGTTAATTTTAATTATTTTTAACTTTTTGCTTTAAAGTACGGGTTTTTCCCCCAAATACCAGCCCAGTATAATCTTTTTAGCTCAAAATAAAATTGGCCGATTAGAGGGTTAAATGTAATAGTATAAAAAAACTACTTAGACTTAGTTATTACACCCATCACTAATTTACATTAAACAACAGCACGTGAGACATATTCGCATAAGTAGTGAAAATGCAACAAATTTTATTTTATAAATTTTTACCTATTTATTTCAAACATTTTTTATTCTTGCCATCATGAATGTTTTAATAGATTATTTCTGACAAATCACTAGGTGCCATTATAATTACCCACATAATTATGCTCTGATTAACTGGAATAATAATTTTCAGAATTGTTAATGTTGGTTTTGTCCAGTTACCTTGTTCTAGAAGACACACTGTGCATCGGTGTACTTATACTATAGAGCGACAGTATCAATTCATATAATTTTATTTTCGTATCTTTGTATTATATTTATGTTTGAAGGTGAGTTCCGTATCGCCGTATATGTTTCAGTATTGTGTTGTATAGAAGAAGTTTACGGTCTAGACCCAGGGTTGTGTTTCTGCCACTAATTTGAATCGTTTTTAATTTGATTTGAACAATTGTTTTTTCGGATTTCCGTTAAGCACTTTTTCCGGCATCATTTTTTTTCTTGATTACTATTCGGATCACGTAAAGGGGGTTTTTGTATTACCAGCCTTTAGAGATTGCTAGAGGCACGCCCAAATAAATAATAAGTTTGGGTGGTTGCGTCTAGATTTTCCATTCTAGAATTTTGTTTAGTGTGTCGTTCATTCTTTTAGTATTTCCTTAAGCTGTGATGAATTTGTAGTTTAGCAATTGCTTTATATGTAATAGGCAATTAACAAATATTAATTACCAATTATAAGTAATTTAATAATAATTAAATTTTAGTTACCAATTTAAATAACAAGAAACTGATACTTTTCAATTAACAATTATCTGATAGATATAAAAATTGCTAGTTACAGATTAAAAATTGTTTAATTAGTGATCATTCAATGCCAACTGTTTGTAATTGGTTGCATATGATTAATAGCACAAGTTTACAAAAATCAAATTGTTTTTGTTCACTGAATGAAAAAAACAGTCAAAAAAGTCTACATACACCATTTGATTTAAGGATTTCACAGAATTTGTCAAAAAAATTAAAAAAATGTGCATTTCAATAGTTAACGCATTAATAAATAAGTTTATTTATAAAATAAAAAAAGTAATTCATTCACATAACAAAAGCAATAATAAAAAAACATTAAAAATTCATAGAAAAAATGTCTACATATAGCGATAAAATAATAATTATTATTTTAAAAAGGTATACATATTAAAAAAAATAACTTTTAATGTTTCGCTTGCCCACCTTTAGCATCAATAACTGCTTGAAGATGACGAGGCATTAATGTAATCAAATTATTCGTAATAAAGGATATTTTCTCGGCCCATACACGAATGAGGACGGTTTTTAATGTTTCACGACCAATATGTGCTTTATTAGGTTTAAGTCTGGTTACTGGGGTGGTTTATTTAGCTGTCTTGGGGCATAGTAGAGAAGCAAGTCTCTAACAACGTGCATAGTATGCTTAGGGTCGTTATCGTGTTGGAAAAAATTTTGTTTTCTCAGCCCAAAGCTATCAACAGATGCCATCAGATTTTGTTCCAATATGTTCTTATATTGATAGCTGTCCATGTAACCTCCGACAAAGATTAAAGGACCCACTTCAGATGAAACCATGACGCTCCAAACCATAACGTTACCAAAATTTGAATACCTCCAAAATCCGAACACTATGCGCCGCTTCGATATCAATGCAGTCTATTTTCTATCTTGCCAAGTCTAAGTTAAAACTGGGAATATTTGTAAGTCGGCAAAATAAGAAAATTTTAAATGATTTTAAATTTGAGATTTCCTTAGCCGGTAATGAAACGGCTGTCTGAATCTTTTTAATATTTACTTGTTTTTTAAAAAACTACAAATTACGAAAATATTTTTGTGTAAGAATTTCGAAAGGATGGATGGATTTTTTGCATTCCCATTTGAAATTTTTTCTGAAACCTTGAAAATATGAGCGACGAGCAAGGTGAACCGTGATTTAAAATTCTGTTAGCTAGTTCTTGAGACTAGCATATGCTAATTGACTATTATTGGAGTAGCATAATGAAAACAAATAAAAATTTATATAAAAAAGTACTAAAACTCTTATTTTTCAGTTTTTTTTGTTCATAAACTTATACTGCTATTATTTATTTATTTTTTTTAAATATCTCAAAAGTTTGACGCCCTAGATTTTTTTCACCATTTTGCCCAAAGATAGACAGCCTAAATTAATAGCTCCATGTATGTTTCAAACTGTGAACAAAAACCTTGTAAGCTAGTGTAGCTGGATCTAAAATTAATTTAAAAATGTATTTGGTATGCAGCAACCAGAAAAAATCTGTGATTAAAAAAAAGGCAACAATTTATAGGGTACTATTCAGCAACTAATTTTTGTGCCTTTTTGTATTTGAAAACAACTAAAATATTTTTGAATATTGTAAATGTTAAATTTAGTTACAAGCAATAGCTCAAACTAATGATAACAATTATCACCTGTATATACATAAATATGTATCATATGTTGAGTGTATACAAAATTTTGGACTGCCTATTAACAAATATAAACGTTAAATCCACATGTACATATATATTTACACGAAAGAAATTACACAAAAAGAAGAGGCAGATGTGGTGGATATGGAAAGAAAATAAACGCCAAGTCATTATTAATTGTTTTATAAACAGATAAAACGCTTTAACAAATTGATTCACAAAACTGTAGATAAAAACAATTAAAAAAAGAAGAAAGAAAGAAAGAAACATTCGAGCAATTAAAAAAAAAAAAAATAACACATGTTTGACGATATTCCAAGGGAATCACAAAGAGTTGAATGAAAAAAAACACTATTAAATGTAATAAAGGGTCCGCCAAGTAAATTTTTTTTGAAAATGCTATAAAAAAACTACTGAATATTTTCTCAAATTTCTTTTTTTATTTGAAAGTACTATCCTTCCGGTTAATAATGGAAAATAATTTCATTCAACTGGCTGCCTCGGTTGACCATGCATAAGCCTACACGAGCGGTCCAATTTTTAAGCACATTATCGATTGTGTGCAGCTGTATTTCACCAATGGCTTCACGAATATTGTCCTTTAAGGCGTCAATTTTCTCTGGCTTGTTGGCGTAACACTTGTCTTTGACGGCACCCCACAAATAATAGTCCAACGGTGTCAAATCGCAGGCCAAGGTGGCCAAACGACATCAGCTCTGCGGCTGATAACGAGATCTTCAAAAACAGGGCGCAAAACATCGAGTGTAGCTTCGGCTGTGTGGCACGTAGCGTCGTCCTGTTGAAACCAAATATTGCTTATATCCTCCTCTTCAATTTTTGTGAACAAAAATTCGTTTAACATGGCCCGATAACGATCGTCATTGACTGTAACGGCCACTCCTTGCTCATTTTCGAAGAAAAATGGCCCAATTATGCCTCTGTACCAAGATCCGCACCAAACAGTGACTCGTCTTGGGAGCATCGGCTTTTCAATGTATGCGTGCGGGTTTTCTGTGCCCCAAATGCGACAATTTTGCTTGTTTAGATACCCGCCCAGATCTAAATGAGCTTCATCTGAAAAGATGTTTTTTTTTTTTTTTTTTGGCAAAATCGGCATCTTCTGTAAGTCGATCGCAGGCCCACTTAGCTAAGCGTATACACAACCATATTCGTTCAGCGGAAGGATAAAACTAATTTACTGTCAAATCAGACATGAGCTAAGTCTTACCATTCACGAAATAAGCACTTGTTGAAAAAAAACGTTAGATCGCGGACCCTGTAAAACAAATTGAATTGATTTAATTTCTGTCTCGTTATTGTTAAACTCAAATATTTCAACTTAAAGTTTTATAATAAATTTGGTTTTGAACGAAACAAAAGTCAAAATAAATAACAAAACAATGATGTTCGAGTGCATTAAGAGTTTCATTTTAAGGTCGTTGAATGCATTCTATCGATTATTTATTTTGAGTTACCAGATGTATAGCAAGAGTACAATTTATAAATTGTTGCTGATGTTTGGTTCCACTTAAGAGAAATGATTTTTATTAAAATTCCAAGGTTACTATCTTTTAAATGTTGCTAATTTTGTAGTGGATTATTTATAATTGTTACATATGTCGCTAGTATTTCTTAACTTCAAATGGTTAAATTGTGCAGAATTCTTAACATACAACCTCGTACTACATACTAAGTTATACGTTTCTGGACAAACATAGCTCTGTAAGGTTCTCTAGATAAGACTTTAGAATTTTGATTTCTTTATAAAGCTAAAGTTGTTTTTTATTTCTTTTCAATGCTAATTGTTAGTATTCTACGTATCTCTTCTGATTGGGAAACAATCATAAATTAGACAAGGCAATAATAGTCAATGAAGCTCAACATTTTGATACCTTACAATGCAATCCAGTAGCAAAAATATATACTCTTATAGTCGACATGCGAGACTTAGCGTAATGTAAACTAGGTCTTAAGAACCATTCATCCAATTGTTTACCAATTTTAGTTGTTAGTCGTACTATTGATAGACTTTTTAATGCAATGGGAAGATGGTTGTTACCTCTATAGCTTATGCATATGTGTTTGTTCCCTTTCTTATGTGTAGAACATAGCATACTGATGTTTCAATCATCCAACATAAAAAGTTCTGTTGGAAAACCATCACGTTCTGCAGCTTTACTATTCATCAGACGGGATATCGCTCTTTCAAACTCATTTACATTAATTGGTGAACACTCAGCACTGTCGTCAATTATTGGATCATAGGGTCTTTGTTGCCACTATTATCAGATACCAACAGCGTTAAAATATTTTTTTTACTCAGTATACTTTCAGTATCTGTCTTTAGATTTCTGTCTTTACAGGACGAATTATCTCTACAATAGTCCGGAGTTACACTCCTTACTCACTCGATCTCCTGCCACCCTCGCATTTTCATTTCTCTTTTGCTTCAGTGGAACATATGTTTCACCCAGAAAGAACTTCATTACAAATATTGACTAAAAGGGGACATAATGGCTTTTTTAGTGGCTAAAGGTTTAGGTATATTCCTTTAGAAAAATAAATTGTTACAGCGTATGTATGCTGATAACATAAAAGCAAAATTTCTTGTTAGGAAATCGTTTACTGAATTGTTGGGGTTATTAAAACTTTAGAGTACTTTAGTATTTAGTAGAACGATTCTTTTTGAGAGCCGAATATTTTAAGAATCGTCAGAAGAATCAAAAACAAAAGAATTTAAAAACAAAATTCGGAACGCAAACAGAGTCGAAAAGCATCAAAATGAGTTAAAAACGTGTAATTAAACAAGTCTTGTAGTAGAGAGCATTGCTATAAAAAGTCGATATAAAGTTTAGCAAAAAGTTATAAGTTCGTGGAATGGAAAATATTTACGTCACTTCCAAAAATCAAATTAAAAAAGGAAGTATTAATACTTAAATTAACTACAAAACTGGTCACTCTAATCTAAACGATACTAACTCTAACAATTACACTTACTCGTACTTCATGTCACATGGGGGACATATAATAAATTGAAGGGCACGTATGGCTCTTAAAAGTGAACTGAACTCAATAGCAATTAATCGATTTGGATTACTGAAGAAGCCCTTACTTACTACCATTAGTTTTTTTTTAACTTTTTTTTAAAGATTATATTGAGTTTATAAATACAGTAGTTTATTACAGTTAAAGGGGGTTTTGTAATTGAATTAATTTTAATGTTGAAAAAATTATTTTCTTTTTTTAAATCAAAAAATAATAATCAAAATATGAATTAAATTTATTAATGTCATTTTTATGTCGCTAAAATAATAAATCTTCATTTGTTGCATCCTTTTAAAGGTTTTATTATGTTATTAATGGGCTGATTTATAAAATTGTGTTTATCCTTACATTCATCTATAGTACGAGTATGTATATTATAAATATCTTTGCAAGTTTATTTGTTTGTTTATCATTCAATTACGCGTAAACGACTGAATCGATGTTGTTGAAGTTTGTAGCACAGTTAGATCTAGCTGACGAAAGAGTTATAGGCTATGCTTTTTTTAAACTGGATCTGGGAGAGGTTAAAATCGTGGGTCCGTTTGGGAGTTTGGCATACTTTTTAGCTTCTTATTAAAAGGTCGCCAATTTTGTCAAAATTTAAAACACACATAGATCTAACTAATAAAAGTGTGCATTTTTCAAAATTGGACCCAGGAGAAACGGGCATAACAAGTGACTTTATTTTTGAAATGACATTCTTTATTCTTTTCAAAACAAAGTATTTTGTTTACTAACATATCGATTTTGATTAAATTTGGAACAGAGTTAGATGTAGCTAACGAGCCAAATTAGGTCGTCAGAACTGAATCGATTTTGTTTAAATTTGTAGCTCGGATATATATATCCAGCTAACGACAGTGCTTTTTTCAAAATTGAATCTCGGAGATAATAAAATCACCTTTTCTTTTGAGGTGGCATGCATATTTTCTTCTTAAAGCAAAGTTTTATGCTTGCTGACATTCATATGTTGAATAGAACTACTTCGATTGGCTAATAGGGGGGATAGGGAGAGTTTTTTTTTTTGGTTCATATTCCAATCCTACTACACACGTGATTATTACAATATATCTTGGGAACTATAACAGATAGAGTCTTCAAATTCACAGGCTATTTCATAGATCAAGTTTCATATTTCATATTATCAAGTTGCATATTGAGATAACAAATTAACTTTACAGAAAGAGTGGGTGTGGCACATCCCATAAAAAATGATATTTATTATCGTACATCTCAATTAATATATCAGTGGGAGACGTCAAAAGTCGTCTTAGCATTTTCCTTATGAAAAAAGACAGATGGCAAAGAAATCCTATCCATGATTGGGAAAAAAAGAAATTTATCCCCCATTTATAATACACATATATATGGATTTGCGTGCAAAGCCGGATGGTTAAAGCTAGTTTTCAATAAAGTAAAACATTCGTTCTAAGCCATTGACAGAAAAAAATGCTCTCCAATATTATCTTCTAGCTGCTATTTAGGTCAAATAGGGCTACATGTCATTCTAGATACTTAAAGTTTGATAGTGTGGAAAAAAGATTTTGCTAATTGGTTTATCTTACGGTGAGTGTTCATGAATTGTCCACCGCGAGATTGTAACTCAATTATTTCTTAAGCTACGCCAATGAAACAGTGTCTGTTATGTTAACTACATCGGTCGGCTAATAATATCTGTTGATTTTTAAGAACTTTCAGATTTGATTAAAAAAACACCCATACAATTTAGATAAATATATGAAATCGGCCTAATGATGGCACTGACCCATAATCCACACCAAACCTTGCATTTTTTGGAATGCATTGGCAGTTTTTGCAATGCTTCTCACGTCTCCATGCTTGTTTACGTATCCATTCAACCGGAATCAACCGTATCCATTCTTTAACCGGGCATGAATTTGTATAATAAAATTCAATAGTCCGTAAGCGCTGTTCGTTTGTAAGTCGGTTCATGGTTAAATTATAGACCAAACTGAAAATGTTTAACAGTAACATGTTACACGAAAATAGCTGAGCTGCCAAAAACAGTGTCGCCAAAGAGAAAGTTGCTAAAAAATCACTCGATAATTCTCTATATCCATGTATAATATAAACACCAATTTTATTAAGCAAAATCATTTAACATACGCAGTTCAGAATAAGTCTTTAGGCTTTATATAACTCTTAGTACGACTTTCTACTATGACTGCCAAATTATAACTAACTCAACTATGCACAATATGCCATCTTTTATAGTAAACTATCATCAATTCCGAATGTTCTTGTGGTTACTACAAATCTCTATTCATCTACGTTAAGAACATCAAAAGATGTAAGATCATAATACAAAAAGAAATCGAACTGATAACACCGTTAAACACGCAGGTGTTTAAGTGGCAAGTAATTATGGCAGTGACAGAGACATTGAGAGCCTTGACACAATCCATTAGATTAAAATCCCACAATAAAGTTTTATAGCTAATACACGGTGTAAAGTAGATAAACTCTATTGCATTCCATTTTTTTACTTCATACACCATTTTACATTCACTATTTTCATTCAAAGCGCTACAAATTTAAATATCGGAGTTACAGAGTATAAGTAATATGATTAACTAGATTGGGGAAATCACAGAGATAGAAAGCTAAAAAGTGATTTGTCAGTTTGTCAGATTTATCAATGGCAATAGCTGCTGTATGTCAAACTAAAGCTGTAAATTGTTTTCACTTTTCTTTACAATAAATTCTGGCAAATCATCATGAAAAATATTACGCTCCAGAAACGCTTTCAAATTTTGTAAATTTATTTTAAAAATCAGTGATATGTCCCACGAACTTATAAAGTACTTTTACAGTGGGCATAATCGCACTATAATGGTACAACTGACTAGCAACTAGTCAACTAGCAAACCAGCCGAATATACAGTAGAAACAAAAATGTTTTTGACATAGATTGCTAGCCAACGGTCTCATCGATTTGTATTTATTGCGAAACAATGTCAAATCTGCTGAATGAATTTTATTTTCTATACATTGACAGCTTGTGGTTTCAACATACATACTCGTACGATACATCTCACGAAACCATAAAATAATTGAATTTATTTACATAACTATTGGCGATAATGTCACATTTCGAAATTGAGCAGTTTTTGACCTCCAAAATCGTTATTCTTGACGCTTTTTAATTTAATTTCTTAGGGTTACATTAACTCCTTGTGTTAAGCCAAAAAACCAACAACTCTTCAGCATTTGGCCAAGAATTGAATCGGTAGATTGCGATATAAAGAGTGGGCAAATTTGAGGTTAGGAAGAAAATTGGTTTGAAAACAAATATTTTTGACATATACAGTTTTATTCATACCAATATGTCGGGCAAATGTCCACCTCTAGCACGTCGACAGGCGTCCGCTCTTTTTATGAAATTTTAAACCACATTTTGTAACAAAGCTTCGCTTATCTCTTCAATGCAGCGCCCAGTTTCATCTTTTAGAGTGTCAGTTGTTTGTGGTTTTTTCACGTAAACCTGGTCTTTCAAATGGCCACAGAGAAAATAATCCAGTGGCGTTAAATCACAAGAACGAGGCGGCCAATTGAAATCGCCAAACCGAGAAATTACGTGACCGGAAATTTCTCACGTAATAACTGAATTGTTTGGCTGGCTGTGCGGTTTGTGGCGCCGTCCTGCTGAAAACAAGGTAACTGATATCAACATTAACCAATTGTTGCCACAAAAAAATGGTTATCATGGGTTGGTAGCGCGGAGAATTTACGGTGACGGCGTTTCCTTGTTCATTTGTGAAAAAATACGGGCCGATGGAGCCGCTTAACCACAAACCGCATCATACGGTCTCCTTTTTTGAATGTAATGGTTTTTCGATGACTGTTTGAGGATTTTGTGAGTCTCATATGCGACAATTTTGTTTGTTTACATAACCGCCTAATTGAAAATGGGCAGCATCACTAAAGGCGATTTTGTTGAAAACTGCGTTGTTTTCGTTCATTTTTTCAAACAGCCAATTTACAAACGTTCGACGCAAAAATTGGTCAGCTGGCATTAATCCTTGAACGAGTTGAACTTTATAAGCGTGAAGACGAAGATCTTTATGCGAAATGTGGCGCAAAGTTCGTCGGGTGATGCCCAATTGTTGCGAACGTCGACGAGTTGATGTTCCAGGCTCATTTCCAATACTTTCCTGTATGTTTGCATTACTACTGCCACTACGAGCTTATTGATTTGATCTATTGTCAGCAACAGTACCGTGAGCCTTGAATTTAATGATTAAATTACGCACAGCTGTCTCAGAAAGAGCTTGATAATGAGGAAAAGCTGCTCGAATTTTACGAAGTGATACAGTGAAATTTTCACCATTTTGACAGCTCAATTCTTGACATTTCATCAAGAACGGTCAATTTACTACCTAACCTCAAATTTTCCCACCCTGTATAAAAGTTAGTCATGGTTGTAGAATTTCACTCCAAACAAAAGTTCGAATGCTTACATAAAAACACCCTTTGTTACTTACAAATTGGTAACATTTAACCAATTCATGTGTACGCGAGCTAATAAGAAGAGCGATATTCTATGAGTAATTCTTTAATACTGTAGTGAATTTGGTCAGACTTTAATAGGCCCTTTTTTTATATACACAATAGAGTAGACTCAGATAACAGAGTATTAATTAATCGAAATTGGTCGCTTATAACTTTCTAGCTTGTTTTTTTACTACCAGATATCTTACATTACTGTTTATTGATAGTTATTTATCCCCTTAAAACCATTTATGTTTTCAGTTTTAATTCCATCAGCTGATATTTCTTCAGCTTAAGCATCATGACGATGGTTTTATTAAAAATTAATCTTTTTTCGAGACAACATCTTCATCAAATTTTTTTATTTTCTCTTCTTCTTCTCTTCTTCCTCTTTTTTGTTTATACACATTCTTTGTTTTTTTTTTTATTTGATTTTGTTTTTCTTTCTTTTCAATGAAAATTTCATTGATTCATTCATTTATTCATTGGAAGTGATTTATTACATAATGATTGCAATAATTTTTCAAATCAATTCACTTCAGAAGCACAAGCCATCTATGTTTGTATCTGTATATCGAATAACTTTATCTTTATAAGAATATAAATAAAAATATTGGAAAGAAAAAAAAATGAAAAGGTATGGCGGAATGCGAACGAACACTTGGTTTACTTAAGATGTGGGTGGATACTATGTATGTCGATGGATGGAATTCACTCACTACATCTTATTGACAGTGATGGTGGTGATAATAATGATTATAATAGTGCTGTTGTTGCAGTTGTGACCAACATTCATTTATTGCTCATTTCATAAATATTTATTTATATAATCGTACACCATACTTCATTGTGGCATTACCATTAATGATACTTGAACAAATTGTTGCTTACAAGTATCAATGAATCAGTCACTGTACATATACAATGAAAAGAAGAACAGGGCAATTTATACACTAGCGAATAACTTAATCGAGGACTCAAACAGTAAAGGGTAAAATAGTGAATATTTACAAGCTGTGTCTTGCAATTAAATATTGCAAACAAACAATTAAATCTTCGAAGAAATCTAAGAATATTTCCCTAAGAAAATAGTAAGAAAAATTTTTTTAAAACAGCATAGTTTTCTTCAAAAATTCTTTAACAATTTTGGCTTATTTATGCTTCACGTTTTCTAGTTGAATATTTGAAACCTTCATTTTGAAAAGTTATTTAACAAATCAAACAATATAAAAATCAGTTGAAACACACCTTTTTTAATTCATGTTTTATTTTGTAAATTCAAACGAAATAATACTACGGTAGGAAATGATACTACTTTTCTGATAGGCGCTATCGAGTACAACAAGAATCTGTTTTTGAAATTTTCGAAAAACCTCCATGGAATCTTCATGCACTAAAAAGCTTATAACTTAGCTGAATATTAACCGATTTAGAAAGAATAAAAACAGACCTTTCGAATTATATACATATGGCTTATGCCGTTTAATTAGCCTTCAAAATTCCGTGTATACTTTTCAAGCAAACACTTTTTCATCTATTTTTCTCCACATTTTTCAACTTTAAAAATAATTTTGCGCACTATTCTGTATAGGAACCATACTAGTTATGAATTAATTAAGGAAATATATTTCTTTATGAATAAAATGAAATTTAAGGTTTACAAATCCGTTAGAAATTGACAAAGCTAATAAATTTTTTAGTAAAGCAGCTCATGAAAAATCTTGCTTTTATTACCAAATTGTAAAGGTTTTTTTAATATACAGTTTCAAAGTATTAAGTTCGCTAACAATTGAATGAATTTTTTAATGAGTTGCTTAACTAAAAATCTTAATACCTTGTCGATTTCCAATGGAAAGTACAGTATTTTATTTCCAACTAAACAAGGTTTTTTAAAAAGGTCATAATGGTGCGGTTCCTAAATAAAATAGTCTGCAAAAACAGCTCTAAGCTGGAAAAATTGGACGAAGAATGTTGTCGGTTATTAACAATAATAATATTTAGCTGAGGTATTAGCTTAAAAGTGCATGACGATCCGAAAAACTGTTTTTTTGCTAGTAACTTGAGACTGGAGTTGTTTCGAAAATTTCAAAAACAATTCCTTGTTCTACTCGATAGCGCCTATCAGAAAAATAGTATCACTTGCCAGGTATTTTTTGTCACACCGCCTTATTTTGTGAAATATTGAGAAATGTTTTTTAGTCTTTTTGTGGTCCATTCTATTACCCATAACTCTGTCTAGATTCATTGCTATTACTCGTCATGAGGCATGCCCTAGCAACTGCTCTCATCGGTCAATTCTTTAAATGTGTGAGGAAATTCTTGTGTCTGGTATAGCAGTAAAGGGTCCGCCAAATAAATTTTTTTTTTGAAAATGCTTTAAAAAAAAACTACTGAATATTTTCTTAAATTTATTTTTTTATTTGAAAGTACAATCCTTCCGGTTAATAATGGAAAATAATTTCATTCAAATGGCTGCCTCGGCTGGCCATGCAGTAGCCTGCCCGATCGGTCTAATTTTTAAGCACATTATCGATTGTGTGCAGCTGTATTTCACCAATGGCTTCACGAATATTGTCCTTTAAAGCGTCAATTGTCTCTAGCTTGTTGGCGTAACACTTATCTTTGACGGCACCCCACAAATAATAGTCCAACGGTGTCAAATCGCAGGCCAAGGTGGCCAACGACATCAGCTCTGCGGCTGATAATGCGATCTTCAAAAACAGGGCGCAAAACATCGAGTAGCTTCGGCTGTTCAAACCAAATAATATCGTAATATCCTCCTCTTCCTCTTTTTGTGAACAAAAATTCGTTCAAGATGGCCCGATAACGATCGCCATTGACTATAACGGCCACTCCTTGGTCATTTTCGAAGAAAAATGGCACAATTATGCCTCTGGAACAAAATCCGCACCAAACAGTGACTCGTCTTGGGTGTATCGGCTTTTCAATGTATGCGTGCGGGTTTTCTGTGCCCCTAATGCGACAGTTTTGCTTGTTTACACACTCGCCAAGATCAAAACATATTGCACACATTCTGCAATATTACCATGATTTTCAAAGTAATGTCGCAATATTTGTTCAAGCGTATACACAACCATATTCGTTCAGCGGAAGGATAAAACTTATTATCTGTCAAATCAGACATGAGCTAAGTGTTACCATTCACGAAATAAGCACTAGTTAAAAAAAAAAACGTTAGATGGCGGACCCGATATTTTTTCATCTGAATATATCTGTGCAATTGAAATTATGAGATAATTCTTATGAGTCTTCAGTTAAGTTGTATATTATATGTAGTTGTTAACGATAATACAGAATATTTTCAATTTTCATACGTACGTACATACTGGTCACTTAATAAGTCCGTAGGATAAGTAAGAAAAAATCAAAATTTTGACAAAACGATTTTCCAACTTTCCGATACTATTTTTTTTCTTTTTCGTAAAAATATGCCTTAGTTTTAGCAATTACTTCATCATTGCACTTAAATTTCTTTCCAACAAGTATTCTCTTGAGATCTGAAAACAGGAAAAGTCGCTAGGGGCTAAATCTGGAAAATACGGTGAGTGAGTAAGAAATTCGAAGCCCAGTTCATTCAGTTCGAAATTACATTTTTTCATTTTTTTTTTTTTTTCAACTAGAGTAACCCATCCCGCGTTGCTGGGAGCCTTTGTGTTGTATACCTACAAAAAATATTTCTCATAAGAAAAATATGAGGAATGCACACATTTTATATAGGAAGAACACACCATCATGAAAGAACAACATATTTGTATATATATACTGCATATAAAGATATTTAATACATACATACCATAATGTTTAACGGTTTTTACCCGGTGTGCTTTGTGCACTACGTGAATATCAAATTTCTCCCTCTTTTCGACTTATGTGGATTGATAACGAATGAAACTTTAACTGTTACCATATTCCACACATGCAAAATTACACGTTCACTTTTTTAATCTCTCTCAGTTATTGACTGTTGATGTGTACAGTCTAAGAAATTGTTTAAACCAAATTCAGAAACTTCTACTGTTACCGTTCTCAAGACATATAAAAATCAATATTTACTTTGTATGGGAGGTACCTTGCCTACTTGTCCAATCCCTTACGTATTTGCTGTAGAAATTAAAATGTGTGCACTGAATCGACGTGCTAAATCTTATTGAAATACCATTAACAGAGATAAGGAAATAACCGCCTACAGCGCCACATGTTGAGCATTTTTCGACACTTCTTTTTTCCTAAACCTTTGTGTAGTAATTACGAACAAAATCGCAAAAGGAAATATCACATTTGGTCCAGTCGTTTTCAAGTTTTAAGCATCCGAACAAACCACAATTCATTTTTATATAAGTATATAGATAACAAAAGTTGATTCACACAAAATGCTATAACTCACGAATCAATAGTCAGATTGCTGTCAAATTTATACACGTATAGTTTAAAGGTTAGTACTAAACAAAAATCATATGAACAACACTCTAGTAACGCCATCTATGTGTCATCTTATGAACTTATTGAGTGACCTGGTACATAAATAATTCTTACGATATCAGAAGTGCAAAAAGCTGCATCCGATTCTATTTTTAGACTCATTGAAAAGGAACCTACAGTTTAACACAGGCTCCGAACGGCAGATGCATTAATTAGGGAAGTTTTTCATAGATTAAATACTCATAACTTGTCACTAGCAATCTTATGAGGTGATACCCCTAATAAAAATTGCCAGATGGTCTGGTCTGTGATTGAACCGAGGAACTCTTCGTTGGTAGTTTGGTGTCTTGCTCACCATAAAAAAATTACAGCGTCATTAAGATAGAAGTAAACAAAACGAATTAATTCGTCGACAACTATCATACGTTTAAGCATTAAAAACACAAGTTACACAACAGCCGCTCAAAGTACATTGATGATTCATATTCGTTTAAATTACTCTTTTATTGTCAGCTGATGGCTTGCCAAAAATTCGCAACGCGTGATAAAGTCCAAAGTTAACCAAATTTCTGCCACCAACGCGTTAAAATGTTTTTTATGTAACTTGTTCTATGCAAATACACTAGTTTAACATTTTTTTGAACAGAAATCCACAGGTTACATATGAACTTACACGTGGTATGTACATCTTCTATTTAGCAAGTGATTTCTTGTCAAATATTTTCAATCGAAACGTAATACGTTGACGATGATACCATCATATCATGCAATGCAAAATTAATGCACGAAATTGTTTTTGATCCATTGTCCTCAAAATAACAAAAAAAGCGTCACTCATAGCACAACAACTCACAGAATAATTAATAGAACAG
Organism: Wohlfahrtia magnifica; assembly: GCA_023159175.1. Taxonomy (NCBI): domain Eukaryota; kingdom Metazoa; phylum Arthropoda; class Insecta; order Diptera; family Sarcophagidae; genus Wohlfahrtia; species Wohlfahrtia magnifica. Next base: position 1,259,629 of record JAKWBJ010000189.1, read on the forward strand.
TTATCTTTTGAAGGTTAGCATTAACAGAAAAAGAGGTGAATGTAATAAAATTATCGCCATCTATAGATTAGGCTCGGGACTTTTTAGCCCATGTTTACATATGTATGTATGATAATTCTTTTCATACAAGTGTCCACATTCGTGAATAAACAAGCAACTAGATTATGACTTACCATACAAAACCATTTTGAGTCGACACCATTCGGTGTCGATGTTGTGCATTGTTAATTGTTATTTTTGTTATAACATATAAAAAGTTATTAAAATTATTGTATTTTCATTATTATTATTATTTAATTTCCATAATTCCTCGAATCGAACATAGGGCCTCAACAAACCATTTATAATTTAGTTTTGCCAATGTTACGCATTTATGCTCTGCTGCTAACCCTCAGATTCAACCAGCCTCTTTCACGAATGATCAGGTCTTCATCTTCTTCGGCTAACCTGTGGATTCCAGTCAAGCGCGATATTTTTAGGGTGCTATTTTTAGTGGCTTCATCAATGTGTGCCCAATCCAATTCCATTTACGTCCTTGAACTTTTTGTTTTTTTTTTTCAACGCCTCTCGGCTTCATTTCTTGTAGTATCTCATTTCTTTGCCTTTGGACGAATCCTTCTACTTGCACACGTTTTCAAATTTCAGCTAGAGTGGCTTGAAATGATTTTGCAAGTTCTTCTTTGATAACAATCTTTATTGAGTAATTCCTCCAATTTATCATTTTCGAAGAAAATAATAAGTAAAGCAAAGTTTTCAACAAGTGATGCTTTGTTAAAATTTAAGTTATTTTCTTACAAATTTTATATACATAAGTCATTAAAAACTCAATCTGTGTGAAAAATGTGAAATAAGTAGGCTTTATATTGTGAATCACTTGTTTTTAAGTTATACACCAAATAATATACATATAACATAGTTTTGCTTAACAATACGGACTGTTTTTATCCAACGCTGTAGTTATTCATCGCCTGTGTAAGCACTATAAGTACGAGTCTCTAATTAATTGTGTTAAAAATTACACAAAAGCAGAGTGAAAATAAAAAGAAAGAAATGAACAACAAAATAGCGAACATTTATTAATTAAAAGGAAAGTGTTGATGGCAAAAATATTGAACTGAACTGAAAAAGTAACAAGAATAAAAAAACAATGTCAAGTTTATTTAATGGCATATTTTTCCTTTTTATTTTAAGTTTATTTTTCTTTCAAATTCGAAACGAAATAATTGTTACGAAAGCCATTTGTTATACTGGCAATATTATGGGACTTAAAAATGTCTTATTCTAGTTTATTTATGTATATATACTCGTATATATCTTTATAGCATTCGCACAGTTTAAAATTTATTAAAAATTATTATTGCTGGTTCATAAATAAATTGTATGTGAGTTATATAAACACAAATATTTTCGAATTGAACCTATAGTCGTGTGTTCTTAGGCTTTGTTAACTACAAACAATTATATCAAGCGTATATATTTATACGCCCGTCAAATTTAACCCTAGCAAAACTAATCCCATAACCATACCAAAATAAAGAGAAAACAGAAAGAAAAAAGAATAAATTGTCACATATGTATGTACATGCAATCGGTAAGAGTTGCACATTGGAAATTAACAAAAATATAGTTTACCTAAGGAGGACTGTTTTCAAAAGTGACAGAAATATACTTAGAAACAAGGCATATTGAACAAGGTAGTGTTGCCTGTACAACAACTAACTTTCTAACAAAAACAACATATAATATATTTGTTGTTTTTTTTGTGAATTTTGAATGTCAAAAAAATTAATATAAATTATATTTTAAATAAAATAAAAAGAATTATGCAAATCAGGATTAGGTGTAAACTAAATAAAACTATTGACAATGAAGAATCCCTGCATTGCATAGAAAAAAATTAATAAATAAAAATAAAAAACAGTCTGCCTAATCGGCAACACCACCTTCTTAAATTTGTCTTGTTTATAAACAAATAAAGCAAATTGTTTAGTTAACTGAATTAAATAAAATTTTGTTAAAATCGGATGATATAATAATACATCAGGTAAAGGTTTTCATATATTGTAGTTATCGAAGATAATTTTATTTTTTTATTTTTTTGCTCTTAAAATCTATTGTATTTTACATACGAGAGTATTTTAAAATTGACATTTATATGACAGCTAGAGAACATACATAGCAGCGTTAGGCGAACTAATATTTTATAGTTGTAGAAGTAATTGAGAGTCTCTCAATTGGGCCACTTTGCATTGTGTTTTTCCCATTAATCGTCATTTTGACGATTTTTTAACAATATTTTGGCAAAATGGCGATTAACGTTTTTTGCCTCTAAAATTACGAATTTTGATATATGGACAATTGGCAGCTCTAGAAGTATTAATAACGCTTTGTAGGTGGGACAACTAGATTCCTTCTTCTGATTTTTGCTTGAACTCATTGTTAATAAAGATTAAGGTCTGGAATAGAATAAAGTAGTTGTAGTGTGGCAAGAAAAATTGTGAACAGGATATTGAACAAAAACTCAGAGAATTAATTAACAAAATAAGCAACAAATTGTGCAAGAAATGCATATTGAACTACCTATTTCACATTACTAACTAATAAATTTCTGAAAGTGGAGTTAATCGGATTTGGCAAATGAGGTATTCTTTTGCACGTAGCTTCAAGCACGCATTAAAAATATGTAATTTATTATATGTCCTATATACGAGTAGGTACTGTAAATAAAAATTGAAAACACTAAAAACTTGGTTGTTTTTTGTTACGATTTCTTTGACGTCTTTTTTTTACGAATTTTCGAAACCGAAATGACGATACTTTTAAAATTTATCGGACAAATTAAGATTTTCTGCAAATTTTATCTGGCAGCCTTGGTTTTTCTACTTGTTATCTCTCTACTTCTCTTTGTTTATTTTTTTCTTATTTGTTGCCTATGCGTGTGACTACGCGCGCTTGAAAACGGAAAATAAGAGCGGCTCTTTACCGATATCTGACATACAGTGAGCGAAATAACTATATGTGAATATGTCGTTTTTACATGTTTCGCTCTCTATATTTTAATAAACCAACTAACGGTAACATTGAAGTATACGAGTACAGGGATGTTGATAGATTCTCTTCACATTCTTTTGTGAAATTATTTTTAGTATCTGCTTGTCAATGGAAATAATTATATGTGCATTGATCTTTGAACGCGCAAGTGCAAGGTTTAAGAAATAAATTTATAGTCTAATCAGAGAAATCGCAAGAAGAGGTAAAAGAAAATAATTTTTTGTTCATTTAAGTAAGTTTTTAGAATTTTACCATTTTATTCAGTGAAATAAGTCTCGTGGGTGTACGTTGATTGAACTCGACCAGAATAAAATTAAAATTTTATTTGAAACTGGGTCAAGTATTGAAGAAATATCAACGAGGATAAAAAGACACAGAAACATTGTATCAAAATATTTGAAAAATCCAAATAGTTTTGGTTGCATAAATCGAAATGGTCGCAAGACAACTATTGAAGATAGGTGCAAAAGAAAAATCTGACGCCTAGCTGCTTTAAAAAGCATGACTGCTGGACAGATAAAGCACCAATAATAAAAAGAAGAGTTCAGAAAATATTAAGTACTAGTGAACATCTTCAATATCGAAAACGATTGCCTAAACCGAAGTTGTTGGAGCACAAAGTTGCCAGAATGGATTTAGCAGAAGCTCGTAAATTTTGGGACGATGAGTAGCAATGAGTTATTTTTTCAGATGAGAAAAAATTTAAAGAAAATCGCTGATGTTGTGGGCTGTATATGTTATCGCGGAAAGGGCAATATTTGCTTTAATGCTGAACAATATGTAGAGCTTATTGATTCCGAGCTCATTGAATTTGCAGGTGAAAAATATGATGATAACTGGATATTCCAGTAAGATAATGCACCCATACACAATGTCAGACACCCAAGACAATTTTTCGAAAAAAGAAATAACGCAGATTCCAGTGGCCAGTTAGTCAGTCAGTCAGTTAGTCCGGATCTAAATCCGTATGAAAATTTATGGAGCATATTGTCAAATCGAGCTTATAAGAACAGGCAATTTGACTATTTAAAATCACTTAAAACAGCCATTCAAGAAGAATGGATTAAGTTGGACCGTATCGTTGATTCAATGCCTCGGCGAATAACAGGTGTGCAAATTAACGGGGGTTTTCATACTAAATATTAGTTTACAAGTATAAATGAAACATATTTGATATAAATTAAAATGTTAATTTTGCACATATAATTATTTCCATTGACAAAGAACTATTAACTGGAATGAAAAGGAAATTCGGAAAACAAAATTTTACCAAATAATGTGGAGGGAATCTGTCAACCTTTTTGAATATCTTAATTTTACTGTTAGTTGGCTTATTTAAATATAGAGAGCGAAACATGATTGAAGGCATATGAACATATAGTTATTACGCTCACTGTATATTATAAAGGCTTAAGAAATCTTATCAGCATTTCATCTTAACTGTAATCCAACATATTTTTACAAACTCAAGTCAATTTTTATTTAATTTATTTAAAATATTATTATTTTGCAATGTGGTATGAATAATCTTATTCCCTTAATATTGAACACATTTCACTTTACATTTGCCTAAGCACTTTTTCACATTTAAAAGCACTTAAAATTCATGATACATCCATGTATTAATACATCCTTAAGCTCTGAGGAAAAGGCTCTTAAACATGGCTCGTCTACGATGTGCATAATGGTAAGAATGTTGAAATGATATCGAAAATAAAATTGAAAAGCCAATCACATACAAAAATAGAAACATAATATTTCCAAGATATTTTAACAAAAAAAAAAAAAAAAATTGAACTCTTGACTCTAACCGCAATGCAAGTGACGTAAATGCTTCATAAATAGGTAAATTTCAAAGATACGTTAACAAATATTCTGATGGAAAATCTGTATTGTGACGTTCAGTTGTTCTTATGTATGAGTTTTGTTTGAATGGTTAGTATTGAAACAAAAATTGTGTTTTTGTTCTTTTGTCCTCCATGTATTTCTGCTCAAATAAGTTGCAAATAATGGTGATGGTGCAGTAGATGTTTCAATGATTATTTTGAGGTCACTTTCGGTTGAATGTCAAGTAACGACTAAGCGTCAACCAATATTTTCAGCCAAAAAATAAATACACAAATTGAATTGTACGGCTATGATATGAAAACTAATCAAGCAGCAGTATCTCTTCGGAATGACAACAATTACCAAAATATCAACAGTAACAACAATAAAAAAGAGAGCAACAATTTATTTGAGTTTTTATTACTTGCTGACTATTTTATTTCAATCATTTTGGCTTAAAAGCAAAGAAAAAGAAAATCACATTTGAGCACTTGAATGAAGGTTATGTAAATGAATGAAGATGTTGAATCGTATGGTGTTTTCCATTAGCAAGCAGATACAGTCTGATTATGTTGTTATGGGAATAAAAATGCCTTAAAAGAAAATACACCACTTTAGGGACTGTATGGTGATATTTTAGCTATAAACCTTATTGTCTCTGTATCTGTTACTGCCCTAATTGTCTGTGCTATTAAGAGTGCTACCACATGTTTAACAGTGTTGTCCGTTCGAATGAATCGTTACAAGCCCTTGAAAAGGAGGTTGAGAGGTTGGTGCAGCTTAGTTATCCATGGGAGACCCACCCACTAGCAGAGCAAATTAAGACCGAAGCATTCATTAATGGTACAAGGGCCACGATATTAAGTAAGCGGTGTGTGTCCTCATAAGGCAACTTTTGCGGAGACCGTGGCGTTTGCACTAGCGCAGGAGGCCGCTCGAGAGATATCTCGACCGCAGGTAGATAAGGCATATAGCATGGAAACTGTATCTACCAAAGAAGATTTAATTACAGCTATCAAAGAGGTGGTAGAGCGGATTTTGGGTCAAAAAGACCATGGAGATATGCTTAGGTATATACAACAGAGTACTAATAAATGAACGCCGTAATGTAAATAAGGTTGGCCATAATGATAATGGGTATCATAGAGGATATGACATGAAAGATTTCCACATAACAGTGAAGCTGGTTACCGCAGTGGAAAAACTGAAAACGACTGGAAGATAGCCGCTGATAAAACAGGTGATAAGGTCAACGAGACTATTATCAACATCCGACCTCTGGAGGCTAACGAAGACTGGTCTAATAAAGGCTTATTGGGCTCAATGGGATAGTTTAAAGCTGATAGATAGGTGTTTATACCGAAGATAGGAAAGTGTAGACGGCAATACATCTTCCAATCTAATAGTGGTTCCTTCCTCAAAAAAGAATGAAATTTTAAATCAGTCCCATAAAGAGAGTAGAAAAATTAAAACAGCGTTATTACTTGGTTGAATGCTAACAAGCTGCCGCCAAATGGATAGCAAACTTCACTGTATGTATTGCGACTAAAAATGCAGCCAGAATACGCCAGAATCAGCTGCAGCAATTCAAATTGAGAGCACCAGTCGGTAATGTTAAGAAAGCCAGGTATGATCGAATAACAAATACTGAGAGATTCCATGAGAGATAACTAGTACTACAGAAGAACAATAGCCCGCGATCGAAAATGAAAGTGGTACATCTAGAACGAAAACAAAGATAAAAAAGAAGATACACCACATCACGGACTGTATGGGAGATGGCACGCCCGCTTACACAATTTCGCTCATTTGTTAATTGTTAATGTGTCCAGACCTAGAAGTTGTTCAAGTCAAATTTAGAAAGTTTTACTATTACCGTTCTCAAGATATACGAACATTAATAATAATTATTTATGACAGATGCCACTCCCACCCATACAATTCCGATCACTTTAAAACTAATGATTTGTATTGACTACCAAGTCATTTAGACCAAATTCAAAACTGTCATTTTAACGGTTCTCTAGGTATACAAAAACCAATATGTGCGGGAGGTGCCACACCCGCTTATTCAATTTCGTTGTGTGTTGACTACATAGTTATTTACGCTAAATTCAGAAGCCTCCACTAAAAGTTCCAACGATATACAAAAATTAATATTTACTTTATATGGGAGGTGCCAAACCCACTTATTCAATTTCGATCATATTTCGACTGATGATGTGGATTGGCCACGAAGTTATTTAGACAAAATTCAGAATCTTCCACTATTACTGTTCCTTATATTTACAAAAATCAATATTTACTTTGCGTGAGAGGTTCCATTCGCACTCATCGAGCTCCGCCCACTTATTGACTGATGATTTTGTATTAACCTCATAGTTATTTGTGCCAAATTTAGAAACTCTTACAATCAATGTTTTAAAGATATAGACATATATATAAACATTTTATATTGGCGTGACACCGCTCATGTATTGGTTTGTAAATCGATTTAATGGTTCTCGAGTTAGAAAATGACGAACACAGGACAACTTGTTTTAATATATGTGCATATGTATATTTATATTTAGATTAGCAATTGCATGTAATTTGTAAAAAGTGACCGCTAATTACTAATTTATTATAATTGGTAATTGTGTATCACTAATTACTCAGTTCAAAATTGATTATTTATTGTACGAGAATTAACTGACAGCTGGCAATTACTAATTACACATAATCGGCAATTATTAGTTATTGGTCAATAATTATTGCTTGTAATTTGTAAATTGTGACTGCTAATTACTAATTAATTATAAATGATAATTAGTAACACACAATTAACAATAACACTGTTTATTGCCAATTGTCAATACATATAATTAACAATTACCAATTATTGGACAATTAATAATCACATATAATTGGTTATTTTCAATTCCTATTAAAGTTTCCGAGTTGCCTTTATTACGAGTTGCCAGTTACAAAATGTAATTGGCTTTTAGAATTTTTCAATTAATCATTACTTGTTATGCCTTTAACTCTTAGGCAATAAACGAGTCTGATTTAGGTCAAGTTTGTTTTAAATAGGAGTTTTTTTGTATTAAGTTATTAAGATTAAACTTTATTCAAAATGTAGATTTTCAAAAAGTAACCTGAAACTGGCGTCCGAAATATCTAAAAAATGAAGTTAAAATGGAATCAATTTATCTTTCAATTACAGCCTGCACTTATTCTGAAAACTTGTATGTTCATAACTCAGAAAGTCGGTGATTTAGCAATCATTCCTTTACCAATTCAAATAATAAATGTATGACTGCAGAAATTTATCAAACTTATCATGTAGTGACCCATATTTTTAAATTAAATTATTGCCTTAAGCTTAGCACTGACTGATTATTGCTGATATTGTTGCTTATTTTTCTAAGTGAATAGATGATGGATCCAATCTATATGAATATTTAATATGTTGGTTTGTTAAATCTACCAAAATTACACTTACCATGTATTGTCTGAAATCCACTTTATGAATTGAGATGCAAACGTAAGCAAGCGCGTAATGACCCATCTTTAAAACTGTAACATTTGGGGGGTAGGAAATAACATCATTAAGAGCATCTTCTTGACGAAATAGTAGTGAAAATTATAATTATTTGGGGCTTTTTGATTGATTTTTTTCTTTTTTTCTGTTGGTGTTGTACTTTTGAATGACCAGGGCGATATATTTTTTTTTTGTAATTGTTTTTTTTTTTTTCAAAGTTTGTGTTGTTTCTTAAGATTGCTGCTGTTGTCATTGATTCAAACATATTTAATTAAATAATTTAAAATAGTTTTTTTTCTCTAATTGTTGTAGTTATAGTTGTTGTTAATAGTTTTTGGTTTCAATTTTGTTTGTTTGTTTTTTTCTCTTAAATGTTTCTTTTACATTTTATTCAATTTACCAGTTATTGCATTTGGAAAAAATAACGAAAAAAACACATTTTGAAAATTTTTGTATAAATTTGTGCTGTAATTTTGATAATGGCATCAGTTCACATTTTGCTTTTCATAGCACCGTTCAATTCGACCTAATTGATAACGATTTATTGGTTTGTTCTCAAATCATTAGTAGAAAATTGTAAATATCAGAGGATTAAACGAAATGCGTTCCTTTTATTTGTTTTCTTGTTTGGCTGTAGCCACTGTTCTGGCTCGTCCCGAACCACCAGTATATATGGGATTACAACAACAAAATCAAAGAGCTTTGCCTTTGAATGGTAAGTTTAGACGTCATTCAGTGGCACAAAATGTGAAGGAAATGATTAATTATTTGTGTAGTGAAAAAAGGAATATATGTGTCGAAATAAAATAAAACAAATAAACACAAATAGTTTTGATTTAACTTCATAATTCATATTAATTTCCAGCTCATGCTGCTAAACCCCATGTATACCAGCAATTGCCTCATGAACATAGCTTTGCAAATTTTGCCGCTCCAGCACCCACTTATGGTGCCCCATTGGCCTCACCATCTCCTGATACATTAGCTCCAGTCACTTCAGAAGTAGCAGCCGTTGCCGATATGCCTCAAGAAGATTCCTATAATGTTGCCTATCGCCATTCTTCGACGCAACATCATCAAACTGGGTACGACAATGGACCCAGCGAAACTCAAGTGCACAAACATATCTATGTGCATGTGCCACCTAAAGATTTCGAAGAAGAAGATGCCATACAACCACGTATTACACATCAAGGTAGTCCCAAACAAAAACATTACAAGATTGTTTTCATTAAGGCACCAGCTGCACCCATTATGCGTGCTCCAATTGTACCTCCAGTACCACAAAATGAAGAAAAGACTCTCATCTATGTTTTGCACAAGAAACCAGAAGCCCAACCTGATATTGTTATACCCACACCAGCACCCACTAAACCATCCAAACCTGAGGTGTATTTCATCAAATACAAGACCAAGAAAGATGAAGCTCCCGTATATGGTCCACCACCAGCTACCTCAGATGTACAACAGCCACGACAAGCCGGTGAAGAATCTAATGCTGATAATAATGATACTCAGCAAACCGCCTTTGAAGCGGAACAACCTTTAGCTCAACCTCATTTCCTTAATGAAGAACAGATTTCTGCTGTGGATAATTTCATCAATGAAGAGCCTCAACCTACTGCAGCAGCTGAACCTCTTAATCAGTATTTATCACCTGAAACTACACCTGCTCCCATTGTAGTTGAGGATATTGAAGAACCAGTTCATGTGCCAGCTGCCACTTATGGTCTTCCCAACCGTAGTCGTTTCTTTATTAAGAAGAGAAAGTAAAGAACGAAATGGTGCCATTAAATTAGCCAACTTTTAAATGTTGTTCTTATTATTATTATTGTTATTGTAACAAATTGTTATTTAGTTTTGTTTTAAATTTTTAAATTCACACAAAAATCTTCATATACACACACACTTACATACATACATAATATGTAAGCATCACATGTTATTTTTAAAAATATGTATAAAATAATAAATAATTTGTTATCAAATTTAAATATGTGTTGTTTTCTTTTTTTTAAAAATAATTTGATTTTTTTCCGAGAATATTTCTTTTTGGAATCCAAAAAAGAAAACAAAAACTGCATAAATTTTGTGGCTTTTGTCTGCAATTTTACTTTTTAACTTTTTTTTTTAATAAAATGTCTATTTAAAACACATAATCTGTCATATATTCACACACTTTCGATACACCACAGTATATGAAATTTTAAACCCAAAAAAAAAATCTTTTTCTAATTTTAGTATCCATTTCATCGCATAATGATTGACATTTTGTCAGCCAGACTATGAAAGTTGAAATAAAATTAAGGTGAGATTTACATATAAGATGTAAGGCAGTACAGTAGCTGGACAAAACCTATCAAAACTTGTATCAATTGATATGTAACACAGTCAAGTATGTATCAAATTAAATATAATATATTGAGCGAACAATATCAATTTTTTAAAGAAAAATGTAAAATTTAAAGGTTTGTGGTCAAAAAACTCAATATTGTTGTTTGGCATTTTTTTTTTCTATATATCGCACACCAAATCATGAACAGTCAGAACTCAAAATTTTTCAAAATCGCTTTTTTATTATCTAATTCACAGATCAAATCTCTAACGATCAAGAAAAATTTGTTTGCATTACTCTCTTCCTTAACTAATAAAATATTATTATTTTATTTGTGGCGCTTGAACATAATTAATTAAAAGTTCAGTTAGACGTGACTTATTATAATTGATAGACTTACACCAGAGCAACGCTTGCAAATTATTGAAATTTTTTTAATCAAAATAATGGTTCTAAATTTTGTTCTCCGAAGAAGCCCATTTTTGGTTCAAAGGGTACGCAAGTAAGCAGATTTGTCGCATTTGGTGTGATTATAATCTGCAAGCTTTTGCCATTTACACATCCACAGAAAATTATTTTTGGAAGCGCTTTATGGGCTGGCGGAGTCATTGGTGCATATGTATGTCTTCAAAAAGATGATGGTCAGAATGTTACTCAATGGGGAACATTATAGGGACACGATTAGAACATTTTTCGTACCTCAATTAGGTGGCATTAATATTGCTGACATGCCCGCTATGGGCGCTAAAATTAATTTACTCAAAGAAACGAAAGAATAATTTCACATAATTGTCCAATTAACTCCATTGAATTATTTTCCTTGCGGTTATATAAAGTCACTTGTCTAAGAAATACGGTCGCATATGCTGCGAAAGGTTTATGAAAATTGGTTTTCCAGATTGTGCCTTGTACGCGCCAGCGTTAATGTCATAAAATTTCCGGTCCAACAAAGTCTGTTTTATTGATATTAAAAATATGTTTCTTGTCATTTATTTACCATGTTAGAACGATGACTAGTAAGGCTAGGGCAGTTTTAGGTTTTGTAAAGATACGGTCCGGGAATTCACTGATCCTTATATTGACTCATAGAACATTTTGCCTTCATATTTATAATACACTAACATCAGAATTGTGATATTAATGTTATGACAAATGGTATCAATGAAGCTAAAAAAGACATCAATGTAATGACAAACGTCATCGTAACATAACATAACATATTTTATGAAGGAAAGACATAATTTTTGTCAATGATTTTTCATAAAAAATTTTCATTAAGGTATTTTTAAGAGTAATAAAGGTGTGCCGCTGTGGTATGGTAGGTAAGACACTCGCCTACCAACCAGAAGGCCGTCGGTTCAATACCAGGCCAGACTATCTTTAAAAAAATATAAACATTTTCGACAGCGGTATCACCTCATAACATTAGCTAGTAACTGGTTATGAGTATTACTACTATTCAAAACTTCTCTAAATGTATTTGCCCTTCGGAGCCGGCGTTAACCTGTAGGTCCCTTTCAATGAGCTTAAAAATAGAATCGGGTGCAGCTCATTGACTGAGAGAAGTCCCAATGTTTCTTCATGGAATGTTTCGGGAATTAATATATATATAAAGGGTGTGCAAAATATCTCACTTTATTTTAATAAAAAAGAATTTTTTTCGGATATTAAAAGTATTTTTATGCATGCTCCTAATCTTTTACCAAAATTTTAAATCACGTTTTTCAATAAACTGTTGTCAATGGTTCATATCTGCTCGATAATGTTGGTTTTAAGCTCTGGAACTGTGGTGGAATATTGCTGTACACTTTCTATTTAAGAAAACTCCACAAAAAAGCTTAAAGGTGTCAAATCGCACGATCTTGGTGGCCAATTTACTAATCATCTACGAGAAATAATACGATTTTCGAACTTTGCTTTCAAAACATCCATTGTTTCTCTTGTTGTGTCGGTTAACTTAACTTAACCGGTACCCTTGACGAAGTTAGTCAACTTCGAAAGTGACACATCCCTAATTCAGTTCAGATAATGGAAGCTGCATGCACCCAAGTGCGTAAGTCTAAGCTCCTATAACAGGACAGTCGCAGAGAATGTGTTGTACCAATTTCTCCTCCTCTTCATCCCGACAGCTCCTACAGTAGCCATGACTAGGACTCGAAAGAAACCCAATCGACCCCTTTCCAAACCTTCCTACCGCGGTCATTAGACCAAACCTCAACTGTAGCGCTCTTGTCTGGTGAAGGCGGTGAATATTAGGTCACATCTGGCCATACTGAAGAAAGAGCAGTGGCTTGCCTGTTTGCAATCACCGGTGCCTGGTTTTCAGGCGGAGGTCTACGCTATAGATATGAGGCGAGGCGTATTCGGGAACTATATCCTAAGGCCTCGAGGCCTGTTAGGATCTATGTAGACAATCTCGCCGCAATCGCAATTAGTGCTCTCGAAAAAACCGAGAGAGCTTGTTTGGGAAGTTTTAATTCATCCACCATATAGACCAGTCCTTGTATCTTCAGATTATCATTAGTTTCGATCACAAAAGAACTCTCTTAATGGTGTAAATTAAAATTTCGTGGAAGCCTAAAAATGCAATTACATCGCATCTCTCCAACATATCGGCCGGTATCTCACAACCGTTGCAGGCTATAGGCATGGCCCCCCCAAAAAGTAGTCTAAAGGATCTAAGTGGCCAATTGACCGGCTCCGAACGTAAAATAAACTGTTCGCCTAACTCGTCTTTCAATTGGACCATTGTTTCGCGTGCTGTATGGCGTGACACACCGTCTTGTTGAAACCACATGTGAGCCAAGTCCAGCTCTTCAATTTTGGACAAAAAAAATTTTTATCATCTCACGGCAGCGTTTGTCGTTCACAGTAACGTTCTTAGAAAAAGTACGATCCAATGATACCACAGGCCCATAATCCACACCAAACGGTGCAGTTTTCGAGATGCATTAGTAGTTCTTACAATGCTTCTGGCTGCTCTTCACACCAAATACGGCAATTTTGCTTGTTTACGTATTCATTCAACCAGAAATGATCTCCGTCGCTGAATACAATTTTCCGACAAAAGAGTAGATCTTCATTAAACTGAATTTTGATGATAAAATTCAATAATCTGCAAGCGTTGTTCGTTTGTAAGCTGTTTCATGGTTAAATTATAGACCAAACTGAACATGTTTGACAGTAACATGTTACACAAAAACAGCTGAGCTGCCAAAAAGAATGTTGCTAAAAAAATCGCCCGATATAGAGAAAAGTGTTTTATTTTTTGTCAAATTTTAAACCGAACCGAAAAATATTAACCGAACACACTGTTGGCTGATATTTCACACCAAACAGTTAATTTTTGTGAGGTCTAGTTTAATAATTCATTCAATTTTGCTTATTGATGTATCTATCCATTTAAGCAAAATTAAGACTCATCACTAAATTCATTAAATACTTTTAAGATCTTCTATCAGAGAACTAATTTTTAAATTTTTTTTAACAATTTCGAATTGGTCCTAAAGTGTCCAATCATATTAAAAAAAATAAAAATACCGATAAAAATCCTCTTTATACCTTGTGTGAAGGCTGGCCTTACGTATCGACTATGCGGAACTTACTTAATTGTCCTTATTTGGGTTGACTATTAAGGTGTTTGTATTTGTTTTAAATTTTATAAAAATTTACCCAATAGCTGAAATAAAATGTGTATATGGGTATGGTCTGTAAACCGAAATCGAGTAAAATTAAAATCAAGTGAATCTTTAAATTGGTATAATTTTCAAATCTGAACAGAATTTGATAGTCTTTATTATTTTTATTAATTCGTTTAATTACCTTTTAAATAATTCTTTGGTTATAAGCCCTTTTAAATAATTGGCGCAATTAAGTTCGAACATTTTCGAACGACTTCAGATGTTTTCGGTTAACAGAACATACCCGATTGGTATATTAACCCTCTAATGCACAAGTCCTAAATACAATGATCCACACGTAAGAAAATGATCTGTTTTTAATCCTCACTCTCCACAGATTTGCTATATACTTATATTTTTGATCAATTTTGTTTTATTCTACAACATCACTGCAGTAAAGTTAAAATTGCAAACAAACACATGTTTTTGCTTATGCTTTTAAGGGTTACATTTTGCTATATTTTTAACTTATGCATATCAAATCTAAGAAAAAACTAATATTTCACAACTACATTCTATGCCCATTCTATGCTTAAAGCAAAACTCTTTTAATATTAATCACCGCTAATAAGGCAAACCAAACTATAACAATAAATCATTATCATAAATTTTTCTTGAAATGGTGTACAAAACAGCCTGAATTCGTGAATTAATTACTTCCCCATAATTGATGTTTGTGATGATTGCAGCTGTTTAGATGTTTACTGAAAAGTAGTCGTCGACTGGTCGATATGGTAAGACAGCCAATTGCATTTTCGTATTTCTATTTCACTGTGAGACTATAAACGAGTCAATTTTCAATTTGTTAAAATTTGCAAAAAGTTGTAATAAAATATGACCTTGATTTTGAAAATTTGTTACATATTTTATTTATTTTTTAACGTTTTTGGTAGGTCGTTTCTTTGGTTTTCGTTTCATTTAATTGATTATTTACAGTGTTTGTTAATGGAATAAAAATAAAAACCTTTTTAAAGAATGATTTTTATGAATGGATATAAAATACTTTAGTTAAATAAAAAATTTTAATTTTCCAATATGTATGCTTAAGTAGTGATTTTTATTATTGATAATTTCTTAATTCATTAATTGTTAATTAGTAATCAAGTCACAGCTGTCATTAAATCATTAAAATTACTTTATCCAGAAAAACCAATCTGGCAGACTTCTTAATACCCTTTACCTAAATTAATTTTATTTTTCAAAAAATTAGCATTTAATATAGATCACAATAAGCTCATGCTTGCTAGATGCGCTAAAGTGTAGTATTTGTTAAAAAAAAAAGTTTGTTGCATACGACCTCATGAATATATTTGAATTTTAAACAGAGTACGGTTGTATTTGTGTGTTTTATGCTATGTTCGCAATGTTTTTTCGTCATTCGCTCTCTCATTCATAATTCAAGACAGGATTATGAGCTTGATTACAAAAATTTCCACACCAGATTTTGAGAGCGAATCAACCAAATTGTAAGTAATTCTGTTTGTAAGTAATTTCTGTTTGTATTTGAAATACTTTTTAGCTCTTAATTAAAATGTTTTTATTTCAGATTTAACATTGCAAATTTATTAAAATGACCTCCTTAAAGTATGCTATCAAACACAAAAAATAAACAAAAAGTAGATTATTTTTAAAAAAGCGGTGCTTATGCTCCCCACCCAGATACGCAACAAAGGTTCATTGTGGGAAAACAAAAAGTAATATAAAAAAAAATCGCTGTATTGATTTCATTTGCTAGCTGCTAAAAAAATTCAGTGCGAGCGTAATAATCCGAATAGGAAATACAAATAGAGAGCGAAGTAATCCGTGTACGAAGTATTTCGTGTGAATATAGCATTAAATTTCAGCTCTATGAAACTTAGCTCTTAGCCATCAGCAGCGTCAAAACGAAGTTTCAATTCAATTTTACAAACAAAAAAATTAAATTTTAATCCAAAAAAGAATTTAATTTGAAAGATCAAGGCTTGAATTAATGCTGATTTATCAGCATAAACCAGTGACTTCACGTAGCGCCACAAGAAATAATCGAGAGGTATCAAATTGTACTTACTTGGAGACCAATTGACAGGTCCATTTCTCAAAATCAACTTTTCGATAAAGTTTGATTTCATTAAGACGATGGTTACCACATCCGGCCCGGATTAATGTAATCAACAATTAAGCATTGTGCATAACGATATCCTTTGACCGTAATGCGACCTCCTGCTTCGTTTTTGATTAAATAAGGTCCGTGGAGACTAAATGCATTTCTAAATCTGTTCATAATGGTATTAATCTCTTGAATTATAAATATTTTTCTATTTTTATGAAGATAGATGTGTACCGCTGTGTTATGGTAGGTAAGACACCCGCCTACCAACCAGAAGGTCCCCGGTTCAATACCAGGCCAGACCATCTGAAAAAAAGAAATAGTTTTTCAACAACGGTATCACCTCATAACATTAGCCAGAAACTGGTTATGAGTATTTCTGAAAACTTCTCTAATGCAGTTGCCCTTTTAATGAGTTTCAAAATAAAATCGGGTGCAGTTCATTGATCTCCATGTTCTTTCATGGAATGTTATGGGAATTAATAATAAAGATAGATATGGGTAGATTTTGTTTATTAACAAACCCGTTAAGCTACAAATGAGCCTAAACCAGTAATAGGCAAACTAATATCAGTACATTTTACAGTTTTGGTAGTAATTTGAGAGTCCCTCACTCAGGCCACTTTGCACTGTATTTTTCCACATGTTTTCTCTTTACTTCTCTTTTTTTATTTTTGCCTATGAGTGTGACTAAGTACGTGTGAAAACAGAAGAGAAGAGCAACTTCAAAGTAATCTATTCTTAATGATTTGCAACAGTACACTAATGATAATTTTGACAGTTAACCCTTTCGTAAGTTCTTGCGTACTTAAGAAGTTACCCTCTATAAAAGCAAACTCTTTTATATCGAATATACAAATTTGTTTAATATACGATTTGTCTTGTACTACATGTCAAACAATTAACTGTACTATTTTACAAAAACTTTTATAAATGGTAGAAATTTATTTTAAAATTCAAATCAAAATCAACAAACAACAACAAACGGCTCAGTACGTGCCAATACAACGCCGATCTTAGCAACTTAAGAATTTAGTATCCACCATTAACGCATTCATTGCCACGAGTATACCCGTGGTAGGTAGCGTGTTACCCATTGCCAAAACGAGTATATTCGTGATAATTTCAATATATTAAAAAGTACAACTCGTGCAACTTGCAAACTTTTTATTGCCACAAACGTAAACAAAAAAGTATAAAAAATACTTAAAACAACTACAAATAAACTATTCTCAAAAAATTGTCTTTTATTTAAAAAAATATGATATGGTATTTCAGAAACGTTAGCAATGAATAACCAGTATTCTAGTATACTATATAACCAGTATTTTTTAGTATCTTTGTACCTTTTAATCAATTTTTGTGTGATTCATGATTTGTTTTTTTTGGTAAAAAGTACGCAAATAAGAAAAAGGATATCGAGTCCTGTTGCTTTCCAAGTATGCGAGTATATTCACGTTTGATTTTTTTACATGTAATATTTTATTTTATTTATGACCAAATATGCATATTTATCTCGAAATAATAAAAATAGAGTAAACAGTAGCACTCAAAACAAAGCACAGTGGAGCGGGATTGTACCATTTGTACAATCAACTAAGCCGCTGTATTTAGGTATAATATATGCGTATTATTGGAGAGGTTGCAATCTTAGTATTATAAATCAATAAAAATATAAAGAACAAGATAAAATACTGAAAAAATTGTTTTTTTAATCATTAAGTTAATGTAAGTAATCAAAAATTTACGAAGTTTACAATACACATTTACAATTTTAAGTTAAATTGTTTTTTATTTACTCGTTATCACTTTTCATTCGCGTCTTCGTCACTGCTTAGTTGAAATCAGATGATGATGAAAGAAAAAAGCATTTTGATTCCTTAGATCCAACTATTTGGTTTTTCATGTGAATCTTACAGTAACCACCAGGTCTGAATTTATAAAAAGAAAGTTAAAAATATCTTATAAATTAATATTTTCACCACATTGCCTTGCGTTATACTTTCAGAAATATTTGAAATTGATTCTTGCGCTTCTTTAGGCAAAGAACCAACAAATAATTTTGAAAACTTATTACCAATCCACGTATTCCAAAAGCTGCTTTTAACTCTTCCTGAATTCTTTTTTTATTATCTTCTACTAATTGCTTGCGAAATACTCGTACACAAATATTTTTATGGCTGCTTAAACGAAAATATATATTCTCTTCTTTCCAAATTATCTTAGAAACTCAAAATTGAATAATATTCAAATAAGTTATATGCTTATAAATTCATGAAGGTACGAAAAAATCTTAAGATTTTGGAGGTGTTTAAAAATTTCTGAAACAGTTTATTGTTTTACTCGATAGCTTATAACTTATGAACAAGGACAAATTGTAGCAGTGATTGAGTATGCGTGGAATGGTAAAAAAACTGGAGAAAATTATGGAAAATTAAAAAGCACGGGTCGTCTAAAGGTCATGACTGCCCGTGAAACTCGGCTAATTTCACGAAAGGCCTCGAATTCCATGAAAAGTGCGGTAACAATAAAAGAGAAATTGAAATTACAAGCTTCAAAAAGCACAATTCTAAGAGCTATCAGCGCCCAGCCAAACCTTATTCGAGCAAAATTAAAAAAAATTTCCTGTCTGACTAAGCAGCATAAGATTAAGCGTAAGGAGTTTGCAAAAACCAACATGGCAACTAATTGGCATCAGATAAACATTTCTTTTAAAAAGGTTTTAAGATATTCCATACATTTTTTGGTTTTTGGGTAATTTTTAACCTGGATGGATCAGATGGTTTCAATTGCCATTGGCGAGATTTAAGGAAGGAGCCCTTATTTTTCTTCAAACGGAATTTCGGCGGTGGCAGTTTAAAGATTTGGATGGCTTTAGCTCACATGGTACCCTGGAACTCTACTTTCCTTCCACACGAGTGGATAGTTTAGAGTACCAGGGTATTCTGTCTGAACGTTTGCTGCCTTATTTGGCCCAAAATGCTGACAAAACTTTCACTTTTCAGCAAGATAACGCAGCAATTCACGTCAGCAAGTCGACCAGACAAGGGTTGAGGAGCATAATATTTAAGTACTTGATTGGCCAGCACGTTCCCCCGACTTAAACCCCATGAAAAATTTGTGGGGACTACTTGTGCGTAATGTTTGTGGAGACAACAAACAGTAGCGGACAAAAGATGAATTAAAAGTGGCAATCTGCAACAGCTGGCGCGAAATTCGCTCCAACGTTCTGAACAATGTAGTAAGTGCGATCCCATCTCGTATTTTTAGGACAATAGAAGGAAATGGGAACTGCATAAATTAAAAATAATTGATAATGCATAGTTTAAATAAAGGTTTGGATAAAAGAATCACTGACCTTATCATTTGGACGCATTGAATTTTGCACTTAATTACATAAATTTAAATAAACATAATATAACGGTACATTTCTAAGGCGAAAATGAACAGATAGCCGTGGTACCCTCTATACAAAGTAAATATTGATTTGTGTATAGCCTGATAGTAAAGGTTTCTAAATAAGTTTTAAACAATATCGTGAACAATATGCATCATCAGTCAGTTACTGGGTGAGATTGGATAAGTGGGCGCGTCACCTTCCATTCATACTAAATATTAAGCTTTAAAGCAGAACCTATTATCTTGAAATTTATACCATGTCTTTCTGGAGTTAATTACAGGCTATTTTTAATGTTTGAACTTGAAAAAATGAAATAACAAAGATAGGGGTAGAGAAGCACGCCGGGTGATGCGTAGTAAAAATATATACAGTAAAGAATGCGCATTGAAAGAATTTGCTGCAATTGTAATTTTGTGAGTTTTATTTACCAAAAAGTCAATTTTTTTTGGATCATCTGCTTATTTTTATGTCGTTTCCAATATATTTAAGTAGCTGACTACACGACTACAAATGCTGCTAACGGTAATTTTAGTCGCATAGTTGTGTAGCCTGCCGTCGTCTATGTGTTTGAAGCATTACTTGTATAAAGCAGAACAAAAACGAATTGTAATAAACCAGGTATGAAATTTCAAAAAAAGTGTTCTAGTGGGCAGCCATAGGCAGAATTACTAACGCTGGAAACTAGATAGTTTGAATTTAATAAAACTGTGTTTGCGAAACCTTGCCGAGAGAAGATTCAGGCCTTAAAAAATTATGTTTTATTTTTTTTTTTAAAGAAAAAGTTGTTTAATAACGAAATTGATGACATTCATATATTGAAACCCTTCAAAGTTGGTCGAATTAAAACAAAATTTTATAAATAGTTTTTATTTTGAAGTATGTATGTATTCAAAATAAAAACATTTTTTGTTAAGTACGAAATAATTAAAAAAAGTTGCAGTTTAACTAAGAAAAGTGTAAACTATTAAGCCTATAAACTGTTAAAACCCATGTTCCACAATCTCATTTTTAATATGGACTTTTTTCCGAAAATTTGTCCGGGCTACCCATACGTGCAGTGTTGGTATTGATATAAACCCTATGCAATATAGGCTTGACAGCAGCCTCGTTAAGTCTAGGCAGACTTGAGCACACACGGCGGCCCATTTTGATATCATCGGTTTACATACATGCATAATTTTGGTTGCTCAAGAAATTAAGGCCCAATGGTTACCGGTTGCGTAACACGTTTAATGATTGATCTAGTGATTAATTGAAAATGATTCTGCTCATTGCTGGTGAAATAAATACAATGGGCTTAATTGTCTGCACGTGAAGTCCTTGTGCTATAAAGGATATCTTTTTTACCACACAAATTCCATGGAAGTTTCTTGCAAAAGTTATAACAGTTTAATAATATAATTTAATTCATTATTTTGTTGATTTAATATTTCATAAGAAAGTTCGGACGTTCTTATAAAAACACCTTTTATATATACCTTACGTTGATTAGTTATTTAACAAAATAATTGGCATTATAAAGGGTCCGCCAAATAATTTTTTTTTTCGAAAATGCTATAAAAAAAACTACTGAATATTTTCTCAAATTTCTTTTTTTATTTGAAAGTACAATCCGGTTAATAATGGAAAACAATCTCACAAATAGCTGCCTCGGCTGGCCATGCAGTAGCTTACACGATCGGTCCAATTTTTAAGCACATTATCGATTGTGTGCAGCTGTATTTCACCAATGGCTGCACGAATATTGTCCTTTAAAGCGTCAATTGTCTCTGGCTTGTTGGCGTAATACTTATCTTTGACGGCACCCTACAAATAATAGTCCAACGGTGTGAAATCGCAGCTCCGAGGTGGCCAAACGACATCAGCTCTGTGGCTGATAATGCGATCTTCATAAACAGGGCGCAGGACATCGAGTGTAGCTTCGGCTGTGTGGCACGTAGCGCCGTCCTGTTGAAACCAAATGTTGCTAATATCCTCCTTTCCAATTTTTGTGAACAAAATTTCGTTCAACATAGCCTGATAACGTTCGCCATTGACTGTAACGGCCACTGCTTGCTCATTTTCGAAGAAAAATGGCCCAGTTATGCCTCTAGACCAAAATCGGCTTTTCAATGTATGCGTGCGGGTTCTCTGTGCCCCAAATGCGACAATTTTGCTTGTTTACATACCCGCCAAGATCAAAATGAGCTTTATCTGAAAATATGAGTTTTTCTTGGAAAAATCGACATCTTCTGTAATTCGATCACAGGCCCAGATTCCCAGCGTTGTTCAAGCATTTACACAACCATATTCGTTAAGCGGAAGGATAAAACTAATTATATGTCAAATCAGACATGAGCTAAGTGTTACCATTCACGAAATAAGCACTAGTTGAAAAAAAAAAAACGTTAAATGGCGGACCCATTACATAAGAACAAGTGTAATGATGGCGTTGTAGTAAAAAATAGAACCCAACGCAAATATATCAGAGTTCAGTGACGATGCACAACAAACGAATAAAAGTAGGAATTCTATATTTGCACGAGACTTCGGATTAATTCGCTCTGACGTGTAAACGTCATTTTTTAAGTGTTCGCGAATGGAATCAATGCAGCGAGCATTCATTGCATAGTTTGTTTACTTTATTTTATTTATGTTATTTTCTGCGCTTGACAACATACTTTAGGGAGCTCAATTTAATAGATTTGCAATATTAACTCTGTAATAAAGCCTTTTAATTAAGAGCTGAAAAGTATTCCAAACTCATATGATCTAAATCTTATAAAAATAAGAAATGACACCGATTTTGAGTAAATCGCCCTCAAAGTTTTGTAAGAAAATTTATGTAATAATTTCATGGGTTGTCTTATGAATGGGAGAACCAATGACGAGAAAATATTATCTTGCGAACATAGTATTAATCACGTATATAAACTACTACTAAGAAGAAAGACAAGCGCTTAAAAATATGGATTCTAATGGCACACAATTTTTTTTCAACTTTTCTTAAAAATATGTGAAATTTTAGTAGTCTTCTTAAAGTCAGCAATTCAAAATAAACGATGGTTGTTACACAAATATACAGAGACTCCAAAGCATAATGGAATACGTTTTTTCTCACAGTATGTTCTTTAAAAGTCAAAAATATTATAAATCTATAGATTTTTGGGTTCTTATTTATACTGCAGAACTTTTATGAATAATTGGAAAACCAGCATTTGATCCAATAATAACTGTAAGTTTCAGTACAAAAATAAAAATAACTCAACTTTTTAAACTCAACGCATAATCGGACAAAGCACAGTATGAATTACTTAAAATAAATAAATACGACCTTTGCCTTGTGAGGTGTGACACTTGGGTCTCATTTCGTAATCTTCACAATATTAATTATTGTGATGAGATAAAGTCCCTAATAACGGAACAAGATGCTGCCTACAGTCGATCGAAAAAGTTTAAGATTGAAGACCTCAGTATTATTTATGAGGTCGCTCGCAGAGCTGTTACGAATAGCATTATCACGAAAATTTTCATCTGCTTTGATTGCAGGTCCATGTGGAATGAGATCCGTAGAATTGGTATAGGTAGGCAGAAATCTCCATTTTATGATCGCAATGTCGACTGTGATTTTTTGAATTAAAAATTTGTATACTTGAGCGTACCATCGCAAACGGAAAATGCTTACGCTGAACTTTGTCATATTGCAAGTATTTTTTCAGCTTTCGCTGCGTTAGCCAAGTTTAGGTTCTTCAAATTATTTTGGCAGAGTAATCGAATGCTATTGATATGAACGACATTCATCTTATATTTTTGAGGGCTTAATCCGTAAGCTGCTTCAAACATATTTAATTCAATCTTTACTCAATAAACTTTTCCTGAGGAGTGGAAAAAGTCGAGAATTTTTCCTATTCCTAAAACTAAAAGTGAGTTTCGACCAATTGCTATACTATCATTTTTATCAAAGGTAGTTGAAAAATTGATGGGTAAACAGACGACCGAGTATTTAAAACGTGTGATTTTTTTTTATCAGATAGGCAGTCAGGTTTTATGAAAACTAGGAGTTGTATAACTGCACTAGTGGATGTCATAGAGAGTCTAAAATCTGGTTTGGACTCTAGAGAGATAGCCTTTCTTATTTTCTTGGACTACAGTAAGGCCTTTGACACAGTGAATCATACGATTATTATAACTAATCTCGGAAAGTTATTTGATTTTTCCGAAACTGCATGCAATCTCTTGTCTTCTATCTTAGACGTCGATTTCAGATTGTTCAATATAAAGATGCTAGGTTGTATTCATCAAGGCCCTATACTTGAGCCACTTTGCCGAATATTCTTTCTAACTATGATATTCACATGCACGCCGATGATGAACAACTGTAAAAATGCTCTAATTTTATTGATACCATAAGTTGCATTAATAACATTAATAATGATTTGGATATTATCAGCAAATGGGCAATAGCTAATGGACTATGTGTTATTCCATCTAAATCTAAGTGTATTGTTTTGATAAGAATTAGCGGGACTTTTAATGAGTATAACATTTGAGTATAACATTTAATAAAAAACTTATATGGACAAATCATATCGGCGAATCAGGGGGAAGGACTTAGAGTATGCTTCGTAACTTTTGGGTTGTCAAAGATTCAACTCCATTTGCCATAAAAATGCTTCTGATAAAAACTTATCTTGTTCCTACTCTTATATATTGTTGTGAAATCCTTTGCGAATTGCGATTGTAAGGCCTTCGCAAACTTAATGTTGCATGTAACAACATTGCTAGGTATGTATCTTTTTCTGAAGAGTTGTCGGGAACACATATCCTTTTGTGCCAACCAAATTTTTCTTACATAGCATTATTTTATCTCATTAACCTCTATATTTATATAAAAGAATTCTATTCTCTAGATCTAATCGTGGAAGAAGGATACAGCAAAGGTTTAAAAGCCTCTTGTCACAACGACAGTTTTTCATTTATACAACAAGTCTTTGGAACTCTTCACCAAGTCATATTCAGAACATTGGCAACGCCAACACTTTTCAAAGGGACTTAACTAGATTTTTGCAAAGTAATTAGATATCTAAATATTTTTCTAAAGATTCTTCGCTTTAAATTTTGTTAATTTCTAGTTTTAAGTTAGTTTTAAGATTACTATATACTATCGTTTTTTTCAACTAGTGCTTATCTCGTGAATGGTAACAATTAGCTCATGTCTGATTTGACAGATAATTAGTTTTATCCTTCCGCTGAACGAATATGGTTGTGTATGCGCTTGAACAACCCTGGGAAATATTGCGACATTACTTTGATCGATCGACTTACAGAAGATGCCGATTTTGCCAAAAAAAAAATCATCGTTTCAGATGAAGGTCATTTTGATCTTGGCGGGTATGTAAACAAGCAAATTTGTCGCATTTGGGGCACAGAAAACCCGCACCCACACATTGGAAAGCCAATACACCGAAGACGAGTCACTGTTTGGTGCGGATTCTGGTCTAGAGCCATAACTGGGCCATTTTTCTTCGATAATGAGCAAGGAGTGTCCGTTACAGTCAATGGCGATCGTTATCGGGCCATGTTAAACGAATTTTTGTTCACAAAAATTGAAAAGGAGGATATTAGCAACATTTGGTTTCAACAGGACGGCGCTACAAGCCACACAGCCGAAGCGATGTTCTGCGCCCTGTTTTTGAAGATCGCACTATAAGCCGCAGAGCTGATGTCGTTTGGCCACCTCGGAGCTGTGATTTGACACCGTTGGACTATTATTTGTAGGGTGCCGTCAAAGATAAGTGTTACGCCAACAAGCCAGAGACAATTGACGCTTTAAAGGACAATATTCGAGAAGCCATTGGTGAAATACAGCTGCACACAATCGATAATGTGCTTAAAAATTGGACCGATCGTGCAGGCTACTGCATGGCCAGCCGAGGCAGCCGTTTGAATGAAATTATTTTCCATTATTAACCGGAAGGATTGTACTTTCAAATAAAAAGAAATTTGAAAAAATATTCAGTAGTTTTTTTTTTATAACATTAAAAAAAAATTATTTGGCGGACCCTTTATTATGTCCTTAAATTTAAGAATTTTGTTTGATTTACTCACTTACTCTATAATTTATAAGATATTAATCTTGTTCTATTAGGCCTTAAATGAATAAATAAAATAAATCAATAATAAATAAATGAATAAATAAATAATAAGTTTCTTAATAAGTTTTTCCTTAGCAATTCCTCCCAAAGACGTCCAATTAAAATAGTTACAAGGTTCTACAGCCCCAAAAGCTAAAAGTGGATGGTATTTGAGTCGAAAAATATCATTAAATGACAAAATAATTTAATTTCAATTTCAATGCCGGGTAGCTCTAATAGCATTTTATTGTTCATTTTGTCAATCAATTTGATCAATTGTAGCAACCTCGGCTTAATACTAAACATCTTTTCCGGTGTAGCCAATATAGTCGACCAAAAAGTATGGTATGGAGTAAGATTTTGACGAGCTTTTATTTGTTTTTTTTAACTGGCAAAAAATTGAAACATGTGAGTAATACTGTAAAAAGCAACAGTTTGATTTAATGCTTCTTTATTAAACAAATCATTCACAATTGATGTTGAAAATAAAAACCGGCAACGGAACTAGAAAAGAAAAAATAAAAACAACTGTAAACAAAATTAAACTTGACCCTGTTTTGGTGTGTTTTCACATACACACTCTTATATATAGTAACCAAAAAATTGGCGCCAATTTTATTTGCAACTGCGCACAACATCTTACAAATGTTGCAGCAACATTTTGCACCCACCAATCGAAACTAGAAATTACTTTAAAATGTTGCTGATTGTTAACTTAACTACAAACATTGGCAAAGACAATTAGAAGTGTATTACGCGCCATACATGCCACAAAGAAATAACAACAGATTGTTTAGTACGCTTTTAGACTTTCTAAAGAACGGATGCTTAAATAAAACAATTCTTAAAACAAAAATGGAAACAGTGTAAAATTTGAAAGTAAAAACAAAAAATAAATAAATTTAAATAAAAATAATTTTAAAATTCATTATCAAACGTTAAATATGAAAAATTTAAGTAAAAAGGTGATGATAGGGTAAATTGAATAGTAAAAAAAAATAATATATTTTACCGCTGTCATCATTTTGTGCGTGTGTGAATTTTGAAAACTGTGTTGAAAAAAATAAAAAATAAATAAAAAACAGGAAACGGATACCATCAATCGTTCAGAGGAAAAAGTGCAAAAAAAACTGTGGAAAAATATGTGAACAAAGTGTTAAATATATATAAATTATTGTATTACATACATATGTATGTATAAAATCATAAATAATATTTTTAATTAAAAAGGGGTGAAAAATTTGTCTGGCTAAAGAGCGCAACGAATTAAGTCGAATGGCCCACGGAAAAAAGAGCTAAAAAGGAAAATTAAATTGATTGCGAAAACGTTTCAATTATTAAAAGGAGTGCATGAAATATTTGTCATAAATTTCACTAAAGTGTTGAAATAAAAAAGTACACATTTTATTACTTAAAATTCAAAAATAAAGTAAAAATGCAGCAATATGCTGCAATAAACCATTCACTGGTAGTGATGGTTGTAAAATGCAAAAAAATTAAAGAAAAATAAAAATTTTATAGTCCTTTTTATTCTTTTTGTTCTCTGCCACTGACATCATTTGGCAGTTTGAGTGGGTTGCACGTACATATAACAATTTTGCCACCAAGTAGCATATATCACCACTATTGCATGCTTATTGTCATGCCTTTATATTTAAAAAAGAAAAGCGATTGGTAAGTTTGTAAAAATTTTATAAGCAGAAAAGAAGAAAGAAAAGAAGAAATAGTTTAACTGACACTGCATTCTATGAGTTTTACAATAGATACTGATATTTAACATACGTGTTACATCAATTTTTTTTGTCCTTATAATCCTATAAATGATAAGGGAATAAAAGCGAAGAAGAAATAAATTTTTTGTTTTTAAATTTAATAAATTTATTAAATTTTTCTTTTCTTATATTTTTAAAAATAATTGAAACACACCGGCATCTTTGCATGAAGTATTTAATGTCCGGTTTTGTCATTTAAAATATTTTTTTTTTTTTTTTAGGGAACTACAAAATAAATTTTTATGGGGCTTTCTTTTAAAGCATCTGAAAAAGAGCAATTTAAGGAAAAACATGGCCTTTTAAAAATTATTATTTTTATGAATTTACAAGAAAATTTAATATATTTTTTAAAGTGATTTAAAATTTTTAATAATATATATAGTATAACACAAAAAAATTTTAAATTAAATTACATTTTTTATTTTGCTTTTTAATTAAAATCTGCGACTAACTGTTGCGTAGTAGTTAAAATTTCGACCACTTGTTTAAGTACTTCTGGTGCTATAGCAATAACCCAGCAATGCCTGCCTATAGATCGGTTCATATCGAGCCATAACTGCCAAAAAGACGTAAGCGACAAAGATTTTTTAAGATTTTTTAAGATTTTTTTGTTTTAGTGTATGTACATACAGTGGCGAGCACTTGTGGATACATTCTTGCTTAGAAAGATTTAAGACCGAAATAAAATAAAGGAAATCTTTATTTAAATTATTTAACAAAATAATAGTCAAAATAATGAAATTCAATAACATTTAAGGATACACTAAAGATTAATGAAAATTCAAAAATAAGTCCTAAGTAAACACTTCTGCAGTTTTAAAAAAAGCATATTTCTTTTAATTTTTAATTTCTTTTCCAGAACCCTTTTTCTTTTATCACGTTTCTGACACTTCTTGACATACTTTCGACCAGGTTTTCAGTGGTATGCTTCGGAATATTTAACAACTTTGTTTGGACTCGGGACAAAAGTTAATTTAAATTTGTTGGCACATTATCGAATCGTAAAAGCCGTCTCTTTAGCAAAGCCTATAAGTTTTCGATCGAGTTGAGCTCTGAGCTTTGCGCTGGCCATTGCATTGTTTGAAATTCAATATTCAATAGCCAATCGTATGTTTAAGATCCCATACTGTTTGAAAACAACTTTTTCATTCGAATAAGCACTTTGATCGACGAAATCGGGTAAATTATCACCTAAGATACGGAGATAATTTTCATTTTTCATTATTCCATCAATTTTTACCACTGGACCAAGGTGCCATCAAGTAAAACAGTCAAACCGTTAAACTTCTATCTTCATACTTCATAGTTTCTTTTACTTGGTGTTTTTTAGGGGTTTCATAAGAACGGTGCCAGTAATATTCCTTGACATCCGACTGAAAACGATTTATTTTGGTTTCATCTGAGCATTTTACTCGTTTCCAGTTTTATGGTGATTCCTTTAAGCGCCCTGAGTGCTGGCCACTCACTAACTGGCTTTGTTTATGAAATTTGCTGCCTCTTTTGGTGTGTTTGCCTGTTTTGTAATGAAATTTTCCATGGTCAGAGCTTCTCTCTCGGTAAGCAAACTTCATCGCGAATTTTTTGCACCTTTGTCCGCTAATATTTTTTCTTATTCTTGCTTGAAGTACTGGTCGGTGGCAAATTCTTAATATCTTCGCAATTTTGCGTGCTAAATGATTGTTTTTTGTAATTTCAATAATTTGATTTCTAAAACAGCGGTAATATTTCACGTTTTTATTATAAGTTTTAAATTTTTTTTAAGAATTAATGACAATAAAAAAATAATTGCTACTTGCGTAAGGTATTTGTTAAATTTATCTGACAAAAAACTCAAATAATGGAAATAAACTTGGTATTTGGTTAATAATTAACATTTCCCTCCTAATCATGGCTTTGCCACAGTCTACAAAGCTTCATCTTACTTTGTCCACGATTTCTTTTTTTCGTGATCTACTTTTAATCACCTGCAATCATTCGCTTTAGTAATGGTTCGATCTCGTTCCGTTTCAGCAGTGAAATGCAAATGTGATTCCTGTGATTCGTCGATCAGAGCGAGATGCATTTTTAACACGATAATTGTCAGATCGAAAACGAACAAACTATTTCGCTCCTATATTTTGGTTATACCATCGTCTCCGATGGTTTTTCAGCAGCCTGCGCAGCCATGCAGCCTGTATACCATGTATAATAGAAGAGCAAAATTTACCTACAATTTGTAATCGAACTTATTCCAATACCCAATTAATCGGATAAAATATAAATACCAATTAAAACTATAAACAAAAAACAGCTGTCTAAATGGCACATTGAAAAAAACATAGGAAAAAAGTAGTGTTTTTATATGAAAAGCAGCAACAACATATTTATGACAGACGTAAAATTTTACAGAATACAACAAATAGGACTGGATAGAATACTTTGTGAATTGACTAATTAATTTAAATATACTATATTATTCTGACTCCATATTCAGCAATTTCCTAGAGCTTCTCCAGAGCACAAAATTTTATTCTATATTTTTAAATAAATTTCAATAATTTACAAGCGTTAGTGGAACGTAAATCTCTAGAAAAAAAAAAAAAATATTTTGTGCATGAAAATAAATAATTGATTTAAGTAAAAATTCGCAGATAAGATTGTTTACATCTTTCGCAAAAAAATTTTCAGTATTTATTTAAAACGTAAATACATTTATGGCGTGCTTGGCTAACTATTTCTTAAATATTATTTCAATTATAATTCTTACCCTTTTTCACCATTTTATCCCCCTCTGGTCCATCTCTAAATATTAAAAATTGCCTTAGTTGTTCCCAGAAAGATACTTAGATACGTATGTAAAAACGTACATTAATTTTTATTTATTTACTGACATAAGAACGATTTCACCCAGTGGGCTTTATCCGATCTCTTCCACTTTTTGACTGACGATGTGTGTTGTTCATGAAGTTGCTTGAACCAAATTTAGAAACTACTCAAGATTTTCAAAAATTAATATTTACTATGTCCTGATCACATATCCAATTTCAAAGTTTTTTGAGTAATAATTTGCATTCACTACAAAGTCGTACAGACCAAATTCAGAATTTTCCATTTGTACCGTTCCGAAGATTAAAAATATGAATATTTACTTTGTATTGGACATAGCATTCCCACTTATCTAATTCCGCCCACTTTTTAACTAATAATTTCTATTGACTACGACGTTGGTTGGTTGAATTTAGAAACTCTTACTGTTACAATTTTTTAAATATAGACAAATCAATATTTATGTGGAAAGTACCATACCCACTTATAATTTGTATTGACCAGGAAGCTATTCGGGCCAAATTTAGAAACTCTTGCTACTGCCATTTCAAAGATAATATTTACTTTGTATGGGCGTCACTGCTCAGTTGAAATTCTTGATTTATATGGATACGTAAGAATTTCAAAAAATCGATTAAGTAGCTTAACTGTCTATAAACTTCAAACTTACATACAGTGACGTGCAAAAGCGTAACACGACTTAATATTTTTCATTTCAAAACCCAGTATTTTTTTATGTCTAAATGAACTAAGTATTTTTGGTCTATGGTATTATAGATGAGTTCCTCCAAAACTAGTCTGATGCCATACAACAACAACGACAATAGTAGAATCAAAAAGTGTAAATAAAAGCAAATGTTACAATTGCTTTATACATATTGTGTTATATAGAAAAATAAATTTATTTTAAAGACTTTTTTTCTCCGTTATTCCTCTAGGGCGCATATTGGCTTTCCACAAAGCATCCATTTCTTTAATCAATTTGATGTTTTGAGCTAAGTAGATGATTAATCCATTGTAGCTTCCTCCATATGATTTTGCGTAGTAGTGAAGATGCTTGCTAACTGGTGGTGGGTGATCTTTACTTTAGCATTGTAATTTTTTCCAGTATGTGGAGTATTTTCCTGATCATTCATCTGATGTTGTCATCATCTCCAGAGGTAGGCGGGAAGGTCAGGGGGGCTTCTTTATTTTTTTAGATGGAGTTATCTGGAGGGAAGTTCAAATTTTATTAAACATTCGAAACCATAATTAAATTTTTCTTTGTCGTGACCTCTGCTGGGGCTTGAACCTGCGTCTTAAGTATTGTTATGTGTGCGCTCTAACCACTACACCACTCCATCCCCATTTTAAAGGCAAATAATAAGTTAATACACTAGGCCGCATAAATGTACGTACATACTATTTAGTATACATTAAGGTTAGATACGATGCAAAATGTAAACAAAACATAACGTTTTCAGAGAGTTATCTTCACATTTTTATTATGATAGAATCTATGACAATTATGTGTAAAACAAAATATCGACCAAATGCTCGCCTCGGCTTCGGTCCATATCAGCCGGTCCATATTTTCAATGACTCTGGGACATAATTGAGGTTCAATGTCGTTAATGGGCCGAATTATCTCATCCTTTAGATCTTGAATTGTTCTTTGCTTATTGACGTACACTTTTTCTTTTAAGTATCCCCAAAGAAAGAAGTTCAACGATGTCAAATCACAGGATCGTGGCGATCAATTAATATTGCCACGACATGAGATAACACCATTGTTTTTTTTGCTGTGTGGCAAGTGGCACCATCCTGTTGGAACCACATAACGTCCAGATCCAAGTCCTCAATTTTTGGCCACAAAAAGTCCTTTATTATTCACGGTAATTGCTTGGCCGACATCATTTTCGAAGAAGTACTGTCCGATGACACTACAAGCCCAAAAAGAACTGGGCGAGAATTCACAGGTGTTTTCACACTTTCTACAGACTCGGTTTGCCGAAATTTGCGCACAATTCTGCCGATTGTGGACACATCTGATCGATTATGCCGATCTAAAAAATCACGAAGTGCACGAAATGCATTTTGATTTAAAAGTCCAATTTCGTAAAAAGAGTCTATAATCTTAATGCTTTGCTCAATTGTGTACACAAAATAAAATAAGAATAAATCATAGATTTTTGTAATTCAAACTGGATTTTTTGATAAGAATTCGGATACCTTCGAAGTGTAAGATCTTAATCGAACTATTTTGGCATTGATGCAACTAATTTTTTTAGTGTAATTAGAACTAATTATTTCCAATTCGTCATTTAGTACCGTTTGGAGAATTTATTTTTAGTGTTTTTACTTGAGTTCGTATTCTGCTTTCTAGTAAATTCAATAAATGTAAGTGTGTTAGAGTTTTCAATAGTTGTTTACAATATGCAACCGTCAAAATCTTTGCTGGAATAAGTAATCATCTTCAATGCCCGGTTTTCAAATACTTTTAGTAATATTTGTTTACAGAACGTCTTAGTGGACCCTATGACCCATTGTCAATGGACTAAACTCCATATTTCTTACGCCTTTGATTGCCACACTGCCCCATACCATCACATCTCATTAGCATAGTAAGCTGTTTTGTTGGCAACTAGTGCTTTCAAGGCTTTTTTGCATGTCTTTTTCTACAGAAGGTGGCGTTCTTTTATGACAAAAATATAGTACTTGACTTCATCCTTAAATAAAAGCTTTTTCCAGAACTCTGGAGGTTTATTTATGTGTTTCTCAGCCAAAGCAATTCACTTCTGTCTATTTACTTGTTACACTAGTGGCTTCTTCTGTTTTTTATGGTTTCTGTAGTAAATCTATTTCAAAGTTCTGCGCATAGTATCTTTAAACACTTGCTTATTAAAATGTTTAGGTTGGGCCATTTAAAAGTTTAAACTTAAAAATGCAATAAAACAAAAACGGTTTGAAATTTTGCCAAATCTATTTTTTGTCGTTGTGAAGTACAATTGTTCCGGTTAGAAATGAAATACTACTTTGGCGGTCCCATCGTTCGAATTTAAGTTTTTTTTATGTTAAATTTGGTGTAAATTTTCAAAAACGAATTTGGATTAAATTTTCCGTAAAAACGGATTTTAAGGTGCGAGAACATTGGAAATGTTGGAAAACTGTTTCAGTAACGATTCTCTAAAGAAAACGACCGTTTACCAGTGGCACGAGTGGTTCAAAATGGGTCGTAAGTCAATCGAAGATGATAAACGCAGTGGCAGACCATCCACGTCGAAAACCGACGAAAACATTGATAAACTTAAAGAAATGTTAGTCAAAAACCTCAAATTAACCATCAAAGATATAGAGGAGGACTTGAAAATTGCCTATGGATCCGTCCAACTCATTTGGGTTAATGATTTGGGTTTCCGTCGTGTAGTAACTGAGTTGGTGCCGAAAGACCTCAATTTCATGCAAAAAACAGAAAAGAACATGATTTGGGAGGCTGAATCCGATTCCACATTCATCAAAAGGATCATTACTAGAGAAGAGACGTGGATTTATGAGTATGACATGTAATCCAGGCATCAGGCAAGTGAATGGCGTTCAACATATGAGCCGAGACCATTTTCAGTCAAAAAAGAAGGCAATTATGATGGTTTTCATGGATTACAATGGTGTAGTGCATCATGAATTTTTGCCAGAAGGGCAGACAGTAAACAAAGAGTATTATTTAAGCGTTATGAGACATTTGCGTGAAGTAATTCGCCGAAAGAAACCAGAGTTGTGGGAAGAAAACTTGTGGATTTTGCATCATGAGAACTCACCGTCGCACAGTGCCATTATTATTTGAAAATGTTTGATGAAAAATACAAAAACAGCCACCGTGTTCACCCGATTTAAGGTTGATAACATAACAACATCATATTTCATAAGTTTATCCGTAAAATAAAACTAATTTAAAAAAATGACATTACTCCTTAGCACTTCAATCATACCTTACTATTTATTATGTCAATAAGAAAAATTTAAATAAAATTTCTAAGCACTAACAACTAGTATCCGATTCGGATTAGTTCTATTCCCAACCTATTGTAAAATCAATTGTTTATCAGAGGCACAAAAAAGCCCTCTTGCTTGCGTACGATTCCCAATACAATGTAAAATTAAATGTACATTAAAAGGAAAAGGAAAAGACGTCGCACTATCATCCGATTTGGATTGCTAAGTAATGTATTACATTGTTATTGTAGTTTTTATTATGAATTTTGTTTGTTCTTTTGCTGCTATTTTGCTAATTGTGAACTAACCGTATGCGTGGTGTAGTATATGGGGCAATCTATATGGAATCAATTGTGGCTTATAAGCTGGATTTTCATTATTGAATTTTTGATAAATAAATAAAACGAAAAAATACATATTTGACAGTTAAAGCCCAACCAACCTTTACTTAAAATATCTGTAGCATTGGTCCCTATCATTCTTCACTTACAATGTCTGTAGCATTGGACGCATCCAACCTTTGCTTACAATGTTGTTCCATCGGACTCATCTGACTGCCAAGACCAACGCTGTATAAATGCAAATATTAATTGGATACAAACTTTTGGTGGGTCTCTCTTACATTGTCAGTGGTATCGGATCGACGATGTATGTGATAAAAATATTACTGGATATGTGTACTATTGTATTTTAAAACATAACATTTGTTCACATCATCATAGAATTTCCGATAATACGGTACATTTTGAACTTTCAGCTGTTTTTCTTCTTTATTCTTGATTAAACTAAATTAAAATCTTTCATTAGCTTAACTGCTCGTTCTGGCGAATCATTTCCAACTTTTATATTTTGAAGGATATTAAGGCCAACGTTTATCGAACATTAATCAAAGATCCCAGGTACACCTTTACAACCAATATACAAATATCTCTAATACTGTTTAATTTCAATTGTGTAATTTTAAATTCATTTCAAAATAAGTATAATTTAAGGTAATAAATTGCTTTCGCAATTTAAGATAAATAGCAAAACTGTTTTTTTAATATAAATGGTAAAACTGTAACATCAAGAAAAACTATACTCAATTGAAGAAGCTCTTTATAATCATCACGTGCTTCAGGACCTTGAGATTCAAATTTAATAATCTCAGATACACAACCAATTGCATCGCTCAATTTCTGATTTCCAATTCCAGTCATTAAGTTAACTTTTTAATTTTATTCTAAGCGTCTCTAAATCGTCTCTGTAATTGAACAGTGGACCCAAATGATTTTTGAATTTTTCATCGAAAGCACTTCTTTAAATAACTTCATAGATGTGACTACAGATTGGTAAATAAAAAAGGTCCTTTCCAATCGCTTGCTCTAACAAAACACAAGCACCCTATAGAATAATTTGAGTATTAAAAAAAGCTTTATTTTAAATTCATTGATTTGAAAATATATACACTTTATGTGCTGGCGCAATATTTAAAATCTATTTCCTAATAAGTTTTTATAATCAAATTGCTTGTAACAACAAATCATGGCAATTATCGTAGATTTCATAAAATTATAGCAAACAAGTTATATCTCTACCGTACTCTGTAGCAAATAAAAAAAAATTGTTAAATTTTTCATTATTTTGCTTTTCTTTATACGACGCCTATAACTTTGTGCACAATGTATTTTTACACAAAACTACACAGTTTAGGGAGCAGTTACGGTCTCTAACTTGAAAACAAATTTCTTGCATACATCTAAAGAAAATTTAACTGAAAGGTCTTACTCATATTTGTACACTGTGGTATTATTATTTATTCTCTTTGATTCTTGTGCGTTATATGGAGCTTTGCAGAACTAAATGCTGAAATTCTGTCAGTAATAAATACCCTTAAAGTGGTAGTTTGTGTAGGACAATGATCTTAAGCATTCTGCTAGACGTGGTAAATCTTTATTACAAGACAATCATTTGCCAACCACTATTACTAGGCTCAGATGTGCGAGAAATGCGACGAGCAAATTAAAAAGTTAATATTTTGTATACGAATTTTATGGTTCCTGTTAATGAAAAGAACTTCTTAGAAAAATATTAAAATAATCTAAAAATTTGATTGCTCCATATAAATATTTATCTAACACATATGTACTCGTCCATATGTAAGTATATTTTTCCAACAAAAAATAAAAACGTTCCTATTATTTATTACAACCAATAAAAAAAAATAAGTTCGACAAATACAATGCGGTTGGATTTTGCTTTTATATTTTTGTATGGACAGCTTATACAATAATGCGTTGCAGTAAGTGCACTCGAGTTCTATTACTTTTTCTAATTAATATTTAAACTTTAAAAATAAATGTTAAAAAACGGTATTCAGGGTACAATAATATGTAAATTTTATCACAACCAATTATTTTAAGTACAAATTGTTGTAATATTTTTTGCCTTAAGTAAAAACGTATGTAATTTTTGTATTTTGCTTAAAATACGTTAAGTAATTATTATAATCTGCTTACAATACATATGTTAAAAATTTTAAATTCTAAAAAAAGCTGATTTACTATTTTGGAATTAAATAAAAAAAAATTATAAGTTCTATATTAAATGCAATATTATATGAATGCATCAACTGCCAAATTGATGAACTCCATTTTAAGAATTTTATTAGATAGTAATGTCAACGTACTTTAATGACTCTTAGTCGTATAGTATTCAAAATAAAATTCTCTGATTTTAACACTTCTAAATGACAGAATTTTTATACTACAATATTTATAATTCTTTTTAATACAGTTTTTAAACTATTTTTTAAATCTCAACTGTTTGTTAAATGAAGTTAATCGATTTGGCAGTTAATGCATTCATATAATTCATTGATGCATTCTATTTGGTTTTTCAGTGCACACTTTTTCAGTGTAAAAAAATAGATTTATGATATGTTGCAGGAACTTTAACTTGTGCTGTGTGACAAATGTTTTACGTAAATTGCAATGTAACGTCGGTTAACGCAATTCCTCGATAACCGCAATACCCAAATTCTTCGCATTGGATACTCTGTTAACTCAAGTTTTCAAAAAGTAAAACCTCAATTAATGCAACTTTACTTTGTTATGCTTTTCTCTTTTGGTTTGTTTTTAACTTTAGTTGCTGGAGTGTATTGGTGCACTCAAGTCATTAATGTTCTGATGGAGATGAATTGCCACTGATTTTTTTAAGAGCTGAGGTAATTAATGAACAGTTGACCACTTCCATAAGGCGTGAAAGAAATAACTCTAGAATTCACAAACAAAGAAATAAATTCTTGGACATATGAAAGCGGTTAAAACATTCAAATTGAAGAAAAAATTGTAACGAAAATAAAATGTTGTGTCAGATCCAATACCTTCAATAATAAAATGCCAGAATGCTATCGAAAGCTGTAACTTTTTTCCATTAATGTGCACAAACACAGTCAAATATTTTACATCTTTTCCGTTAACCACATAAATCTTTAGCTTATCTGTAGTCAGCCAATAACCATATGTCTCTCATTGCATTAGTAAAAATGTCACCAGCTTTCCTTTTAAGCCAGAGTAGAGATATGTTGGAGACAACCGAACCAGTGTATTTCTGGTGACATTGTAAAATTTCGCACCAGTTTCACTTTATTGAATATTAATAGACCAACCCGTGTACGTACCGGCGATAATATTACTGCTACATCGAGCAGTGTCAGTGTAGATCGTGAGATGTCAATTAGTCGCCATTATCAGCAGTTGGGAAGACATGGTAGACGTAAGATAGACAGCGGTATGAAATCATAAAAAATTCAGCTCCTGCAAGAGCCAAAGCCAACAACGTCGAATGGGGTTGAGGAGAGTTCAATAATGGTTCGACGGTATTATTGGAGCGTAATTCTTCAAGAACGATGAAAACCGTAACATAACAGTTAATGGAGCAAGGTACCGTGCGATAAATGGAAGAATTAAACTTAAGTGAGATGTGGCTTCAACAAGACGGTGTTACATGCTACACGACACTCGATACCATAAACATATTGAGAGACGAGTTTATTGAGCGATTAATCTGACATTTTTGAGCATTATATTGGCCTCAGTACTAGGGTTTAGGCCTATGTACCGGGTGCAAAGTGCAATATAGTTTCGGGAAATTGGGTATAGTAAACAACTGCGAATACTATCAATATAACAATTCGTAATTGCTCCGAACTTATAGAGACACATGCGCGGTGTCCAGAACCTTATGTAATTAGACGTCTTTGGGAGGAATTGGCTAGGGGAGTTCATCAAGAAAGGGCCATTAACCTTGTTCAGCTTGTGATAATGTGAAATCATTAGCGATATTGAACTCCATAAGTCGGAAGTATATCAAAATCAATTCCAAGATTACAAAGGATATATAAATTATTACCGATTGGTCGATTATAAAATTTAAGTAATTCAAACTTTACTTTGTCCGATTATGCGTTGAGTTTAAAAAGTTAAATTATTTTTGCTATTGTACTGAAACTTACAGTTATTGTTGGATCAAATGCTGGTTTTCTACTATTCATAAAAATAAGCAACTGAAGTATAAGATCCTAAAAAATTTATAAATTTATTATCATGGAAATTAGCTTTTATCAGTCTAAGCCTACTGCATATCTTCATTATGAAATCTGCTGCTCTGTGTGCCTTCGGGTTATTGAAACGTGGCGGTCTTAACTCAGTGGACCATAATGATTACATGAGCATCATGGGGCTTATCCCCGACTTTAAGCTACTGTTGAGCA
This sequence comes from Wohlfahrtia magnifica, assembly GCA_023159175.1. Taxonomy (NCBI): domain Eukaryota; kingdom Metazoa; phylum Arthropoda; class Insecta; order Diptera; family Sarcophagidae; genus Wohlfahrtia; species Wohlfahrtia magnifica. The sequence continues at coordinate 1,298,943 of JAKWBJ010000189.1, forward strand.
GGAGTGAAGGTGGAGACGACAGAGAATATTTTCTGTGAATGTGTTGCTTTGGCAAACATTCGGAGTCGAACTTTTATGGTTACCTTTATTTGGCCTCAACTGGTTCGTCGGCTACCCATTGAAGATATTGCTGTCTTCATACACGATGTAGAGGGTATTCTTTTGGGGACTGCTTTGATTGCCGTTTCCAGACTAATCGGACAGTCATGCACCCAAAGGTATTGACTGGATGGGATTTCTAGCGCCGTCGGCTATTATTTTGGCGGGTCTGACCCCGTAGAGTTTAGCACAATAGATCTCTCTAGGTTGCAGTGCCATGGCCAGTTGGGCCTCTCCGACTTAATCTTATCTAATCTAGTCTAAACAGGGATACTAGAAATACCCCCCTAAAAAGTGTTTTATGCGCATAAAATATGGAGTAAAAATCCAAACATGTGATCTAATGATGATGATATAGAAAAATTACCAATACAACAGTATTTCAATTTCTAAGATCTAGAGAATATATAACTTATAATTTTCGATAAAGTAAAGCATATTTTTTATTGGTATGCATTCATTGTAATAAACAACAAAACATTGACTTAAATTTTCAAATGTAAATCGTGGTCTATTACATCTAAGCCAACTTTTCTATGAAATTTTAATGTCGATGTCAGCTGATGTAATGTGGCCATATTTAAAGGATAGCAATTTCTTAAGATCATATATTAGAACTTTACTTGAAAAATATTTTTTACTTTGAGATTATTTCTTAGATACTATCGGAGATCGGGCGGTTATTATTCGACCGTTTTTAACCGGTTTTTTGGTTTTGTTGAATATGGTTTTTTCAAAATCTTCATTTTTCGAATACCGAATAAACCGGTTAATTTGACACGAATAACCGGTTAATTTAAATAAGTATAATTTTTATACGTTTGTATATTTTTTTATTGCAAATATGCTCATCGTTTAACTATTTGTATAAATTTAATTATTTTTGTATATATGACAACCTTGAACGTCTCACAAAGAATGTGAAAACCAAGGTAGATCATAAAAGATATGCACTCTTGAGCAAAAATCTTCTGTAAATAAATATTGATGTTTATATATGGAGAATGATCAACTAGACTCATTGAAAGCCCACAAACCCACAAACGCCGGCTGCGAGTTAGTTAGTGCAGTTTTTCACAGTGTAAATACACATAACCAGTAGGTTCTTACCTAACATACCATAGTGACACACACACTATTAAATACGTGGTGCATAAATTTACATAGAGTGCTGCTCGAAATCTAAGCAAATTTTCTTGTCGAGGCAATTAAGGACTCGTATATTACTAATAGATTTATTCAAAGTAAAACATTTACTTTTTGTTATCTTAGGCACCAAATTTTTCTACCAAGTATTACAATAAAAACGAAATTAGCTCCTTGAGCAGCTGTTCGAAACTTAAGCATTTTTCATTATTTTGTGTAATAAACTTTGTTTTATATGATCTCTGCACACCGTTTTAAAATAGTTTTTATGAGATTTGTTAGAATTATTGTAGTATTGACTGCCACTTTAATTTTAAGATCTCCGTCAACTTCTGCTTATTTTTAAAACGACGTGGTTCTGCTGAACCACGCCTCAAGAATTAAGAACAATTTTATTTAAATGAAAGAACCGGTTAAATGAATTGTTATTACCCCAAAACCGGTTTTTTTAAAAGTGCTACTTTATGAATTATTCGAAAACCGGTTCTAATAATCGATCTCCCTATTAGATACTGCTTTTAGGCGAGAGAACTAGGTGGCGCAGTTAATTTTAATATACAGATAATCAAAAAAAAGTCGTAATTTAGTCAGAATTGAAAACAAAAATGTTGTTTTCCTTCTAAAAATAGTTTAGAGCACACAAAAAAAATATATATATATGCACTAAAAAGTTGTAAAATAGTCTTTAATTACGAAAATACGCTCTTAAAACTTAAATATGAAAAAAAATTCTGTTATAAGTAAAATATGCAAAAATATGCACTAATAAATCGATGCCAAAATTGTTAAATATCTTAAGACCGACTTGTTTGGTAGCATGAGAAAAAAACACGCCATTGAATATTTCTCTGTTTCCCTGTTTATTATATTTTTAATGTTTAGAGGCCTTATCTGTGAGAAAAAACGTGTTCGATTATGCGCTCTAGTCACTGTATTTGCAAAAAGGTGTGTTAATTGTATAAAAATGTTTTTAGCTTTAATTGTCATATGCATTATATTGGTGTTTAAATACTTAATATTCATATTAAATATTCAAAGCCAAGATGTTAGATAAATATTTATTCAAATATGAGAGGAGACATTAAAGGCTTTTTCAATATTAGTTTTAACAGTATTGTATTACACGAAAGGAGCCTAATGGTATATGTTTATTAAGTATTCAACGATATTACATTATTTATACACCTCTTCGTCTGTAACTCTTGCTTCACCAAGTTTTTCAAATAAATAATAAAATACTCTTGTATATACAGTGGCGACCAACTATTTAGAGATAGTAATTGCTTGTATTCTGACATGAATCCAAATTTAATGTGTGTGACTCGGATGGCAAAAAATATGTCAGAATTTCACAAAATCTTGAACTTGATCCTTGGTATACTTTTAAAATCTTTTGACTGGGATTTGTAAGAAGCAATTGTTGTCCCTAAATACCTGGCCACCTCTGTATGTATATATAATGCGTATGTTCATATGTAAATTAAATTAATTTGATACTGATTAAATAACTAAAAAAATATTTACATAAGGCTTCTAAAAAATTAGCATATCGTAACCCAAGGCGCTTAACAAAAATGTTATAAAATGTTGGCGTATATTGACATCGGCTTAGGGAAATTAGTTTGAGGTTCGCGAATTTTTTGTGCTCTGATTTTTATTTTATTATTTCTTCGTATACAGCTGGTACGTATCAATAAAACAAAATTAAATGGATTTAAAAAAAAATCAGCGTAATTGTGGAATTTATTTGTCGCGGATATCTGTATGTATTTAAAATAAAATGTATAGTTTCTTTTTATATCAAAATAAAACTTAATTTAATGAAAGAAGTTTTAAATAAATTTAATTGACATATAAAATCATGGCTTAATATATGCAAATCATTAAATGTATTTGGTATAATTACAAGTCTTGGATTAAACCAACTTACATATGACTTTTTAGTAAGATTTTCAAAAGAAATTTTATTATTTCATAGAGTAATAAAAAAGTAATAAAAATATATAACCGCCAGAGGTTGTGAGGGATTAATTTAATTGTGACAAAGCTTTAGAGGTTTTAAGTTATACAAAAACATTTTCATGTGATATCATAAAAAAATTCTACTTACTTACTGAGTCATTTTATTAAACATTGCAATGTAAGAAACTTGTCAAAAATGGCCTAATTTAGCCCGTTGATGTTTGTTAATTTTGGAATCGTAGAATAATAATTTTTGTATTAAATTTGGCATTTGGATATTGGTAAACAGTAGGGTGATTAATTTTTTTTACCATAAGTGTGTTTTCCATATGTCTTTGATTAGGTCCCGAATATCGGTAACATGAAAGTTATATATACCAAATTTTAAGAAGATAAGATATCGTTTAGAGGTTGCACACTTTGACTGGATTTGCAGAAATAATGAAAAAATTCAATTTTTCAGAATTTGAAGGTTTAGATTAGGAAAACTACTATACAAATAACGATTTCAAAATATTGTCAAGACTAAAATATGAGAATAATAGTCATACATGTATTTGGCATAATCAACTTTAAACGACGCAATCTTTTGTCTTGTTCGCTCGGTTGTAATCGACTAATCGCAACACAAATTGTATCACTACGTGTGTTATAAGATTATCACTAAAGTATTCTCGGGCACTGTAGCCAAACGTCTTAGTTTTTCTTTCAAAATCAACATTTTGACGCATTGCGTTTCGTTCCATTTAGATTTTATGGTACTGTTTCTAAACTTTTAATTATATTTTCTTTCTCAGATTGCGTAATACTTTCGTCAAATAAATCTAAGCCGATGTCTGTCTCCAAAATATACCAAAGAGGCTTTCTTGCAACTGTAAGCGCCCTCTGCTTACATGGGCGTCTGGATTGGCTGACAAAATATGCAACACGTTTTAATCCTTTCAGTCCTTGTTAGGGAATATTAAACTGTAAACACATAATGGTTTTGTTGATTCATCACGAAACAACCGCAGGCTTACATTCCCAATGCCGCATTTTAGGTGCAGGCTTAAAACACAGTCAATATATAAAAGAGAGAAATTATTATAATATTTTTACTTGTTTTCACAAATTGATAGAAATAATTTTTGGTTATTTCGATTTCGATATCTGGGATGATATGGGCTTAGATATATTAAAAAGTAAACTTTTTTGTTTTAACATTTTATCAAATTGCACATTCACCATTAAAGTAAACTAATAATTTGTGTATCAAATATTAAATTTAAATTAACTATACTACACTGATCAAAAAGTTTCCGTAAAAACCCCTGTGTGGCGGTCCCATCATTCCGATTTTAGTTTTTTTTCTTTTGTTAAGTTGGTACATCTGTTGTTGATATTCTCGCAAAATTTTAGCGTCATGGCAGGTCATTTGAATTTTTTATATTCGATTTTCGGTATGTTCCTGCGATTTTTCCATTGTTTCCTCTCGGCTGCTGAAACGCGTTCGCCGTAATGGAACGTCATAGGGAGCCAAATCAGGTGAATTCGGTGGTTGTTGTATATCATAAAGCCCAAATAATAGTCTGTTTACGGTCTGGCCTTCTGCCAATAATTCATAATGCACTACATCGCTGTAATCCATGAAAACCGTGAGCATTGCCTTGTTTTTTGACTAAAAACGACGTTTTTTTGGTCAATTGCCTGATGTCTGGATTGCGTGTCGTACTCATAAGCCCACGTCTAGTCGCCAGTAATAATCCTTGTGATGAATGTGGGATCGAACTTAGCCTCGAAAATCATGTCTTTTGCGACCTCAACACGGTCAAAATTGTAAAACATCGCCAACACACATGGGGATAGATGTACTCTTGGCTACGTAGCTCTTGCAAATGTCAATCTATAGCGCTTAACAAAAAAAATACTCAAATCGGAACGATGGCACCGTCACACGGGGTTTACTCCGGAAACTATTTGATCAAGGTAGTATGCAATAAAATTAGGACCAGTCAGCACGGGACAAAATTTTACGTAGACATTGTTTTTAGTTTGACATTATACGCGCTCGTACTAGGTTCTCAGTCTTTTTTTTCAACAGGAATTAGTGCACGGGCTAGCGCATGAACCCATTACTTTTTCAAATACTTTTCAGTCAACCTCGTGATTTCTTCCCTAACCATGGGCTCGTTGAGGTCTTTATGGCTATTCAAATTTTTTATATACCAAGTGGTATATAACAGCAGCCGCAAAATTTTATTTTGAACCCTTCGAATTCATTAAATGTTTGAAGTTGAGGCAGTGTCCCGAAGCTGTACTCCATAGCATCAGATTTGTTGCAAAATCGTATTATAAACAAGGAGCTTACAGTCTAAGCCTAGGTCCGAGTTTCTTTTAGTAAATTACATTTAATTTAAATACAAATTATAGTCTTTTGATCAATTTTTATTATATCTTGAATTAATATCCGTAATAAATTTTATATGTATATGCATATACAGTGAAACTTTGATATAACGAACTTCGTTACAAAATTACACAATATTTTATTATAATGAAAACACAAGTTTTTTATTTTTCATTCAGCTCTTAAATAGAGTGTATTTTTGTTGGTATTGTTACATTTTAACTTTTTTAAAACTTATGTGTTCCTTTAAATTGCGTAAAATAAATAATGCAGCGAATTTGTTCTTTTTACAGTTATTTGTACACTTTCTACAGAATTACACTTTATCTTAACCCTTGGATATGTGCACTTTCTATCATCCTTTGTTTGTAAATCGTGTTTAGAAATGTGGAGGAAGAAAAAAAACTACATTTTAGTATTTTATTTTAAAAGCATAGTTTTCGCCACTATAATGGATAAAAACAAGTTTAACGTTCATATCTTATAATAAAAGGGAAATATTTTTCGTCTGAAAACCAAAGTTGGATCAAATTGACCCAAGTAGTGCAGAAGGGTTAACCTTTCAGCAACTTATTTATCTTGCACTTAATATTCGTTTATACAAAACTTTTATTTACGCCTAAACACGATTTTACTCTATGACTGCAAAACGATAACTATAGCTATGTAGGCAAAGCAGTCAGAAATGTCTTAAACGCTCTCACATTCTTTATTTTATATCCGTTAATTTTAAACATGTAAGAGTGTGTTTGTTACCCAAAGATGGCCAAATTGGCAATGCCGTCAAATACATAAATCAATACAAAAGGGAATCCCATTATCAACCTTGATACAAACCAATATATAAAAATCCCGCAATACACTCCCACTACAGGCACTAATGTGGTGTATTTTCTTTTCAGCCATTTTTATTTTCGTAACACTATTTTCATGAAAAAATGTTTGGAGAAGAAACCTTAGTTAAAGCGAGTTTTTTCGTATTTCGTTATAAAAATGTTTTACTCGATACATATCTATAACGAATAAATAGCTATAACGAAGCATTTTTCGATCGCCTTAAGGTTCGCTATATCGAAGTGTTACTGTATAAACATTATTCTCCTAATATTGTATATTAATTTTCTTTAATTTTCTTATTGTTTCTGTCGATTATGGACTTTTCCAATCCAATACCACTTAGGTGTTAATTACAGATACTCGTTGTACTAATGCCAAAAGTAATGAATAAAATAGCTTTTGTTAATATGATTAATATAAGCGTATTAATAGTTAGAACGTAAAAAATGTAAAAACGAATCTCTAAAGCAAGTATAGAACAACAACAGCTACAAAGATGCAATGAAAAATTAATGAAAACCCAAAAGAATATAGAAAACAATGTTATTTAATGAAACGGCATTACAATAACCATTTTCTTTTGTAATCTAAATATTAAAGAAATGCAAAATTAACATTCTTGTGGAAGGCAGCCTAAAGAAGGTCAGTCTGCGACTTCAAAACAAGAAGCAAGTGTGGGGTGCTAAAATGTCGACTTAAACGATTCTTATTTTTTCACACGTTTATTTTAGTAAAGCCTTATTTAATCAAACAAATAATATGTTGTGCTGATTTTGGCAATTCCAAAGGAGTTTTACTCGTAGCATACAAAGAGCTGCAAAGATTTTTGTTTAATTTTTATTTTCATGTCCTTAAAGATGATAAAGAGAATTTTTTTTCGTGAATCCTCTTTAACTGTTAAAAATAAATGAAAGTATAATAATATAGTTTACATTATATAATAAGATATCACCTTTAAGCACAAAAAATTTAATTGAAATCTGTTCAGTCGCACGCAAATGAATACATGCAGACATAAAGCCAAAATATTTGGGTTTATTAACTACAATACTATTACGCTCTAGAAACTCTTACAAACTGTAAAAATTTATTTTAAAAGTTAGTGTCCTGTAGGAACTTCTTGAGCACTTGTTAAATTTTATGGTGAACATAAATGTTCTTCTGTCTGTGCTAATTAAAGAATTGATAAAAAATTGCGTACAATTTGTTTATTTCATGACATTCAGCCACACTTTCTTCTTCTTCAATACATCCTCATACACTTTTGTGTGAAAGAGAGCATAGAGATGAAATTAAGTAAAAATTAATTCCATCAAACAAACCAAATCGATTTGTTCGCATAATATTTTTGCTATCAATTAAAAAGTCTTGAAATTGGGTACATATGCTTTCCAGAATTAGCAAAAGATGCATGCCAAGTTTTATTAAAATTGCCCACGCTTATCACCCACCGCCCATGCAATCCAAATCCATTTTTTTGCATACAATTTTTTCTATCCAAGCAAAAGTATTTTCAGAAAATTTATAAATTTGTTCAGCAATGGTGAAAAGCGTTGAATTTTCTTGGCTTAACTCAAAGAATAGAAGATGTATGTAGCCGGTGCTCACTTCTTTTTTTTCGTGGATAACTGCAAACGCTTAATTTTATAAGGCCATTTTAAATCGCTTATATCAATATGTGTGTTGTTACTTGACTCCGAAGCAGAAGAATTATTATATTCGAATAAAGAAAAATAAAGTCAAAAACGTTCGTTATGTAAATTTGTTATGTAAATTCCCACAACATTCCATGAGGGAATATGGGGACTTCTCTCAGTCAATGAGCTGCACCCGATTCTATTTTTAGACTCATTGAAAGGGCCGCCTCCGAACGGCTTTAGAGAAGTTTTTAATAGTAGTAATACCCATAACAAGTTACTAGCTGATGTTTTAAGGTGATACCGCTGTCGAAAAACTTTTTCTTTTTTTAAAATGATCTGGCCTGGTATTGAATCGAGGACTTTCTGGTTGGTAGGCGGGTGTTTTACCTACCATACCACAGCGGCACACTATTAAAGGATCCTAATGAGACTTTGGATAGCTTAGGAATGCTAAAGATCATATAAGTCTTGGGATAAACGCCATACACTATTTTGAAACATGAAAATACATATATCAAGTAGAACACAAAACCATTGCATAACGTGTTGTAGGAATCGACCATTTGCTCTAATTAAAGACGTGTAAGGGGTCTTTGGTTCTGTAGAGCTCTATGATACTATTCTCTCGGCGCAAAATGTTGACTAGATACTAGATACTAAGCTAAAATTCTACGATATACACACTTAAGAGCTGGCCGTATACAGACACACAATATCCAAACAGGGTCGAGGAATGCAATAATGTATACACAATGGATTGTCACCCAATAGCATTATAAGTCTGTATTTCTTTCGAAATGGGATTTAATTTGCCATTATAATGAATGGTGTGCTATATCAACGGATTTCCACGGGATCGTGTTGTATGCCATACATTTCACAAAACTATCTCTTGGTGTCGAAAAAAGATTTGGTACGAAACGTCAAATCTATTTTTGAAGTAATTGGAGTGCAGTTTAAGATCGAACGTTTTTGATGTAGCTGCTGTGATGTGCTACGTATCAGCCAGTCATGATATTTGATATTTATTTATTTATTTATTAAATTAAATCCTTACTGACCATAAAAGAAGTCTATGATTCACTTTATCAAATGCTTTGATATAATCTGTATAAATTACGTCATTCAGCTTCCTTTGAGTCGACGTTGAGCAGCCTTTTCTAAATCCGTGTTGATAAGATGATAATAACGATGAAGTATGATGCACCAAAAAAAAGCAATCAAATTTTTCAAACATTTTTGGGATAGTACTCAATTTAATATGACCCTATAATTTGTAACATCAGACTTATTTCCGGATTTAAAGAGCGGTATAATATAAGAATCTTTCCAAAACACTGGAAAATACCCTTGCTAACTCAAAGCATTGAACAATAAAGCCAATGGAACAACTTGGAACTCCATCGGGACCAGCACTAAAACACATCTTAAGTTTCCTTAACTAAACCAAAATATCACAGTCATCCAGAGTAGGAATAGATATTATTTCACTTGATGCAATAAAGATACATATTTATGTCATCGTAAATAGCGTCAGAATAAATACGGGCACAGAAATCGGCAAAGATATCACATATGACATCATAATTACAAGACTCCTGATTGTAAAATTTCATAACTGATGGAAATCAAGTGGATTTTCTTTTGGAATTAACGAATTTGTAGAAGGACTTGGGGTCTTTACTAAAATTCTTTTTCATTTTTATAAGATAATTTATACATAATTTTTGTTAAAGAATATATATTCAGAGCGGCCGATAGAGTATCTTCCATAATCAATAATTGAGCCAGACCTTTGGCATTTTCTATAATATTTACTCCTAGGATTTTTAAGCCTTGATAGTTGCTTTGAATTCCATGGTAGACCCACCGAAGTATATGACTTTTTGGGAACGCAAACTTCAAAAAATGAGTGGACTATTTTATAAAATATTGTAATCATCATATTGTAATAATCAAGTAGGATTATATTTATCCTCAGGCAAAGTAACAGGATCATAACGTATTACAGTACATAGATTAACATCATTAACAAACACCAAATCAAGTATTTTCCCAAAGTCATTACAAATAGAATTGATTTGATACAGTGATAGTCCAAAAATTTCATTTAAGAAATCGTCATGGCAATTTTTATTCTTTATCGGAATTAAATGAGGTGTGTCGGATGTATATTTCCATGAAATTGAAGGCAGCTTAAAATATGATATGATATGCCATAAGCATTTTACTTTGTTTTAAGAAAACGCTTAATTTTAACATAAAATTCCCTTTTTTTATTAATTTTCATTCGCATTCCTTTTCATTAAGGCAGGTAGGTAATAAAGCTGTTCGTTTATCTCTTATTTTTTATTTCTTAGCCACATATAAATCCGAATCCTGTAGAATTTAAAGCATTTTTTCAATAGCATTTAGCAGAAAAGGAAAAAGTCTTTAATAAAAATGTTCAATTTTAGTTTTACTTGTATCTTTAAGCATAAATTTAATTTCAATTATTTTGCAGGCTTTGTAATAATCCCTTCAGTGCAAAAAAAGAAAATCAAAATCAAAGAAAGAATGAATTTTTTTATTTTTATTGTTCAGACATGCAAAAATTTTATATCAATTTTACTGCTTCTGTAATGTGGCACTAACAAATCAGGGCAAATATTTTAATGCAGCCCTCTGTCAGTCTGACCATAACCAATATAACCGCGAATAAGAAAAACATAAATTGGGTACATTTTTTTTTAGTTTAATATTAAATCTGTGGTTTTCTATATTGTTTTTTCGTTGCTGTTGCTGCTATTGTTGCTGGTATAATGGCATAAACATTTAATTATCTTTTGCTGTGTGTATATTAAAAACAAACACTGTTCGAAGAGGCTGCCAATGAACATGAGATGGAAAAATTTAATTAATAATACCGTACAGTGTATAATGGAAGTAAATTAACGATATTAGGTCTGTTTCTTTACTTTTTGGGTACAGTTCGGTAAAATGAGAATAAACAATAATTTCTCTCAATTAGAGAGAAAAATGTATAAAAGTACGGGAAAAGAAAAAACCGAATATTTTACCCAAAATAATATTTGAAAATTTTTTTTATAAAAACAAAATATATATATCGTATATTAAAATAAAAAAACACGAGTATGTAATTTGATTTATGGTTGGTGAGAACAAAAAAAGAATTTGTTTTAGTCGTCCAATATAACTTTTTTACTATTTTCTTACAGTGGGTTTGCTTCTAGGTGTGTCTTAACACTGTTCTTCAGTACTACTTTTCCATTCTCAAATCGAAGCTGATAGATTTCCATTATTTTATTAAATCCTTCTAACTTTTTATATATAATGAATTATTAACCATCTCAAAGTATGTTTTGTTTCATACATCACTGAATAATTTAATAGACCTATTAGCAAACATGTTGAACATCTAGTTCAAAATTATTTGTTACTTTTGTTATCATTGAAAGTTACTGTTGTTATCATCGGAGGGAACGGTTAACTATAATTTCTTGGTGGATAAACTGCATACTTACTTTAACTTTTCATCTACCTCATGAAAACTGATACATTCGTGGTTTACGTGGCCACCCGTAGCTACCACGAGTGTCAAACAGTGCCCTGAGACATCGTTTTGAGAATTAACACAAACACTCGAAAAATCACACAAGGTCGAGAATCTGAAGAGATCACCTGGTCCAATGTTGAATATCACGGAGATGATACCACTCGCCGAAGACTTTACAGCGACAGTTCATAAACGCCAGGCATTCACACTCCTACAGAACCCCTCAGTTCAGTGCCCGTTTGCATGGGAATATGATAAACTTTGTTAAAAAAAAAATATATTATATGGACTAGAAATAATCGACTGAAGTTTAATTATAGTAAGTGTTGGTGTTGGTTGTTGTTTGGACTGGAAACTAAGTATGTTGAAGATTTTGGGTTTAATATTTAACTTAATTCTGTTTGTAAGCTTTAATATGCTTATGGGTCAGAAGCTACACTTGGACTGCATATTTTATATCTAAATCATATAAAGCGCCTTTAGGCTCGACTATGTAAAAAGATTAAGTAAACAATAAATAAAAAAAATTATAAAATTTTAAATTTTTTTTTGTTTTATAAAAAAATATTTTATTTTTAATTTATTATTTGTCAAACAACAAATATACCCAAAGAAACAATACGGGTTGTTTTGTGCGTAAAGAAGAAGAATACTACTCTCTCAAAATGTTTCTCATTTACACATTTTTGTGTACTGGAACACTTTTCGGTAAAATTGGGATCCCGAGGGCGCCCAATGTAGAGTAAAGAAACAGACCCATTATAGAAAAATAATTTCTCTGAAAAAACATTTAATGAATTGTTTTATGTTTAAGACAAGAAATTTAAATGTTGTGAATTTTTACCTCAACAAATTGTCTCCGGCTTATTGGCGTAACATTTATCTTTGACGGCACCCCACAAATAATAGTCCAACGGTGTCAAATCGAAGCTCCGAGGTGCCAAACGATATCAGCTCTTCGGCTTATAATGCAATCTTCAAAAACAGGGCGCAAAACATCGAGTGTAGCTTCGGCTGTGTGGCACGTAGCGCCGTCCTGTTGAAACCAAATGTTGCTAATATCCTCCTCTTCAATTTTTGTGAACAAAAGTTCGTTCAACATGGCCGGATAACGATCGCCATTGACTGTAACAGCCACTCCTTGCTCATTTTCGAAGAAAAATGGCTCAGTTATGCCTCTGGACCAAAATCCGCACTAAACAGTGACTCGTCTTGGGGGTATCGGCTTTTCAATGTATGCGTGCGGGTTTTCTGTGCCCCAAATGCGACAATTTTGCTTGTTTACATACCCGCCAAGATCAAAATGGGCTTCATCTGAAAAGATTTTTTTTTGGCAAGATCGGCATCTTCTGTAAGTCGATCGCAGGCCCAGATTCCCGGCGTAGTTCAAGCGTATACACATCATATTCGTTCAGCGGAAGGATAAAACTAATTTTCTGTCAAATCAAACATGAGCTAAGTGTTACCATTCACGAAATAAGCACTAGTTGAAAAAAAACGTTAGATGGTGGACCCTTTACCATTATCATTAATTTCTTTAATAATTCATAGAGGCATGATCCTTAGGATATATATATATATATATATATTCTAGATATGGCTTCCGTGTAGCTTTTATTCTATGTCCACTCTCATCTTATTGTCTTATAGTTTTCGCAGTTTGTGCTTCATCTCCTTTTCAATTTGGTGTGGTCTTTTCTATAAAGAATGGTTGTATATTGCTTGTAAATGTTTACAAAATGCAAAGTAAACAGTGGTTGATAAATGACTAAATGAAACAGTGTAGGTAGAAGAGATGTTTGATATAAAAACATCAATGCTGAAAAACATCGTTAATACAACCAAAACATCGATGTTTTATTTTTGTATAATTTAATAAATAAATATGAAATCAGAAGCAGTGCAAAGCAAATGTATATGCAGCAATTTAGACGCACTTTTAAATTACAAAAGTATTATTTAGAAGACGAGGGCGGATTGACATTGAAGCTACCTAGCGCTATATGGCAGCGCAAACACAAAAACTTTTTCTTTCTTAGAAATTACGATTTGTCAAACGTCAGCTGTTAAAATTTTAGCCAAATTCATCGATTAGTTTATTTGTTTAGTCGTTTGAAGTAAGCAACTTTTGTGTTTCTTGGAAAATGGAAAAAGTGAATTTGAAAGGCAAAACGGCGAAAGAGACAAAAGAAAAGCTTGATAAACATTACGGCGAATCTGCTCCGTCAGATTATATGGTAAAATATTGGATTGCTGAATTTAAACGGGGCCGAACAAGCACTGCAACAATACCATCAACAGGAAGGTCAAAAGAGTTACTAAAGAAAATATCAAGAAAATCCTCGATATTGTTATGAATAATCGCCGGGTTAAAATCCGTGAGATTGCTGAAATGGTAAACATATCATATGAACGTGTGTTCAACATTTTGCATGAACATTTGCATATGAAAAAGGTATCGGAAAAATGGGTGCCGCGTTTGCTCAGTGTTGAACAAAAACGAGTTCGACAGATCACTTCACAGCGGTGTTTGGACATGATAAAGCATAATCCTGCTGATTTTTGGCATAGATTAATAACTGTTGATAAAACGTGGGTCCACCACTACACACCTGAAACCAAAAATCAATCGAAGCAATGGGTGGAAGCTGGTGGAAGTGCTCCGAAGAATGCGAAGACAGCGAAATCGGCTGACAAGGTAATGGCCACTGTATTTGGGGATGCACGCGGAATATTGCTAATCGATTATCTTGAAAAGGGATCCACAATCACAGGAAAGTATTATCGTGCATTATTGGATCAATTGGTTGATGCAATCAAGGAAAAACGTCTACATTTAAACAAGAAAAAAGTACTCTTTCTTCAAGACAACGCACCGGTTCACACAGCATTAGATACGATACTAAAACTACGAGAAATCCACTTCGAATTGGTTGATCATCCACCTTATAGTCCAGATTTAGCTCCTAGTGACTTTTCCTGTTTCCAAACTTGAAAAAATGGCTCGCATGAAAAAGATTCATCTCAAACGAAGAAGTGATTACCGAAACTAATGCGTATTTTGAGGAGTTTCCATAATCATATTATTCAGATGGTATAAAAAAGTTGGAAAATCGTCTTACTAAGTGTATTGAGCTAAAAGGAGACTATGCTGAGAAATGAATAGTTTTTGAAAAAAAATGTTTTTTTCCTACTTAGGTAGCTTCAATATCAATCTGCTCTCGTAAAAATCAAATATAACATTTTTTATTCAAAAATAGATTACCCTATATAAGCCACTCAAAAAATATAAATTCAGGCAATTAAACTTTTAGTGGAATTTAATTTGTATTCTAATAATATTTTCAAGTACAAATTTTTAACAATATTGCTTTGACTTTTATGTCAATAAAAATAACAATTTTTGAATACACAGTAAAGTCAAAAAAGTTAACCGAAGTGTTCCAAGAGCAATCAACTTTTTCGAACTGCTAACTTTTCTATGCATATTAAAAATTGAATAAAGAAAAAATCAATATTAAACTTCAATTTTTTTTATAAAAATTTTAAATTTTATTTATTTATTAAATTAGTTTTCATCGCTACAAAAAGAAAATTAGACCTAATTTGTATTGACTGCTTTAAAGCTCAAAGTCGCCGTTTAAAATATTCTCGCGCAAGAAATATTTATTTGTACGAAGTGGCTTTATGTAATAGGTCTTGATCATTTTCGTGCGGATATTGACAAAATTTGCTACTTGTTGTGCACCGTTATTGTTTTCAAATCATTAAATCAAGGTAGTGATGCTTTCAACTGCTTTCAAGTACCTGACTTTAGATTGTTGAGTATCTTGTTCGGTAATTGACCTGTCGTTATCATTATCGCATACTTCGGAATCATCGTTATCTTTTAAAACTAGTTTTCAATGTCATTAATGCTGATGTCAACATTATTACCAACCTTTGACATCAAGAATTAAACTTCTCGAAGTGTATGCACTATTTGATTCACTCAAATCAGAGAGTCTTCACTATCGTGCTGATCGTCATCCCACTTTTCTATCTAATTCGATGCTTTCGTAAGAACTGCATGAGGCTATTCATCCCACACTGACTTAAGTAGCAAAATAGCATCCCGGGTTGTATGTGTCTTTGAAAAATATTCACTTGAAATGTTTTCTTGTGCGACAGTGTTGTATAACAATTTACTTTGATATCCTAACTTGACAAATCTTATTGAATTTTGATCCATGGGTTGCATGCATAACCGCTGTTACGTTAGGTGGCAAAAGCATTGCTGCAATATTTCCATCATGAGACTGTAACATGCTTTTGGTGGTAAATTATTGTCAGCAGAAAATTGGGGAACCTGCAAAAATTTTTAGTAGAAGAATATCTATGAATTCATTCACGACTTCTTCGAATTTACATAGTCTAATAGGTTTTTAAATCCCTCAAAACAACGTGGGTTTGCAAATTTACCAACAACCGACGGTTTAAACGTGAGCAAACCATCTGCGTTAGCACACAACAAAAATGTTATTCTTTCCTTTTTCGGTCCAGTGTGACCTTTTTGTTCGCAGCAAATGTTTTGTCAAGTAAAAAACGATAAAATAGTCCAGATTCATTTGCGTTATAAATTTGGGAGTCGGAGATGTTTTTTCACGTTTCGTGTGAAGGAATTTACCCACAAATTTTAAAATGGCGAATACCGTGTCTCCTCTTAAAATTTTCTAGTAAATATTTCATAATATCCAGCACTGACATTAAATTTTTTTCCAGCGGGCAGTATGGCGAATTCGTTCTTAGTTCTAGATTTTAAAATTTGACCAGTTACTGTACAATAACACTGCCGTTGGTTCAAGAACCATTTGTACAAGCTTGCCTCAAGATCAGCAGATTCTAGCTTGTGAAGTGTTTTTGTATGCTTTTTCATATAGCATATGTTCGACACAGACTATAAGATTTCATGACGTTTTTTCTTTACTTTTGAGATAGCTGCTTCAGATATACCATAATCTAACGCCAATTGCTTTCCTTCAATACCTTTATCAATCCGGTTTAAAATCTTTTTAACATTTTTTTAATAGACAATATACAACTCAACGCTAAGGGCTAAACTAACATTGTTTGTTGAAGATGAACAAAATAAAAATGAAGTTCGGTGTACACCAAAATTCTGTTTGATTAGAAGTAAAGCTCAGCGTTGCCAGTGAGAATATTTATTATTTATTAATGTCACATTTATGACTGGAAAAATTTTTGTTTCAGGGTCGCATGTTGATGCTGAAATACTGTTAACTTTTCAGAGAGTTTAACCTTTACGAGCTAACTTTTTCGAGGTTATACTGTACATACATATAATTTGTATAAAATATTAAAGTTTTAAAATAAAAAAAATGTGAACATAAAACTTGTACAAAATATTAAAAATATGTGAACTATAGATTTGTGTAAAATACTAAATAAAAGATGAAAAATAATAAAAAATGTTGGAAGAAAGGGAGTATAATTAGAAAAAATAAAGATTGGAAACAACTTGAAGTGTGCTTTTTTATAAATTTGTATAAGCTTGAATTTGGTTGTATTTTAGAGCTTGAATTGGGTTGTCTTCCATAGCTGAAATCAAAATTGTTTTTCGACTTGCTTTACACATTAATTCAACGCTTGAATTGAACTGTATACTGATTTCAAGTCTCCCTTTTGCTGGAATATGCTATTGAAATAAAGTGTAATAATTGTATATTTCAACACTTGAAATTTGAATTTATGACTGGAAATAAATTTGTTTTACAGTTGGATTTTAGATAATATGCTTATTGAGTAACTATTGAATTAAATAAAATAATTAACTTTTAAAATTAATTGAATAAATAACACAAGTTAACAAAAATATTTCTTTTTTGCCCGCTGAAAGAAACACATAACTTTTAGAAAGGCCACCTATAATGGTTAATTACCCCTTTTTGTTTGTCCACGTACACGTCACACTTTTATGTTGGATAGATCTGTTGTGAAGGCTTTGAATAAGACAACACCGACGTTTCTATACTTATGCAGTCTATTTTCAAAAATTTACGAATCAGGGATAGTCGATATTATTTTAATGTCCATGATTAAATGTACTACAACTTTTATAGTACAATTTATAAAGTGTACCAAAAAAGTGCTGGTTATATCCTCAACGGTTAATTCAAGCAATTCAGGGCTTAACTGTTTCGAAACAAATGTAGTTCGAATGAATACAAAATTGTTAAAAATAATAAAAAAGAATCAGAAATAACCGTTGAAAATAATTTTATCACTTTGGAGTTTTTTTGATTACTATAAAGTAATTGTGAGTAATCCTGATTATCTTTTGGTGTAATCGTAATCAATTAGTAATCAGAAATTTATAATTTAAGAATTAAATAATCATTACGATTCGTTTTAAGTAGTAATCTAATACATATTATTACGAAAATAAAAATGCATAAAAAGAAAATACTCCACATCAGAGACTGTATGGTAAGATTTTAGCTATAAACTTTATTGGTTTGTGTCAAGGCTCTTGTGTATCTGATACTGCTCTAATTGTCTGTGCTGTTAAGAATGCTACCACTTGCATGTTTAACGGTGCTGCGAGTTCGATTCCTTTTTGTGTATTATAATTTTGCATCTTTTGAATTTTACGTAGATAACTAGAAATTCGTAGTATCCACAAGATTATTCTAAATTGATAATGAATTGCTATAAAATTTGGAGCATTGCGTTTGGTGAGGAATAGTTATCGTTTTGCTGTCATAAAGTAAAGTCGTGCTCAGGCGTAAATAAAAGTGTTGTATAAACTAATATTAAGTGCAAGATAAATAAGTTGCTGTATTAAGATAAAGTGTAATTGTTTTGAAAATGTGTAAATAAAAAGAACTATATATATACATACGTATATTAATTCCCATAACACTCCATGAAGGAACATGAGGCTCCGAACGGTAAATGCATTAGAGAAGTTTTCAATAGTAGTAATATTCATAACCAGTTACTAGCTAACGTTATGAGGTGATGCTGCTGTTGAAAAAATTTTCCTTTTTTTTCAAATGGTCTGGCCTGGAATTGAACAGAGGACCTTCTGGTTGGTACGCGGGTGTCTTACCCACCATACCACAGCGACACACTCAAAAAATGAACTGTATAAAAGAACAGATTTGCTTCATTATTTTATTTTACGCAATTTAAAAGAAACCAAACGTTTTAAAAAGGTTAAAACTTTACAATGTTTTAAATTTTTTTGTTATTCAATCATGCATAAACGACTGAAACGATTTTATTACAACTTGGGACATAGCTAACGAAATTGTTATAGGCTTTTCTTCCTTTTAAAAATTGGATCTGGAAGAGGTTAAAATAGGGGAAAAATGGTCTGAATTAGGTCATATGAGAAATATTTAAATTTGTTTATTTAGCTTGTTTATACGTCAATCACGCTTAAGCAACTAAATCGATATTGTTGAAATATGAAATCGATCCAAATTAATGACTTTTCTTCTAAAACGACACGCAAAGGTTTTTGTTTGCTAAAATGCATTATTCACTTAAATGTGTTGTACAAAAGTAAATTTCGGAAGTTGCACTTTGAGGGGCACGTAATTATTACCCACAATAAATAATATTTGTTATCGTGGGTTTTAATAATATATCGGCGGCAGACGTCGAGTAGACGTAATATTTTCTTTATAAAGACAGACGGGAGGCAAAAAACGGAGAGGTGTGGGAAAAAAGGTCATTTATTTAGGTAGAGCTATTTTAATATATAGTTAGTGTATAAGCACTCCATGCTTCACTGTTGGATAAATAGCTCGATTAATTAAGGCTACACGAGGCTTTCAGCAAATCCACTGTGTCCGTCTTTGACGAGACAATTAGAATTTTCATTTGGAGTAAAAATTTTGTATTTTTTTGCGAACTAGAGTTTTAGCTTAACTCGTTTTGTCAGAAGTGTTTTTACACGTCTGTGTTTTAGGAAGAGTATAATGATGTGGTGTATGAGGATGGATGGGGTACATTAATGCTTTAGAATTTCTAGACGAATCGACTACAAAAAATTACGCCGATATTTTGCATTAAGGTTTCTAGAAAAGTTTAGAAATATGGAACAAAAATGTGACGTACGTCATCTTTCGGCAAGACAACGATCCGAAACACAAGTCCCCTGATGATCAAATTTGACTTCAAAGTTACGGATTCAAAAAAATAGACTGGCCACTCCAATCCCGGGACAAAATTCCAATCGAACATATATGAGTTGAGGTTAAGCGTGTAATTTCAAAGCTGCTGAGCTTTTTTTTAAAAAATAACTGATTCTATCCAAGACCTTAGCACTTGCTAAAAACACTACTTTTAGGGCGACTCACTGGAACAGCAAAACTACAACAAATTACAATAACAAAAAAATTGCAACAACATATATTTAATTTTAAAAGCATGTGATCAAAAAAAGTTGACATACTGTAAATAAAGTATTTAAGAACAACGTTAATTTAAAAGATATCGATGGTTTTTTTGATTTTAGTGTCTTCAATAACAAGTAGTGTTAAATAACAATGCAAAAAATTTATTAAAGTAAATAAAAGTAAACAAAGTACAATGTTTTTTAATTTGGGTGTCGATGTATTGCCGATGTCTGAACAAAACAACGATGTTTTCTAAAAATCTATGTACCGTTTGCAGGTCTAAGAACGCCAATAACGGTCCACTTATTTAAGTTATAATATATTGTAAAGACAGTCTTCCCATTTAATGGTTATGGGTGCTAAAGTTCTGAAAAGCATGAACGCAACTTTCTTTACTTACAATACTATAGAGCTTAATAAGAAGACTTCTTCTTAAAATCAACTTTCACAAATACACGAATGTCACTTTGTTAAATATGAAATTTTTATCAAAAAATGTATCATGAAATTGTAAAAATTCCAAAGTAAGAAAGAAATAAATCTTTTTCTGGTTTCTTTTAAATTATGTCATCAAAATTAAAATTACTTTCAGCAAAAAAGAAAAAAGAGGCAACAAATCAAATTAAAGTCACAATAAAAGCGTTTTTTGAAGGCGAAACAATTTTTGAAAGCAAGAATAATATTTTTTTATTCGTTTCTCTGTTTTAATCTGGAAAATGTTGATTTTTGAATGACACATATGTACGCGAAAAGTTGAGTAAGAGCGAAAAACGATATTTACTATGAATTTCAAATGCTCTGGATAGATTGCTTTTTATAAAAAATATTTTTTTACTGTTTTCACCAAACTGAAATATAGGAAACAACTGAACAAAGTTAAGCAAACCATTAAATCTTAAAACATAATCTTTATGGCCTTTACGTACTTACATATATTTATTATAAGGCTAGGGTTCATAGTCATACCCCTTGTCTTATGCGGTTAGGCCACCTTTTTGCAATCCCTGAAATGTATTGGAAATAGATTCTGCGTAAAAATTCATTAATTTAATGTGTTTCTTTTCCTTATTTTAAACTTTATTTTTTAACTGGCTTTTTGAAGTCTTTTTAAGCCGCCGCATTTTTTATTTAAGCCGAAAAGAAAAAAAAATTTTAAAGGCACATACAAGCAAACATATTTCCACGTTTGCTGACATGCAAACTTTTTAACGGGTTTTTATGCAATGAGGCGTTTTATTTTAATACCCTACATTATTGTATTTGGTTGAGGTACTGTAACTGATATAAATAATTAAAAAAAAATTACGATATGTGATATGGTATGACTTGTGCGATATATACGATAGCTATCGTCGAACTCTGTCAGTAGCATCGGGGTCTCGTTATGTTTGGTGACCTATAACACTTTGGCTCTCACTTTTGCGGGGTATCTAAGTTACCATTTCAAATCTGATCAGGCACTTAACAATGTGCACCAGTAAATCTCAAGAAGTTTCGGTCTTGTGTTTTAATGAAGTACTACCTTGATCAAAAAGTTTCCGGAATAACCACCGTGTGGCGGTCCCATCGTTCCGATTTGATTATTATTATTATTTTTTTTTTTTTTGTTGAGTTGGTACATCTGTTGTTGATGTTCCCGCTAAGTCTTAGCATTATAGCTTGACATTTGCAAAAGCTACGTAGCCAAGAGAACATCTATCTCTGTGTGTGATGGCGATTTTTTACAATTTTGACCGCGTTGAGGTCGTAAAGGACATGATGACATGACATTCATCAAAAGGAGTACGACACGCAATCCCCACATAAGACGTTCACCAAATGAGCCGAGACTATCATCAGTCAAAAAATATGGCAATGCTTACGGTTTTCATGGATTACAACGGTGTCGAGCATCATGAATTTTTTCCTGAAGGTCAGACAGTAAGAAAAGAGTATCATTTGGACGTTATGAGACGTTTTCGTGAAGCAAAAAAACTCGTGAATTTTGCCCCATGATAACGCACCGTCGCACAGTGCCATCATTATTTGAAATTTTTTGATGAAAAATTCAAAAAATACCATCCAACAGCCATAGAATTCTCCTGATTTGGCTCTATGTGACTTCTTTCTGTTCTATCGAGTTAAAAAACCATTACGGGGAACGCGTTTCAGCAACCGAGAGGAAATAATGGAATAATTACAGGAAGCGATGGACATATCGAAAACCGAATATAAAAAATGCAAATGTTAAGCTATGACACTAAGATTTAGCGGGAATATCAACAACAGATGTACCAACTTAACAAAAAAAAAAAAAAAAAAAAACTCAAATCGGAACGAGATATCGTTATTCTGGAAACTTTTTGATCAAGGTAGTATGTCAAATAATATAATATAGGTGTTGAATGTATCTATTTAGATCTTGATATCAGGGAGAGGAAACAGCATAGAAACAGCAACTGTTTACTGAACACCTCTTTTGGGTCGAATAAATAGATCACGTTATGTTGCGTAGGCCGCTGTGGTATGGTAGGTAAGATATCTGCCTACGAACTATGATATCCTCGGCGCAATACCAGGCCATACCATCTGATAATTTCAACAGCGTTATCACCTCTTAGCACTGCTGGCGACTGGTTATGAGTATTTACGCTATGAAAAATTTCTCTAACTAATGCGTATGCCGTTAGGAGTCGGCGTTAAATTCTGTGTCCCTTTCAATGAGTCTTAACATAGAATCGGGTGCAGCTGGTTGATTGTTCCAATTGGGATGTCGCGGGATTTATGTATGTATGTATGTATGTTACCTATGTTACCATCCTACTTTTTGTCGGTTATGCATTATTTTAATGAAGATATGAACCCCTGCACATCGCTGGTTGGGAGGCTATTTTTGTCGTAAAACTTTCTCTGACAATTTAACTTTAAGACTAATTAGACGTGAATTAATGTAACGGCGTAGTAGCACTTCAACCAAGCAAACTTACGGACAACAATGAATTTTGAGCTTAAATGTCCTGTATTGGCAGAGAAAAACTTTAATCGATTTTTAGTCTTATTTATTATTGCAATTCTACAGAAACCTTATCATTACCTTATCATGCCTTATCATTACTCTACGTGCATAACATTTAACCCTGTCATGCACTAAATTTTGTTGGCAACTACATAATTTCTTTCATAATTTGAAAAACAGTATTTTTACCTCAGCTAAATTAGGACCAAAACTGATCAAGAGACATATAATTTTATTTTATGTTATGTTAAGATTAAAAGAGATATCAGAAAAGTCTATGGCCAAATATTGCCTTTTTCAAGGGGGTATATCTCCGTCCACAAGGACTTTTGGATTATGGGGTAAAAACTCGTGAATTCCTTGATGAAATACCTTTCCACCCCAATAGGTTCGATTCCCCCTGAATTTTATCTGTTACCCGATTTTTCTAATATCTTATGTGTCTATGGCCAAATATGGCCTTTTTCAACGGGGTATATCTCGGTCCACAAGGACTTTTGTGACATGGGGTAAAAACTCGTGAATTCCCTGATGGAATACCTTTCCACCCCAAATAAGTCCGATTCCCCCTAAATTTTATCTTTTACCCGATTTTTCTAATAGTTAATGCGTCTATGGCCAAATATGTCCTTTTTCAAGGGGGTATGTCTCGGTCCACAAGGACTTTGGGGTCATGGGGTAAAAACTCGTGAATTTATTGATGGAATACCTTTCCACCCCAAATAGATCCGATTAAACCAGAATTTTATCTTTTACCTGATTTTTTTAAATTTATTGTATATTATTGTATGCTTTTATAAAACCACAATTTGTACAATGACAATAAATACTTTACATTTTCTTTAGTAAATATTTGAGAATTTCTTCATTCGCATTACTTTTTTAGATTTTAATGTTTTTTAATTATCTTTCAAATTAAAATATAACACCTAAAAAAATTTAGCTTCGTAAAGTTAAATTTTTTTTGCAATGTTAAATTCTTTTATTTCTACTGTTATTGAAAAAAGAATATAACTTACGAAGCTAACTTCACACTTTTTCATATTAAATAAAAGTGACTGTTAAAATTAGAAAAATGTTAAAAAAAGAATTTAACTTACGAAGCTGACTTCACACCCTTTAGTATTGCTGTATAAAATCAACAAATGCTTGAAAGGCTTAAGAATCAAAAGGTCAATTGTTATTCCCTTTAAAGTTCCTTATATGAATTTTATGCTGCATCAAAATTTGTTATGTATTTTGCTCATCCACCATAGCTGGTGGATCCTTTTACCTACCGTTCATTCGCCTCGAGGTTCATGCTATAATAGTTGCTTAATAATCTTCAAAGATCAATTGATCACCAATGATTTAATTTGAAATCTGTCATACACTAGCCTACTTTGTCGCCATGTCCAATAATCGTCTCAAAGAGACAACCAGTATTCTTAAACACGTTTCGATTTTATGTGTACACTTTTAAGGATTTTATAACTGCCTTGCTATTAGTAATTATTTAAATATTCCCGTTGCGTATTCCCTAATTTTTGATTTACCACTAAGTAATCTTTATTGCTACGAGCGGTAATATTTATGTATCTCTTTACATATTTCTAAGCAGTTTTTCCATTCCTCTTGAGACACCTCTAAAACATGGTTCTTGAACGTTTCAACTGCTTCTTCGGCGCTCGTAATCGTTGACCACCCGGGTTACCTTTGATTTTCGGGAACAAGAAAAAGTCGTTGGGTGCTAAATCAAGACTGTACTGAAGATGAAACAAACATTCGATGTTTTGACTGCTCAAAAATTCACCTGTTTGACGATATGTTGAGAGCTCACATGAGCTCGAGAACGATTCGTTTTCGGCGATTGGTTTTATGAATTCCTCCGAAGACTTCCGGCAAGCAAATGGTCGTGTACCGCTCAGAATTATTCGTTCGACGTTGCTCAAGCGGAACAGTGGCCACATGACTCGAAGAAACAGGCGACCATTTGCTTCGCTGTGCTTTTTCCACGAACAGCCTTTGGTGGATTTAGCTCGTCTTGGAATACCAAGACGGTCGATTGCTGGTTTGTTTACGGCTCAAACGCATATATTATGTATATTCGTCACCTGCCACGATTTTATTTTTTTATTTTTAATAATTTCCTTACACCAATCGACGCGAGCCATTTTTTGAGCGATTGATAAATTATGAGGTATCCAACGAGAACAATTTTTTTTTTCAACTAAGAGTTCATGCAAACTCGTACTACTGTGCAACGATGCCTCTATCTCACAATATGACACATGACGATCTTGCATTATCATAGGTGTTTTGTGGCACAACAACCGATTTTGGACGACTTTCAAGGACCACGATTGAATTCACTATGATATGATATACTGTGGTTTTTGATGGTGCTTTATCCCCTTACAAAGAACTGAGTTCATCAACACATCCTTGTGGAGATAATCTACGCCGAAAGTTGTGAAAAACTAACACCTTCTCTATAAATTTCAATTTTTTGGTCAAATTGATTTTCTGAACTCACTGAACTCACTAAAAAAATGTTAAAATTTATTATGATGTTGCCAGATTTTAGCTATTGATATTAGTGTTGCCAGTTCCCGAAATATAAATAGTATCCCTCGTATAATGTCAGCCTTTTAATGCTTCTGGTAGCGCTAGCGATGGTATGATACCTAACTGTTCAGAGCAAACTTCACAGCCAATACTAGCATGTCCAATCGGTGTATATATTAAAGAGATTGCCAGGGATAAGAAAAATATTGTAAATATACGATCGATCTCATTGCCGTTGGTGTTACTAATTGTCTTGAGTTCTTTCCAAAAACTTGAACACATCTAGTTGATAAGTTGTATTAATGTTAACACTGAATTACAATTTGAAATTGTCTATTTTCAAGCATGCGGATATCCTTCATGGTTATTAATTTGATTAAAATCTGTCTATAACCGGTTTTAACACTAATGAAATTAATTGTTAAAATTTCACTTTGACTCTTTGATGAGAGAATAAGGTGGCAATATTATTATGATCTAGGGTACAAAGTAGTCATGATTGACAACAATTTTCTTACTTGTTTTGATGTTTATTTTAATAAAAAATATTTTAAATATTGCAGCCTTTTTTGTGTACACAGTTAGTGCGTGATATGAATACACGTGAGTGAGTGTATGGAGTGTGTGCGTGTATGTTTAGTTGTATAATATCCTTTATTAAATTTCACTTTTTATACTTTTTAGTTCTAATGCGATTTTTACTTTTAGTATAAAAACTAGTACGTGTTTATGTGTAATCGTATCTTTTTATAATTTATCTTTGAAACGTTACCTGGTACTTGATGGTTTTTTTAACGAGGGTGCTTATTTTAATAGCTCAATAAAATTATAACATAATATTTAGTGCTATTTTTTAACTCAGTTGAAATAAAAGATTTTAGTAGCTGTGTAAGATTTAAAATTTTACATAAATCTTATCAATTAGATAGTAAATAATGTCTAAGCCCTATACATATGTAAACCGATATCAACCAAGTTTCAATCTAAAAAAAAAATTTTCGTTCTATTTAAAATACTGTCATAAAAATGTATGGGAATTCGCCTAAAAAGCGCTGACAATATTTGCTACATTAAAGCTAGAAACAACCCTTACTGTGGTAGTCATACTAATGGTTGGAGTCGATGCTACGTGAGTTATAATTGATAAAGTATCAATCACATCACCCCATTGAATATTCCACAGTTGCAAGTATTTGAACAGCATTACCAAGTCAGGAATGAGTCAGATAGCTACGAAATCTTTAAATTTGAATTAGTAGTTTGTACACTGTACTAAAACATTGGAAACTAATGGTAATAAGGCACTCGCCTGAGTCAGTCAGTTGTAATTTAGCCGTCAAAGAATACACTAGTGTATATCATAACAAAGTTGTTTGTGTATGAAGTGTTGAGTCAATTTGTGTAAAGCCGAATAATAAAAGAAATGCAGATACCCTTTCGCGTTTCAAAAAGTCTAAGGTCGATGCAGTAGGTACTGCAATTAATCTTAAACTTATTTCGCATGTTTTTCTCGTCTAAGAATTGTGAAACTGGCGGACAAAATTGCGATGTAAAGAACCGAAATCCTATATGTCTTTCAAGAACAATAGAGAATATTGGTGTTGTAGCCACTGGTTTTACTAAAAACCCAGGTTCGTTCATTGCTCATTTCGAGCATTTTACAAACGATATTATATCATAGAGACTTAAATCTTAAGGCTTTTAAAGTTAAGTTAATACCTATTAACCATCAAATGCTAGGAAAACCCTAGAATTATAGTTGAAAAGCCTTACGATCCTTAACGTGTGACAGTTATGTGAAGTTTTTGGTTTGGCATGGTCGAAATAATGTGTGCCGCTGTGGAGCGGTAGGTAAAACACCAACCTACCAACAAATCTGACAATTTCAATAGCGGCATCACCTTATAATATTAGCGAGCAACTAATTATGAGTATTAAGTTATGAAAAACTATTCTAAGCTATGCATCTGACGTTTGGAAGCGGTTTTAGACTGTAGTTCCATTTTATGATTCTCAAAAAACAGAAAGAAATACTCCATTTTCCAATTGGGATGTTGAGTTATTTATGTGTGTACGGCCGGAATAATATCCGTTTTTTACATTTTAAATTAAACCTTTTTTTTCTTGAGACCAGCACCCAGGGGATAACCCCTACTCACGCAGTGCATTATGGAAATTAGATTGTGGGAAGGAGAATAAAGAGAGTAGTGTTTATGGACATTCGATCTACTCATGTCGTAAGTGGCAGGGAAGACATTCGCTGGAAGATTGTTCCGCAAACGAACAGTGTGACTAAAGAACGAGTTCTACCTATAATGGATAATCAATTACAAAGGGATGCACTCTACGAGAAACACGAGCATTGCGTAAGAATATATGATTATTACAAATTAATTCTTTAATTTTGTCAGAACACGTTCCGTTATAGTACCGATAGAACAATGAACTGAATCGATAGATTTGGCTACCTTACCGTCATTAACGATCAACATCACCCTCTCTTGTAGATGGTCGAGAAGAACCAGAATGGGATTTGAAGCACCGGCACATACGTAAGAGTTGTATATAATTTTAGGTCGTGTACATAGGTCTTGTAAAATTAAGGAGATCAGATGGGGTGAAGTATTTCTTGCATCGTCTTAGAAAACCGAGGCACGTGAATGCTTCTTTTGAACTCGAAATATGTGATCGTTCCAACTGAAGCCGCGTTTTGCGTAAATTAAAATCGACACTATTTGCACGACCTCGCACGGAAATTTTCTCCAGGTGCTTGTGAGCGTGTCCTTAATATCCATCCTTTTCGCTCCAATCTCCAAAAGACTCGGCCTACGATTAAAACATTAAATAACAAATGTTGCTGTCATCCGCGAAAGAATAGATAGGATTGGAAGTAAAAAGAAGAAAGTCGTTAAGAAAAATTAGAAATAGAGTGGGAGAAAGAACAGAGCCTTGCGTTTATCCTGAACTCGACGGATAAGACCCTATTTATAGAGCAATCTGTGAGAAAGCTTAATGTAAATCGAAGGAATCGACACCAAAAGAGATAAGTTTCGAAGTAAGAGATTCATGCCAAACTCTATCAAACGCCACGACCTTACTCTCACCAAATCCATGAATGGACTTATTTCACCTTTCGCAGAGTAACGCTAGCAGATCACCAGTGGAGTGACTCTTACGGAAAACTTACTGGCATCACCCAACAAACTGTTGGACTCTAAATACTTTGCAAAGTGGTGATTAATCTGACTCTCCATAATTTTGAAAAGTGGAGTCAAGCAGGATGGAAAAATAACGTTGCGATATGATAATGAATTTTTTGGAAAATGAATGCGCGAGCCTCGAAGAGCACTGCTTCAGGACCAGTGCTAGGATGCTTTCTGCCCAGAGGATTTTAAGATTTCGAAGAACTCTTTTTACAGCACCATCTCAGAATATACTAGGCATAGTTACTGACACTCTTTCAGGTTTGGGCAATGGTGGATTGCATTCAACTGGTCTTGTGAATGCCTGGTCATTGCTTAATAGGAAAGAAACCTCACTAGCTCTGTTTCTTAGCCTTTTAACAAATGACCAAACGATTTTATTCCCACGCGGAAGAGTAAGAACTATAGCACAAAGTAGATCAGTATTGGCACATTTATAATTGCGCCAATTCCTCAATTTTACACGTCTGATTAAACCAAGTAATAATTCTTAAAGCTTTTTGACTGGGATAAAAATATCCATCCCCAGCCTTATTATATTTACGACCATATCTGTCATGTAATCGACGTTTGACTTAAGGTAACAAAGTTTCCAATTAAACTGCCTTAAGAAATCGTTGAGCTCAGCACAACGAGCATTCCCGAAATTAAAAACAAAGCGTTTCTCTTAAAATCTATATGTGATTTTCTTATTGTCGACGAAATAAATTTTCTGTCTATTTTGTGGGCACGATATTAACTTTACAACGCTATCAATAGAGTAGACCCTGCAAAGCTTGGGAGACCAACAGACTCGTAAGTCCGAATATTACATGGGAATAGTCTATTGCCCTTACCTGTGCTTCTTTATTATTGAAGCGAACATATTTGATGTGAAATTACTCTGATCTTTTATACGAGAAACTTCTTATTCCAAATGAACCAGCTTAACCGACTTCGAATATATTTTTTTACTTGTTTCGACTTTTTCTCTCTACCCTCGAATAAATAAATCTGCCATTACACTGTTAACTGTATATTTATTTATAAAAAGTTATGTATGTATATTAACACATAAACACACACATACACACAAACGTTATATACACTCTCTAAATCGCATATAATATTTTTCTTTTTTTTGTTGTAAATGTTTCAACTAATCTCTTCCGGTTCCTGTATTCGCTAAATGTTTAGTTGACTTTGTATACAGACAGTAAGAAAGAAGACATAGATTGATAGACAGACAGACAGAAAGACAGACAGGCATACTCACCATGTTTTATTTTATTAGAGTACATTAATGGCGCCAACTTTGTATATCTGTTTTCTTAAGGTTAAAAAGTGTGTATTAGTCTGCCTTTTTTCATTTTTTCAACATTTTCCCATCCTTTTCAAGTATTTTTATGTTTTTTTTTTATATTTTATTCTGAAAATATGATGAACGAAATAATTTTTATTAAGTTTTTATTCTATTTTTGTAGCTGTTATTTTAAGAAAAATAATAACAAACTTGCGTGCATTTTCAGGGTTTTTCCTATAGAAACCATAATTTTCTTTTTAAGGTTTAATTTTTTTTCTTTTGGTTTTTAGAACTAAAAAGAAAAAATGTTAGCTTTGAGTCAATTTAATGTTTTGTTTTTGAAAAATGGTTTTTCAAATGACTTTGCATTACTCGGCGTTTATAAGAGAAGTAATAATAAAGTGCTAAATTAGTTATTACCTTGACAACTATTAAAAATGAAAGGTAGGTTAAGAGGCACTCAGAAAATTACTCGTAGAAAAAAATTGGTTTAATATTAATAATAGTAAAAAAGGTTTAGTCGCCATTATATACCATGATGTACTTTGAGAAAAGCTTAATTACTTGAATTAAAGCTTGGTGCAGTAATTAAGTATTTGCCAGTGGACAATGAAGCTATATTTGAATATTGTTCATTCTAAGTGAGATGTTATATTAAAATTTGACAGAACTTTTCAAACTCCAATAAATCAATATTTTGCTTATGCCCCACTAATACACTCTTAAGATTTTCAGTAATAATTTGTCTGAAGTCTAGTGTTAATTATTGATTGTTGGACGGTTAACTTAGCTGAAGAGAGCCAAGGAAACATGATAGGGACTTCGTCTCAGTATTATGCTCGATATATATTCAATAGTCATCGAATGTTATCTTCTTTTTGGATTAGTCCTCTGTAGGACTTGCCTCGATGAAGAGGGTATGGGTATTCACTGCAGCACCCCTCATTATTTTGTTACATTACAATATTGAAGAGGTAACACGATGAAATGTCTCCCTGTCTGAGTCCTCTCTTATTTTTAAATGGTTTGGAGCGGTTCGTTAGGTAAATATAACAGTTCTCTGGAAATAAATTTTTTTGCTCAATTCTCTTAAAAGATAATAGTTTTCGATTGTTTAATGTTTCCACGTCACTCTAGTTTTAAAACCATTTAAACGGAAAACATATAACGGGTGGGCTATCTATCGCTTTAAATTTGAACTAACAGTTATTTCAAATCTGGCAATAGTTATGTCATTCTATTCTGTCACAAAATTCAGTATATTATCTTCACTGAATGAAATGAATCGATTTACGCTTGAGCAACGTTGGTATTTATTGGAAATTTAATTTTAAAACAAAGACAATTGGTCGGAAATTGGGAAATCAAAAGAAAAAAAATCATTTTTTCTGATGAAGCTCATTTTCATCTTGATGGGTAACGCTAGCAGATCACCAGTGGAGTGACTCTTACGGAAAACTTACTGGCATCACCCAACAAACTGTTGGACTCTAAATACTTTGCAAAGTGGTGATTAATCTGACTCTCCATAATTTTGAAAAGTGGAGTCAAGCAGGATGGAAAAATAACGTTGCGATATGATAATGAATTTTTTGGAAAATGAATGCGCGAGCCTCGAAGAGCACTGCTTCAGGACCAGTGCTAGGATGCTTTCTGCCCAGAGGATTTTAAGATTTCGAAGAACTCTTTTTACAGCACCATCTCAGAATATACTAGGCATAGTTACTGACACTCTTTCAGGTTTGGGCAATGGTGGATTGCATTCAACTGGTCTTGTGAATGCCTGGTCATTGCTTAATAGGAAAGAAACCTCACTAGCTCTGTTTCTTAGCCTTTTAACAAATGACCAAACGATTTTATTCCCACGCGGAAGAGTAAGAACTATAGCACAAAGTAGATCAGTATTGGCACATTTATAATTGCGCCAATTCCTCAATTTTACACGTCTGATTAAACCAAGTAATAATTCTTAAAGCTTTTTGACTGGGATAAAAATATCCATCCCCAGCCTTATTATATTTACGACCATATCTGTCATGTAATCGACGTTTGACTTAAGGTAACAAAGTTTCCAATTAAACTGCCTTAAGAAATCGTTGAGCTCAGCACAACGAGCATTCCCGAAATTAAAAACAAAGCGTTTCTCTTAAAATCTATATGTGATTTTCTTATTGTCGACGAAATAAATTTTCTGTCTATTTTGTGGGCACGATATTAACTTTACAACGCTATCAATAGAGTAGACCCTGCAAAGCTTGGGAGACCAACAGACTCGTAAGTCCGAATATTACATGGGAATAGTCTATTGCCCTTACCTGTGCTTCTTTATTATTGAAGCGAACATATTTGATGTGAAATTACTCTGATCTTTTATACGAGAAACTTCTTATTCCAAATGAACCAGCTTAACCGACTTCGAATATATTTTTTTACTTGTTTCGACTTTTTCTCTCTACCCTCGAATAAATAAATCTGCCATTACACTGTTAACTGTATATTTATTTATAAAAAGTTATGTATGTATATTAACACATAAACACACACATACACACAAACGTTATATACACTCTCTAAATCGCATATAATATTTTTCTTTTTTTTGTTGTAAATGTTTCAACTAATCTCTTCCGGTTCCTGTATTCGCTAAATGTTTAGTTGACTTTGTATACAGACAGTAAGAAAGAAGACATAGATTGATAGACAGACAGACAGAAAGACAGACAGGCATACTCACCATGTTTTATTTTATTAGAGTACATTAATGGCGCCAACTTTGTATATCTGTTTTCTTAAGGTTAAAAAGTGTGTATTAGTCTGCCTTTTTTCATTTTTTCAACATTTTCCCATCCTTTTCAAGTATTTTTATGTTTTTTTTTTATATTTTATTCTGAAAATATGATGAACGAAATAATTTTTATTAAGTTTTTATTCTATTTTTGTAGCTGTTATTTTAAGAAAAATAATAACAAACTTGCGTGCATTTTCAGGGTTTTTCCTATAGAAACCATAATTTTCTTTTTAAGGTTTAATTTTTTTTCTTTTGGTTTTTAGAACTAAAAAGAAAAAATGTTAGCTTTGAGTCAATTTAATGTTTTGTTTTTGAAAAATGGTTTTTCAAATGACTTTGCATTACTCGGCGTTTATAAGAGAAGTAATAATAAAGTGCTAAATTAGTTATTACCTTGACAACTATTAAAAATGAAAGGTAGGTTAAGAGGCACTCAGAAAATTACTCGTAGAAAAAAATTGGTTTAATATTAATAATAGTAAAAAAGGTTTAGTCGCCATTATATACCATGATGTACTTTGAGAAAAGCTTAATTACTTGAATTAAAGCTTGGTGCAGTAATTAAGTATTTGCCAGTGGACAATGAAGCTATATTTGAATATTGTTCATTCTAAGTGAGATGTTATATTAAAATTTGACAGAACTTTTCAAACTCCAATAAATCAATATTTTGCTTATGCCCCACTAATACACTCTTAAGATTTTCAGTAATAATTTGTCTGAAGTCTAGTGTTAATTATTGATTGTTGGACGGTTAACTTAGCTGAAGAGAGCCAAGGAAACATGATAGGGACTTCGTCTCAGTATTATGCTCGATATATATTCAATAGTCATCGAATGTTATCTTCTTTTTGGATTAGTCCTCTGTAGGACTTGCCTCGATGAAGAGGGTATGGGTATTCACTGCAGCACCCCTCATTATTTTGTTACATTACAATATTGAAGAGGTAACACGATGAAATGTCTCCCTGTCTGAGTCCTCTCTTATTTTTAAATGGTTTGGAGCGGTTCGTTAGGTAAATATAACAGTTCTCTGGAAATAAATTTTTTTGCTCAATTCTCTTAAAAGATAATAGTTTTCGATTGTTTAATGTTTCCACGTCACTCTAGTTTTAAAACCATTTAAACGGAAAACATATAACGGGTGGGCTATCTATCGCTTTAAATTTGAACTAACAGTTATTTCAAATCTGGCAATAGTTATGTCATTCTATTCTGTCACAAAATTCAGTATATTATCTTCACTGAATGAAATGAATCGATTTACGCTTGAGCAACGTTGGTATTTATTGGAAATTTAATTTTAAAACAAAGACAATTGGTCGGAAATTGGGAAATCAAAAGAAAAAAAATCATTTTTTCTGATGAAGCTCATTTTCATCTTGATGGGTACGTTAATAAGTATAAGTGCCCAAGCGTGGTCTTACAGAAGCCAATGTACCCATTACGAGTGACTGTTTGGAGTGGCTTGTGGAGCGGAGGCATCATTAGCCCATATTTCTTTGAAAATGAGGACGACGCATTACGGTCAATGGAAACACCTATCGCACCATGATAACCAATTTTTTGTGCTCCCTATTTAGTTTAAACATTATGGTGCAACTTGCCACACATTTCATGCCGCATTGGGTCAAGCGTTTGATGGCCGTTTAATTAGCCAAAATGGTGATGTCAGTTGGCCGCCAAGAAGCTGCGACTTGACATCGTCGAACTATCTGTGGGGCGCCGTTAAAGAAAAGTGTTATGCCTACAAGCCACAGACAATTTGGCACTTGAAGCTAAACAACACTAGAAAAAAATCTCGAAAATTGGTCCGATAGAATGGAATATTGTGAAGCCAGCCGCGGCAGCCATATGTACGAAATAATATTTCATTTCTAACCGGAACAATTGTACTTCACAACAAAAAAAAAAAAAATAAAATTAAAAATTTGGAAAAATTTCAAACCGTTTTTGTCTTATCGCATTTTTAAATTTAAACTTTTAAATGGCTTAACTTATACTTATATTTGTTTTTCTATTCTGAATGTAGAATTAACATTTCAAACTTTTTTCTCGGTGTTAAGCCAAGTTTAAGGGATCATTTTCGAATTCTGTTTTTTGACTGTTTTTACAGTAAGAAAAATTAATTATGAATATTTTGGTTTTTTCCATATAGTCCATAAGTAACAACTTTTCACCATTTGTGATTAGTGCGAAAGCTGCTAAATAGTTGAGTTTGTCGGACTATAGCTTTTAACTTAGTCTCTTACGCCAACGTAGTATATGATCGAGGTTCAAAAAGTTTCTGTGCTAGCAATAAAAGACAAATATTTTTGGCTTGAAATAAGTTATATTTTTCTACATAATCTGCTAATACTTCAATGCACTTGTCTGAAAGTATTTTCAATAGCTCTATCTCTTCAGTGCCGCTGTGGTATGGTAGGTAAGACACCCGCCTACCAACCAGAAGTTCGTCGGTTCAATACCAGGCCAGACCATCTTAAAAAAGAAAAACAAAAGTTTTTCGACAGCGGTATCACCTCATAACATTAGCTAATAACTGGCTATGAGTATTACTAGTATTGAAAACTTCTCTGAATGCATTTGCCGTTCGGAGCCGGCGTTAAGCTGTTGGTCCCTTTCAATGAGTTTAAAAATAAAATCATTGACTGAGAGAAGTCCCCATGTTCCTTCAAGGAATGTCACGGGAATTAATATAACACATCCCTTCATTGAAGAACGATTTTGGAAAATCTTCAAAATATTCATCCACGGCTACAATTAGTTTTTAATTTTTTAGGTTTGGAAATAGATAATAATTGTTAGGAGTCAAATCGTGTCGTAATTCATTCAATTTTACCAGTCGCCTTAGAAAGCGTTTTTAGTCAAATGCAGCGCTCATCTTGCCTAAATCTTTTTCATGTGTAATTCTTAATGCAATATATTAATTGCTAGTTTAGTTAAGATAGCTATGGAATCAACTATTTTACACCTTTTTACTTGGTGATCATCCAACACCATATCATCTATTTGTTGAATGATTTCTGTTATTGATGTAGCTTCAGCATTCCCAACCAAATTTTCACGGTGAGTTTTGATAGTGAAGACTTCTCATACGCTTTTAATAATCGTTCATAAATTTCTTTCAAGGATTTTATTACCGCACAATATTTAGTCTTTTCAATAAAAAAAGGAACTGAGACATAGACACGAAACGGTTTGTTAATATGAAATGGATTAACCAAATCAGTGTTTATATGTGTTCTTACGACAGTGCTACCAGTTTCTAAAACAAAACTTAGGCTAGTAGCAGAGCCATCTACGAGTATGGTCAAACGCATAAACTTTTCAAATTTCTCTCTATGATAAAAAATTGTGTTTGTGCTGAGATATGTAAAGAATATGAGTATGTAGCAAAGAATGTTATATCAAGACCAAATCTTGCCCAGATTATTTGTTTGTTTTGTTTAAAACTTTTCCAAATTTAACAAAAATCGACTTAGAATTGAATATGCAATTTCGAAAAGGGAACATCTCGCACATATGGCATATCCGTTTTTTCGTTTCAATAAGTCCCAAATTCTTCCCTGCACCTACTACGCTTAAGAAACTGACATCCCTAGCATTTTTTCTATTTTAGACGTTATGGCAGATAGGTCACAACTCTAAGAATTGTGCCCTTTTCGAAATTATTGTTTAAACAAAGAGTACAAAAAATGCAACGCAACACCGCTTTTTTATTGTTTAACGCCTAAAGCCGTAATTTTTTCTCCTTCTTATTATCTGAAAATTGCAGATATTTTAAAACTCGAGCATTATATACCGGCAAAATTTACAGAATTTTATGATGAAATACTGCTATGGCCAACTACAAATGAAACAAAGCTTCCTGAAAAAGATTTTTAATAAAACTATTTTTTATTTATTTTTGGTAAAAGTATTGCCTTTAATTTTTTGATACCTAAAATAAAATTTTCTGCAAATTAATATGGTTTTTTTCGTTGTTTTGTATACTCGATATCATAAATTTCGAAAAGGGCACATCTCATTAATTTAAAATATATAAACAAACATATAAATGTAAATTCAATATCCAAGTATTTCTGTAATTTTCGGTTAAAAATTAGCCCCAAAATATAATCCGTATAAGGTTTTTTTTAACTATTATACATCCTTAAGAAATAATTCGTTTTTTTCATTTCCTGTAAACTTTAAATATTCGGACATGTGCCCTTTTCGAAATTGCACATTCAATTAATCCTGACAGCTTTATGTATTAACCGGCCGAGCAGTCAATAGAATTGGAATTGGTGTAAAACTTGAATTCCAAAAGAGAATTTTCTAAATTAACCGAAATCAAATGATTGATATCGAGCATCTTAAAACCTTCGGACTTGCAAAATACTAT
The DNA here is from genome assembly GCA_023159175.1 of Wohlfahrtia magnifica. Taxonomy (NCBI): domain Eukaryota; kingdom Metazoa; phylum Arthropoda; class Insecta; order Diptera; family Sarcophagidae; genus Wohlfahrtia; species Wohlfahrtia magnifica. The sequence goes on from JAKWBJ010000189.1 coordinate 1,336,182, forward strand.
TGATGTTCTTTTGTTAAAAAATAATGGTCATTACGGTCAACTGTTTCATAGTACTTGCAGCCTCATACTTTTAAAAATGTTTCCTTTCAAATTTATTTCCGCGTTAATAGCTATAATACTAATACATACATGCATATAAAGTCAAAGGTCCATATAAAAATTGTCAACATAAAATATGATATTTTTTTTAAGTTTTATGTATTAACTGCCTCAATAAATCACTTTTCGCGCCCAATTCGAATTTTTTCTATAAAAATTACATTTTTTTGGCTGTAATTGAATTATGGTACCACAAACATATTTAAACAAATAAAAAGTAACAATAATAATTACGGAGAAAAAAAATATTTTTATATGAGGACATTAAACATAAATGCGAAGCCATAAATAAACAACATAAAATATATATAAAAAACATAACCCAATGAAATTTTTGGATTAAATTCTTTGATCTGTAAAAAATAGAGTAACTATGGATACTTTGATATTTGATTATCAATGTTAATATAAATTTCTCAATATAAATACTCTGGGCTTGACTATGGCTTTAAGCTTATAAGACGTTACACCCCTTGAGTTTCAAAATATATACGGCTTAGAACAGCAGTGAAGGAATCACTGCAACCCTCCCAATCTGAATGATATAAAAGAGGCGATTGGTATATTTATAAGTAATAAGGCGCAGGTGAAGATGGAATACCGGCGGAAATTCTACGGGCTGACAACCAAACCACGGATGAACTTCTACGGCCAATGCACAGTGGCTGAAAATCCTTTTTTTATTGGCCAAAATTCTGTAACTTTTCAACCGATGAAGATATTTTAGTAATTCTTTTTTAAATTAATTTTATTTAAGTTGAACCTTTGATTTGGTTTAAATATATAACGCTGGGTGAAAAGCAACCTTGGTCGCGTTAATACTACTTAGATAAACAAGTTATTCTGAGGTCAGCTACATAAGAATTTTGGAGTAACAGAGCTTGGTTCCAGAGATATAAGCCTATCAGTTCCAACATTTTACCGGGACATATCCTGGAATTTTGATCAGTCACCATGTAAATAATGATATCAAATAAAAGTTATAGCGAAGAAAAAAATGTAGTGTATAAAAAAATTGGATCCATTGACCCATTGTGGACTGGAAACGAAAGAATTGATTTTTGAATGGATATTTTTTTACAAAATTGCCATTATCTCGGAAACTAGCAGGCAAATCAAATTTCCGTCATAGATGACCTTTTTTACATAATCGAATGAGCTTTCATTTCGTATGTCATTTGTTGGTGTAATTCATCAAATGTCGGAGATATGGTAAGTCATATAGGAAACTTTTATATTTTCCTATTAAATTATCTCTAATATTCTGTTACGAAAATAAAAATACAACACTGAATTGTGGAATTTTGGTATATTTTGTGTCACCTTGTCAATGCCATACTTACTTGTGTATATGGCAGCACTGTCAATTAAATCATCCCTGGGTAACACAATCTTACAAGTTTAAAATTAACGGATAGAGGATGTGAGATCATATGAGACATTTGCAGAATATTCTAAACTGTAGGCTATTAGGTATATAAGGAGACTGCTTTGCCAACGTAGTTTAGTTATCAATTGGCTGTTGTAAGATAAAGACGTGTTAAAGTGGAAATAAAAGTATTGTATAAACGAATATTAAGGTTGTATTAAGACAAACAGTATAAAAGTTATTGTGTGATAAAATAAATAAAACTGTAACAAAAATAAAGCGGTGTTTATTTTATTTTAACGCAATTTAAATGAACTCAAACACTTTTAAAAGGTTAAAACGTAACAATACATATAATGTCATACATACATATGTACATATGTTGCACCGATTAAAACATTTTATAAATTTTTTTTAATGGACAGATATATTGGTATGTATTTATAATTATTATTCATTTGATACGAATATTGATAGCAAATGTTCCAAATTCTGTTCTGAATTATTTCTGTCCTGTAGAAATTCTTTAAATTCTTCATCTAAATCCTGATGTTCCACTTTCCACTGATGTCGAATACTAAAGATGAACGGATCTGACGTTGGCAATAATACATTAAATAGATCATCATTTGCGAGATTTCTTTAAAAGAAAACATCATGCTACAAGGCAACCAGCTGAGTATTCTATCTAGGAAGCACAGTGCTTACAAATGGCGGCGCAGAAACATACGTAGACTATAGACTCAATAAAGCGAGAGTGAAATTCGGACGACTGAAGTCAGTACGAAACAGCTCATATATATCCAGACGAACTTAGCTCAGAATATTTAACACATTTCACCAAGGTGAAAATGAGCTTCATCCGAACAGATGATTTTAAATGATGATTAATTTCCAATAAATCCCTACGTTGCTCAAGCGTAAATCTGTTCATTTCATTCAGTGGAGATAATATACTGAATTTTGTGACAGAATAGAATGACATATATGGGCCCATCCGATAGAAAAAAGTTTTTTTAACTTTATGTGCCTGTCTTTAATAATCAGTATATAATTTCTTTATATATGAAATGTTGTTAATCATCGGTCACCAAACGATGATGGATATTCTCTAATCCATATTTCTCCATAAGAGACAATGTTTTTTTAAGTTAAAACTGCAGTTCTGAAATATTTCCTTATTTAAAAGGCTTTATACCAACCTGTTAACCTTTCAAACACTTCGATCACATGAGTTATTTCATTAGTTCTTTACACCTAGCTTTAGGAGATCATAATCATCACATTCAAAGTTTCGGTTGTCCAATTCGGCAACGAATAGTTTCAGTCATGTACATCACACATCGTGGAGCCGCTAATGCAATTAGGCCCATATATTTTGCGATGTAACATAAAAGTAGTCCTAGTCTTTTTTGCACAGTGTAATGTAGGTTTTTTGAGAGCGAATCTGGTTTTAAATACTTTTCTTGGTCCGAATAGCATCTGGTAGCACAAGTATTATTCCTCGTCTTATCTTATGCCAGCACTGTGAAATATAAATTCCTCTATTATCACGAAATATTTAATATGTACTTAACTTCCAAAAACCTTAAAAATAATTTCACTTGGTTACAGATTCGTTCTAAATATTTGTGACATTATTATTTGTCCATAAAATTTTGATGGATTTTATGTGACCCATAATTTATTCAAAATATCTTTCACACAAAACAATTCAACGCCATTAACTTTCAAGGCACAAACAAAATAAAATACAAATATTCGATAAAGATCTAGTGTTTAATGCGTACACTGTTCCGTATCTACTTAATACGTGTATAATAGGCCTATTTACTTCTTTTATTATGAAGGAGAAGTAGAACAATAAATTTTGACTTATTTGGCTTGTTTATATTCTAAGGTTTGTTTATTTGCATTGGTGTTTATTTGTTTAAGTGTGCAAATATGTTTGTGTATTGTGTGCTGGCAAATAGGCCTTAAATTAAATTTAAGGGCATATTATTATGATTAACATGTTTGCACACGTAAGCCAATGAAAAATTCAAATGTTAATTGGCAGGTAAGGAAACGTATATACATACCACTGGTTTTGGTAAAAGCATTCAAAGTCCGCAACAACAATAAAAGAAAAGACAAATAAGAAAATTATGGTCGGTAAAGTGCAACTATTTGATACTTTACACTTATTATGAAGAAACTGTTTGAGAAATATTGTTTGGCTGTTATGATGAAGTATGAATAAAATTTGAACAAAACACGAAGCAATGATAGATAATTATAATTTTTGTCGTTGCAGATCTGCTTTCATTATAAGCCAATCTTAGCCAAATGTAGTTCCATGTCAGATACATTCATTATTCGATTCGATTTAACAACATTGAACTTTGGAGTAGCCCGAACAAATTTTTGGAATAAGTCCATTTTAAAAAATTATAATTGTGGAAAGATTTCTATGGGCTTTAGCTTACAAATTGCTTAGTTGAACTGCATTACAATTTTTTTTTTTTAATTATTTCTTGTTGAACGAAGAACGTGCCCTCAAAATACAAATTTCAAACTAAAAAAAAATTATGAAATTTATCTTTCATTTTACCAAATTTAAACGGTTACAAAAAATGAAAACCGTCATTTGAATCATTATTTTTCTACGTTTAGACACATAACGCTTATAACATAACATGAATTCAAATAATAGAACGGCTATAGACCAATTTAACAATTCAAATTTAAAATTAATCAAAATTTAATTTTTCAAGCCTTGGATCTTTTTCTGGGAAATGTTGGCAAATATATTTTTATATACATATTGTTACGAAAATCAAGTCGGTTATTACATCGCTAAAATAAATAAACAAAAGCTGCTGAAACAACTATACGTGCTGTTTATAAAAATAACAAAACTAACAGCAAAGAAAACAAGTAACAGACAATAAACCAGCAACAACAAATATTAAGAGCTGAAAGAGGTAGACGTTTACACACGCATGGCCACAAAAGAACTAAAAAGAAATTAAAAGAAAGAAATGGAATCTACCTAAAATATTGAGAGCCTCGAGAGCTTTCGATGTATTGTTTACTCAGCCATATAAAAAGCACATCGATGCGATTAAGAGGCAGTTTAAGTAAAGTAAACTCAGCGAACGTGTTATTAGTTTGAATTCAGCAAAGAGAGCTAAGTGTGGATAACCTCTGGTTGAAAAGGTTGTGATCGAACTTAAGTTATAACTACGATCGGCTTGGAAGAGATCTTTAAGTAGAAAGATCTGTCAAGTAATTGTTGTTGTTTACAAGCTTGTAAGCAGACGGAGTAATTACGAATAGAAAATTGTTATTGCTTGTAAAAAGGGTTACAAGCAGTGGTGCACAAAATTGTGTTGAATAAAGGATTTTAATTAAAAACTAAACACGAGATTTATTTTATTATAACTACAATATACGAACTCATACATACACGTTTTTAAAAAGGTAAAAACGTAACAATATGTTATTTAGTCCAAAGTGTCTTGTTTCCAGCGATAGTAATTTCATTCTGCCCACGGCTGCCCATAGCATAGCTAAAAAAATCTAGTATAATTGATAGTTTTAACTTAAATTTGTTAAAAATTCAGACAACATGGGTGTCTTGGGGTGACAAAGGAAGCAAAATATTTTTTTCTTTTATCATCTGATAATTTGAATTTCTTTGTAATTTTTTTTGACCGAACAAAATAGTACTTTTTTCTTTATATTTTTTCAAACAAAAAATTTTTTTTTGATTGAGTCATAATACCAAGACCACAACCTTTTCAATGATTTCCAAATCTTATTCCTAAACACAGCGGCTTAATTGATTCCAGATTCCTTCTTCCTTCCCCAATGATCAATAAAACAAGACTATTAATCCTTTATTAATTCTGGAACACGTCTATTTCTTAAGAAACTAGCTGAAACCCGGTTCAAATCTAAACATTTAAGATATCCTTTCTTTTTAGCTTTATACAATCTTTAAATAAACAAACATTAATTTGTATATATATGTATATAGTATATTTACATAGATAGCCTTTACCCGGTGTGCTTTGTTTTTGGCTGTTGTGGATAGATAAAAAGTTTCAATTGTTGTTCCCCATATATATACAAAAAATTACACATGTAGTACGAATAGAAGGTTAAATGCCCACTTATCAAATCTTGCCCATTTTTTGCCTGATGTTTGTATTGACTATAAAGACATTTTGACCAAATTCAATAACTTTAGCTTTCATCGTTCTCAAAATAAACAAAAATCAATATTTTGTTTGTACTATGCCCACTTGTCCTATTCCACCTACTTTTTGACTGTCGATTTCTTTTGTCGATGCCCTTTGTCGTTGAGATGATGCTGCTATAACCTTTATGGCGGAACAAAAGTTTAGTCCGAATCCAAAACAGAGCTCGTATAGCTTCCTTCTTCCATAAAATGTCTCAAATTAATAGAGTAGTTACTTGAAAAACTGAACGGTTCAACTCCAGCTACATCAGTAAGTGCTCATGAGTCCAAAGTTACAACTTCTCCATTAAATAAGTCAGTTTTCTGAATTATTTTAAATTGTTCTGAGCTTCCCATCTAAATATCTTTCGTGTGTTCTTGAAGAATTATTAAGTACAAGCTATTTGTGAAGAGACGTTGTCGGTGAAAATCCAAAAAGAAGTGCTTTTGTTTAAAATGTTTTTTAAGGACAATTTATTGAAATAATACGTTAATGCCTTTCAAAAAATTTTTTTTTTAATCCCAGGATGCCTGGACTTTGTGAAAGCAATCCCGAAATGAAGGGATTTAAGATACAGGGCAGGATTGCCAGTATTAAAAATAAATCATTTGGGAGTGAGTTTAATTCGATCTTAAACGAATTTGGTACAACGCTGGTCTACTTATATTAAGTTTTTGTGCTGAATTTCAGTCGATTGGCACACATCCTCATATACTAGTGGATTAAATATAAATTTCTCTTTAATATTTTGTATGCGAATAGAAAATGAAGTGAAAGCGTGTTTTATTTCTATGCGTTACAAAGATCAGCACAAACTAAATCACCAAGAGTAGTGTAGTTAATTATAAACGCTATGAAATGTTATGAGTCATAATAAGTATTAATACCATTTGTACCCTTAGGACGCCAAACACTTTTCACACATTCACACTTATGAAAAATATTTCTCATATTTAAGGATTTATTTTTTGGATATCAAAACTCAAATTCCACTACCAACGAAGTGTAACCACATTCTAATTTGGAAGTTTGCTTGTTGACAAAAAATTTGGGAGTATAAGCATTGAGTTGCTTACACTACGCTATAATATTATGCTAAGGTTGTGGTATAATAAAAGTACAATAAAGAAACAAACTTTTAAATTATTATCCTAAATTCTTGTACATATGTATGTAAGTAAGTTACAAAGATAGCCTAAAAATTCTTAAACGATATTGACTCTTGAATTGGTGCTTCTCTTCAAGTAGAGAGAATATTATAATAGTCTATATTATCTATATTACAAAAAAATTGGTAGTTGATGTTAGATTTTACAGTTTAAATAGGGATTAGTTTTTGAGTCGAATGTATCAAGTGTTTTTTTACAGGTACAAAAGTTCAAATCATAATAAATCAAAGTAATATATTTTTAATATCAATGAAACGGGTATTCTTGAAAAGAAAAATTTGTGACATTAATGTTTAAATATGATTTTGACCATGTAACTGTCGCGGCTAGTGCCTAAAATGCTCAACCTGGAACACCAATTTTCAATAGGGTTAAATCGCACGATTTTGGTGACCAATTAATTGGAGCATTATGTGAAATAACTCTTTCATCAAAAGTTTCTTTGAGTAAATCATTTGTAGCGCGCGCTGTATGCATTTGGCTCCGTCCTGTTGGAACCACATGTCAGCTAATTGAGGTACGAACAAATTTCTAATCATGTCCCTATACCATTCACCGTTGACAGTAACGTTCTGACCATCATCGTTTTTGAAAATATATGGACCTTTTACTCCACCAGCCTATAGGGCACACCAAACAGTAATTTTCTGTGGATGTAGTGATGTTTCTACAAAAGCTTGTGTATTATATCACTCAAAATGTGACAATTCCGCTTATTTACGTACTCATTCAACCAAAAATGGGCTTCACTGGAGAACATAATAAAATGCTATACCAAACTAAACAGAAAACAACTATCAGCTGTTAAATCGGTTGTCAAATAAAGCATTACTTCTTTTCGAAATGCTAGAGAACGCTAGTTGGATGAGGCTGCTGGGCAAGGTGTGCCTCTCTGGGCATATCAGGTGCCTTCAGAAGAACTGAACTAATGTGTCTAGACATAAGGCGACTGGGCCTGGCGACTTTGTAGGTGGCAGTAAAAGGTCAAGCGGCTTTTTGTGATTTGGGTGAATATGGGACGTTATGTCTGGGTTTCAAAGACTATATGCTGAATGTGGGCGACTTTAATTGAAGGCCCACGGTGGAATTTACAATACGGAGCGTTAACTAAGTGCTGATAGATTAATGGATGGCCACCTGACTTTTACAGATAGCTCGGAGTCAGGGGAAGGTACTGCTAAATATTGGCTTAAAGGTATCTTATAGACTTCAGAATAAGTGCAGTGTCTTCTAGGCTGGCTGTTTGCTGTACATTGGGCTGTGGAGCTGATACGTGATAATATTACTGATGGTGCGGTAGGATTCATTTATATATACATTCATGCTGCACTGACAGTGCGTTACGTCTGCTCAAGGCTGGTTGCATCATAGACAGAAAAACCGTGACGAAGAGCGTGGAAAGAGCGTCGTCGGTTAAAATGGTAATGGTGGCAGGTGTTGATTGTGGTCTCTTGTAGGGACTTAACCACACGAAGACGGAATGGGTTCTAAGTCTGAGTAGAAAGCCTCTAACAAATGAAATATAAATAGTAGAAACTTAATGGACATTTAGCACTTGGTAGTCAGCTACTTAAATGTAACACTAACATTTCTTGCTGTGAACAGTGAAATGCTTAAAGCATTATAGACAAAATTTGTTATGTAGCCGCATTAGCAAAGGTAAAAGGTGGGCCATTTAAAAATTTAAATTTAAAAATGCAATAAAACAAAAACGATTTGAAATTTTGCCAAATTTATTCTTTTTTTGGGAAGTACAATTGTTCCGGTTAGAAATGAAATATTACTTCATTCATATGGCTGCCGCGGCAGGCCTCACAGTACCCCATTCGATTGGACCAATTTTTGTGAACTTTTTCGAGTGTATGGAGTCCTATCTCGGCAATAGCATCACGAATGTTTGCCTTTAAATGCTCAATTGTCTCTAGTTTGTTTGCATAACCTTTGTTTTTAACGGCACCCCACAGAAAATAGTCCAACGGTGCCAAATCCCAGCTTCTTGGCGGCCAACTGACATCACCATTTCGGCTAATTGAAAGGCCATCAAACGTTTGACGCAATAAATTGTGATATGAGATGTGTGGCTAGTAGCAGCATCCTGTTGAAACCAAACATCGTTCACATCAATACCATGAAGAGCGGGCACAAAGAATTGGTTATCATGGTGGGATAGGAATATCCATTGACCGTAATGGTTGCGCCCTCCTCATTTTCAAAGAAATATGAGCCTCTCCTCCACAAGTCGCACCAAGTAGTCATTCGTAATAGGCGCATTGGCTTCTGTAAGACCACGTTTGGGTTTTCTGAGCCCCAAATATGGCAATTTTGCTTATTAGCGTACCCACCAAGATGAAAATGGGATTCATCCGGAAAATTTTTTTTTTGCAATCTTCGTTCAATTGTCCTTGTTTTGGAAATACATTTCCAATAAATCCCAATGTTACTCAAGCGAAAATGACATACCACTTTGATCAAAAAGATCCCGTAATTTATTCAGAAAATTCAAAATACAAGCTTATTCATCTAAATCTATATTGTCCCCTTCAAAGTAATCCCCATCGAGTATAACAAATTTATGCCAGCGCTTAAACCAGCGCTTTTTACATTCGGTTGTCGGTATGTCCATCAGTGCTTCCTGCGATATTTCCATTAGTTTTTTTGGTTGCTGAAACGCGTTCTCTGTAATGGTTTTTTAACCCGATTGAACAGAAAGAAGTTACAGGGAGCCTTATCAGGCGAATTCGGTGGCTGTTGGATGGTATTTGTTAAATTTTTCATCAAAAAATTGCGAATAATGATAAAACTGTGCGAAGGTGCATTATCATGGTGCAAAATTCACGAGTTTTCTACCCACAATTCTGGTCTCTTTCGGCAGCTTGCTTCACGCAAACGTCTCATAACGCCCAAATAATACTGTTTGTTAACTGTCTGGCCTTCTGGCGAAAATTCATAATGCGCTACACCGTTGTAATCCATGAAAACTGTGATCCTTGCCTTCTTTCTTGACTGAAAATCACGTGGCTTTTTTGTTCACGTCTCGTCTCCAGTAGTGATCCTTTTGATGAATGTAGGATCGGATTTAGCCTCGCAAATCATATCTTTTGCATTGTTTATGTCAATTTCTAAACTTGTTAACAATCGCCAGTGCACATAGAGATAGATGTACTCTTGGCTACGTATGTGGCTTTTACAAATGTCAAGGTATGACGCTAAGATCAGAACAATGAGACCGCCACACAGGGATTATTCCGGGAACTTTTTGATCAAGTTGATAAGTGTTACCAGATTCTAAATAACCGCTGGTTCAAATTTAAACCAATAGATGGCCCACCCGATATCAAATGTTAATAACGACATTAATATTTAATTCAAATGTTCATACCTTTCCTCCTTTCTACAATCTGTTTTTTTAGTTCCAGTATAATACACTGTATACGTTAAGGACATTCACTGAGGTTTGGATCAATGGAGAAAGAAAGACAAAAGAAGTTCTAAAACATTTTTTTAAGCCCTCAAGAAAAAATTTTTATAAAAAAAATTATTACAATAAATGTGATAATATGTCTTCTAAGTTTATATATCCGCTTACTTTCATCCTTAACTGTTTTTATAAAACATTTTTTTAGGCATCTTTTTGTATTGTTGCCTTTTTCCAACTGTTTTATTTGGTTTGTACGATTTCGACAGTCTGACAAGAATTGCTTGAGGGTGCTGTTTTTAAACACCTGCTGACATTTTCAGTCTATCTTCTGAACTCGCACATACATACTTGTTGGCATTTACTGGTATGTATGTATAATATGTATGTACGAGTATATGTCACTGATATGAAATAAGAACCGATATTATTTTGATATTTTGTAGCATGTTACTCAGACGAAGAATTCCCTACACCAGGGTAGTCAGTTGGAGTTATTGTAACGTCAATTTTAAATTATGTCAAGCAATGCAGAAATTTGTTTTTTTTTAAGTTTAGTTTATTGTATTATTTAAGAAGGCTTCCGAAAAAAAAGTCTCGTTTATGATTATAATAGATATTATCATACGATGATAGTTTTATGGTTAAAAAAAATGTGTTGCCCAAATTGTTAATACAAATTTTATCCTTTCTTCTAAGCTCATCTTAATTTGGAGCGTCTGCTTTTGTTCGATGCTTAAATGGCTTTTTAAGATTACATAGCACTTGGTATTTAATATTTACAAGATTATGAAAAAATTCTGTTTGACGCTACGGGTAAGTAAAACTTAGTAAGTGTCGATTTTTTACGCCATCTTCACTTGTGTTGAGGAGTATCTAAGAAGAAAAGTTCTATATGACGTTTTTCAATGAACTTGGCGTATGTTCGACTTGTGAGGGTCACCCTAGAAAATAAAGAACTGACTGCTTGGCGAACAGAAAAGCTCGTTAGGCTTTAATGGGCCTGAGGCATTATTCGGTGCCTCTGTGTGGGGGAGAGGATTGAATCTCGATTTAAGGGAGGATTCGCTGAACTTTATTGGAGTGTCACCGATATGTGACAGGCGAAGATGTTTGTAAGATATTTTTCTTTCATAAAATAGGATAGCCTGTAACCATCCATATGAGGCTGCAAAAAAATCCTTCGGGTAAATTGGCCAGTAAGTCGCCCACGCATGACAGCAAAAATGGTGTAGAGCATCAAATAATCTTAAATAGACTTAAATTTCCTTGTTCGTTTTATATTTAGTTTTATGTTTATAAATAACTGGCATCAACAAAAACACAACGAAAAGAATTCAAGAAAAACTTATATAAAAAGACTTCACTTGTCTGTCTTATCTTAATTAGTTATAATTAACAAAAAACCAAAACAAAAAATTAACAGAAACATACATATATAAGTATATACTCGTACACACGTATATGTATATCACGTACTCGTATAATATTTTAATGTGTTAATTTTCTGTTCCTTATACTAAATACTAGAGAACAATACAGCTCAGTTGACTTTGAAAGTATTTATCGTTACCTCGTATATATATTAATCGTGTATTCTAAACATATGTAGATATATGTGTATGTTTGTATTAATACAGCTTTTGTTTATTTTAAGTGTGTGTATAACACATGTATATACACATAGAAAAAAATCGTTGTAAAATCAATTAAAACATTTTAATAATGATTTTGCTTCATTATTGTTTCATGTTGATTCAACATGATTTTACAATAAAAAAATTAGATTTTTTCATGTTAAATTAATGCTCAAATTCTAGTTAAATCAAAGTAATAATCATGTCGAAATAATGTGAATTCCTTATTATCTTCAGATCAGCAGGGTTGGCTTTAATGTAAAGTAGTATGTTATTCCTTAAATATGAAGATATCAATAAATAAGTTCTGAAGCGAAATGAGTGGAAAATTTCAAAAGCTGTATTGAAAGAAAAGTCTTGCTTCTCTCATATTAATACTTTTAGAATATATGTAGAGCAGTCGGCAGTATGGTTTTTATAAACTCCGACACCATAAGTCATCATGCAATTTCGAGCGCACTTCGTCTTTAGTCTTCGTTAAGGATGCATTGTATTCCCTGTTCTCTTTAAGATCGTCCTTGATGTAATAGTACGTAATGCTACTCTAAAAGATAGGTGGTCCAATCGACAAATCGAGAGCCTGGAATATGCAGATGATATTCGTCTATTATCGCATAATCAGCGCCATATATCAGCTAGACCTAAATCCTTTGAAACCGAAGCTGCAAAAGCTGGTCTTAGAACAAATACACGTAAGAGCAAGTTGATGCACTGCAAAATCTGAACAGTGGCAAATTTAAAATACAAGGTGTTGTGCTAGAAGAGTTGAAATCATGCGGGTGGTTGTAGTATTTAAAAGTAAAGATAAAGTAAATTTTACCGAATTTCGAGGGCTGACCAGTTTTTCTAGATCCAACTCCTTGCATGGATATCTCTTGAAACATACAAAGATCAGCATATTCAATTCTTCCGTCAAATCGGTTCTTCTGTACGCCTACAAATCTTGGTATACGACACCAGACGACATAAACGCCATCTAAGTATTGGTTAACTACTGCCTGGGAAGGATTCTATTGATATTTTGGCTAAGCATCATATCCAATAGTCAACTTTGGCTCTAAGCCGATCAACGACCAACGACCTAAAATGAGATATTTAATCGCCAATGGCGCTGGATTAGTCACATGCTGCTCAAGATGAAACTGCCGGAGAATTGACCGTCCATCACACACTTGGCAAAATTTTACGGTGTTGAGATCGCAAAAGACATGATTTGCGAGGCTGAATCCGATCCCACATTCATCGAAGGGATCATTACTGAAGACGAGACGTGGGTTTATGAGTACTACATGTAATCCACACCTCAGTCAAGGGAATGGCGTTCACCAAAAAAAACGTCGTTTCAGTCAACAAAAAATGCTCACGGTTTTCATGGATTACAACGGTGTAGTGCAACATGAATTTATGCCAGAAGGCCAGACAGTAAACAAAGAGTATTATTTGAGCGTTATGAGACATTTGCGAGAAGCAATTCGCAAAAGGAACCCAGAATTGTGGACAGAAAACTCGTGGATTTTGCATCATGATAACGCACCGTAGCACAGTGCCATCATTATTCGAAATTTTTTTTGACGAAAAATACAACAAATACTATCCAACAGCTACCGAATTCACTTGATTTGGCTCTCTGTGACTTCTATCTGTTCAATCGAAATTATAGATTTCGATGAATAAAATTGTATTTTGAAATTTCTGAATAAGTCCCGGGACCTTTTTGAACGAGGTGGTATAATGAAACGAAAAATTAAATACTTTTGTGACAAAGAGAAAAAAAGTTTTCCATTATTATAGTTTTTTTTTATTCAATATGAATTCAATATTTTTTAACACTGTTTTTCGACGCAAATTTATACAGCGTAGAAATATACAACAACTTAAAATCAACATTTTTTCATGTTGATTTTACATTGGATTTTTTTCTGTGTGTATAGCATATAAATTGTATTTGTCTGGAGCATAAGTTATGTGTTTGTCAAAATAATAAATTTACGTGATCCTTTGATTAAGAAATTAAATATTAATAATGATTTTTGTACTATCTTTTGTAGACCATATGAAACTTGGAGTAGACTAAGATTGATGTTCATTAAGAAATATATGCGGTGGTGTAATAAATGAATAAATACCATAAGTCGAAAAATAAGATATTTCGTATGCAATTAACAATCTGAAGAACATGTTGAACGAAAATAATTTAATTGAAAAAGTTGATGTAAATCTTTTACTAACCATATGAAAAACGAAAGTGTGTTTTTTCTATTTAATTTTTTTTTTTTTTTTTACTATTTACTGCTATTTTTGTGTGGTCTGATTGTAAACTTAAAGTCATCCAGTCGAAAAATAGAAATTACGAAAGTGTATTAAAATTTTGATTTATAAGTCTCTATTGTTGTTAAAAGTAAGGAATCAACTCAATATAAAGATATTTATGCTGACCAGATAACCCATGTTATAGCTCTAGCGCTAATAGAAATAAAATACTTTCATGATTTGTTCATACAGTGCAGCTTCGTTGTGACGAAAAACTCAACATAATGAATTTTTTTCGAGTCCCTTGAAAAAATCTCTTTATTGCAAAGTTTTTCGTATGAAAGTTTATCATTCAAAAGCACCTGTACAATGAGGTCAGAAAGAAGTAAAATGTAAAAGTTCAAGTTTTAAAATAACGTAATCTAAATGCGTTTTCAAGTGAATATGTAAAGCCTCTATATAGCGAAAGAAAAATCAAATTTTTGGTAAAAATAAAAAAGACTATAGTTCTTCATTTTTTGTTTACTTCCTGTATAGAGAATATTTTATTAATATTTTCGTGTAGAATAGTTTGGATAAAAAACCTTATTTATGACGATTTTTTTCGTATTTCTTCAAATTTCGTTATAAAAATGTTTCATTGATACATATGTGTATAACGAATAAATAGATATAACGAAGGATATTTCAATCTCTTTCAGATTTGTTATATCAAAGTTCCACTGTATCACGTAATAACGAATATGTTCTTAATTATTTAACTATTAAACTAACTATTTAAGCGCTAAATAAAACATATAGTTTGTTGTGCTAATTTAATTATCGCAAAATAGAAGAGAAAAGTTTGCAGTAAAACTTGTGTAAAAACGGAATGCTCTTGAATCGTTTACGGTGATATATAGTATGTAAATGGTCCGCCAAATAATATTATTTTTTTTTGAAAATGCTATGAAAAAAAAACTACGGAATATTTTTTCAAATTTCTTTTTTTATTCGAAAGTACAATCCTTCCGGTTAATAATGGAAAATAATTTCATTCAAATGGCGGCCTCGGCTGGCCATGCAGTGGCAATACAGTGTGTGCAACTGTATTTCACCAATGGCTTCACGAATATTGTCCTTTAAAGCGTCAATTGTCTCTGACTTGTTGGCGTAACACTTATCTTTGACGACACCTCACAAATAATAGTCCAACGGTGTCAAATCGCAGCTCCGAGGTGGCCAAACGACATCAGCTCTGCGGCTTATAATGCGATTTTTAAAAACAGGGCGCAAAACATCGAGTGTAGCTTCGGCTGTGTGGCAGGTAGCGCCGTCCTGTTGAAACCAAATATTGCTAATATCCTCCTCTTCAATTTTTGTGAACAAAAATTCGTTCAACATGGCCCGATAACGATCGCCATTGACTGTAACGGATACTCCTGCTCATTTTCGAAGAAAAATGGCCCAATTATGACTCTGGACCAAAATCCGCACCAAACAGTGACTCGTCTAGGGCGTATCGGCTTTTCAATGTATGCGTGCGGATTTCTGTGCCCCAAATGCGACAATTTTGCTTGTTTACATACCCGCCAAGATCAAAATGAGCTTCATCTGAAAAGATGATTTCTTTTTGGCAAAATCGGCATCTTCTGTAAGTCGATCGCAGGCCCAGATTCCCAGCGTTGTTCAAGCGTATGCACAATCATATTCGTTCAGCGAAAGGATAAAACTAATTATCTGTCAAATCAGACATGAGCTAAGTGTTACCATTCACGAAATAAGAACTAGTTGAAAAAAAAACGTTAGATGGTGGACCCTTTATGTTGGATATGTTTATTCTGAATAAAGAAGAAAAGTTTTTACAAACATTTTCAAACTGAAGGAGATGTTGAAGAAGTGAATATGGTGTATACATTAGGGAGATCGAACGGTTATTATTTGACCGGTTTAAGGCGGTTTTTTGGTTTTGTCGAATACGGTTTCTTAAAAATGACCATTTTTCGAATACCGAATAAACCGGTTAATGACACACGAGTAACCGGTTAATTAAAAAAAGTATAATTTGTATACGTTTTTATATTTTTTATTAAAAATATGTTCATCGCTTAAGCATTTTTCTAAATTTAATATATAACGCCTTATTTGCAGGCATATGGCAACATTGAACATCTCGCAAAAAACGTGAAAGCTATGATGGAATGAAAAAGATATATATTCATTTTCTGTAAATAAAATCAGAAGTATTAATTAGTGAAGATTTTCACAGCGTAAATGCCCATAACCAGTCGTTAGAAATGTTGTGCGGTGATACCGCTGTTGAAAATTGTCAGATGGTGTGAGCTAGGATTGAACTGAGGACGTCTTCGTTGGTAGGTGGGTATCTTACCTAACATACAAAAATATGGATATCAATTGAAAGAATAAGTCTAGATATAGTGTTCTTAAATACTAAGCTGAAAAGGCTCTTCGACACCAAGAATTTTTAACCACCTTAAATATGTCTATAAGATTAGGGTTATTGTGCAGCAAGGATAACTTGATTCTATACCAAGTAGTGACTGGCGCTGAAAAATTAAACTCTTGCAAAATACGCTATCAAAAATTAGACAGCTGTGGCTCCAAATACTGTCAATTATTGTATTTGTTTTTATTTTTTTCGTTACGTTTTTTGTTTACAAAATGCATAAAATTCAGTGAAAGTACGTCCACACCACATATAGATTGTGAGAGCACATTTTTTTTTTCAATAAGACCAGCACTCAGGGGATAACCCCTAGTCATGCAATGCATTGTTCTGGTACTAGTGTCGGTGGACGTTCGATTTAAATTTGCTCATGTCGTAAGTGGTAGGTAAAACATTCGCAGGAAGATTGTTCCACAAACAATTAGTGCGACCAAAGAACGAATTCTCCCTATAATGTGTTGTGAAATTTACTGGACAATCAACTACAAAGGGATGAGCTCTGCGAGAAATACGAGTACTACGTAAAAATATATGATTACTAGGAATTAGTTCCTTAATTTCGTCAGAACACATTCCGTTATAATACCGATAGAACAACGAAACACACGCCACATTGCGACGATGCTCTAATGAATCGGTAGAATTGGCTACCCTACCGTCATTAATAAGAACCTTCGCCCTCTCCTGTACGCGGTCGAGAAGCTCCAAAATAGACTTTGAAGCACCGGCCCATACATGAGAGTTGTATTCCAATTTGGGTTCTTGTAAATATTAAGGAGATCAGATGGAGTGAAGTAATTCTTTTACCGTCTTAAGAAGCCGAGACACTTGAATGCTTCTTTCGACACTCGAAATATGTGCTCATTCCAACGAACGTCACAATGAATTCCAAAGCCCAGAACATCAAGAGCATCTGTTTCCTCAATATCTACATTACCCATAGATACAAATGACAACACACCACCACGTCTGTGTGTCAGAAAACAACATTGGGTCTTGCGCGCATTAAAGTCGACCCTGTTCGCGCGACCCCTCTCAGAGATTTGTGACAGGTCGTTTGTAATATGAATGACACATGTTGCTGTCATCTGCAAAAGAGTAGATAGGATTAGAAGTGAGAAAAAGAAAGTCATTAAGAAATATTAGAAATAGAGTTGGAGAAAGAACAGAGCCTTGTGGTACCCCTGAATTTATCCTGAACTCGTCGGTAGAAATCCCGTCTATAAACACTCTTATAGTGCGATTTCTGAGAAAGCTCGGTATGAATCGAGAGAAGTGACTACCGACACCAAAAGCAATAAGTTTGGATATGAGAGCCTCGTGCTAGACTCTGTCAAACGCCTTAGAAATATCCAGGGTCACAATCTTACTCTCACCAAATCCATGAATGGACCTTTCCACCCTTCAAAGAGTAACGCCAGCAGATCACCAGTAGAGCGACCTTTACGGAAACCATATTGGCGATCGCTCAGCAAATTGTTGGACTCTAAATATTTCACAAGGTGATGATTAATCATACTCTCCATAACTTTCGAAAGTGGCGAACAAACTGCTATTGGATGGTAGTTTTCAGGGTTACTAGCCTCACTCTTTTTAGGGATTGGCGTTCTTTCAGCTAGATGGAAAAATACCCGCACGATAAGACGCCCTGAAAAGATTAGCCCATGGACGCTCAAGCGTCGAAGAGCACTGCTTCAGGACCAGCGCTGGAATGCCATCCGGCCCGTCGTCGAGATTTGTAAGAACATTTTTAATTGCACGGGCTCGAAATAATATACTAGGCATAGTCACTGATGCTCTTTCAAGTTCGGGCAGTGAATATTTGGTCATCCTTTATAAGTACTGGAACCAAACTAGCGCTGTTTTTAAGCCTTTAAATGAATGACCAAAAGCTCTTACTTCCCCGAGGGAAAACTAAGAACTTTAGCACAACTGAAAGAGTAAGAAAAACACTGTCAAAATAAAATAGATTCTATCTCACGACTGCTTTTGCCGACGATGTTTTATGTCATTTTGTATAGAAAAAACCGTCAAGCCCCAATTCTGTTTCATCTCTAACATGTCGAAGTGCAAGTATATACGATCAATTTACTTTGAATCTCTTGTTTGACAAACTAAAGAGTTAAAGACTTTTTACATGTTTATTGAAGAGAAAAGCTGCATTGCACGAAGTTCCGAAGGGAAAACAGAATTGTACGTAACCTAAGCAACTTTTCCTGTCAAAGCAATTCAATACTTTATATTTCTAATAAATATATTTATTCAAAATAAAACATTTCATTCTTAATATTTTATGCACGTAAATTAAAACTATTATAAGAGAACTTTAACTTCTCTACCAAGTAATAAAACAACAAAAGCAAAATAAGCTCATTGAGTAACTGTTTGAAACTTAAGCAACTGTCAGCACTAACCGTTGATAGCCGTTGTATTTATGACCTCCCCACACCGTTTTGGTATAGATTCTAAAAAGTTCGTTAGAATTGTTGTTAGTATTGATAGCCACTCTAATTTTAAGGTCTTCATCACCTTCTGCTTATTTTTAAAGCGACGTGATCCAACTCTGCGGTTAAAAATTCTGAAAACAAATATTCAAGCCATTCCAATCACCAGACTTGAATCCCATTAGCTGACAACCATTCTTTGGCGAATTTTGACAAGTGTTTCGGGTTGTTGCCGTGCTGAAACACCTACCCAGTGGCATTTCCCATATGGAAGCATATCGTTAGCTAAACTGTTCCTTTTAACAAAACGGTTTATTATTGATTGTTTAAACAAAGTGACCAACTTAACATGCTGAGAAGCAGGCCCAGACTATTACATTTCCGCCTCCATGCCTTATTGTGTCTTTACAATAACGCAAATGTTGTCGTTCTCCCTTTGGTCTTCGAACGTATTCCATCTGTATTTAACAAGTTCAATTTGGACTCATCGCTAAAAACCGATTGCTTTGTAGATGTCATCTTTTTACGAGTGAAATATTCACTTATTTGGTTGCCGTAAATATTTTCTAACACCTTAGATAAAAATGGGAGAATTGCAATTGGACGAAACTCATCCTTGGTTTTGGGGATAGGAATGGTTTTCGATAATTTCTACTCTTTTGTCAGGTTACAGTTGAAGAAATGCGTTATGAAACCAACAGTTTAGGAAGTAAAATTTTAAAAAAATAGAGTTCATACCATCCAAGGCAACTGCACTAGATTTGACAGATGAAAAACTTCGAATAACTTTGAGCTGACCAACACAACGGATAATGAAAGGATTTTCTACAGAAACATAGCACAGATCCTTGTATATATTATTTATCGGAAAAGGCACGTTTATATTCACAAACTTATTATTAAGAGTTTTTAAACCAATGCCTATCCTACGAATCTCATTCCATTTTGATTTACTATCCATAGCAGATGAAAATTTTCTCTCATAAAATAAAGATGTAATATTTTATTAATTTGTTCGATTTTTATACTTTATTTTGTCGCGTGCGAAATATTCTTAATTATAAAAAATCCTCTAAAATTAGTGCACAGTGCCATCATTATTCGAAATTTTTTTTGACGAAAAATACAACAAATACTATCCAACAGCTACCGAATTCACTTGATTTGGCTCTCTGTGACTTCTATCTGTTCAATCGAAATTATAGATTTCGATGAATAAAATTGTATTTTGAAATTTCTGAATAAGTCCCGGGACCTTTTTGAACGAGGTGGTATAATGAAACGAAAAATTAAATACTTTTGTGACAAAGAGAAAAAAAGTTTTCCATTATTATAGTTTTTTTTTATTCAATATGAATTCAATATTTTTTAACACTGTTTTTCGACGCAAATTTATACAGCGTAGAAATATACAACAACTTAAAATCAACATTTTTTCATGTTGATTTTACATTGGATTTTTTTCTGTGTGTATAGCATATAAATTGTATTTGTCTGGAGCATAAGTTATGTGTTTGTCAAAATAATAAATTTACGTGATTCTTTGATTAAGAAATTAAATATTAATAATGATTTTTGTACTATCTTTTGTAGACCATATGAAACTTGGAGTAGACTAAGATTGATGTTCATTAAGAAATATATGCGGTGGTGTAATAAATGAATAAATACCATAAGTCGAAAAATAAGATATTTCGTATGCAATTAACAATCTGAAGAACATGTTGAACGAAAATAATTTAATTGAAAAAGTTGATGTAAATCTTTTACTAACCATATGAAAAACGAAAGTGTGTTTTTTCTATTTAATTTTTTTTTTTTTTTTTACTATTTACTGCTATTTTTGTGTGGTCTGATTGTAAACTTAAAGTCATCCAGTCGAAAAATATAAATTACGAAAGTGTATTAAAATTTTGATTTATAAGTCTCTATTGTTGTTAAAAGTAAGGAATCAACTCAATATAAAGATATTTATGCTGACCAGATAACCCAGGTTATAGCTCTAGCGCTAATAGAAATAAAATACTTTCATGATTTGTTCATACAGTGCAGCTTCGTTGTGACGAAAAACTCAACATAATGAATTTTTTTCGAGTCCCTTGAAAAAATCTCTTTATTGCAAAGTTTTTCGTATGAAAGTTTATCATTCAAAAGCACCTGTACAATGAGGTCAGAAAGAAGTAAAATGTAAAAGTTCAAGTTTTAAAATAACGTAATCTAAATGCGTTTTCAAGTGAATATGTAAAGCCTCTATATAGCGAAAGAAAAATCAAATTTTTGGTAAAAATAAAAAAGACTATAGTTCTTCATTTTTTGTTTACTTCCTGTATAGAGAATATTTTATTAATATTTTCGTGTAGAATAGTTTGGATAAAAAACCTTATTTATGACGATTTTTTTCGTATTTCTTCAAATTTCGTTATAAAAATGTTTCATTGATACATATGTGTATAACGAATAAATAGATATAACGAAGGATATTTCAATCTCTTTCAGATTTGTTATATCAAAGTTCCACTGTATCACGTAATAACGAATATGTTCTTAATTATTTAACTATTAAACTAACTATTTAAGCGCTAAATAAAACATATAGTTTGTTGTGCTAATTTAATTATCGCAAAATAGAAGAGAAAAGTTTGCAGTAAAACTTGTGTAAAAACGGAATGCTCTTGAATCGTTTACGGTGATATATAGTATGTAAATGGTCCGCCAAATAATATTATTTTTTTTTGAAAATGCTATGAAAAAAAAACTACGGAATATTTTTTCAAATTTCTTTTTTTATTCGAAAGTACAATCCTTCCGGTTAATAATGGAAAATAATTTCATTCAAATGGCGGCCTCGGCTGGCCATGCAGTGGCAATACAGTGTGTGCAACTGTATTTCACCAATGGCTTCACGAATATTGTCCTTTAAAGCGTCAATTGTCTCTGACTTGTTGGCGTAACACTTATCTTTGACGACACCTCACAAATAATAGTCCAACGGTGTCAAATCGCAGCTCCGAGGTGGCCAAACGACATCAGCTCTGCGGCTTATAATGCGATTTTTAAAAACAGGGCGCAAAACATCGAGTGTAGCTTCGGCTGTGTGGCAGGTAGCGCCGTCCTGTTGAAACCAAATATTGCTAATATCCTCCTCTTCAATTTTTGTGAACAAAAATTCGTTCAACATGGCCCGATAACGATCGCCATTGACTGTAACGGATACTCCTGCTCATTTTCGAAGAAAAATGGCCCAATTATGACTCTGGACCAAAATCCGCACCAAACAGTGACTCGTCTAGGGCGTATCGGCTTTTCAATGTATGCGTGCGGATTTCTGTGCCCCAAATGCGGCAATTTTGCTTGTTTACATACCCGCCAAGATCAAAATGAGCTTCATCTGAAAAGATGATTTCTTTTTGGCAAAATCGGCATCTTCTGTAAGTCGATCGCAGGCCCAGATTCCCAGCGTTGTTCAAGCGTATGCACAATCATATTCGTTCAGCGAAAGGATAAAACTAATTATCTGTCAAATCAGACATGAGCTAAGTGTTACCATTCACGAAATAAGAACTAGTTGAAAAAAAAACGTTAGATGGTGGACCCTTTATGTTGGATATGTTTATTCTGAATAAAGAAGAAAAGTTTTTACAAACATTTTCAAACTGAAGGAGATGTTGAAGAAGTGAATATGGTGTATACATTAGGGAGATCGAACGGTTATTATTTGACCGGTTTAAGGCGGTTTTTTGGTTTTGTCGAATACGGTTTCTTAAAAATGACCATTTTTCGAATACCGAATAAACCGGTTAATGACACACGAGTAACCGGTTAATTAAAAAAAGTATAATTTGTATACGTTTTTATATTTTTTATTAAAAATATGTTCATCGCTTAAGCATTTTTCTAAATTTAATATATAACGCCTTATTTGCAGGCATATGGCAACATTGAACATCTCGCAAAAAACGTGAAAGCTATGATGGAATGAAAAAGATATATATTCATTTTCTGTAAATAAAATCAGAAGTATTAATTAGTGAAGATTTTCACAGCGTAAATGCCCATAACCAGTCGTTAGAAATGTTGTGCGGTGATACCGCTGTTGAAAATTGTCAGATGGTGTGAGCTAGGATCGAACTGAGGACGTCTTCGTTGGTAGGTGGGTATCTTACCTAACATACAAAAATATGGATATCAATTGAAAGAATAAGTCTAGATATAGTGTTCTTAAATACTAAGCTGAAAAGGCTCTTCGACACCAAGAATTTTTAACCACCTTAAATATGTCTATAAGATTAGGGTTATTGTGCAGCAAGGATAACTTGATTCTATACCAAGTAGTGACTGGCGCTGAAAAATTAAACTCTTGCAAAATACGCTATCAAAAATGAGACAGCTGTGGCTCCAAATACTGTCAATTATTGTATTTGTTTTTATTTTTTTCGTTACGTTTTTTGTTTACAAAATGCATAAAATTCAGTGAAAGTACGTCCACACCACATATAGATTGTGAGAGCACATTTTTTTTTTCAATAAGAACAGCACTCAGGGGATAACCCCTAGTCATGCAATGCATTGTTCTGGTACTAGTGTCGGTGGACGTTCGATTTAAATTTGCTCATGTCGTAAGTGGTAGGTAAAACATTCGCAGGAAGATTGTTCCACAAACAATTAGTGCGACCAAAGAACGAATTCTCCCTATAATGTGTTGTGAAATTTACTGGACAATCAACTACAAAGGGATGAGCTTTGCGAGAAATACGAGTACTACGTAAAAATATATGATTACTAGGAATTAGTTCCTTAATTTCGTCAGAACACATTCCGTTATAATACCGATAGAACAACGAAACACACGCCACATTGCGACGATGCTCTAATGAATCGGTAGAATTGGCTACCCTACCGTCATTAATAAGAACCTTCGCCCTCTCCTGTACGCGGTCGAGAAGCTCCAAAATAGACTTTGAAGCACCGGCCCATACATGAGAGTTGTATTCCAATTTGGGTTCTTGTAAATATTAAGGAGATCAGATGGAGTGAAGTAATTCTTTTACCGTCTTAAGAAGCCGAGACACTTGAATGCTTCTTTCGACACTCGAAATATGTGCTCATTCCAACGAACGTCACAATGAATTCCAAAGCCCAGAACATCAAGAGCATCTGTTTCCTCAATATCTACATTACCCATAGATACAAATGACAACACACCACCACGTCTGTGTGTCAGAAAACAACATTGGGTCTTGCGCGCATTAAAGTCGACCCTGTTCGCGCGACCCCTCTCAGAGCTTTGTGACAGGTCGTTTGTAATATGAATGACACATGTTGCTGTCATCTGCAAAAGAGTAGATAGGATTAGAAGTGAGAAAAAGAAAGTCATTAAGAAATATTAGAAATAGAGTTGGAGAAAGAACAGAGCCTTGTGGTACCCCTGAATTTATCCTGAACTCGTCGGTAGAAATCCCGTCTATAAACACTCTTATAGTGCGATTTCTGAGAAAGCTCGGTATGAATCGAGAGAAGTGACTACCGACACCAAAGGCAATAAGTTTGGATATGAGAGCCTCGTGCTAGACTCTGTCAAACGCCTTAGAAATATCCAGGGTCACAATCTTACTCTCACCAAATCCATGAATGGACCTTTCCACCCTTCAAAGAGTAACGCCAGCAGATCACCAGTAGAGCGACCTTTACGGAAACCATATTGGCGATCGCTCAGCAAATTGTTGGACTCTAAATATTTCACAAGGTGATGATTAATCATACTCTCCATAACTTTCGAAAGTGGCGAACAAACTGCTATTGGATGGTAGTTTTCAGGGTTACTAGCCTCACTCTTTTTAGGGATTGGCGTTCTTTCAGCTAGATGGAAAAATACCCGCACGATAAGACGCCCTGAAAAGATTAGCCCATGGACGCTCAAGCGTCGAAGAGCACTGCTTCAGGACCAGCGCTGGAATGCCATCCGGCCCGTCGTCGAGATTTGTAAGAACATTTTTAATTGCACGGGCTCGAAATAATATACTAGGCATAGTCACTGATGCTCTTTCAAGTTCGGGCAGTGAATATTTGGTCATCCTTTATAAGTACTGGAACCAAACTAGCGCTGTTTTTAAGCCTTTAAATGAATGACCAAAAGCTCTTACTTCCCCGAGGGAAAACTAAGAACTTTAGCACAACTGAAAGAGTAAGAAAAACACTGTCAAAATAAAATAGATTCTATCTCACGACTGCTTTTGCCGACGATGTTTTATGTCATTTTGTATAGAAAAAACCGTCAAGCCCCAATTCTGTTTCATCTCTAACATGTCGAAGTGCAAGTATATACGATCAATTTACTTTGAATCTCTTGTTTGACAAACTAAAGAGTTAAAGACTTTTTACATGTTTATTGAAGAGAAAAGCTGCATTGCACGAAGTTCCGAAGGGAAAACAGAATTGTACGTAACCTAAGCAACTTTTCCTGTCAAAGCAATTCAATACTTTATATTTCTAATAAATATATTTATTCAAAATAAAACATTTCATTCTTAATATTTTATGCACGTAAATTAAAACTATTATAAGAGAACTTTAACTTCTCTACCAAGTAATAAAACAACAAAAGCAAAATAAGCTCATTGAGTAACTGTTTGAAACTTAAGCAACTGTCAGCACTAACCGTTGATAGCCGTTGTATTTATGACCTCCCCACACCGTTTTGGTATAGATTCTAAAAAGTTCGTTAGAATTGTTGTTAGTATTGATAGCCACTCTAATTTTAAGGTCTTCATCACCTTCTGCTTATTTTTAAAGCGACGTGATCCAACTCTGCGGTTAAAAATTCTGAAAACAAATATTCAAGCCATTCCAATCACCAGACTTGAATCCCATTAGCTGACAACCATTCTTTGGCGAATTTTGACAAGTGTTTCGGGTTGTTGCCGTGCTGAAACACCTACCCAGTGGCATTTCCCATATGGAAGCATATCGTTAGCTAAACTGTTCCTTTTAACAAAACGGTTTATTATTGATTGTTTAAACAAAGTGACCAACTTAACATGCTGAGAAGCAGGCCCAGACTATTACATTTCCGCCTCCATGCCTTATTGTGTCTTTACAATAACGCAAATGTTGTCGTTCTCCCTTTGGTCTTCGAACGTATTCCATCTGTATTTAACAAGTTCAATTTGGACTCATCGCTAAAAACCGATTGCTTTGTAGATGTCATCTTTTTACGAGTGAAATATTCACTTATTTGGTTGCCGTAAATATTTTCTAACACCTTAGATAAAAATGGGAGAATTGCAATTGGACGAAACTCATCCTTGGTTTTGGGGATAGGAATGGTTTTCGATAATTTCTACTCTTTTGTCAGGTTACAGTTGAAGAAATGCGTTATGAAACCAACAGTTTAGGAAGTAAAATTTAAAAAAAATAGAGTTCATACCATCCAAGGCAACTGCACTAGATTTGACAGATGAAAAACTTCGAATAACTTTGAGCTGACCAACACAACGGATAATGAAAGGATTTTCTACAGAAACATAGCACAGATCCTTGTATATATTATTTATCGGAAAAGGCACGTTTATATTCACAAACTTATTATTAAGAGTTTTTAAACCAATGCCTATCCTACGAATCTCATTCCATTTTGATTTACTATCCATAGCAGATGAAAATTTTCTCTCATAAAATAAAGATGTAATATTTTATTAATTTGTTCGATTTTTATACTTTATTTTGTCGCGTGCGAAATATTCTTAATTATAAAAAATCCTCTAAAATTAATTTTTTTTATGTTGTATATATCGAAATTGATTATTATTTTTCAGATGCATTACTATTTTATATTAAAAATGAATTTTGGAAATATCTTAAGTGGTTTTTAGTTCATAGCAAAATGTTCATATTCATTAAAAATGTATACTTTATTTTGTCGTATAGGTATATATCGTTTAAGTAGCGTTGAGGAATATCTGTGTATTTATCAAGCAATTGGTACAAGATAATAAAGAATTCAGAGAGAGTTTAACCCTTATGTGTGTGACAGGGTACCCGGGAACCTTTTCGTATATTATTTGCGGTTATCTTTGGAATTCCTAGACGTTTGAAACTTAGAACTCCTAACAATATTTATTTGGTGATCTCCACCAGCTGGCTTATCGGTATACATTTACTTTTAATACTTTTTTGGCTTAGATGTAATGAATTATGTAAACCGAGTACGTCCTCTATACCCAAATAATTGTTCATCAAAGTTTATACTTTCGGCTGGCTTATAACTTTTAAATAAATTCTCATTAAGCGCAGTCCAAATGTTTCTTGCAGCACGTTTATCAATTTCAACACGCCTTGCTTGAGTTTGTTCGTTATCAAGGTGAATAAAGCGTAAAAGTAGTCTAATTCTATCATGGGATATTGCATATTGCATCCATAATTCTGAAAGATACTCAGAGTTTTCCGCAAAAAAATTAGAATTCCTAAAAAGACGTTTATCTCTTTTTTTTGTAAATGTACTTTGTTTGGTGAACGCTCACAGAAATATCGATAGCTTATTTCCAAGTTTCTATTATATTCATCAGTCACTTTTTTTCTTTTCTATTACTTTCGCGCAAAATAATGTCAAACGTCTCCTTGGATAAAATATTTGTAAATACATCTTTAATTGTATACATATTTAAGCCAGGCGCAGGTCCACAACGTTAGTGTAAAATGTTTTTACTTGAAGTCTGAGATTCTGAATATGGTTTAAGTTGTCAATGCGTTCCACCCTTTTACATAGTTGATTGTTATTTTCACGCTCTTCATGGTCATCAGAATCGTATGAGTCCTCATCAGATTCTACACATCCCTCTTTCACTGCATCATATGTTTCCGATGTTACATCTTTAGTTACTGAATCTCTGTATTTGAATTTATTTTACGCTAAACCACAACATTTTTCGCGTTTTAACTTTTAGCTGTCGTATATAAGAATAGTATAATAATATAAACTGCATATATTCCCTGTGTGGTACCCGGATACATTGTCATTCTGTTGAAGGCGTTTTTTTTTTTTTGCACACACATTAGACTAGATATAGATCAGTCAAAGCCTGGTGGTGGTAATAGCAATGATAAATATACTTCCAAAGTATTTTTTAGGCAGTATTAAATTTCAGAAAAAATACCAAGGATAAATATCAATACAATAAAAATATATATATGTATGTATGGTTATGTGGAATTATCAGTGGTATTGCATGTCGCCAACGCTACACAAATTGTTAATTCGCAGTTGGGAGCCTGTTGGTTCTTTGTCTGAAGAAGCGCAAGTACCTATTAATGAAATATTTAAAAAGTTAGAGAGCATAGCGAAAGGACATGTAGTATATTTAATAATTCAGAAGTAATCTTTAACTTCTTTTTAATAGGCCCGGTGGTCGCAGCTATTTACAAGACTCCCATGACCTTATCATCTGGTAAGGTGGATTTCAAACAAACCAGTGACGAATTTACTTAAAATAATTTTTCTTAACAATACTAAATGTGTATTGTAACCTTTAAAGTGTTCATGATTACACTGGTCTGCAAAAAAACAAAAATGTTCATGCCTTTAAATAATCATATATATAATATAATGATTTTGATGCGCTGAATTCAAATCCGTTTTCAGTTTTTTTCCATTGAGCTCAAATTTTTTTTATGGTCGTAGTAAATTTTAGCCCAAAATATGGTAGTTATGTCAATATATTTCAACATAATGAAATTACCACTGTTTAAGAATACTACAATGTTTAGGAATAATAAAATGTTTAGGAATACAATTTTCTATAAATCAACTGTATAACATTTTTTTTGTATTTTTAACAGTTTTGGAGTTATTCGTATCTTAGTTGCAAAAAAATTTTTCAGAACGAAAAATTTACATGTTAAGAATTTAAATTCAAGCAGAAAATGTTGAGAAAAAAATAGGCTATAAATCATGAAAATCGGTTGGCTAGTGCTGATTTTATTCGAAATTACCTAACTTTGACCAAAATTAGCGAACAAATTTTTTCTTGTAAAATTAATGAAAATTTTTTTTCTTTTATTTTAAAAAAGTTAGTTGAAAATACCAAAAACTGTTGTTCAGGTGATTTATTTCCCACATTTGATGTTGCATTAAAATCGTTCAAGTCGTTTTCAAGTTATGATCAAATATACTGACATAACTACCATATTTTGGGTGAAAAATTTGTCATGCCCATAAAAGAAATCTGAGCTCGATGGAAAAAAACTAAAAATGGATTTGAATTCAGCGCATCTAAATCATTATATTCCATATCGTTTTAAATAAAGGCTTTCTTTGCCGTAGACCATGTAAATAACAATGGTCTACTAGCTTAGTGATTTGAACCAAACGAAAGAATATAATTATTCTATCTCTTTCTTTATATTTTTTTGATTTATTCGTTATACCAAGGCCACACTACCTTTCTAATGATACCCATATCTTCTACCTATGGTTACAAAAATGGTACAATCTTGCGACACTGTGTAGTGTTTTGAACAAATGAAGCATATTCCTATACATACATAATTCTTTTACTTGCCTGCTTTTTACAAATCACATAAAAGGGAAGTATTTTAAAAATATAAAAAAACAATAAATTGTTATATAATAATAAAAGCATATAAATATTACACACACATATATATATATATATATATATATATATATATAAAACATTTCATAGGATATTAGATACATCCCAAGTACTTTACTTATAACATTATTTTAATGCCTTCATTTGCAAATCGTTATGTTTGTTTTAGAACTCCATTACATTTTGTTGTTTTTTTTAGTCTACAAATTGTATTAAACTTTTTTAAATATTAACATTTTTACAAGATTACTTTTAAATAAAGTTAACAAAGTTGCTACATGCTACGTGCAACATAAAGACAGACAATACAAACGAGATATGGTACGGAGCTCACATGTTGTTCATTCTTACCAATAACGTGTTTATTTACACTTGTTTATCTACGCATGTGGGCGCATTTTATATTCACGCGTGAATAAATCGTTTTTAAGTACAAAAATCCTTAAGAGCAGAAATGTTGCATGATGTACAAAACTAAATAACGTTGTTTAGGTATGTGAAAAAAGACAAATTATAAAAAAAAACATTTGTCTTCCTGCGAAAATTTGTTAATACTATACATTTGTTCAACGTGTTAAAAAGACTCAAAATTCAATAACTGAAATTTAATACCGGATGTTGATGATGGCGATGACGATGAACAAACATTTTTTCACAAAATACTCATACGCAACATACATACTCTTAAGAAAAATTACAATTGCTTGATATGTTTGTTATACCCTACACCATTTGGGATACACTTTTTTACCAAAGTATGGTAAACAATTAAAAAAAAAAATTATTTCCACGATATGACTTACAAATAATTTCTTTCTATTTAAAATGGAATCATATTGTGAATTTCGGCTTAAATATCGCTTTTCCGTTTTGATTCAACCCCCCACCACGTTTTATTTAGCTTTCTTGCATACGCTAGTATTGTTCTTTATCCAGGTATTTCCTGACTGGACTCTTCTTCTGCTGCCTTGCTGGTTCTAGTCCAGTGAAGCTCTGAATGTACTTTCAATATGCTTTTCATACTAGAGAATGAACATACATCCATAATTCCGGCGACATACCAAGTTGAACAAGGGGAACTTCTCTGAATCAGTGAGATGTACCCGACAATACTTTTAGACTCATTGAAAGGGAACTACAGTTTAATCGGAGTAGGCATTATGATTAGTTTTAGAAGTTTTTTATGGCGTAAATATGTACTCATAACCAGTCGCTAGCAATGTAATGAGGCCTGTAATTGAACCGAGGACCTCTTGTAATCTTATCTACCACATCACAGCGACATACAGCAAGAAGTAACAAACTATTTTTAATACAAAATATATTAAAATAAGTAAGAATCGGTCTATTAATGAATAAGAAGATAGTAAACTATATTTAGATTAGTTCTCCATAACGTTCAACCAATTTGTCAAGATATATGCATTTCGATTCATTATTGATGAATTATCTTTTGTATAAAAAAAAACTTTTTTATCGTTTTATCATTGTATACAATTTATAAAATATTAATCTATAACTGGCCATAGCTGTACTATAAAGCGTTTTGAAACAATTTTTTATTTATTCATCAATCAGTTATTTGGTTAAGCAGAATGGGTTCAACTGAGATACTCCATATTGAGCACATATTTAAATGCCAAGAAAGCAAGAACTTTAACCCATTGGAGATCAAATGAAAACTACGTGTAATTTTTTAAAAGTTTCTTTACTTAAAATAACAGCAAATTAAAGAAAAAACTATTTTTTATTTTTAGAAATTACGGAAGTGTACTGAATTGAGTAAAAACTGAGTGTGAAGATTGTTGTAATCACACATCGTAGCTACGTCTCTTTTTAAGCAGGACAGGGTTAAACTTAATTTAAGCCAGACCTTCAACCATTAATGTAGATTAACATAATTTTCTTTGTTCAGATAATATCGTACGATATACCGGTGAAACATAAATTGATTCACTGGGTTGTCTATTCACTGTTGTCTATTGCTAATAAAAGCATTCGCCAAGAATGAGCAACAAGCAATACGGCAATTTTTGGATTTGACTTTGTAGTGTTCTGTAGAATCAAAATGATAAGCTCAATGATAGCAAATTACTTTTAGATTACAGTCCAAAAATGTACAAATAATAGCTGCACCCAATTGAGTAAAGTGACTTCTAACGTTGGCCATCCATGGTTTTAAATTTGAACCAGCAGTTATTTCGAATCTGACAATACTTATGTCATTCTATTCTGTCACAAAATTCAGCATATTATCTCCACTGAACGAAATGAATCGATTTAAGCTTAAGCAGCGTTGGGATTAGTTGGAAATTTATTTCCAAAATAAAGACAATTGGTCGGAAATTGCAAAAAACCAAAAATAGAAATCATCTTTTCGGGTACGTTAATAAGCTAAATTGCCGTATTTGGGGCTCAGAAAACCCAAAAGTAATCTTACAGAAGCCAATGAACCCATTACGAGTTACTGTTTGGTGCGGCTTGTAGAGCGGAGGCAATATTGAAAATTAGGACGGCGCAATCATGGGGTACTGTGAGGCCAGCCGCGGCAATCTTATAAATGAAGTAATATTTCATTTCTAGCCGGAACAATTTCACTTCACAACAACAAAAATAAATTTGACAAAATTTCAAACCGTTTTTGTGTTACTGCATTTTTAAATTTAAACTTTTAAAGGGTCCACCCGATACTTTTCTTCTTTGCTTTTGACATAGTTTTTCAAAAGACAAATACCCCGGCATCAAGCAGAATTTAATGACTTTTTAATTATCGCCTAATTGACTACTTAGGCGACATACATATTACGTGTATACTGAACGGCATCTAACAAAAACTTAACTGGCTGCAAAAGTATGACTTGTAGGTTGGGCTTAAAGTAAAGTTCACCAAAACAAGATCACCATACTTAACAAAACTTCCCCACCTTAAACTATATCCAGATTAAAATGTTAATAAATTCACTTAACTTGCCACCGCTTATAAGGATGTTCAAGTATAATAAAATATGTATAAAGTGCATGTACCACTAAGTACAGCTTGGAATTCTGTTTGCAAACAAACGTCTGCGGATAATAAACAAAATAATTTGCTGAAC
Organism: Wohlfahrtia magnifica; assembly: GCA_023159175.1. Lineage (NCBI taxonomy): Eukaryota > Metazoa > Arthropoda > Insecta > Diptera > Sarcophagidae > Wohlfahrtia > Wohlfahrtia magnifica. The sequence continues at coordinate 1,368,942 of JAKWBJ010000189.1, forward strand.
TATTATCAATTAGCAATCTAACCGTTTTCACACACATTTTTCTTTTTAGCTATAATTTTTAAACAGGCTCATTATCTCTACTCCAATGGTTCGCCAGACACAAATTTACGTTTATTTTAACTGCAGTCTAGGAGCTCATTAAATAAGCATTTTTAAAAGGTAAAAACGTTACAATTTTTGAAGTCTTAAGATATTCTATACTGTAATGCAGTTTTGAGAGTAAAACTAAATTTTTGAGTACAAATGCCAGAAGAAATTTTAGGCGAACTACCTTCACAATAGTAAGAAAGGATTAAAAGTATAAACATGGCAACACGACAACGTTTTTTCTTAGTTCGCTCCTCTATCATTAATAATTTAACCCCCAATTACTAGCCTAATTATATTATTCCTTACACAAATTTTTAAGATCGAATTACCCAAATTGAAAGTAATTCAGTTTCAATCACACTGCAGATTACTAAAAAATTAATGTGAATTCTAAATTTTAACGGCTGTCTGTTCGCTGTTCACCATTCAGATTAAAATGTTAATAAATTCACTTAACTTGGCACCGCTTATAAGGACGTTCAAGTATAATAAAATATGTATGGAATTCTGTTTGAAAACAAATTACTGCGTATAATAAACAAAATAATTTGCTGAACTATGTATTATCAATTAGCAATCAAACCGTTTTCACACACGTTTTTGTTTTTGGTCATAATTTTATCGTTAATTTGTTTGAATGTTAAATTACATAAGATCTGAAGTAATCAATTAATTGTTCGGTAAGCAACTGCGTTGGGTTAAACAAAAGTTATATTGTTTCCGGCGAGAGAATTTTAATGAATTAAATTCCAACATCGACGAGTTACAGTACATTTTACTAAAGTGCTTAATTGGGTGAAGATTGCTTCCACATTTACACGACTATAGTCAATGAAGCGATTAACGAAAAATTTGGCGAATATAGTCTTGTTGTCCCCTTTAATTTCGTCGATAATATTTATTATTCCAGAAAATATCATTTTGGTGTAGGGAATCACATAGTATGGACTTACCTGCTACAATTTTCTCATTCACTTTTTTATAAAATATGAAAATCTTTTAAATTTTTAATCTTCTAAAAATTTTGTAGAGATAATGTAAAGTCTCAGAAAAATTTCAAGGCTGAATTTTGTCAAAGATGCACGAAATTTATTATGAAATTTTAAAATAAATAATATTCTTACGCTGTATTTGAGATATTTGCTAGAACTAATTAAAATATACAAAAAATTATGATAAAAGATGGCAACTATTTGTAGACGTTTTTTTTAAAAAGAAACTACCTACTCACTGTATACCAAATACTTCTTTTGTAATTCTATATCATAAAAATAATTAATTAACGGAAATATTTTCTCAACAATTGGTATATGCGCAAATACTTGAATTACAAGGTTTCTTCTTACGGCTGAATAGATACAACTTTAAATAGCTGGCCTTACAAAATGGAAGTTTTTTTGGAATTTGGCCGTTACGAGAATAAAAAAGGTTAGGGAGTAAATTGGTGTAAAAACACATTTTTTTTGACAAATTCACTTTTATTCATACCAATATATAGGGTCCGCCAAATAATTTTTTTTTTTTTTTGAAAATACTATAAAAAAACTATTGAATATTTTCTCAAATTTCTTCCGAAAATCTCAAAATCCTTCCGGTTAATAATGGAAAATAATTTCATTCAAATGGCTGCCTCGGCTGGCCATGCAGTACACGATCGGTCCAATTTTTAAGCACATTATCGATTGTGTGCAGCTGTATTTCACCAATGGCTTCACGAATATTGTCCTTTAAAGCGTCAATTGTCTCTGGCTTGGTGGCGTTACACTATTCTTTGACGGCACCCCACAAATAATAGTCCAACGGTGTCAAATCGCAGCTCCTTGGTGGCCGAACGACATCAGCTCTGCGGCTGATAATGCGATCTTCAAAAGCAGGGCGCAAAAGATCGAGTATAGCTTCGGCTCTGTGGCACGTAGCGCCGTCCTGTTGACACCAAATGTTGCTAATATCCTCCTCTTCAATTTTTGTGAACAAAAATTCGTTAAACATGGCCCGATAACGATCGCCATTGACTGTAACGGCCACTCCTTGCTCATTTTCGAAGAAAAATGACCCAATTATGCCTCCGGACCAAAATCCGCACCAAACAGTGACTCGTCTTAGGTGTATCGGCTTTTCAATGTATGCGTGCGGGCTTCTGTGCCTCAAATGCGACAATTTTGCTTGTTTACATACCCGCCAAGATCAAAATGAGTTTCAAAGTTATGTCGCGTTGTTAAAGCGTACACACAATCATATTCGTTCAGCGGAAGGATAAAACTAATTATCTGTCAAATGAGACATGAGCTAAGTGTTACCATTCATGAAATAAGCGCTAGTTGAAAAAAACGTTAGATGGCGGACCCTTTAAAAAAGAAATTTAGAAATTAATAATGGAATATGATGTCAGGTAAATGTAGACCTCTATCACGTCGGCAGACGTCCGCTCTTTTCACAAAATTTTAAACCACATTTTTCAACAAAATCATTTTTAGAGATGAGGCCAATTTTCAATCAGGTGGTTATATAAACAAACAAAATTATCGCATATGGGACTCACAAAATACACAAACAGTCCTCGAAAAACCATTACATCAAATAAAGTAACCGTATGGTGCGGTTTGTGGTTAGGCGGAATCATCAGCCCGAATTTTTTCGAAAATGAGCAAGGAAACGTAGTCACCGTTAATTCTCTGCGCTACCAAACCATGACAACCAATTTTTTGTGGCCACAATTGGCTAATGTTGACACCAGTGACATTTAGTTTCAGCCGGACGGTGCCACAAACCACACAGCTAGCCACACAATTCAATTATTGCATGAAAAATTTCCGCGTAATTTCTCGATTTGGCGATGTCAATTGGTCGCCACGTCCTTGTGACTTAACGCCGCTGGATTATTTTCTCTGGGGCCATTTGAAAGACCGGGAACAAACCACAAACATCTGGCACTCTGAAAGAAGAACTTCGGCGCTGCATTAACGAGTTAAGCGTAGCTTTGTTGCAAAATGTGGTTGAAAATTTTGTGAAAAGGGCGGATGTCTGTCGATGTGCTAGAGGTGGACATTTGCCGACATTATATTCCATTATTAATTCCCATATTTCTATTTTATATATTGGTATGAATAAAATTGAATTTTCCAAAAAAGAATGTGTTTTTAGGCCAATTTACTTTCTAACCTCAAATTTGCCCACCCTTTATTTAATATTGTTACCCCTGTCTTTTTTTAATAAAAAAATAAATAAAAGGTATAAAAACAACAGCAGACGTTTTAGAAATAATGCCAGCCAGCAGCAGAAACAACTAAAAGGACCTATTTATGACACTACAGCGTAAATTCAATGGTGCATAGAAACGAGACCTATATCGTTAGGAATTAAGGTGCCGAAAGCAAAAAGCTGGTGGGCCACTTCAACCCTTTGCGATGGAAGTTGAGAGGTTAGTTACCCTAAAAAAAATCACCCGCTAATAGATAATTGTAAGACCGAAGCATTTATCAATGGCATTCGAGACCCTGATGTTAAGCTTGAGCTATGTCCCGACCAAATGTCAACCTTTGCTGATACCGTAGACTTCTTACTGGCACAGGAGACCTCTCGAATGATTTCTAAGCTTCAAATATACCAAATGTGCGGTATTGAAATAGCGGAAAAAAATGAGAGCCTAATTAATGATTTTAAAAAGGTGGTAAAACAACTCCTGGCTGAGAACAAACAGAAGGCCGAGCTTAAATGTTTTAGGTGTGGAAAAAATTTTTAATTTCCAAAAAGACTGAAAAGCTCCACGAAAAAGATCAGTTTCCGTCTCACTATCAATAAATAAAAAGCGGACAAACTACCAGCAGTCATCCAAGAGTCCCCGTTAAATTAAAACGAGCTAGCGCTAAGGGCAGAGAGCTAGCTCCCACAAGCGAGTGCCACACAATCTCCATATCATTGATGCAGCAGAAGAACAGCAACCTCACAGCGTGCGGGTACATTAATAGCAGACATCACATCTTCACTATAGATACCGGTGTGACTCTATCTACAATATCTGAGGCTGAAGGTAAAAAAGTCCAAGGCGTTGAAGCAAGAAAACGAAGTTTATGGAAAGATGGTGAAGAATATTTCGAGGTGGAAACACCAGCAAAAAATTCTAGCGCACAAGAGGAAATCCGTGTGAACAAAGTTCGAGAACTGAAAGATAAGACCAGTAATGTATGTACTTAAGAGTGTTAAGGCTGTAAGGCTTTGTTTTTAACGGCGGTCCACAAAAAATAGTCCAGCGATGTCAAATCGCAGCTATTTGGCGGCTAACTGACATCACCATTTCGGCTAATTAAACAACCATCAAACGTTTGACGCAATAGATCGACCACGGCATGAGATGTGTGGCAAGTTGCACCATCCTCGTGAAACCGAACATCGTTCACATCAATACCATGAAGAGCGGGCACAAAAAATCGATTATCATGGTGCGATAGTTGTCTCCATTGACCGTAATGGTTGCCCCCGCTCTACAAGCCGCACCAAACCGTCACTCGTAATGGGTGCCTTGGCTTCTTTAAGACCACGTTTGGGTTTTCTGGGACCCGAACACGGCAATTTTGCTTATTAACGTACACACCAAGATGAAAATAAGCTTCATCCGAAAAGATGATTTTTGCAATTTTTTTAATTTTTTTGCAATTTTCGACCAATTGGCTTTGTTTTGGGAATAAATTTCCAAGCTCTAGCGTAAATCGATTCATTTCGTTAAGTGAAGATAATATACTGAATTTTGTGACAGACTAAAACGACATAAGTATTGCCAGATTCGAAATTACCGCTTGTTCAAATGTAAGCCGATAGATGGCCCAGCCTATACCATAGCAATAACTTAACCATAAATAAATATAACAAAAAGAAGAATCAAATCAAAACGAATTACAAGAGTCCTATATGAATGGCGTAATTCTTATAAGTATTTTAAACAGCGAACAAAGTTATTCAAAGTCCCGTGTGAACATGGGTGATTACATATTTTTTTACAGGAGTCGAATTTTACTTTGATGCTTGCAACATCAGTTTTCGGTTTTTTAATTGTTTGTACTAATCCGGCGTATAATAAAATATCTGGCTACTGATTTTTTCTTTTTTGATAAAAATTTCAATAACACTTTGGGTCAATTATGGTTCGACGTTTAAATATGTGACAGTGGAAAGTAATCACTTAGTTTTGCTATATTGTAGTTGGAGTTAATATAGTAACTACTAGGGAGATCAATTTTCGAAAATTTTCAATTTGCAATAAGCCGGTTAACGGTTAAAAATTAATTAAATAACAGGTTAACCGGTTCCATTCCGTTCTCGACTACACAACGTACTAACATTTTACCTAGTGATTGATTTTTGCAATAGTGTTATAAGCCGATGCTTCGGATCAACTTAGTATAGAAACAAGATTTCCTTGCTGTACAATTACGTCAATCTTTTAAGCATATTGATGGTAATACCTAGTGTCGAAGAACCTTAGTATGGTCTATTCGAGAGCGAAATGGGTTCTGAGTATAGGACGGAGTCTTTAAGGGCTAGCTGTGAGACACAGGCAAACCTTTGGCATGGTGTTTGACAACTCAAACTCAGGCTGTTTGAGATAGACTTTTTCGGTGCCAACTCGACTATTGCTATGCTATCAGTAAAGTCTATCATCTGTGCTCCTGCCAGCATTTGTAATCTTAGTCCACCTGCTCTAAATTTATTGAGTTTAAAGAACATTTTTTTAAGTATATATAGTATATTTATACATACATACATAATTCCCGCTACATCCCACGTGAGACAATGGACTTATTAAAAGATTAGACTCATTAAAATTGACATACAATTTAACGCCGGCTTCGAACGGCAAATGCATTAGATAGAGAAGTTTTTCTTAGCGTAACTACTCATAACAAGTCGCCAGCAGTACTATGAGGTGATATTGCAGTTGAAAATTATCTGATGGTCTGATCTGGTATTGAACCAAGAATCTCTTGTTTGGTAGGCGGGTGTCCTACCAAAGGTACACATATATGGTATATATGTTGGGGAAAAGGAACACCATTATTATTTTGACGATGGCTGTAGTGATCGATATCTCGGAAAATATCGACGAAACCACTGTGGAATGGTGGCAATGACCTAGCGCATGCATTGGCCAGAAAGGGTTCTATGACACCCTATATAGTTACTGAACCATGCTGTGCAGCAACACTCACTACCATTCTCAATCTAATCAAGGATTGGAAAATTGCCAAATGCCTGGAACAATGGAATGCTCAAAGGGGGCTTCGTCACTCCACGGCGGCGATCAGTCCACAATTATGGCTTCATCCTGAGGTTCTCAAGTATGACAGGCCGGACTTGAAACTCTTTACAGCGTTTCTTACGGGTCACTGTAGACTAAGAGCGCATCTGAAGAGGATGGCGGTCACAGATGCGTATGTTTGTAGACTGTGCTGCTCACAGTCATCAGAGACATAGGAACACATATTGTGTGAATGTGGAGTCCTTGACAGGTCAGCTGAAAATGTATAGATGGATATAGGGTCTCACTGGGTGACATATCCACCATTATGGTTCAAGATCTGCTGGTGTTCATTAGGAAGGCATAGATCTGCTGAGAAAGCTATACACCGGAAGTGGCACAATAAATCCTATAGGTCTTAGTGTCGATATGATAATAATAATATTAATTTCAGATTTATGCTCCTTTTAATGGTGTTATTGCACACTATAAAACTCTTTTCCTCTTTTGTTTAGTCCATTCAGATGTAACTTACAGGGTATTAAAATTTAAAGTCAAAAAAGAGCCAATTTGATACATCTTATAAGTTTTATTTGACCATGGCGAAAATGCAAGTAAATTGTATAAAATACACTCCACACAAGCAGGCCCGCCGACCAGAAGCTAATGGTCGACATTAATATAGTTTTAATTCATTCATACCAAGCTTGATTAAAAGAGAACGTCACTAGCGATTAGAAATTGGTCACATACGACAAAGTGCAACAAATTATAGAACAAAATGGTGAAAATTTGGAATTATCAATTCGAACTTGAATATCTTTTTAGAAACACTTCGTCTAGTGTCTTACTATATTAAAACAAGCCCAAAATTCTTGAATAGGTAAATTCTATGTATGTAAAGCTTGGCGTACTATAGAAGATTAGGCAACTTTTTGAAGTTCTCCATAGCTTTCTTAGAAGATAATAAGATATCACATTGAATATAGTAATTAACTTCCTATAATGTTCTTACCTCTTTTAATATTATTTAAGATTTACAAAGAAATTCAAATTGATTCGTGAACATGTTTTTAATTCACATGAATATGTGGAATTGTTAGTTTAACTGGAATATTGGAAATAAAATAAATCATATGTGGTTAGTTGACAATCTTAAACAGATTACATTTCAATCACAATGAAGGAATTCTTATTTTTATTTATTTTTCTTTTTATTGTTGGTAGTATTTACCACATAATTAATTAAAATGCAAAAAACTAAATCAAAATATTGCTAAAAAATAAAGACATTTTCATAAGTAAAAAAATTAAATAAAAAAACTTAAATTACTTGTTAAAATCTTCGCAATAAAATGTATCAAAAGTGAAATAAAAAAGAAACACACCACAATGCACCAGACAACTAAATAAATTAAGAAACAAGAACAATTTTAATTCATTTGTAAAAAAAAGGGATTTTTTTATTTTACTTTTATTCCTTCGTATACGATTTCAGTGAAATTAAACCTCACATGTCAAGTAAAAGTTTAAAATCTTGATGAGTTTTTATAAATGTTAAAAAAAAAAAACATTTTTATTCCTTTTTAAAAAAATATTCTACACAGTCTGAAAATGGAATTGAAATATCAACATGAATAACCCACCCATTTGCAGCACTTGCATATAAGAAAATTTCTGAATGACATTGCATTTGAATTGGCTAAATTAAGACTCAGTTCGGTCTTTTTAGACCTTTATTTCATTTGAATTCTGAACTGAATTAAGAAGAAGCACGTAAAATATATATTTAATGTCGATTATATATTTAACTTATTTTACCTTATACAATAACTGCCATATGCAAAAAATTTAACAAAGCTTGTTAAACCTTTGTTAAGCAAAATTATTTAATATTGTATGCAAAAACGATTATTAGCTTAAAATCCCTATGTTAAACCTAAGTTAACTAAGAATTTTAAAGTAGAAAGTTGCCTACTTTAAAAACGCTTTAAACTGACATTTATGTTATGAATATTTAATATAAAAATAAAAAAGCATGTTTAGGCGTCAAAGAATACATTTTGGAGGCATAAAACCTTAACCATAAGAAAAATTAATCTTTGAGTGAGATGGTGATCCGAGCCAGACCGCTAAAATTTTCAATGAATGGCTGTCACAACAGAAATTTTAGGTAAATTAGTGATCACCGTGAAGCTCTAATTCCAATCTAATTGAGAATTTTTGGACAATAGTAAAAAACGCCTGGAGAAAACATTTAACTCAATATTTAAGTTTTTATAAGAACTTTTCTGCTCAACTTTAAAACCTGCACTTGGTTTTGCACCCAACTGTACTATATGTATATATATGTTTATATTCACTTTATCATCCTCGACATTTTCTTTTAAAACTGATTTATTTCTAATAAATATTTTTTATTTAAGCGTTATAAAAACATTTTTTGAAATACGTAAAGCTCGTTATTCGGGTATTTATTATACCACTAATAAATTAATTTGTCTTAATTTTTTAGGATATGATGAATTTTTCAATAAATACGTACCATATAGCATTAAATAAAATATCAAAAGGTGTGGTATGTGTGGTATTAGCTTTTTTGTATCGCTGACAAAAAAACCATGGTATTGCCAGCATGAAAACTTACAATTTAGTAAAGTAATCATTAGGCAATGTAGGGTTTTTGCATAAGTTTTTTTTTTAACAAATGTTCGTTAAGCTTAAAGTGTGTGCTAACTAACGTACACTAAAAGTCTCATTTTAGATTTTTCTTTTGCATATGGCCGTAAATTATTAAAGTTGATGTTTTTTTGGTGAGTGTTGAATTTTGTTTTCTTTTGATATTCGCCACACGCTGAGTTTGATTTGATTTTAATATGATGCCGATAGTTTACGTAGCAACTGCGCTTGATAAGGTTGAAAAATAGAAAGATTAGGATTTAAGTATAGAACCTGTGATTTAATTTAATTGTGCGTTACCCTAAATCATACATTCGTTTTGTCAATTCTACTTCTTATCTATCTTTATTTCATTAGAGAAGCAACGTTGAGTATTATTACTTCGAAATTAGGAAATTATTATTAGGTATACTTTAGATATATTTATGATGAAATGGTCATCGCAAACTTTCGTTATTAAAATAGGTTTCGACGATACGATTATGATTGATTGCTTCAAAATCACTGAATAAGACTTAACAAGTTAAGTTCGCATAATCATTTTCTAGCTATATTTTATTCACACTTGGGGTTTTTCACACTATCTTGGATCAATTTTACTTTTGCTTCACCCTTCCAGGTTTGCCCGGGAATCTATATATGTACAATAGCGGCCAGCTATCTACGGACGACAATTGTTTATAAACTGTCTCAAAGTGATTATTTATTGATTTAAAGCCTCAAAACAACGACTTACTATATATGAGAGATGCCACACACACTTATCCAACTCCGCCCAATTTTACACTAATGATTTGTATCATTCAGACCAAATCCACAAACTTCCTCTTTTGCCGTTCTCGAAGCATAAAAAAATCAATATTTACTTTCTACTGTTGGCGTCATGTCCACTTGTCAAATCCCGTTTATATTTGCTGCAGAACTTAGAATATGTGCCCTGAATCGACGTGCCAAATATTGTTCAAAAATCTTTAACAATAGCAGAGATAAAGGAATGACCGCCTACAGCGCTACTTGTTGAACATTTTTCGACTTTTCTATTTTCCTATTCCTAAGCCTTGGAGTAGCAATTAAGAACAAATTTGCAGAAGGAAGATTGTATACTTTCTTTGGTCTAGTTGCTTTCAACCTTTAAGCATCCATTTTTATATACATACAGTGCTGTTCAAAAGTAAATTCACCATGATCTATCATCTGTGAGACCAATAAAACATTAAAAACCGCGATCACTAATTTTTATTTTTTTGTGTTGGTAACATTATAACATAAATAACATAAAAAAGATATAACTTCAAAACATCAAAACTACTGATGCGAATTTTAATTAAAGATTTGAATTTATACACTCTCACCTCAGTGGATTCGTTAACAGGCAGATGAGAATCCACGAGTTATTGTTGAAAAGCCGATGCATCCACAAAGGGTGACTATTTGGTGGGGTATGAGCTGGCGGCGTCATCGGGCTGTAATTCTTAGAAAATAAGTTCGGCCAAACAGTTACCGTGAACGGTGTTCGCTATAGCGAGATGATAATGGACTTCATATGCCCAAAAATTGAGATATGGACCTGGACAATATGTGGTGCCACTATTCACACAGCCAATGAAACAATGGCTTTTTTGCGCGAAGTACATCAACATTTGTGCGGTGTAATTTTCTAAAGAAAACAGAAGGTTTTTGTATTATACAATAAAACAGATCTTAAAATATACGTAAAGACCATTTCTAATATCAATTTGGTTTCTTTGTATATGTATATGTTCCTATCGTTCCTCTTTTCTTTGCTTTTAATACATAATTTTGTTTTGCCTAAAAAATTAATCAAACTTTTTCTACAAAATAAACACATTTGTTTTGCTTTGTATTTCCATCGTGTATAACCATCGAGTTTTATGTGATTTAATTTCCTAAAAAGTTTGTCAACTGGAGAATTGCGTCCTTTTTTTGATTTTTATTAAAAAAAATTATTTTGTAACAAACATTTATGAGTATTTCATGCATTTGCCACCTAAAGAACATGCAATATTTCATTTATCTCCTTGTGGAGATGAAAATCATTGCTCGAGATAAAATAACAGAAATGATCAAAGCGAAAGTGTCATTACTTAAAGATTATGCATGAGATTTTTTTTGTTTTATATTTTATTTCCACTCTGTTGACTTTACTTCTACTGTTGCCTTATTCTAACATTTTTTAAGAATTGATTTTTTTTCTTAAAGTAATTTTAAACACATTCACTAATCGTATGTAGTACATGTACATTTGTATATGAAGCCAGCTATTCTGTATTGTTAAGATAGCTATTTAGCGCGTGTGGTACTTCCAGACTTTAACGCTTTAAAGACGGCATATTACACATAAAGATTAGAGACAACACTTGAATCAGCTAATTGCTTAATTTTCTTTTGTTTTTATTATTTTCAATGCGAAAATGGAGAGTGAAATACATTTAATTAAATTTTTTTTTTAATTCATTAAATTAGTTTAATACATCAGAAGCAGATGCGTTACATACTTTACTTGTAACTTGCTTTATGGAAATACACTATTTTAACTTTTTTTTGACAGAAGCCTGCAGCGTCAACGTTCATAACGCGAGTTATGTATTTCCACCTTTAAGGTAAGATGGTGCGGTAGAATTTCGAAAAAGTTAACCGAAGTATTCAATAAAGAAAGAAAAAAACAATAATAAACTTCAATTTTTTGATAAAATATGTTAAATTTGTATTTATTGAATTAGTTTTCATAGCTACAAGAAAGAAAATTAGCTTTTATTTGTACTGACTGGTTTAAAGTTCAAAGTTACCGTTCAATATTTTCGCGCGTAAGAAATATTAACTTGCACGAAGTGGCTTAAAAAAGCAGTCGAAACTTGTTTGTTTATTTTTTTTTTTATTTTGTAATAGGTATTGATCACTTTTCGTGCCGGTATTAACAAGATCTGCTTTTTGTTGTGCATCGTTATTATTTTCAAACCATTTAATTAAGGTATTGATGCTTTAAACTGCTCTCGAGGAGCTCGCTTTAGATTGGTGAATATCTTGCTCGATAATTAACCCGTCGTTGTAACTCATCATCGGAATCATCGTTTGCTTCTAAAATTTGATCATTGTTCCAGTTTTCAATGTCATCAATACTGATTATCACCAACCTTTGACATCAACAACTGAACTTTTTGAACTTTTACCGTTAGGTGGTCAATTGCTGCGATACTTTCATCATGAGACTGTAACATGTCAATTGCCTTAGAGGCAGTACAATTGTTCATTAACAACTATGCCTTTGGTGGTAAATTATTGTCAGCAGAAAATTGGGGAACCTGCAAAAATTTTTAGTAGAAGAATAACTCTGAATTCATTCCCGACTTCTTCGAATTTAAATAGTCTAATAGGTTTTCAAATCCCTTAAAACAACGTGGGCTTGAAAATCTACAAATAACCGACGGTTTTAACGTGAGCAAACCATCTGCGTTAGCACACAACAAAAATGTTATTCTTTCCTTTAAAATTTTTCTGTCCGGTTTTTCGCAGCAACAAATGTTTTTTTGTGTAAAAAACGATAAAATAGTCCAGATTCATCCGCGTTACAAATTTGGGAGTCGGAGATGTTCATTCACGTTTCGTGTAAAAGGATTTACCCACAAATTTTAAGATGGCGAATACCGTGTCTCCTCTTAATATTTGCTAGCCATCCAGCACTGGCATTAAATTTCTTTCCAGCGTGCAATATGGCGAATTCGTGCTTAGTTCTGGATTTTAAAATTTTGCCAGCTACCGCACAATTGCTGTGTCTTTGGTTCAAGAACCATTTGTACAAGCTTGCCTCAAGATCCGGCTTTTGAAGTGTTTTCTCGTGTTCTTTTTTATATGCGTTCGACACAAACTCTGAGATTTCATGACGTTTTTTTTTTGAGATGGCTGCTTCAGATAAAACATAATCTAACGCCAATCGCTTTCCAGGAAGACCTTTATCAATCCGTTTTTTGCAGCGCAAAACAAAAATGAAATTCGGGAAATACCATAATTCTACAAACAAAAGTAAAGCTCAGCGTTGCCAGTGAAAATTATTTAAAAGTATCAAAATTGCCACATTTATGACCGGAACAATTTTTAACTCGGTGAAGTTTACTGAAAATTTAAAATACTGTTAACTTATTTGTCCGAGAGTTTAACTTTCTCTCGAGTTAACTTTTTCGAGATTCTACTGTAATCGATCTAATTGATATAGTTCAGCAGTTGCAAATTGACTGAAGACATTTATGTGTTAATAGAGAGTGTTTTTAAAAGAGCGTCCAAAAGTTAGTTTTAAACAAAGCAACAGAATATTAATGAATTAAATGTAATTTTTGTTTTGATTAATGTTCTAAAAATTATATGATATCTGATAAATTAAAACCACGATTAACTGTTATTTACTTGACAACCACTGAGTCAAGATTGGATGAATTTTTAGCATAGCACATGAATTTAACATACTTCCAAAGAAAATAATGCAAATGCGTCAAATCGCACGGTCTTTAGAGTTTAGTACGTTTAATGAAATAACGCGTTATCAATAAAACGATATTTCAATAATTCATTGGGTTCGTGAGAAACCTTAGGTTGATCGTAGTTATCTGATTTTTGGACACAAAAATAAGAGTACTTCGATAACGTTGATAGCGATGATGTCGCTAATACAAAATTTACATTTAAAAGTAATTTTTTTTGTGATATAATCGTGCCTTAATTTATTGCCATTTCATTATGCGTTGTGTTATGATTATTATCCTTTCAGGTTATGAAGCCAAAAACAATCTGTCTTATACCTTTGATTTATTTTTCTATCATTATCATCTGATCACTCCACAACTTGTTTTGATCGTAATTATATTGAAAACAGTTCTTAAAAATTACAATTTGCGAGACTTAATTGTAATACAATGGGAACCTTAGCTTAGATATTCTTTTGGTTCCAACAAATACTGCAGAGGTAAAACAACCTATGTGTTCCTTTGGTTCCAACAAATACTGTCCAGGTAAAACAAGCTATACGTGGTGCAATATAGTCGTCAAAATTAAAACTCAAAAACAAATTAGATGTGTTGATTAAACAGTCACAGCTATAAAATGCATTTCTTTCTTTTTTTCACAAAACTTTTTTTCCTACACTTCTCAATCAGGCAATAACTAGGAATTTCTCCAATAAATGTCATTATACCATGATCACACGAGACTTCAAATTACTTTGTTCGCTGTTTGAATTACGTCTACGAATAATCTCGTTTACATGGACACCTTTGTAATTCTTTTTGATAACTTTCTTTTTTTTCTTCTCTTTTATTTTATTTTATTTTATTTTATTTTATTTTATTTTATTTTATTTTATTTTATTTTTATTTTGTTAGTTGTTGGTAAATTGTGTTTCTAGAAAAGGTTAGAAATTCAAATAAAAGCCTTTAGCGTGGACAAAAACCCAATAAAATTTAAAGATCATATTGATTTTGTAGTAATCCACAGAGTAATTGAAAGTGTATTACTCACAATTTGAGTGATTTGCTCTTTAAATTTTGTATCGGGGATTATGTAATTCGATTTATTGTATATGGTCTTAGAGATTGTCATGTCGTAGATTCAGTATTAGGGTTTATTCAACAGGACCATTTACATATTTACTGATAGGAAAGTGGTCATAACTGCATAATCGGATAATTACCGATAAATTAGAGTTTTTCTTGAAAATAAAAGACAACTGATTCAGCAAGTACTGAACGACGGATATAATTTTCCACCTTTTCTGGTTGACTTAAAATGGCCAAACACCAAGCAGAGTACTGAAACTATGCAGGATACATAAAAGCCCGTTTCATTAATATGTATTAAGGATATATTTCTTTGTTTTATTATAATTTAAACTTGTGTAACTGTAAAAACAAAGACCCGATATAAGGATGACGTTGACTGGTCAAAGAAGATTTTATGACAAGAAGAATCTGGCAATAGGCTATGTAGCCTAGATCCACGCCTTCATAGAATCTGGCAATAGGCTGTGTAGCCCAGATACACGCCTTCATAAAATCAACTAAAATCTATGACTTTTTGCGTTGATATATGGTAGCACAACAGGATCTACTTATTAAAGCGAAAAGAGCTGCTATTAAAAGACCCTAACCTGCCTGGCCGCAGAACTCCTGAAGGCCAAAACGTTGAGCTATTTGCCGCGCATAATCACCTTACGCAATTAGTGAATGAACCTACACATAAAGGGTCCGCCATCCAACGTTTTTTTTCAACTAGTGCTTATTTCGTGAATGGTAACACTAAGCTCATGTCTGATTTGACAGATAATTAGTTTTATCCTTCCGCTGAACGAATGTGGTTGTGTATACGCTTGAACAACGCTTCGCAAAGTGGGCCTGCGATCGACTTACAGAAGATACCGATTTTGCCAAAAAAAATCATCTTTTCAGATGAAGCTCAATTTGATCTTGGAGGGTATGTAAACAAGCAAAATTGTTGCATTTGGGGCACAGAAAACCCGCACGCATACATTGAAAAGCCGATATACCCAAGACGAGTCACTGTTTGGTGCGGATTTTGGTCTAGAGGCATAATTGGGCCATTTTTCTTCGAAAATGAGTAAGGAGTGGCCGTTACAGTCAATGGCGATCGTTATCGGTCCATGTTGAACGAAGAGGAGGCTATTAGCAACATTTGGTTTCAACAGGACGGCGCTACGTGCCACACAGCCGAAGCTACACTCGATGTTTTGCGCCCTGTTTTTGAAGATCGCATTATCAGCCGCAGAGCTGATGTCGTTTGGCCACCTCGAAGCGATTTGACACCGTTGGACTATTATTTGTGGGGTGCCGTCATAGATAAGTGTTACGCCAGCAAGCCAGAGACAATTGACGCTTTAAAGGACAATATTCGTGAAGCCATTGGTGCACACAATCGATAATGTGCTTAAAAATTGGACTGATCGTGTAGGCTACTGCATGGCCAGCCGAGGCAGCCATTTGAATGAAATTATTTTCCATTATTAACCGGAAGGATTGTACTTTCAAACAAAAAAAATTTGAGAAAATATTCAGTAGTTTTTTTTATAGCATTTTCAAAAAAAAAAAATTGGCGGGCCCTTTATATCGTGTGTAGATGGGTATCAAAATAACACCTTCGACCTTTTCCTCACTTCATACCTTGAAAAGTATGAAGTTGAGGTTCTTGCAACTCTCGGTAACTCAGATCATTGTACTTATTTCTTTGGGCATTTTAATTGGAAACTTTGTTCCCTCGACGCAAATGTCGATGCTATGACAGTGATGGTCGTTAGAATAATAAAACTGGGGATGGATCATCTTATTTCATCCAAACAGATTTCGATTAAATCAAGAAATAAATCTTGATTCAATCAGACGTGCAGACTAGCAGCCAGATCTAGAGAGGAAGCATTCAGGAATTGGCGCAACAATAAATGCAACCTTACTGATTCGTTAGGCCAACAGGCGAAATCTTCGTTTGCCACAGTATTTAGGCGTAAGAAAGATCTGTACAATCAGCGTCTTCGTGCTAAAGTTCTTGCTTTTTCCAGGGTAGTAAGAGCTTTTGGTCATTCGTTAAAAGACTCAGGAATAGTTCTTTTTCGATTCGAATTCCTTTAAGAAATGACCAAATATTTACGAACCCGATTGATAAAGCAAGCCTTTAGGCTGAACTATTTGCAAGTAATTCTAGCTTGCCACAGAGCCTTCAACCACTGCCCGCAATCGAAAATGTATTAGTAACTATGCCTAGTATATACTTTCGAGCCCGTGGCGTAAAATGGGTTCTTGCAAATCTCAACGTAAACAAGTCTTCTGGGCCGGATGGCATAACAGCACTGGTCCTGAAGCAGTGTTCTTCAACGCTGCGTCATATAGCGGCGATATTTTTCCATTCTGCTGGAAGCTTGCTAATGTAACACCAATCCCTAAAAAGGGTGAGGCTACCAAGCCTGAAAACTACCGACCAATTACAGTCTGTTCCACACAATCCAAGGTTATGGAGAGTATGGTTAATCACCATCCTGTGAAATATTTGGAGTCCAACAATTTGCTAAGCGATCATCAATACGGATTCCGCAATGGCATTCTACTGGCGACCCGCTGGCGGTACTCTCTGAGAGGTGGAACAAATCCATTCATGGTTTTGGTGAGAGCTTGGCATGAGGCACTAGTAGCGAAACTTATTGCCTTTGGTGTTGCTAGTCACTTCTCTCAATTTATATCGAGCTTTCTCCGAGATCGTTCTATAAGAGTGGTAATAGATGGGTTCTCATTCGACGAGTTCAGGTTAAATTCAGGCTTTCTTTTTCTCACTTCTAATCCTATCTAATCTTTTGATCATATTCTTTTGATCGTAGGCCAAGCCTTCTGAAGATTAGGGCGAAAAGGCGTAATAAGAATGACACATTCACAAGCGACTTGACGAAAATCTCCGGGTGGGGTCGTGCGAATCATGTGGATTTAATGCGCGGAAGACCCAATGCTGTTTTCTGACACACAGACGTGGTGGTGTCATGTCGTCTGAAACAATAGGTAATGAGATTGAGGAGTCAGATGCTCTTGATGTTCTTGGCATGAGGATTCATTGCTATATCCGTTGGAACGATCACATATTCCGAGTGTCGAAAGAAGCATTCAAGTGCCTCGGTTTTTTCAGACGGTGCAAGAAATACTTCACTCTGACCTTCTCAATATTTACAAGACCTATATCCGACCCAAGGTGGAATACAACTCTCATGTATGGGCCGGTGCTACAAAGTCTATTTTGGAGCTTCTCGACCGCATACAGAAGAGGGAGAAGGTGCTTATTAATGGCAATAGTGTAGCCAAATCTATTGATTCGTTAGAGCATCGTCGCAATGTGGCGTGTGTTTTATTGTTCTATCGGTACTATAACGGAATGTGTTCTGACGAAATTAAGGAACTAATTCCTAGTAAAGTATTATTATTAAAATATTATTAAAGTAGTATTTTTACGTAGTACTCGTTTTTCGCGTAAAGCTCATCCCTTTGTAGACGCACAGTTCGTTTGCGGTATGGTCTTCCAGCGAAAGTTTTTCCTGTCACTTACGATATGGGTAAATTCAAGTCAAACGTGCATAAACACTACTCCCTCTATACTCCTCCCCATAACCTGGTTTCCTAGTACCAGCACAATACACTGCATAAGTTGGGGTCATCCCCTGAGTGCTGGTCTCAAGCTAAAAAATAAATAAAATTTGTAAAGGAATTTGAGAACAGCTGCATTTTGGATTTCTTAACTAAAATAAAATATTTGTTTAGAAAATAAAATTTTTTAATATTTTTAACTCGATATTCATTGTATTTAAGAAAATAATAAAATAAAATTATTTTCTTTAATTTCCTTTTCTTTTGTTTGTATATTTTCAGATATCGATTGTCGAGTAAAAACAAAGTAAGTACATACTTTTAAACTGAAACTATTTTATCTTTTTATTAAAAATAAATACTCAGAAGTGTACTTGGCATTTTCTTAAATTGGGAAAACAATTATTAAAAATGTATCACAATTACATTAAATAAATTTAATTTATTTTTGAAACGCTTCAATAAATCCAATAAAGTTTAAATATCAGGTCAATTACATCAATATTTTTTTGTACGCTTCACTTCATTTACCCCAATTGCTACTTAATTACATCGCTTACAATTGGCCATAAAATACTGGGTGATATTTCCATCAACTCCAGTTACACTAAAATTATCTCATTTTATCTTAAAAAAATGTCCTGGAATATATTCACCAATTAAAATTTCATTTCTCAAATGTATGTTTGTACGTCTCAATGATTTATTGAGAGAACGAACGAATAGATGGTTGAATGGGTATTTAATTATGTGCGATATACTCTTCACCTCAACTTATCATGGCTTTTTTTTAAATATTTCATGTGTTGACTTTAATTAAATAAATAATTTATTAAATAAGAGAGAACGGGGGAAAGAGAGATATAGAAAATAAATTTGTTTACCTACTACAAATGCTTACACATGTTTTATCTCAACGGATATACGCGAGAACACTTTTATGGGATTTTGTTAAAGTGGCTGTTAGCGGAAGTAAAAGTTTCAGAGGGTGTCTGCAGTGTTTATATTGTTAATGAATGTCCTTCAGGAAATGTGATTATGAGGACAACGGGTATGCTATTTCAAGAATATAAAGTGTGGTCCAACCACAACGCACGATGTTAATTGTAAATAAAACAAAAAGTTTTCAGAGAATTATCTTAATATTTTTTATTATTATAGAAGGATCTATGACAATTATGTGTGAATTAAACTATCGACCAAATGCTCGCTACAGCTTCGGTGGCATACCTCTCTCTATCCGTCGGTCCATATTTTCAATGACTCTAAGACATAATTGAGGTTCAGAGTGTCGTTAATGTATAGAATTATCTTGGATATTTTTCTTTCAAATATCCCCAAACAAAGAAGTCCAACGGTGTCAAATCACATAATCGGCGCCACGACCTGAGATAATACGGCCATTGAATTTCTGTCTGTTCAACTCACCATTAGTAGGCTTCAGCTCTTGAGTCAATTGAAACTTGTAAGCGTGTAAATTTAAATCTTTATTCAAAATTCGCATCAGTGATATTCGTAAGATGTTCAATTGTTGGGCACGACAACAATAATGTTTTCCGCAAAAAGAATTAGGCAAGCAGGCACAGGTGTTTCCACATTCCCTACAGACCCGTTTGCTCAAATTTGCGCAGAATACTCCCTCTTGTGAAAACATTTGGTTGAGTATACTGAACAAAAAAATCACGAAGTGCACGAATTGCATTTTGATTTAAAAGCCTATTTTCGTAAAAGGCTTCAATGGATGAATTTGTCGAACACTGAAACAAAGAAATGTCTAACTAAGTTAGGCAAAAACCTTGACGTTAAGGTGTGACTTACAATTAACATCGTGTACTATGGTTGGACCACCCTTTATATATATATACATATATTTTTTTTTTCGTTACGAAAAACATTTCGAATAAAGTAGCTGTTGTCTGAAATATACGAATTTATGTATGTATGTATGTAGGTATGTATGTATATGCATATGTAACAACAGAATCTTACTATAATCGAAAATCGTTACAGATGTCGTAAACTTCAAGCTAACTTGAAAAACAGCTAGGCCCATCGAATTCATTGTCCACGAATTAGCCTTATTAGAAGGGTGCCCAGCCTATCAACATTTTCGACTATCACATTAGGTATGTGCTGCCTTTTGTCCCTACTCATCAAACTGGCAGCAAAATTTTACAATTGCCTACATTGAAGTAATATAGAGAGTTTTTTTAAGAGCTTGAGAACTTAAAATAATAATAATACACTACAGAAATAATGTTGGAATACATTTTTTTATTCGAATCTGGTAGATAATTTCATGGCATTTATTTTTGATTTTCTGCATATGTCCGCCGAGGCTACGAGTTACATAGCAAATTTTTGATTACTTTTCCAATAACATTGCATGTATGGCATCAATAGTGTCTTAAATATTGGCTTTCAATTTGTTAAGAGTTGCTGGTTTCTCTACAAGAAACGAATGACCGAAACTAACACAAAAACAATTTTTTTGCTAACACATTTACAACTTTTTTATACAAAAACTTTTGAAAGAGTGAAATAACAAGAAAAAAAGTAAAACAACAAGTGTTCGGAGTCATATTTTGTGACGTTTGAAAGCATAAAAATCAATATTTTTAGGAACCTTAACACAATTAAAAGAAATAAATTGAAATAAAAATATTATATGTATTGTGTAAGAAAACTGTTAAAAGGACAGGTTATGGTAACCAGGTTGAACAAAATCTAAGCATATCTAAGTATCCAGTACTTTTAATATTGCTTTTAATTTGAATAATAATAAATATTTTTGTCAAGTCGTGCCAAAACTAGAAATGATGGCTCAATTGAAGTTCTTGATAGCCATTAGTCTCTCTGTTGCATGACTGGCGAGATACAGGACAAACACCTTAACAAAATCACAATACATGCTGCTTTTGAAGACCCTTGTGAGTGGAAAGAAAAAGTTGGAATCGCCATATATTGCTCAGGTAATGGTAACAAACAAAAATCAATACGTTACTATTTTAATATTTATTCTTCTTTAAAGGCAACATTCGAGCAATGTTTGCAGATGATCTGCTTAAAAGCACTTTTGGGAAAAGAGGCGGAAAAAGCGTGCACTAGGCAAACTCATGTGGTACAACAAGACTCAGAGGTATTCAAAGGTATCTATAAATGACGAAAGAATTAATAACTTGCGCATATAATTGGTGTCACTAATATATCTCTTCTACAAATTTCAGATAATTTTGAACTGTCTAGTCCCATTTAAGTTTAAAAAAAGTGTAAGAGGGGCGGTAAAACGCATTTATTGAGTGAAATAAAAAAAATTAATGACGTACATTGTATACATAATTAATTAATTATAAAATACATTTTTAATTTACTAAACTATTAGTTAAAAAATAATAAATTGTTTTTATTACAAAAAGTGTACTCCTCAGCTTTGATGGGTTTATACATCAAATATAATAAGTCAACTTTGGCTTACATTTACATCATCTCTGATAAGTACACACCAGTAGAGTGAGAAGCTCAGATATATGTTTTATAGTCGATAGAATTCATAAGTTGAAGAAGGATGGAAAATCACATGTACACAAATGATTCGGTAATTTTTGCATTTTACCCGTAATAAATTGATAAAAAAAATGACAGATATTTCTGTCACAGTGCCAGTCAATTGACCAGTCTAATGACTGTAACTATTCTTGTAGGGTTGTTACCATAAATTATCCACATATAAAGTAATCCAGAGTCGTTAAATCGCACGAAAGAAGAAGCCAGTGGAGAGGACCATTCTGGAGAAAGATGTTTAAAAATTGTTTTTGTTAATCGCGCTGTATGCAAAGTTGTGCCGTTTTATTAGAACCTAATGTCGTTAATGTTCAGCTGATTTACTTTTTGAAACAAAAATTCAGTCAACATGGCGCATTCGCTTGCCATTTACTGTACCAGCAACTCCTCGCTCATTTCGAAAAGAAAAAGGACCGATGGTGTCGCAGGGGCGTAAACTCAACAAACAGTCATTTTATGACGGCTTGAGAATTGTCTTCGTTTAAAATACGGCCGTTTTGCTTATTAAGGTAAATGCGTTAAAGTTTCTGAACAAATCGACGACAAAACAGTACATCGATATTTTGCCCCAAGGTCTTTACGAAAGTATTGAATTTTTTAACAAAAGTGTGTCGAACGTCATATTCCAGCAACACAACGCTCCGAAACACACGCTCCATGTTGCTCAAACTTGGCTTCAGAGTTACGGCGACCCTAAATCCCGTAGATAAAACCAATCGAGCATGTATGGTTTGAGGTTAAGCGTGCAATTTCAAATGTTTAAGATGACTGCCGAAAATTCAAGGACTAATGGCAAAAAATTAACAGAGACTTTTGCTAAAACGTAGTGGAGATCATGCCAAAACGTATCCAGGTTATAATTAAAGCAAAAGAAGGACATATAATATATAAATAAAAAAAGTGTTTCAAAGTCAAGTAATTGTTCACATATCCCTTCTTTAATTTTTTATTATTATTTATAAAGTATTGTAACTGCCGCATTGATGGCACATTGCATGAATATTTCGCTGGCCATTACATTTTGTTGTTGTTGCGCTGGCACACTTGTATTTATGCAGACTCAAGTGCAGGGATCTTATTGCTGTTAATAGAGGTTAAGAATAATTAAGTACTGACACACAAACTTAAAGTACATAAGTAAATTTAAATGAATGACTTGGATTGTCAAGTCAGCTCAACTCTATTATATAAGCAAGAACGTTTTTTAAATAAAGTAAAAACAGTTTCAGACATCAAATCAGCTCCTAGTTTGAGCTGGGGAATTGTTCGGAATCAAAACTTAACAACAATTATACAATCATTTTATCATCACTAATAGCTGAAAACATTTCCTTTAGGGCAACTAACAATAACAACAAATTACAAAAACATAAAATGGCAATAAAATTTATTTCGCTTTTAAGACATTGTTACGAAAATAAGGTTGGGCACCACTGCGCTTATTACATCGCTAAAAATAAATAACCAAAAGCTGCAAGAACAACTATACGTAGTGTCTACAAGCAACCAAATCGACAACAACAGACATTAGCAAAGATAAACTAAATAAACATAACACAGCAACAACAAACAGCAAAGAAAACAAGTAACAGACAATAACAAACAACAAATACTAAGAGCCGAAAGAAGTAGATGTTTACATTCACATGGATACACAGGAACTAAATAGAAAGTAAAAGGAAGAAATGGAATCTGCCTAATCTAGAGGTTCGAGAGCTTTCGAAGTGTTGTTTACTCAGGCATATAAAAAGTACATCGATGCGAACAACAATCAGTTTATTTGTAGCGAGTAAAGTTTATTTGGTGTAAAACCAGCGAACCTGTTGTAAGAAAGTTTAGTGTGGTTAAACTCTTGTTGAAGAGGTTGTGATCGAAACTAAGTTGTAAATACGATCGGGTTGGAAGATCTTTAAGTAGAAAGAGTAATTGTTGTTGCTTACAAAGTTGTCAGCAGAAAGAGTAATTAAGAATAAAAAATTTTATTGCTTGTAAAAATGTTACAAGCAGTGGGGCACAAAACTGTGTTGAATAAAGGATTTTAATTAAAACCTAAACGCAAGATTTATTTTATTTTAACTACAATCTACGAACTCATAAATACACGTTTTTAAAAAGGTAAAAACGTAACTATTTTTAAATATTTATTCCACGCGTTTAGTTCCTAAACAATGGGACCATACCTATTTTCAAAAAAGGAAACAACACAGAACCTCAGATTAATAGAGGTATATCGCTCCTCGGATCAATCCCAAAGCTCTTCACTAAAACATTAGCTGATGTAATTGCCAATTCAGGAATTTCAAATATGTAAAAAATCTTTAGAGTTCATGTGATTTGTCGATTTAACAAAAGGCGTTCGATAGGGTAAGACTGCAAGATGACATTATGCTTTTGAAAGGGAGTAGTATTCCCAATTACATATTGGCGTTAATTAAAGATCTAAACACCAACAACAACGCCTACATCAAAGCTAATGATATGTTGAGAGATAATAGACGAACTTCTTCAGGAATAATACAAGGTGTCAGCCTAAGCCAAATCCTTTTCAACGTCATAATGAACGCCATCATCGAGATCGTAAAAACAGCAGCCCCGGGTTTTTAATTTTTTACTGGTGAATTAAAAATAATATGTTACTCAGATTATACAATTCTGGTACCCGAATCTGAAAATAACTTACAAAGATTTCCACACCGATTTGAAAAGACGGCAGCTTTGTTTAACATGCATATTTCTTTGGAAAAAACCAGATATCTAGTGGTAGGAAAAGAAGACGAAGACGATGTAAATTAGCAGTCAACACAAATCGAGCAAACAAGCCTTCAAATTCAACTATTTGGTTTTCCTTATAACAAGCAGGCGAGATCGGATGCCTAAGATTTGTATATCGCGAAACATATATATGAGCAAGTATAGCGAGATTAGAGTATTCAAAACATGCATTCGACCAGTTTTAACATATGCATCCGAAATTCATGCGGAACACCACTGTTACCCAGCAAATATATACAACTGTCGAAATGAATACTCTAAGATCTATAGCCAGATACGTAAGGTTCGACAGAAAATCAAATGAAGACGTTAAATGAGCCGGTATTATGAAAAATGCCTCCAAGTTGATTAGAAGAAGAGAATGGAAAAATCACGTAAGAAGAATGCCTGAAAATCATTTCGCTAATGCAGCATTTAAAGGAAGAATCTACAACAACCGACCCCAGGGCGGTACCTCAAGGAAAAACTTGTTGCAGTATATTGTACTTATATCTAAATGTGTTGTATTGAGTGGACCATCTATCGGCTTATATTTGAACCAGTGGTATTTTGTACCTGGCAATACTTATGTCATTCTATTCTGTCGAAAAATTCTGTATATTATTTCCACTGAACGAAATGAATTGATTTACGCCTGAGCAACGTTGGGTTTTACTGGAAATTTATTTCCAAAACAAAGATAGTTGGTCGAAAAAATTACAAAAATCATCTTTTCGGATAAAGCTCACTTTATCATGCTCGGTACTTTAATAAGCATAGTTGCCGTATTTGCGGCTCAGAAAACCATTACGAGTAACAGTTTGGTGCGGCTTGTGGAACGCAGGCATATTAGCCAATATTTCTTTGAAAATGAGGATGGCGCAATCATACGGTCAATAGAGACACCTATCGCACCATGATAACCGATTTTTTTATGTCCACTGTTCATTGTATTGATGTCAACAGGATGGTGCAACTTGCAACACATCTCATGCCACAATCTATTTATTGCGTCAAACGTTTGATTGCCATTTAAATAGCCGAAATGGTGATGTCAGTTGGCCGCCAAGATGCTGCGATTTGACACTGTTGGACTATTTTCTTTGGGGCGCCGTTACAGACAAGTGTTATGTTGACCAACCACAGACAATTGAGCATATGAAGGCTATCATTCGTGATGCTATTGCCGAGATGCGAACCCATACACCCGACAAAGTTCTCGAAAATTGGTCCGATCGAATGGGGTACTGTGAGGCTAGCCGCGGCAGCTAGACGAATGAATGAAATAATTTAATTTCTAACCAGAACAATTGAACTTCACAAAAAAAATCATATGGCAAAATTTCAAACCGCTTTTGTTTTATGGCATTTTTAAATTGAAATTTTTAAACGGCCCGCCATATATTTTAAAGGATGTTCAAAATTAAGGTATCATTTAAATTTTAATAAAAAAGACTTTCGTTCAGATACTAAAAATATTTTTATTTCAGTTTATTACAAAAAGATTCCGGTTAAAAATGAAAAACTATGTCGGTGAAGTGACCCCCTACTGCCTCGGCAGGCTCCCAAAGATCAGACTGTAAATGATCCATTGATCTCTCTTGTTTACGTCAAAAGTGACCAAACGCCGCATCCATTCTATTCATAGTTCTCTTGCAATATAAAGCCAAAAGTCTTTTGATATCTTTACGGTGTCAGCTAACTCATGCAACTTCAACGATTTTGTGGATTTTTTTATGTTTTCTGGCGTTACCGCCTTATTTTGACGAGCACTGCAGTCTGCATCATCGGTGTCTCTACGATCACGTTTGAAGTGAGTAAACCAATGCTTTATTGTTGTTTCTGATGGAGCCCCATAACATTTTTCAAGCCATTGCTTGAACGGTATTTTTTCCAATCAGAAAGCTGTGTAGAATTAAAACACGAAATTTTTTTGATCTAGTTTTCTGAAAAAAAACATCAATTTTCTAATTACATATTGAAAATTTTTGCCATTTTCAAAATTTGTTTTAATAATTAAAACACGTAGCGTTACTCTAAGCAAAATAACTCACAAAATTATTAATAACATATCAGGAAATTTTAACAGCTGCCTTTTAAAAGTTAACACTAACTGAAAAAGAGGTGAATGCAATAAAACTAGCGTCATCTAAGCGTTAGGTTCTGGAACAACAACAACAAGTTCAACACATGTGATATTTAAGGTGGCTAATAATTCCATGGATCGAAGAGCTTAGTATTTAAGACACTCAATATACTTCGTTAATCAAAAAGCTCCCAGAATAACCTACTTGTCGCGGTTCCATCTTTCTAATTTCAATTTTTTGTTAAGTTGGTACATCTCCTGTTGATATACCTGCTAAGTCTTAGCGTCATAGCTTGACATTTGCAAAAGCTACGTAGCCAATTGTACATCTATCTCTGTATGTGTTGGCGATTGTTTACAATTTTTACCGAGTCTCAAAAGACATGATTTGAGAGACAAGACATTCATCAAAAGAATTATTATTGGAGACGAGACGTGGGTTTATGAGTACGTCACGCAATCCAGACATAAGGCAAGTGACCAAAAAAAAGTCGTTTGCAGTCAAAAAAAAGGCAATGCTCATGGTTTTCATGGATTACAGCGTGTAGTGCATCATGAATTTTTGCCAGGAGGCCACACAGTAAACAAAAAGTATTATTTTGGCGTTATGAGACGTTTGCGCGAAGAAATTCGCCGGAAGAGACCAGAATTGTTAGTAGAAAACTCTTAGATTTTGCACCATGATAACGCATCGTCACACAATGCCATAATTATTCGGAATTATTGGATAAAAAATGCAACAAATACCATCCAACAGTCACCGAATTCACCTGATTTGGCTCCCTGTGACTTCTTTCTGTTCAATTGAGTTAAAAAACAATTAAAGGGAACGCGTTTCATTAGTCGTTTCTAAAATTTTAAAAAATCGCCAACACCCACAGAGATAGATGTACCCTTTGATATGTTGCTTTTGCAAATGTGGAGCTATTACGCTAAGATTTGGCGGGAATATCCACAACAGATGTACCAACCTAACGAAAAAAAAGAAAATAATAAAATAAATAAATAAAATAAAATAAAATAAAATCGGAACGATGGAACTGCCACACGGGCTTATTCCGAAAACTTTTTGAACAAGGAGTATCTAGACTAGTGTACGCTACTGTGATATGTTAGGTGAGACACCCGCCTACTAACCAAGAAGTTATCTGTTCAATCCCAGGCTACATCATCAATCCCAGGCTACATCATTAATTTTCAACAGCGTTATCACCTCACGACGCTGCTAGCATTTTAACTATTTATGCTGTGAAAAACTTCACTAACTAACACATCTGACGTTCGGAGCCGGCGTTTGTAGATCCCTTTAAATGAGTCGAGCTGATCATAATTCTCTATATATAAAAAATTAATATTTATTTATAGAAAACAAGAAAAAGTTATTGTTGCTCAAGTGAGCATATATTTTTGATCTACCATGGTTTTCACGTTGTTTGTGAGACGTTCAAGGTTGTCATATATATAAAAATAATAACAAAATTTATACAAATAGTTAAACGATTTACATATTTGCAATAAAAAATATTAAAACGTATAAAAATTACACGTATTTAAATTAAACGGTTAATGCTATTAAAATAACTGGTTTATGCGGTATTCGAATGGATATTTCAAAAAAATGTATTCGACAAAACCAAAAAAAAACCGGTTAAAACCTGTCGAATAATAACCGTCCGATCTCCCTAATAAACACATTAAATGATACTTTTTTTTTATCATAAAAGCATTTTTGATAAGTGCTTTTAGGCATGGCCTTCTTTAAATAGAAATAAAAAATACCATTCTAATGGAACACCGTTTGTATTAAAATAGTTTTTAAGACTTTAAGAGCCTAAATTTATGCACTTCATTTCTCATATAATAAGTAGAACGAGCTAAGTGGGTTGTAAAAAATCTTTAAAAGTCATTGACTAGAATATAAAACAAAAAAATAAATAAAATAATAATTACTAGATTTTATGTTTCTTTTTCCTTTTTTGCTATTTGTGTTAACAATTAATTATAAAGAAATCAGTAAAGATTTAAATTTTTGTTTTCATTTTGATTTTTTTTTTTGTGAATAATGTATGTTTTCTGTATGCTGTCTGTTTGTTCGTTTATCTGTCTGTTGTTTTAAGGATTTTAACTTTGGTAGTGCAAATATTTCAGTGGTTATGCGTCTTCTGTTACTGAATGTCTGAACTTTGTTTTTAATGGCGGCAATAAATTTAAAGAGTTTTAAAAAGACAAATTTTTGTTTCATCTTCCATCGCTGCGAAAGAGCAAAACGATTTCCAAGTAGCATTTTGAAAAGATTAAATTCATTGTATTGTGGAAAATAAATGGCAATTGTTTTAAATACAAACGATAAACAACAAAGAAAAATAAAAAGTCAGATGGGTTTTGTAAGATACGACAAAAAAAATGAAATAATATACTCGTATATGGAAGAAGACTATTCAATAACCCTATAGTGGTTTAGACAATTTTAAGGGAGTGCAAGAATGTTTTAAACAATTTTTATACAAAATTTTTAAATACATACGTGTTTTCTAAATGTATAACGAACGAATAAATTATAGAGTCAAAAGGAATTTATCTAATTAACTGTCTTTTCAAGTTAGATCTTATGTGTATCATATTGCTCATGTCAATTGAGATTTAATTTAGCCATAAAGCGTTTGGTGAAGAATCAAACTCTAATTTAGTCGTCGGAGCAAATAGAACATTCATTAAATGTGTCTTTGTTGTGTGGAGCATATGTATGTGTACCCCCGTGAAAAAAAGTTGTTAAAAAGTTTTTGTCAGTGCTTTTTTTTTTGTTTAATTTAAGATATATTTTCCAGATAGACACTGTAAAAATTTTAGGATAATTAATTCTGTTTTCTATCTGTATACAGTCTGCAATATATATAAATACTTTTTCCTCGGTATGCTTTGTGCAATGATCGTTTATCTAACCTCTGCCGCTTTTGGCTAATGTGCCAGTGTACCACACTCGGCTTCAAACCCTAATTCTTGCCAATAGAGTTCTTGCACAAATAGAGTGCCATAAAACCCCTTTTCACACGCTCCTCGATGTTCCTTTTCCAGTCAAGTGGGCGATCAAGGACAACACCGAGGTACTTCGCCTCTGAGGAAAGTACTAATGCCATTCCATCCATGACTGGTAGCGCAAAGGGTGAAACCTTACTCCTTATGGTGAATAGGATAAGCTCGGTCTTCGCCGGATTGACACCAAGACCACTTCTACGCGTCCAGTATGACAATCTGCCGAATGCACCCTACATCAATACCGAAAAGGGTGACAAAAATTTACAACCTACGTTGTCAGCGTATGCAACCACCTTTGTCCTCCGTTCACGAGAAGCCCAAAGAGTGGAGACAACCCCACCGTTGGGGTGCCACTAGTGACCGACCTCTTAATAGAGTCTCGCGAGTCTGCCCCTAAGCTTCTCATCAATCCAATATGTCAGTAGTGAATAGAATGTTGTTGAACGAATGTTGAATGTTGTTTATTAAGAAACGCTGCCAAAGTATAATCCGATCTAGCCATATTCCTCGCGATGAAACATACCACTTCGTGTAGAGCAGTTTCAACAAATTTGCCCCTGATATAGGCATGCTGCCCACCACTCAACGAGCCTAAATCCACTTTTGACCTTATCTCAAGGACAACCAACCTCTTCAAAGTTTTAAGAAGAAAGGATGACAGAGTGATCCGTCTAAGTGACTAGGCTTCCTAGATTTGGAAATATAAATCACCATTAGTTCCCTTCACAAACTCGGCACATACGAGAAACACTAACAAACCCTATCCCCCAGAGTCTTAAATAACAACGGTGAGGAGTTCTGTAGGATCGCCGGTATTACTCCATCTGGACCGGGTGATTTATAAAGCTTGAATGTGTCAATCGCCTTAGCAATCTTCTGGTTGTATGTTTGCTTCAGCACTTGAGAGAGTTTGTTCAAAGGAAAGCGATTTCGTTATTATTTTTATAGAACTTTCACGGAACCTCATCACAGCGTCCGTCCAAAAGAAATGTTTGTTTAAGGAAGTTGTCCGTTATGGGAGATTCTACTGTATTTTCTTTTTTATTGAATTTTTAGTTTACACTGTAACAGATTTTTATTTTGATTGATATAGTGTTTTGTCAAATCAAGCTGGTTTAAAATGTACCAGTAATGTTGAGCATGCTTTATTGATGATGTAGCATCCAAATATTGTACATCAATGACTATCGATTCTTTAAAATTTTTTAAGCATATTTTGCTACAGTTCCAGTGTGTCTACATAACAAATGATATTTTGGTATTGAACGTGACAGAAAATGGAAAAAAAATTAATACTAATATATGTTTCTATCTGCCAACATACTAATCCTTAAGCATATGTTTTACTTTTCATAAATTTTATTTCTGCAAACACTTTGATGTCGTACCAAAACAGCGAAGCATTAAACAACAAAAAATATGAATTATTTGGTTTTTGCCAAAACTTGAATTTTTTTTCGTTAATTTAAGACAATCCCGATCGATATTTTAAATTACAATACAAGTGAATATAAAAGAAAAACGAAGCGCTTTTGGTTACTAGAAGGCGAGCTTTTCATAGGACTTTTGTTCCCGATCAACTCACACGTATTCTTACGATCTTGCTCTTAGTCGTCAATGAGACAGCGACGAATGCATATGTATGGTGAATATACGCAAACTTGTTTTAGGCACAGACAAATAATTTAAAGAAGTTTCTTGCTTTAGTTGTCGCTGTTTCAAGTTTTTAATTTTTAAAACATCTACTTTACTCTTCGTGAGAGAGTAATTTTTATGTTCTCACTAACACAAGTACATTTATATTTTTACACATCACTGCTTAAAACAAGGGTGACCAAGAAAAGAAATTAGTGGTTTAGTAGTGTTAGTACATTTTTATTGCGTGCATTGAAGAGAAAAATGAAAAAGGTAAACAACAACACAAACAACCAATTTTTAAGAGCAAAGCGACATCATTCCACAACTAAACAAAATTTATTATTTTATTTATTATCTCGTTATTATCTGCTCATTTTTGTTGAGCATGAAGGCATGAAGGCTTCTTCTGCAAAAACATATGTTTAGTATTTTGTCTCTTAGGTGACTAATTATTTCACTAGAACCTAAATTTATGAACATATTTGAGGTTGAATTAGAAAGAATATCATTTTGTGCATAATTTACAAAATAAAAGTTCATCTATATCATTCCACTGATTGCGGACATGGGAGACTTGTAAGAACCCCATTTAAAGGTCCAAAAATGTCAGTTCCCTCACGTGAGCCTTGACGAGGTCAATTAAAATTGACAATAACACATCCCCAAGAC
Organism: Wohlfahrtia magnifica; assembly: GCA_023159175.1. Lineage (NCBI taxonomy): Eukaryota > Metazoa > Arthropoda > Insecta > Diptera > Sarcophagidae > Wohlfahrtia > Wohlfahrtia magnifica. Next base: position 1,400,809 of record JAKWBJ010000189.1, read on the forward strand.
AGCCCAGATCATGGAAGGGACGTGCATTCAAGTGCCTTAGCCTTAGCTAAGTACATCCTGTAATCTCATGCAGTAGCCATGACCAAGACGGCCCGTGTGCTCTGACGTGCTACCTTTCATATATGGTATTTAACTCTATAATTTACAGAAACTGTTAACTATCAGGTCACTCAACAAATCCGTAGGATAACACATAGACGGCGTTACAAGAATTATGTCCATATGATACATGTATAAATTTTACAGTAATCTGACTATTGATTCGTGAGTTATAGGATTTTGTGTGAAGCAGCTTTTGTCATTGGAAAAGAATTTGAAAAGAATGAATTTCGAGTTTTGATAAGGCATTGCTTTTTGATGAAAAAAAAATACAGTGGAAGCCAAACAATGTCTTGTTAAACATTATCCGAACTCTTCTCTATCGAGACAAGTGGAAGAGAAATTATTTGCTGAATTTAAATCAGCACAAATGTAGATGATGATGTAGAGTGCAGTGGACGCCCAAATGAGGCTGTTATTCCAGAGAACGTCAAAAAATCCAAAAATTGGATACGAACGATCACAAATTGAAGCTGCACGAGCTAGCTCACATTGTAGAGATATCAGATGGTAGTGTTGTTACCATTTTATTCGAACATTTGTGTATACTAACGCTCGGTTCAGTGTGGTTGCCGCGTGAGCTCACAAATCGTGTCACAAATCGATAAAAATGATATCAAAATTGAATGAATTTGGCTTCGAATTGCTAACGCACCAAACGTATTCTTCAGATTTAGCTCCCAGCGAATTTTTTCTGTTTTCAGATTTAAAAAGAATGCTTGCTGGAAAGAAATTTAAGTCCAATGATGATGTAATAGCTGAAACTGAGGCCTATTTTGACGAGATAGAGAAATCGTGCTATAAGATTGGTATCGAAAAGTTTGAAAATCGTCATACTCGCCCTCAAAGATAACTATGAATAATAAAACCGAGTTTTGTCAAAATTTTGTTTTTTCCTTAATTATCCTACGAACTTAAACCTGCTTAAAAAAATAAATATAGGGTCCGCCATCTAATGCGTTTTTTTCCAACTAGTGCTTATTATACAAATATGGTTGTGTATACGCTTGAACAAAGCTGGGAATCTGGGCCTGCGATCGATTTTTGCCAAAAATCATCTTTTCAGATGAAGCTCATTTTGATCTTAGCGGGTATGTAAACAAGCAAAATTGTCGCATTTGGGGCACAGAAAACCCGCACGCATACATTGAAAAGCCGATACACCCAAGACGAGTCACTGTTTGGTGCGGATTTTGGTCCAGAGGCATAATTGGGCCATTTTCTTCGAAAATGAGCAAGGAGTGGCCGTTACAGTCAATGGCGATCGTTATCGGACCATGTTGAACGAATTTTTGTTCACAAAATTTGAAGAAGAGGATATTAGCAACATTTGGTTTCAACAGGACGGCGCTACGTGCCACACAGTCGAAGCTACACTCGATGTTTTGCGCCCTGTTTTTGAAGATCGCATTATCAGCCACAGAGCTGATGTCGTTTGGCCACCTCGGTGCTGCGATTTGACACCGTTGGACTATTATTTGTGGGGTGCCGTCAAAAATAAGTGTTATGTCAATAAGCCAGAGACAGTTGAGACAGTTGACACTTTAAAGGACAATATTCGTGAAGCTATTGGTGAAATACAGCTGCACACAACCGATAATGTGCTTAAAGATTGGACCGACCGTGTAGGCTACTGCATGGCCAGCCAAGGCAGCCATTTGAATAAAATTAAATTCCTTTATTAACCGGAAGAATTGTACTTTCAAATAAAAAAAAGAAATTTGAGAAAATATTCAGTAGTTTTTTTTTATAACATTTTCAAAAAAAAAAAAAAAAAAAAATTATTTGGCGGACCCCATAAAAACCGACTAATTTTTTTGCATTGATTTTCCAAAAATTTCGGTTTAAGTAGAACTCATTAGGTTTTAGGTAAAATGTTACCTTAATGAAAATGAAAAAGATTTCATTAGTAATTGTCGTTTTATATATTATGGACACACTACAATAATTTAAAAGAATTTTATTTTATAAATATGTATGTACATCTGGGTTGGCAAAAACCCGAATATTTTGAATAAAACCCAATCCATCGAGTTTTATAATGTGTGTTTGGATGATTTTTTGGGGGATTTTTTGGGTTTTATAACCGTGTCCGAATTTTATTCAAGTCGACAATATTTTTTTATTTTTAGTAGAATTACATCTTTTTTAGTATTTATAATGCAATTTTGCACCCTTAGTACGATCAAGGCGTCATAGAGCTACTAAAATTCGGTGATCAGAGCAGATTGTTATTACTTCGTTTAAACCGTGCATTATGAGAGAACGGCCGTAATACAATATAAAAAGAGACAGATAAAGTTTTCCTTTGCATGAAAACGCTCGGACTCACGTCGCCAAACCTGTCAAGCAATTGTTAGAAACAATCAAATGTCACACCCGCCGTAATCTTTAAATATTGATCCTTCTGAATATTGTCTGTTTCGATGGATACAACAATATCTTTGGGCATGTCACCGGAGCACTTCTCTAAAAGAAATATAAAATCATCTTCAAAGTATATCGATTAAAAAGACGAGAAGTTTTCGAACAGAGGCTTAGAGGTGAGGAAAAAAAAATTATAAGCAGTGATGCGATAAATTTTACTTTGCTAAATTTTCTAATTCATTATCTCTTTGAGATAAAAAATGGACTCCCAATACGCAAAATTTAATTATGTTTGTTGTAAATAAATTACGAACATCCACCCGGGTTTTTTTTACATTAATACCCAATAAAACCCAGGTGGGTTTAATTAGGTTACCCAGTGAGTTGCCAACCCTGATGTACATATGTATATGTAAAAATTTCTATAAAGTCAGCCTACGCTTATTAATTTATTTATTTTTTTCTTCATAAGTAGAAAAAAAGATTTTCTTATAAAACCCATTGTCTATCAAAAACAATAGAAGAACAAAATTTAAAAAAATAAAACAACAAAATATTTAAACTTTTTAAGATTTCCGTAAATAATAGACACGTTTTTACAACTTGTATTCTTAAAACAAGGACAAATATAAGAAATGAAAAATAATTGATGAAAAGTTTATGGCCAAAAAAAATATTGTAATTCCTATTAAGAAATGAAAATTCATTACTTGATAAATAAACAAAATCATGGATACCGTTGCTAAAAGTAATTTCAATCTAAACAAATAAATAAGTGAAAATGAATTCAAAATATTATTTTTTTGTGTGTTTATTTATACGAATCGAATGAGTTAATTTTCATAATTTAAGTACTTTGCCAAAAAAAAACAAGATATTATTTTTCGTTTCTATTTGTACGTCTTTCAGTAGGTCTATTAGAAACATTCTACGAGTATGGATATGATTTATTATTTTAGGCAATAACTTTGAAATTTTATTTGTTTGGATGTAGCATTTATTTTTATTGAAGGCGGAAGTAAAAGTCTATTTATACCCTACTCGTACATCAGTGTATATTTGTGGGGAGGATGTAAAGTTTGAAACATTTGGAAAACAATATTTGCTTAATTCCTAAAAACATTATTAAAAATTTGCTTTATATTACGTAGACAACACTGTGTTAATAACAACTTTATTACGATGAGCCAGAAATCTTATTCATTTTTATAAAAAAAATATCACCATAACTTATTTTCTAAAACGGACCTTCGTACTTTGACAGCTGAAAGAGGTTTTATTTTAAAAGATAAATTTCTCGAATTAGCCGTTAATTATTCAGTTTGCTTTGCCAAATCATTCAAGTAAGCGAGCAAATGATAAAATTGTTTTATCAAAATTGATGTTCTTTTTATGGAAACTAGGAGGACGATACGTAGTGTAGTGGATAAATTTCAATAAACAATGAACCAACGCAGGATCTGCCGACAACAGCGTCGCTGTCTGTAAGTGTGTGCAATAGATTTTGAGGCTATTGATTTCCCGTAACTTATACAAATTTAGCCTGTGAAGACCACAACTTAGCAAATTTGGCTCTGTATCATGGTTTTACACCCGTACGAAGCTGAAGGCAATTGGCCACATGTGTTGGCTAAAAGTAAATCCCATTGACATACAATGCCAACAAACAAAGTTGTCGAATTTGGGATGATACCAATTTACACGACATCCGAGAGCATCTAATGCATTCTGAATAAGACACTGCTTGGTGTGGATTTTCGGCTAACGGTGATTCGTATTTGTGTGAAAACATCTTTGGCTAGACAATCACCGTCAACGGCGAGCGCTATAGGTTGATGATTACCTACCTTTTTTGGCCTAAAATAGATGATATGAGCAGCAATGGCAGGTGATTTCAAAGAACAGCGCTACGTGCAGACATCTCATACCATATTAAACATTTTGTACGAGCGATTTGAGAGCATACTCATCCCACATTGAGCCGATGTGAAGTGGCCAACAAGATCGTGTGTGTTGACTCTGTTAGAATAAGCCATAAACTACAATGGCCCTTGAAACTATTAAAACATGCTATCGATTAAACTCATCCTGATTTATGGTCTAGAGTCATAGAAAATTGAATATTTCGGATGCGTGCCACTAGGAAGAAAGAGCTTAGTGAAACGTAACTGCTACATATTTAATATACAGTCAGCGTTAATAAAAGTGTCCACCCTTTTTCTCCAGAATTTCGTTTTCATTTCAACCTTTAATAATGCCGTGAACTTAAACATTTTATATATTTTTTTAAACTTTACTTAAAGCTTTACAAAATTCTTACAAAACAAACAAAATTCTTACAACAGACACAAAAATTACTCAAATTTTTATGCGTCAAAATAAAGTGTACAAGAAAAAAACTATGCCGCAAAAAAGAATGATGTAAAAACCTCCGAGAAGAGGTACTATTTTCTTAATGGATCTTAAAAAATCAAGTAATATTTTAGTAAAATGGTGTGCAAAAACAACTCTAAACTTGGAAAATTTCGAATAAATAATGTGTTTACTTGAGAAATGCACACATATTCCTCAAGTTTACTTACCATAAGTAAAGTATATACCATTTCTTCAAGAAATCTTAACATTTAGCTAAGTTATAAGCTTTTCCTACCCGTAACTCAAGGTTTTGGACGTATTTTGAAAATGTAAAAAACGGATCCTAGTTGAAATCGATAGCGCCTTTGAGAACATAGTACTTCTTCCCAAGTATTTCTTCTTCATTTTCATTTGTTGCATAGTTTTTTTAATTTTGTAAAGCTTCAAATTAAGATTAAAAAAGCATAAAACGTTTTAATTCATCGTATATCTAAAGAATGAAATAAAAACTAAATTCTAGAGAATAAGGGTATACCTTTTTTATTGTCGCTGACTGTATATAAAGTGCCATCCAGTATCACGATACTTACTAAGCGTCGTTTAGCAATATCTTGTGATCTGGATCATCGATCACTGATTACGTGATAAATATTGGACGTGGGCATCGCAAAAAATTCTTTAAAGTATAGTTTCAAGCACATAACGAACTTTTTTTGCCAATCGTTCGTTGTCATTTCATTAATTTAGGAAACTATTTCTCCCAAACCGTTTTAAGCGATTTTTGACGTTATTTGTGCTGGCACAACCACAAACGGAACATTGTAATTGCTTCTTACATAAAATTAGTGATCCGGAGCCGTATAGTATTTATCACTATTTGCTTTCGGCTTTGGTCTTAAAAATATTGTTTATTCAGCACACGAAATTCACTATTAATTTTGTTGATATTTATGATATCGTTTGCATACTAGGTCTGTAGAAATAGACGCACTTTATCAAAATTCGATAGTAATCCTGTAATCCTATAATAAAAGTCACAGTGATGAAAATACAAAAGATCAGAAAATTATTAAACTACATACGTAATCAAAAATCATACGTAATTCAAAATCACATTATCTGCGAAATACTCCGGTATTTCCACATAAAATTTGTAATTTAAACATTTAATAAACATTTCATCCCTTTGTAATGGACCGATAATTAAATAATTAAAAATCGATTAAATCGTTGTTTGTTTGACTTTTTTTTCTTTCTTTAGGACTTTTCTATATTTAACGATATACTACTTGCAATGGTAGTTTTTAACGAATTTATCAAAGACATATTGCCCTTAGCCAATGTAAACACTAAACTCTTCCTTCTCTTCCTTTAAGAACTCAATTGTTGCATTTTCATTTTAAAATACGAGTATATGTGTAATATATTTGTGAAATATTTTTGCCAGAAGTTGTAAGAAAAAACACGGTTCTAATCAAGTTTATAAAACTTCCCTTTCAGTTTAATTAATTCTGATGCTGGTTTTTTTTAAGGGAAAATAAATTTAATTAAATTGATTACAAAAATAAAATTCAAGCTAAAAAAAAATATAAAAAAAACATACGCAAGAAAAAATTTCTGTTCATGTTACAACATGTCCATGTAATTTTCTAATGCAACTACAAATAAAATTTGATTTTACTTGCAATTAAATTAATCATTATTTCGTGTACATACCTAATGATCGTAAATATCTACTAAATGCTTCCTTTAAACCTAAATTGTTAAGCGAAATTGTGTTATAATCGATCCATATATTGACTTAAAACGAATATTATTATCAGAGATTTTACTATTGAAACTGTACAAAAAATTCAAATCGAATATTTAGATATCATTTCAATTTTAATAAAAAATTTTTTTCCGATATTAAAAATACGAGTGTATTTATTTCAGTTTATTACAAAAAGGTGCCGGTTAAAAATTGAAAATTTTGTCAGCCAAGTGATCACCCCCCTACTGGCTCGGCAGGCTCCCAATCTTTTACCAAAATTATCAATTAAGTTTTTAAATAAAGCGTCGTCAATGGTTGATATCTGCTCGATAATTTTAGTTTTAAGTCCTTGAACTGTTGTGGGATTTGGATTTCAAAAAGCCCCACAAAACAATCTAAGGGTGTAAAATCGTACGATCTTGATGGTCAATTTACACCTCCTCTAAATAATAATTTTACGCCACAAAAAAGCTTCGGTTTATCTCCCTGTAGCGCTTTACATTGACCCTAATCGCATTTTATTTTGATTTTCAAAAAAATATGGTCCGATGATTCCTCCGGACTACAAACCACACTAAACCGTAATTTGTTGTAGATGTAATTGTTGCTCTAATATAACTGTTGGATTCCCTTTACTCCAAATTCGGCAATTCTGCTTGTTGACGTAGCCATTGAACTGGAAATGGACTTCGTCGGTGAAGATTATTTTGAGCCGTAATGTGTGGCCAGCTGGTTTTAATTCATGGTTCAGCTGGATCTTATAAGCCTCTTTAAATGGATATCACGATGCAAAATGTTGAATAATGTGGATCATTTGATGTTAAATTGCTGCAAACGATGACAAATTTATGTTTTTGGATCTTCTTCAATACTTCTGTACACAGCTGCTATATTCTCTGTCAAACGTCCACTGCGCTGATAAAATGTGTTTCTGTTATCATGAACGGATCAAATTTCTCAACCATCTGATTAATGGCACGATTTGTTGGAGCATTTTCTCTATCTAATTTTGTTACAAATTTCTTAATTACATCTTGAAATCTTTTGCCATTTTTAAAATATATTGTAATAATATAAACATGTTCTTCCTCCGTGTAATGTTCCATATTAACTAATCGAAATGTATTTAGAACCCGAAAATAAAAATTTAAAACAAAAATGACAAATAGAAAAAAATGGGCACCCTTTACTTTACTTAAACGTAGATTAGCAATATTGGTATTTTATTAGTCCATATTTTATTCTAACTCATACACATACAGTGACATGAAAAGTAATAAGGACACATGTAACGCATAGAGATTTGAAAAAAAATAGCGTAAAATAAGAAAATAATCTAAAAGCAACATCGTTGGGTGTTACACTGCAAAGTGTTCGAAGATAACAATATCATTGTACTAGACTGGACCGCACAATCTCCACAGCAACTAGAAGAAAGTATTCCACATATTCTAAGGAGCTTTGGGAATTAATTCAAGCTGTGTAGTATGATATATCAAAATGAGTAGGCCAAATTCTTGTCGAATCTATGTCAACAACAAAAATAGAAGAACATTAGAAAATATAGAAGAACATTAGAACTGAAATTAATGCAAATCTATTATTATATTACATTTTTTATAATTATTTCGAAAATTCCTTAAAGTGTCCCTATTCTTTTCTACATGGTGAATTAAATAAAAATGTTAAAATAGTAACAGTAATTTAATAAAAATGCAATAAAATTTGCATAATGCACGATATTAATTGCGAGTCACAACTTAACTTCAAGTCTTTTGTCCAACTTAATTTGACATTTCTTTGTTTCAGTGTTCGACAAATTCAAATGTATCCATAATCGGGAGAATTTTGCGCAAATTTCAGAAAATCAAGTCTGTAAGACATGTAGAAACACCTGTGAATGACTGTTTAGTAGGGTTTATGGGCTGACGGCATCATTGGGCGGTACTTCTTCGAAAAGCAGTTACCGCGAATGGTGTTCGCTATCGCGAGATGATAACGAAGTTCTTATGGCCAGACATTGAAGATAGGGATCTGGACGATAGGAGGTTTCAACAGGATGTGCCATTTGACACACAGCCAATGAAACAATGACTCTTTTGCGCGAGAAATTCAATGGCCGTGTTAGCTCATGTCGTGGCGATGTTAATTGGCCGACACTATCATGTAATGTGACACCGTTGGACTTCTTTCTTTGGAGATATTTAAAAGAAAAGTGCACCTCAATAAGAAAATAACAATTCAAGAGCTAAAGGATGAGATATTCGGCACACTAATGGCATTTAACCTCAATTATGTTTCAGAGTTATTCAAAATATGGGCCGATGAATAAAGGTGTGCCACCGAAGCCGTGGCGAGTATTTAGCCGATATTTTATTTCACACAGAATTGTAATATTCCTTCTATCATAATAAAAAATATTTAGATAATTCTCTGAAAACCTTTTGTTTTATTTACAATTAACGTCTTGCGTTTTGGTTGGACCACCTTTTATATAAGAGTAGCAGATTTATTTATTAACAATTTCCTCATTTTACCTACTTTCTTATCAAATCTCAATGTGTCAATATGTGTCCTTATTATTTTTATATACATATTCGATAAAAATAGTACTCATATACTAGTCACGGAAAAGGCTATATACTCGTGAAAATAAAATGTTATAAAAATTAATTTTAAATTGTGTGCTCCGACATGCGCGCGGGTCTTGTGTTCGATTCTCACCCGAGACTTTGATCTGTTACACCACATCGAACAAATGGTCTTAGTTAGCCTGCTAGAAATAATTGTAATATAATTTGTAGTTGTATGTAAACACACAAGCACGTAATTGGCCTGGTATTCACAATAATTTCAACTTTCAATAACGAGCTTCTCTTCTTCTCATCAGCAATTTAATGCATCGTAAAAGTGCAATCGTACTAAGATAATCGAATTAGTGTAATCGAAATTCTGCACTTGTAATATTGTAATCGTAATAGTGTAATCGAAATATTGTAATCGTTATGGTGTAATTTTAATAGTGTAAGCGTAGTAGAGAATTTTTCACAGTTTAATCGTAATAGTGAAATCGTAATAGAGCAATTTTAACAGTGTAATCGTAATAAAATAACAGAATTACTGTAATCGTAAAAGTGTGATCGTAATAGGGCGTTTTTAGAAGTGTAATCGTTATAGTTCAATTTTAATAGTTTAATCGAAGTAGAGGATTTGTAATAGTGTAATCCTAATAGTGTAGTCGTAATAGTGCAATCGAATTTTATATAAAACGCTTTTTAAAGGTCTTATTTGCTTCTTCCATGCTCTGTCTATGCAAGGAGCCGATAAAGACCTAAGCTTCCACAATGTTCCTTTATATGCCAAACTTATTCTTTTGTCATCGAAGCCAATATTTTAGAAATACTATTGACTTTTTCTAATATCGCCTTAGATCAGAATTAAATTTTGTCTAAGTGGAAAAATAATTGTCTTTCCAATGGTTTACTAAAATCAGATAATTGACAACCGTGAAGGAATATGCAACATTACCAACATAACTGAACATGTTTTTAACCATAGCTATGGAAGTCATCATCAGAGTTCTTTGTGTTGTGCATATTAATTTCCGAACATCAGCTATTTAACTCATACTTTTTCAGAAATCGAATATTGAAATTGTCAATTTCTAAATGTAAATGAGTTAGTCGAAGTTCTGTCATCACGTTTTTTCAATATCACTTTATTTTTATATCATTGTCTTATTCTACCATTATAAGTCGTTTGAAAGGTATTACAACATTAGGTTAACCACACACCATATAGTGTGTATAACATCAAATCGTGTACATACACCCCGGTTCAACATGATTGACTCATATTATTTTAGTTTTTCTTTAGTTTTCGTAATTTCAGATGTCGAACCGGAGTGTATATAATCGTTAATGGATCGGGTTTCTGTGGCTAGCGTATTACGTATCCCCATTGATCTGTATAATTCACTTGACTTTTTAATTGACATTTTTCTAATTTTGCCTCGATATCGGCGACAAGAAAATTAGGCCCATAAATACATATGTATGTATATGAGCCGTTTATTATGAAAAAAGATGCAAGTCAATTTTTTTCTGTTTCGAGATATACTCGTATTAAGATTTACATTTAATACAATTTTAAAATATTGGTAGAGAATATAAATTCATAGCTCAATAGTCTTAAAAATGCTGACTAAAAAATAAAACTTTTTTCACTTAAGAGCTAAAATTTCCATCTGCATTTCTTTTACTACATTTCTTTTACTACTACGTTGGTGAATAATGGCAACCTTGTAAGACGTATATTTTAGTATTTTTTTTTTTTTTTTTTTTTTTTTTTTTTGGAACCGAACGATCTGCCAAGACGAAAACAGTAGGGGATGACCAATGCTTAAGAAAATAATCCACAAAATGGTTTCGGCTGATGCGGGGGTTAGCTGAAATGGTAGACTTTTCGTATACCGATAGAAAATATACAGTAGAACGAACAGAACAGTATAATACAGTAGAACAAAAACATCGTTATGAAGATGTCTCAATAGAGTGTTTGGCGATATTGCTTCTCAATAAAGCCAATTTTTTGAGTCGATTTCTTACTATGAATGAGACATGGGTTCACTACTTCACACCACAGACAAAGAAACAGCCAAGTCTGTGACTGAATAGTGCTAAGAGAAGGCAAAAACAGATCCATATGCAAAAAATATCATGGCATGGATTATCTTAAAAAATTAAATACAATCGACAGCGAGCTTATGATGCGACTAACTATTGTAGTGCTTAAAAGATGAAATTATGGAATAAAAACTCCGCATTCGGCGAAAAAGAAAGTGCTGTTTCATCATGACAATGCAACAGTTAACACATCCACTATAACAAAAATTAGTTAATTAAAGTCTCATTCCCTTGAATATTTTCCTTTTAAAAACTTAAAAAATTGGTTATTTTAACGAATTAAATAATTCTTACCATAAATGGGATGTTGAAGCTTTTGAATACCGCTACTTATAGTGTTATAAGCTATAATAATGAGAAATAAGAAAAAAAAAATTTCAAATATGTTGAGTTTTTATTGTCAAGTCGGAGAATTTTTGGACCTTCCTCAAATTTAATGTGATTGTGTTTTAAAAGAATTATAGGAATGAAAATAAGGCATTTTTTTTCTCCGTCACTCCAGGGAGCATATTGACTTTCCACAAAGCATCTATTGCTTTGTTTCAGTTTCTTTAATCAGTTTGATATTTCAAGCTAAGTAGATGATTAATCCGCTGTAGCTTACTCCATATGATTTTTTTTTTGTGCAGTGGTGAAGATCCTTGCTTATTGGTGGTAATCTTTACTTTAGCATTGTAATTTTTTTCCCAGTAGGTGGCGTGTTTTTTTTTCCTGATCATTCGTCTGATGTTTATCATCATCGCCAGAGGTATGCGGAAGGCTCAGGGTGGCTTTTTTTATTTTTATTTTTTTCTTAGATGGAGTTGTCTGGAGGGAAGTTAAAGAAATAAGGCATACTTCTCCGTAAAAACATTAAGATTTTACCATTCTACTGCTTAACCTAATGAGATAAAGCTTTCGGAAGTTTAAAAAAATTTCTTGTGAATTCTTGTTTTTATTGATCTCAAAGTATACAGTCTATATTTTCCTTGTATGCTGATTTGCTGTTATCCTTAAAATAAAAGATTCAGAGATTTTGATACTTTACACAATTTATTTTTTTCATTCTCCTTCGTATAAGAGGAAAAAGTCAGTCAAATGTCAAGATTTAATTAAATTTAATGGAATTTTGTTTTTATGTGAATGAACTTCACAATTTCTCATGTTTGTAAAAATGCTTGACGACAATTAACTCTTAAAAAATGTTAAGATTGATCCATTTTTTATTCTTTCTTCTTAGAGATATTTAGATATTTGAAAAAAAAATAATATAATTTACACAAGTTTGACTTAAGGTCTAGTACAACATATTTCTGGAAAAAAAATCTTAAAAATATGCACAAGAAAAAAAAAACGTCAATTTCAAATTGAAATTCCATTGGAATAACAGCGTCTGGCTCATACTATTCTTTTGGGTCATAAAAATCGTAGTTAAAAAGCTTCAATATTTATGAGCATCAATCTACTTGTGCTTGAGTGTGATTTTTGCGTTCATTGCCAGTTTTATTTGTCAACTGTTTGAGTCGTTTTTAACAATTCATTTATCAAATTGTTTGCCAAACATAAAAACCCTTTTTTTATTACTCTTTCTTCTTCTCATCTTCTATTTAAGCGAAAAACTATGTTCCTTTTTCGTTTGAAAACTGTATGGCAGTGTCTTTTATCATCACTGGCCCAGTATTTATTGAGTTAAAAGTAAACAGAAAAAATCATTAGGGTGACCAGGGTTAGTAATTTGGTATTTGGTGGTATACCTACAACATCGGATCTAGGTTAGGTTAGGTTAAAACCGGCAGCCGGTCGTAGGAACAGCTTACTTAAGCCAAAAAGCTCCATTATGATGTCGCTTACTAAAATAACTCTATAAAAAGCAAATAGGAACTGCGAACACCGAGTCCAAACCAGCTTCGATAACAAAGCGACCTATAAAATCCACCGGTACTGCCAGCAGTAATTTTTGGTCCATAAGGTGCCTTCAGAGGGCCCTTCAACTCAATCTCCATAGTGTTGGATATTCCTGGGGCAAATGCTCAGCAGTTACAAATTCCCCCTTACAGCAATTACCGCACAACGTTGATTCATTATGGCCAAGACGTACCGCATGTCTGTCCACTAGACAATGACCAGATAGAATTTCGACCACAGCCGAAATCCTTCGTCTTGACAGGTCCCTCTTCCGATCAGCCACCGGCCACCACTCTCTCTCCCCTATTACAGGAAGCAATCTATCTCCGTCTTTTGGAGAACGTTGCTGGCGGATTTAGGAGAGAAATAAATTCTTTTTAGTTTTATTAAAAGCTTTAGAATGCTAAAGACTTGCAAACAAACTTTTGAAATATTAGCTTACATTCGTTTTAAAATATTGTTACGAAAATAAACTATACCTAAAAAAAGAGACACACCACATCAGTGCCATTAAAATGTTTTGTGGGATTTTGGTATATTGGGTTGTGTCAAGTTTGTTCATGTGTCATCCTGACAATTCCTTACTTATTTGTGTATTTGGTAGCATTGCCAATTCGACTATCTTTGTGTTATAGTTATAGTTTGAAAGGCTAAGGCGTAAATAAAAGTGTTGAGTTTTTGTGTATAAGCGATAAATAAGTTGCTGTGTTAAGATAAAGTGGAAGTTAGAGTGGTGAAATAAAACAACAACTACGTGTTGTTTATTTTATTTAACGCAATCTCAAAGAACTCAAACGTTAAAAAGGTTAAAACGTAACAATATTTAAAATTAGCTCCATAGAATTTGTCTTATTTTTTTCTGCTAATGTTTGAACCAACAAAATAATTTAAATGCCTATGTTCAAAAAAACACTTCTAGCGTGGCAAGTTTTGCGGCTACACATGTGGAAGCTGTGTAAAAGGAAAATAACCAAAGTATTTAAATATCATTAGCGCAGTACAACATTTTTAAATTACAACGATTTTTAATTAAACTTTTGATCTGCGTCCAGTTAAGTTTTTTGTCAATAGGTTTTATCGCAGCTTCGCATTCGGAAGCGGTTCCCATCCAAGGTTTATGTCGTGGTATTGTTTGACGGTATTGAAATATGTGCCCAATTTTACATCAAATGCAATAGCCTACATCTTCCATAGAGCTCTACGCTGTAAATTCATTCGTAAGACACTCATATGCGTTGAATATTTCTCTGGTATAAGATGACCAGAGATTGGTGTATGTGCCACTGACGCTAATCATGTTTCGCGCCAGTTACGAAGTATAGATAATTATTGTGTTTTGGTTGTCATATTTTGCGTAACCTTTAAAGCCACCGTCGTTCGTTTTGGCGCCGCCATCTGATGTTGTTTGGTTACGAGTATTTGAGTACTTAAGCATCTCATCGATTAAGACAGGAAATTTAAGTGGGAGTCGATACTTCACTGCCGAATACCATAATCATAATTGACATCGATGGCAGGAGAAAGCGCTGGCACTATAATGCCGTATACTAAGCTTGTATAAAATCGAGCAAATTATTCGGGACCCATCCATGTAAGCATTCATTAGTAAATGTTCTGATATTTTTGCCAATCAAAAGCTTTTTTGAAATCAGCGAATGTATCTGGTTACCCTAATAAAAAAAAAAAACTCTTAGGCACTGAAATTATCATGAATCATTAACATACATTTAGGCACACTGGAAAATTGAAACGATGTCCATTCATCTCTGACAAAGAAAACCCTCAACGATTTTTTCCTTGCCACTAGATTTTAATCAAAATGTTGATTCTTTTTCAATTTTCACTTTTAACACTTTCAGCCAAAGGGTTAGGGAATTCAACAATTGAAAAGCAACTGGCAAAATAATTCAATTGAAACTTTAGATTGGTTTCACATCATAAAGAAAAGGTTAGAAAAATGTGAAAAAAATGCATATAGAAAATATAGAATAAAAGAACTTAGGACAATAGGAAGCAATATAAAGGAATTCATATGCAAAATACGATGTCATAAGTATTTTATGTGGAAGCAGAAGCAAAGAGGCATAAAATAACAAAAAAAGGAATAAAACATTTTAACCTTTTTTTAAGGGACAACCAAGTGTCAATGGGAAGCAAGAATTTTATCATGAAGTCGTAAACTGAAGGCGAGTAGAAAGCCACTCAAAGGAATTGTTCCCTTAGGTTTAATATAAAATATACTTGTTTAGTTTAGTTAATTTGTTGTTGCTGTTGTTGTTGTTGTTGCTTACCTACTATGCTGCTACAAATATTATTTTTATTGTCAACGTTCTTAACTGTTCTTATATAAATACAGTTACTTTCTATTGACCAACATAACAACATTCAATTTCCCTAAGGTGTATACGTTACGTTAAACATAAACCTACACACGGTATCTATGTACTAGCACGTTTGAATGTGTGGCCAATAAACAATAAATACTTAAGCATATGTGTAGGCTGGCTTACTTGCAAATATTACAACGGTCTATGTGTGTGTTAAAATTTGTCGACAGGTTAAACACAAATTAATATTGAAATGCTTTCATGTAATTCCCTATCTATTACTGCTATGCTATAAAATAGGCTTAACTTTTTCTCAATAAATTTGTATTTTTCTGCAGAAATTGTGAATATGACAGCCTGAGAAAAATTTCATTCGATGTGTGGGCGTTTGTAAAACGCAATCATTATTAAAATAAAAATACTAAATAAAGAAAACTTTTTCAATACCGAAAATAATGCTAAAAACTTTAGTAGTACAAACTGTATTCTGTATAGAAGGTTAATTAGTTGGTATACAAGTGATTCTGCACTACGAGGGCGGAAGCTACCAAGTAGGAAAAAAACATTTTTTTTTTTCAAAAACCATTCATTTCTCAACATAGTCTCCTTTTAGCTCAATACACTTAGTAAGACAATTTTCCAACTTTTTTATACCATCTGAATAATACGATTTTGGGAACTCCTCAAAATACGCATTAGTTTCGATAATCACTTCTTCGATTGAGATGAATCTTTTTCCTGCGAGCCATTTTTTCAAGTTTGGAAACAGGAAAAATTCACAAGAGGTTAAATCTGGACTATAAGGTGGATGATCAACCAATTCGAAGTGGATTTCTCGTAGTTTTAGCATCGTATCTAATGCTGTGTGAACTGGTGCGTTGTCTTGAAGAAAGAGCACTTTTTTCTTGTTTAAATGTGGTCGTTTTTTCATGATTGCATCAACCAATTGATCCAATAATGCACGATAATATTCTCCTGTGATTGTGGATCCATTTTCAAGATAATCGATGAGCAATATTCCGTGTGCATCCCAAAATACAGTGGCCATAGCCTTGCTAGCCGAGTTCGCTGTCTTCGCCTTCTTCGGAGCACTTCCACCCATTGCTTCGATTGATTTTTGGTTTCAGGTGTGTAGTGGTGGACCCACGTTTCATCAACAGTTATTAATCTAAGCCAAAAACCAGCAGGATTATGCTTTATCATGTCCAAACACCACTGTAAAGTGATCTGTCGAACTCGTGTTTGTTCAACACTGAGCAAACGCGGCACCCATCTTGCCGATAGCTCTTTCATATACAAATGTTCATGCAAAATGTTAAACACACGTTCATATGATATGTTTACCATTTCAGCAATCTCACGTATTTTGACCCGGCGACCATTCATAACGATATCGAGGATTTTCTTGATATTTTCTTCAGTAACCACCTCTTTTGGCCTTCCTGTTGATGGTATTGTTGCAGTGCTTGTTCGGCCCCGTTTAAATTCAGCAATCCAATATTTTACCATATATTCTGACGGAGCAGATTCGCCGTAATGTTTATCAAGCTTTTCTTTTGTCTCTTTCGCCGTTTTGCCTTTCAAATTCACTTTTTGCCATTTTCCAAGAAACACAAAAGTTGCTTACTTCAAACGACTACAACAAATAAACTAATCCATGAATTTGGCTAAAATTTTAGCAGCTGACGTTTGACAGATCGTAATTTCTAAGAAAGAAAAATTTTTGTGTTTGTGCTACCATCTAGCGCTAGGTAGCTTCAATATCAATCCCCCTTCGTATTTATTTGGAAATCGGGTAGCCAATAATAGGAAAAAAATCCAATAAACTAAATACAACGTACTTAACATTCAGTTCCACCATATACCCTTGTGTAAATTGAATTTACAGAAGTGTACGAAAAGAGTACATACTCGTACATATGTTATTATTTTATGTATGCATGTATTTACATATTTCCTTGAAATAATATTTTTTTCTAATAATATTTTTTCTAATTATTTTAGCAATGGAGAGCTAAAACAAAATTTACAAAGTTTAAAATTATACAGAAATAACAAGAAGAAGAACTGTCAAAAAAAGTTTTATTCTACAATTCAATACCGTTTGTAAATATACATACATATCGTCATATAAAATGCAAAAAGCCCTACGTTACAAAAAATTCATAGTGCACCTTTTTATTGATTCTTGTCAGCAACATTCATAGCCATATAAACAAACATATAAATGTTTGTTTTTTAGAAAGTTTTTTGAGTTTTTAAAATGTAACTTAGGGCTTTTTGGATTTCATATGATGATATGTTGATAACATTAAGAGTAAGATATAAAAAATTTTAAAATTTTTAATTGTCGCTGTAATAAACAACAAGGAATTTACTTAAATTTTCAAAAGTAGATCTTTGGCTATTACGTCTGAGCAGACTTTTTATACACTGAAAACATCCTTGCCACGTCTACTGATGGAATGGGTCATATTTAAAGGAAAGCAGTTCCTTAAGGTTATATCTAGAAACTTGATTTAAAGAAGATGCGCTAGGATCTTCTGTAAAATGTTAGCATATAAATTTTTCTACATCGAACTTAATATTTTCCTATAATTTCTTTCAGTTTATACCTATTAAGTCTTCATCTTGTTAATATTATGAGCCTTCTGACACGACATAATGCTCAACTAATGTGAGGCCACCATTTGAAGCTTTTAAAATAACTTTATAATTTTGCAGCAATAAAAATAAATTATGAAGTCCATCCATTACAATTTTAATGTATAGAGACTACACAGCTCGCAATATTTCGGGCGGCAATATAAGGTCTTTTAAGCACACTTTTTTACGTTTTTGTATTGATATCATAAGTTCGCAAAAAAGATTCAGTTCATGAGCAAGCCATATAATTCGTGTTAGTTCAGTTTAAAACATCGTTAAAGCTTTGGTAGCTTTTACCACATACACGGAGCTGCGTCTGTATCTAATAGCAAAATCCAGTTTTTATTTAGTATAAATATCTGTAACGAAACGTGTAAAAGTCTTGAAATTTATTATTTTTTGCGCTGATGAGAATATTTTTTGTTTGTTTTGTGTCTGAAAGTTGGGTTTCAAATAACAGATAATTCAGAAAAATTTTGTTTTCGCTGTAAAGATATTTCACAGCACAAAAACTCAATATATGTTCATAAAAGTCTTTAAATGCTCTTTAAATACAAAAAAATGTCGAAAATATGCTCTTAAAACTGAAATATACAAAAATATGCACTTACGAATCGTTACCATAATTCATATAAATCCCTTAAACCGATAAATATCTTACATTCGACGAGATTGGAGAAAAAACATGCAATTGTATATTTTTGGGTTCTCTGGTTATAACATTTGGATGCAATCGGGATTATTCTTAAGCTATGGGTCAATTTGTGAAATATTTGAGGAAAATGACGTAACCACTATTTTATAGAAAATTTTTTGGAAACATTTCCTTTTCTGTCAGCGATTTAAAAAAAAAAAAATATTTAAACAGAAATAAAAGTACAAAATAATTAGGTTCTTCAATTACTTAATTAAAAAAAAGAAAAACATTTCTATAAAATAGTGGTAACGTTTTTTCGCCAAATATTTGACAAATATGACCGTAGCGCGCAATTGGCCCAAATTAATCAAGTTCGTTTTGCACCAGCTAAACATTATAAAAACTTTGTGTGACATTACTCGATTCAGATTATAATAAACCACTACCATAGTTATTATTCCCCGACTTCTTAGCACCATTTTTTCTTCATTTGTACCACTTCAAAAATTTATTTTACCTTGAATTGTCTCTTTGCATGCACCTGTTAACATTTAAAGTGTTTGAACTTAATTCAATATTTTAACTACAATTTTATGCGAACTATTTGTTTTCTATCCGGTAATAGAAAATCAACGAGCTTCTCAAACTGCTTTTGCGTTGTGCCGGTAGTAAACGGATAAAAAAAGAATATTTTACGATTGTAAACTAGTTATGTATCAATCAGTATAAGATAAAAAGAATACAACAAAATCACATTCATATTTTAAATATAAAAATGTATTACGTTTCTGGTAGACATCGTTTTCTTTGGAATATAGTTTAAATTTTGACAATATTTTTTAGGTTGATTATGGAATTTGTTCACAACTTTCATGCAAGAATTTTATCAGTCTAAAAAGTAGATCGTACGGTATCATACTTTCCATCTTAACTGATTACAGTTCTTGCTTGTATGTATTTGTTCAATTTGTTAGAAGTAGATATACCTACATTATTATCCCGAACCACATTAGCGGCACAAGTGCGATATGTACATCTATATACATAAAAGAGGACTATAAAATCTGTTTAATTGATGTTCTATGATATGCGCCAAACGATTTTATTCTGTAAGCCCTTAAACGAAAGGTGAATTCAATACCAAGGTTTTTATGTATATACGATTTTTTGGTTCGCGAGTTATTGGCGTTAGAGTGCAACCCTTTTATTGCATAAGTTTAACTTGAAAACGATATTTGTTACTGCATTTAAACTTTGCGTAAGTTAGAAAACATTTTTAAAACTGCGTACATAAAAAGCATACTATATGTAGAAAGCTTTTATTTGGATTGTGGCTTCACTATTGTCCTATGGGCGGTGCTACGCCCATATAAAGTTCTATTTATATATCTATATCTTTAATACGGTAATAGTAAGAGTTCCTAAACTTGGCCCAAATAGCTATGTGGTCAATACAAATCATAAATCGAAAATTGGTCCGAATTGGATAAGTGGGAGTAGCACCTCCCACGCAAAGCAAACATTGGTTTTTGTATATCTTTGGAACGGTAATAGTGGAAGGTTTTGAATTTGGTCCAAATAATGTAGTAGTTAATACACTTGTTCAGTCGAAATATGGGCGAAATTGAATAAGTGGGTGTTGCATCTGCCATACAAATTAAATACTGATTTTTGAATATCTTGAGAATGGTTAGAGTTTATGTTTCTAAATTTGGCTTAAGTAACTTATCAGTTAATACAAGCCGTCATTTAAAAAACAATACGGAATTTATATGTGTAGAGAGCGGTAACAGCTAAATCTTTCCTTATCTATCCACAACGGTCAAAACGCAGGTACAACACATAGGCTCCCAGCAACGCAGGAGGGATTACTCTAGTATGTATATAAATTTAAAAAAATTATAAGTTTAAAATTAAAAAAATTTCTTGTTATTACGATATTTAAATATTTTTGTACATACATATCGTATACTAAATCATTAACAGTCACAACTCGAAATTTTTCAAAATCGCTTTTCTTCATTATCGAATTCGCAGATCAAATCTCTAACGACCGTAAAAGTTTTGTTTGCATAACTACCTCCTTAACTAATAAAATATTGATATTTTAATTGTGGTGCTTGAACATAATCAACTAACAGTTCAATTAGAGGTGACTTATCGTAACGTCTTAGTTGCAATATAACAATCCAACCTTATGGGCAACACTGTGATCGATTAGTGGTGAAATTCTATAACGTCGATAGCGAGCAATTTAATTTTACAACAATTTACAGTTTTTTACCTCTCCTGATTTAGTGTGCGATATGTACCTTTTTATATTTAGCTGCCTCAATCTTAAGACTCAAGCTTTGATAGCATACCATACATATAGGATAGGTTAGAAAAAAGTGGTATCCTAGTTGAATCAAAGTACACTCGAGCACACACACGCCCGATACCACATTAAATGATGCCAGCAGGCTGGGCACCAAGTCCAGAAAAATCGGTATTTACAATCAGAACAGAGCCTTCATCTAGCTGATTGTCAGTGGGTAAAATTTCGTACTGCCAGAAAAAATTTCGTACTCTTTCAAAAACCCCAGAGATAAGCCCAATAGACAACTTTTGGAATTATCTTAACGAATGAAGTGAGAAAACATCGTATTTCTATAAATTCTAAATGAAAACGTATTCTTTCAGAAGATGAAACCCAATTGAGCCAAGAGTTTAACGAAAGTTGGTGGACAGCATTCAAATGAGGCCTGGATAATACACACAGTTATATGAAGCAAGTTATTAATTAATTCACATTTTGCTTTTTACTTTTGCTTATTATTTTGCTAAAGTTGTCAGTAAGCATTCAGCAACACAGTTATATAATTTAAAGCTAAAAACTGAAGCAAAGCTAAAATTTTAGTGCAGTTGCTAATTTAAAGCAAGCAATTTAAACGCTGGTATAACATAATTTTTTAAAAAAAATTTCTTAAAAAAAACTGTTTTTTATATGGCAAAAAAAAAATAAAAATAAAATTTACATACATACATACAACCCCGCAGGAAATAAGGCTACTCCCCACACGCGTGCTTAGTGCACTCAAAAAAGAATTAGGACTAGTCAAAGTCTAACCCAAATGTGTTCTTTTTAACATTGCTATGTCCTATGTGAGGACCATATAATCCATCCATGCATTACATAAGTGTAATCCTAAAACTAATTTATGTCTCTAATCCATGCATTATCTAACTAATGCTAGTTCCGTAACTACTCCAAGTCATTACTTTTTAGTACACATAAATACATATTGTTACGTTTTAACATTTTTAAAACGTTTAAGTTCTGTTAAATTGCGTTAAAATTCGTTTATACAACACTTTTATTTACGCCTAAACACGACTTTATTTAATGACAGCAAAACGATATACTCGTATATACTACATCTGATATTACTACCGAATGTTTTTGTTCTTCCTACAACATTCGATTTCCGTTAATTTCAAATTTAACACACAAAGATGGTCGGATTGACAATGCTGCCAAGTGCACAAATAAGTACAGCATTGCCAGAGTGGCACATTAACAACCTCGACACAGCCCATTGTTACCAAAATCCCACAATACAGTTTAAAGGCTGATGTGGTATATTTTCGTAATACTGACTCCCACATAAGCCTGTTCGTCCCGAATAGGCTCATTATCTTTGTTCAATTAGCTCGCCAGCCCCTCTAGATGTACCACTTTCATTTTTGATCGATTGTTTTTCTGTATTCTGTATACCACGTCGTTTAACCCTTTGACTTTTTAATAAGGTCCATCCCAGTTAGTTTGCAGCTTGGGAGATAATCCTTCCCCAAAATGCAGTTTTAAAGGCTGATGTGGTGTATTTAAAAATTTGTTTTCTTCGGTTGTGTTATTACGAATTTTATAGTCGTATTACTTCCAAAATACTGAACCGATATACATAATTAAAATTTATATCGTTCACATTTGTATACAAAGCGCTTTAAGACCGGTGCAGTTGAACGAGCTATTAATTATGTAGATAATAATTTTTATTTTTTGTTGTTATTTAAAACGCTTAAAAATTGTGTTTTCCAAAAATCGCTTAAATACGAATATATCACCAAAAGAAAACAAAGAATTTGTGGTTTACAAAGTTGTAATTACTTTCAGCTTTATTCCTTATTTTTATTATTCAAAACAATTTTAAGTCAAATTCAATAAAATGCTATTCGTGAACAAATTTTAACTTAAAATTGACATTGTAAATCACATGTAAATAAACGAATTTTGAAATTGCTTTAATCCAATTTTAAAGTTTTTTAAAAACATAATGTACAAAAATCATAAAATCTAAAACTTATACAAATTTTCAAAGTAATGGACATGAAATGTTTATACGATAGAAATTTATGTTTCTATTACCTTTTTGCGTATAATACAAACTATTACCTGAATTTCGAACCGTAGTAAAACGAAAGTTTACAAGAGTGGAAGTAACCCTTTTTCTCTATACTGAACAAGTGTCGTCTTGAATATCATTCAATCAAAGAGCATTTATTTAAAAGCATTCGTTTTTAATAAAATCAATATTTTTTCTCCCGCACTACTCTACTCTACTCTTGGCTTTCCACAAAGCAAGAGCTTCCTCCATACGATTTTGCGTAGTAGTGAAAAGACCCTTGCTAATTGGTGGTGATCTTTACTTTAGGATTGTTTTTCCCAGTAGGTAGCGTGTTCCTGATCATTCGTCTGATGTTTGTCAACATCGCCAGAGGTATTCAGGAAGCAGGATGATCACTGTGGCTTCTGCTTTATTTTTTAAATAGAGTTATCACTGGAGGAAAATTGAAGCCTCTTTTTATTAAAACATTTAAAACCACAATTAAATTTTTTTCGCCATATCCACTTGCTAGATTTTGAACCTGCGTCGTTTGTGTTCATATGCGTGTGCTCTAACCACTACACCACAACACCCTTTTAGTTGAAACGTT
Organism: Wohlfahrtia magnifica; assembly: GCA_023159175.1. Taxonomy (NCBI): domain Eukaryota; kingdom Metazoa; phylum Arthropoda; class Insecta; order Diptera; family Sarcophagidae; genus Wohlfahrtia; species Wohlfahrtia magnifica. Next base: position 1,424,536 of record JAKWBJ010000189.1, read on the forward strand.
GATAAGAATTCGGAATCAATTAAGAAATTCGGAATCGACATCATAGTAGTTAAACAAAAAATAAAGAAAATAGTAGTATTATACTGTGACTTCTGTCTATATGTACAGTCACTCACATTTAAAGTCGGGCAGGCCATTGGCGTAAACTTTAAGCAAAAATATTAATTAAAAAAAACCAAAATGACCGCCTTGTTTTGCTATTCAGTATATGGCTAAGGATTTTGATTTTTGGAGCACGGTAAGAAATGATAAAAATATCAATTTCATGGTTTTAATTATAAATTGTTTATTATATTTATTGTTTACTGACGAAAGTAAATTTAATTTGTTTGGGTGTGATGGAAGAGGTAATTAAAAAAAACCAAAATGACCGCCTTGTTTTGCTATTCAGTATATGGCTAAGGATTTTGATTTTTGGAGCACGGTAAGAAATGATAAAAATATCAATTTCATGGTTTTAATTATAAATTGTTTATTATATTTATTGTTTACTGACGAAAGTAAATTTAATTTGTTTGGGTGTGATGGAAGAGGTAAAGTGTGGCGCAAAGCAAACAAAGAGCTGGAAGGCAAAAATCTTAAAAAAAAACAATTAAACACAGAGGTGGACCGGTTATAAACAAGTGTACTTGTCAATTTTGAAAAAACATTTGAAAGAAAGTATAAGAAAACTCGGCATTGAAAGTAATTTCCAATTCTACCAGGACAATGATCCAAGGCATTCGGCATATGATGTTAGGAATTGGTTGCTGTATAACTGTCCTAAGGTTATCAAAACCCCTGCCCAAAGTCCCGACCTCAATTCCATTGAACATTTGTGGGACGAATTAGATCGTAGGATGCAGAACAGGCAGTGTTCATCAATTCAAAGCTTGAAAATTGCTCTGCAGGAAGAGTGGAATAACATAAGCCCTGATGTATGCAAAAAACTAGTAGAATCAATGCCGAGTCGGTTACTAGCTGTTGAAAATCAAAAGGGTGGCGCAACAAAGTACTAACTTGTCATTGTGTTCAGTCATTGTTGATTTTTAGTGCGGTGCCCGGCTTTAAATGTGAGACTGAAAAGTGGCTTTATTTAAGTTTAGCCTTAGTATTAATTTTATAAAAGAATTTGAAGTAAATTGTTTTTGTTATTCTTATTTCTTAGAGTTTTTGTAATTAAAAAAAAAATGGATGAATTTACTTTTACCAAAACATTAATATTGTTGCTAGAAGCTTAACTAATGTGCCTGCCCGACTTTAAATGTGAGTGACTGTTTGTATAAAAACCAAAAATAGATCATTGCAAACATAGTTGCTTTAGTTTGCTATTTTTTATTTAAAAGATGGTTAAAAGGTGTATCTCTAACACACATCAAAAAAAAAAAAAATTCATTTTTTGTAAGAAACGAATCTTTTTATATCTACAGAAAACTAAAATTTTACAATTTTTTTTTAAATATGTAGCCATTATTTATATAAAATTTAAGGAAACCTCTTAAAAACAAAAAAAAGCATTGACTTTAATTGACCTAAAGCCACTTTTCCTATTCACTATTATTCAAAGTCACCACTTACGTCAATAAGCCAAATATTTAACCATTTCTTAAACGAAGTTATCTTTACCGTACGTGAGCCATAAAAATTTATTTTATTACGTTTGTTTTCTTTCATTCTTAAAAAAAAAATATAAAATAAAATGGAAATGTCAAAATTGCCCCATTCCCCCCTTGAATACTACATTAGGTATTTAATTCAAAGGCATTACGGTAAAATATAAGGAAACGTGTATCGGAAATAAAAGTTTCACCAAGTCTATGCTATAAATGCGTATGTAAAGACTTTTTACACATTCAAATGGATTTAAATAGTTGCAGACTGACCTCTTGGGTATAACAAAAGGAAGCGGAAACGGCGTCCTATTAAGATAACAAACTTTGAAAAAAAATAATAATAATAATAATAATAAAATAAAAATAAATATTTATACAAATAACTCATTTTAGCATTTTTCGAATGAATAACAAATTATGCTGAACTATGGAATTGTTTATAGTTCTTTAGTATGATATTTCTGAGTAAAAGAATAAATTTTTTTGGTTTTTAAACTTAATTTTTAACCCTAGAACCGTAATATTTTTTTTTATACGTAAACACTAATCATAAGTAGAAACCAACATATACATGTATACAAACGATTTTTCTATATCTATGCAAAAACTGTCAAATAAATTGTTAAAATAGTTTTTTTTTTGCTTTATACAAATTGTATAAACAAAATATTGTTTTTGTTTTTCAGTAAAACTAATTTTTAAAGTTTTTTCGGAAATAAATTCTAAATTTGCGCAATTTTGTACTGTCTAAACTATACTCTGGAAGTACATTCATCATTGTTATTACCACCAGGCTTTGGCTGGTCTATATGTAGTCTAAAAATTGTTTTAAACTCTTTTTGAATTCTTATCTTACTACCTCCTACCAATTGTTTGGAAATATACTCCTCAAGGCTACTTAAACGAAATATATATCAATTAAAAGGTTTGTTTCACTTTTTTCCAATAACTTATAAGCTTATAAAACAAACTGTCTGGTGGACAGCTTTGGGCAGAAAGAAATTAATATGTCTGGAAACTAGACACCTTGGACTAAATAACGCATATAAAAATACGCTTGCCGACCCTTGCCGGGAAAAGATCCAAGCCCTGAAAAATGAAATTTTGATTTTTATTTACAAGAAAAATTTGATTTTTTTAAATTGGACCTAAAGCCGTCGTATTATTTAAATTAGCTTTAGTATAATGACATGTAAGGTGTGTTTTAAAATGATGAGGTCACCGTCGTCCAAGTTTTTTCGCCATTCCATTCCCTGCTCATGAAGTGCCACAATTTGTCATTGTTCATAAGATGACAAAGGTTTGCCGCGACCTATACCGCGCAGATATTATTTAAATTATAAATTATTATAAAAAAATAACAATTGTGATACCTTTTGATTAATTGCTTATTAATCACTGACCTCATCATTTTGACGCATTGCATTTTGCGCTTATTTACATAAATTTAAATAAACATAATATAACGGTACATCTCTAAAACTAAAACCGGCTTATTATTCACTTATTTGAACGTAGATTATTTTTTAATGAGGTGACCAAACGTAACATTTTACAGTTTGGATGAATTGAGTAAATATTAAGGTGACATTATCATTTTGAAGTGCACCTTATGTATATCTTAACGTAAAGAAATAATAATAAAATTGATGGCATATCATATTTTATAACCGTTCGAAGTTGGTGGAATAAACAATAAATCTTATAAATATTTTTTTTAGTTTAAAGTTTGTACATTGAGAACGCACCCTTCGTCAAAGTCGAAATAATTAAAAAAAAAAAAATTAAAATGCACTTCAACTAAGAAAAGTGTAAGATAATAAGCCCCATAAAAATTTTTCCTCAGTTCTCACTTTTAAAAATGGACATTTTTCTAAAAATTTGGTTGGGCTTCCCCAACAAAAGCGATGTTAGTCGAATCGCATAACATTACGATTCTATGGTTAAGAATTAAAAAAAAAAATTATAAAGAAAATTTTTGTACTTTTCTAATTTACAGTGGTGGACATTGGGTTAGCACATCTGATGTATGCTGAAGTCATTCTACAGTGTTGTGAAAGTGCACCAATCTGGTGTCATTTTCGTTTTTTAGTCTCTGTGGCTATAGGTTGCTGGTCGGATTGTACCTACAGTCTGTCGTTGAAAATGGCCTTTAGTCAAAAGATTTGAAAAATATCTGGAGACATTGATTTAGAAACACTTGCATCTTCTGCATATCAAGAGCTATTCTAAGAGAGGCATAGAACACTCCAATAGAGTAGCTTAGACTTTCTTTTCGTTTTTTTTTTTCTAGATTCATTTATAATGAATGTAAATGATTCATTTATAATGAATGTAAATGAATCACAATGCTCTTCCTGTTGATTTTAATAACTAATTATTATTTTAAATATAAAAAAATAGTTTAAAATTCAGATCTATCCCTTGCAGTATGGATGAGTTCCCCAATAGTTCGTATTCCAGCCCATCTTCTTACATCTCGCAATCATGACATCTGTTTCCATTCAATTTCTCTTCTTTCCTCTATTTTGCTTTCCAAAATCCTGTGTTGCAACTCATACTTGTTACCTCTGATAACGTGTCCAAAATATGAAACCTTCCGGTATTTAATAACTTTTAGCAATTCTCTTTCTCGGCACAGTGTTCTCTGAACATCTTCATTGCTGTTTCTGTCAAGCCAAGAAATGTTTAATATCTAACGTACTCATGAAATACGCCATCATGAAATTTGCGACACCATTAATTTATACGATCTGAATTAAAAATATTAAATTTTGACTCGTCAACAAAAATAACGTCTTCGAGAAAAGTAATTGTCTTTGTCACATGTTCCTGAGTGAATTTAAGCCGACTTTAGATATTCTTCTTCGATATGAACTGCTTTTTACGAGCTACTTGGCCGTGTATGACTGCCTTTCGAGCTATCAACATTGTGTTTATTATCGGCAAAATTTATAAAAATACATAATAAGTATTTAAGCATAGTAAATGACTATTTGTTGTAAAGTGCTAATGCTGTAGGAAAACGACATCTTTTTCGGTATTATCAGAATTATGACCCGAAACATAACTCAAGGATTTAGCAGTCATGGTTGATATGGAACTGACCAAACCTCATGAATGCTCCTTATATATTCTCTCATTAACCGTGATAGAAAATTTGTGGACAATTTTGGACTTGGGAATACTGAAGAAGCAGATTAGTAATCAAAACGATTTATAAGTTATAATGGTCAAAGAGTAGAGCAAGACTACTCACAAAACTACCCAAAAAAATGGTTATATCGACGGAAAAACTAAATACCATGTTCCATACACGTTTTTTGCTAAGACTGCTGACAATACACGAAATAAGCTGTGACTTGAATTTTTCATATATTTTAAGTTTTTTTTAAATTACTTTTACAAACATTTAAAAGCATGAACACATAATTTTATTAAAATAAAAAAGTATTTGAAAAAAAAATTGATATCATCCTTAGTTTTTATGCTGCAAAGGTTCCAAATTATATTTTCAATGCACACGAAATAAGCTGTGAGCCACTGTACGTACCTAACATTTCATGAGTCAAAGCCGTAATTATATATATATATATATATATATATATATTGTTATTACATATTATATTTTAAAATAAATTATATTTTAAAATTCGGAAAGTTTTACTTTTTATTTTTGTCTCTACTGAAAATCATTATTTTTGTCTTATTTCGATTTATTGTAAGACCAACTTGCTTACCAAAATCGTTGATATTTTTGAGTAGGAATTGCAGATCTTCAGAGCTTTAGCTAAAAGCGTTATATAGTCAGCAAATCTGAATACGTCCTCGGAATAAATATTAAAGAGTAAAGGTTAAATAAAGTATCTTTGTCTTACTCCTCTTCGGATTTTTAAATTGTCAGTTGTGACGCTATTCGTCTTAATTTTAGCTGCCTGATATCGTTAAAGATTTGTGATACATCTTCTTATCAATTTGTATTAGAATGTTAATTTATCGTGTTTAACCCGATCATATATTTCGCATAGGCAATGAAGCAAAGAAACCTATCTCTCTTGACATCTTTATAGTTTTGAATCAGAGCTACTGAGCAATGTTTTTCTAGTGTCCATAGCTTCTTTGAACCTAAACTGTGTATTTCCTGTTCTCTATTCATATTTTTGGATATTACATATGTACATATGTACTCGTAGTCTAGCGTAATCGATAACATGAAAGGCAGTAAATAGAACTTTGTGTGCCTCTAATATACTCTCTACTATAATTGCTCTGGGTCTTAGGATTTCTTGTAAAAAAAAAAAAAAAAAAAAATACATAGTTTGCATTTAACGTCTTGCTAGTGGTTTATTATAAATGTTTTTTTTTATAATAAAATTTGTCATATTTCAGTAGCGAATGGCAGAAAAGAAATGAACCTTATCAGTGCTAGACGCAAACTTTTTTAATAAAAATCACAGAGTGGCAAGAAAAAATGAATTGGTATAAGTAAAACAAATAATTTTTATTTTATTTCTTTACAATAAATTATTCAATATTTCTACAAATATTTCTTTTTAAAGTTATTTGAACGTTTCATACAAAAATATTATACTTTTTGTGTTGAAATTTAAGAAAATTTTCAGATGCAATTAAGTTAATTTAAAAGTTTTTTTTTTTAATTTAAATTGAAATTTATTATTTTACAGTCCAGAAAATGTTAAACGATTTAATATTTATTATAACACTTAAAAAGCTGTTATAATTACATTTTGCTATATAAAGTAACCATAACCTTTTTTTCTCAGTTTCTAATGGTATCTTACTTTAATTACAGTTAAATAAACGAAATCTCTTTGATCCTTTTTGAAGGTATTAATTTCGCAGAAATTTTTGGGGTGAATGGTAATGAATTGCTATTAAAGGAAAGCGATATAAATCCAAACTCAATTATTTATTTTTTCTTTTCTTATTCTAACGCTGCTAAAACTAAAAGTTAAGTGGGAATATAAATAATAAAAATGTGCTTGTGGTGCCACTGAACCACTACTGGTAATAGTAAGGTACGTAGCAAAAAAGAAAATTAAATAAATACGAAGATAAGTAAAAAAGAAGCACTTGGTTGAGCGCGACTGTATGAAAGCTTAGACGTTTATATATTTTCGGACCTAACTTGTATAAAAGTCAGAGTTAATTATTCGTTTAATGAAATCGTTGTTGTTATATCTGAGAACTTATTAAATTCTACGATTTACCAAATCAAATACGTATAACGAATAATAAAAAACAGCACTGAATTATATGTTATGTATATGTAATTGACTTTCGCGAATAAAAAATGAAATAAAATTTTGTAATTGACGACTTTTAATTACTAATTGTTATATCGTATTTTTCAATCATCCAGTACACGTAATTGATTTTTGGTAATTACTTATAATAGTACTTGCCAACATAAATGTCTAATTCATATTTTTAATACAATTTCAATTACTTATTACGATTTTAATGGATAAGTTTGGGATAACTAAGTACAAATATCACTTATTTTTTATATGTACAACAAATCATATTAAATTATGAAATTGTAGTTCTAAATTACTAATTATTTAATAGTCAGATTTTTCAATTACACAATACACGTAATTGATTTTCAACAAATAATTTTCAATTGGTAACTTTAAAAGTGATTCTTAGTGTTAATTATTATATTAAAAGGTCATATTGGACATTTCGAATTATTTCATGCAATCGGTAATTAAAATTCATCAAATATTAATTATTTGTTATATGTAATTGAATATCGCTAATAACAAAAGAAATTAAATATATTCATAGGCTACTTCTTACTACGAATTATAAAAAATTTGAATTATATTAAATGCGAAAATCGTTGGTAAACCGTTATTCAATTATTTGTTAAGTGTAATTAGATTTTGCCAATTGAAAATCAAATTAATCTTTGTAATTAGGAACACTCCATTATCAGCTACAATAAGTTGATAATTCGCATGTTTCAATTAGCCAGCACACATTATTGATTTTTAACAATTACTTATTATAGTAATTGCTTATCAAAGTAATTCCCAGTACCTTTAATTTAATTTCAATTACTAATTACCAATTATATGTAATTCGTAGTTGATAATAACTAATGTTTTACCATACGTAATTGGTAATTGAATTGAAAATTAATTACAAAATGTAACTAGTAATGATCAAGACTAGTTGTAGACTAAACTTAACTTAATACCGCATTCTAGTGTAATTATTCACTAGGAAGAAAAAAAAACAAAATGGAATTCGTTTAGTTGGGCATAATCAAATGTAATCTCTTGAATGGTTTTATGATTTTTTTGTCTTTTCGAATTTTTGTTTTTAACCTTTTGAGAATCACAATTCCATCCAAGACATACATAATTTCACAAATGGAAGTGTACGTTCATATAGTCTGTTGATTAGAATATTATGCAGACGTCAGTTTTAAGTTAGAAAATAAACCAATAATAATAAAATAGTAATAAAAAATAATTTAAGCGGAAATAAAATTGTGTCAGGATAGATACGAGTAAGTATACTTTACAAGAAATTAAAAATTTCCTCTGGAACTTAAAGCGGAATAAAATTAAATCCCTTTTCGTGCAATTAAATAATTAAAAATGTTGATTTTATTTTCTTTATTTCTGGCAGTATAGTCAGCATAATCGCTTTCCTTTTACAAGCATAATGTATATCTATCAAATGTGGCGGCGTCTGTCCGAATTCTGGTAATATATTCACAAACATATGTACGAGTATGTACATGTGTGTATATATATATATATATATATATATATATATATATATATATATATATATATATATATATATATATATATGTTAATATATGATATATGTTAATGTATTTTTTTATTATCATTTTGTTTTAGCTGTCGTCAATTTAAATGACACGTAAGTCTTAGATTATGTGGTCTAGTAGTTAATTTATTTTGCAAAAGGATGATGAAAAAAAAAACGGAAGTTTTTATATTTTTCTTTTATCCCTTTAATGCTGTCATAAAATTCATTTCATTTTTCGTAACTTGAAAGCAACCACAATAAAGGAATATGAAAACTAGATACAAGGGTGAATATGTGGTTGAGATATTTGTTATCATTTACCGAAAATGTCAAGGATTTACAAAAATAAAAAAATAGTTTTTATTTTTATATAATATGTCTTCCAATAGGAATTTCATAAGTTTGTTAGTTGATAGCCTCCATATTGTTGAAGCCATAGACGGATACAGCATTTAACAGTTATTGTATCAAAATGGGCGTTCCTTGCGGTCGCCATAATAATACTACCGAGAGAAATATTATTCAGTGAATAAAAACCGAACACCAGTGCTACGATGAAACATAAGTTCTTTCGAAAACATCGACGCTGTTTGTGAAAATGTGCAGGATAGTCCGAGGCAGACGATTTGGCGTTGCTTATAAGAACTCGGCCTTTCGTAGACAACAACTTGACTGATTTTGAGTTGTCACTTGGGACTGCATCCGTAAACCCGCTGAAGGTAAAAGACCATAGACAACAATGTGTGTTCGCTAATTGAGCGCAGGGCGGTTGAAAACTGACCCTATTCTTTAACAAAAAAACATCTTTAGCACGAGGCCCAATTCTGAACTCATAAGCGCGTTAACAAATGTATCGAATTTGAGATTATATTGATCCAATACTGTCCAAAGCATCTACAAAAAGTCATTCTTTGGTATGCCTTTTGGTCTGTCTATATTTCTCTAAGGTATTTGTTGGTTGACGATGGTGGTTATCAATAGCGAGCGCTAATGTCGATAGCCTTTAGAGTTGGGTGATATGGACATCAACGCAATGTGGGTTCAACAGGATGGCACCGCGCAGCTCACGTCACACTAGACATTCTCCAAGGGCGACTTAAAGTCATGGAGGTGATATGAACTGGACACCGAGTTCGTGCGATTGGACCAGAGCCATGAAAAATGAAGCATTTCCGAGTCGCATCACCTGGCAAAGCAGCGGCGGATATTTGCGTGATATAAGATTTATTAACGAATGGAATGGGAAAACTAGGTTTATGACGCTTACAATCATATGTCACAAATTTAAATTATTTGGTCTAAGCAAAAAATAATTATCACATAAAAAGCGTTCCTTGTAAATTCAATTGCAAAAAATCGTAAATATTAAAATGTTATGAAATAACTAGACCGCGTCATTCAGACTTTCAGTCTTAGAGAGAATTACAGAATTACGAGTATCAAATGCGCTGTTTGAAGTTTTAAAAGCCTTAAACTTTTGAGACCGGAACATAGTCATTAAACTTGTATATTATTAAGTGTAAATTTCTTTAATACTCTTTGCTTTTGACTACATCGTTCTTTCTTTTATTTTTTTTGATAAAGCTTATTAGTCAAATACCTTGCCAAAAAGTTATGGGCACTAATCTTAAGATCGCATTATTTAGTAATAATTTAAACACTTTTAGGTGCATTGTAAAGTTTGTCTGGCGGCTAATATTTTGATGAGTTCGGACTAAAATTTTGCTTTCAGCATGCAAGAACTCGAAAACTAGAACCAATCTTGTAAAATGAAACCTGTATTCGAATTCAGCGCCTCAAATAACGTTAAGATGTGTTCTCATCGGCTCTGATCCGAAATTTGTAAGCCGTAACCATAACTTCATTAATAAATACATCTTTCGAGTTTGTTTAAAGTCGTTTAGTATTTGTGTTATAATACTTAAAAAGAGAACGTAAAAATGTTTCTCTCTTATGCGCTACATAAATGTCATAGAATATACTGGCTTTATTGACTATTATCATTTTTTTAAATTTTTTTCCTCTTTTCTTTAATAAACAAACAAAGAAAACTAACATGTTCTTTCGTATCTAAACTTTCTAAACACTTGCCTCTGTTATGTTAATATTCGTAAATGTAACACATGTTCTGCAAGTGTTTTCTTCAAGTATAATTTAAAATACTACTTGTACTTGTGACACTTTAGAATGATTCGAAATTTCCTTTTATTTTTATTGTCCATTTTACTTTAGACTGTTACTCTTAAGGATTCTCTTGTGCTCGTAAACTGTTTTAGTGTCATATGACAAAGTGAAAGGTGATAACGAATGAGTAGTAATTTAAAATAGGAAATCATGTGTAGAGAAGCTTTAAGGCTCTTCTTTGAGATAACGAAAGGTATAATTGGAAAAATGCTAATCTATGACTATATATTAAAGTGTATAATGTATAAGAAAAGGGAAATATAATGGAAGTATTGTGATATTTGAATGAGTTAAAGAGAGTGGTATAGTATTTTTTTAACGTATTAAACTTTTATCAATTTAATAAAAACAGGTCTATAATAACCTCAAATAACATTTATAATCAATAATTAATTAATTAAAAGATCGTTTAATACATTACGCTGTGAGCGTCAAAATAAAGTGTACAACCGTATTACTACGTTTTAACCTTTTTAAAACGTTTTAGTTCTTTTTAATTGTGTTAAGATAAAATAAATACCATGTTGGTGTTGTTTTACAGTTTTTATTTCCTCACTTTTACTTTATACGCTTTATATTAATAGAGCAACTTATTTACCTTGCACTTAATATTCGCTTATATAACACTTTTATTTACGCCTAAGCACGACTTTACTTTATGACTGCAAAACGATAACTATATTGACGAAGGCGAAGCAGCCTCCTTATATACCTATCTGCCTACAGTTTGGAAAGTTCCAGAAATGTCTCATATCCTCCATTTTATGTCCGTTAGTTTTAAATATGTAAAAGTGTGTTACCCAAAGATGGTCGAATTGGCAATGCCGTCAAATACACATATCAGTACGGCATTACCAGGGTAACACATTAACAACCTTGACACAATACAATAGACCAAAATCCCACAATACAGTCCCAGAGGCACTGATGTGGTGTATTTTCCTTTTTGGTATTTTTATTTTCGTAACGTTATTATCTAGAATTTAGTCTTCATTTCAGACTTTTAGAATACGATGTATTTATATATTTTATACTTTTCCAAAACTCTACTTAAAGCTTTACGAAATTCTGAACAAGAACAACAAATTCCTAACAACAACTAAAGTTATACAACAAAAACTAAAGATACTCCATTTTTTACGCGTCATAAAAGTATACAACTAACAAAGAATATATACCATAAAAAAGAATGACTTGGAAATACCTGGCAAGTGATATAATGTTTCTAATAGGAACTACCGGATACAACAAGAATATGAATTAGAAATTTTCGTAACACTAAAAATCTTGAGTTACGATTAAAAATCCGGTTTTTGGTACCTTCATGTTAATAACTTAGCTAAATATTAACCAATTCTTGGCGGATTTGGAAAGAAGAGGAACAAATCTATTAAATGGAGTAAACTTTACTCAAATAAACTTAACAAATCTGTGTATACTTCTTAAGTAAACACAATTTTATACAAGTCATTCGAAATTTTCCAAGCTATCTTATATAGGACCCTACCAATTTTTGGAATTATTACGAGAATAGCAAATAATAACAAATATTTTTAAATGAAAATGGCTTTACTGCTTTTCAAAATATTCCCCCTTTTGCATTCGTTCAAACCATTTCTCCAAGAAGTTTTTCCATTCCTCTTGAGACACCTCCAAAATATGGTTTTTGAACGCTTTAACTGATTCATCAGCGCTCGTAAATCTTTAAAGACGCAGTTTACCTTCGATTTTCGGGAACAAGAAAAAGTCATTATGTGCCAAATCAGGACTGTACGGAGGATTAGGCATCAGTTCGATGTTTTGACTGCTCAAAAATTCACCTATTTGACGAGATGTTGAGAGCTCGCATTGTCATAATGGAGAATGATTCGTGTTCGGCGATTGGTTTTACGAATTTCTCCGAAGACTTCCGGCAAACAAATGGTCGTGTACCACTCAGAATTGACCTTCCTACGTTGCTCAAGCAACGTGTTCCGCCGAAGAAATAGGTAACCATTTGGAATACCAACAAGGTCGATTGCTGTTTTGTTTCCCGCTCATTCGCATATATCCATGTTTCGTCACCTGTCACGATTTTATACACATCTTTTGAAGCACTATGGCCGAACTTTTTAATCATTTCCTTACATCGATCGACGCGTTCCTTTTTTGAGCGGTTGATAAATTATGGGGTATCCAACGAAAACAAATTTTTTTTTACAACTAAGTGTTCATGCAAAACCGTATGTATTAAATTGGAACTAATGTGTAAGGATGCCTTTATCTGACAATATGTCACATGACGATCTTGCATTATCAGTTCACGCAATGCATCGATGGTTTGTGACACAACAACCAAATTAAGACCACGAAAAAGTACAAAAAAGTGAGTTCGTCAATACATTCTTGTTGAGATGTTTCACGTCAAAAGCTGTGAAAAATAATCCAACGAAAACCTTATCTTGAAATTTTCAATTTTTTGGTCAAATTGATTTTCTTAACTCACTGTAAACAAAACAAGGAGCATTTGTACATCAAAACGTTGTGAGTACGTTTATACTAAAAAATTCAAACTTTATTATGGTGTTTCCAGACTTTAGCTATTAACATTAGTGTGGCCAGTTCCCGAAATATAAGCAGTAATCCTCGTACATTAGTATGTTTAGTTATGAATAGAGTGATACTTCGTTTTTTGAAATCGGATGAAAAGGAAGAAAAAAGTGAGAGTCTGTGGTAAACAAAGATTCCATTCCACTACACCAAGTACACAGAGGACGTTACTTCTAAGCAACGACGGATGCACGGCACTACTATCGTAGATCTCCTGTTTAGCTGAAAGATAAGTTACATGAAAAAAGATTATAAAGAAACTGAAACAAGGTATAGATGCTTTGTGGAAGTTCTATGCTCCCAAGAGAGTAGCGAAAAAAATAAAAATAAAAATGCAATCTGTTATAGCTCCAGTATAGAGATTATTTTTTAAATGTGGACTTGTAAGTACCCTTGGTCAATAATGACAAGTGTCTGGATAACTTTAGTTTAAGAGGAGCTGTGTTTTTCAGAAGAATTTATCAGAAATTCGTTCTAGTAAGAATAAATTCCAGAAAAGAACAATTCTCTAATGATAAGCTGTCTTGGGCAATAAAGACTAAACTTAACCCAAAATAATCATTCACCCGCTTAAAAACAAAAAAAAAACCTTGAAAACAATTACATTTAATTTTAAAATTTTAAATTATTTTCCTGTCCGTCTTGTTACAATTTTCCTATAAAACATGCATATATATTTCAATTCGTTGCTTTTCAACAAGTTTTTCTACATCTTTGAAGGGATTATGTTTTTTTGTTACTTCTGCATGTCCTTTCACCAAAGGACAAAAAGGTTTTCCTATCAAACACTATTTAGAGCAACAGCTGGTTGGAAAACGTTTGTACAAGATTTTTCTTTCATTAATATTTTTGCTAATAGTCTGTACGCTTTGTATTCTGAATGAATGAACATGAAAATTCAAGGTCACGTATAAACTTTTATCAAGGATTACAATTTAAACGTGATATTCCTTCTCAACATTTTGTGGCACACATATGAGTGATAGTTTATAAGACGTTTTTCTTTTTACCATAAGACACAACTTTATTTATTTATTTATTTATTCATGTATTCATAATACTTTAAACATCATTAAAATTAAATTGTTGTACTAAATAAGATTTATCTCATTATTTCTTACAAAGTGAACAATGTTTTTCTTATACATATTAAAGTTTTTTCTGTTTTACAAATTTCGGTAGCATGTTGTAAAGTTTAATTCCCTTGAAAAAAGTGATGTTGTTTTCGCCATTGCATGGATGTTGTTTTCGCCATTGGAAAGCGGAAATCTTCAGTGTTTCGCAGGTGGTACGGTTGAACATCTCTTACATATTCAAGTTGTTCGGTTAGGTAATTAGGCGCTATTCCCATTTCCATTTTTTGAATAAATTGTAGAGTGTTAAAGATCAGTCTCTGTTGGATATTAAACCATTTTAGTGTGTCCAACATAAGTTGAATTGGGGTCTATTATATTTTAGTATTGATCTCATGGCCTTATTTTGTAGTTTTTTCAGTCTTTCTATTTGTGTTGTCGAGCAGCAGGTATATCAAATTGTAGATCCGAATTCAAAATGAGGTTTTATCATTGTATTATGTATATTGATTGCAGTTATTATTGGCCTTTTATTTCTAATCCGTTTTAAGAATCCAATTTTGTTTACCAATTTTCTTACATATGTAATCAATGTGTTCATTTAGTTTCAAGCCCTTATCAGTTATAAAACCGAGGTATTTTATTTTACTAACTTCTTCTATTGTCTCATTGTTAATTTTAATTATTGAATCATCATCCATGTTAATTTTAAGCAGCTTGGTCTTATTCTCATTTAGCTTTAGTTTATTCATTTTTAACCAACAATTTATGTTTTCTATGTCTTGAAGCAGGTGTTGTTTACATTGCTCATCTGGTTCCCCTTCCGCATATAATAGAGTCTCATCTGCATAAAGTATAATTTTACATCTTTGAGTACGCGTGGCATATCATTTATGTAAATTATAAACAGCAACGCGCCCAATATAGAGCCCTGAGGTACACCAAATTCATTATCCACTACATCAGATTTTGTATCATTTACCTTTGTCATTTGCCTTCTATTTGTAAGATATGATCTAAACCACCCAAGTTCATTTTCCCTAATGCCATACATATTTAATTTTTGAATAAGTATTTTTCTGTCAATTGTTTCAAACGCTCTTTTGAAATCTAATAATATTGCCATTATTTTTTTCTTTCTGCCTACAAATTTCCAACCGTTTATTAAGTAATTTACAGTTGTTTCACATGAGAAATTTTGTCTAAACCCTGATTGATATTCTGAGAACAAGTTATGTCGCTCCATGTATGACTCTAGTTGTTCTTTAATTACTTTTTCCATTATTTTCTCACAGGTTTTCGAAGTATTTATTGGGCGGAATTCATTACATTTGTTTGTTTTTAAAATTTTTTCTACCGGGGATATCATAGCGTATGTCCAGTTATTTGGGAAAACTCCTATCCTCATTGACATATGTATAATATCACATATTTTCGGCCCCAGTACATTCCAGTTATCCATAATAATTTTAATTGTAACATTGTTATAATCTGGTTTATTCTTCATATTCTTGCAGATATTTTTTACTTCTTGAGTTGTTATTACACTGAACTTAAATCTATTTCTTATCACAGGTAAATAGTTTATATATTGCACATCTTTTATTGTATTATTAATTGATTTAATACTATTTACGAAGTAACTATTAAATTGAGTGGCTATTTGGTGGTCGTCATTCTTATATTCTATTCCATTAAATATCACATTTTTTCTCATTTTTCACATTTGTTTCTGGTCTTTGGCATTATTTATTTTTCTATTAATAAAATTGTTCTTTTCTTCAACATAGTAGACAATGGAACGGCTGTGGGAACAGGAACCAGTAAGATCAACACCACAACCGGGTTGTTTCTTACCACCATTGCCAATGGGCTTCAAGAAACTCAATTTGCCACCATTAGTTTAGATTGATTTAACATATTGAGCATCATTGCTGGATAAACGCTTGTCGGGCTTATTATAGCTAAACAAGAGCAAGGCGGGGTCTAAACCAACAACGGTATGAGCCTGACCGAAAGCAATGTCCTTTCCAGTATAGCCAGCAACATGGGCACCCAAACTGTGACCGATTATTTCCAAAGTATCCAAATTCAAACGATAATTATTAAGCGAGAAATCAACTAAAGCTGCTACCTTCTTGCCAACATCGGATACAGCCAAAAAGGAAGAGGCATAATGAACTGAACGAGCACGGCCCTAATCAATAGTGATCATGTTATAGTCACCATCAGACAACCAAGCTTCACGTAAACTAGAGTTAATGAAAACATCTTTGCCAGATGTACAGCCATGAATAGAAGTTTTAGTAGGATTTTTGGCATTAAAGTGGAAAGTATCAATAGATTTCTTGCTAGCAGTTATTTTTTGACTATCTTCGGTGTTTTTTTTTGGCATACAAATAGGAGATAACAGAATTTGTACTCAAGCGGCCTTCCAACATCTGCATATTTTCGAGGTAGTCCTCGGCTTCATCCATATCGACCCATTCGAAGGTGCCATCAATCTGTGGCACATACCAACCATTTTCACCATGTTCACGCTCATCCTCAGGGATAACTGAGACAATAGCTGAAATTATAAAATAAATTTTTAGGACAATCTCTTCCACACAGGTATTTTCGTTCGTTACCAGCTGCAGCACAAAGCGTAAAGAACAGAAAGCACTTCATTGTTAACCAAGTTCTTTTCTTTTATACCATTTTTTGATTAAGTTGAATGGCAAAAAAAAAAAAAACATTCTAATTTAACTATAATAACCTGACTATTTTTGCTCGCTAATTTTAGTATATCACCCGGCTATTAGCATGTGTTCTTATCACTTTAGAATAGAAAAATTGTCTGATAACAAAAGCAATTCAAATTTAATTTTACAAATCATTTATAGTTTTGTTATCAAACACAATAGAAAGGCAAATCAATTTGGCCTCTAATATTCCTTTACCTTATAAGAGGGTGGGACTTAGTTTTTTTTTTTTTTATAAGCTGATATTGATTATATCGCATAATATTTGAATTAAAATAAATTGTATTGGAAAAATTAAATTAAGTAAAAAACAATTTTAGAAATTGTTATTAATGAATCTTTCAGGACTTTTTGCGATAGAGTCCACTTTAAGCCCGTTATGCAAAAAAGAATTATTATAATTGGCATTTTAACCGTCATATGGTTTACATATTGGCACATTTATTTTTCATTCCAATTTATTGTTTTTAAGTTTACAAATATACAAGGCTTGTCGCGAAAATATAGTGACTTTGCATTTTTCTTATCTTATATGTTTACACGTCAAAAGAAACATCAAAAATTTTAATCATGCTTACAGTGTGGCATGTGTTGAGTAAACTCTTCTTAATAACAAGCTCATGAAATTCAAAATAACAAATATTGTTCTAGAAGCCTTAGCACCCGAACAGAAAGTGATGTGGGATAATCGTCTAATCACTTTTATAGAAAGGTAATGTCTGATGAAGTCGGCATCTTGTTTAGCACGACTTGAGCAATTTAATCGTATGTTTTAGACATGAACTGATCAATGGCTTTATTGAAGAGCTTAGTTTGATCAAAACAACCACTAGTAGTGAAAAATCACGTTCAATTGTATCAGTTAAAAAGCTCAGAACGGCTAAGGCCAAGTTTCGTTAAAAATCAGGTTTTTTTAATTACTAATCTTATCACGAAATGGTGAAAAACCTTAAATTGTTGAAAAATAAGGCTGCAAAGACAGGCCACAAAATAAATGTGAAGAAGACGAAGATAATGAAAGCAAGTGCATCGTGTGACAGACCATTCACTTTTTAGAACACCCAACTTCAGGAAGTGAAACACTTTTGCTATTTGATCAGCATAATACCATCGCATCATGAAAGCTCTTTCCTACAACTCAAAACTCTCTTTAACTAGAGTGTGAAATCCGTTCTTTTATATGGATGCGAAACTTGTAACGTAGCTGCTAAAGATGCGAACACACTGCAAGTTTTCATCAATAAATGCTTGAGACGAATACAAAAAATTTTCTAGCCAGTTAGGCTATCAAACGAACAATTATGGGCACGTAGCCAGGAAAATGAAATCCGCTTGGGAATATAAAAGAGTTAATGGCGATGGATTGGCCATGCGTTACATAGACCACCTGATGATGTTACCACAATGCTATTGATTAGAATCCGCAAAGTAGCAGTCCAACTCACGGATAATGTTGGTGTCGGAACTCTATGCCACATCGATATAATCGTTCACTTTAGTCTAGCTAAAGGCCAATTTTTGAGACATTGGATGTATTACTTAAAAATGCGCGTTTTACAACAAATGGCATAGATGTTATACATTACCTTTGTTTTTAATAAGACTTTAGATGGTAACTTAACTTAAGATCAGCCAAATAGTTAAAAAATTACGAATTAAATTCGTTATGCCATTAAGAATTAGGCATAAGTTCAAGCCGAGTGAAGTTGACAGACAATTTTGCTTGCGCGAAATGTTCATTTTTATATCGGATACTATAATCTGAAGTACAAGACCTCGTATTTTAAGCCTGAACAACTAGATAAATCAACGCTAAAATAAAAATATCTACTATGTTAAGGTAATGCTATGTACTTGGATGGACGAAAACGGTTTTATTTATTATGAAATTTTGAAATCAAGTCAAACTATCGCAGCGGATATGTACCGAACACAACTAACTCATTTGAAGCTAGCATTGGCCGAAAAACGCTCAGAACATGCGAGCAGACACGAAGCCATAACATATCAATATAACATGTTGCAAGAACAGTTAAAATAGTAGTTGGAAAGTTTCACTTTACCCACCTTTTAGTCTAGACCTTGCCCTGTTCTTAGATAGCCATTTGTTTCGATCGATATATGTAAAAAGAATGTAGTATATTAGAAAAAGGTGAGATTCGTTCTTGTTTTTAACAAATGAGCAATTTTTTTTAAAGGCCATGGTTTACAATTGTAAGTACTTGAAGTAAATTTATGCTCGTTATTGTACGCAGCTCAACTCAGTTAAGTTGAAATGGGTTGGTGATTCGTTTCGGTGAATCCAGCCAAAGTAGAACAAACTAAGTTGAGGGGCATTACATTGCACAAATGCAATACCTCACACAAAATGTCCAAAAATTCTGGATTTTATAGTTATCCAATATTATTTATGGAATAGCACCACATAAAATCAAGCGCCTAATCAGAAATTTTCCCAATTACTTTGAGCATAGCCAGGAAAATTTTAACCTTGAGTTTTCAAAGTTACACAAGCAATAATCTTCTATAAACAATAACAAAAATGAATGGCAAAATTCCTGGCTTAACCCAGAACTAGAGAACGCCGCGACTAATTCGGCTATTTTTTTCTTATATATTCGTTAAGGCATAAAGAAGATTTCCATTGAGAGAAAATTTAATCTGGGTGGCGCCACACCCATGCAAAGTAAGTATTTATTTGTCTTCTTTTTTATAATATTTATTTATTATGTTTGAAATATACAATTTTATACTCTAAATAAGCAAAACGAATAAGAATAACTCACTTTATATACACTGTCCCCACTTATTCGAGCTCTTATGTATAATATTAAAATTAAAATTATTTTTCTAAAATATATTTAATTAAATACATGAATTGATATAAGATTAAATGTAAGCAAAAATTATAACAAAAAAAAATTTCGTTTTACATAATGAGCAAGAATAAAAAATAAGGTCAAAGGCTAAAATACGGAGATAATGCATTTGTCAACACGGCTATTTTCTGATGTGAGTAATGTAGGTACGTTACAATCTATTGATTTAATATTGGCTCGACTATAGATATGGTAAATTAAAGGAATGCCGTTTTCATTTTGGATGAAACCCTTACTATCAATCGTTCGATATAAGAATACTCCCCGGAAACATAATAATCAACCATGATCAAGTTGTTTTCTGGAGTATTTATACTGTTTAATATGTGATCTCTTATAATATGTATAATAAAATTATCGAATCTGGGTATTTTAGCTTTTTCATAACGAATTTTTTTCGATATGTATTTTTTGTAATTACGAGTACTGTGCACTTTTTTGTAATTACAATCTGTGTAATATTTTCCAATATTGAAAAACATTTCCTACAAACTATTATTAATTCTCTCAACTGTGCTGTCGGCGTGGTAAATAAAGGGTCCGCCAAATAATTTTTTTTTTCTTGAAAATGCTATAAAAAAAACTACTGAATATTTTCTCAAATTTCTTTTTGTATTTGAAAGTACAATCCTTCCGGTTAATAATGGAAAATAATTTCATTCAAATGACTGCCTCGGCTGGCCATGCAGTAGCCTACACGATCGGTCCAAGTTTTAAGCACATTATAGATTGTGTGCAGCTGTATTTCACCAATGGCTTCACGAATATTGTCCTTTAAAGCGTTAAATGTCTCTGGCTTGTTGGCGTAACACTTATCTTTGACAGCACCTCAAAAATAATAATCCAACGGTGTCAAACCGCAGCTCCGACGTGGCCAAACGATATCAGCTCTGCGGCTGATAATGCGATCTCTTCAATTTTTGTGAACAAAAATTTGTTCAACATGGCCCGATAACGATCGCCATTGACTGTAACGGCCACTCCTTGCTCATTTTCGAAGAATAATGGCCCAATTATGCCTCTGGACTAAAATCCGCACCAAACAGTGACTGTATGCGTTCGGTTTTTCTGTGCCCCAAATGCGACAATTTTGCTTGTTTACATACCCGCCAAGACCAAAATGAGCTTCATCTGAAAAGATAATTTTTTTTTGCAAAATCGGCATCTTCTGTAAGTCGATCGCAGGCCCATTTAGCGAAGCGTATACACAACCATATTCGTCTAGCGGAAGGATAAAACTAATTATCTGTCAAATTAGACATAAGCTAAGTGTTACCATTCAGGAAATAAGCACTAGTTGAAACAAAAACGTTAGATGGCGGACCCTATAGTAATGTCGTTATCGATAGCAATGACGTTATCCATTGGATTGGAGAATTAACGGTACCCTGTCGTCAACATGTGATAATCGCAAATTCTTTCGTGCTAACTAATTCTCTATTGTATACAGAGAGCCCAGGTATCCAAACACTATCGAAAGCTTTATCGAAGTCCACAAGGCATGCACCTGTATATAACGATCTATTCATGTTCCACTGAATATTTGAATCGTTGAGTATTTGTACTTAAAACCGAATTGCCTTTCGCTTACTATTCTCCTATTCACAAAAATATTTGAAAGCAAATTAATTTCCCGAAGATTTTTGGGATGGCTTGGATTTATATCTTTTTTAGGTAAAATAATCACCTTCGCCTGTTTCCAGTCACGAGGAAAATAAGAATTATTTAACATGTTTTTAAAAAGTGTTCCATATTTGGCCATGAAGTCCTCATGGATATTGCGTAATACTATATTAGGAATGTTATCCAACACGGATGAAAGTTTTGGCCTCAATTTTCTAAAAATTGATAAAATTTAATTTTTCGATATAAAAAAGTTCTCCAATTGAGATTCCCTTAAATCAATTGACCTTTTGGATGCTGTAAAAGTTGTGATGTTGAAGTTACAGCTTTCATACTGACTTTAATTATCTAAAAACTCAGCGAAATATAATTTTTTTGTCTATATTTAACAAATGATAAAAGAAAAAGTTTCTGAATTAAGCCTAAATAATTTCGTGGTCGTGGCACCTCCCATACAAAGTAGTTATGGATTTTTGCATATCCTGAGAGCAGTCATAGTGGGAGCCCTCAAACTTTGTCCAAATAACCTTGTTGCTAATATACAGTGCTGGAACAAATAATAGGGGCACAGTTTAACAGTTTCTTAAATATTTATTTATTAAACTCAAAGTATGAATTGTATCTAAAATATGTTCGTACATACGATTTTGCATTTGACCCAAACAAATTAATATTCATTACGTCAGACCATAGCATACTGTTCTAACTATAACAGTCCAGGTAATGCTTCCTTTTGCTGCGAAATGTTAAATTTCGAGAACTCTTACCTATAAGTGTAGCTTCCATAAGTTTTTTTTATTATTGTGCCGCTTGAAACATTTTTGAGACTTTTTGATATCCCTGCAGTTTTCTTTCACTGGATCGCATTAATTACTTTAGTTTTAGAATACTTCATGATCTGAACAATTTTCGATATATATGTTTATAATAAAAAAAACTTCAATACATCAAATTTTATGATATATTGGAAAAAAAATAATGTGTCCCTAATATTTGTTCCAACACTGTACGTCATTAACTAAAAGTAGGCGAAATCGGATAAGAAGGCGTGACAGCTTCCATACATAGTAAATATTGATTCTTTTATACATATTATGAAAATAAAAATGCCTAAAAATAAAATACACCACATTACGAGTAGTGCTTTTGAGACTGTATTTGGGATTTTTTTCTATTGATTTGTGTCAAGGTTGATAATGTGTTACCCTTGGGTAACGAACATAAAATAGAGGATGTGAGGGCGTTTGATACATTTCAGGAACTTTTCAAACTGTAGGCAGTTAGGTATATATGGAGGCTGTTTTGCCTACGGCGATATAGTTATCGTTTTGCTGTCGTAAAGTAAAGTCGTGCTTAGGCGTAAATAAAAATGTTGTATAAACGAATATTAAGTGCAAGATAAATAAGTTGGAGACTGTATAGTTATAGTTGTATACTGTAAAGTGAGGATATAAAAACTGTAAAACAACAACAACGTGGTATTTATTTTATTTTGACGAAATTTAAAAGAACTCAAACGTTTAAAAAAAGCTAAAACTTAACAATATGTATCTTGTGAACGACTTTCCTTATGAATTTCGCAAAATATTTTCATATTTTCGTTACGGCATAAAGAAGGTTCTTATGCAAATATGAAACGTCCAAATTGCAAGAAAAAAATCATCATATCCTGTAGTGTACTAAATCGAAATTTTGTTTTTGTAATCGTTGTTTATTATGAAGACATTAAATCAATAAATAAAATAGCCACATTAGTCAAGAGGCTTGTGCATTGTGCTTGTGCTTTTTAACATATTCAAGCCAATATGCCATAGGGTGCTTCGCTTTTAACAGGTACGTAATAATCTCCAGCCACCATAAAGGCATTGGCTTTAGCACCCATACGTACAGAACTATAACTTGAACCGCAACTCTTGGCAACAGCATCTTGATAGTCAGCACATTTGAAAGTTGCAAAATTATCCTTTTCTACTGCCTCTACATAATAAGTAACTGAACGACCATGAGCACAGGAACCAGTAAGATCTACACCACAACCGGGTTGTTTTTTACCACCATTGGGATAGAAAGCACCTTTGCCTATAGGTTTTAAGAAACCCAATTCACCAGCATTAGTTTGAATAGATTCAACGTAGTAGGCATCAGTACTGGACAAACGTTTGTTGGGTTTATCATAACTATACAAAGGTAGAGCAGGATCCAAACCTATAATAGCATGAGCTTCGCCACTGGTAATATATTTACCAGTAAATCCAGCCACATGGGCACCCAAACTATGGCCTATTATTTCCAATGTATTCAATTTCAAACCATAGTTTTTAACTAGAAAGTCTATTAAGGAAGCAATTTTTTGTCCTACACCAGGAACTGCTAGAACTGAGGAAGCATAATCTATGGAACGTGCACGACCCCAGTCTATGGCAATCATGTTGTAATCACCATGTAAAAGCCAAGCATTGCGTACGCCCCAATTAACATAATCATCTTTGTTAGAAGTCCAACCGTGAATAGTTATTCTGGTGGGATGTGCCGCATTGAAATTAGAGGCGTCTATAGATTTAGTGCTTGCAGTGATTTCTTGGGCCACATAAGGATTCAATGTGGTATACAGATAAAAATTGACAGGATTTGAGCTCAAACGACCCTCTATTTTAGAAGCTATTTCAAGATAACTTTCTCCTTCCTCTTTATCTATCCACACAAAAGTACCATCAGCTTGAGGCACATACCAACCATTCTCGCCATTGACACGTTCATCCTGAGGGATTAATGCAGCAGTAGCTAAAAACAGTTATAAAATTGAAAACCTTAATGGATTTATGGATTAGGAAAGAGTTCTCTAATATTTACCTCCTGCCACAGCACAAAAAGCTAAAGCCCACAGGTGTTTCATTATTTGAATAAATTTCTTAATGCAATTCTTGGTCTTTTATACCCGATTTCTTTATCTTCAAGTTGGAAGTTATAAATTATGAGGTTCTTTATGCATTCTAATCCTAAATTAGTTTTATTATTGGTTATTGGTGTTATTAACGAAATCAAGTCAAGCAATTAGATAATGTTTAAAATACAAAAATAAAAAAATTCATTTCACCGTATAATCATGTAAATATTTTATATACTATTACCCCACTTTATGGTGAACGAAATTTTCATGAAGCAAAATTAGGCTGGATTTTAATAGAGACGGAAACTACAAATCATTACAACCACCTGCTATTTCTAATTTATTAAATAATCATAAAATGCGATGGTTTTCCTTTCCTAGAAAAGAGGAATATCTTCTATTTGTATTCCTGACGTCATTGTTTTTGAATTTTTAAGTCTATATAAACTATAAAGCGTCACATCAAGGTAATCGGTGGAAATAAGTACTTAAGCAAACACTTAAATCCATTTTAAATAAAATGATTAAAATAAAAAATAAAAAAATCACAGAAACTAGTCAAATCAAAATGTGATAATAAATTAGAATAACAATGTAAAATATATATAGAACAAGTTCAGGGGATTGTAGTTGTATTTTTGTATTTATCAAAATTTGTAAATATTAGCATTTCTGATCTAAACTATACCGTCAACTAGCCAAAATGTCACCTTTATTTTAGCGGTTTCGGTACCGGTGGTACTCAAAGCCCTTCTCTTCTTATTCGGACACTAGTCTAAGAGTAGGTAGCCGCTATTCAAAGAAAAATTAAAAATTCATATTTTAACTAAAAACTCAAATGGCAACTGAAAACTAATGAATCAAATGATTTGTATTGACTGCTAAGTCATTTAGTCCAAATTCAGAAACTTCTTTTACACATCTCAAGACATATGTACAATAATCAATACGTAAGGGGAGTTTTTTATAGAGTAATAGAAGTTTAAGTTGCAATAAAACAACGATGACATGAATTTTATTTATCCGAAAGATAATCTTGTGGCATTACATTTTAAATATGATTTCTGGCATATGACCGCCACGGCTGGCGCGGATGTAGCCCAATCTGGACGTCCAATTTTCGATGACTTTTTCAACATTTGTGGCCGTATATCGGCAATAACACGACGAATGTTGTCTTCCAAATGGTCAAGGGTTTGTGGCTTTGCCGCATAGACCAATGACTTTACATAGCCCCACAGAAAGTAATCCAAAACGTGAAATTAGGCGGTCACCAAACGTGTCTTTCAATAAATCTATCGTGGCACGAGCTGTGTGACATGTTGCGCCGTCTTGTTGAAACCACATCTCCTGGACATCATGGTTATTCAATTCAGGATTAAAAAAGTTAGTAACCATACTTCTATATGGATCACCATTGACTGTAACGTTCTGGCCACCATCGTTTTTGTAAAAGTACGGACCAATGATTCCACCAGCCCACAAAGCGCACCACACAGTCAGTTTTTCTGGATGTAACGGCAGTTTTGTTTGTTGACGTAGCTATTCAACCAGAAGTGCGCTTCATCGCTAAACAAAATTCGCTTATGAATATTGAAATAAATGGAAATTGAAAAAAAAAATTCACTTATGAAAAATGAAAATTGCACTATTTGTTAGCGTTGCTTGGACGTGAGTCTATTCATGATGAATTGCCAGACCGAACTGAGAATAAATCACTTGACAGCTGTTAAATCGGTCGCCATCTTGATAAGTAATGCCAACTTAAAATTCTACACCTCTATAAAAAACACGGTTTACTTTGTATGGGAGATACCATTCCCACTTTATGTAATGATTTTTATTAACTACCAAATCATTTAGACCAAACTCCGAAACTTTCACTCTAACCATTCTCAAGATATACAAAAATCAATATTAACTTTGTTTGAGAGGTATCATGCCTGTTTCTCCAATACCGAAGAACTGGGGAATAGGCTGCTGGAGAACTCTAAATATGTGCACTGAATCAACTTGACAAATCTTATTGAAATATCATTAACAGGGGCAGAGATCAAGGAATTACCACATACAGTGCCATCTGTTACAAATTTTTCGACTTTACGAAAAAAATTGCCGAAGGAAGTACTCTATTTGGTCCAGTCGCATTAAAGTTTCAAGCATCCGGACAAACCACAATACATTTTTCTATATATATTTTTTTTTTAATATATATGTATATAGATATATTTTTAAGTTAATATAAATTAATTATGGCCAAAAATATTTTGTTTAATTCGTATTTTTCTTAATTTAATTTAAAATTTTTAGTTTTTTTGACTGAGGGAAGTTTTTGCTTGTACGAGTATGTGTAACGTATTTATTTTTCGTGTGGGATGTATTTATCTTGACGAAATTATCTTCACACCCTTTTCGAACTTATGCTCAGGAAATTAAAAAAAAAACGATTCAAAAAAAGAAAACAGGCGCTGGTAATATAAGCATCACAACCCGATTTCTTTTCACCACCACTTTGATAGAAAGCACCCTTGCCAATGGGCTTCAAGCATCCCAATTTGAATCGTTGTGGTAAATATTCCTAAAGCTTCAGCTCAACATCTGGTGTCTTGTCACTAAATTTATTTTTAATTGTTCTCGATGATGTTCTGTCTCAGAAGTTGGATAGTCATAAACGCGGCATTCAGGGAACATCTCAAAGATCTTGCCTATGCCGACGACATCTGTTTGATATCAATATAACGAGATGATGTTATATGGATATGGAAAACAAAGTCGACGACCTGAATCGTGCATCTAAGGCAGTAGGTCTGACAATCAACCATACTAAGACAAAACTATGTCTGTTCCGCCGATCAGGTTGAATATTCAGTTGTGTTTCGATTTCAGCAGTCGAATCACATCCGAGAGAGAAGCTGCTGAAGATGTGGACAAAAAGGCCAGAGCAGCCTTTGGTTAATTGAGAAAAGTGTTGAAATCAACAGCTTTATCCATGACCACAAAATTGCGAATATTTAGATTAAATGTGAAATCCATCTTACTGTATGGCTGTGAAATCTGGCTTAAACTTGAACTTTCTGCGCATGATGGAACTGTGACATCATGGAAAAATTTTTAGTTCTTAATTTATGTATTTATTATCATAGGAATAGACTTTGCAGTTACAAGATGCTCAGAAAGTTTAAATTTTGTTTTCTCGATGATGGCGTAATGGTTATTTGATCATTTTTGATTAAAATATACTACAAGTTTTTATGAACAAGCTTTTATCGAAATGTAAACGAAATTGATAAATTTAATTATTTTTTTTTTAAGTATCATAATACTGAGTTTGAATCTATTTTTTCCAATAGTGTAACAACTCACTCAATAGGTCGGTAGGATGACACACAGATGACATAGACACGTTACTAAAATTTTGTTCATATGATTTCTGTTTAGTACTAACCTTCAAACGATACGTGTATAAGTATGATAGCAATCCGACAATTGATTCGTGAGTTATAGCATTTTGTGTGAAGCAAGTTTTGTTATTGAAAAAAAAGGAAAAAGTGCATTTTGAGTTTCGTTGAAAAAAACTACAGTGGAAATCAAACAATTTCTTGATCAACATTATCCGAACTCTGCTCCATCGAGACAAATGGTAGAGAAAAAGATTGTTGAATTTAAACGTAATCGTATCAGCACAACTGATGCTGAGTGCAGTAGACGCCCAAAATAAGTTGTTATTCCAGAAAACATCAAATAAATCAACAAATTGACTAAGAACGATCGCACATTGAAGGTAGACAAGTTAGCTGACATTATAGAGATATCAGATGGTAGTGTTTTTACCATTTTACAGGAACATTTGGGTATGTGAAAGCTCTGTTCAAAGTTGGTGCAGCGTGAGCTCTCAAATCGTGCCACAAATCGATGAAAACGATGGCAAAATTGAATAAATTGGGCTTCGAATTGCTTACCCACCTACCTACAGTATTCTCCAAATTTAGGCCCCGGTGACTTTTTAATATTTTCAGATCTTAAGAGAATGCTTGCTGAAGTAATGGCAGAAACTATGACATATTTTAACGAGAAAGAGAAGTCGTACTATAAAAGTGGTATCGAACAGTTGGAAAATCGCTTGTATCGGCATCAAAGGCAACTACTACCTTGAACATCGGAATGATCTCCGTGCAGTCCCATCGTTCCGATTTGAGTTTTTTGTTGTTGTTTAGTTGGTACATCTACGTAGCCAAGAGTACATATATCTCTATGTCATACGACTGCTGAAATGTGTTCCTCGTAATGGTTTTTTAACTCGATTAAACAGAAAGAAGTCACAGGGAGACAAATCAGGTGAATTCGGTGGCTGTTGTATGGTATTTGTTGCATTTTTCGTCAACAAATTTCGAATCATGATAGCCCATGTAGCGGTGTTATTTCGGAAACTTTTTGATCAAGGTAGTACATTTGTGCCTTTGATAATAATTATTTTAGCGGCAACATGGCTACCGACTACACGACTACCGTTGTAGCTCGTAGCCAATTTAGGCTAAATTCTATTTTCCTCTGCGACAACAAACAGTTTAGTCAATACAATAAGTTGCATGAAATAGGCGTCTTAAAAGCAGAATACATGAAATATATACATTAAAAATGCGAAAAAAATGTATGTGGTACCACTGATTCTCAGATTGGTAGAGCTTCTTAAGAGTAATATTGTTAACTAACTGGAACGAAACATAGAAACGAATTACTTTTTGTAGTTTGGCATACAAATGGTTGAAATATCGGACAAGTTAAGAAAAAAACTCCCTCAAAATATTCAAAATTTAAAAAAGGTCTACAGCCAACTTTTGTATTTGAAATATTGCAATTTTAAATGAAATTTATACTTCTGCTGCTTAAACAATTTTCGGGTACCTTCCCAAAAGGAAATATCATCACAAAAAATTTGCTTAGTGGGTACTTTCATAGTATTTTTAAATTAATCTAAAATACAATTAGTACCATAAATCATAAATGAACCTAAGGGGCAACACAAAATGTCATCTTTGAAATAGCTGGACTGAAACGATTTGAAATTTATGACTATTTTTGATTAATAAACTATTTTTTTATTTAATTTAATTAAAACGTCGTACATTTCATCTCGTTACTCTAAATTTCATAACACTTTGGCTAATTTTTTGAAAAGTAGAGAACCTCGTTATTGGCAGTAACATAAAAGTTACCCTTGTACTTAAGCTAATTTGCCGAAAGGAGCCTCTTTGTTGACGGGCACATAGAAGATACCCTCAGCCATATAGGCATTAGTAACGGCACCCATACGAGTAGAACTGTAGGTGGAACCACATTTCTTATCAACGGCTTCGTTATAATCACCACACCTAATCGAAACAAAATCGTCTCTTTCCACAGCTTCTATGAAATAAGTTACAGCACGGCCATGGGAACAGGAGCCAGTAAGATCAAAACCACAACCGGGCTGTTTTCGACCACCATTGGGATAGAAAGCACCCTTACCAATGGGTTTCAAGAAACCCAATTTACCACCATTGGTTTGGATTGATTCAACATAGTGAGCATCGGTGGATGATAAACGTTTAGCGGGATTTGAGTAGCTGAACAAAGGCAGAGCAGGATCAAGACCGATAATAGCATGAGCTTTGCCAGTCTTGATATTTTTACCAGTATAGCCAGCAACATGGGCGCCCAAGCTGTGGCCAATAATTTCTAAATTATCTAAATCCATATCAAATTCCTTTACCAAGAAATCAACCAATTCCGCAACTTTTTTGCCGACACCGGGTACAGCCAAAACAGAAGAGACATAATCCACAGAACGGGCACGACCCCAGTCAACGGTGATCATGTTGTAATCACCATGTGACAAGAAAGCCTTGCGTATACCGGTATTGACATAATCATCTTTGCTGTTAGTCCATCCATGAATGGTGATGCGTGTTGGATGTTTAGGATTAAAGTTGGATTCTTCAATGGACTTTTTATTAAGTTTAATTTCGCGGTCCTCGTTAGGATTGGATCTGGTGTACAAGTAGAAAGTCACAGGGTTGAATGAAAGACGGCCTTCCATTAAAGAACTTGCTTTGAGGATATACTCAGCCTCTTCAAGATCTACCCATTCAAATGAACCGTCGCCGCGTGGTATATACCAGCCATTTTCGCCATGGATATGTTCATCCTCTGGGATAGCAGCAGCAATAGCTAAAAATAAAAGTTTACATTTTAAATTCTTTTCTATTGAGACTTAATAAAACTTTAATTACCTGAACCGACAAAGAGAGCTAACAGCAAATAGCACTTCATGGTTAAGAGTAAATACATAATTAAACTTAATCGTAACGCGGCTTTTATAGTAATTTCCGTATATTTATGTAGTTGTTGAAATTGCCTAATTTATTATTGCTTATTAAACATATTTTGATTTGCTCCTAATCTCAAGTACTTTTTCTAAAGCATGCTGATAATCGCCTTATGTTTTTGTGGGGTTCTTGGCACATGTTATACCGATAAACTGTTCACGAGGTTCAAAAAAACTGATACTTTTTTCCTTCAATTGTGGTCTCTTACATCATACGAAAAGGGGCAGTTGAGCTAGTTAAGTTTTTTCTATGTTATTGTTAAACTGTTATCATTTCACTTAATTCTTTGTCATTTTGGGAAACCCTATGCGTTGTTTATATTGAAATATCGAGAATATCTTCAGAGATCTTATTGTCTCTCATTCCTCAGGCATTTTTTTAGTTTTTGATGAGCATATTAGTGATTTCATTAGCTTTAGCAAATATTTTCAAGTGTCTTCTTTTTCAATTAGAAATTGGACATAAATTTGACACGTTATTAGATTGTTAAGCTCTTGAAAATGTCAATTAAAACTTATCATGCGATCATATATTTTTAAAGAGTATTATATCAAAGTTAGTAAATCTTGTGCAAAATGTTATTTATAGTGGCGAAAAATATTGTACAAAAAAATTTGATTTATTATTATCTACTCTAAAACAATACAAATAAAATATTTTGAACAAAACAAAAAGAGTTTTTTTTATCAGTAACTGATTTAGCTTTGTTTCTTTTTTTCGAATCAATTAAAACCTTAAGAATTTAAAAATACATACATATATAAAATAATCTATTACGTAGGGGAACACTGGCTCTGCCTTTAGTATTTATAATATTTTTATCAGAAATATTTTTTTACCCCACACAATGAGTTCCTGAGGTAGTCTGTTCGAAAAAATCACTGTAAATCTAAGCAATTATAACAAGTTTAACGTTAGCTTTGTTAAATTTGTTTTCGGTTGTTGCTAAGAGTCAAGCCTTAAATACTTTATATTGTTACAAAAATCAGGTTTGGCAACCCTGTCATTTATTACATTACTAAAAAGAGTAAACAAGAGCCTCAAAACCAACTATACGTGCTGTTTACGAGTAACCAGATCGACAACAACAACGTTAGCAGGAATGTAGTAAAGAAAAATAAACGTCAACAACAAAAATAGGTAGAAAAGAAAACAACTAACAGACAATGGCCCCTATTACGAGCTGCATTCGATCCTCGATATTCGTTGGCTATCGAATATCGACTATCGATTATCAAATTGGTATTATGAGCTGGCAATTCTGTCGAATATCGCGTTGAGCATTATTAAAGTGTGTGAAAATTATTAAAGTGTGTATTTTTAAATTGTGAACAATATATTTAAATCAATAAAAATATTAAAAATGTAAGTCTTTTACCATTTTTTTTTTTTTTATTTAAAGAAACTGAACTTCATTTTTAATTTGTTTTTATACAGGAATAAGATTGTAAGTACCAGGCAACAATTACATTGTACATTGCTGCAGTTGCTCATCTGTAGTGGATAACAAATACATAAAAGCTTCCTTGCAAAGTCGAAAGTTATCTATAAAAATAAAAAAAATTCTTCAAATTATATAAATACGTATATAAACACCACTTGAATGGAGTACTGTTACGCCGTTGAATTAATTTCCAAAGGATTATAGGCATCCCTTATTTGTTTTTGGTAGTTCCACTAAGTTATTATCCTCATCAGAGGATTCATCAAACCACAGCTCCGTTGAAGTAGTCATATTTTTTTATTTTTCAAGAAGGATGCAAACGAAACGTATTTAAGCGTAATTTGAATAAAACTTTTCTATTGTCATTATTATTATCTATTCACAATAGGTAAAATTCACAATAACACTTTTTTCTATCGAATGCGCATCATAATACCAAACAACAATTCTTTCGATAAACACTTTCGTTGGCTCTCGAACGTCGAAAGCAACTCATAATAGGAACCAAAAAGAAAGAAATGGAATCTATCTGAAATATCGAGAGGTTCGAGAGCTCTCGGAGCACTGTTTACTTAGCCATATAAAAAGCACATCGATGCCGATAACAATCAGTTTAATTGAAATAGATGCTGCGAAGGAGTTTAATTGATTGGTTTGTACTCAGTGTAAAGAAAGTTGGAGCTAACTCGGTGTGAAGTTGCAATCGAACCTAAGCTGTAACAACGATCGGGTTGCCAGATCTTTAGGTAGAAGGATCTGTCGAGTAATTGTTGTTGTTTACAAAGTTTTAAACATAGAGTGTAATAAATAATAAAAGTTGTTGTCGTGAAAAGGTCATGAGCAGTCGAACTCAAAACTGTGTATAATAAAGAGTAACCAATTAAAAACCAAACACAAGATTTATTTCATTAAACAAATTTCGGGTGCCTTCCCAAAAGAAAATATCAGCAGAAAAAATTTGCTTAGTGGGTACTTTCATAGTATTTTTAAATTAAACTAAAATACAATTTGTACCAAAAATCATAAATGAACCTAAAGGGCGACACAAAATGTCATCTTTAAAATAGCTGGACTGAAACGATTTGAAATTTATGACTATTTTGGATTAATAAACTATTTTTTATTTAATTTAATTAAAACGTCGTACATTTCACCTTGTTACTCTAAATTTCTTAACACTTTGGCTAATTTTTTGAAAAGTAGAGAACCTCGTTATTGGCAGTAACATAAAAGTTACCATTGTACTTAAGCTAATTTGCCGAAAGGAGCCTCTTTGTTGACGGGCACATAGAAGACACCATCAGCCATATAGGCATTAGTAACGGCACCCATACGAGTAGAACTGTAGGTGGAACCACATTTCTTATCAACGGCTTCGTTATAATCACCACACCTAATCGAAACAAAATCGTCTCTTTCCACAGCTTCTATGAAATAAGTTACAGCACGGTTATGGGAACAGGAGCCAGTAAGATCAAAACCACAACCGGGCTGTTTTCGACCACCATTGGGATAGAAAGCACCCTTACCAATGGGTTTCAAGAAACCCAATTTACCACCATTGGTTTGGATTGATTCAACATAGTGAGCATCGGTGGATGATAAACGTTTAGCGGGATTTGAGTAGCTGAACAAAGGCAGAGCAGGATCAAGACCGATAATAGCATGAGCTTTGCCAGTCTTGATATTTTTACCAGTATAGCCAGCAACATGGGCGCCCAAACTGTGGCCAATAATTTCTAAATTATCTAAATCCATATCAAATTCCTTTACCAAGAAATCAACCAATTCGGCAACTTTTTTGCCGACACCGGGTACAGCCAAAACAGAAGAGACATAATCCACAGAACGGGCACGACCCCAGTCAACGGTGATCATGTTGTAATCACCATGTGACAAGAAAGCCTTGCGTATACCGGTATTGATATAATTATCTTTGCTGTTAGTCCATCCATGAATGGTGATGCGTGTTGGATGTTTAGGATTAAAGTTGGATTCTTCAATGGACTTTTTATTAAGTTTAATTTCGCGGTCCTCGTTAGGATTGGATCTGGTGTACAAGTAGAAAGTCACAGGGTTGAATGAAAGACGGCCTTCCATTAAAGAACTTGCTTTGAGGTTATACTCAGCCTCTTCAAGATCTACCCATTCAAATGAACCATCGCCGCGTGGTATATACCAGCCATTTTCGCCATGGATATGTTCATCCTCTGGGATAGCAGCAGCAATAGCTAAAAATAAAAGTTTACATTTTAAATTCTTTTCTATTGAGACTTAATAAAACTTTAATTACTTGAACCGACAAAGAGAGCTAACAGCAAATAGCACTTCATGGTTAAGAGCAAATACATAATTAAACTTAATCGTAACGCGGCTTTTATAGTGATTTCCGTATATTTATGTAGTTGTTGAAATTGCCTAATTTATTATTGCTTATTAAACATATTTTGATTTGCTCCTAATCTCAAGTACTTTTTCTAAAGCATGCTGATAATCGCCTTATGTTTTTCTGGGGTTCTTGCCACATGTTATACCGATAAACTGTTCACGAGGTTCAAAAGAACAGATATTTTTTTCCTTCACTTGTGGTCTCTTACACCATACGAAAAGGGGCAGTTGAGCTAGTTAAGTTTTTTCTATGTTATTGTTAAACTGTTATCATTTCACTTAATCCTTT
Source organism: Wohlfahrtia magnifica (assembly GCA_023159175.1). Lineage (NCBI taxonomy): Eukaryota > Metazoa > Arthropoda > Insecta > Diptera > Sarcophagidae > Wohlfahrtia > Wohlfahrtia magnifica. Next base: position 1,459,409 of record JAKWBJ010000189.1, read on the forward strand.
GTCATTTTGGGAAACCCTATGCGTTGTTTGTATTGAAATATCGAGAATATCTTCAGAGATCTTATTGTCTTTCATTCCTCAGGCATTTTTTTACTTTTTGATGAGCATAATCAAAATGATTTCATTAGCTTAGCAAATATTTTCAAGTGTCTTCTTTTTCAATTAGAAATTGGACATAAATTTGACACGTTATTAGATTGTTAAGCTTTTGAAAATGTCAATTAGAACTTATCATGCGATCATAATTTTTAAAGAGTATTATATCAAAGTTAGTGAATCTTGTGCAAAATATTATTTATAGTGGCGAAAAATATTGTATAATAAATATTGATTTATTATTATCTACTCTAAAACAATACAAATAAAATATTTTGAACAAAACAAAAAGAGTTTTTTTTATCAGTAACTGATTTGGCTTTGTTTCTTTTTTTTCGAACCAATGAAAACCTTAAGAATTTAAAAATACATACATATATAAAATAATCTATTACGTAGGGGAACACTGACTCTGTCTTTAGTATTTATAATATTTTTATCAGAAATATTTTTTTACCCCACACAATGAGTTCCTGTGGTGGTCTGTTCGAAAAAATCACTGTAAATCTAAGCAATTATAACAAGTTTAAGGTTAGCTTTGGTAAATTTGTTTTCGGTTGTTGCTGAGAGCCAAGCCTTAAATCCTTTATATTGTTACAAAAACCAGGTCTGGCAACCCTGTCATTTATTACATTACTAAAAAGAGTAAACAAGAGCCTCAAAACCAACTATACGTGCTGTTTACGAGTAACCAGATCGACAACAACAACGTTAGCAGAAATGTAGTAAATAAAAATAAACGTCAACAACAAAAATAGGTAGAAAAGAAAACAAGTAACAGACAATGGCCCCTATTACGAGCTGCATTCGATCTTCGATATTCGTTGGCTATCGAATATCGACTATCGATTATCAAATTGGTATTATGAGCTGGCAATTCTGTCGAATATTTCGTTGAGCATTATTAAAGTGTGTGAAAATTATTAAAGTGTGTATTTTTAAATTGTGAACAATATATTTAAATCAATAAAAATATTAAAAATTTAAGTCTTTTAGCATTTTTATTTAAAGAAACTGAACTTCATTTTTAATTTACTTTTATACAGGCATAAGATTGTAAGTACCAGGCAACAATTACATTGTACATTGCTGCAGTTGCTCATCTGTAGTGGATAACAAATACATAAAAGCTTCCTTGCAAAGTCGAAAGTTATCTATAAAAATAAAAAAAATTCTTCAAATTATATAAATACGTATATAAACACCACTTGAATGGAGTACTGTTACGCCGTTGAATTAATTTCCAAAGGATTATAGGCATCCCTTATTTGTTTTTGGTAGTTCCACTAAGTTATTATCCTCATCAGAGGATTCATCAAACCACAGCTCCGTTGAAGTAGTCATATTTTTTTATTTTTCAAGAAGGATGCAAACGAAACGTATTTAAGCGTAATTTGAATAAAACTTTTCTATTGTCATTATTATTATCTATTCATAATAGGTAAAATTCACAATAACACTTTTTTCTATCGAATGCGCGTCATAATACCAAACAACAATTCTTTTGATAAACACTTTCGTTGGCTCTCGAACGTCGAAAGCAACTCATAATAGGGGCCAATAACAAACAATAACAAGAACTGAAAGAAGTAGATATTTACATTCTTATGGCTTCATAGGAACAAAAAAGAAAGAAATGGAATCTATCTGAAATATCGAGAGGTTCGAGAGCTCTCGGAGCACTGTTTACTTAGCCATATAAAAAGCACATCGATGCCGATAACAATCAGTTTAATTGAAATAGATGCTGCGAACGAGTTTAGTTGGTTGGTTTGTACTCAGTGTACAGAAAGTTGGAGCTAACTCGGGGTGAGAGAAACTAAGTTGCAATCGAACCTAAGCTGTAACAACGATCGGGTTGCCAGATCTTTAGGTAGAAGGATCTGTCGAGTAATTGTTGTTGTTTACAAAGTTTTAAACATAGAGTGTAATAAAGAATAAAAGTTGTTGTCGTGAAAAGGTCATGAGCATTCGAACTCAAAACTGTGTATAATGAAGAATAACCAATTAAAAACCAAACACAAGATTTATTTCATTATAATTGCAATCTACGAACTCATAAATAAACGTTTTAAAAAGTAGAAACGTTACAATATCTTCATGAAACCATTATAGCTTTTTAAACCTTCATAACTTTAACTAAAACAAGTTATTTTCCATTAAAAAATAAGCTGAGACCAACAACTTAGACTGACAAAAATTAGTCATTAAAAGGTAATTTTAAACTCAAAACAACAATGTAAATATCTCAATACGAAGTGAATTTGAAAGATAGTTGCATATTCGTTATGACTTCACAAAATAATTTGCCTTGTTTCAGTTTAGTTAATCAATTCTATCAGTCAAATATAGTAACAATCACTGTGGGAATGCGCACCTGCCCTTCCGTGGCTATCGACGCGTTATTACATCTACCGCCGATCGAACTACAGTTCACTGTAATATCATAAGATTATCGTCCTCTGGGGTATGAAATGCTAGGGCGTAAAGTTATGTCAATATTCTTGCTGAACTCACGGACGGAATACCTTATATTACCGAACTTAACTTCAACAGGAGGTTCGAGAACCTAGTCCCTTTGAAATTGAATCGGGATGATTCCCTCAATAGCTTTGACATCATGCTCTACACGAATACCTCCAAGATGAGCTGTGCTTTTTGATTCAAAATTTTTATAATGAAGGCTAAACTAACTTATCGCTACAGCCCTCTTGTTGACTCCAGTGTCTCGCGGATGCGTTATTACATCTACCGCCGATCGAACTACAGTTAACTGTAGTATCGTAAGATTATCGTCCACTGGGGTATGAAATGCTAGGGCGTAAAGTTATGTCAATATTCTTGCTGAACTCACGGACGGAATACCTTATATTACCGAACTTAACTTCAACAGGAGGTTCGAGAACCTAGTCCCTTTGAAATTGAATCGGGATGATTCCCTCAATAGCTTTGACATCATGCTCTACACGAATACCTCCAAGATGAGCTGTGCTTTTTGATTCAAAATTTTTATAATGAAGGATAAGCTAACTTATCGCTACAGCCCTCTTGTTGACTCCAGTGTCTCGCGGAAATAGTTGGCATTAAGAAGGCATGCTCACTATTATTTCAAGGCAGAATATGCGTAGACTGTCAGGTGGCAATTCTTGCTCTTAGATCACACTGCTACCTCTCGCTTAGTAATGGAGTGCAGGTACTTACTGAACACCCTCAGCCTTTCTTCTGAGATGACCCTTGTTTAGCTTCTACGATACCGTGACTTCTCTGGGAATGAGCTGGCGGACAAGTTGGCTCGAGAAGGAAGGGACAGTTAAACACTTTTCATGTGAATGTCCGGCCCTTGTGAACCATTACCTTAAGGTTTTCAACTTGTGGCTTCTACATGACATCTCCGGGTTATCCTGTATTGAATGGGTGATTTCCTCGGATATCTCAACCTGACAGAGTGAGTATGCGGTGCACCGATGAATGCGAGCACAAACTCTACATAAAAGACTTTTTACGTATAATAGGGAATTGTGACACATGGGCAAGGCAACTATGAGAAAACTTAGTTGCTTCCATACGAGCCACTTCTATCTTAAATATCACCTCTTCAATCTCAATTCTTTGTGAATGTGTTGCTTTGGCAAACATTCAGAAATGAACTCTTAAGAAGACCTTTATTGAGCCTACAGTCATTCGTCTACGAGTATTGACTCAATGAGGGATTTTTACCACATTTTACGGTTACTGCGCTGGCCCCGGAGTATTTAGAACATTCGATTTCTCTAGATCGCAGTAATATGAATAGTTGGGCATCTCAGACTCAATTAAATAATAAAAATATTGAGGTATGGTAGGTTCTTAAAACGGTGTCTGAGGACACTACTTGACACTTGTAGCACAGCTGCGGATGGCCACGTAAACCAACCAACGAACTTTAGCAAATCCTAGGGTGATGAGGCAATCATCTGTTGTTGTTATCATTGATTCATATTTTTTTTCTTCGCAAGAGAGGTGATGTTGCCTAAACTTCCTCTGATGCTCGTAATTGATGTCGTTCACTTTCAGGGAAAGGAAATGAGTGAATTTCCTGGATTAATTTCCCCTTAATTTTTCAAAATTCGAAAACCATGATTAAAATTTTAGGTTGCTTAGTTTTGCAGACAAACACCTGAAACACTACACTTCGCCGCCCTTCGTATTATAGCTGAAGTAAATACAGAGTACAGTCTTTAAGAAAGTCCCCTTAAAGGTTCTGTTTATTATGCACATATGCTCTAATACCTATTTACGTGAATCTTTAAACTCATGTAATCAATTACACTTATTGATGAATGCAATTATCAAAGATCTTTTCAATTGGTCATGTACTACATTGTTTTAGTATAGAGATTCGTAAAGACTTAAATACTTATTGAAGACAGTCATCTAATTTCTAAACAATACTTCACCGCTTCTTTCCGAAGTGGAGTCTAGTGAAACACCGATTTCTAATCTTTTGTTTTTCTAAATTTTTTTCTGTTGACCCAAGTAAGACGTTTTCAGATTTCAAGTTCGTGGCAAATTTTAGTGCATTTGACATTAAGCTACAGTAGGATTTTCTTATTTTGTCGAATAGAGGTACAGAAATAGATTTGTAACCCATTTGTTTAATTAAAATCAATTTCATCAACATTAAATATAAAGTGTAAAAATATTAAATTAAATTTTCTTAATATTTATTTATTTGAGTTAAATCTGAATTTAAGCCATAACACCGAAAGGAGCCTTTTTATTAACGGGTACGTAAAATTCACCAGAGACCATGAAGGCATTCTTGTCAGCACCCATACGAACTGAACTGTAAGTGGCACCACAATCTTTGGCTACTGCATCCTCATAGTTCGCACACTTTAAAGTGGCGAAATTATCTTGGGCAACTGCTTCGGCATAATAAGTTACCGAACGACCATGAGCACAAGCACCAGAAATATCCAAAGGGCAACCAGGTTGAGACTTACCACCGTTGGGATAAAAAGCACCCTTGCCAATTGGCTTCAAGAAACCCAATTGACCACCGTTGGTTTGTATAGATTCAACATAACGGGCATCATCACTGGATAAGCGTTTTTTGGGCTTGTCATAGCTGAACAGTGGCAAGGCAGGATCTAAACCAATTATTGTGTGGATTTGTCCGGTTTTAACATTTTTACCAGAATAACCGGCAACGTGAGCACCTAAACTATGGCCAATAACATACAACGTATCTAAAGACATGCCATATTCGCTAACCAAAAAATCAATCATGGCGGCTACTTTTTTGCCAGTCCTAGGTACGGCGACCACGGAGGAAGCATAGTCCACAGAACGAGCACGAGCCCAATCTACTACGATAATATTAAAGTCACCCAAACTCAACCAAGCATTTTGTATGTCTTTATTCATCGACGACAAATGGCTTTGAGTCCAGCCGTGTATAACAAAACGAGTAGGATTAGCTGGATTAAAATTTGAGCCATCAATGGATTTTGCACTGGCCGTGATCTTTTTACCCTTTTTCGGATTAGCTTGAGTATACAAATAGAATTTAACGGGTGTAGTTGTTATATCGAAATTTTCATTATTTTCCATATCCTCGAGATAAGCTTCTGCCCTTTCTTTATCTATCCAATTAAAAGAGCCATCTTCATGAGGTATATACCAACCATTTTCACCATGAATGCGGCTATCATCCTCATCAAAAACAGAAGCCGAAACTGAAAAATAATATTTAAGTTAAATCATTAAAAATGAATGAATCGAAAAGTGGTCATTCATTTGGCTACACTTACCTGCTAAACAACCAACTGCCAGTATTAACAACAATTTCATATTTACAAATAATATTGTCATGGTGATCTTAAAGCCTTTTTATACTCTGAATGTAATCGAATCCACTAGGGGTTCTTAGACAATTTTTATTTTTTATTTTTTTGTTTATCATTCGATTTAATTATCGCTAAAATTCATTATTTTTTTATTTTCCATTTTTTTTTTTAAAATCGCATTGATAAGGACAAAAGAAAATAAATGAAAAAAGATTAATAAAAAAAGACGAAGTAACTGCCATTGGGTTCTTTCTATGATTAGGAAGTTTTGTAAGTCGTCAAAGACATGCACTTGACAAGACATACGTATGGACAAACGTACCTGTAATCAATAACATATTTGTTGTACGTAACTTTTGTACTAACAAGCTATCGATTATCGGAGATATGTAATCCAAAAAAAGATATTCTTTATTGTGTTCTACGTGTATTAACCTAAAACATAAACAAAAGTAAATTCGAAATGATTATTTTCTTATTCAGCCTTATTACGATTCTCGTATTCGAGCCTTAAACTTCTCGCTTTTGCAATTTGTGTACTATGATTCTCAAAATCAAATGCCAAAAATTGTAAAAATAGTCGTATATTTTTTTCATTCGCCAAAAATAGCAGAATTTATAAATTATGAAAGCAACAGAAGAGTAAGTATTTTTATTTTTATGTAATAAAGAAAGAAAATAAGAATGAAAATAACCACAAGAAAACAATTTGAAAAAATTGTAGAGCTACTTGAAAAACCGCCAGAATTGGCGCAGTCGTACCATAGTGGCATACAAAAGGTGGATGCAAAATCAGAACGGGTGGATATATCATCTAAGCTAATCAGTTTAGGGGAACCTTCTCGTACATGGCCTGAATGAATGAGAGTGTGGGCGGACTACAAGTGCAATTAAAAACAAAAACTTCTCCATAACAAAACTGAATGCCGTGCAACGGGCGGAGGCTCAAACAAGCAATATACAATACACTGACAGCGGTAGAAGGAGCTGCTTCAGCTTTATTACAATTGAACAGCATTATTAGTCCCGATGGTGAGGAAATAGGAATCAGTTCTTCTAATGAAATCGGAAATATTTCTCATGTTGAAATAGATAAAAATGATGATGATTTTTTTCTCAACTACTTCAAAAAATATTCGAAAAAAGGCGACAAATAAGTGAAATTTGATATTAATTTTTTAAAACACTTAACCTTTTTTATGCACATATTTACACCAAATGAAAGAAATGTGATTTTAATTTAAAAATATTCTAGTATTTAATACATAAGTTTAGTAAATAATAGAACGACTAATTATATATTTATATATGAAATAAATGTGATTAAATTTTGTATATACGAGTATACAGTTGCATACATATATACCTTGAATTCATTTAAATAAATTTTTGGTTTTTATAAATCATAAATGTATTATTACATTTAAATTTTACAAGTTTATTGATTGCATTATTTTCATTCTTTTATTTGAAACTGTTAAATTTTCAATTATTTCAATATTGCAATTTTCTCTAAAATCAGTTTCAAGATACATTTCTGGGAGAACTATGTATTTTGTAAAAAGTACAGATATTATGTAAGGCTGTACAGATATTTGTGATTTTTGCTGCTACATTTGTTGGGTAGTGCAATTGCCTTGCTCATAATATGCACCGAATCCTATTTTTAAGTACGCCTATTGTGCGCTGCACGACTTTTCTGGTTTGAGAGTGTATATGATTAAATCGGTACCTTCTCCTGCTGATCTAAAATGTGTAATTAAGAATAGCTCCAGCGGATAGCCTGCATCACCTTTAAGAAAAAGATGCGTTATAATTTGTTTTAAATTATTTTACTGAACTATACATACTCGTATATTGGTCTCACCTGATAGCCATGTGTTTTTTTTTCACCATTATTATAATTCCTTTTTAATAACTGCTTTAATTCACTTGCATTCCATATCAGTGAATCGTGAGCTGATCATGGATAGTGAGATGATATGTATCTGATCTGCAGTTAATGATCACAAACCTTAAAACAAATTTTGTATATATATAGTTATTCTGTAACACAATATAAATCAGATTATGTACATACCACGGTTGCATTTAGTAGTACTTAAAACGTTCCAGAGTTCGTGGTGCTAAAATTTTAATATGTTGCCATCGATACATCCTATGACACCCGGAAAACCAGTTTTATTATAATAATATTTTTTATTTCACGCTTTTCGTTCTCACTCATATTAAAAGAAATCCAGCTCTTGCACAATTCGGTGTTCACTGCATTTATACATTCTTTAAATATTTTACTGACAGAAGACTGTGAAAGACCTACATTGTAGTCATTACCAGCTCCTTTCTGGTAATTTCGCATTGTTGCTGCCAGTTTAAGTATATTTGGCACCGCAGAAGTTATTTTCGATTCCTGCAATTTGGTCTGAATTACGTCCAATATGTACTTAAACGCCGATTTGCTTAATCTAAAATAGATAACGAACTTAAAAAGGAATGTTATAAAATTTTTCTTTTTTGACATTGAAAATATATTTGAGGAATACACATCTTCATCATCAGAGCATGAATATAAGGCAACACTCAACATTTTTTTTATTTTTAGTAATTAAACAAAGATTTTTTTAAACAATTTAAGTTCTTATTTTTATATGCCGCCAATATCTTTTTATTATTATTTTTGACAGTTCATAACAGACTGGTTCATAATTGTTTTTATTCAGCTACAAATTCTTTTTAGTCGAAAATTTTACGTGATGCCAAAAAGAAGAACAACATTTCGAACAAGATTTTCAAGAACCGTAATAAGGCTGATTGTGTTTATATTCTGTCTACCTGTTTTTATAAACGTTTTTTTAAATACTTTTAAGAATAACTTTTTGCGACGACAAACAGTAGACCTTTTTAGTGGTAGAGATCTAAATTTCCTTATTAACAGCAAAGGACTTATACTAAACAGAATTTGTTTGTGTGAAGCGAGCATAGGCTGCAAAACGAATGTAATATGCTGCCAGACATAAAGCTGTATTATATCACTATGACAAGGCGAGTCTAAATGTTTTAAGAATACAGAAAGCACCGTTTAGTTGCTATTGATTTCAGCCAATATTGTGCTACGCATAATACACTCCGATCCAATCTGTGGTATTTGAAATATACCGATTAAAATCTACAAGATGTTATCTATATGACAATATGACAGTGGACGAATGGCTATTTGTATCTAACGGTCAAACCAGTTTTAACAATACCAAAGCTATCCTTTAAATGGAATCATTTGTCAAGGACAGAAAAATGTAGAAGAAAAAATTTTAGTTCTGACTGATTTTTACTCATCGGCAAAGCAAGTCATATATTCAAGAAGAGCTGTGGCCAAATCCAACGAATTGTATAGGTACACCACTTTATGGTTTCAACAAAAACGGATCTTTTTTGTTTGCCTTGACCAAGAAGGTGAAGATTGTATACTCGAGGAAAACCAGTTTTTAATGAAAGAAGGATATAAAGAATTTCTAGAATAACAAATGATGCGGCTTAAATGATATGGATCAGATGGTGAAAAAACGCACCAAACGCAAAACAAATAGAAGACCGTCGGTATTAATGCGGCTGCATTAGGCACATTTTGTGTCTATTACAGGCTTATCCCGATTACCACTAAAGGAAGTATCGTTGCTGCCATTGCGGAGCTGATTATTCGAAATCTACTTGAAAAATTCAGCAATATGCGCTGCCCGTAAATAGCCAAAATCCAATACGCATAGAAAAAAATTCTCCTCCAAAAATACTATTGTTTTTACTTATTTCATACAAAATATAATACGATATTAACGGGTACTCTTATCAGGAGGGTAAAGACTATTTGACTTTAGATGACTTTGTAGCTAACCGAATAAATCAGGAGAGCTATTAATAACAAAAATTAAGAAAATTTTTAGCTGAAGGAAGAACTCGTGGAATCTCAAATCTGTATATCGTTTTGTTTAAGAAAGAACTGATTTTAAATTATTAATATTCGGGTACCGGTGTCAAGAGGATTAGGCTTAAATAATAGATATACGCTTCACCTCAAAACTTGGTTTCCAAAATTGGGTTGCCTTATTTTTGGTCTGCATCCATGTTTTGCCAGAAAGATAGGGACAGGTAGTAGCTATTAATCATTGTTAATAGAGGAACAAAAGCTGCAAAAAACTCGCTTTTTTAAATCATTGACTGTTTTCACTCTGTATTCTAAAACATTATTTGTTGGCGCTTTTTCAATATTATGTAATGTTCACATCAGACTTCGGATTACTTTGCTCGCTGTTTGGATTACTCAAACTCGTACGTTTACAAATTTCCTTGTTTACATGACAACACTCTAAATGGTTTCCGCTTTTTGTTGTTTCTATTTTTAGTAAAATTGTGTGTTAAAAATGGAACCGAAACAAATAGTACGGCAAGAAAAGAAAAAAAAAAAAAAAAAAACAAATCAGAATCACCCCAGCTAGAGCCAATTGTTTTGCTTATTTTATTTTATACTTAGAATTGTTAACAACTACATTCATTTTTTTAGTAATTTACAGCGTTATTAAAACTGAATTACTTACAAAATATTGTGTGGGGAATTATATAATCCAACTCATAATTGCAGTGTAAATTATGTGTGAGAGAATTACAAATAAACGTATTCGTAGGAACATGGAATTCGCTATTTAAATATGAGCCTTTTGCCAAATTAAAATGTGATTGAATTAAGAAAAAAAAATCGGTTTACAAAAATTACCCTTTTTCAATCAAAAAGCTTTACACCAATCAACTTTACACGTATCTGAAATAATTTTACCTTTAAACGTTGCTCGGCTTTTTAATGTTTGCGGCTAGCCAAGTGAATTTATTTTATAGTACCATAGGATTAAAATTTAAAACCGCGATAACTCGAAAATGAGAGCTAATTTGTAAAACGGCTAGCACCATTGAATTAAGCGTCCCCGAATTAGCTTTACCAGAATAGTTCACAGCTTGTTAACATTTTAGGCTAGCACAGTGTTATGTGTAAAGGGATTTAGTAAAATCTCTCTCGCTCTCTGTATAAAGTACCTGCGTGTCTTTAATTAAATTACTTTAAAATGAGACGAGAAGTTAGTATCTTATACATATTTGTAAAACTTAAGCTACGGTCACATTTGTAACATATTTGACGAACTAAACTAAAAATAAAACGTGACCGCTATTTATTTTATAGAAATATTTGTTTTTTATTATATATATTTTTTAAATTTAATAATTTAAAAATCTAAATATTTTTTGGTGCAATACTATTATTTTTTAAATAATTTTTTAAAAACACTCACATTAAAGGAGATGTTTCCATAAAATGTTTCTATAAAATAGTGGATACGTTTTTTGTTAAATATTTGACAAATGTCGCCGTAGATTTAAAGCGTTGTGAAAAAAAAAATAAATTTGTTAACAGAAAAATAGATTCAATTTGTGACTCGTAAGACTTAATTGAGTAGAAATTTAAATTTACTTTAGTTATTTACCCAAAATTGGGTTGTTTGTAGCTTCAATGTATTGTCTAATGCTTACCATATACAGTAGAATCCCGAAAAAGCTAACTCGCGAAAAGTTTACTTCTCATATAAGTTAACAGTAGTACAGCATCAACGTGATCTAAGAAGTTGAACTTTTAGTTAACTTTTCTGAGTGTATGATTTTGTTTTAATCGTAATTTTTTCGGTTATAAATGTGAGCTCAACGCTGAGCTTTAATTTTGTTTGTTGGATTATGATGTACCCCGATCTTTTTTTTTAATTTTGACGTGCAAAAAAACTTATAATCATTCTCAGGAAATAACATTAGTTTAGTCGTTAGCGTTGAGTTTATGAGTTGTGTATTGTTTATTTAAAAAAATGTCAAAGAAATTTAAGAATGGATTGATCAAGATTTGAAGGAAAGTAGTTGGCGTTAGATTATGGTATTTTATCTGTAGCAGCCATCAAACACATGAGGCAAGCTTGTACAAATGCTTCTTGAACCAACGGCAGCTTAATTGTGCAGTAACTGGTCCAATTTTAAAATTTGAAGCTAAGAAATTTCTAGCAAAACGTCGGGTGTTACACCCTTCATTCATAATTTACGAGCAAAAATTAAAGAAGTTAACATCTCCGACTCGCAAATTTATAACGCAGATGAGTCTGGATTATTTTATCAAACATTTGTTGCTGCAAACGAAAGACTGCATCGCGCTCAAAAATTTAATGGAAAGAATAACTTTTTTGTGGTGTGCTAACGCAGATGGTTCGCACAATTAAAACCGTTGGTCGTTGGTAAATCTGTAAACCCACGTTATTTTAAGGGATTTAAAAATCCATTCGACTATGTAAATTCGAAGAAGTCGTGAATGAATTCAGAGATATTCTTCAACTGTAGCAGATCTTGTCAATATTCGCACGAAAATGATCAAGACCAGGGATGAGCAACACGCGGCCCGTTTAACATGTCATTGCGGCTCGCCAAGCATTTTTAAAATTTGATTTATTTTATTTACTTTCTCCCATCAATATTTCCCACCTTAGACGGTAAAAGATATTTTGCTTAAATTTTTATTATTCTTGTTTAAATTTGCATTTCCGTTTAAACATTTTTTGAATTTTTATTTATTTGTCTCTTTTTAGCTTTCAGCATATTCATATTAAAAAATAAAATTAAAAAAAAATACGAACAAGAAATTAAAACAAATATCAAGTACATACATGAACATATATACTCTTTTATGTTCTCTACATATGTATGTATACATATGTACATAAAGTTAAATGTTATGCAAGAAAACTCATATTGTCTAAATTGCGACTATATTATTATAAAATTAATTACGGGAAACCCCACATAGCGTGGTATTTCTACAACACGATTCAAATAGAATTCCGTTACAGTTCATCGTGAAACTGTGACTTGTATAACGCAAAATTGAAAAGAAGTGTTGGCGACACAAATTTTTGCATACATATTTCTTTTTAATATAAAACGGGGGATTTCCCTTTTGTTCAAACATCAGATACGAACGCACCGCCTCTGTGGTTACTTGTGTTTGCTTCTGTCACACAATTAGCCAGACTGGTAAGCTGTTAACTAACAATTTTTGTATTTCTTGAAAAAGTTAGTGAAGTTTTATTGTTGAAAAGGTAATATTAGAGCTTTTTTTACTCAAAGTTAAGTTTTTCTCCGAACTTTGTTAACTTTAAATTTTTTTTCCATAATAGAATGTCTGAAAAGACAACAAAAAAAAACCGCCGATTGCGGATGAGCACAGGAATTTCCAAGAAAACTGGAAATTCGGTTATTTTTTCACTTGTCACCGAAAAGTTTTCGGCGAGTGGTTTCTATATATCATCTCCTCGATATGCTGCATTGGACTAAGTGATCTAACATAAATCAAAGTGATGGAGTGGTGTGATGTATTCCCGACCTTGTGTAATTCTACAAGTGTTTGTTATAAGCTACGGGTGGACACGTAAACCAATTGATGATTGAAAATTCATTAATTGAAAATTCCACTCCTTTTCTACTGCCTTACTGTTTCCTATCAAAAATGAACGAATGTATCGAATGTTAAAGTAAATATGCAGTTTATCCAACAAGAAATTATAGTTTACCGTTACCTCCGGTATTGCGACGTTGTTGTTGTGATTATAACCTTCCAATGAAAACATCACTGATAAAATACTCAAATCAGAGCGAAAACCGTATAGTCAGAAATTTTGTCATTAAGGATAGTCTGAACAATTTTAAACAAGATATTAAGTACATACATACATATTGTGTGCATGCTAATAATCCTAAAATGATCCACTGATGTTATGAAACATTGCGGGAAGTTTTTCATTAAAAGAGATACTTTGAGATGGTTAATTTTCTATTATATATAAAAAGTAAGTGGGACTTAATAAAAGTGTATATTTTCTTAAATAATAGTAATGGAAATCTATCTGGTTTTATTGCGTTCGATTCGTTAATGGAAAAGTAGAAGAACAGTGCTACGACATACCTAAAAATAAGCCCACTATAAAAAATATTAAAAAAACTTGTGCTGGATAACATTAACAAATTATTTTTTGTTTATTACCAAGCATAATTTAAATAACCTTGTTTTTTATTTTAATATTTTTTTGTTTTTGTTAAAAAGTTTTATTTTTACGATTTTATAAAACATCCAAACATAACGTCAAACATTTTTGGGTAGAATATTTGGTTTTTCAAAACCATACTTTTGTTAATTTTTCGCTCTAATTGAGAGAAATTATTGCTTACTCTCATTTTACCGAACTTTACCCAAAAAGTAAAGAAACAGACCTATTGTTTATTTCTTTCTTTATTCAATTTTTAAAATTGCTTTGAAAAGTTAACATTTCAAAAAGTTGATTGTCCATGGAACACTTCGGTTAACTTTTTCGAAATTCTGCCGTAATTGCATCTGTTAGAGATGTGCGAATAAAAGGCGCTTAAGTATTCAGCCAGCCTAAGGTTTATTTATTTTACTATTTTTCGGATATTTTGCGAGTATGTACATACATACATACATATGTACAATAAAAATCTGTTTTTGAAATTTTCAAAACATCCCTAAAGTATGTTATTGAGTTACAGATAGATTTATAGGCTAATAACTTATCCTAATACTAACTAATTTTAATTTTCTCAGCGGATTTGGAAAGATGTCTTTTGCTTCCTTTGAAATCATTTATATTTCTTTTAAACAGCCTTGAGGAATATGTGTCCATTTCTCCAGCAATCAAAACTTTTACCCAGTTTTATACAAGATTTTTAAGCTGAGCTGTTTTTGTACACTTTTTATACGGGAACCATAAAATTTTATTTTAATTATATTTGATTTTAACAATCCCCAGGTAATCGATAGAGTTATTAAGAATTTTAGTAAAGCAACTCTTGAAGAAATCTTACAATTTTACTACTAAAATTCTATTTTAAAATATTTATCGATTCAAAAATTTTAAAATTTCAATTAAATGCGCCTATATTAGTGATTTCAACCACTGTGTGATGGTGCAATTTTTTCCCGTAATTATTTCAAGCACAGACTTAAAATCTGTTTTCGTAAGTCTGAGAGATAATAAGAAAAATTGGTGAAGCAGGGCGCTAGAAAACAGCTACAGATCACTTAAATCAGAGCATTCTAATTGGAGTCAGTTATATTTAAAGCTGCATCGCTCTAGTTACTCGTATCTTGTTCTTAAGCAAAAGAACACTAACGAAATTTCGAATATCTATGTTCTTCTATTATTCATTTTATAACCCGAGATTGACTAAGCAGATTTACTAACCAATACATGCGTTGGTGCCACGCCAATATATAATTTTTATTTATATGTATGTATGTATATATTTTCAAAACCGTGGGAGTAAGAGTTTCTAAATTTGACCAAAATAACTTTGTGACAGGATTGGACATTGTGGCTGATCCCATACAAAGTAAATACTAATTTTGTGTATCTTTAAAACGGTAATGGTGGAAGGTTAAGAATTTGGTCTGAATAAATTCGTAGTCAATATGCATCATCAGTCGAAATACGGGTGAAATTGAATAAGTTGATGTGGCACCCCCAATACAAAGAAAATATTGATTTTTGTATATCTAGAGAAGGGGTAAAATGGCAGTTTCTGAATTTGGTCTAAATGACTTGGTAGTCAATACAAATTGTTATTTTCAAAGCATTTCTTTAAATTTGTTTAAGAGGAATACATTTTGTAGGTATACAATACAAATAAATTTAATATTCTGATTTGGAATAAAATATTTTATTTTACTTTTAAGAGATTTGGTTTAACGATTTCATTTATTTTCAATAAAGACAGTGTGTTTGCTTAAGAATCTGCATACCTTTAAATAAGTAATCCATAGCATATATAGCATATATGTTTATTATGAATTTCTTTGTAATTTTGTTTGTCTGCCAATCATGCGTAAACGGCTAATCCGATTTTGATGAAGTTTGGAACACAGATAGATCTAGGTAACGAAAGTGTTATAGACTATAATTTTTTTCAAACCTTTTGGACCTGTGTTAAATAAAATAAGGTGAATATGGGCCAAATTAGGTCATATGAGTTTAAAATACTTTGAAGCTGCTATTAATATTGCAAGTTTTATTGAAATTTTGAAAACACAGTTAGATCTAAATAGGTAATGAAAGGGCGAAACTGGACTTAGGAGAGGTTAAAATCAAGGGAAAATGGGAAAAATGTCGTCTAAAATGCTTCTTTTACTTTTTAAAACAAAGCGTTTTGATTGCAAACATTCCGATTTAAATTGGAACATAGATAGATCTAGGTAACGATAGTATTATTTTTTCCTGCGTCTGTCCTCTAGGGAGCATATTGGCTTTCCACAAAGCATCCACTGTTTTGTTTCAGTTTCTGTAATCAACTAGATCTTTCAAGCTAAGTAAATGATTAACCCATTGTAGCTTCCTTTATATGATTTTGCGCAGTGGTGGCGATCCTTGCTTAATTGGTAGTGATCTTTACTTTAGCATTGTAAGTTTTTTCCAGTAGGTGACGCGTTTTCCTGATCATTCGTCTGATGTTTGCCATCATCGTCAGTGGTGTGCGGGAAGGTCAGGGGAGCTTCTTCTTTATTTTTTTAGATAGGGTTGTTTGGAGTGAAATTGAAAAGCCTCTTTATTAAACATTCGAAACCACAATTAAATTTTTCTACGTCATGACCTCTGAACAATTACAAACATCTATCAAAACAATGTTTCGAGAATGTAAAAATCGTCTCTTAAGTGAAATAGATAGAAAATTAAGTATAGCGATGAGTGAAGTAAATAATCTAACTGCGAGAGAGAGAGAGAGAGAGTATTAAACATAGAAACAGCTGTAAAAAAAGAACAAACACAATGCAGAGTAAAATTGTAGCACTATCTGACAAGAATGAAGAATTAAAAAAGGAAATTTTGTTTTTAAAAAAGCATGTAAGACAACAAGCAACTTCAGTTGTTGCGCATGATATACGCATTAGTGGTGTTTCCTTTTCAAAAAATGAAGATCTTTTTGATATATATTCGATATTATGCCAAATATTAATGCCCCTGACATTAAAACCATAATTCGAGTACATACCAAACGGCAGAATCTGCAAAACTCAAATAACAATGATTCTGATATTATATTTAAATTTAAAAGTTCATATGATATGAATTTTTTGCTAAAGTCTATAACTAATTACTTAAAATCTAACACTGAAGACTAACGATTGAACAATATTGGCTTTGATACTCGTAGTGCGGTTCCTTTTTATGTTAACGAAAATCTGATACCTGAAAATCATCGTATTTTTCAACAGGCCCGACGTTTGAGAAAAAATAAAATTTTATCATCTCCTTCTACATAAAAGGGAACGGGAAAATGATCCCATACTCATAGAGGATAATGCTGCATAGGAAGTTTCGTCCGCCAGAGGGATATTAGCTATATGTTAGATATTTAAATTATCTGTTGTTTTCTAAAATTATTATGTTTCTATTAAAATACTATTTATTTTGCTATAACGACAACCACTGAAAATTAGTAATTTGCTACAAACTCACAAAAAGTAAAATATATATTTCTAGAGATTTTCAGCAGCAGTCAAAAACTTTTACTGGGTTCAATATACCGACCAAATAATAGAGTTAATATGGAGCCATTATTGAATAAATTATCATCTTTTGCTCTTGGAAATACGGATGTTATTTTAATTGGGAATTTCAATGTTAATGTTCTATTTGAAACTGGTTTGGTTGATGATATGAGAGCCATTGGTATTCATTTAATAAACAACTCAATTCCGGCGCATTATACATCCAGCTCTAGCACTTTGATTTGTACTTTATTGATAATACCAATCGGATGCTTTTTTTGACCAAAACTCTGCTTCTGCATTTTCAAAACATGATCTTCTTTTTATATCATATAGTTTCCAATCAATTACTAATGAACAAGCGATTACGTTTAGAGATTTTAAAAACGTCGATTATACTGCACTGGAAATGGAACTAACGGCAATACCATGGAATCAAACTTGTTTGATGCTATCTGTAGATGATCAGTTTTCTTTTTTACACCATCACCTACAATATCTGTTTGAAAAAAATGTTAAAACCAAAACGATAAGCATAATAAATGAGAAACCCTGGTTTAACAATGCAACTAGAACCTATTATTATCTATTTCTACTAAAAGCAAATGAAAAAATATTAGTTCTATGGGAATAGTTAACAATAATATTGCATCCAATAGTACTATTGATGTAAATCAACTCAGTTTACAGTTCTCTAATATAGCAACAACTACTGCTGATCTTGAGTACTACAAATCGGCTGATGCACTTGGTATCTCTGATTGTGCCACTCAACCAAATTTCAAATTTAAAAACGTTACACAGGCAGATGTTGTAAAAAGTATTCTTAGTATTAAATCTAATTCTACTGGCAATGATGAAATTCATCCCAAATTTTTAAAATTAATTTTTGCCGTATGTTATTTCGAACATAACACATTTATTAAACACAATAATTAATATCTCCATTTTTCATGCAATGTGGAAGTGTGTGAAGATTATACCGGTGCCTAAACAAGATAAAAACTTTCGAACCATTGCAATTTTACCATACCTTTCTAAAGTTCTAGAGAAATTAATTTATATGCAGATGACTAAATATTTGTATGACAACGATGTGCTTTCTGAGAGGAAATCTGGTTTCAGAATCAATCACAGTTGTATTTTTGCACTTATTGATGTTTCCGAGGAGTTGCGATTAAAAGTGAATAAGAATATAATATCATGCTTAGTTTTACTTAATCATTCTAAGACGTTTGACACCGTTGAGCATACCATACTATGTCAAAAACTTAAACACATGTGCCATTTTTCAGATACTGCTGTTAAGCTCATATCGTCGTACCTACGGGACAGAACTCAAGTTGTGTGTCATAATTGTAACAAATCAGACTATTTTTCAATATTTAGAGGTGTGCCACAGGGCTCTATACTTGGTCCACTTTTATATACAAGTTGCTCAAACGATTTACCATCAAGGCTGAAATTCTGTGGTGTACAGATGTATGCAGATGACGTTCAGTTATATATTAGCTGCTTGCCGCCTGAAATACGTAAATGTATAACTAAATTGAACCAAGGCTTAAACATTGTATTCAAATGGGCGTCGACGAATGGTCTTTGCATCAATCCGAGAAAATCAAAGGCATTAATAAAGGGGAAAGTAAAATCCGTATCATCGGTATCATCTATTAAAATAGATAATGCGACAAAAATGCTAAAAATCTTGGAGTAATTTTTAATAAAAATCTCAATTGGTTGAACCATGTTAAGGCCGTTTAATATTCGTATGCTCATTGCCAAAACGTAACTCATACCCACGTTACTGTATGAATGTAAACTCTTTTCTACGAGTAGTTGTGATTCAATAAGTAGAAATAAATTAAAATTTATATACAGCGTGGACAAACTTGAGGTTAGGAAGTAAATTGGCTGTCAAATGTCAAGATTTGAGCTGTCAACCTTTGACTATGAAACGCTACACTCTTGAACAAAGAATTTTCATTTTGAAAATTTGCTGTCTGAAGAACTGAACGAAAACAACGCATTTTTCACCAAAATCATCTTTAGTGATGAGGCCCATTTTCAATTAGGCGGTTATGGAAACAAACAAAAATCCACAAACAGTCCTCGGAAAACCATCCAAAGAAAGTGACCGTATGGTGCAGTTTGTTGCGACATCTTCGGCCCGAATTTTTTTGAAAATGAGCAAGGAAATGCCTTCACCTTGAATTCTCTGCGCTACCAAACCACGATAACCAATTTTTTGTACCAACAATTTGCTAATGTCGAGTAATTTCTCGATTTGGCGATGTCAATTGTGATTTAACGCTGCTGGATTATTTTCTCTGCGACTGAATGACCGGGTTTTCGTGAGCACACCACAAACAACTGACACTCTGAAGAATGAAATTCGGTGCTGCATTGACGAGATAAGCGAAGCGTTGTTGCAAAATGTGGTTCAAAATTTTGTGAAAAGAGCGGTCGTCTGTCGACGTGCTAATTCCCATATTTCTATTTTACCTTGGTATGAATAAAACTGAGTTTGACCAAAAAATGTGTTTTTAAGCCAATTTACTTCCTAACATCAAATTTGCCTACTCTTTATAATAATATAGTTAGATATGTTCATGGCCGCACAAGATTCAGTAGAATATATGAACTCTCGTACAAAATTTATAATCCTCGTATTTCTTTTGAAAACTTATTAAAATGCAATATACTAGTATATCTGCACAAACTTATCTTTACTGCCCAACCCCAATATCTTTATAGAAGATTAACGTTTTCAAGATCTAATAAAGGACGCAAGATTAATTATATTAGATATCGCAAATTAATTTCTGACAGACACTTTTATATAAATACAATTGGCAATTATATAATGCATTCGCCGGAATGAACTCCCTCCCGAATGATGTACAGATATTAAGCAATGCTGAGCATTTCAAATTTACGATCAATATCTACAGATGTTAACTTTACATAAAAAAATAAAAATAAAACACAAATAACAAAACACAAAAAACAAAACAAAAGGAGAAAAGAACTAATCAGCAATATTACAATATCAATATTAAAACAAATAACAAAAAGTTAAGCAAACGGGATAAACACTAATGCGGAAAATGAAGCACACACTTGACACCTAAATAAATAAAAAGCTTAAATGGCAATGAAAGACGGTTATATCCTGCCATCAGTGTTTTTCTTTTCCCATCTTCTCCTTTATTCCCTACTAAGCCTTTAGGTGCGAACCGCTTGGAGGGGTTGTTGTTAGATTATTCAATAGCGAAGGTATAACACTAGCTACTGAATAATCAGCCAGCAGCAACCCACTTCCTTTTCGTCCGCACCCGGTTCGATTTTTGACTGCTTATGGTTCCTTTTTGGCATTTATATTATATTTTATTCTTGTTTTATTGGCGTAATGGCGGGACGTTTTTGGAGAGATTTCTGCAATGTGCTCGGACTACGGGCGAACTTCTTCTCCGTGTATGCCCACATTTGTCTCTGTAGGTTGGATGTTTTCGCCTTATGTGAGGCCCTAGTTTCTGAAAACGCAGATCCACAGGATTTTCATATCCCTGGGTATCACCTTTTATCCCTCTTTAATTTTCGCGATGAAGTTGTGTACCAGTGCCAGCAACCACTTGGCATGTATGATGCAGAATTGAACTGTCTTTGGGTTAAATTCAAAATCAGGGCACATCTTTTGCATTTCGGGTTCCTGTATAGAAGCATAAATGCGGGAAGAGAGGTTTCCATATCTGGCTTTGACGCTCTTTCCGATTCCATATCGAATATCCTTGCGAATTACCCGAACAGTGAAATTATTGTTGCTGGTGATTTCAATGTTCATAATTCGTCTTGGCTACGCCATTCAGGCCGCACAACTGCAGAAGGCCAATATGTGGAGCTATTTGCCGCGCACAACCACCTTCAGCAATTAGTGAATGAACCTACTCACACATCGTGTGTAGATGGGCATCAAAATAACACCCTCGACCTTTTCCTCACTACACACCCTGAAAAGTATATAACTGACGTTATTGCACCTCTTGGAAACTCGAATTACTGTACTATTTCTGCCGCTTTCTCGTTCTCCACTCTTCACAACGCTTCGCATATAGCTACGAAGCGCTTGGTTTTCAATTACGGGAAAGCTCGTTGGGCTAAGCTTAACGATTTCTATGGGCATTTCAATTGGAAAATTTGTTTCTTTGATTCTAACGTGAATGCCATGGCTGGTAGCCAAAATAACGAAGCTAGGGATGGATAATTTCATCCCATCTAGAAAGTTTCTGATTAAATCAAGTAATAAATCTTGGCTTAATCAGACGTGTAAGCTTGTCAGTCAGATCGATACAGAGAAGAAGCATTCAGAAATTGGCGTGATAACAAATACGATCATACTTATTCGCTACGCAAACAGGCTAGAACTTCATGTGCCACAGTACTTAGGCGCGAAAAGACTCTATGCGAACAGCGCCTACGTGCAAAAATTCTTACTTTTTCGCGGGGAAGTAAGAGCCTTTTGTCATTCATTAAAAGGCTTAAGAACAGTGCTAGTTCGGTTCCAGTCCTTATAAGGGATGACCAAACCTTCACTAACCCGGTTGATAAGGAAAAAAACTCTGGCTGAAATGTTTGCAGGTAATTCGAACTTGCCGGAGAGCGTTCAACCACTGCCCGAACTTGAAAGCACATCGCATCAAAAGCACAAAAAAAAATATTTACTAAATTATTGGCTTAACAATCAAAAATTTAAAGCCTCCAATGCCAAATCGACTAACTCCATAAAAAAAATTGAGAAAAATAGTTTAGAAATTTATATTACACTTCTTAGTATAAAAATTATATGTAAGTATTTTTGTCATTTAGTGGCTTAATACTTACTATCAGAAGAGAAGCTTGTTTTGGATAAAAATACAGTTTATGATCCATACAGTGTTTTGATATTATTATCTAATAAATCTCAAAAGTAAGTTTAAACGATTTGGCGCATTCAATTTATGACAATCAAACAAGCAAATAGTTTTGTTTTTTTCGTAACATATTTGTTTTATTTTGAATATAATTTCTTAAACTAATTTTCAACGCTTTTTTTTAACATAGACATCACATAGTGATAATGGTAATATAATCGTCTAAAACCTTTTACTTAACTTAAGACATAATGGCATAAGGTGGCTTCTTATTCACGGGTACATAAAAATCACCCTCAACCATAAAGGCATTAGTATCGGCACCCATTCGTACAGCACTGTATGTGGCGCCACAATTTTTGGCGATAGCATCCGTATAGGTGTTGCATTTAATGGTAGAAAACTTATCTTGGGTAACAGCTTCAACATAATAAGTGTTCGAACGTTCATGAGAACAAACAGGAATATCTAGAGGACAATTGGGTTGCGTCTTGCCACCATTGGGATAAAAAGCAGCTTTACCAATCGGTTTCAGAAAACCCAAAATGCCGCCATTAGTTTGTATAGACTCAACATAAAAGGCATCTTTGCTGTTCAAACGTTTGTCGGGCTTATCATAACTGAACAATGGCAATGCAGGATCCAAACCAATTATGATATGAATTTGACCCGATTTCATATTTTTGGCTGCATAACCCGCAATATGAGCTCCCAAGCTGTGGCCAATGATATATAAAGTATCCAAGGACATACCATAGTTGGTTACCAAAAAATCAATCAGGGTGGCCAGTTTGCGGCCAACTGTAGGAACAGCCACAACTGAGCTGACATAGTCCACAGAACGAGAACGAGCCCAATCAACAATAATTACATTAAAGTCACCTAAATTCAACCAGGCATCGCGTATTTGTCTGTTCATAAGAGAATAGCTACCCTGGATAAAACCATGTATAACGATTCGTGTTGGATGGGCAGGGTTAAAATTGGAGGCATCAATTAATTTGTTATTGGCAGTGATCTTTTGACCTTTTTTGGGGTTGGATTTGGTATACAAGTAATAATTAACGGGGCTTGTAGTCAAGCCAAATAAATCGATTTTTTCCATAGATGCAAGATAACTTTCAGCAACATCTTTGTCTATCCACTCAAAGGAACCATTTTTTTGTGGCACATACCAACCATTTTCACCATGCTGGCGCTTTTCATCCACTTCGAAAGTAGTGGCGGAAGCTACAATAAAAACAAAGACGTTTTCTAAAAATATATATTGCGATATTATTAGTTCTTGAAAATTCTTACCCGTTAAACAGCCAAGAGCTAAAATCAATATTAACTTCATATTACAATATACTACGAGTAAATTCATTCTGCCATAAACAGTGGTATTTATATGATTTCTCTTTACATAACTATTAAAGTCCCAAAAAAGTTAAAGACATTTATCATCTTTTTACATCGATAACCGCTTATTTATGTTGTTGATTACATTATTTGAAATTAATTTGATAAGACCAGGGGTTCGTTTACTACTTGGGTATAAGATTATAAAAATTAAATTTTTATCTCTATGTTGGGGATCACTGAAACTAATTTAATAGTTATTGCGTTACATTTTCTCTTGTTTTTTATTCAAAAATTTAATAAGACAATAATATTAGAGAATCCCGAATGTACTAATCTGAGTAATACAGTATTTTCGGTTTGAATAGAGATATTAGAGATGTAACCACAGAATATTTGCAAAGTTTTACTAAAAGATAAGCCAGAATTAATCGAAATTTTCTATTTTGCCTTTCAGATTATACCGCATGTCGCATATGAAAAATTTTAAAAACATTTCATGTAAGTTCTTCTTTATAATTAATTTAATTTTTTATTATTTTTTCTATTAATTAATTTAAGTTTGAAAAGCTACTTGGTGCTTTTCTAAGCATTATTAGATTTAATTTGAAGCTGCTTTTGTGCTAAGCCATTTGCTCGATCTCTCAATCTATAAAATCTCCAGAATCCATTTATCAATTTCGCTTAAAAGTGCAATGTGAAAAAAATTAACATATGTCCGCACCTTCAAAACTTCCAAACCCATTCAGCTCTGGCACTGCCATCTTTATACTATGAGAAGCTGAATGTTCCAGTACAAAAACTAGTCATATACCTTAAACGGTTAGTTACTTTTGTCCTAAGAGAAGCTATAATACATCGAAGTTTCCCTGCAAATCATTTTGTCATTGGTTAGAGCTAAACATAGGCTACTAAAATCATATTGTTAAATTTAACCTTTTTAAAACGTTTGAGGTCTTTTAAATTGCGTAAAATAAAATAAACACCACGTTGTTGTTGTTTTACAGTTTCTATTTCCTCACTTTATCTTTATACAGATTATCTTAATAAAGCAACTTATTTATCTTGCACTTAACATACGTTTATACAACACTTTTATTTACGCCTAAACACGATTTTACCTAATGGCTGCAAAACGATAACTATCTTAACTAATGCATAAGGCGCCTCATTTTATATACAATTGACATTACTTCCGAATGCTCTTGTTCTTCCTACAACATTCGATTTCCGTTAACTTGAAATTCAACACACAAAGATGGTCGAATTAGCAATGTTAACAACCTTGATACATACAATAGACCAAAATCCTACAATACAGTTTTAAAAGCGCTGATGTGGTGTATCTCTTTTTAGGTATTGTTTATTTCCGTAACAATATCATAGTCATTTTTGATTTACTAATCACTTTAACTGCGGCATCGCTTAAGTTACTATACCGTGATTTCGATCCGGTTTCCATAAAATTCTAAATAATTCTTTTATTTACTTCCCTGCTTATCTGGCTGAGAGGTTTTAAAGTATTTTTACTTATAACGACCTTTACTTATTTTATTAGACCAATATAAAATATAATAAAATATATGGTATGTGATACATTTCATTAGACCCTAACCGTGACCTTGATTTACAAATTGTTGCGATAAATATTTTATCAGTAAGCAGCGGTATTTAATTCATTGACCGCATAAATACTTACTATGTAATTGTTGTCAAAATTATAGCACTTAAATACAATTTTTTTAATTTAAAAAATGATTTATTAAAAGTTAATTGAATCAATAATAAAAATAAAAAATGACATAAGAAAAACACCTTAAAAAAGTTTTAAAGTTTAAATATGTAAGTTGACTATTTCGTTGAGCTGTAAAACCGTAAGACAGATTCCAATTATTATTCATAATTAGTTTCATAATGTAGGAGATTTATACAATATAATTGTTCATAAGTAGTTAAATTTTCAATTCATCTCTGTCTGATGCAGTTCTTATTAGATTGATAATGTTTACTAATCCAGTTCAATTCCTAATTTCTGCAACGTCTTTTATTTTCGAAGCTTCTTTAATTTCAATTTCTGATTGTTCACAACCAAAACATCTTTTTACGCCTTCTACTCCGTTTGTCTTCTACTTTGCTTTATCGCTGGATGCCCGTTCATATTGCTCAGGTTACGAAACTGTGCGGCTGCTTATTTATTCTCTACGTAAATATTACAACCAGAGTTGCAAGAGGAAAAACAATGTCAACCAAAAATTTTATTGAAATGTACCAAAATCAACTGCATCGCTAACCTTTATTACATAGTCTTTCAATTTAAATATCATATTGTACTAATTGATATTGCTTTTATAGTTCTAAATAAAACTGTTTTTGTTTTATTCTTCTATCAAAAACTTAAGAAATTGTAGTAAAATTTACGCTTTGCTCACATTATTCCAAACGGCAAACATAAATTCAACAAAAAACGGGAGTGTGAGACACACATTTTATTCAGTTTGTATACTAAAGGGTCCGCCAAATAATTTTTTTTTTTTTTTTTTTTTTGAAAATGCTATTAAAAAAAACTATTGAATATTTTCTTAAATTTATTTTTTTATTTGAAAGCACAATCCTTCCGGTTAATAATGGAAAATAAGTTCATTCAAATGGCTGCCTCGGCTGGCCATGCAGTAGCCTACACAATCGGTCCAATTTTCAAGCACATTATCGATTGTGTGCAGCTGTATTACACCAATGGCTTCACGAATATTGCCCTTTAAAGCGTCAATTGTCTCTGGCTTGTTGGCGTAACACTTATCTTTGACGGTACTCCACAAATAATAGCCCAACGGTATCAAATCGCAGCTCCGAGGTGGCCAAACGAGATCAGCTCTGCGGCTGATAATGCGATCTGCAAAAACAGGGCGCAAAACACCGAGTGTAGCTTCGGCTATGTGGCACGTAGCGACGTCCAGTTGAAACCAAATGTTGCTAATATCCTCCTCTTCAATTTTTGTGAACAAAAATTCGTTCAACATGGCTCGATAACGATCGCCATTGACTGTAACGGCCACTCCTTGCTCATTTTCGAAGAATAATGGCCCAATTATGCCTCTGGACCAAAATCCGCACCAAACAGTGACTCGTCTTGCGTGTATCGGTTTTTCAATGTATGCGTGCGGGCTTTCTGTGCCCCAAATGCGGCAATTTTGCTTGTTTACATACCCGGCAAGTTAAAAATGAGATGAAAAGATGATTTTTTTGGAAAATCGGCATCTTCTGTAAGTCGATCGATCAAAGTAATGTCGCAATATTTCCCAGCGTTGTTTAAGCATTCAGCGGAAGGATAAAACTAATTATCTGTCAAATCAGACATGAGCTAAGTGTTACCATTCACGAAATAAGCACTAGTTGAAAAAAAACGTTAGATGGCGGACCCGATATATTTTTCTTTTGTTTGCAAAAAAGGGTCAACTACCCACGGCTTCCGTTTTTCCGACGACCCTAACTTTTTGCATAACGTATTATTACACAAAACCACACATTTT
The DNA here is from genome assembly GCA_023159175.1 of Wohlfahrtia magnifica. NCBI lineage: Eukaryota > Metazoa > Arthropoda > Insecta > Diptera > Sarcophagidae > Wohlfahrtia > Wohlfahrtia magnifica. Next base: position 1,486,734 of record JAKWBJ010000189.1, read on the forward strand.
AGGGTAGAGTTACAGTGTCTAATCAAAAAAGTAGTGTATATACTTTGTATGAATAGCTATTTCTTTACAGCATTTTAATTTCAGTTTATTCTCTCATTTTAAGTGTTATTAATGCTGTTAATGAGCATCACTGTTTTAGACTAGAGTCTTTTGGACTTAAATTTTAAGCAATAGTTGAATTTTGGCATTAATTCTGTGAAAATTTCACGCATTATGGCAGATTTTAAAACATTCCAGCTAGTTCACATATGCTCTTCTTAGATTCTATATATACTAGATGCAGTATATAATATAAGGTATTTTGTAATTGAGCATTTCCGGTAAAAATGTAACGTCATGCAATATTGTTTTTGCTTATACAGTCACACAGATAATAATACGTACCCTTTATAAAAATGGATTGCATTTCCAATGGAAGTTGCTTTTACATTTGAGATTATAATTATAAACTATAAAATGTCTCACTATCTACGCGCATGTTGTCTGTGGGCACTTAAAACTCATATGGTAAAACAGATAATTATACGTACGATATGAAAAGAAATGGTATTTTTAAAAATTTAACAAATAATTTCAACATCAGTTTGCTTTGTGTCAAATTTGTATATTAGTTTGAGAAAATTCTTGTCAACGAAAAAAAAATATAATATTTTAACTAAAGATGAGTCGAAAATGGAAAAATATTTGCATTGAAATGAGAGAGCAAATAATAGACTTAAGGAAGGTTCAATATTCAGTAAATGAATTTGCTAAAATTGTTGGACGTGCTAAGTCCACAGTCCAAACGATTATTAAACGAAATCTTTAACAAGCAAACTTAAAACTGGTCGTGGCCCGATATATAAAAAATGTTATGGATAGAACTCATAAAACTACAGCGGTAGAAATTCGAAATATATTGGAAAATGATCACAACATTAGTGTGTATTCAGAAACTGTTCGTCGTGTTTTAAGGAAAAACGGATTCCATAGTAGAATGCCAAGAAAAAAACCCTTTATAAGCGAAATCAGCAAGAGAAAGCGATTAGACTTTGCACTAATACATGCGGATAAATCAACAGATTTTTGGGCCAATGTACTATTTAGTGATGACAGTAAGTTCAGCGAATGCAGTTGGAAAACTGCAATTTCTGGGAACAAATATGGACCGCTTTGTGCATTTAGACATTTTGAAAAGCAGTTTGAAAGATCTCAGTGGCGATTGGTATTTCCAGCAGGATAATGACCCAAAGCACACATCAATTATTGTAAGAGTGGTTGCTTTACAATGTCCCAAAACAACTCCATTTGCTTCCCTAATCCCATAGAGCATTTGTGGGACGAATTAGAACGCCGCATACGTAAAAAATCATATAAAAATAAACAGGAGCTTAAGGATGGGTTAGAGCACAAGTGGAATAAAACTTTTATTTTCTATGCACAATCGATTGAAGGCAGTAGTTGAAGCAAAGGGAGGTCCAACTAAATACTGACCAAATAGTTTATAGGAATTAAATAGTTGTTTAAATGAAAATTTCTTATAGCGTACGTATAATTATTTGTGTTTATATCACTTCGTTTACCATTTTTACTTTTCACATTATTTTTGAGGGGTACGCAATATTATCTGTGTGACTGTACCTTCAAAGGCTTTGAATCGATTCTCCTAATTTATATAGTAATTAAGTAGCACAATCGAGCCAAAGGCTTTGTAGATATAAGCAAACAAAATCTCACGTGACGTTACATTTTTCCCGGAAATGCCCAATTGTCATATTCTAATTGTCATAATATCTGTAATAACCTCATATTAATACCTAAAAACAATGCAGTAACTTAACTAATGTACTTGTTTTTCTAAATTGCACTGTGTTTTCTCCGTGGCATATTGCATTTGTGCTAACACAGTGTGTTACCACTCACCAGTCTGGTTGACAGTTCGCCTAAAAATATCAACAAAAATGCTGAAGTTATGATTTTTAAATATTATTATTCGCCAAGTAGTATTCGGTGATAAAATATCGGTGCTAGTTTTTTGGACATCACTTGTAAATATAAGTTCATGTTTTAACTTAACGTTCAACTTGTTGAACAGCCTACGTTTTATTCACATTTCGTTTGTAAACTCTTTTTGTAACCCCCTACATGTAGTACAAGTAAGTGCTAATAAACCTGAGAGCATATGAACTTGAAAAACTTTGAAAAAGTAATTGCCGTCATAAATTCGTATTGTACTGCTATTAATAAATACAAGCAAATACTTATGATAATTTACACTGATTACAAAGTAATTACAATATTTAACCGTGTTTTATCAAATAACCAGTAGCAATAGCAATTAAAATTGAAAACGCAATCTTATCGTAAATAGTATTTTAAAAGTCCACTTAGATAAGTTTGATTACAAAAATGTGGGCCTGGTTTTTAAATTCTATTTTGTTGTTTGTTAAACAGTTACAAATTCTAAAGCTAATTTTTTGTTCTTGCTGCTTGACTAAGATTCATGCTGAATATTAGTTAGTTATGTTATATGTAATATACAAAAAAAGTCTTCCGCAAAGAGATTATCCGACATTAAACTATAAAATCAATTCTTCTTTCACTAAAATAAGTGATGTCTTTTGAAAAGATAATTGTAAACAACATGTTCACACGAAAAGTTCAAGTTTACGAGAAAATTAAGAAATTACACACCATTTATGCGATTTAACAATACTCAAAAAGAAGAAAAAGAACTATCAAAACCAATCGAAAAGATACCATGTGAACAAATTAATTCGTAAAGCAAAAGCAAACAGCTAAGAAGAATATCTTGGTCTCGTGGGAACATAGCATAAGTTTACATCTTTAACATAATTCGTTGTAGAATAATTGATAGTAAAATATTTATATTTAGTATAGCCTTTAGATAGGCTATTATTACTGATTGTATAGTGCAATCCTTGTGAAAGCTTAATTTGAATCAAAGGCATGACTATAATGATCCTCTCGATGTTGTGGGAATGAAAACTTATTTACAGTGTCGTACAAAACAAAAGCCACAAATCCGCCGATTATTTCGTATGTCACTTTCACGCAATTGTAAAAATAATTTTAAACATGGGGCATCCAACGTAATGGTGCGGACTTGCTTTTCAGCAAATGGAATAGGATCGTTTCACATATCTGATGGCATAATGGATCGATCTCTTGCACAAAACCATCTTCAAATCGAAAATGATTTTATATACTAAGTGGAATATGCCATTTTTATTGGTATTTCAAATAATAGCCCGAATCACATATCGCGGTTAGTCAGAGTGTTCATTGAAGGCAATAGGGTTCAAGTCCTTCAATGGTGTCAGACTTAAATCTCTTTTGCGCGAGAATTTCAATGGCCGTGTTATCTCATCTCGTGGCGATGTTAATTGGTCGCCACGATCATGTCATTTGACACCGTTGGACTTCTTTCTTTGAGGATATTTAAAAGAAAAAGTATACGTCAATAAACTAAGTACAATTTGGCATATTAATGACATTGAACCTTAATTATGTCTCAAAGTCATCGGAAATATTGTCCTACGGATAGAGGCATACCCATGATATAAGAAATAGATGGTAGTTCCACTCAAAATTGTTTGACAATAAACGAGATTCTTGAAGTTTGTTTTATAAGAAAACATTTAAAAAGCGTTGCCACATGCAGAAAAAGAATCAATATTCCCAGAAATTTTTCACAATTTTGTGTAATTTAATCAAGATTTTAAATTTAGAATATTATTTAGAATTTTGCGGCATAGTACCAACGTGAATTTTGAACATATAACGTATGCTATTTCAGAATAAATACTAAAAGATATGTACTGAAATGGGAAAATTTAAGGTTTTATTAAAGATTTTTTTTAATTTGTGTTCTTTTTGTTTTCTTTTCTTTGTTTGCATATTTGACATTTTGTTTTGCCTTATATTACGGTTTAATAATCGAATTCGAAAAAAAATTATGTGAAAAATGGGATTTGTGAGCAGGGTTATGGTAGCACAAATTTCAACATAAATGTCAGTTCGCCTTTATTGTCAAATGGTAATATGTAAGAAAAAATATGAGAGTGGCACTACCTTCTATTTTCTTATATCATGGGTATACCACTGGCGAGCATTTGGCCGATATTTTGTTTCCACATAATTATCATAGATCATAACAAAAAATAAATAGAAATAAATGTCTGAAAACTTTTTATTTTATTTACAATTAATATTGTGCGTTTTGCTTGGACCACCCTATAAGCGAAATATTAAGTTGTTGCTTTTGTTTAGCACACCTTTATATAAAGACTACGTATACAAACAATGTGTATTTGTATTTCTGCAAATCCAAATAATTTCGTGAACAATACAAATTATCAGTCAAAAGGTTAGAAATTAGATAATTGGGCGTGGTTTATGGTTGCCAGATGTGAAATCACAGAAATCAGTAAAAAAAATTCTGCACAGATTTTATTAAGAACAATGTTAAATACGTAATGGCAAACAGGCACAAAAATTTCTCTATAAGAATTCAGTTTAAACAAAATATTTTAAAGCTGTATGTTCTATGAATAAACTAAAAATTTTAATCACTTATTTGACTTCGTCTATAAATTTTTATCCGGTTTTAATTTTTAAAAAATTGTAAGACTCATTGCAAGTACAAGGACGGATACCATTTCTGTAAAACATTTTCAGTGAGAGCCGTTTTTGTCAACCACGATAACATTTAAAAACGCCTAACTTTCGCGACAACAACGCCAGCCACCATGAAAAAACTTGCTTTTCATACGGCCTACCACCTGTTTTTATTTTTGATCAGCGTATACCCAATAAAAAGTTATTATTTAGAATAAGAAAAGAAATTTTTTCCCTGTATGTAACCTTTTGCCATAACTTAGATCCTTTTGTTGGTGGACCTAAGCCAGTTTATTTAAGTTGGTTAGCTCTTGCTTTCCTCGGGAACTATTTGGCGTTAAATTTGTTTGCTTTGCCATAAAGTATTTTTTTTTATATATGCAATAAGTTTTTGTATTTGATTTGTATTTGATAATGTCTAAATATAATTAATTTTCTTAAATAAATTGTCAACTTATTTTTTTATTTAATTTTCTTGTGCATAATCGTTATTCCGTATGTTTCTTTGCTTACGAGTACAAGCTTGCGAGCTTACTTTCGTTGTCGTAAATTCGATCTATTTTATTCGTGATCGTATAAGAGTATTTCAAATAGTGAAAAACTCATTCGTTCTATTGAAAACAAAAAATATGGCAAATGAGGAAGCAAGTCATGAGTTTTTACCAAGAAAACTGTACATATGTGCGCCCTTACATTGTGCTGATGAAACAGAACTTTTTTATCCAAATGCAATGGAACCAATAAGTTGGCATAATATACGCTATTGATTGTCATAGTCTTTTCGAGGTAATCAATGTGGACTATATTCCACTCTGATCGTGTGCTGTGGAAATTCCTTCGAAGTTGTCACACGTTTGCGTTTGTGATCGATTGTAAGCAAATGCGGCACCTAAGCGATTATTCAATACCAAAACCACTCAGCCAAGGCACAGTCAATCTCCGGTCTGCCAACACCAAATGGGGATTTTTAAAATTGTTTCGGGTCTTTATACCTCAGCTGGGCTTCAAGATCATACAGTATCTTTTGTGCTTGTACGGCTGCAACGAAATTCAATAAAAGGCGTTTTTACCATTGAAATTTTTTTTAATATAATGTTTAATACGAATTTCACTTTTTTCATATATCAACTAGAGTAAGCCTTTCCGCTTTGCTTGTGGTCTTTGTATTGTAAACGTATTATTTTTAATTTAAAATATTTAAAATATTTAAAGGAATTCGTATATTTTATATAGGAAAAATATACCATCACAAAAGTAAGCGCTTTTGGAAAGTGCTGTCTTCATCCATTCGATCATCCGAAAATGAGGCAAAACCATCATCCAACAATTCAATGTAAATTTTTTAAATTCATTTTGGGCTGCACTAAGCAAATATTTGCTTTACCTCTCGAAGAGACTGACTCCACACCATAACGTCGCCACTACCAAAGTTTTTATTTGTCATACACACTTCACTGTTACGCAAATCATACCAATAATAATCTAAAGGGACTGAGAACACCCCATTATACCATTAAGTTGACTACTGCATGTGTTTTAGGCGAAGTTTAAGGTTGGCTATTTGTGATGCAGTGTACCACAGGCTTTCTTAGTGATTTTTTCCAGCTTGTGCTGCTCAAAGATAATTCATCTTTATACCACCGATGACAAAGTTTTTCGGCTGTTTATTTATTTTCTTCGTGAATATTACAACTAAGGCTGCTAAAACAAGAAAAAAATCCACTCAAAAATTTTGCTTAAATGTGCTAAAATCAACTGTATCGCTAACCCCTATTACATGGTCTTTCAGTTGAAAAATCATATAGTATTTGTTATTATTGCCTTTATAATTCCTAAAAAAATTGTTTTTGTTTTAGTTTTCTTTAAAAACTTAAGAAACTTTAATAAAATGCTAAAAATCTTGTATAAAAAAATCATACGCTTTGCTTACATTTTTGCAAAAGTCAACCATAATTACAACAATAAACATGTGTGTGAGACACAATTTATATTCAGTGGCTTGTTAGCCGTCAAAGAACAAGAGGTGTAGCGCATGTTTTTGTTTTTTTTTTTTTTTTAATTCCAACGAGATTTTGAAGAGAGCTAAAATTTTGTTTTCTGCACCTAGAAGTGTTACTAACAAGCTACATAAATTTATGCATGTTTATACTTCGTATGAATACCTATTTTTTACAGCATTTTAACTTCAGTGTATTTATCAATTTTAAGTGTTTCGCTCTTTGTGCGCACCCCTAGCTTATACACGGAATTATTGCATGATGCTCTTGGTTAATTTCTGGGGAAATTTCTTGACACAAAGTCGCAGCGCCATCAAACATCTCCGGGCCTTCTCAATCAATGGATCAAAAACCTCGGAAGGGGTTGGGGGCGGCATCTTTATTCCTGTATACGGGGAGAGGGAATCCTTTAAACTGCCGGACCACTGCAGTGTCTTACAGGCGGAGGTCTCGGCGATAAAGAGGGCAGCGGACTGGTTGACATACTACGGGGTATATGACAGTGATATCCGGATCTGCACGGACAGTCAGGCTACGATCAGGGCGCTCTCCGGTGTCAGACCTGGAGATTATCTGATTAAGGGGTCACTCGGACATCCGGTGGAACTGTGTGGCGAACGGACTTGCGAGGACTGGCTTTCTCCTCAGAAATGAGGATATTGACCATTCAGTTGGGATGCCACTCTCCTCATGCGGTACATGTTGGGTAGGGCACAGCTACGGTGGGATGATGAACCCACGTGCTCTACACCGAGGCAATTCTGGCCTCTATATGATCGGGCTCGCTAGGAGTCTATTATAGGGGTGCCACGACTTAGGCTGCGAACTCTTGTGGCTGTGATTACTGGGCACTGTGTGGCTGATGCGCACGGGATATTGGGTCTGCCGTTCAATGACTATTGTATAGGTTGTCAGGATGAGGAGACTGTCAAGCACTTCCTGCGCTGGTGCCCGAGTCTTTCGGACATTAGGACTGCTTTCATTGGCGGTCCGTTTCTGGATGGCTTGTCGGATCTGGACGGTGTGAATATTGGTAAGATTTCTTCTTTTGTACATACGTCTAGCTGGTTCGGATCGAACCGGGACGCGGGTATATAGGTTGTCCATTTTCTGGATTACTGATGGGTATCACAATGTGATCAATACTGGACCCAGGTGGCCTGGATGTGTCTGGCTACCCATCGTAACTAACTAACTAGTGAGAAGAAGGAAATTGCTCTCTTAGACTGTAAAGTTGATTAAAAAAAAAAATAAATAAATAAAAAATCAATATGCATCTGCCACACATGTGCATTTGTCGCTATTTCAGTGACAACTAAAAGCAAGATCGTAAGAAATTTTTAAAATTTTATTTCTGTGCTTAAAAAAATATGCGTACATTCTCCACACATGTTCTTTGGTCGGTGTCTAATTGACGACTAAAAGCATGAGCGTACGAATACAATTGTTCTATGAAAAGCTCATCCATGCGTTACTATACACTGTATACCAATGCTGTGCAAAATTAAAAATGTATTTGTGTTGGTGAGAAAATGAGAAATGCACTATAAAGAATTTTTATCGCGTTAAAGTAGTGTTAAGTCCTCTAAAAATTTATTTTAATTCAAAATATAAAAATATAAATGTTTTGTGTAAAATTTAAAATGCATTGGTGATTATCAGTGAATTAATAATCATAAAATATTCGTTGTACATTGTTAATAATTTTAATCAGTAGAAGCAAATTCCTCCAGTGCTCTTGAAAAAAAAAAAAAACTCAGACAAAGGGAGGACTAAAACCAAGAGCGTAAGAATACGTATGAGTTGAGCGTAAACAATTGCTTTATGAAATGAACACCATTGCTGTATACTAACGAAAACAACTTTTTGCACTCAATACAAGTTACCGTTACTTTAATGGAACTTGTTTTGAATAATGCATTGGGAGAAGAGAGAGAAGGAAACAAAATTAAAATTAAGATTGCTGTATATCAGATTCAGGCAGGTAGCAGTGCTCTTCTATTTTCACACGTACGTAGTCACACGAGTGGAAAAATGTACTGCAAAGTGGCCTGAGTGAGAGACACCCACATTACTACCACAATTGTAAAAAGCATTAATATTAGTTTGCCGCACGCTGCTGTATATGTATATTTTAAATTGTATTAAATGTTTTCTTATTTCAAATTAATGTTCATGAAATATGTATTTCAATTCACTCAGTTGTTGCATTTTTAAGTCATATATTCTCCATAAATTAATTTTTTTTTTTTGGTTTATTTTTATAAAGTGAGAAAAAAATAATTTTAATTAAAAAATCATTTAATTGATGGCGACAAAAGGCACATTCTGTGGTTTCTGAACCACATCGTTAAACAATTGAAAGCAATGACATGATGGGAGTAATAAGGATGTTAACAAATGTAATTGTATTGTTTTATAAGGAGCCAAATGCAATTTTGCTGTGGAAGCTCAGGATTTGTGAGCCAAAAAGCAGATTTTATAACGGAGAAAGAGAGAGGAGTACTTATGTAACATTGAAATTCATCGCTGAAACACTGCTTGGCATCATTCACATGCAAATATACGCTGCTTGTGTCAACTTTTAATATTTTTAGCTACAAAATGAATCGTAATACATATTATCAACTTATGACTATTCTACACACACTGCCAAAATTAAAAGTAATTACGTGTAAACATATAAATTGGGAAATGTCAATAATACAGTTTAGTAATAAACAAAAAAGTGATTTAAAGAGAATTGACCACTTTTTTATTAGAAATGTTTTCTCAACTCTGATGCTGTGATGCTAACAACTTCAGTAGTCACAATAAACTAAATTGTTTTTTTTTTATGTATGTATGTATTTATTAAGGACAAACAAATTTTCCAAATAAGTTTATAAAATTTTAGCTTAACCATTTAACGTTTTTGGATGCCTAAGGGCAGCTATCAATTATTTGTTCACATTTAAACAACCATACATTTTTAATTGAAGTTTTATTCCATTTTGTTGCCAACAGTTCCGTTTATCGTTATAAATTTGTTTAAATCGAACCAGATGAGTTTTGTTCTTTCTGTAAACATTTTTGTAAAAAAAACCATCAAAGCGAAAAATAAACTATTTAGAAACAAGTTTGCTGTTTATATTAAAAAAAAAGTTTTAAAATGTCGAACAATCAATACAAACAAATTTTGATGAGTATCATTTGCAATATTTTGGTCTAAATGGAAAATTGGCCAAAATAACATAATGTTGTACAAACTGCAACTAAAAACTTAATGGAGGCTTCAGGACACGCTACTTCGTACATGCATATTTTTCATTTGGCAGTACTACATAAATAAAATACAGGGAAAAGACGTAGTTTTATGCAATGGAAGATGTAATATGGCCAATTTTTCAAATGGACCAATAATTGACTCCTTGGATGCGATGAATTCTAAAGAAAGTAATATCTGATTAGAGAAGCGATAGTGTATTTGAATATCCAAGTTGTGTAGTTGAAAATATAGGCTATAAAAAATGAAAGTTGTAGAATTTCGCTTACATCGTCCATTCCTTCTTTAATTAGTGATTCACATTTGTCAAAATCTTCTTTATTTTAGCACATTGCAAATCTCAACGTTAACAAGTCTTCTGGGCCGGATGGCATACCAGCACTGGTCCTGAAGCAGTGCTCTTCGACGCTTGCGCGTCCATTAGCTCACCTTTTCAGTGCGTCATATCGCGCCGGTATTTTTCCATTTTGCTGGAAGGTTGCTAATGTAACGCCAATCCCCAACAAAGGCGAGGCTAGTAACCCTGAGAACTACCGTTCAATAGCAGTTTGTTCCACACTCTCCAAGGTTATGGAGAGTGTGATTAATCACCACCTTGTGGGTTATCTGGAGTCCAACGATTTACTTAGCGATCGTCAGTACGGTTTCCGAAAGGGCCGTTCTACTGGTGACCTGCTGGCGTTGCTCTCGGAGGAGTGGAACAAGTCCATTCATGGTTTTGGCGAGAGTAAGGATGTGGCTCTGGATATATCAAAGGCGTTTGATGGAGTTTGGCACGAGGCTCTCATTTCGAAACTTATTGCTTTTGGTGTCAGTAGTCACTTCTCTCGATTTATATCGAGTTTTCTCAGAGATCGCTCTATAAGAGTGGTTATAGATGGGGTCTCATCCGACGAGTTCAGGGTAAACTCAGGGGTGTGAGTGTGGTCGAGCGAACAGGGTCGATTTTAATGCACGTAAGACTCAATGTTGTTTTTTAACACACAGGCGTGGTGGTGTGCTATCATCTGTGTCAATGGGTAATGTGGATATTGAGGAATCAGCTGCTCTTGATGTTCTGGGCATGAGAATTCACTGTGACGTTCGTTGGAATGATCACATATTTCAAGCGTCGAAAGAAGCATTCAAGTGCCTTGGTTTTTTGAGACGGTGCAAGAAATACTTCACCCCATCTGATCTCCTTAATATTTACAAGACCTATATCAGTCCCAAAATGGAATACAACTCTCATGTATGGGACGGTGCTCCAAAGTCTATTTTGGAGCTTCTCGACCGCGTATAGGAGAGGGCGAAGATGCTCATCAATGACGGTAGGGTAGCCAACTCTATCGATTCATTGGAGCACCGTCGCAATGTGGCGTGTGTTTCATTGTTCTATCGGTACTATAACGGAATGTGTTCTAACGAAATTAAGGAATTAATTCCCAAAAATCATATATTTTTACGTAGTACTCGTATTTCTCGTAGAGCGCATCCCTTTGTAGTTGATTGTCCAGTAAATCGCACAACGCATTATAGGGAGAATTCGTTCTTTGGTCGCACTGTTCGGTTGTGGAGTAATCTTCCAGCGAAAGTATTTCCTGCCACCTACGACATGAGTAAATTTAAATCTAACGTCCATAAACACTACTCCCTCTGTCCTCCTTCCAATAACCTATTTTCCTAGTACCAGCACAATGCACTGCATGAGTAGGGGTCATCCCCTGGGTGCTGGTCTTATATAAAAAAAAAAATTATGGTGTTTCTAATGGTTCAGGTATTTTTTATTTTTTTGCTTTTGTTTCAATTTTATTTGTCTTAAATAAAGTCTATAGAATAAAAATGTATTGATTATTTTTGTTATCGTAAACGGTCAAGGATGCCGTTAGGTCGCCTTGAAATAAATTTTTCTTACTTCGATTATTACTCGAAAAAACAAAAATCGCAGGTTGCTCGGATCAAATTTACGCTTTTGTCCGTTAGAAGGTTAAGGTTTTTATATAAATTAGAATTTTACTTCCCAAAATTCACAAAAAAATTATATAGAATATGTATTATTCATCCTATAAAAATATTTAAGCCCCATAGCCATATGGTGATACACAGTTAATGGGAACATAGTAATAACCAAATGCATCATAACTCGATGTCGAACCCATTAGTACATTGCTGTACGTAAATCCACAAACGTTATTAACTGCATTCGTATAGGAATCACATTTAAATGTTGGAAAATTATTTTTACTTATGGCTTCTGCACAATAAGTGATAGCACGTGCATGGGCGCACTTACCGGTAAGATCAGCACCGCAGCATGGCTGATTTTTACCACCATTAGGATAGTAATCAATCGTGCCTATGGGTTCCAAAATACCTAAATTATCGCCATTTGTGTGAATAATCGCAACATGCACGGCATCTGTACTACAGAGACGAGTTGTACAATCTGTGACATCAAATGCGGGACCAGCAGGATCTAAGCCACAAATGATACCGATTACACCACCTTTTACAAGTTTACCAGCATAGCCACATATGTGTGCACCCAAACTATGGCCATATAAAACCAAGGATCTGAAGGACATGCCACCTTTTTCGTAAAGAAACTCTATAAATTCGGCTAATAATTGACCCACAGCTGCTACATGACAACGTGCTTCGATATAATTTGGATTGATAGCAATTGAGCTCCAGTCCACACATAAAACATTGTAAGAACCTGTTTTCAATAAGGCAGGACCTATTTCACTATTTGGCCCATAGTCGCAGTTGGACATCCAGCCATGCGTAATAAAACGTGTGGGATACTGCGGATTAAAGTTGCTGGAGGCCAAGGCAGTGGTATCATTAGTTTTTATCAGTTGAGGTTCAGTAGGATTGGATGACGTATATAAAAGAAAATTAATCTCCATGTCATCTGGGATAATTGTGTTTAAACACAAATTGTAATCTTCACGTGGTACCCATGTAAAAGGCCCATCTACAGTGGGAATATTCCAACCATCAGTCGAATCCAAAATAGAGTCTCCTTTGGCTAAAAATGGTTTATTTTAGAAATTATTCCAAGATTATTTTGCAATTTAAAGAAGTACTTACCCAAAGATAATGAACAAAATAATAAAACCACAAATAACTTCATATCGAAATGCGTTCAACTAAACAGTGAGAGTTAAAGCAGTTGCCTCCGCTTTTATAAAGAATCCCAAAAATCGGTCTCAAAAATTCTGTCTTGTATATGTATGTAAGTATTGCATAAACAGATATTATTGCACTTATACCCTACACCATACTTTAATTATATTGATTAACTCGAAAGGAGAGTTATGAACAAAATGAACATGCCAGACCGCTATTTTAAAAAGAAATTTAACGACCATTATTTTGGTACATCTCATTCAAAACTTCCTTAAAATAAATTTATGTTATGACTGCCATGATTTTTTTAATAAAGCTCATGCTTTCACCATAACTCAGCAGATAACGTGAGATTATTTTTCCGAAAAATTATATCACAAACTCTTAAATACTTAGTTAGACAGACTAGAGCACTACTTCTGTTATCTTTAAGCACCATTATGAATAAATGATCTTCTTAAAAGTGTAAATATTTGAAAAGAAATTGTTTATTGGGATGCAGGAGTATCATACAGTCGTATTTGATCGACGATAACTTTCTTTATGATTATTAGATATTAATTTCGTTTCAAAAAAAGTACACGTGCGCGTTAAACAAATTATCTATAATATTTATTTTAAATTTTCAAACAAGAAAACACTTGTTTTTCTAAAATTACTTGTAATTTGACAACATTTTGCAAATGATAACAAGCTCTTGGGTTTAATGATCTGATGACATTTACTATTTATGCGGTGAATTGTGATAATGCCTCGAACATGTGTTGGTTAAAGAAAAATGTAGTTTTCATGCACATTTGATTTGCATTTCTCTATATCATTTGATAGAGAATATTTGGCAAAGAGATAAGTTTTGATTATACTATCCAACAAATGGAAAAAAATCTTCTGACCTTGGATAACCACATTATTTTTTTTAATTCTATAAGAAAAACTTATCTATTGAATCTGAAATGCTGATGAGTTTTGAAGTTAGGCGACCATAGCGCATCAAAAAGTATAGTGTTTATCCAAGGTATTTTTATTTTACTACTACTACTACTACTACTACTACTACTACTACTACTACTACCATTATTAATACTACTACGACTACTACTATAAATACTACTAGTTACTACTACTACAACTACTACTACTACTACTACTACTACTACTACTACTACTACTACTACTACTACTACTACTACTACTACTACTACTACTACTTCTACTACTACTACAACTATCACTACTACTACTACTACTACTACTACTACTACTACTTCTACTACTACTACAACTATCACTACTACTACTACTACTATAATTACTATTAGTTACTACTACTACTACTACTACTACTATAATTACTATTAGTTACTACTACTACTACTACAACTACCACTACTACTACTGCTACTACCACTACTACAACTACCACTACTACTACTACTATAATTACTATTAGTTACTACTACTACTATAATTACTATTAGTTACTACGACTACTACTACTACTACTACTATAATTACTATTAGTTACTACTACTACTATAATTTTTATTAGTTACTACTACTAATACTACTACTACTACTACTACTACTGCTACTACTACTATTACCACTACTACTACTACTACTACTACTACAATTACTACTACTACTACTACAATTACTACTACTACTAAAACTACTACTACTACTACAATTACTACTACAACTACTACCAATACTACTACTACTACTACTACTACTACTACTACTACTACTACTACTACTACTACTACTACTACTACTACTACAACTACTTCTATAACTACTACTACTACTACTACGGCTACTGCTACTACTACTACAAATTTAGTTTTTCCTTTGGCCACAGTTGGCTTAGAATCATAGATTACGTCAGTTCCGCTATATATAATTGATAACGAGGAACACTTCTAGGAGGAATTTTTATATGATTGACTGTTACAATTTTCTTCTTAGTCACTATAACATTCGTTTAAAATTTTTTCTATGTCAATTCGTATTTACATGCATTTATTCCCTTTGGAGCTGAAACTTTATTTCATTTTTAGCTGTTTTTGACCTTATGTTTTGTTATTGCAAATCTTTACCAATTACAAAAGTTCTGATCATATATATGTTTTTGAACAATTTCGGCAAAAATGTTTACGTTTAAAGATTAATTGCTGCATAACAAGGGTAACAGATGGCAAGATGGTACAAAATTTTTAAAATCCGTCTAGTATTTGTATATAAAAAATTTATGATGGTCTCTGAGTTGATTTAATAAAGGATATGTGTATCCTTTGTACTTACCTATGGTGTTTGAATATCAAGAAAATCAAGAATTAGTATGGCCATTTTCAGGCATCATTTTTAATCTGAGATGAACTAATAAAAAACTACAATAATTTTTTTGTGTTCTAAGGCTTTCTCTGAGTAGTGGAGGGTTAAATAAGTCATATGCTTACAAGTCGTTCATATCACATAATATTTTGTACATCAATTACTTATTTTTTGTTTAATAAAATAAATTTTATTTTTATTTTTTACATAAGTATAAACTACTAGCGAACAACTATTTGATACACTAACTCCACTTCTGCTTAAAATTTGATTAATTTTCATAAAGTATAAGAAAAATTCTCTAAATTCGGGGACGATAAAAAAACAAAGTAAAAGTTAATAAAAGCAATTTTTCAGCTGTTTAAATAGAAATCTAATAACTATGTACAACCGTTTGTAGAAATATTTACTTTTTTTATTCCAAAAAAAATGTTTTCGCAACTTATTTGTGTACAGTTATCGGGAGTAAGTGCATTTATTTCATTAAAATACATTTCTTTGAAATGTCGATTGAAGAGTGAAGTACATAATACGTTTGTGATCTTAAAGTAAGCAAGTCAGTTGGAGATATGTAGCGTTGTTTACATCGCTTAAAAAACTTAGGCACTTGAATGCTGCTTTCGACACTAGCAATAAATATATAATCGTTGCAGCTTACGCCAGGCTCTTAGTAATGAATACATTTACAAATAATTTAGACTGCAGTTGAAAATACAATAGGAGAGTCTAGGTTTATATGTTTTAGGACACCAAAAACTGTATTTATTTATTTTTTAACACCCACAGTTTTCAAACAGTATGATATCAGTTGTTTATGATTAGTTTTTTCATGCTGTTTTGGTGAGGTCACATAAAGTTTTTGCTTAACTTACATCATTATCGGGCGGAGGCGCTTTGATTATATAGACCATATATTGTTACTGTTTGAATTTCGCACCTCTGAACGAAAAAGGCAACACTGCTCCTGTCAACAATCGTCTGTCAGGTGATTCCTGAAAACATTTTAACAAGCTGCGTCATTTAGTTTATGTTTAACAGCCACTGGTAGCAGACTACCTTCTGATTTGAGGGCTATTCTCTTATTAATACTATTTTTTAATTTAGCATTTAGCATTTATAGGAAGGAAGAAGTGGAATTGTCTTGGACATATTTTGCGAAAACCTTATTTAGACCTAACACGGACAGCAATTGAGTGGAGTCCACACATGGAGAAAGCATCTAGACTGGGAAGTAGAGAAAGCGTGAAAACCCTGGAATGTAGTTAAGTTACTAGCTAATAGAAATCTGAATATGAATCTGAATGTTTGGAAGATAACAATATCACTGTATTTGACTGGTTTCCAGATTTAAATGCGATCGAAAATTTGTGGAATGTAGCAACCAGAGTAAAGTGTCATACAAATTATAATGATCTTTTGGGAACTAATTCAAGCCGTATGGTTTGATATACTCAGACCATGTCTGGAAGTAGACTCGATGCTCAGACGATGTATGGAAGTTTTAAACAGCAACAGAATGAAAGTAACATGATGTGTTCTTGTTTTTTCATACGGTGAATTTGTACTTTAAGTTTAAAGCAAGCAGCAAGTTGTTGTTGGCAGCATTTGCTGCTATGTTATTGATTTCATAAATATTTTGAAAGCAACAGCAGAAATAAAATTAGTTTTCATTGTCATCTGTTTTATTTGTCATAAAAATATTTGTTATAGAAATATATTTTTCAGTGGTGACGCTCAAGCTTTTCAAATCGTCAAAATAAAATTGCTTTTTTAAAATATTACTCAAAAATAAAAAATTATTGAAATTTTTTAATTATTACAATAAACAACATTACAATAAAGGTTATTGTCTAGGCTTTTGCTAAACTACGTTTTAAATAATTGTTTTTATATAAACCTATGTATTCTAATTTTAACATTTTGCCGTCCGCTGCTTGCTGTCGGTTATGTGTTTAATGTTTAATTTAATAACAAGTTTATAAAAAATTAATTAATGCAAATGCATTGAAATTTGTTTCTGTAATATATTAACTGGAAATAACTACATTTATTTATCAACAATTTTCTCATTGTACAAATTTTCTTATCAAATCTCAATGTGTCACACTTGTGTCATTATTGTATTATTATTTATTTGTATACATATATATATATATATATATATATATATATATATATATATAGACATCCCATATGGCTTAATGGTTTAAATTATGAATGACCATATGGATATGAGAAAATTTTCCGCAATTGCTCACAACCGACCGCAAACGAAATCGTGTGACAACTATGAACATCATAAAACTTGCTTTTTGTTAACTTTCAAACAAACTACGTAGTGTTAACTACAGGCTGTTTGAACAAACATTTGGAGAAAACGTTAACCAAAGTAGACCAATATAAGGATGTTTACTTATAAAAAGTAATTGTTTGATTAAAGAAATAGGTACATGTATGAAAGACAAAAAATTGGTTGGATAACGTGCTAGATTACTGAGCTCGAACAGTCAAGTAGAGTCGAGGGTACTCCGTGTCTAGAAGAGTATTTATTTCGCCATCTCAAAAATTTTTTTAGAGTAATATTTCTACATCAGAGGTAACAAATTTTATAAAACAAAAAGATTAAATTAATTTTCAAAAGAAAAGTAACCGTTTTTCTTAACACTAATGTTAGCTAAAACAGAACTTTCTAATTTTAGGTTTCTAATTTATTACTTGTACGCTGTATCTCCAATATATCAATTTGTAGGGCTCAATGCGACAAATTTCCTTAGAAAATGAAGAAGTCCTTGGTATTGTATGGAGTAAAAAAATTTTATGCAATGGAGTTTGTCTTATGTACACTGTGTCATAAGAATTTCAGTCGACGGTATCATATACACACACCGAGGGGCAAGCACAATTTTCCATTTTCAGATGCCATGATGCAAAAGTGTTCTGTTTTGTTATTTTTTTCCCAAACCTAAAAAATTAAAAAAAATTCGACGAAAAAGGAAATAAGTAGAAGCTTCCACTATGCGCTCATTCATATCTATACTACGGTTTGATCACCTTATCTTATGAGAAATAGTGAGACTATATCCCAAAGGCAGACACAAAACAGTAATAAGTTCGCTACTTTTCCAGAGAAAAAAGTAAATTTTGTCAATGTTTTACAATTGTTGCGAAAATGTAACTATTGATTAGCAGTTGGTGGCTTTTTGAGCGCACTGTTTTCATACACAATAAAAGCCCTCAAAACACGCGGATAATGATCTACAATTTTGACTGGCTGTCGATTCCAAATTAAGATATGGAAAGTCCAACCATACGTTGGAAAATACAAAATTAAATTAAATTACAAAATTAAAATCTCACTGACGGCTTGAAAGGTTAAAATATCATATCATATCACCCCTATTCTGAGTTACAAGTCGAAACGAAATTTTTTTTCATGTGCCAGATTTGGTATTCTGAGTTTCTATTCCGTTCAGTTTCTTTCGATTGTATGTATATATTCTGCTTTACGTTCTTAGCTACGTTTTTTTAAGTTGTTAATTTTGTGACGACGATTCTTTCGATTTTTGTTTTTTTATGCCAAAATTTATTGTTAGGTTGAATACGAAAAACCAAAATGTTAATTTTTTTTATTAAAATATGAATTTACGTTTGTCCATTCGCATTAGAAAGACAAACAAAAGTAGAGTGTTCTCTTATTGAACCCCCTGCATATCTAATACATTTTGAGTTTCTGTTACAATTTCTTTGTTTTTCTGTTTATTTCATACGTTCTTTGTCTGTGCTTTTGGGAATATTATTGTATTCGTTTTACGATTCAGTTTTTATTTTATTATTATTATTTTTTTTTTTGTGGTACCAGTTTTCGACCAAAACGTAACTGAATGTGGAGACGTAATCGAAACGTAGAATAGGGCTGATTACCTGTTAGGAAACGAGGAACATGTAGCTGCTGCAACTCTAAGTGCGGTAGTAAGTACATTATATGCAGCAAACTGATATAGTATATATGTATTTATATTCCGTATCAATATAAATATTATTTATATTTAATATTGAGAATTAAGACAACCTAGATTCAATTCCTAAATGGGTTAAAATTATCTATTAAATAAAAAGTAGCCAAGTATTAATTTTTAAGAATACGTCACATTCAGGGCTCTGTATCTTAAAATCAGAAATGGTTATGGACATGCGGTAAAGTGGACAGGAAGGACAAGGGAATCAATCCTACTAGTCCTCATTGCCACATCCTCGCACTCCTAGTACAATTTTTGAGATTTTAAAAAGAATTTATATAAAGACCAACCTTATAAAACAGAGTTTGTCACTGTATACGAGAGAGAGAAAAGAGTAATTTGGTAATTAATATTGGAAATATTTGATAATTATTTAGAGCGGGAGACCCGATTGCCAAATAAATTTTATTTACTTAGGTTTTATGGTAAGTAGTAGTAGTTGTAGTTGTAGTAGTTGTGGTGTAATTGTATTCAGTGTTGCCATAATATTTTTTAGAAAAACTGAAAGTTTAAAAGAAAAAAAAATGATTATCAAGTGAAAAACTGCACATACTTAAAAAAGTTAAAAAAATTAACATATACTCGTATCGGGTACGTTTTGTAAAAGGAAAACGAGTGAAATTTAAATGAAAAATGAAGAAGAGTAAGCCTTACCACAGTTATTAATTCAAAGAAAAAATCTAAAATGTTTAGAACTACAAAATCTGATTTGCGATTTGGCAAATTTTCCGTGACACCAGCCGCCTATTCTACCCAAAGAAGCACCAATATTTCCAGTCAATTCGTCCGGGTTGGAAGTGATACCTGCCGGCAATGCTGCTCGGCTATATTTCTGTTGCTCCTCTTTCCACATAAGAAACATAAAATCGGTTAATTTCAGATAAGTTGTTGGCTAATAAGAGCCAGAAGGTACGAAATATTGAGGAATTTCGACTGTTTCAAAAACAGGTTCTTGTTGTATTTCACTTCATTCCTTTTTGTTGCATAGTGTAAACGAGTTGTCATTAGTACTAAAAATAAAGAAATATCGATAAATGCTAAAACAAAGGAATGTAAAAATTTGAAAACAGGAAAATATTTGTGAGAGGGGAGTGCTAGGGTATATTTTTAATTTAAATAGTATCAAAAATAGTACTTTTCCATCACTGATCTGAAATATCAAATTCAATAAACATCTTAATATGCGGTACGGTTAAAGAATATGTAAAGTAATAGTAAAAGCTTTACACATATTTCAGATAGCAAATGTCTAGACATAAGGATTTTGTTTTCATATGTCAACAAGTTTGCTGTTTTAATATTTGACTAATAAAAAAACCCATTTTTAGTTATATTGCCATAAGTAACTATTTTTTTAAATAGTGCAGAAAAACAAGTGGTAAAATTTTCATTAAATTAAAAGCCAAAATTTATAAAAACTTATAAAAATATTAAAGAAATTCTTCTCCTTCTTGTCTATGTAAATGAAAATATTTCGAGGAAATTTAATAAATTGTTAAAAAGGTTCCAAACAAAAAAAAAAAAAAAAAAAACAAAAATAATAATAAAGGAAATGTCATTTATTCTTTCATCTTTCATAGAGAACGTGTCGTATCAGCTAAAAACCTAAGGAGGAATGAAAAAAAAAATAAAATAAAATTTACGCATCTTATCATTGGTCTAGTGGTACGTGTGTTAAATTATCATAAATTTTTGTGCATCATTATTATCACCGTGTCTGTCGGTCGTTGTTTTTATATAATTCATTATTTTTCTTTTAAAGATTTTGTTACTTTCAAGGCTTTTCTTCTTGATTGTCAGGTTTGTAGTTGTTAGGTGTGCGATAAATTTCCTATTCAGATTTCAATTGTTTTTTTATACAAATTTTATGCCACCAGGGGAAAAAATATTTTTACTCAACAACACTACGATAATAAGCTTTTCTTTTTTGGTTTTGTAATGTATAATAACGAGGACAGCTATTGTCAGTCAATAACGAATAAGTAATACCTTAAATGATTTTTTTTCTAATAATAGTTGGATAACTATTATATTTTTTTGATGCGCTGTGATAGCCTAACTTCAAAAATCATCAGCATTTCAGGTTCTATGGATAAGTTTTTCTTTTAGATTTTTTTTTTTTTTCTAAAATGTGAGATTTTTGAAGAGGCTGCTTTATACATTTTATGATAACTTTGAAACGACTCATTCGATTTCGTTAAACCATATGTTAAGAAACTCTAAATTAAACCAGCTTTAAGTTATTCTAATATCATTTTTAATAAAACCCGTTTTTTTGGAGTTATTGAGAAAAAAAAATTCATAAAACGAATATTTTTTAATCATAAATTTTTTTATTTTTGAAAATTCACTAAAAATAGAAAGCAGCAAATATTTACCAGTTTCACTATTTATTTATAAAGTTGCGTAAAATGGAAATATAATAAACCATAGTTTATGAATCTCGTTTGGCAGATACATATTTCATTCCCAATAAAGTGAAAGTATCTAGTTTTGAAAATAAAAATTTTTTGTAGTTGTAATGGATGTCATATAAGCGATATTTTTATTTTCAAAATTCATCAATTTCACCATACGCTCAGTGAAATTTTCTGAAATTACAGCAAAAAATTGAAATTGATTAAGTCATTTCGAAGTTATCATAAGATGTATGAAGCAGCCTCTTTAAAAATTTAACATTTTAGAAAAAAAAAAAATTAAAAAAAAAACTTATCCATAGAATCTGAAATTTTGATGATTTTTGAAGTTAGGCCACCACAGCGCTTAAAAAAAAATTATTGATTATCAAAGGTATTTGTGCTTGTTGCATAGTGTAATTAATGTCCAGTCTTATTGTCTAGAAGAACTTTATGACTGATCACATTCAGGTTATTCAAAGTTGCATTTCACCTTAATCGCTTTGACATTGGGCTACTTCACTCTTAATTTTATTGGTTTTCCTTTTTTATATTTGTGTATTAACTTTACCAAGAAATTACATTACAAATTGGATACAATTTGTATGGATTCGCAAAAGTTCAAAGGTGGACAATTGGTTAAAGATAAAAAAACTTGTTTCGACCAACTTTCTTCTAGATCAACCAAGGATATTTTATTTTTTTTTTCAAAATATATTATCTATGAATCAAAATTTTAATCGTAATATAACCCATTCCATGTTCCTAACTCAGAAAATTTTTTGGAATGTTATGTGAATATTTGTATCCCAGCAATAGTAAAAAATTAACTATTTAGGTAAGGTTTTATAGCAAAAGAGTATTCTTTAGGAAGTAAGTTTTAATAGAAACAATTTTGTCTTATCTGATATTTTCATACAGATAGCAATTGCATGTTTAACTCTAAACTTGTTTTTACATTTCTTTTCTGTAAGTTTTGGCAAATCACCATAAACAATATTTCACTTCAAATTGTGAAAACGGCAAAGTGTGGAAACAGTTAAATATATGGACGATGCCAAAATCGAGAATGATATGGATTGAGACATATACACAGAAAAAAATACGTAATAGAAAATCGTTTTCTGCGTCCTGAGTGGTTGAAGTAGAAAATGAAATAAAACGTTCAGTTTCTAGTAAAACGTACATTCAGCTTCCAATTATGTAAAGTTTAGCTTCTGAAGAAGTGAGCGCGCGTTCAGAAGTATATTATGTTCGTTCAGTTTTAGTATTACTTAATGTATGTTCAATAAATAATAATGCGCATTCAATTCTTCTAGACTAAACGTTTATTCGAAAATTACCTTTGATTTTTTAACAGATGCGTTTAGTGATTTAAATAAAACAACTTTTTTTTAATATTTTTATTTCTTTTATTGACAAAATGATACTATTTGGCCAACATAAGCTATTTAACACAACAAGAGTCTGTTTTTAAAATTCTCGAACACCTTTAAAATCTAGAGTTACGTCTAAAAATCCGGATAATCGTACCTTTGCGTAGCATGAGCATTTTAATAGCCTTGAGGTATATACATACTTATGTACATACGTGAATTGCTCAAGTTATTTCATATTCTTCATGTTTAGAAATGATTTTGCTTACTTGTACTTTATATAGGAACCGTACTACTTATAAATGAAAGAATCATTTTTTTACCCATAACTTAAGATTTTGAAGGTGTTTCGACAATTTCAAAAACAGGTTCTTGTTGCACTCGACAGTGTTCAGTTATTTATTTAATTTTTTATTTTTTTATTTATCGCACCGTGCAATATAAAACATAATAATCTAAAAATACTATATTTGTTGCACGTTTTGCTTCTGAAACCACAACTGATGGTGTTAAGCAATAATGTATATCAAAAGCTGGGATACGAAATCGAGATGAGTGTTTTTAAATTTAGTTGTGCTGAGAAAAGAATAAGGCCTCTTTTAAAATTATTGTTCCTGACGATAACTATGAAGCAATTGTTAACTCCAGTTTTCGGGCACCTAAAGCTATTATATATGAGTATGAATTTAGTAACAGCTCTCGGTCTAATTCACAAAACACTGATTCAAAAAAACTATAAAATTTTTTTTAAACTTTACCCAATAAAGTTTAGGTACAAAAATGTACGCGGGCTTAATACAAAATTAACTTTTTTTTGCTGGTAGTTTTGAATTTTCCAACAATATTATTGCTTTCACAGAAACCTGGTTAAATAATAGGAGAAATGTTTTTAATTTTGAAATTTTATGCCCGAGGTATCCGAGGTACTTGAGTTTACTGAGTTTGATGCCGTAAAAATTAAACTTTATACTACACATCTTTATACTACTTGCTCTGCTGCAGAGATCTATAATAACCATTTTTCGGCAACACTTTCACTTGGAGACCTTAAGCTATCTAATATACTATGGGCCAGACTTCTAGATTTCAGTTACCTGATTCCTCTAAGAGTGAATGAACTTAATCACTGTTTGCTGATGGTTTTTTTCGAATCAACTATATCACTCCACTGGAAATGCATAGTAAACGTCGTGAAAAAGGTTTTTGCTTTTGTCGAGCGAACTACTCTAAATTTAATTTCTTACCATCCAGAGTTGATTGGGAAACTAATATTTCTGGAAATAACTTGGATAAAGTAGTATTAAATTTTTATGGTGTTTTTCATCACTGCGTACTGATTTCATTAATTACTGCCAATATATTTATTATCCTATATACTTGAAATGTGGTGGTCGCTGTGCTGAAGATGATATATCTGTTAGTAATCTATTTGCGGATTTTTTTGCTACTACGTACTGTAGTGTAAGATTATGACGCATTTTTTGTTTTCTATTTATTTTTATATATATTTTTTCCATTCTTTCATGTTAACATTTAGTTCTTTTGTTAATGATTTATTTATTTTTTTTTTTTATTTAAAATTACTTTTTATTTACATTTTTGTTAAATTCAATTTTGTGCTGTTTACTTTCTGTTATAAACAATGCTTATAAACAGTGTTATGTGGAGAAAAATTTATAGCATGTGAGAACGTTTGTTTAGATACGAACGTTTGTTCAATGGATTTGGTTGATGTCTACATTATTTGTTGCTGATGTTAAAAAAAAGAAAAAAGAATATAAAACAACATAGAGAACACAGAATAGGAAATCGATATTCAGTGTATTAGTGTTTTAACTTCCTTTTGTTTTCTTATATGCAGTTAAATATTATTTTTAAAGATTTTACTGATTTCAATTAGTTTTTTTTCTTTTCATTTTTGGTATTTTTTTTAGACTTAACAGTCATATAATTTAAAGCAAATATTAGAGCCGTGTTTAGTTTTCAACAAAAAACCTTTTGCATACTACTACTCCTTACAAGTTTTGTTGAATGCAAATCAAGCAAATAGGGTACCCGTTAAGCGAGAGAAGAAGTGATAAAAGATCAATTGCTTCTGCCCCCTATATTAATTGTATCTTATACGTTGACAAGTTAACAACTACATACGTTAAAGGAAAACTTGGATTTTTTAGTGGTTTAAAAAGTGTGTGAAAGATTAAATTGAAACATAATAAAAATTCTAAATTAAAGTAAATACATTTAAAGTGATTTTTTATTTCTTTTTTTTTTGCTATAGCAGCACCAATAAAATATAAATTGTTTTGGTATATATAAAAAGTATGTAAATTTCTCATAGAAAGAATTATAATTAGAGTATATTATATTTATTATATTATATTTATTAAGCTCAAACTTTCTAGCAGTAGAAAAGGAAACACCCAAATTAAATTTGTATAGAAAAGGACATCCATTTTGTTAAAGTAATTATATTTTATACTTCCTTGTAAATAAATGATAGGCTATTTTAATAGGAGTGGAGTCGTAGTTGCCTTGTATTGCGTTGCGCTAAACATTTGGTTGAAAATTTTTTTCCTGACGGCCTTATTCCTTTAGCCACCCCTGTACAAAAGGAAAAAGAATATCTGAATTATTATTATACAGATAAAAATTGCTAGCTAGCTTCATTACAACAACAACAGTAGCTCAAGCATCCAATAAACAAAAGAATAAGAAAACAAACTTAAATAAGCTGTGATCAATATCATTTAAAAAAACATAATTTAAATAGAGTGGTGGTGGCCAAGTCTAGAGGTTTTAAAGGAAAAAGTAAAGAAGAAGCAAAAGTTATATTAAATTAAAAGAAGTGTTGGCCTAATAATCATAAAAACTTTAAGTTGATAAATATCGACACCGGAAAAAAGAGGACCGCTAAATAAATTTGAGAAAGTGGTCATAAATTCTGTTCAGAGTGAGCAATATTTTCTATATAAGAAAACAAAGAGGAAATATTTCCTTAAGATCCATCAACCAAAATCATTGGAGCATCAACAACAACAAAAACAGCATAAATATTAAGGATAAAAAAATTATATTTGTCATGTTCAAGTGAAAACGCAGTAACTAGTTCTTCAATTTAAAACCTTAAAATAAATTTTTTAGTGCATTAAATTAATTAAAATCTAAATTAAAAGAAAAAAAAATTGAATCAAGTAAAGGTTAATATATGTAAAAATTATTTAAAAGTCTTAAGAACTACATATTGCACTTAATTATCACAGTTTGGTTTTATATTTCACTCTAAAATTTATTTTTTTGGTCATTTAGTCTATAATTTTATTAAATATTTTATAAGTTTTAATTTAGCATCTCATATCATTATTATGGAGATACGCATATACATTTTTTCATCACTGTTTTAAAATGATGTACTCGTAGTTGTAAACATCAACATTGAAGAGATCTCATCAACAGCTGCTGTCAACATTTTTTTATAATTCGGTGAGTGATGTTAAACAATTTTTTTTTTTTTTAAATTTATGTTAATAAAAGAAAGTAGAGTATGAAGAAGCAAAGAGATAAAATAATGTTTAGTATGTTTATTCTTTTAAAATGTTTATGGACATATTGTTTAAAATACGTTTAAAAATGAGTTTGCTCTCATGTATCGTTTTGTTTTTATTTTTCTTTTTGGTTTTCTATCTTTTGCTTCTTTGTACGCTATTGTGGGTATAAGTCCTATGTTTATGTAGGTATATAAGATATACTTTTTAAATGTTTCTTTAAATTTCTTTTAAATTATTCGTGAAAGCTTAATCGAAAATAATTGGAACGCGATAGATAATATCTTTATTTATATTATAAGTTTGTTTTTTTTTTTTTGTGCGATATGATTATCAATTCGGGAAGTTTAATTTTGATTTAAGGTGATATTATTTGTTAAATCGTTAACTTTATATTATTATGGTTATTTGGTTTTAAGTTATGGTTTATTATGAATAATGTTTTAAATAAAAGTATTGAATTGGTATTTATAATGAAAGGTTAAGAGGTTTAAAATGTTCTTATGAATGGTGATGTAGGGTAATATAGGGTAGATGAAGCTGTGGGATTTTAGCTTAATTAATAACGCTGCTGAAATCATGGTTGGGAGGTTAAAGAGGCGTATTTCTTTCCAATCCACCTGGGAAAGAATATGATTTGTTAGAGGTTTTGAATATTTCGGTTTGCGATTGGCCTTTGGATTAGCTTCTGTTACTATAGTTGGTCTAATTGGGTTCTTTTTACATCTTTTAGTTAAAGATCAACTTCTGGTTCATAATTTATTTATTTATTCGACTTAGGGAGTCTATAATAATAATATTTTGTGTTCGAAATAGACTCTATGGCAAGAGAAAATAAGGAGAACAAGAACCCACCCAACCGACCGACCGCTAGTGGCTTTCAATGTCTCCCGTTCGTTCCCTATTTTCTAAAACAGAGCACTAATCGCCAATAGAATAGAAAATTGTAGATATTCCTTAAAATCTTTTCAGTTTTACGCATTTTAGTGGTTCATACCATAAGAAATATTTGGCGCCCGTAAAGGTGCTAAGAAGATGAACGTTGGTGTTAAGCATAACAATAGTTGGCTTAGTAAGTTCTACTACAACGTGGGACAAAAAAACAAACTCTGGAGGGAAACGTTACAGCTCTACATCTTATTTCCTACATTTTGACTCACAATGTGGAGCCCAAATATGATGCATTTTATGGGATGAACATGAACGCTTTGATGAACATAACAGTACTCTAATAAATCATTTGACGAACAGACCGCTTGTCCTTATAATATTGCTTACACATCAACTATAAATTTTTTTTCAATCGATTCTGAGACAGTTTTATCAAATTTATTATTATTATGGTCCTGACGGAATACCTAATTGTATCCTTAAAAACTGTTCTGAACTTCTTTGTGGTCCTTTGACTGTTATTTTCAACAAGTCCCTTGATATGAGATACTTACCTTCAATTTGGAAAAAATCAGTCCTAACACCTTCATATAAATATGGAAGCAGACTTGAAGTTTCGAATTATCGAGGAATCGTCGAGTTGAATGCAATACCTAAGCTTTTGAAAAAAATTTTAACCGACAGTGGTTGTCATCAAGTTTCATCCCTTTTATCTTCGTGTCAACATGGTTTTCGAAAGTCACGATCTACAACTAAAATAAATAATAGTTTCATTCACTCTTAGCAAGCAGATGTTATCTGTACCGATTTTAGTAAGGCCTTTGATAAAGTTAACCATGACATTTCATTTTTAAGCTTTCATGCATGGGACTTCATTTTCATTTCAATTCATTTTGTTGGCTTAAGTCATATCTTTCTAGCAGAAAATTTAAAAATCTTGTTTTAAGGATTATTGATGTTCCTTCTGGAGGGCCATCTGTAATTTGTAGTTCGAATGGTCTTATGTATACGAATAACGTTAAACTTTCTAACTCCTTTAATAATATTTCTGGTCAATCATCTCTGCAAACCAGGGTTGTCAAAAACCCGTTTTTTTAAACCCAGCCCACCGGATTTTATTGGGTTTTTGATGTGTTTTTTTTTTGGTTTTATTGGGTTTAATAACTGCTCTCAAATTTCATTCATTTCGAAAATTTTGTTTTTGTTTTTTAGTACAACTAAGTTGAACAAGGCGGTATTATGTACTATGAGCATCTAAAACTCGGTGATCGGAGCAGACTGCCATTAATTCGTTTGAACAGTGCATTATGAGAAAACCGGTCGGAATACTAAGCCAGACATGAGTTATTCTTTTGCATAACAACGCTCGGCCTCGTATCGTGGAAGTTGCCATACAATTGTCAAAAGCGATCAAATCTCACTCCCGCCGTACTCTCCGAACATTGATCCCTCTAACTATTTTAGCATGTCACCGAACCACTTCATTTCAAGAAATATAAAATCAGCTTCAATATGGATTGTCTCAAATAAATGAAGAATTTTTTATGAGACGGGATTCGGAAGTTGGGTCAGAGGTGCGGAAAATTTAAAAAGTGATTTAAACAATAATCATTTTGATCAAATTGTTAAACACAATTTTAATTATTTTGTTTGTAAATAAACCATGAAAACTTTTAAATAAAAAAACCCAATAAAATGCGGGTGGCCTTAATTGGGTTACCCATTGAGTTGCCAACCCTGCTGCAAAATGTCATCGAATATTTTTCTCAGTGGTGTGATATCAACTTAATGGACTTGAATATCAAAAAATGTAAACACATGTCATTTCTAATCACTTTAAAGGAACAACTCTGGAAAGAGTTTCTTTTATAAATGATCTCGGAATTTTGTTGGATCATAAACTAACATTCTATGGTCATATTTTTATGATGTTTAATAAAGCTGATAGAGTATTGGTATTTATTAAGCGTTGGTCAAAGGAAGTTTCTGATCCATATATAACGAAGCAGTTATATACATCTTAGGTTCGACCGATTCTTGAATACGGATATATTATCTGGAATCTTTACTTTCAGACTTGTGCTAGGAACACAATTGGGGCGAACGACGAATTTTTGGTCGCGAATATTCGTCGCTAAAAATAAAACACATTTGTGTATATGAAAACGCATACAATCATAGCGTACGACGAAATTCGCCGAACGCGACGAATTAAAATTAGATTTAATATTAACTCATTCGCCGGCGAACGACGAATTTATCAGTACAAGGTTTTTTTTAGAAAATAAAGGTTTTTTTTTAATTTTTAAATAGTGTTTATGTAAATTTTAAACCATTTAAATTAAAAACACAGAATATTTAATTATTTAAATTGTTTTAGAGAGTTTTTTTTATTAATATTTTCATTTTTTAGTTTTGGAATGGTCACCCTATCACCTGTGATTGAAAAACAAAAAACAATTATTGTGGATAGAGGCAATTTGTGAATTTAGGAGGAATTTTAGATAAATAAATAAAAACTGGACAAAAGTGAAATAATAATTGAAAATGTGCGACAATATGAATGTTTATACAATCTGGTATCTAAAGAATACAAAAATAATTTTTTCTATTTATGTTGACTGGCCGCACCCACCATCTCCTTTGTGAACGTTTACGTACAAGTAAATACATTTTCACCATAATAAACATTATATTTATTATTTTCAAAATTTTTAAAAGATTTAACACGATTTGATTCATATTTTTTTCTTTAATTTCCGCGCAAAAAGCAAACAACTTAGTTCACAAAAAATAAAGAACTATATTTATCATAACAGATGTTTTATATTCGTCGTTTTTATTCGTTGTTATTGGGTTTCATACGACGAAATTACACAGCGAATTTTAGCTGATGAATTCGTCGAGCTGAGCGAAATTCGTCGTTCGCCCCAATTGTGTTCCTAGCATTATTCTAACACTATTGAATCTGTGCTGAAGCAGTTTCTTCTATTTTGTTTGAGAGGACTTGGATGATATGAAAGCAGACTCGCTCTAGTTAAGCTACCCAAAACTACTCAAAAGCTGAAAAATAATGCTAAGAGTTAAAAAATTTTTTTTAATGTTCCAGTTAGGTCTTCTCTCTAGTTTCAGTTAATAAATCTAAATTATCGCAGATCTGTTTATGTCAGATATGCTTACAATTAATTAATCTATATCATATAATTGATTTTTCTGAGAGTAAACAAATTTTAAAAATAAAAATAATATATTCAAATAAATTTTATTTTTTTTTAATTTAATAGTTATTTTGTAAACTTTTTGTATTTAACTTAAACTATATAACTTTAGTCTGTACGGAATTAAATTTCCATAGACCAAATAAATAAATAAACATTCATACATACATAGATATGTACATATGCGGGTACTAAATAAGAATTTTGATTAAACAAAACCTGCGATATATGCTTCTTTTGCCCCCCTCAACTTGAATCGTCTTGTCGGTTTTCAAATTCTGCTTCTAAAAGAATATGTAGATATTAATTTTCGTTGAAACAATTAGTTTTTAACAAATCACAAATAACATACTTTTCAACTTCGGTAAGAGGAATTGCATATCAAATTGTTCTGCTAATGATTCCATTTCCAAATATTTTATGTATGACTTTCAATAAAAGTACAAAATAACATTACGAGCTACCCAATAAACATTTTACAAACAAACAAATAATTCCTTTCTCATAAAAATTGGAATTATTATTCGCCTATCTAAATATTGTGACGAAAATAAGGTTGGGCACCCCAGCGTTTATTACGTCGCTAAAATAAATAAATAAAACCTACAAGAACGACTATACGTGCTGTTTACGAATAACCAAATCGACAACAACAAATATTAGCAGAGATAAAGTAAATAAAAATAATACGGCAATAACAAAAATTAAGCAGCAAAGAAAACAAGTAACAGACAATAACAAGCAGCAACCAATACTAAGAGCTGAAAGAAGTAGATGTTTACATTGGCATGGCTGCATAAGAACTAAAAAGAAAGTAAAAGAAAGAAATGAAATCTACCTGAAATATCGAGAGGTTCGCGAGCTTTCGAAGTATTGTGTACTAAGCCATATAAAAAGCACATCGGTGCGAACAACAATCTATTTATATGTCGTAAACTCAGCGAGTACAGTTTGAGTAAAGTTAACACAGCGAACGAGTCTTGTTGGTTTGAAATCAGCGTAAAGAGAGTTTAAAGCAATGTTGCCACAACTTTGAATTTTTTGTAACCAAATTTCAATAAAAAAGTAACCAAAAATAACCAAAATTTTAGGCCCAAAGTTTTTATACAAAATATAATAAGATATGATTTTATATACGGAATTTATGGCATTATTGGCTGAATATAGACCGACACAAAAAGCTTGGTATAAGTCCTATTTGTGCTGAACTTTTAACTATGTGTTAACAAACTCCGCACGATATAAATTGTCATTCTTGCAAATGTTTGGTTATAAAGAGACTTTAAAATTTTGACTCAATAGCTATTACTAACTAAATGTTAGCGTTCATATGAAATATTTAACAAAATTTCATAATTAAAGGACCAGATCTTATAGACTTGATTGCTTCAGCCTTTAGAGTAACAACTCTCAAGAAGTTTTTAAATAAAATTTTTTCCAACAGTTATTATGAAAGGTATATGTATGTATGTATGAACCGATTATAAGCGTATACTATTTTTATTTAGATTTAAAATAAACGGCTGCTAACCGAATTTATACTTAAACTGATTTTTAAAAATAACTTTAAAACAAAAAGAATTTCTTACATATGCCGCTAAACCTTTAATAGAAAAAAGTTTGCATATTCAGTTTGGTAAGCGGCTTTCTATTCTCTTTATTGATGATTCCTTTTCTGTTTTTTCTTATAAAGGAATAATCTTATACACAGTCATTAAAACGATAAAGAGAAACTGCAAAAAAAAAAATAAGCGACTGACGAGTAAAAAAAATTGTTACATTGTTATTCTTGCAAATGTATACTCTATTACCAGGTGTATAACTTCGAAAATCAGGATACACAAAATGATTTGCATTTTTAATAACTTACATTGTATTTTGGAGGGTAAATATCTGTTATTTAATTTCACTTAGCCACTGAACGAAATAGTATAAACAACAACGTTTTTTGTTTGGACTGCTCAGCGAAGCTTCTTCTGAATATACTTCATCGATCTCAACGTGCGAGAGATCATTTATGCGTATCAGAAGTGATGACTCTACAACGAAAAAAAAATCGCCCAGATCAGCCGAAAATAGTCGAAGATGATGAATTGAAGGCATTATTCTTTGAAGTTTCATAAAAAAATTTTAAAAGCCGCTCAAACAAAACATTTGGAACCAGCAGGATTCAGCAAAAAGCAATGATATTAATTACCGCTCGAGTTAATGCTGAAAGATGTTGTAAGATGAAATATTATATTTGAAATGTTGCTGGGAAGTCATAAAAAAAGTTGTTGCAGTTTCAATCAGTACTGTCAATAAAAACTAGATCTATTGCGATAAGTCGAACACTATGACAAAGCTCACCCAAATATTGCCTTATCCAGACGTTGTCCGCCCGACTACCATTTGATTCATTCTTGGGATCAAATAAGGATATTTTTATTAATAAAAAAAAAACCCACGACAAAACTGTTAATCTTTGGTCGAAGAGAATTCAAGTTTTGATCGAACCTAATTTATAATTACGATCTGGTTGGACGATCTTTAGGTAGAAAGATCTGTCGAGTAATTGTTGTTGTAATTAAGAATAGAAAATTGTTATTGCTTGTAAAAAGATGACAAGCAGTGGTGAACAAAATTCTGTTGAATAATGGATTTTAATTAAAACTAAACACAAGATTTATTTTATTTTAACTACAATTCGAATTCATAAAAACGTAACAATATGTATTCTTAACGGGTCCACCATCTAACGTTTTTTTTCAACTAGTGCTTATTTCGTGAATGGTAACACTTAGCTCATGTCTGATTTGACGGATAATTAGTTTTATCCTTCCGCTGAACGAATATAGTTGTGTATACGCTTTTTTCGCTTCGCTAAGTGGGCCTGCGATCGACTTACAGAAGATGCCGATTTTGCCAAAAAAAACCATTTTTTCAGATGAAGCTCATTTTCATCTTGGCGGGTATGTAAACAAGCAAAATTGTCGCATTTGGGCCACAGAAAACCCGCACGCATGCATTGAAAAGCCGATACACCCAATACGAGTCACTGTTTGGTGCGGATTTTGGTCCAGAGGCATAATTGGGCCATTTTTCTTCGAAAATGACCAAGCAGTGGCCGTTGCAGTCAATGGCGATCCTTATCGGGCCATGTTGAACGAATTTTTGTTCACAAAAATTGAAGAGGAGGATATTAGCAACATTTGGTTTCAACAGGACAGCGCTACGTGCCACACAGCCGAAGCTTCACTCGATGTTTTGTGCCCTGTTTTCAAAAAAATAAATAAATAAATAAAAAAAAAATTTATTTGGCGGACCATAGTAAAGCTATATACTATTTTTATTACAGCACTTGTAAAATTGTTTATTGGGTAACTGCTAATGTCTGTGTTAATATTGATTGTATGTGTTTTAAATACCTGCATTTTTTATAAAAAGTATTTTTACGATGTTTCATACTGATTTTTGAAATATTCAGGATTCAGATTTCTTATTTCTTTTTTTAAATCCTTATATCAAACGAAACGTTTTACTTTTTGTATCGTAATATTGACTAAATATTTATGTTACGAAGCATTTAAATGATTAAAACCTACAATTTATATTAATTATGTTTGTATATAATTTAATGCACGGTTGACAACCCACTGGGTTTTATATTTAAAAAAACCCAGGTGGTTTTTTTATTTAAACGTTTTTGTTGTTTATTTACAACCAAAAAATTAAAAATTTAGGTATTGGTATATAAAAAAATTATCAAATCACTGTTTTTTTTGGATTCGGTGACATACTATTGTAATATTTCATCAATCGCAAGCCAATAATCAGAAAGAGCTATGTTTGGAGAATTTGATAATTTCTAAAAAAATTGTTTGCTACAGAGCGTTGTCTGTCTGTGTGTCTTTATATTCTGGGCGTTTTTTTCATAATGCACGGTTCAACCGAAGTAATTCCAATATGCTCCGATTACCGGGTTTTAGCAGCTTATAGTACACAATACTGCCTTGATCCCAATAAGAATGCAAAATTGTATTATAAATATTACAACTTAATTATACTAACAAACAAAAAATATTGTCCAATTAAACGAAGTTTGGAAGCAGTAATAAAACCCAATAAAACCCGGTGGACTGGGTTTTTTTTTTAAACCAGGATTTTTGCCAACCCTGATTTAAAGGCTTTTTTATCTTGAAATTTTTCATACAAAATTTTCCTTAAAAAGATTTCAAATACATTTTACTTCTTTTTTAAAATAAGCCTAAAAATGTACAATAATTATTTTTTCCAAAAAATTTCTCTTTTAAAAAAATCGTATAAGAAATTGATTTGTTATAAATACACATCCATATATAAATTCTTTTGTTTTTTATGTACCATATAGCCAAACAAAAAAAAAAAAAAAAAAAAAAAAAAAAAAAAAAATAAAAAAAAAATCCGTTTTCTTTGCTTATGTTACGAAGAACTCTGTAGATGTTTTACCCCCAAAGTGCTCAACATATTTAAAAAAGACTGATTGTACAGAAAGAGCTTTAAACCCATATATATCTTTTCAAAATCGGTGCAATAGAACAGGCATAAATGGGATACAAAGAAATGTGTTAGCCTATTAATTATACAGATTTTGATATTACTGTTATTTCACGAAGTGAACCTTTATATTGACCTTCAAGACTGTTAGATTTGAGACCTCCTTGTTATGTTCTTAAGAGAGACGTCACCAATCATCTCGCAATGAGTTCGGTATAATAGGATGATTGACACCCTTTACGCTCATGGGAGTCAGCAGAAAAGAAAATTATGGGCTATCATTTCCAAAATATAAGTGTCATGGAATAATTATCTAATGAGAATACAAATTATATAGGGTGGGCAATTTAAAAACACAATAAAACAAAAACGGTTTTAAATTTTGCCAAATCAATTTTTTTGTGAATAACAAGTGTTCCGGTTAGAAAA
This sequence comes from Wohlfahrtia magnifica, assembly GCA_023159175.1. Taxonomy (NCBI): domain Eukaryota; kingdom Metazoa; phylum Arthropoda; class Insecta; order Diptera; family Sarcophagidae; genus Wohlfahrtia; species Wohlfahrtia magnifica. The sequence continues at coordinate 1,522,450 of JAKWBJ010000189.1, forward strand.
GAAATATTATTTCGTTCATATGGCTGTCGCAGCTGGCCTCACAGTACCCATTCGATCGGAGCAATTTTCGATAACTTTTTCGAGTGTATAGGGTCGTATCTCGGCAATAGCATCACGAATGTTGGCTTCCAAATGCTCAATTGTCTCTGGTTTGTCGGCATAACACATGTCTTTAATGGCGCCACACATAAAATAGTACAACGGTGTCAAATCGCAGCTTCTTGGCGGCCAACTGACATCACCATTTCGGCTTATTAAAAGGCCATCAAACGTTTGACCATTCCTGTTGAAAACAAACATCGTTCACATCAATACCATAAAGAGCGGACATAAAAAAATCTGTTATCATGGTACATTAACCGTAATGGCTGCGAAATATGAAATATAGGCCAATGATGCATCCGCTTCACAAGCCCCACCAAACAGTCACTCGTAATGGGTGTATTGCCTTCTGTAAAACTATATTTGTGTTTTCTGGGGCCCAAATATGGCTATTTTGCTTATTAACGTACCCACCAATATGAAAATGAGTTTCAGCCGAAAAGATGATTTTATATGATGAGAAATTTCCAATAAGTCCCAACGTTGTTCAACCGTTAATCGATTCATTTCGTTTAGTGGCGATGATATACTGAATTTTATGACAGAATAGAATGATTCGAAATAACCGCCGGTTCAAATTAAAACTTTTAAATTGCCCATCTTATATTTAATTTATTAAATTTTTCTGTTTTATTTGAAAATAAAATTTTGGCGCTTCTGTGAAAAAACCCTTTACTTGTAATTGTTACAAACATATAAAAACAATATATCTACACCACATGGCCTAATGTAGGGTACAAATTTGTATGAAAAAAATCCATGTATTCTATCTGTTCGATTTCTAACCAGAATCAATTTCCACACACATATTAATGCCGGAAGTGAATTTAAAAAATTTTTTATTTTAATTATTTACGTAAAAAATATAATTTTTTGATAGACTTTCTAATTTATTATTCTTTATTTCCATATTAACTTTATAAATTATATATCAAGTTTACATGACTATAAGTTTTATAAAAATTTCGAACTCTTATATCCTTACCGCTATCATGCCTCATGCCATACTACCTTTTATAACAAATTAATAGAAATTTCCAAAGAATTTAAATTTTTCACTTTCTCTAGTGTTTTGTGAAATTAAAACTTTCTTTATTTGTGATTTTAATTAATTTTCATAAAACATATTTCTTCTTTTTCCCTACACCTACACCTTATCTATAGTGACTTACTCTAGTCTGCCCTTCTGTGCTGATAATAGAATTTAAAATATTTTTAATTATTACACTCACGTTTTTGCATTCATTACAAAAAAAAAAAAAAAAAATTATAAATTCGAAAATAATGAGAAATGTATTCGAACAAGAGAAATGTACAAACAGCTGTTGAGTGATATGTCTTTGTACGAAAGTACGTATGTCCTCGTATAATTGAAACAATTTTTTTTTTTGTATCTATGAGAGTAACTGTTTATGTATATGAATATGAGAAGAGTATTGGTATTCATCTATTAAAAAAGATACTAATAAACTCCCACACGAGACCGAGACCACGCTTTTTGCCACACATATAATACCTCATATACCATACTTGACACAATTCATTGTTCAATTGAATTAATTTCATTGGAAAATCATTGAGAAAATCAGGAAATAAAAAACAAAAAAATTTCTGTGATGAACGTTGATTTGGAATTCGAATTTCTAAAACATTTATTATTTTTTGAATGATAAGTTTTTGTAAGTAAAAATTGTATTTCTTAAAATTAAAAATTTAAACAAACTCTTAAAAAAGCTCTCAATTGTACAAAAATAGCAGTTTTTGTTTGGCTTTTGCTATTACAGTTTGATGTGTGCTGCAGCTTTTTACTGCCAATAAAAAAAATAAATATTAAAAAGCTTGCATCACCCAGGCGCCTCTCAAATTGGGCATGGAGAGCCACCATTAATGACACCGCCAGACATTGTAAAGTTCGTCAGGGCATCGGAAAAGGGGGGATATTATACCGAAATCGTTTGATGTACTATAGACCAAGAGTCAAACTCGTAGTATTCAAACTCTAGTATTCAATAATAACACTTTAAACGTAAAACATAAAAATGTTCATGAAAAATTTAATGCTGGATTTTCTCCTTTAAATACAATCTTTACATTTAATTACACTGTGCTGGTTGAAACAACCGACAATCAGGACACTCGGCGAACGTATAAGTGTTATTTCTGCTTCACTAATAAAATATTACTCATACGTACACCTAGAGAAAACAACTTGAGGTATCCAAATAAAACAACGTTAAATCAACAAAAATGCGAATTGCCCGAACAGTGAAATTGTTGTTGCTGGTGATTTCAATGTTCACAATTTGTCTTGGTTACGCCATTCTAGCCGCACAACTCCTGAAGGCCAATACGTTGAGCTATTTGCCGCGCATAATCAACTTACCCAACTAGTGAATGAATCTACACGTATATCGTATGTTGATGGGCATCAAAATAACACCCTCGACCTTTTCCTCACTTCACACCCTGAAAAGTATTAAGTTGAGGTTCTTGCACCTCTCGGTAGCTCAGATCACTGTACCATTTCTGCCTCTTTTTCGTTCTCCGCCCTTCATGACGTCTCACCTACTGCTAAGAGACGCTCTGTTTTTGTCTGTTTAGCACGTTGGGTTGAGTTCAATGATTTCTTAGTTTCCTTGACTCAAATGTTGTTGACATGGCAGAGATGGCCGTTAGAATAATAAGGCTGGAGATGGATATGGTTATTCCGATTAAATGAAGAAATAAATCTTGGTTCAATCAGACATACAGACTGGCTGTCAGATCTAGAGAAAAAGCATTTAGGAATTGGCGCAATAAAAAATGCGGCCTTACTGGTTCGCTACGCAAACAGACGAGATCTTCGTGTGCCGCAGTACTTAGGCGTGAAAAAGCTCTTTACGATCAGCGCCTTCGTGCTAAAGTTCTTACTTTTCCTAGGGAAAGTAAAAGCTTTTGGTCATTCGTTAAAAGACTTAGAAATAGCGCTAGTTCTATTCCAGTTCTGATAAAGAATGACCGAGCATTCACGAACCCGGCTGAAATTATTTGCAAGTCATTCTCGCTTGGCGGAGAGTCTCCAACCACTGCCCACACTCGAAAGCGTGTCAGTGACTATGCCTTGTTCATACTTTCAAGCCCGTGCTGTAAAAACAGTTCTTACAAATCTGAACGTTAACAAGTCTTCTGGGCCGGATGGTATATCAGCATTGGTCCTGAAGTAGTGCTCTTCCACGCTTGCTCGTCCATTAGCCAACCTTTTCAGTGCGTCATATCGCGCCTGTATTTTTCCATCTTACTGGAAAGTTGCTAGTGTAACGCCAATCCCTAAAAGGCTTGAGGCTTCCAACCCTGAAAACTACCGCCGAATAGCAGTCTGTTCGGCACTTTCCAAGGTTATGGAGAATATAGTAAACCATCACCTTGTAAAATATTTGGAATCCAGCAATTTGCTAAGCGATCGTCAATACGGCTTCCGTAAGGGCCTCTCGACTGGCGACCAGCTGGCGGTACTCTCCGAGAGGTGGAACAAGTCCATTCATGGTTTTGGTGAGAGCAAAGTTGTGGCTCTAGATATTTCCAAGACATTTGATGGAGTTTGGCATGAGTCGCTAGTATCGAAACTTACTGCCTTTGGTGTTGGTAGTCATTTCTCTCGATTCATATCGAGCTTTCTCAGAGATCGCTCTATAAGAGTGGTTACATATGGGATCTCATTCGACGAGTTCAGGATAAATTCAGGGGTACCACAAGGCTCTGTTCCTTCTGCAACTCTGTTTCTTATATTTCTTGACGACTTCCTTCTTCTCACTTCCAGTCCTATCTATTGTCTCGCAGACGACAACAACATTTGTCATTCATATTCTTTTGATCGTAGGCCGAGTCTTTTGGAGATTGGGGCGAAAAAGCAAAATATGAATGATACACTCACAAGTGACTTGGCGAAAATCTCCAAATGTGGTCGTGCAAATCGGGTCGATTTTAATGCGCACAAGACCCAATGTTGTTTTCTGACCCAATGACGTGGTGGTGTGGTGTCGTCTGTAACTTTGGGTAATGTGGATATTGAGAAGTCAGATGCTCTTGATGTTCTGAGCATGAGGATTCATTGTGACGAATGTTGGAACGAACAGATTTTCGATGTGTCGAAAGAAGGATTAAAGTGCCTGAGTTTTTTAAGAAGTGCGAGAAATACTTCACTCAATCTACCTTCTCAATATTTAAAAGACCTATATATATAACTCTCATGTATGGGCCGGTGCTTCAAAGTCTCTTTTGGGGCTTCTCGACCGCGTACAGAAAAGGGCGAAAATGCTTATTAATGACGGTAGTGTAGCCAACTCTATTGATTCGTTAGAGCATCGTCGCAATGTGGCGTGTGTTTCATTGTTCTATCGGTACTATAACGGAATGTGAAAGGAATTGATTCCCCATAATCATATATTTTCAAGCAGTACTCGTTTTTCTCGTAGAGCACATCCCTTTGTAGTTGATTGTGCGAATAATCGCGCAGTTGGAACGTTCTTCTTGAGAAAGTTTTTCCTGTCAATTACGATATGGATCGGTTCAAATCAAAAGTCCATAAATACTACTCCCTCTGTCCTCCTTCCCACAACCTATTTTCCTAGTACCAGCACAATGCACTGCATAAGTAGGGGTCATCCACTGAGTGCTGGCCTTAAGTTAAAAAAAAAAAACAACAACAACTGCGAAAACTAGCCAAGGTGAAAAGTTATTAATTCAACAATTAAATTGAAATAACAATTTGAATCCAAAATCAATAGTGAAAAAATGTTGATTTAAAATTGTTTCACTTGTTGTAACATTGGCCAAGCTCAAATCAAAAATTGTGCATTTCGAAAATGTACTTCGTTAATTTAAAAACGCAATTTGAAATCGACATTGTAACATTGTCAACCAACATTTTTCGTTGTTCATTTAAATTGATCCAAAAATCAATTCGTAATTCAATGTTGAAATTTCTCAAATGAACAAAAATATTTTTGCTTTAAAGTTGATTACGTTAGTTTACTCTGGTTACTGAACATCTACAGTTAAGAAAGTCTCATCAGTGTTATTTGCGAGATGATAAAAAGTTCGAAAAACGTTAGCCACGGCGTGCCCTTCAAAAAAATTGCATCAGCCGAGGATGAAAGAGGGAAAGCAAAATATGGTGGAATAACAATAATGAAAAAATTAGAACGCCTTTGAAAGCGTGATAACAGAGCTTCGACTAACTTATGAAGAACTATAAAAACTAATAATTCCCATATGTGAATTATAGAAAAATATGAGTGAAATAGACGATATCTAATTGAAAATACATTCAGTTCTACTGGTATTGCGTATTCCTTTTCAGATATAATTTCTCGGTAATTAAAGTCATTGAAAAAATCTGCAAATTTAATTCTCATCTCATAATATTCAATAATTTTAATATAGTTTTTAACAAAAGCATTAAAGATAATTAGCATGACAAGGAAAATTTTAAATAATAAAAGTATGAAGAATCTGGTATTCTTTAAATATTCTTTACTCCTACATGCATGTAATATGAATTTCATTCTTTATGAATGAATTCTTCATAAATCATTATTATTTCTATTTCGTGAAATATTTTTTATTTCAAGTTATCTGAAATAACAAATCAAATAATTGATCAATATACTCGTACATATTTTGTATTGAAAACTCATTTCTCCTCTTTAAATAGAATCGAAATTAAGTGAATAAAAATTAAGAAAATTCTGTGAAATAAATTTTATTTTCGTGTTTCTTTACTTATTGGTTTGCATAACAGATAAAAATCATGATATACAATGATGACATTCTCGTCACTGACAAGTCATGTTTCTCAAGAACTCAGCTTTAAGGGCTAATTTTTTGCAGGTTTTTAAATATTTTCTTCAGCTTAAGAGTTTTTAAAATTTTTAAATGATTTTTGAGAGTAAATTCTATAAAAAATAAATCAGTTAATTAACCTGTCAAACTATAAACGATTTTAGAATGAAAGGAGTGGTGGGAGACACAAGTTTTGAAAAATTATGAAACACAAATAAAGCAAAACTGACAAATACAAAAACAAAAAACGAATATTGTAAATATATAATACAGGGTGTTTTATAGGGTGATTCTTTAACCGTTTTGGTTTTGACAATTAAAAAACAAACACAGAAAACTTGCAAAAGTAAATCAATTATTGATTTGGGGCACTAAATGAATGATTGCTATTTACTTTTTACAAATTATTTTAATTTCCAATTTTGGCCAACTTTTTCCAGCATTTTAGCCAGTATATCACCGATGGCAGCTGTAATGCTCTCTTTCAGGGCTGCAATTGTGGCTGTCGTGTCCTGTACACGAAAAAATTGACGTTTCCATACAAAAAATACTCTATTGGAGTCAAATCGCATGATTTTAGCGGCCAACAGACTGCTCCAAGGCGTAAGATTAATTGGCTACCAAACTCGCCTCTCAATAGCGGTAATCATTTCACGGTAGCTTGAATATAACGTGGCGATATTCTTTGTTCGTGGAGACGTACAGTCTAGTGATGTCGCCGGCCCACAAACCGCACCATACATAGCATCTTACAGGGTGCCTCTTATCTGTCTCTGGCTCTTTACACCAATTCTGTTTGTTGACTAGTAGCTGTGTCTTGTATGGTTTCATACCGAGGTCCTTTTGAAAAATCTTCCAGGTGGTCGACTAACACAAGCTCCATTGTTGGCCAATACAATAGTAATATTGTCCTTGGTACGCACTCTTCATAAACGGATTGTTTAGAAGAGATTGAATACATTTTTCGCACGGCACGAACGTGTATAATAAAATTTAATGATTTGCAAGTGTTGCTCGTTTCTTAGTCTATTCATGGTGAAATAGCAACCCTTACTGGGCCACATGTCACGAATCTTTTTTTTACACTGAAGAACCATATAGCAAAAAAATCATGCTTTATATGGACGTTTCAACAATGAACAATGTAATCAGCCATCAGACTACCCTACTTATCATAAGTATTTGAAAATTTATTAATCAACAGATTAACAAATTAGTAAATGATAATGGCCTTCTTACTGTTAGACAATCAAACTTTCGAACCAAACGCAGCTGTTCAACTGTCCTTTTAGTAGTGTCTCAGGGGAAACTAAGTTCTACTACATCATTCTAAAGCATTTGGTATTGTTCACCACGCATTCCTTTGCATAAAGTTGAAACATTTATTCAACTTTTACCATACTTCAATAAGTCTCTCTTTGTCGTACTTGGCAATGGGCTACATAACTGGGTATGAGCAAATGGTTTTTGAATTAATCTCACTAAGCTTGAATTCTTAATAATAACTCTTAGATCTATGAAATTTTTAATGAAACCTGATATAACTGCCTGTTTTCCGATATCGAACGAATATTTAAGCGGACGAAAGCAAGTCACTAGAAATTGAATCATTTTGGGTTTCTTTATCTCGAAAGCTTTCGTTCGTTCGAACTTACGAGGGCCAATTTTTTAATTTACTTTTGCAGGGCTTCCAGATCGTAAATTTTACAATTTTTTCAATTTTATTTTAAAATACTACTAATTTGTTTAAATGGCTATCAACACAGAACGTAATTTTATCATGGTGAAACCCGATGAGGTCCAACGTTGGCGAACACGTTGAGTAAAAAGGCTTCAAATTGGTTGTCTTGAAGTATATGTAGGCCTGCAAAGATTAGTTGGAGAAACACTATGCCGATTTGTATGCTCACCAAGCTTACCAAATATTGGGCGCTACTAACCCTGTCGATTCTTTGCCCAGTACCATCAGTTGTGATTTCCGTATTCAATTGTACGCCTTGTAGTTCAATGAGAAAGAACTCGTTGACTAGAAACCCACTGCCATTGACCGGGTTTATGAAGAAATTATATAAGCAGTTAACTACATCAATCATTTAAAATATGCTCTATAGCAAGCATTTGTGTGTTTAATTATTAAGCAAAAAAATTGTCAACAATTCTATAAATATAAAATTCATGAGACCATATATAACCCTAATGGTTAAAAGTTTATTTTTGGATGAACAGGATATTGCACACTGTAAACAAACAGCCCAATTATGAATAGCAATTCTCTGTGTATTAATTTTTTAACCTAATGTGCGCTCAATAATAAAATACCATATAAAAAGTCTTTGTGGGTCTTAAGGTAAATTAAAATATACTCGTACATACTTATGAACCCAAAATTATTCATTTACATCAAATACCAAAATTTAAAAATATACTTTCGATCAACATATTGTATTGAACGATTAATATTAACAAACAAAACCATTTTGATTTAAAAAGAAAAAATTTCATTTGAGAAAAAAAAATCACTAGTTTTGCGTGTTTTCTCCCGATTGGCAAACCTTTGGCGAACAAGCAATTTTTTTCCATATGGCGTAGAAGTCAGTAACAAGCACTTGTTAAATCGATTAGTTTTTTTTTTTAACTGTATATGTTTAAAAAAGTTATTATCATATTTTAAAGATATTGTTTTATTTTTACTTACCAGTTCTTTTCCATTTTCAAATAAAATTTGAAGAGTATTTGTATTTTGAAAAAATAGTTTCAAAATTGTTCAATACGAACACGAAACGGGTAGTGAGTGATTTAGCACTTGTGTTCGTACCATGTTAAAATTATTTATAAGGTGGTGTTTAAGAACCAGCTGGTTATTTATTTGATCGCCCTATCGCTGTCAACAGTTTTGTTTTTATTCATGTTTTTGTTTATATTTATGTTTTCTTATAAAAAACAGATACATAACTTTTGTAAAAATTGTACTATTTTTATGAAAATTTGTGAATACGTGTGGTTTTTCTACATCTATAGCATGCATTTTGTACTAAATTTAAATAATTCCATAAATTTGTTTTTCTCTAATTTGCTGTCGCTAAACAACTCGTACATATTTTGTCACATATTTTTAAGCGAAGCGTGTCTCTTTCGATGTGATAGATGGGTAATCTTTTTCTTTTATTTTAATAAAAATTAAAATTTTATTTTTTATTTGTAGTTTTTGTGTGTTTTTCTTTTCCTTTATTTATATTTATCCACTTTTGACAGGTGATTTTTATTTCACCACGGACAGTTTCTGACATAACTAGAGGCAAAAATGACCTGTTGTTTTTGTATTGTTGTAGGTTGCCACCACCTTATGTAATTTTGCCATGGACTAGTCATTCGAGTGACTGAGCTCACAAAAAGTAAAGATAGAAAAGCAAAAATGTGTTCTCTTTGACTTAGAAAGCGAACGAAAACATTCTTTCGATATTGTGAAACAGGCCGTAAAATTTCATAACTAATTTATAAAATCGACAAGAAATTTTAGAATGATGTTCAATAACAATCTGTCATGTAAAGATCATATAAATGATGCCTCAGGAATTTGTGAAGATACAATACTTTACTCCACATAAGATATGCATTCGTTTTAGTTTCGATATTGTTACATGGTTGTGATATCTTTGCTTCCTGTGACTACGCCAGGTTGAAGAGACTAAATTGGTAAAATATTTAAATGTATTATCTAAGTACGACCGCATATAAACTCTTATAAAGACACTCTATCATGTACGGCAACCTGTTAAAAATAAATATTATTAACACGCCGTGAATGAGAATATCTTTTTTAAAAAATATAACCTTAGACATTGCACCCTCAATTTTCATAACATTGCTAACGAGTAGTTATGAATATGTATGCTATGAACAATTTCGGAGCCGGAGTTAACCATGTGTTACATAGCGCACTATTGTTCAGTCTTTAATGCCATGAGTTTTTTATTTTATTTATTTATTTATTTGGTCTATGGAAATTAATTTCCGTACAGACTAAAGTTATATAGTTTAAGTTAAATATGAAAATTTCAGAAAACGGATATTACGTATAAAAAAAAAAATTAATTTAAACACAGTATTATTTTTCTTTTCAAAATTTCATCACTTTTAGAAATTATTAAACTGTAAACAAATCTGACAAAAGTAGTCATTATTGGCATAAACAGGTCTGTAATATTTTGTATTTATCAACTGAAAGTAGCGAGAAGGCCTAACTGGAACATTAAAAAAAATTTGGTTTAGAAGAAAATCGGAATCAGCTTAGCATTATTCTTCAGGTTTTTAAAGTAGATTACTTAATTAGAGTAAGACTGCTTTCATATGAAGGACGTACGTAAGAGTTCCAACTAAGTTTTCTCAGACAAAATAGTAGAAACTTTTTCTGCACTGATTCAATAATGTTAGGATAAGTATCAAAGTAAAGACTCCATATAATAGATCCGTATTCAATGAGCGGTCGAACCAACGATGTATATAACTGCTTCGTTATGTATGGATCGGAAAATTTCTTTGACCAACGCTTCGTAAATCCTAATACTCCATTAGCTTTATTAACCATCATAAAAATATGATCACAGAATTTTAGTTTATGATCCAACAAAAATCCGCATACACAAGAACATTTGAACTGCAAATTACAGACAGTAGATCGTTGATAAATAATGTAAGCAATACAGGACACAAATGACTACCCTGTTGCACTCCAGAAGGGACATCAATAACCTTTATCAAAGGCCTTACTAAAATCGGTGTAGATAACATCAGTTTGCTTGGAATTAATGAAACCGTCATTTATATTAGTTGTAAGTTTCAATATATTAGTAGCCGTAGAACCATGTTGACATAAGAATAGAAGGGATGAAACTTGATGACAAACAGTGTCGGAAAAAATCTTTTCTAAAAGTTTTGGTATTGCATCCAACTTGGCAATTCCTCGATAATTCGCAACTTTAAGTCTGCCTCCAGTTTCAAATAAAGGTATTATGAATAATTTTTCCACATTGAAGGTTAGGACCCCATTTCAAGGGACTTATTGAAAATTACAGTCAAAGGACCACAAAGTAGTTCAGAACAGTTTTTAAGGATACAGTTAGGTATTCCATCAGGACCAGCATAACATGAATTCTGCAATGATCTTAATTTTGATGACTCTGTTTCAGTACCGATTGAAGAAAAATGTATATTTGGTGTGTAAACAATATTATAAGAGTTAGCGGCCTGTTTGTCAAATGATTTATTAGAGTACGTCGTAGCAAAAAAATCCGCAAATAGATTACTAACAGATATCTCGTCCTCAGCACAACTAGACCACATTGCATTAGCACGGCGTTTAGAGTTAATAAAGTTATAAACAGCTTTAGGGTTAATTTTCATTTTTCTTATTATTCTGCTTAAATAACTGTTGTATACAAATTTGTTGGTGGTAATATATTTAGATCTTAGAAAACAGTAATTAATAAAATGAGCATGAGAACCGGAAAGCTTATATGTTTTCTATAGTTTATTTTTCCTATTTCTTATAATTGATAAACATGTATTACTCCATGGACGTGCCTTATTACTCCGAACCAAAATTTTGGGCACCGCTTCAGAGACGCAATGATGCAAGGCATCATAAAAATTCGATCGAAGTTATATCCAGAAATAAAAGATTCCCAACCAACACTGGATAGTAAGGAATTAAATTTTACGTAGTTCGCTCGAGAAAAACAAAAAATTTTTCACGACGTTTGCTAAGTATTTTCAGTGGAGCGATGTGAGTAGAAGGAAAAATATCTAACTGGATTCGTAAAGATTATCAACCGTTCTAGAAGCAAGCTCAACACACTTAGCATGGTAGAGATCATCACAAATCCAACAAGAAACCATTAGTTCATTAGACTTTGTCTAATGCACTTTGTCTTACAACAAGACCTTTTAAACAAAAAATCCAAATTTTATAAATGAACTTATTTAAAGCAAGAGTAGTGTAAAAATAATATATGTCGGTTTTAGTATATCTTTTCAACCTTTAGAATATTGTTTTTGTTGAATTTATTATATTGTATTGCACTTAATGTTGTTATTATTGTTGAATTTTTGTTATAATTTCGATGTTTTGTTTTGTTCTGATGTTTCGTTTTATTTACTTGCTGTTGTATTGTATTGTTGTTTTAATGTTTATAAGAGTGTTATTGCTTTTTTTCTTTATTTATTTTTTACTTTAGTAGAGATATGTTTGTGTTGTTATTGTAGTTTTCTGTTTATGTCTATTTTCTGTTCGATTGCTTTGTTGTTATAAAAATTTGTTTTTTATTTAAAAAGAGATTCTTGTGTATTTTTATTTATATTAATTATTTTTGAAATAAATATTCAAAATTCTTTAGTATATATCTGTTTATAATGTTTTATAATGCTTATAGATTAAACAACTTAACAAATTTCAAAGGATTTAAGAAAATTTTAGGACGATTTGAGAAACACGTCTGTTCAGTTCAAAGATATACAAAGTAATGTTGACTGGCCCACAATAAAAATTGTCAAGAAACATCAAATCAAAGTGATGTACACCATTTACTGTAAAAATATAGTGTGAGTGCCAGTAGTCGGCAATTTTTGGATTTATACTTAAATAACTAAGAATAAAAGCAATTATGTAGAAAAGTAAAGCTATACGAAATTTATAAATATTCTCAGCTTTCTATATGTTAAAAACAACTTGAGCTTAGATAAGCATTTTCCTCTAATTAGTGACTGTCTTTCGGTTTTTATGATAATTATTGTTTTCTTAACAAAAAATTAGTGGGAATACCGAATTATGTCAATAATTACTTTAAAATGATCATTCTAAAGGTGGAAAATTATTGAAATATGGCTATAAAAGTGAAAGAGCTGAATGAAATGTATTTTTTTTTTTTTTAATTTTAAGCTATGCTGGTAATAGGAACGAAAAATTTGTAAATGTTTCAGTAGTCGGCACTCTAATGCCGACTACTAGAACACCACTGAAAATTACTTGTTCCTATGGTCGGCAGTGGTTTTTACTACTAGTTATGTTAATGTTGAGATGTTAAAATACATTAAGACTTCCAGAAATAATAATTTATTAAATCTTTATATCTTGTGCGACCTCGTCTTAAGTAACACTGGCCAATGATCAATAAATGTACGCACTACAGCCATGTTAAAATATGGCCTCAACACGAGCCAATGAAGTCTTAAGAAAATTAATAATGGTCTATATTTTGAAGCAAAACATTACGACTAAAAGGGTCAATTTGTAATATAGAGGGTCCAGGTCAGAGCTACTAAAATACAAATTTTTGGGAGCCGCGTTTGCGTCATTTTAGACTTATGGGCAGTCTGAAAATACTGTTGTAAAATCTACAGTTGATTTTGGAAATGGGCGTCATAGCCGCTTACAAAATGGATTTCTGGTAAACTTTGGCTGATGTTTTGATTCCTTGTACACAGAAATGCAAGTCAGCGACCTCATAGTAAACTGGTTTACCTTTTCTACGCGTAGGCTGATCTCGAAAACATCTCTAGACTGCTGTGCTTACATCTTATCATTTCGTTTATTATAATTCTTTGATTCGGTCAACGTTTTTTATCCGTAAACAAAATTTTTCTGACCAAATTATCATCGTACTTCTCCAAAAGGCGTTTGGATTTTTCTACAAGTGTCCGGTTTCAATTCATGAACTTTTGCGTGATATTAATTTTACGTGTTATGACTTTCTGTTTCCGAAGAGGACATCGCAGAGTTCTTGATTAGAAAACTTTAATGACCTGCTATGTTCGAACTGTAACTGAGTGGCTTGACCGGTCCATGGTAAAGGCTAACACATTTTGAAATACCATTTATAGGCTTAAGCTTTAGAGGTTAGCTTTCAGAAGCCATATAATATAATTCAATATAATATATTAATTTGTGATCTATTTTTTTCGTTTTTAGCTTTGACATGTAACCTATGTACTAAACCTAAATTATACACAAATAAAGATCAGGATTTTCTGATATGAATTTATCTTTCGTGCCTGATTGATCTTATTGAACATATAGAATGTGGAAAACATTTGTTTTAAATAAGTAACAGTTTGAAATCAGTCTCGATTTATTATTCTCTGTATTAAAATATGATATGCGACAATAGGAACATAGTATGCCGAAAACTGGAAAATTAGTGCCGACTACTGGCAAATTTGGTATTTTGCACAAAAACAGTAAATTGTTCAATTTCAATAAAAAAAATTATATTTAAATTTAACTTAATAATCGGAAGCAAAACAAACTAATGAATTGCATATAATGAGACTCTTCAGTAAACAAGATGTTGTTCTAATTGTTTTGCTCTACAGGTTGATTAATTATATTTTATAGAAACACGAGCTTATTAACTTAAAAGACAAAATAGTGTATGAATGACTGACTATGTTCTATATAAGTGGCGTATATTTTTCGTAGTAATTGGTAAGCAACAAAACCGAATTCCAGCCAATTATATAATAGCTCATCTCTGTGGAATAATTACTATTCTTCAAAGAAAAGATTAAAAAAACGAATAAATTTCCACCACAGAGGTTCTGCTCGTATATTCAAGAGGTGCTACATATTCAAGTAAAGAGAAATAACAATTATAATTTTGCTACATACAGACATACATATGGTAGCTATACCTATTCAAAACATCTAACAGCATAAAACTGAAGTCTGCAAAAAAACTTGTCTGGCAGAGTATTTCTTTGAATAAAAAAAGAACAGAAGTTCATGGAATTCTCTTTTAAATTTGTATACTTTTTTTAAATAAATTATTTTTTTCTCATCATTTCGGAAAATTTAAAAGAAATCTTTAAAATATTTTTCCTCCACATTATACCCCAGCTATTCGTATTTAATTAAATTAAAAATTTTTCATGTAACTTGCCCTCACCCATTAATTTCTGTATATCGGATTATCACTTTACATTTTTAATTGGATGATTATTGCAAAAAAAAGAATATGATAAAATTATGTTTTCCTTTTATTTGTAAATTATCTATTATTTGCAGGAATTTTTTTAATTGAATATTTTTTACATTTCAACTTCTCTTTTTTCTCCATTATAATTATTAAGAAAACTAATTGACATCATATGATAATCTTTAATTTTTATTTAATTATGCAAAATGGGATGCGTGTTATAGGGGCATTAATTTCAAAAACAAAAAAAAAACAAAAGTTTTATGCTGAAATTAGTTAAACACAATTAAAGTTATATTATATACATACAAGGGAGATCGGACGGTTATTATTCGACCGGTTTTAACAGGTTTTTTTGCTTTTGTCGAATATGGGTTTTTCAAAATCTTCATTTTTCGAATACCGAATAAAACGGTTAATTTAACACGAATAACCGCTTAATATAAATAAGTATAAAATGTATAGGTTTGTTTATTTTTTATTAAAAATATGCTCATCGTTTAGCTATTTGTTTAAATTTAATTATTTTTGTACATATTGCAACCATGAAAGTCTCAAAAAGAACGTGAAAGCCAAGGCAGATTGAAAAAGATATGCACTCTTGAGCAAAAATAACCTTTTCTCATCTTCTGCAAATAAATATTGATTTTTATATACATATGAAGAATTATCAAGAGGACTCACTGAAAGCCCACAAACCCATAAACGCCTGTTCCGAACGGAAGGTACTCGTATATAAGTTATTGAAGTTTTTCATAGCGTAAATACACATAACCAATCGCTAGTAATGTGAGGTGACAGCGTTGTTGCAAATTGTCAGATGGTGTGGCCTGGGACTGAACCGACGACTTCTTGATCGGAAGGTGGGTTCTTACCTAACATATCACAGTGACAGTTACACACATTGCCGCTCGAAATCTAAGCAAATTTACTTGTCGAGGCAATTAAGGACTCATATATTACTAATAGATTTATTCAATGTAAAAAATTTATTGTTTGTTATCTTAGGCACCTAACTTATAACTATAATAACAACCCTTTAACTTCATTCTCTACCAAGTAATACAACAAAATCGAAATTAGCTTCTTGAGTAGCTGTTCGAAGCTTAAGCATTTTTCAGTATTTTGTGTAATAAACTTTGTTTTTTATGGCCTCCGCACACCATTTTGTCATAGGTTTTATGAGATTTGTTAGAATTATTGTTAGTATTGATTGCCACTTTAATTTTAAGCTCTCTATCAGCTTCTGCTTATTTTTAAAACGATTTGGTCCAACTCTGCGCTTCAAGAAATAGAAACATTTTTATTTAAAAAAAGGAACCGGTTAACGGGTAATTTGAATTATTATTAACCGAAAACTGATTCTTTAAAAAGTGCTACATTTCGATTATCGAAAACCGGTTTTAAAAGGTCGAAAATCGACCCCCTCCCCCTAGTACATACCTATATGCAGAATGCTGAAAATTATCTCTGCATGGTGCTGCAATTAAGTGATTTAACAAAAAGCCAATAATTAATAGTGCAATTAGGAGATAATTTTTTATATTTATGCTGTAGTACTTTTAAAGAATTATATGATAATTTAAACAAATCTAAGGAAAATTTTCATTTATGTTATAATAAATAAATAAATAAAATTTCATTACAAATCCTCTAGAATACAGGGTGGCTGATGAATCGGCTACAAAAATAAAATGTAATTAATGTTAATTTTCAATATTAGACCGTTACTTATGTTTAGCAGAAATATAAAATTTGAAACTGGTATATGAATCGTGTGCCACTATAACGCACTTCCGGATGCACGACTCCCAGCAGGTGAACAATAATGAGGTTTCATAACTCTTGACGCTTTGGCTGTGTTGTCAGGCCATACTTTTTTGAAGAAGGCGGTCGCGCTGTAACTGTACATGAATTTTTCCTTCGCGAACTGCTCCGAAAGGTAATTCTTTCAACACGAAGAGGAAAGTTAACACCTTGACAGATCCGTTATGGGAGAGTTACACCGAAAGTTTTCAAATAAAATGATTTTCAAAACCTCAAAAACTCTGTGGCCTTCCTGGTCTTCACATCTAAGTGCGACAGATTTTTTTTTTCTAGGGTTATAGTAAACAGAGAGTGTATTAACCCAAGCCATCAAATAAATTATTTAAAACAGTTAATTCAATCGATGATTAAAGCGATTTCGACATCACATCTGTAGGCAGGCATGCATAGGTTTTTGTTAAGATATCACACAAATGTCTTTTAAAGTGGATTCCATTTAAAATCAACCATTTAAAAAACCTAGTGAAAATATTAAAAAAAAACTATCTCTCAACTGAAGTAAAAATCAATTTCTACATAATTATAAAAGAAGTTATTTGAGTTTCTTTATGTAGCAAAATTCATTAACCACCCTGTATTTGTACATTTTAACATTTAACATTTCTCTATTATTAGCTTAAAATTTTTCTGTTAGAGCCGTGATATATTTTAATAGACTTTGTTAATTTTAAAATTAATCTGGTTGATTAAGGAATTATATTAAGTTATGAATAAAAGGAAACTTACGGTTCAGATATTCGTTGGAAATTGACGGAGTTATTAAATATTTTAGTAAAGCAACTCATAAAAAAAATTACTTTTATTACAAAATTTTAAACTTTTTTTTTTAAATAGAGAAAATTTTATGATTTTTTCATGAGATGCATTAAGAAAATCCTTAATAATTCTAACAATTTCCAATAGATTTTTAAACCGTATGTCTCATCTTATTTATAACTTAATATAATCTTTAATTAATTCATCAATAGTACGGTTCCTATATAAAATAGTACGCAAAAACGCATCCAAAATTGAAAAATTCGGAAAAAGTTGGATGAAAAATGTGATTGCTGGAGAAATACACGCAGATTCTTCAAGACTACTTAAACGACATAAATACCATTTAAGAGGTCTGTATTTCTGTATCCGAAAAGAAACTTAGAATCAGGCAATATTCAGCTAAGTCATTAGCTTATAAGTGCATGAAGGTCCGAAAAGCCGGTTTCTTATCCGTAACTCAAGATTTTGGAGGAGTTATGAAATTTCCAAAAACTTTTCCTTGTTCTACTCATTTCCCAGGTATATCAACTTCAGTACCTAAATTTTGTTTCATTTCTTTCAGTACATAAATTATGCACAAGACCGAAGTAGGCTTCCTAGGTTTTTTATTTAAAAAATTGATGCACTATTTTCGTAAAGTTAAGCTAAGTCAACGCGCTTGTTCGTTCTTTTTTAGCTCCACAAAACACTCTTCTTTTGCATTTGACGTTAGAAAATTCTGCACAAGAACCTGTTAAATTTTCTAATTTAATAATATTTTCACAGAATACTTAGCCAATACATTCACGATAATTCTAGTATACTTTGTTCTTTGTATTCATAAACAGGTATCTTTGAAGAATCTGGCGAATCCAATTATAATATACCAACCGAATTTATACGAAATAAGCAACCAAATACCAATATAACGGGTGATTATTTTTTTGCTATTCGGTTTTTCAGTGTAAGTTTTTGTAGTGTAAAAAAAGATTCCTGACATGTGGCAAAGCCGTTTCACGCTTGTAAAGCATTAAATTTTATTATGACAATTGGTGAGAAATGTATTTTGCAAAATAATCATGTTTGGTTAAAAATGTAGTGTGAAGAGCAGCGAGAGGCAGGAGCTTCAAAGCACCTTAATAGATGCACGCTGCACCAAAGCGTGGTACCATTTCTGAGATGTCGGTCGCAAGTCACTCTTTATAACTTTATTAAAAGTTTGAGGTGGCGATTGGTGGGTCATACACTAGAAAAATCTGAAGGAAATATTGCCATGACATCTCTTCGATGGAGTCTAAATGGAGAAGATAAGTTAGGACCGCATTAGGCTAGGTTAGGTTAGGTTTCGTTCCATAAGTCAACTGTGGCTAGCGAGAAATTTTGGAGTCCCTATGGCATGTTGTAATATCCTCAAGAAAAATAACCTAAAAAGCTATCAAGAGCCAAAAGCCAGAGACGAGATAGATTGGTTTAAGCCATCCCTAAACCTGAATGTGCAAATCACTTGGTTTTCGCGATAGTCAAACGATACCAAGATGCACCAAGATGCTTTAGTCTAAGCTCCTTAAGCCAAAAACAGTTTTAACGTCAAAGGTGTTGTACCTGTTCCTGGTCATCTTGGCAGTCCAAAAAGTAGCCAATAACAAGGGTAATATATATATATTCATACATATGTCCAATCATACAGTGCCCAGTAGTTATACCCGTAAGAAGCTTAATCGCATCCCTCCTAAAATTCAGGCAAATCTTGGTTATTTTCACTGACAAAGAATGCCAGAGCTTCCTGGACAGCCTGCAAGTGGTTTAATTTAAATAATTTTCACTAGTTACAATACCTCTCAATGAATATTATATAATAATTTACATTTATAATATAAATTTCATACATTTTTTTTTTTTTCTAAAATTTCATTTTTTTTAATTTTTTGAAAATTATTTATATATTTAGGATGAAAATATTAGACCACATGCGTGCCACGCTGCTAAGCGACCACCACGCTGTGTTACGTCTTCTATCAATTTCGATACCTCCCCCAAGGGAATATGTCAGTTAAATCATTCCCTCGAGTGCCCTCATGACTTGGGAAACATATTAGTACGATATGGTGTCGCCAAGCGGGGCCAGTAAGCGAACGCAGCTGTGGAGACATTTCGACCTTACTACATTGGAACTGAGAGCTTCGAGATCCATTTCCGAATATACCTAGCGATCGTATCGGTGGCGTAAAAGTCACACTAAGAAGACGAATATGTCTTGGAACTGAATGAAATAAAAGCAATAATTATAACAATTATACTTGTCAATTTTACCCGGACTGATTTGATTCTTCTTCAATACTAACCACTATCAATCTCTTCCTAATTAATGATACTTGATATTTAATCCCCTGATAACAAAATTTATGTTGGGTATTTATTAATGAACCAAAATTTCGATGATAGTTAAGCTGCACAAGTTTGTGGTATTACAGGCAATATTTTGTTAGGTACTTTTATCGATACTGAAGAATAACAGTGAAACTCAAAACTGACTAGATAAGTATTAGCGTAAAGACTAGAAGTTTAATTTTAGTCTTATTTTTTTGCCTCAAAGGAAATATGAGCAAAAAATAAATAAATTTCTTAAAATTTGAAAAATCTCAAAAGTTATAAGCAGATTATTGAATTTAAATTTGTTTGTAAGCACTACTATAAAGTTAATATATGCAACTTCCTCTTTATTTAAAAAAAAATAATTTTTAAAGTTTAATATTTTTTTACGTTCGTATAAAAATTTATCTCTTTGTTTATTAGAACTTGCTTGACATCTTAAAACTTTAGGAATTTTCCATAAATTCTTTGAATTCTTTACTTGTTTTCCACCTTTTTTTTATTTGTATGCTGTATGTATTATGTATGGTATGCCGTATGTACATACAGCTTCAAAATGCTATAATGAGTCTGATTAATTTTTCGTGTATAAATATGAAGGCGTATAAGTAATACTCATAGCAATAAAAGGTGGTGTAATGAATCATATGCCCAGTGATGCAAGATTTTTCTGTGACTGTGTTGGTTTTAAATAAAAATAAAAATAAAAATAAATATACGTTGTTTTTCGTTTCAATTTCATTTATTTAATCATTAACGTATTGAAATTAAGAATTAATAATACTTTTCAAATCTGAAAGCTAAAATATTAAAAAATAATTAAATTTTTTAACTAGTAATTGATAAGTATGTATGTACGTCTATATTGTTACGTATTTATTGTTTTTTTATTTTAATCAATTGTGCCCACTATCTAGGAGAGAGTAACTGGGTGCCTATCAGATACTGAGTAGGGAGTTATCGCGGTTGGTACCAACCGACATCTTGAACTTCGTCAGATCGACAAGATTGGGGGAGATATTATGGGAAACCCTATATAGATAGAGGACTGTACAATAGATCTGATGTTCGCAATACTTTTATACCTCGATAATAATAATAAGCCCACTATCATTTAGAATAACAGTCGAGCTTCGCTAAATAGTATGGGGCAGCAGTGATAGTTCGAAAAAATGTTATCCCATAACTAGTTATAATTCACGAATACCCTTAAGAAGGTGACGGAGACGGAATTACAACAGTAGCAGTAGTGCAGAAATTTATTTTTATGTGGATGACAAGACAAATTAATGTCAGCAGGCCCTCAGGTCTCTGGAAGGCCGTACTGATAAGGTCGAACATCAGCAAGGAAATCATTATTGACAACCAGGCGGCGATACGGTTGAGATGTGCAAGAAGACCCTAAGACACAGTCGTGTTAATCTGATTCTGCTTCATGGACATTGCGATATGTATTAATGAGGGAAACGAGTTAACCGAGATGGTAGCTCAAGAGTGGACTGCTTCATCCCACCTTCAATATGCACAGGTTCTTATTCCAATGCAGGATATAAGGTGATGGATTTGACTATCGTTTCGAAAAAGGGAGGAAAACAGATTGAAAAGAATGTCTATGTGCACCATTTCTAGGTAAACGTGGCTCTCCTATGATGGACAAAATAACGACAACTTAATGAGACTTTCAATTTGAAACATTTCACGAGTTGTGATTATCAGCTCTGTTCGCTTGCTATTGGGAAACACGCCAGCTATCTTATAAAAGTCAGTGGCATTATTTTGTTTTATTTTATTTTAACCGTACCCATTAAGAATATCTTTAAAAGAGAGAGAGAGAGCAAACTATTAGTTGCTACTTGTATTCTGAAAAGGTCAAAAATGAAATACAACATAAAAAAATTGGAAGCCCAAGCGATCTCGGGGAAGCCAAGTGTATTTTAAAAGCAAACACATGTTTTAACGAATTTTTTCCTCATTTTGCAAGTTTATGGATGTTTTAACATACTCTTTCTATAGGCATAGCACTATTTATGAATTTATTAAAGAAAGACGTTAAGATAAGAATAAGTTTTTAGAAATCCGTTGGCAATTGACCTTGTATAAATGCCTCAAATGCCAATTCTATTAGCACCATAAAACAAAAATTGAAAAAAAAAATTAGAAAAATAATTTAAAAACTTATATTTAAGTTGTAAAGTTGTTGTGTTAAGATTTAATATCAGAGAAATCAATACGGGGATTTGACATTACTATCTAAAAAAAAAAAAATTAGAAAGTGGAGTTAGTCAATTTGGCTAGTGAAGCATTTGTTTGTTTACCTGGGCAACGTAAACATATAAGCAAGCAAAAATTAATTTTATCATCTGTTTTTTATCATCTCTATTGCGTAATTTTGCGTAAAATTATTTTCTAACGTTTTTACTTGCCAGAGGAAGAAGTGGACTTGGACATTTCAACAGGAAGTATTTTGAGTTCGTCGATCCCATAGACCAAATGAACAAAAGTAGAAGGAGTTGTCGTAGATAAATGAAATTTCGTGCTGAAAATAACACTATTCAACAAATTGACCATGGATAACCATTATATTTTTTTGAAACGCTATAGTCGTATTATTTCAAAAATCATGAGCATTTCAGATTCTATTTTTTTAGAATCTTTTTCCTAAAAAGTGTGATATTTGAAAAGGCAGCTTCATATATCTTATGATAACTTTGAAGTGAATTATTTGATTTCATTAAGCCATATGTTAAAAAATTCCAAACTATACCAGCTTTTACTTATTATAATTTCACTTCTTAATATAACCCGTATTTTTGGAGTTATTGAGAAACAAATTATAATTTTTGTTTTTAAATTATAATATTTTTGAAAAAAAAAAATTCACAAAAAATATAAAGTAGCAAATATATACCAGTTTCACTATTTATTCATAAAGTCGCATATATTAGAAATAAAATAAACCATAATTCATGAAAAGCGATTTCTGAATACATATTTTATTCCCAATAAAGTGAAAGTACCTAGTTTTTGAAAATAATAAATTTTTTGCTGTAATTGCCGAAAACTCCACTGAGCGTATGAGTGCTATTTATGAGTTTTGTAAAAAATATGGCGTAGACGACACCCAATACATACAATTACAACAAAAAAATGTATTTTCAAAACTATAATTTATAATTTGTTCTTCAATATCTCCAGAAATATTGGTTATAATAAAAAATGATATTAGAATGACTTAAAGCTTGTATAATTTGAAATTTATAACGTATGGCTTAACGAAATCGAATAAGTCATTTCTAAGTTTTCATAAGATGTATGAAGCAACCTCTGCAAAAATCTCACCTTTAAGAAAAAAAAATTTTAAAAAAACTTATCCATAGAATCAGAAATGCTCATGATTTTTTAAGTTAGGCGATCATAGCGCATCAAAAAATATATTAAATATCAAAAGCATTTTTACTTGTTGTATAGTGTAATTAGGCCTAAATATAGATATATGCAAAATTTTAACAAAATATGACAACGGACACGCCTACCGCCCACATATATTTAAATATTTAAATCAAAAATAGCCTATCTTGACATACGTTTTCATATTTAAAATTTTAAATAAGAAATTATTTTTTTTAGCTCAGAGTAGAGTAAATAAATAAATTGAAAATAATAAGTTTTTAACGCATGTAATTTTGTTGAGTTTGCAAAAAAGAAATATTAAAAATGTATTGTAATCTAGTGAAAATTCGACATTGTACTGTATATTTTGAAATAAGATAACAATTTTGTATGTTTTTGGGTTAATATATCATAAATAAATTCATAATCCAAATTATTTTTAATTTTTTTCAGTAAAATATGTAAAAAATTCTCTAAATTATATATTTGTCAAATTTCAAAATTTTTTAAGTTGTAGGGCAAAGTTGGTTCTATTTTTTTATTGGATGGAACATACTATATAGTTTCAAAATCTCATGCTTTTTGTCTGATGTGGATAGATAACGATGCTATTACTTTTATCATTCTACACAAGCAAAATTTCATATTTAGTATGAAAGTGAGCTGCATCTCCAACTTACTTAATCTAGCCCAGTAATTGACTGATGATGTGTCATGCCCATGAAGTTATTTAAGCCAAATTTAAAAACTTAGTATTATTGTTCCCAAGAATAAATCTTTATTTTATGTGGAATGCACCGTGCTCCTTATTCACTCGCATTCATATTTGTTGCAGAGCTTAGAATATGTGCACTGCATCAACGTACCAAGTTCTATTCAAATACCTTTAACAGAAGCAGAGATAAAGGAGGGACCGCCAACAACGCCATCTGTTGAAAATTTTTGCTTTTTCTTTTTTTCGAAAACCTTCCGAACAAAATCGCAGAAGGAAGTATCCAATTTGGTCTAGCCGTTTTCAAGTTTGAAGCATTCCAACAAATCACCATTAATTTCTATATTTATGGGTAGATTTTGGTTACAATATTGTAAAGTAATTAAAAAACAAAACTTTTAAAAATTTCCTCAATATACAGGCTTAAAAAAGTTTACTCACATTTAGTTAATTTCAGTTTTCGTTATAAATGAACATTTTCTTAACATATTACTTACTTTTATTATTTAAAACAACAAAAAATTCATATTACAATTTAAAAAAGTATATATTTGTTATTTCTTAAAAATAACAACAACAAAGCAAGGAATTTATAAGTTTTTTTATTTACATAAGTTTATAAAAGCTTGCAAACAAAAAACAGTTTACCGCTACTGATACCCGTGCAAATTGTTTGATATATTTTTAATCACTAGTAAAGTTGATCATTTTTCAAGGGCCAAAAGCGAAACATTATTGGCGACGGCTAAAATGGGCAAGGGAAAAGAAATTTCGGAACCAATTAGAAAAACAAATATGAAATTGAGAAATGAATTCAATTTGTTCGGAAATATTGCAGAAATTTTAAGCTTAAAAAAGCTTATTATTAAAAGTTTTAACCAAAATGGGTATTACGAAATAAAGCAATGCTGTGATCGCCCTCGTCTACTCGACGATAGAACCGAAAGCTCATTGCAAGATTGGTTACAGGAAAATCAAAGTGAAAGTGCAGTGGAAATTAATCGAAAATTGAAATGTAACATGGGAGTGGCAGCTTCTGAGCAAACGATTCGCAGATCTATTAAAAAAGTGGCTACAGTAGTAGCAGAATTACGAGAATTAGTCTCACAGCGACTAATATAGAAAAGCGTTTGGAATACGCCCAAAAGTAACACAATGTACACACAAATGATCCAACATTTCGGGAACGTGTCACCGATAAATGTAAGTTTATGGTTGGTCTAAGAGTAATCTTAGAAAAAGTCATATCACGTCAGCTTCAGCTCTAAAGCAGATGGATGGATGGGAATAAATTACCTCCGAAACAACAAAAAAATTGGTTTTATCCATGCCTTCCCGATTAGCAGATGCTATAAAAGCTAAAGGAGGTCATACAAAATATTTATTTTTAATTTCCATTATTTAGTTCGTATGTAAACTTTTGTAAATATTTATCAAAACACTAAAACTGAAATTTTCAAGTTATTTTTTGATTTATTCAAAAAGTGTAAATATTTTGAAGTTCATTTTTTCTAATTAAATTTAATATGAACAAATAAAAAATATTGGAGAATTTTTTATTAATCTTTTTTATAAAAAATCAAATTTTTTTTTGGGGGAATGTAAACTTTTGTAAGACTGTGTAAGTACTTCTTACAGACATTTTTCTGAAGAGCCTTAAATCAAATTCTTTACATAGTATTTTTTATTGTAAGGTAGCTGAGTTTAGCGCTCTCCTGTGCCAATATAGAGGAGCAATCGCTAACTAGCTTTTGAAAAATAAAGGGTCCGCCATCTAACGTTTTTTTTACTAGTCCTTATTTCGTGAATGGTAACACTTAGCTCATGTCTGATTTGACAGATGATTAGTTTTATCCTTCCGCTGAACGAATATGGTTGTGTATACGCTTGAACAACTCTGGGAATCCGGGCCTGCGATCGAATTACAGAAGATGCCTATTTTACCAAAGAAATCATCTTTTCAGATGAAGCACATTTGATCTTGGTGGGTATGTAAAAAAGCAAAATTGTCGCATTTGGGCACAGAAAACCCGCACGCATACATTGAAAAGCCGATATAGCCAAAACGAGTCACTGTTTGGTGCGGATTTTGGTCCAGAGGCATAATCGGGCCATTTTTCTTCAAAAATGAGCAAGTAGTGTCCGTTACAGTCAATGGCGATCGTTATCGGGCCATGTTAAACTAAGTTTTGTTCACAAAAATTGAAGAGGAGGATATTAGCAACATTTGGTTTCAACAGGACGGCGCTACGTGCCAAACAGCCGAAGCTACACTCGATGTTTTGCGCCCTGTTTTTGAAGATCGCATTATCAGCCGCAGAGCTGATCTCGTTTGGCCACCTCGGAGCTGCGATTTGACACCGTTGGACTCTTATTTGTGAGGTACCGTCAAAGATAAGTGTTACGCCAACAAGCCAGAGACAATTGACGTTTTAAGGGACAATATTCGTGAAGCCATTGGTGAAATACAGCTGCACACAATCGATAATGTGCTCAAAAATTGGACCGATCGTGTAGGCTACTGCATGGCCAGCCGAGGCAGCCATTTGAATGAAATTATTTTCCCTTATTAACCGGAAGGTTTTTACTTTCAAATAAAAAAAGAAATTTAAGAAAATATTCAGTAGTTTTTTTTATAGCATTTTCAAAAAAAAAAAATTATTATTTGACGCACCCTTTATATATTCATCAAATTCCGAGATGAGTGATTATTTGATTTTTATCTATTGGACAACGCACTGTGCGCCGCTTCCATACAAGTTCGACCACTGTGCGATGTCGACAACAATTTTTTTTCATATCTTCTATGGGCCGCCGTGAATAATATTTCTGTATGTGCTCTGAAGAGAACATAGTAAATACGAAATAGTAGGGTTTTTTGTTTTGCATGTCAATAACACTTTTTGAAAACTTGAATTCCTTACTAAGGACCGGCAAAGCGAACAGATTCTTACAAGTGCGGTACACAAATTTATTTGCCTTCTTCAAACCATGAAATATCTTCCATTAGTCAAATTTGTCAATGAAATTTCTTCATCATTTCATATCCGGTCTTAAAAACATAAGAACCTTTGTTTGGATAAAAAAGAAATACTTTACATTGCCAAAATCCTTTTTGTGTTTAAAATATATAAACGCTTTCTTTTATATTTTATTTCTATATTTTGTTGGTCTCACTTTGTGTATCTCTATAACTTATGTATTTTAAAGAATAAATAAAATAAACAATTTCCTTTATTTATATTAAATAAACAAAAGTTGAAGAAGATACAACAGCTTAAATGCCACCTCAGATGGTTGAAACATAAAAATGTTCTGGCATACGAGAGAATATTGATCTCTTTCATAAACAGACACTTGGATATCTTTTGGTCGGTTTCATTGGCTCTACGTATTTGTTTGACTGCCTGAAAAGAGAAAAATGAAATTTTTGTTGGCTCATGATGATAGTCTTTACGGTTTTATGAGGGATTTATTAAATTATAATTTAGTTTTTGTGGATACTTTGCCACTGTATTATACATAAACTTTATAGTTATAAGTATGGTATACTTATACTTAAAGGATAACGCAACAATAAAGAAAAACGTGTTTAAAAATAAAGGAAAGCAACAAATACAAAAAACTCCTTACATAGGAATCGTTAAAAATCCTTGGTATGGGTCTTAATATCTAATGAAAAAAGTTGCATTTATTGTTACTTAATCTCAATACAGTAATTGAGGTCGTTAGTTTTTCACACACATACTGGTTTTGCAAACTCAATACCTAGAAATATTAATGGTCAATTAGAATTATTTCATACAGCGGCTTCATTGTGTGTATATAGTCAAGATGGATATTCTCCTTTTCATTAAATTTTTCGTACAATATGAGTTAAATTAGATAAGTATGTGGTGAAAAGTTATTGTAAGTGATTTTAAAATGTTAATACGAAAAAATATTTATTAATAAATATAATACCCAAAACCTCTGATGTTTTCGAAAAAAAAATATTTTTTTAATATATCTATGGCGATATGGAATATTTGCTTAAGTCGACTTAAGCTATTCTTCCATATGACCATAGATTTATCATAGTTAGAAACAATATCGGAAAAACATATAATAGTATACACCACTATTGAAAATCTCTAGTCGTTTTCGACCCTGCCATCTTCGTAACTTGTCTTTTGTTATATCGGGTCCGCCATCTAACGTTTTTTTTTCAATTAGTGCTTATTTCGTGAATGGTAAGACTTAGCTCATTTGGTCTTGGCGGGTATGTAAACAAGCAAAATTGTAGCATTTGTGGCACAGAAAACCCGCACGCATACATTGAAAGGCCGATACACCCAAGACGAGTCACTGTTTGGTGTGGATTTTGGTCCAGAGGCATAATTGGACAATTTTTCTTCAAAAATAAGCAAGGAGTGGCCGTTACAGTCAATGACGATCGTTATCGGGCCATGGTGAACGAAGTTTTGTTCACAAAAATTGAAGAGTAGGATATTAGCAACATTTGGTTTCAACAGGACGGCGCTACGTACCACTCAGCCGAAGCTACACCCGATGTTTTGCGCCCTGTTTTTGAAGATCGCATTATCAGCGAGGAGATGATGTCGTTTGCCCACATCGGAGCTGCGATTTGACACCGTTAGACTATTATTTGTGGGGTGCCGTCAAAGATAAGTGTTACGCCAACAGGCCAGAGACAATTGACACTTTAAAGGACAATATTCGTGAAGCCATTGGTGAAATACAGCTGCACACAATCGATAATATGCCTAAAAATTAGACCGATCGTGTAGGCTACTGCATGGCCAGCCGAGGCAGCCATTTGCATGAAATTATTTTCCATTATTAACCGGAAGGATTGTACTTTCAAATAAAAAAGAAATTTGAGAAAATATTCAGTAGTTTTTTTATAGCATTTAAAAAAATACAAATTTATTTGGCGGACCCTTTATAATTCTGTGCCGGTAAGTAAGAACAGATTAACTCTGCTGTTAAGTCAAAAAAACCTTTGTAATCTTAAGCAAAGAACCATTTTGGTTCATATTGTTTTTTAAAACAATAAATTAAAATGTATTTTTTACTCTTTATTGTAATATTTCTTCGTTATGTTGAGTTCCATTTCCGTAATTTCTACTTTAACACTTGTACACTTTAACTCCGTTATTTTAATTTGTACGTCTTTGTATGAAAACAATAAAAATAAAATCAATGCGAAAAATCTCTTTAGAAAACCAAGATGATGAATCAAAGAAGTGGTGAAGTATGGAGTAACAAATGGATTGCAATGGAGTTAACCTCATTTACGCCGAGCCGTAAGAACTTTAGCGGATTATATCTCATTCACACATCTGTGGTCAACACAATTTCCCCTTTTCAGATGCCATAATCTATTGGTTCTGTTTTGTTATATTTTCTGCCAACACTAGAAAAATATTAATTAAAAACTCAAACAAATTTGCAAATCAAGCGAAAAATTCAACAAAAAGTGGAAAAATATAGAAACTTCCACTTTGCGTTTATGAATTTCCATAGTCATTTTTCCGAAAAATAATGCAAAAAGATAATTTTTACATTATTTCAAGTGCTCCTCGCTTCGGCGAGACAATGCCCCGAAAGCAGAGACAAAACAGTAATAAGTTCGCTCCTTCTATAGATATATATGATCGCTGGGCAGTAAGTCATGCAATATTTTATAACTGTTACAAAAATGTAACTATTGATGAACTGTTGGTAGCTTTTCGAAATCGTAGTCGTTTTAGACAATAAATATTTTCAAAACATGCGACGTATAGCAAAAAATTTGACTGGCTGTCGATTCCAAATTAGGATATGTGTCAAAAGTCCAACCATACCTTAGAAAATTAAGAAATTAAGTCTGAAAAAAATTAGGTGGATTGAGTCGTTTTGGATCTTGCTGAAGGATTGAAAGGTCACAATATCAATTCTGAAAACTTTTTCATCTATCGAATTAGTAAAAAACTTAAAAACTTGCTGTATTTTACGGATATATATATATATATATATATATATATATATATATATATATTTGCGATAGGATTTAAGTCCAACAACTGTATATATATATATATATATATATATATATATATATATATATATATATATATATCGCAAATCTATGAAAAATTGTCAAAGCCGCTCTTCGAGGAAAAAACTTTTCAAATAAAGAATAGTTGTGGAAGTTAGTGAAAGAAGCGTGGAAAAATATTCCAATAGAAACATGTCATAGACTTGTTGACTCTTTGACAAAACGGTGCTCAGCAGTCATTAAAAATGAGTTTTATTCTACCAAGAACTGAGGTAAAATAAAGGTAAATAAACTGTAATTAAAAAAATGATTTTGTTTAATTACTAAAAAATTTGTTCTTAGAACACCAGATTTAGTGAATCTATATTTTTGAACAGGAAAAAACTGCTGATTTCAGCAATATTGATGAATACATAGTTTTTTTAGTTTCGATGTCTTAAATTTATATATATTTTATGTTATTTATGTTATAATTTTAACAACAAAAAATAAATAAATAAATAAATAAAAAGTAGTAATCGTATTTATCAAATGTTTTATTGGTCTTAAAGATTTCAGATCGTGGTGAATTTGAACAGCACTGTAAGATTCGTAAAAACAGAATTTTGTGTGTAAATTTGCTTCATATGTGTAATTTTGATGCCGGTTGTGTGTAATTCATGAAGCTGTTGGTGGCCTCACTGCACCACAGTAACTTTCGTTACCAAATATTTTTATGAAAACATCTTCAATTAGCTAAATTTGCACTTAGTGAAGCATTTTTTTCTCGTATACCTTCTCAAAATATTATCTCCAAATTTTTACACCAAGATTAATCACCAGAACTTTTTTTTGTTGCCTGTTACGAATAGCAAAATTGTACTTAAAATCTAGTGATGAGTACTGGTTGTTGTTCCTATCAATAAAGTCTTTGTAAGTATAATTAAAGTTCAATGAAAGTATTAGATCTACCATAGGTTTGGGGAACTACGCACCTAATTTATTTCTCAAAAGCGTGTCGTTAATCATTTATTTCGATTGATTTATGCACTTGATGATTAGTGTCTCTAAATTAAGCATTGTTCTCATGTCTAGTTTTCTTTTTTTTTGTTGGCCAAATTGGATAATGACGGTATATTGTCTAAACCTTACTTAACTTGAAGTATCACGCACGAAATTCAATTGCCAGATTCAAGAATTGCATGACACATTTAGAGAATCGAGTGATATATACAGTTGCTAATGCATATTTTACAGCACGTTATTGGAAACAATCCATGTAAAGTGTTACTGGCCTATTCTTTAAAGACGTACCCGAATATGTAGCCTAAAGGGGCTAAAATAATTAAATCTTTGATTTTATTGATGTTTGAATTTACAGCTTAAAACTTCAATTATAAGAACGTGCTCTTAGACCACGTTTTGAAGGGTAATCTTCTCTTTCTTGTTATTTTTATTTATTATTTTGTTATTTGGTGATAAATTATATTTTCGCATTGGTAAAAAGGTTAGAAAATGAGGTAAACATATTTAAATAGTATGTGTACACTGTCACCCACTAAATTAAGTAGTAAAATTTTGCTTTATCATTAAAAAGATCAAAAATACGAAAATAATTAACAAAGTATTTGTAGTAATTTTCTTTATAACAAATAAAAAATATTTAAAAACAAAAATAAAAATGTTCAAGAATCCGTAATAATAAAAAATTAAAAAGCAAATTACTTTTTGTGTGGATTATAAATAATAAAACCGCCTAACATTATGCCTTGCATACACATTTTTTGTAAATTTTTTCTAATTCCATTATTAAAATACCCTAAAAGTATATAATATACTATATAAAACGCTGCACAGTGTGTCGCTTAGTATAAGCTGGCTGGATAAAATTATTAATTTTAACGCGTTTATTACTATTTAAACTGTTTTCTGAACTAGGTTTTACCGACAACGACAAATAACATTAAAAAAGAAAACAAAATTTATTACAAAAAAATATATTTTTCATTTCTAGGTACACGAAAAAATAAAGAAATTAAATTCTTTACAAGGATTTACAGAGAATGAAATAAGAACTTAATTAATAAAAAACATATTTCTCATTACTGTGTACACAAAAAAATTACACGTCAACAAAATTTAAATTTAAACTACTCAGCATTACTAAATTCTTTTTCAGAAGGATTGTCTACTGTGTAGTCATTAGAAAAAACACTTATCTACCAGCTCTATTTTTATTTACCTTACATGTGAACTCTGAAACTAAATCTGAGATCTCAGGACGGATTGAGCCTCTCCTCTTTCTGCGAATTTCCCAGAGAATGTTAATGACAGCATCAGACGTGATAAACAACGAGATAGGCAAGTCTGTATTCGTAGCAATACGTGATTATTTTTGGGGAATATCTTGTAGAAATTTCTGCAATCTGTATTGCCAACTTCCTGATAATAATTGTATAACTTCTGCGTCATGCACAAGGATAATGTGTACGACAGCAGGCATGTAATACCACGAATACAAACTTAAATACAATGACCTTTACCAACGTCACGTGGAATCCTATAATTCCTGAAAAAGTTACTAGCAGTATTTCCGTCATTAATTTTTCCCAATCAGGGTATTGGTTTGTCTACAAATAATTCCATTTCCTCTTTGAAGCATTCTTAAATGCTTACGGAATGCTCCTTCACATTGAATTTGTCAGAAACATCTCTTAGTTGTCCTTTTTTTAATTTTGAGACCGTAGCTAATTCGAAGCGGACACTCAACAAACCGAATACAGGCGTGCAATGTAGACAAACTGAGGCAATAATTCTCTTTATTAGCCACATATGTAGCAATTTTATGATAAAGAAGTTTCAGTCAAAGCATACAGATTTTACCGGCGCCAATCATAGTCAAAAACAGATCATGTTTGACAGATACCTTATACTCACCTTCTTCATTTATTTTCTTCAGAACTTCGGGAATGAACCAAATCATCAACACGTCTTGTAAGAGACATTATGTAGGTCTTTCTTCGGTCTTCCAAGGCTACCCAGTTCGAGCTGAGATGATGTAGATGGTTCAAAAATTAAATGAAATATTATTTCATTCATATGGCTGCCGGGGCTGGCCTCACAGTACCTCATTCGATCGGAGCAATATTCTAGAACTTTTTCGAGTGCACGGGATCGTATCTCGGCTATGGCTTCACGAATGTTGGTCTTCAAATGCTTAATTGTATTTGGTTTGTCGGCATAACACTTGCCTTTAACGGCACCCTACAGAAAATAGTCCAACGGTGTCAAATCGGCTTTTGTAAAACCAAATACGTCAATTAGTGCTTATTAACGTACCCACTAAGACGAAAATAAGCTTCATTCGAAAAGATGATTTTAAATGATGGTAAATTTCCAATAAATCCCAACGTTGCTCAAGTTTAAATGGATTCATTTTTTCAGTGAAAGTAATATACAGAATTTTGTGACAGAATAGAATGACATAAATATTGCCAGATTCGAAATAACCGCTGGTTGAAATTTAAACCGATTGATGGCCCACCCGATAAGTAGAGTATATATGTATGTAATCGATTATGGACTATAAATTGGATTTTTAATTTTTGATTTTTTGATCAATAAAATGAACGAATAAATATTTGGCGGTTAAAACTCGTCCAACCTTCAATTACAATATATGTAGCATCGGACCCGTCCAACCTTCACTTACAATGTCTCTACCATCGAACTCATTCAACCTTTGCTTACAATGTCGGTACCATCATCATAAATGTAAATAGAAATTGTATACAGGCTTTGAATAGGTCCCACTTACATTGTCAGTGACCTTGGATCGAATAAGTATGTGGTCAAATTTTTACTGGGGTTTATAAGATTTACCTATTTTAATAATTGTTCGAAAAAATAAGTCAAGAAGCGCCTGTTACAACCAAGGTTGACAAAAAACCGGTTTTTTTTAAACCCAACCTACTAGGTTTTATTGGGATTTTTGATGGGTTTTTTCTCATGTCGCAAAAGTTTCAAAAGAAATATTAGAGACGACTCTCCGAACATTACTCACACCTCTTTATACGGGATTACTTAACACGGCATTTCGCTATAACGGCCAGTTTGAACTAAGGAATACATTCGCTTTAAGCGCAAATTATTTCGTTATTTTTTAACTAAAAGTTTATGAGAAGCAAACTCAACACATATTCATCTCGTTTAAAGGCATTTCAATTTACGGCCTACATTTTCAGAAATTATCTAGGCCGTGTAAAGAGATATGAGCTTATCTTTCAGTATATCACCGAATCACTTCCTTTGAAGAAATACAAAATCAGCTTCACAGTTGGAGCGCCTCAAAAGACGAAAAGTTTTTCTGAGATGGAACTTGGTAATTTGCTCAGAGGTGAGGAAAAGATGTAAGCAGTGATTTGATAAATTTGTTATTTCATTATATCTTTTTAGCTCAAAAATTTAACAATTAAATGTGTAGTCCCAATACGTAAATATATTGAGACTACATAAATCACTATACAATTTTTTAATAAATCCTCATTATATTAATCCCTCAATAAAAATTATGAATTATAAACAATTTCATTCATAGAAAAATTAATTAAGATTTTCTTTTTTCGTCTTTTTTTACTTCCAGAATTATTTACGTGTAATGGCTATTTTCGTTACAACAACAAAAAAATCTACAAAAATACGAATGTACATCGAAATAAAACAAAAATTTAATATTCGCTTGTAGTGAAAATACCAAAGGGAATTTAAATTAAAATTCAATTATAAAACGCTAAGGAGATTTAGGCTACAAGGACCACTTAAAAATCTAACACAGATCTATAAAGCAAAACCATTAAATATACACACAACATATACATATATCATCGCGTATGTAATTCGGAGTAAAAAGAAAATAAAAAACTAATTGAGCAGCATTAGGGGAAAAATAAATTTTTCAATTTGTGTAATGAAAACTTATATAAAATTTAAATGAAAAAATTAAAATTCCATTTACTTTTTACGATTAGACATAACAAAAATGCTTCGAAAGATATCTTTTCCATACTATGCTACTATACTACACCATTTGCCAATAATCAAGTAAAAGCGTTTTATCAAGCTTAGCTTAAATTGATGATTTTTAGGATTCAAAGCACTGTTGTCATAATTTTTTTTAGAAGAAAAAAACAGATTTCCAAGTGAAAAAACTGCACATACTTAAAAAAGTAAAAATTATATGCATATGTACACCCGTATCGTGTACGTTTTGTAAACCGGAAACGAGTGAAATTGAATTGAGTAAATTTTTAAAAACAAATAAGACTTAAATGCGTCAATTATTTTAAACATTTGATAACCTACGAAGTTAAATGTAAGATAATTAAATTGAATTAATAAAAAAAAAAAAATACCAAAATCTTGTCTGATTTGAAAGTTATAAGAATTTGAATTTTCATTCGATTTAAATTTCACTCGATTACGGTTTACAGAACATACCCCCATAAATCATTTCATAGTATATTCTTTGTTCACAACAAATTGAATCGTACTTTAATATAAAAATGTGTGTTTGTTTGTATGTACGTATGTATATATGTGTGTTTGAGTCTATAGACGGCTGAACCGATTTTCTTTACATTTTCTCTGTATCATCCTATATGCCTGGAAGACATGGGCTACATTTTCTTTCGATAGTGTCAGGGGGAGAGATGCCCAACATACAGATGAAAAATTAATAATCGCATATCTAAAGAATAATATCAGCCAGAGTCATAAAACTTTGACCCAATTACTAATTATGGATATAACCAGTGGGAGTGGTATACCCCATACAAAGCAAATTTTAATTATCGTATATCTAAAAAGCTGTTATAGCGACAGTCTTCAAATTTTGTTCCAATGCAAGTCAGCAGTCAAAAAGTGAGCGGAATTAGACAAATGGGCGTGTTAACTCCCATATTTTAAGAACGGCAATAGTATGAGTTTCTAAATTAGGTTCAAACAACGTCATTAACAATACACATAATCAGTCAGTAACTGGGCGGGATTTGATAAATGGCACCTTCAATACATACTAAGAGAGAACGACAACTATTAATGATTCGTTATCTATCCAAATCAGCCAAAGAGCGGGAATGGCAGA
The DNA here is from genome assembly GCA_023159175.1 of Wohlfahrtia magnifica. Lineage (NCBI taxonomy): Eukaryota > Metazoa > Arthropoda > Insecta > Diptera > Sarcophagidae > Wohlfahrtia > Wohlfahrtia magnifica. The sequence goes on from JAKWBJ010000189.1 coordinate 1,558,542, forward strand.
AATTACACTGGGTAAAAGCAATGTGTGAATTGGAAGTCTATTTGTTTATAGTATTGTTACGTTTTTACCTTTTTAAAAACGTGTATTTGTGAGTCCGTAGATTTTAGTTAAAATAAAATAAAGCTTGTGTTTAGTTTTAATTAAAAATCCTTTATTCAACACAGTTTTGTGCACCACTGCTTGTAACCTTTATTCTTAATTACTCTGTCTGTTTACAACTTTGTAAACAACAACAATTACTCGACAGATCTTCGACACGATCGTATTTATAACTTAGCTTCGATCACAACCTTTTCAACCAGAAGTTATCCACACTTAACTTTCTTTACTGAGTTATCTCCAACTAAACTGCTTTTTACTTCACTACTAGCTTCACAAGTTTACTTCTTATAAACTCTTTTCACACCAATAACACATTTGCTGAGTTTACTTTACTTAAACTGCACTCGCTGAGCTTACGACACATAAACTGTACTAGCTGAGTTTACTACAACTAAGCTGATTATTGTTTGCATCGATGTGCTTTTTATATGGCTGAGTAAACAACACTTCGAAAGCTTTCGAACCTCTCAATATTTCAGGTAGATTCCATTTCTATCTCTTAATTTCTTTTTAGTTCTTTTGTAACCATGCAAATATAAACATCTACTTCTTTCTTTCAGCTCTCAGTATTTGTTGTTGCTTGTTTATAGTCTGTTACTTGTTTTCTTTGCTGCTTAATTATTCTTGTTGCCGTGTTATTATTATTTACTTTATCTCTGCTAATGTTTATTGTTGTAGATTTGGTTATTCGTAAACAGCACGTACAGTTGTTCCTGCAGCTGTTGTTTATTTATTTTAGCGATGTAATAAACGCTGGGGTGCCCAACCTTATTTTCGTAACATATAGCTAAAAAGTAGAATCTACAGTGTATTTCTGGAAGGAACAAAAGACTGGATTTTGTCCGGAAGGGAACGAAATGGGGCAAACGGATAAAAAATTTGTATAAGATAGCATTTAAGATAATAATTAATGTGGGGTAGCAAAACACGCCGAGTTTTAGATAGTGTGATATACGAAAATGATATGTATTCGAATTAAAACTTTTTTCCCACCAGCGGGGCAAACAACGGGTATACCGCTTTTTAGGTTACCTCTTGTTCTCCAAATATATCCAGTTATTTCGAAAACGGTGCGGTTGCACAACATATGTTCTCGTAACTCACAATCGGTTCAGTTTATTGCATAAACTAAAAAACTGCAAAATACAGATAAGTCTGCACATTTGGCAACGCTGATTAGAAGTCATTTTAGTACATGTTAATGGAAAAACAAAAACAGCAATAAGTATGGCTACACTATGTAATACTGTATACCACAACAATAATTTGTAATAATTAGTTTTGTTATATCTGGTGACTTTTTAGCAACTTTCTTTCTGACAGCACTGTTTTTGGCAGCTCATTTGGTTTCATGTAACATGCTATTGTCAAACATGTACACTTTGGTCTATAATTTAACGATGAATCGACTTACCAGCGAACAAAGCGTGCAGATTATTAAATATTATTATCAAAATTTAGTTGGATTCAGCTACGAAGCTCATTTCTGGTTGGATGGATATGTGGACAAGCAAATTTGCCGTATTTAGTATAAAGAACAGCCAAAAGTATTGCAAAAACTGCCAATGCATCCTGAAAAATGCACTGTTTGGTGTGGATTATGGGCCGGTAGCATTACTGGACCGTACTTTTTCAAAGACAACGAAGGCAGGAACGTTACTTAATTTCTTTTGTCTAAAATGGTAGAGCTGGTCTTGGCTGACATGTGGTTTGAACAAGACGGTGCCACATGTCACACAGCACGCGAAACAATGTCGCAATTGAGTGGCGAGTTCGGTGAAGAGTTTATTTCACGTTTGGGGCCGGTCAATTGGCCCCCTTGATCGTGCTCATGTCTATTGACAAACCCGCAATGGTTGACGCTCTGGAAGCTAATGTGGAAGAATTTATTCATGAGATACCGGCCGATATTTCGGAGAGAGTATGCCAAAATTGGACCAGCCTATGAACCATATGAGACGTAGCCGCGGTAAACATTTACATGAAATCATCTTTAAACATTGAATTACTATATGGATTCTTCTATCGAAAGATTTCTTACATTTCTCTAAATTTTATGTAATTTTTGTTAAATCAAGTCCGAAACTCTTAAAAAATCACAACTTCCATTCAATTATAATGTTGCACTCTTTTGGAAGATACATGGAGCCGTAAAGATTAGGTTTATCGACCGACCTATGAAGAAGGCTGCCGATACATAGATTCTAAAGGATTGCTATCTGCCTAGTGTTGAAATGATCATACTTCTTAGAAATAAAAAAATGAAACATTTATTGAATATATTAAAAGATAGGTTTTCTTTTGTATTTGAAATGAACTTTATTTAACCAAATACGCTTTTACAGTTTCTGCCGGGTCATCAAAGATTTGTGTGGTCTAGCGCTGTTTTTACCGTTGCTCAAATTTGGTTGTTTCAATTGATTCGATCTCGTCAATTGTTGACAGTAGAGATAAGAATCAATCGTTTGACCAGGTTGTAGAAGCTTATAATGAACAATTCCTTTCCAACCCCACCAGACCTGGAATTATCACTATCTGCCAAGATTCGTCTTACCAAGACTCACCTTGTCGTACGTGATTAAAGTTGCCAGATTCAACATCGCAAAATTCTTGACATTTGTACAAAAATCTTGAAGGTAAAAAATTTTGGGTGTTCGAAGGAAGAACTTCTGTTTCAAATTGTCGGTAGATGGCTCTAAAATGTAATATTAATTGCATCTGGCACACTATACCTTATTTGATAGGTCCAAATGATAATAGCCGAAGTAAAGTGATACGACAACAATGTGCGAAAAAAATAATTGAAGAAGGTGAAGCTTTGTAGTCGGTGGCGAAATCAGGATTGAAGCCAGGAAAGGTAATCATGTATGTATGGTGTAATTGGAAAGGAATTCAATTAAGACGTCCAGAATTGATCAATAGAAAGGATATTGTGTTTTTTCAATACAATGCCAGACCACACATATTTTTGGTGACCCGGCAGCAAACGAGATAGCTTGGCTGGGAAATTTTGATGCATCCACCATATAGCTTAGACTTTGCACATTCAGATTATCATTTGCTTCCATCTCTGCAGAACTCTCTTAATGATGTAAATTTAAATTATATAAGATTCTGCAAAAAACAATTTGATCGGTTTTTCGCTCAGAAGTTCTGAAAAAATTACTAACCAGAAAATTACGAAGAGTTGTCGATCAAAGTGGCACATATTTGGTTTAACACGGCTCGTTTCATATATAAGAAAAACGTGTTTAGTTTTTGGTCAAATATGTAAACGAACTTTTTCTAAAGCCTATTATAAAAATTTAATTATAAATTTTTAGATAAACTAAATTAGGAAACAAATATACTTAAAACACTTTACGTTATTGGTTCAATAAAATAATAATAATAATAGCTTTTCATAAAACACGATCATTCTTTTCAGAAACAGTTCGATTTCGTTTCATTTTAGCAATGAATCGCAAATGGAAATTCGGAAATTTGTCACTATTAATTCATTCCAACATCGAGTTTTTTGTGAATCCACCTTTTTTTGAATTGGGTGATAATGGTAATGAAGAGAATTATCATATCCGACAACATCTCTCGGTTTCAATTTATATGGGACCCAATTTCGTTTCTTCTAAATGAATCCCAATACTTTTAGGCATATGGAAATGACTGGTTGGTGTGTTCCCCAAGAATAATGCAAGTTCTTCTTGCGTTGGACAACAATCTTCGTCGAGTAATGCTGCCAGTTCCTCAATTTCAAATTTTTTGTCTTCTGTGGCGCAATAACCACTTTTGAATCGCGCAAACCATCGTTCACAAGTTTTTTGAGATGGTGCATGTTGATCGTAAGCTTCCATCAACAATCGATAACTTTTCTTTAAATGAAATTAGGTTATAAGACTTCCTCGCAAAACATCTTTTTTAGGCACAAAATTCAACATTATTATAGCAATTGAAAATATGTGCGTTTACAGTTTGGCGACCATCGAATACTGAATTAGAAGGACAGATGTTTACTCTCCAAAACACCATATTTGTTATTATTGACATAAACCATATGCGATAGTTATGCCATATGTTGTCCAGATCGACATTATTAACTGGTATATCCAATAAATAATTAAATGATGATTAAATGAATGCAGTTCCCTAGCAAAAAAGATGTGAAGAAATTAATGGGAAAAGGGAATAAATTTCGAGAGAAAAAACTAATCACGATTAAGGAAGTTTTTAGGGCTATCTTTCCTTAAAATAATCAAAGGAATGTTCAAGAACTTTTGGTGATATTACATTTGAGTCAACATAAATCATGCCATTGTTATGTTGACCTCCAATTTTTTAAGAATTGTTGGATTGTTAGCATAACAAGTATGGCTAAAGAAATTAATCAAGAGGCACAAGCAACCTAAGCTAAGCCTTTTGTACGGATATTTTAATTAGTAAGCGAGCACTTTTTTATTTGACAATAATAAAAGCTTTCTTATGGGAAACATGAATCGACCTAAAAATATAGACTCAAAAAATTGAAATAATTTCAAATACCAATAGAATTCTATTCTAATTTATTCTCTTATATTTATTATCGCAAAAAATTTGGCAAATGGTGTCGTATAGAAACGTATACACATCCGTATATTTTTTTAGGTTTGATTAAAAAAAATTTAAAAATAATTGAAAAAAAGAAAAAAATACAGTATCAGTATATGCTGCTACATAGTGTCCAATTAAATATTCAAACATATAAAGCAAGTGCCCGTAGTAGTGCTAAAGTATCTATTGAAGTATTTTGCAATTCGTAATTAAATACAGTGGATAAAAAAAATAATAATAAAAGGAACAATAACAACAACAAAAAAACTAATGCTACACGAATTTAATTTACAAAAATTATTGCAATGGCAACTGAAAGTGAATATTTCAAATAACGCCCCAACAATTGCTAAAGTGCACTTTACTTGCACTTAATTATTAACGGTCTTGGATCCACAAGGTATTGCGACTGGTTATATTAGAAAACTGTGAATGATGCTATTTATGGCATCCATCAGATAGTGCTGCTACCAAAACTAAAATGGAATATTTCTTGCGTGAATATGCGGCACGTAGTATATTGCCTCATTTAAATATGGCGACTAGAACGAAAAATAAAGAGAATTTTGTAAACAACAACAACTACTATTCAAATGATGTTATAAATACAACCGAAACAATTCATTATGGTGGAGAGGAGAAGGAATTGGAGGAGGAGACGAGAGAAGTGGAAGTGGTTAGCAACATTTATAACAATAGTTTTCTATTAAATCCGGCAGAAATTGCAAGTGCCGGTATGGCCAATACTGACAACAATTTATATTTTATAGAACCCCAACAACAATTGCTAGTGGATGTTTTCAACACCGGCAGTGGTCGAAGTGATAATGCAGCAAATGTTGTTAATCGATATGAAGATTATACGGAATATTTTAATTTGAACAACAACAACAATAGCAACAACAACGATACTTCCTCTCCAACCTCATCCTTAGTATTGACTTCACCCTCTTCATCATCATCGCCTGCCCTACACTTGTTGGCATCACTGGCCAGTGTAACGACCACTACAATATCATCCATTACTCATCAAATACAACAGCAAACTGAAGAAACATTTCAGGATTACATGAACGCACGCTTCGAAAATAACGTTACGTACGGTACGTTTTCCTGCGATGGTGAATCACAAACTATAAGTGCTTTAAATTCCTCCTATGCGGCGGAAGGTGATAATGCGGGTGGTGGTGGTGATGCTGCTGATGGAAATGATGCGTTATCAAGTGTTTACTTTAAGACCACCGTCTATCTTCTTTACATTCCAATTTTTGTATTTGCTTTACTGGGCAATGGCACTGTCTGCTATATTGTTCAATCGACGCCGCGCATGCGCACAGTTACAAATTATTTTATTGCCAATTTAGCTGTGGGTGATATATTGATGTCTTTGTTTTGTGTTCCTTCATCGTTTATATCGATATTCATTTTGGGCTATTGGCCATTTGGTATTGCGCTGTGCCATCTAGTCAACTATTCGCAAGCTGTGTCAGTGCTAGTGAGCGCCTATACGCTAGTGGCCATATCAATTGATCGTTATATTGCCATCATGTGGCCACTAAGGCCACGTATTACAAAGAGGTGAGTATCGTTTGATGATGAAAATATTTTTTTTTTTTTTTTATGAAATAAACGAGCAGTTATATGTATAAAAAAAGAACAACAAATAAATATTAGTTTAAGCTGTGGTTAATGTTTTAATCAGAACTAAATATAAGTATTTATTTATGAGACAATTGCATCATGTAATAAAATTGAAAATTTGTTAAAATTTACGCATTTCGATTTAGGATAGAAACGTTAGGATAGAAACAAGACTCGACCAGTGACTCGATCTATAGTTGGCATTAAATTTATGGCCTAAATTAAACGATTAAATTCAATAAGTTTTTAGGTATTACACTCTAATAAAAGCAATTTAAATTGTGAGCTTTCATTGTACAGAACTCGTTCGCACGGTTGTAATACAATACACAATTGAATTTAATTTCTTTAAGAATACGTATGTAAAACTTATATACTCGTTTATATTCAATTCATAAGATTTGAGCTATGTACTCGTACCTTTCTTTATTGTAAATGAAATAACATGACTTATCAGTAAAATATCAGTAAAGACAGTGTGTGGATATATATTCTTAGAATATTTTGACTCTATTATCTCAACATAAGTACGGCAAAGACTCTGTTCCCATTAAATTTATATTCACCTCGAAGGGAAAATTTCTGTCCTAAATTTCCCATAAAATTTGTGTTCCCTTTTCACAACAGCTATTTAAATTAAAGTATCCTATCATTTGCCATTGAATTTAGATCTTATATATATGTAAAAATGAATCTATTCTTTTATGTATATATATATGTATGTATGTATGTATGTATGTATGTTTGTGTGAAGTCTATATATAGCTAAACGGCGCAACCGATTTTTGTTTTTTAATTTTTATAGTTTATCTCTATATATATATACATATATACATACATATATATATATTGTTACGTTTTAACCTTTTTAAAATAAAATTAACACCACTATTGTTGCTGTTTACAGCTTTTTATTTATTCCACTATAACTTTTATACGGTTTATCTTAATATAACAGCTTAATATTCGTTTATACAATACTTTTATTTCCGCTTAAACACGATTTTTTTTTATGACAGTAAAACGATAACTAACTGACGCGTAGGTAAATCAGCCATTTTACATACCTAATTGCCAACAGTTTGGAAGGTTCCTGAAATATCTCATCTTCTTTATTTTATATGCGTTAATTCAAATGTAACGTAAAGATGGTCGAATTGGTAGTGCTGCCGATAACGCAAATAATTACGAAATTGACATGGTGACACATAATTACCAAATATACAAAAATCCCCCTAATGTGTGTTTTCTTTTTAGGCATTTTTATTTTCGTAACAATATAGATTAAAATTTTCAACTAAGCTACTCGACGTCCACACTCGTAATCCGACCTATATTTCAGACATTTATAGCCTACACTGGCATAAGCATAAATAAGAAAGCGATCACGTAAATTATATCTACAACAAACAACTGTTCGTAAATTTTCTACTGTCCTTTTCAAAATATATATTATAATGCTCAATGTGAATGCAGTTGGCTGCGACTGTTGCAAGAGAGTTTTTTTAAATTCTCCTCAAATAGTGTTTAACAAATACTTGCAATAAATTCAACTCTCTGGCGGTGGTGTTCCATGTTTTACTTCCAAACAGCAGTGTTTATTACACATTTTAATCGAATAACCGAAATTCGCTTTTCTAGAGATGTTGGGTGCTTTCCATATAGGATTTAAGAGCCCAAAAGATCGCAGTTACTCGATTGTAGATATCAGAGCTTGATTTTCTCCTATTTTCGGTGATGCTTCCTAAGTATCAAAATATTCCGATATTCTCTACCGTAATATGTTTACACTGAAAAGCTTGATTGATAGTGATATTCAGATGTAGCGATTCAGTCCTACTCATATTGATTATCAATTCTGCCCTTTCAACTGCTAAAATCTACGAATTCCCCGAGACACGTCGAAATATGTAAGTAAGTGTAAGTGTCTAGTGCTTAATACATATTTCAAACAACAGTCATAGCCTCATATTTTAATATTTATCCATCATATAAGGTAAGTTTTTACGTCCCTGAAATCTTGTTATCAGTCCAAATACCGGAATTTTATAGATAAATAGAAACATAAAATTTGGGGTAACAACTTAAAATTAATTAATTACATGTTTAATTAATAATGAAATCATTTGAGATATTTCCGGAACTTTCCAAACTGTAGGCAATTAGGCATATAAGGAGACTGCTTTGCTTACGTAGAGTTTAGTTGTCATTTGGCTGTCAATAAATAAAGTTTTGTTTAAGCGGAAATAAAAGTGTTGTATAAACGAATCTTAAGTGTTGTATTAAGACAAATAGTATAAAAGTTATAGTGGAATAAATAAAACTGTAAAACAACAACAAACATAGATTTAATTTTATTTTAAAGCAATTTAGAAGAACTCAAACGTTTTAAAAAGGTTAAAACGTAACAATATTTACTTTTTTAACATTTAGGCATTTTTATTCCACTTTAATGAAAGTTTGATAAATACAAGCCTTTTTACATTTTCTTTTTTACATTTTCTTTTTTACATTTTTTACAAAAATGGGAGAATCTATCTAATTCCGGATACTTTTTCACTGATGATTTGTATTGGCAATAAAATACAAATCATAAATAAATAATTACATTAATTAATTAGTTACAACAGGTAGCTAGACACTGGTCCATCTCACTTGTGTTCAATACTGATCTCACTATGATGCCCATTGAAGGTAGCCGCCCAGTGTCTAGTGATGACAGCCACCAGAATTCGCAGCCTATGTTGCGGCATCCACATGATAGACTCCAAATCAGCCCAATCGTATAGGGGACAGATTTGAAGGTGGGTTCATTCTCTCACCGTATTTGTGCCCTACCCAACATGTATCGCCGAACTAGAAGTCTGCAAGAAGAAAGTGGCATCCTAACAAGATGATCAGTCTCCTTGTTGCAAAAGAGAGAAATAATTACATTAAAAATAACGAAAGAACAAAAACATGTGTACATTTTATAGGTAGGTAAGAAAGGCGGTACCGAAGTACCCCATCCAGAGACCACAGTGGTCCAATATAAAAAGAGCCTTTCAATGGATAAGAAAAAAGGAATGAAGAGAAGAGTTAGAAAGAAAAGAGAGAGGAAGGACAGAGAAAGAAATAAAAGAAGAAAAAAGGTCAGAATTGGCATACAGAAAGAGACGGAAGCCCAAAGAGGACCAGGCATCACCTAAGGAGCCAACTGAGAGCTGATAGAAAGCCCTCCAGGTCGCATGTCCTAGCCGACGTAATGTCACCAAGGCCATCAAAAGGGCCCCGACCCAGCAACCTGAGCCTGCGCCCGTAAAGAACCGGGCAATGAGAGTGGATGTGTTCCACAGTTTCCGGCTCCCCTGTATCGTCGCAAACTCGGCAGCAAATAGGGGAGCCTGCTTTCCGAATTCCAGTCCTCGCCTTCAAAGCGCAGTGCCCAGTCACAAAGGCTATCAAAATCCCAAGAGTTTCGCTCCTCAGATTGAGGACCCATTCCGTCCTAGAGCGGTCAGGTCGCGGCACAGCAGCCTGGAGACTCTACAGTCTTCTCTGCTCCTCCACTCTACGACGGGCTCAGCTATCTATGAAGCCCCTAAAGAAACCAAGCGGTGGTTTCACAGACGCATCTACCTGTCCTGCACTACAAACCGCGCCCGCTCTTGCTAGTTCATCTGCAATCTCTTTACCCCCTACGCCATATGCTCCGGAACCCAGCACAGTTTAACACTGCACGCATCCAGGGGAGCGCAAGGTTACTCCTGCACGATGCAACCAGCCTTGAGCTGATATGGCGACCAGTCAGCGCCTTAAATAAAAGACCACACCATCCCCCACAGCAGCCAAGCAAAGACCTCGGCATGAAAAATACTGCACTCATCCGGGAGACTAAAGGACAGTTTAATGTCACTATCCGCCATGTAGACTCCCGTCCCTGTGCCCTTCTCGGTCTTAGATCCACCTGTAAAGATAACATGGCCGTCAAAAAGTCCATCAAACCCACGCCAAGACTCTCTAACCGGAAAAACTGTAGCAGGGCATATGACGAAGTCGCATTCCCTGATCTTATAGTCTGTTGAACCAGCACAGGTCACCGAATGCGCACCCCAGTTAATTCCCTCCAAAATGGCAGAGCGTCCATAACCCAGAGCCTTGGCCATGTTTTATTTTGAAAGGTCTTGAAAATAACAATATACTCGTACATTTAAAACTAGCAAAATAGTTCGTTTTTGCAGCAAAAAAGAGAAAAAGTTATGTTTTTGAAGTAGCAATTAAGGAGGGTTTACACGATAATACAAGGCGTACGACGTGTCAAGTTTTTGTGTAGAAGAAAGCGGATAGTATCGTGTAAACTTAATATGTAAAGAGAGCGTTCGACATTGAGAGAAAATATGGATGAAACTTTGGCAGTCGTACGGCTCTCTTTGTTTTTAAAATTTTTTTTTTTAAACCATCACACTTAATTAGATTAGGAGTGTATTTTTATGTAAACAAATAAAATAAATAAGAAAAAAAAGAAGATATTGTCGCTGGCGCTGTTGGTTTCTTTTAAAACAGCTGCTTTCATTTTACTTTGTTTTGGTTTTTTACGTATCTTTTAAACGTAAAAAAATGCGTTGTAAGATTTTTACTCTCATTTTTAAAATACGAATGGAGTTTTATAATATTTTCTCTCTGATTTTACGTACGTAAAGTACTACCGTGTAAACTGGCCTTTAATAAAGATTAACATTACACAACAGCTTGAAAGCAATCCGGACTATAAAGTTGCAATCAATCAAAAATCAGATTATCAAAATTAAATATTTTTAAGTTTGAAAAGTGCGTACGCTTACATATTGCTACGTAACGAATAAGCAGGACAAGCCGTTGAGTGGCGTTCACTAATTAGTATTGCTTTTATACAATTCATAAAGGTTTTTGACACCTAGAAGTCCTAGGAAAATCATCATCATTGTTGATGCGCTATACGGAATTAATGTACAATCCCTATTAAGCTAGCATTAGACAAAGCTGTGTCAACTTCCCACTCAGCGTTGCCTTCGAATGTGTGTTACAAAGACGTCAAGTTGTAAAAAAAGCCTAAAACTTAAAACAAAGCTAGAAAACCTCGAGAACTCTAAGGATACTTATCTCTTAAGGACGTTCAGGGCAAGCTGAATTCTGTACTAGTAGAGGTATATATAGAGAAATCGGACGGTTATTATTCGACCGGTTTTAACTGGTTTTTTTGGTTTTGTCGAATACGATTTTTTCAAAATCTTAAGTTTTCGAATACCGAATAAACCGGTTTATTTGGCGCCAATAATCGGTTAATTTAAATAAGTATAATTTTCATACGTTTGTAATCGCATATTTTTTGTTGCAAATATGCTTACCGTTTAACTATTTGTATAAACCTTGACTATGGAGAATGAACAATTAGACTCACTTGGCACGACCCACAAACGCCGGCTACGAACGGAAAATATATTAGTTAGTAAAGTTTTTCACAGCGCAAATACACATAAACAGTCGCTAGTAATTTTGTGAGGTGATATCGCTGTTGAAAATTGTCAGATGGTGTGGCCTGGGATTGAACCGACGACTTCTTGGCTGGAGTAGCTGTTCGAAACTTAAATGGTACCTTGTGTAATATACTTTGTTTTTTATGGCCTCTGCACACCGTTTTGGCATAGTTTTTATGAGGTTTGTTAGAATTATTGTCAATGTTGATTGCCACTTTAATTTTGAGCTCTCCGTCAGTTTCTGCTAATTTTTAAAACGACGTGGTCCAGCACTGTGCTTCAAGTATCAAGAACAATTTTATTTAAATAAAAAAAAACGGTTAACCGGTTATTTAAATAATTTATTAACCGAAAGCCGGTTTTTTTAAATCGCTACTTTTCGAATTATTCGAAAGTTGGTATATAAGACGTTTTTACAAATCGATTCTGCAAGCCTTTATATTCGAAACCAAAATTCAAAAGAAGTTTTGTCTTTTGACTGATCCTTTACTGACATACTCATACTAAGAAACTTGAGCATTCAATATCCACATATCTCATCTAACAAGTGAATAAGCGTTTTTTTTTCCTTTGTACACTGTAAGCTTTTTTATTGAGTTGTTACTTTTTGTAAATGTTTTTATTACCATTTCACATTATGACTTGGTGCCATCAACAAGAAAAGAAAAGCGCTAAAATTAGAAAAAAAGCACTAAACACTAACTTGAAAATTTTATCACGACCAATTTTAAAAGCACTATAAGCAATGCTAAAAGCATTGAGTTGATAACGCTGGTGATAAATTCAATAATATTATTAAGTTTAAAACTAAAGAATTCAATAAAATCATTTCTGAGTCATATTATTTTAAAATTTAACGCAAGAAGTGAAGCTACATACTCGTATGTATGTATATACGTTTACGAGTACCAAAAATTTCTGATTATTTTATTATATCAAACTTGAAAATTTAATTTAATTCCGTATAAAAGATTGTATTCCCTTGCTGTATATAGTATATAGTATATTTCAAGTACTTATTTAACATTTGAAATAATACAAACCAAATTCCATCAATTATTATCCTTTTAAATAACAAAAGCTCTTGTTTTGTGTTAGAAGTAAAATTGTTTCGTGATATTCGTTCAACGCCAGACAAAACTTCTTACGTTTATCCACTTGGTAAAGTTGTCTAACAACAATCGCAAAAGTTTTTACGTTACACTTTTGTATTTTTAATAAAATTTACACACAAACAGTATGACGACAACAATGGCGACTTTTAAGCTCATACTTCAGAGTATTTCTAGAGAAGCAGGACATTTCAAGTAATAGAAGTCAAATTGTTGTAAGGACAAGTTTAATTAAATGAAACAACTAAAGTTTGATACAATTGTTTTAAATGGAACTGGGTTTGGATGGTATTAGACGAAATGTGTTATTCAATAGTTATTTTCTTTAGTTATATATATATATATATATATATATATATATATATATATATATATATATATATATATATATATATATATATAAACTCATGAGTTTATTGACTTTAACTGTGACGTCTATAATGTTAAACGTAGTTTGCTTTCTTACATTAATTTGTAATTTATATCTGTTCGCCTTATTATATATATGATCTTGTGATTGAGTTCTGTAGCTGATTCTTGTTCTTGTTGCCATTGCTTGATCTCTCTCATCCGATTCAGTTCGAATTATAGTGTGTAGGTGCCTTGGTGTCATATAGACAAGCCCACCGCTGTCGGGTGAGGACGATAATTGCTTTCGTATTTCATTAACGTGTGTTCTAGGACATCTAGTAATTGGGTCTATAGTAGCTAGTAACCACTAGATTGGCAAGTTTTTTATCGTTAAGAAGAATATAAATTTATTATTGGCAATGATACAAAACTGTTTGTAACTTAAGTAACTTTTGCTGTCAAAGCAATTAGAGACTCGTATACTACATACTAGTAAATAAATATACGTAAAATAAAGCATTTATTCTTACCAGTACTCAGCGACTGACGCAGTCAGCCGCACTCTAGCATCTAACATTTATTGAAAATGTCCTTTTAAACAAAACGAACCATTTTTGTTTATATTTCAAAAAAGGGGCCAACTCAAATCGCTGAGAAGCAGATCGAGACTATTACATTTTCGCCTCCAAGCTTTATTATGTCTTTACAGTGAAGCGAATATACTCGTTTTCTCTTTGATCTTCGAACGTGACATCTTCCAAGTTAAACTTAAATTCGTTGCTAAATAAAAAAATTGAGTTAAAAATTTGTTATTATAGTTCTAATTTAGATACGTAAGATAATAATAATTAAATGTTTAATTTCAAATAAACCTATTTATTAGTAACATACGCTTGCTTTGATAGCTATAATTGCTTTCAAATAATGCTGTAAATCTGACAGTAAAGGGTATCTTTTTAGGCCTACAGTCTAACCAACTATATAGTACACTTTGGAAGTGATCATGAACAGACTGACGATTGAACCACCTTAGTTAATCATCCAGATTTAATTTGAAAATCGGTCATCAATTCGCTCAACTTATAGACGACCAAATTGTGTATAGCGAAGAGACTAACTTTGGCTTATCAGATTTGTTAATAAATGTAAACAAATCTACAACAGACCTTGCAGACTACATTACATAAACAAATAAAAATTTACCGCTTGGTGCCGTCTACCCTCTAAGAGCATTGTTGGACCTTATTTCTTTAAAAATAAAGCCCAACCACGCGTTACGGTTAATGATCGGTCAATTGAGATCATTACCGCATTATGATCAATGATTTTTTGTTTGAAAATACGGATAACGGCGAGATATGATGGCGCTACGTGCCATACGGCCTTATTATAATCAAAACTTTGCGACAAGGTTATTTCGAGAAATAGTTCTGGCAATTGGCCTTTAAGATCGTTTCATACCACTCGATTATTTCCTGTGGGGCCACATAAACTGACATTGTTCGTGTTGTTTATAACATACGACCAGCTGATATAACTTGGCACAAATAAATATTTCTTAATTTCAGTAACCATACAACGATAACATTTATTGTTAGGCAAACTCAATGAGAAGAATTGAATAGAAAACTCGGCTCAGCAAATTGTTCACCCTATAATTGTCATTTTTCTCCAGTCAATAGCTTAAGATATGATTTGGCCGCATATCTTTAAAAAAAAATTTTATGTAGCGTAGTAAGCAACACTTTTCCTATAGCAAATAAAATAGGATATTTTTAAGAGCTGCGCCTAAATACATTGGTTACATTTCAAAACGTCTAGACTCATTCGTAAATTCACTAAAAATTTACACTTAACGTTTTGCCAGTGGCATATAGAACCAATATAACCATCAAATTGCCCTATAGAGTTAAAGTGTTTGATATAAAGTTTTAAAGTTTATCTTTATCTTAAAAAAATAAAAAATCTTAAAAAAAATTGATGCTCAAGGGTGGATAACGAAGTGAAAATAGGGGAAAAAACAAAAGAACAAAGTGAAACCTAAAATAGTTTAAATGGTTGGTTAAAGCTTTTGTACAAAGAAATGTACAGTAGCGAGCATTAAATATGCAACTGCGTTTCATAGTGTGAAATTGCACCCTATCACTAAAAACGGTATCCAATTCAAATTCTATTTTGTATTTTTTTATTCTTTATAAGAAGAAGAAGCATACTTGATATCATCAGTTGATTATCTTTTTTATTTGATCACTATATTTTATTAATTATAAAATGTGAACATTTTTTGAAAGCAAAAAAATGCAACATAGTTTCATTGTGAAAGTTTTTTGTATTTTTCAAGAAACAGTTATCAAACGATAGCAAAATTGCAATAAAAAGAGCTTTTTAGAAAGGAATGGCGATGAGAGAAATTGGAGTCCTATTCGGAGCACACAAATCAACTGTTAGTCGAATTCTGTCAAAATTTCACTCTTTTGGAAGTGTAGTCAGGAAACCAGGAAGTCGTCGCCAACGAATTAATACTGCTCATCAGGACCGAGATATGCTAAATCAATAAAATTGATCCACGAAAGACGGCAGTAGATGTTGCTAATTACTCAAAAACACAAATGGGCGTCCCATTTAGCGTACATTCCGCTAGACGCAGATTAAAAGAAGATAACTTATTTGCCGGACCTCCCTGTAAAAAGCCACCAATAAGCAGAGTTAATAAGATTAACTCAAATTGAATTTATTTGGTTCTGACAGCATAAATTATATTCGCCGGCCACTAAATAAGAGATTTTTGCCCAGGTATCAGCTACCCACAATGAAATATGATAGGGGTTCATTAATGAAAATTATATAGCGTTGCACTTTCTATGCTCGGTACTGTACAAACAGTAAAGGACATTGACATTGGCAGCAACAAAGTATAAGAGAGGGAATGTGTATTATTATTTTATAAAGTAAAATAAAATAGAAAAAATAAATATTTAATTTCTACTATTATTTATTTATTTGAGCTATGAACTGTTGTTGTTGTCATTTATTTAAGTATTTAAAACGATATGCATACGTTGACATTTCAAACAATATTTAGATGTCCTTGTGTCCTTATGTATTTGTGGCGATAAGCCACACACACAATTAGCACGAACACATTGTTTAATTAGCTATACTGTACGAGTAAATATTGACAAAATAAACGAAATAATGAACAGACATTGGCTTCACCAATCTTGCAATGGATTTACTCTGTCAAGCTACATTAATGCTTCCTTTGTCAAAATTATTGGAGTGTGTTGGTGCAAATATTTATTAAACAATTTATGTTGTTGTCGTTGTCATCACTTGTAAATAAGAACAAAAAATTGTCCCTTTTTTCCAAGCTCTTCAAATACGTTGGTGTTAAAAGTGGCTTAAATCTTTCAATTGATTTGACTGAAAAGAATTGTACGTGTTTGACTGGCTGACTGATTTTCTGTTATTCACTTGTTAGTCAACCATAAAATATTTCATTTAACTTTTTTATCCTGATATTAATGGATAAGGTATGTACATACATATGTGAATTTTGTTATGTGGATATTATTGATATGTTAAAAAAATAAAATGAAATAAAATAAAATAAAATAAAATAAAATGGGAATGAAAATTGAATAAAGAAAATATTAAATTACAAAGTAAATTTTCTCATTTCCTTAAAAAAGTGTCGTCGGTATTGTTTGCTTCTCACGCTTATTATATCAAATGTTACACACGCATGACAGCTGGTAAAAATTGTAAAATATTTATGAATATTTTTAATTCATAGACATACATTCACGTACATAAATTTAAATTTATCTTCACACACATACATATGTATGTATTCATATAGTGAATTTAAAAAAAATATATACATATATAAATATAAATAAATAAAAATGTTAACGTATTCGCTATCAATTAAAATACATTAAAAAATAGCACGAAATAGCGCGGCATGTAATTGATAATACCTATTTGTACAACAAACAACCGTTTTCTCTCTTAAATATAAAGTGGTAAACACATTCTCCACAGCAGGACGACTTCACAGCTGCAAATAAAGTGGGCTGAATTAACTGCAGATCATAAAAATTTTTTCAAAACAGCAGCAGAAAAACGAAATATTGATGAACAGCTGTTTGTTAGAGAAATATGTATATTGTATTTAAGTTAATTTACAAAATAAAAAACACTCGTTTTTTTCAAATGTAAGCAATCACTTCGTGGGATATTTTCTGTAGCCAGTCTTCATTTACCTTCATAAGTAAAATAAACTTTTAACACCTAATAACTACAAAAATATATGATGTAATGTATTTATATCTTCTTTATTATTAGTGCAAATATGAATACACTATATATATTATACTATATTATTAGTTTTGTACTGTTCCTTTATGTAAAAAAATATATATTTTGAGATTCTTATTTATTTTGCATATCATAATAGTATATTGGCATCACTAATCTGCGTATTGTCGCGGAAGTTTGGCAGCAACTACAAAGGTATAATAATCAACTTCATGTGTACTCCGATTTTGACAGCTTGCTGACAGCTGCCTTGTGTCATCTATGTGTTTAATGCATAACTGTTTAAATATATGTATCATTAAAACTCTATTTAGACGATTGTCAGATCTATATACAGAAAATGTCCTACAACCGTTTGAACTTACCATTTTTACCTGAATTTTTATCATTTGTCAGAAAAAACATATGTATAATGGGATTGCCAGGTTTTCTGACAAGTGTCTTGCCACCTTGTTAACTAACAAAATACATTGTTGTGACAGTTTTCCATTGTCTGATCGTTGTCAGCAAATTGCCAGATCTGACCATATATTTAGATCTGACAAAAGTCTGAGGAAATCTGTATAAAAATTAATAATATGCATACCAGCTTTTTTTTCTCAAACAGCCTCCGAACACTCATTTACTCAAATGCGGAGGGCTCGTCTGGTCTGTAGCGAATGCAAGCAAATAAGTTATAGCAACAAGAACGCGAATCAGCTGCAGAATTAATCACACAAAATTAATCACAAGCTGAACATAAAAAATCAATTGACATAATTAAAGCTAACAAAACGAACAATGAATAGCATTAAAAAAATAAAACTGTTTTGAATAATCCTTTGCAATATGCTGGTGCTATTTGGAATTTATATGTAAAACAAGCAGTGTGTGAATACAAATTGTGTATAAGGCTAATTAATAGCAATACGTTATCCAAGCACGGAGCAAAAATATTTTTATTTTAAAGAAAATTATTTTTTTATTTATTTTTATTTTTAAAATACGAGAGCACAAAAGACATAGCATAGAAAAGTATATTATTTAATAAAAATTTTTTGTTTGAAAAATAACAATAATATTTTTGAACCATTTTAAAATTTTAGAACATGACAATATGACACGATAGCAGACTTTCTGTATACCCCAATTATAAATTTAAAAATTAATGTTGGAAAGGATGCTACATTTAAAATTACAGACATCAGAGTTAAAGTCACTAAACTTATAATGTAAATTGAAATCATAGCATAATTTACAGAAACGAATTTTTCTGTAAAAGTCCAGTACAAGAGGACTGCAGAAATTTCTGGCCGGCATGCTAAAATTCAAGGTTAGAAGTAAAAACCCAGAATCAATATTACCTGTAATAAGGTTTTAAACAAAATAAATGTCCAAAACTGCTCTTCTCTACTCTAATATAGGAAGTTTTATCAAGCCCAATCTAACCTCATACAAACGAAATTTATGGATATAATTGCACCCTAAGCTACGAAAACAGAATAATAAAAACTGCCTTTGCACACACTCAATTCAATCAATATGACACCGATAATAAATATTCCAAACAACCGAGACATACTCAAAAATCGGCCTAACAAGTAATATATAACTGTCTGTAATATAAGTATCAGTGAACCCTTGGAGCCTTACTAGTCGTTATACTAATATGATCAATAATTGACAGTTTCCTAGTAACGATCTCTAACTGGTAAAATTAATTGTGTATATATATATATATATATATATATATATATATATATATATAAATATATATATATATATATATATATATATATATATATATGTATGTATATATTGTATGGAACGGAATTTCATTCGTGCGGGAAATGACATATGTTTACATTTCTTCAGGTTGATATCCAATAAATTAATTATGCACCAATCAACAAAAATATCAATATTTCGTTGCAGAGCCTCACTTCACACCCTGAAAAGTAGGGGTTCTTGCACCTCCCGATAACTCAGATCATTGTACCATTTCTGCCTCTTTTTCGTTCTCCGTCCTTCATGACGACTCACTATCAGCTACGAGACGCTCTGCTTGTGTCTACGAAAAAGCACGTTGGGCTGAGCTCAAAGATTTCTTTCGGCATTTTATTTGGAAACTTTGTTTCCACGATTCAAATGTCGATGCTATGGTAGAGATAGTCGTCAGAATAATAAAGCTGGAGATGGATATGTTTATTCCATCCAAATATATTACGATTAAATCAAGAAATAAATCTTGGTTCAATCAGACGTGCACACTAGCAGTCAGATCTAGAGAGGAAGCATTCAGGAATTGACGCAACAATAAATGAGACCTTACTAATTCGCTTCGCAAACAGGCGGGATTTTCGTGTGCCGCAGTACGATCAGCACCTTCGTGCTAAACCTCTTACTTTTCCCAGCGAAAGTAAGAGCTATTGGTCATTCATTGGTCGCAAGACACAATGTTGTTTTCTAACAAACAGAAGTGGTGGTGTGGTGTCGTCTGCAGCTATGGGTAATGAAGATATTGAGGAGTCGAATGCTCTTGATGTTCTGGGCATGAGGATTCATTGTGATGTCCGTTGGGACGATTACATATTCCGAGAGTCGAAAGAAGCATTCAAGTGCCTAGGTTTTTTAAGGCGGTGCAAGAAATCCTTCACTGCATCTGACCTTCTCAATATTTACAAGACGTGTATCTACCCAAAGTCTATTTTGGAGCTTCTCGACTGTGTACAGGAGAGGGCCAAGGTGCTTAATTATGACAGTAGGATAGCCAACTCTGTTGATTCTTTAGAGCATCGTCGCAATTTGGCGTGTATTTCATTGTTCTATCGGCACTATAAATGAATGTGTTCTGACGAAATGAGGGATTTAATTGCTGATAATCACATATTTTCTTGTAATACTCGTTTTTCTTGTAGAGCTATCCCTTTGTAGTTGGTCGTCCAATAAATCGCACAACGCATTATAGGGAGAATTCGTTCTTCAGTCGCACAGGTCGTTTGTGGAATAGTCTTCCAGCGAAAGTTTTTCCTGTCACTTACGACATGAGTAAATTCAAATCATACGTACATAAAAGCTACTCTCTCTATCCTCCTCCCCTTAACCTAGTACCAGCGCAATGCACTGCGCAAGTATGGATCTCAAGTTAAAAGAAATAACAGTCTGCCCAGAAATATAATTAGAAGTAGAATATAATTTAACATCATCCGCGTACATAGGAATACTACAGTCAAAATTAAACAAGCCATGAATTACTCAAGTCAATCATATCTTCTTCTTCCTTATCGTTGCTAATTTTAATTCTTTAAGAATTAGACAAAAAAAAAAATCACAGAAGGACAGATTCGACAGAGACATATAACGGTGTTATATTTAGCAAAACGGTAAAACTAGGTATGTGAAAAGGTGAAGAAAACAAGGTTCAACTCCCGTTATAATTCTATTTGCACTTTTTCTATACTAAATTGATATTAAAAATTTCTTTAAAGCTTTTTGACTTTTCTCACGCCAAAACGGCACTGAAAGCACAGAGATCAACATCTACTTTCTACTTCTGGATCATAATATCAAGCTAAATGGGTAAGTTAGGGCTATCACGGATGGCACTAAAGGCTATAATGGGGTTAATTGAGGACAGTGCTAAACTTTAAGAAAGCGTTCTGCTCTGTAATTATGAGCATGATCATATTGTTGACTCCAACTTAGAAACGGTCAAACCGTTCTAGACAACGAATGGGCTAGAAAAACTCATGTGTCTCTTTGCTCAAAAGAAAAAAATTCAGATGTTAAAAAAACAAAGGATCAGCTCAAATTGGGTAAGCCCGAGTTTAGTGGTTGTTATTGGATATAAAAGTTAAAAATGTCGACTTTTTGCTTGAAAAATGCTTTTGTTGTAAAACAAAATGAAATGATACATTATTAAAGGTATTGTCCATCGTTAGTCACTACTTTTCCCCATCTTTCTGAGCACATGGATTACGCGCCAAAAGAACTGCTTTGTGATTTGATTGATTGGCTGGGCTTTATTTATGACTTTTTGCGCTTGGGGTTATCGTAATGTATCAATTTTTCATCACCAGTAATAGTACGATGGAAAAATAATTTCTTTTTGTAGCATTCAAACATCATTTCCGACATTCAAAATCGCCTTCAATTCATGTGGAACCCAATTTTCTTACTTTTGAATGAATCCCAATGCTTTAAACATAGAGAAATGACTTGTTGTGTGATTCCCAATAATAATGCGAGTTCTTCTTGCTTTTGACAAAATTCTTGGTCGAGTAATGCTTTCAATTCCTCATCTTCGAACTTTTTCGGCTGCCCAGGCCTCTCATTGTCATCTATGTCGAAATCACCACTATTGAATCGCGCAAACCATCGTTCACAAGTTTTTTGAGTTGATGTATGTTGACCGTAAGCTTCTACCAATAATCGGTAACTCTCAGCAGCCGTTGTCTTCAAATGAAATAAGGTTATCATACTTCTACAAAACATCTCTTTTAGGCACAAAACTCAACATTATTATAGCGATTGAAAAAAAAGAGTGTTTACACTTTGGCGTCTATCGAATACTGAATTATAATGATAGATGTTTATCCTCCAAAATACCATATTTGTTATTATTGACACAAACCATAAGTAAAAGTTATGCTATATGTTGTCCAAATCGACATTATTAACTTGTTGAACGGGACATTCTGGATTAAGAGCACAACTATTGAACGCTAAACATGCAGTGATGAGGTTGAGAATTTCCAACTTTTTCTCTGTGAGTGGCTTTTCGTGGTGACATTTGGTTTTAATAAATTAATTAATAAATAAGCAAATAACTAACAAGTTTCTTAAAACTGCAAGTGGCATCATCTTCTAAACCATAGCATCAATATCTTTCAATTTCTTCAGAAAGAAATGTGTTACTCACCCCTATTCTGCGTTTCGATTACGTTTCTGCATTCAGTTACGTTTCGATCGAAAGTTGGTACTCAAAAAAAAAAAAGTAAATAAAAAAATTGAATTAAAAGAAAAAAAAGAACACAAAAATGTTCTCAAAAGCATAGGAACGTATGAAATAAAAATAGAAAAATATGGGATAAAAATAGGAAATTTTAATAAAAACCTAAAAAGTAGTAGTACATACACTAAGGGATTCAATAAGAAAATAATAAATTTTTCTTTGACTTGTTCATGCAAGTACACAAACGAATATTTATATTTTTTAAATTTTTTTTATATGTTGTAAAGGGTCCGCCAAATATATATATATATATATATATATATATATATATATATATATATATATATATATATATATATATATATATATTTTTTTATTTTTTTTTTAAAAAGCCACAATAAAAAAAAACTGCTGAATATTTCCTCAAATTTCTTTTTTATTTGAAAGTACAAGCCTTCCTGTTTTAATTGCATTCAAATGGCTGCCTCGGCTGACCATGCAATAGCCTACACGATCGCTCCAATTTTTAATCACATTATCGTTTGTGTGCAGCTGTATTTCACCAATGGCTTCACGAATATTGTCTTTTAAAGCGTCAATTGTCTCTGACTGTTGGCGTAACACTTATCTTTGACGGCAGTACAAATAATAATGCAACGGTGTCAAATCGCAGCTCAGAGGTGAACAAACGACATCAGCTCTGCGACTGATAATGCGAAACAGGGCGCAAAACATCAAGTGTAGCTTTGGCTGTGAGGCACGTAGCGCCGTCCTGTTGAAACAAAATGTTGCTAATATTCTCCTCTTCAATTTTTGTGAAAAAAATTCGTTCAACATGGCCTAATAACAATCGCCATTGACTGTAACGGCCACACCTTGCTCATTTTCGAAGAAAAATGTCCCAATTATGCCTCTGAACCAAAATTCGCACCAAAGAGTGACTCGTCTTGGGTGTATCGGCTTTTCAATGTATGCGTGCAGGTTTTCTGTGCCCCAAATGCGACAATTTTACTTGTTTACATACCCGTAAAGATCAAAATGAGCTTCATCTGAAAAGATGTTATTTTTTTGGCAAAATCGGCATCTTCTGTAAGTCGATTGCAGGCCCACTTAGCGAAGCGAAGTTCAAGCGTATACACAACCATATTCGTTTAGCGGAAGGATAAAACTAATTATCTGTCAAATCAGACATGAGCTAAGTGTTACTATTCACGAAATAAGCACTAGTTGAAAACAAAACTTTAGATGGCGGACCCTTTGTATTTTCATTTCATATTTAATAATAATAAATAATATAACAATAAATTTTAGATAAAAAAACAATAATCGAAAGAATCTCCGTCACAACTTAAATAGTTTAGAAAAACGTAACTAAGATCATATTGCAGAATATAGACAATCGAAAGAAACTGAACAGAATCGAAACGCAGAATACGAAATTTGAAAAACGGAAAAAATTCGATTAAAATCGAAACGCAGAACAGGGGTGATTATGTCGCAATATCTTACGGTAATTTTGAAACACCCTTAACAATAAAGTATGTAGTTAACTCAAAACTATACGGCTTAACCAAATGTATTCTTCTTGATTTTAGAATTTATCTGCTTGTTGCATTATATTGTATGAGTGTTACGAATACATTAAGAACTATGCTGCTGTTTTATAATATAAATCTTAAACCGTATATGCAAACTTATTATTCATGAATTTAAAAACTTTGTTTACGATATCACAATTTTAGTTTTTCTTCGTCATCTAAAATAAAGCTAAAAGACTTGAAAGTTTTCTACAATGCACATAAAAGAACAAGAAATATAATTTAAATATATTTAAAGTGAACAGAATCTTATTTCTTGTGTTTTTTTTTTCAAAAGAACTTTTCCAAAGTGAAAAGTGTTTTGCAAAAACTCTTTGTTTACAAAAAACATGTTTTTTTATCATGAATCCATAAATATTTACAAAATTTTTAAAAGTTGAATAAAAGAAGAGAAAAATATTAAATTTTAAAGGAAATCCTGCAAGATTTATTGCACTTATTTCGATAAAGAAAATAAATTTAAAATGTTCTAAAGGAACAATTTTTTTGAATGTATTAAATGTCTTAAACAAAATAAAATCGAGGCAAATTGTTCATTATTTTTTTTTTTAAGCCATTCAAGTCACTCAATTAAAGTAAAATTCGGCAACATGATCTCTTGCCGCAAGTATTTGGCGCCAATGGTTTATATAGAGGCTACTACAAGCAATAGGAGAGCTGACAATAGACACCCTTGACGTACTCCACTTCTAACCATCGTAAATGGGTGAAAAAGTTTGATGAAGTTTATACCAGAATTTTATCACTGTGAAGAATTTAGGGTGGATGAGCTTTAACTACATACTTATGTGTAACCTTAAATTACCGTTCCGAACAGTAATAAGCTGTCATATACAAATTTATTTTTTCATTAAATTATATTGTGATAAAAGGTGTTTAAAGTTAAATCTTTTTACTTTATCTTTACAATTTTATTTTAAATTTAATAAATAAATATTTATTTAAAATTTGATTACTTAATCGCCTTTTCATAGCTCTAAAAGCGGGATGTTACGGGCTCTTATTAAACAAAGGAATTATTTTTTAAGTTTGCAAAAAGAGATACAATTTTAATATTCACCCTGATTTTGATTTAGAAAAATATTAAATTTATTCACATGATGTTTTTTTTCTTCTTACATTACTGCATTAAATTTAGTAATTTATTCTCCTTCATTTATATTTTTTCTAACACCAAATACCTTCGTGTTTAAAGGAAGAATTTTTTTTGTAATTTATTTTTATTAATTTCAATGTCATGTATTTTAATATTAATGGTTTTCACTAAATTACTTTGTTTTTTTTTTTTCTTTTTAAGGTATGCAAAATTCATAATTGCTGGCATTTGGATTATAGCCTTGGCAACGGCATTTCCCATACCAATTGTGTCAAAGCTGGTGCAACCTGGTGCCTGGCATGTCTTTTGCGAAAGGTGAGTGCATTAACTAAATATATTCATCGACATTTAAGTTTTAGAATTTCATTATGGGGTTTTTCTTACATTTGATTTTATTAAAAATTTGATTAAAATTAATGGTATAATTTCATAAATTTTGTTGAACAACGAAAGGAAATTAAAAATTTTATGAACGCAAAGACTATTGTTCGGATTATCTTTTTCGTTTAGCATTAGTTTTATTTAAATTCTTCAGATTTTTTAAAGAAAAATCTTCGGTAATGAAAGATAAAGTCCGAATATCTGATACTCTATAAGGAGCTATCTTTTAGCTGTTATGGTATTTAGTTTACACTTAACCCTTACGTGAGCAACGAAAAAAAAAGACAACACCTTTAACAAAATAACATGGGTACCCGGGTACTCATAAGTTTTGTGGGTACCCCGTAATAGACTAGTAGCCTTTTTTTTAGCTAGTTTCTACAACAGTCCGTTATTTGTCTACATAATCTACTAAAAATTCATAATCCGTAATAAAAAACATGTATTAATTTCAGAATATCTTTTTTTTTTTTGGTACTTTTAAGTACCTTAGTATTCTGTTAACCCTAACCATACCGATAGCATTTATACACGCAGACTGCTGACAGAGGTGCCTGGGTACATGTGTGTGTTTGCAGTAAATATTGCAGTTTTAAAGTTGAAACCTAGTAAATTTTGTTTGATTTCTGTTGAAGAACTTGATACCTTTATTGGAATTTCATTGGTCATGGGTATAAATGGTACCAGCGATTATTCTCCTTCAGATTTTCGTGGAAATTACAATCTTCATAGAAAGCATCACTAAGTCGCTATTGATTTAAGCAAATATTATACTACGCGTAATAACTTCTGAGAATGTTTTTACAAGATCAACACGTAATCAGACAGACAAAGCCGTTTCAATCTCATCTACAAAAAATAAACTTAAAGGCTCGTTGTTACTTTTGCAGGCCTGGTGATTCAAAATCTGTTCAAAAAACAGATGCAGTTCGCATAGCAAAATAATTGCTCCTCCAAAAGTACTATTATATTTAGTTTTCTCATACAAAAGATAATAGGATATTCACGAGTACCCGGGTAACCTTATTATGGAAATAAGGACTATTTGACTTTAGGTAGCTATACTGCCAACCAAAAAAAATAAATAAATAAATAAATTACGTGAACTAAGGATGACAAAAACTTTAATATTTACCTGAAGGACTTGCGAAAGCTCAAATCTGTATTTTGTTTTGTTTAATAATAATTTGACTTTAAAGAACGTTATGGTTAAGGGTGTATAAAAATAATTACTTTGTTGCACCATTCTCAAAAAACTTAAATTCACAAACGATGTGAAACTACGGCTTTCTGGAACGAGTATCAATTTAGTCGGGGCACATTTGCAGGAGTCTGAGACTCATGATCAAAAAATTGTGTGGTCTGGCGTTGCCATAATAAAACAAAAAACCTCTTCTGTTGATCAATTTTACCCGTTTTAATTAAACTAATTGATTCAATCTCATTATTTGTTGACCGCAGAGATCAGAATAAAGCGTCTGACCAGATTTT
This sequence comes from Wohlfahrtia magnifica, assembly GCA_023159175.1. NCBI lineage: Eukaryota > Metazoa > Arthropoda > Insecta > Diptera > Sarcophagidae > Wohlfahrtia > Wohlfahrtia magnifica. The sequence continues at coordinate 1,585,646 of JAKWBJ010000189.1, forward strand.
AGGAGCTCATAGTGAACAATTCGCTTCCAATCTCACCATAAACACAGCATTACCTTTCACGATATTAATCCAGGCTTTGCCTTGCTTAGTCCATGAACACATTATTATCGTACAATGTCAATGTTTCAATGTCACTTCATATATGGTTAGATTTCGCGCAATTTTAGCAGTAAATTGCAAATGGAAATTCGGTTCATTAAATTTTTCGCTGTTTATTCGTGCGGCACCTAAATAGTCGAGCTTCCTTATGTATCCTGGTTTTCTCAATGGTTTGGTAGCTGTTTTATGATGAATGCCTAGTTCCCTAGCAATGTACTCACTGCTTTCTTTCTGACATTTTTCCTTAATTTCATGGAGGTGCATCTATAACATCAAAATTACCAGACCGAAAACGAGCAAACCATTTTACAGCATAGTCTCCGTAAACTTCACAAATATTTATTTTCAGAAGCCTAAGATGCCTTCATCTTTTTCTACATAAAAAAGAAAAGCAAAGCATGACTAATGTTCCAAGTTTTCACTCATTTTTAAAAGTAGATAACTTTTTACAGAATGATGCAGTTTTAATATTAACTGCTAACAAAGTGAGTCTGTTGGAATTCATATTACCAGAGATATTACATTTTAGAGTCATCTCCCAACAATTTGTAACTGAACTTAACTGAGCACCGAATATAATAAAAGTTTGCTTAGTGTAGGGCATACAAATAGAGTAATATCCGCTTTATTACTATTTTTTTATATCGATGTTGTTACCATTTCGTAGACTGCATGTGACAACCTTCAGACAGTTTTATTAAGAGAAATATAACAAACAGTTTCCTTTTGTGCTCCTTTAAGCAGCCATTCTTTAAGGAGGTATGCTAAAAAGAATTCTGTTTTTAATTATATGCAGTAACTTTGTATTTATTTCCTTAAAGCTGTGCAAATACTAGCTCATTCGCTTGCAAGAAAATAAGTTTGTATTTAGAACTCAGAAGACGGTGACTTATTGTACGAGGACTATTTAAGCAGGATTATTTGTCTTAGTAAAATTAAAAAATTTCAACGAAAATTAAATCTATTTACTAAATGATTAACAAATTATTTTTTATTATCATTTATTTTTTATTTTAATATTTTCCTTATCTCCCTCTGATTTTCATTCTCTCGCAGATGGCTGAATGAAAAGCTTGTTTAAATATTTTTAGCAACAATTGTATTCAAACGAACACTTTCCAAACAGTCTACTTGATTTCTTTTCTCAAGCTTATATTTTATTTATTTTAAATAGCAGCACTCGAATACATCATCTCTATTATTTCTGTTACAAGCAAAAGGATAATGACATATTCTATGGAAATAATAAGAAATACTTTAGAAAGGATTTTACTTTGCGGAATTATAAGTTGTATAAAGACCCTTTGCAACGAATATCTTTATCTAGGCATGAGCACCTTTTTATACAATGCATGAGAAAATGCAATTTTGAAAGGATTTGCAAACAAATGCTTTCTGAATAGGCTTTCACAACTCGTATGTTTCTGATAATACAATATTAAAAATAAATTTTTAGTAAAAGCCAAGCATTTTTGGTATATAATGATATTTTGCAAATATGTTTCAAATAAAAGCACAACTTTTGTATTTTTATAATAGTAGAACATTTAGGCAGGCTTTGTTAAATGTTACCCCACACCACAGTACGCATTCCTTATTGGAAAAAGTAATATTTCATCAAAAAAAAAAAAAAAAAAAAAAAAATGGCGTTTGAGTTCGTTTTTATTGCGTTAAAATAAAACAAAACACTATTTTTATTTTGGTTGTTTTACTATCTGTCTCTTTTTATAAATTCCACTGTACTTTAATACACTATGCCTTAATACACCAAATTCGCCTTTACAACACTTTTTATTTGCGCCTTAAACAGACTTTTATTCTTGACAGCCAATTGATCATTAACTAACTCACTAGCCGCAATTCGCCGCTTTTATAGTATTTCATCTTAGTTAAGAATGTTCTAGACAGACACGAATCTTCGATTTTTCGACGTTAATACAAAGTGGTCTAAAATAACACAAAAAGTAATCGATCCATGCATTGGCAGCACTTTTAATTAGTGCAGATAATTTTAAAAGTTCTTAAGCCTTGACACAAACCAATACATTTCTTAGCTAAACGCTCATAATAAGCTCTGACGTGGTGAATTTTTTCTTTAGCATTTTCATTTTGGTAACAATATTTATAAAATTTCACTGATTTTAAGGTTATATGGCAGCTAGTGTGCTGCTATAAAAATGAACTTGGCTATCACACAAATTTTTTTAGAGAAAACAAATGTCAATTGCACAATTAAGTAAAAAAATCTTGCTTTCTGCTTAAAAGCTAAACGCCCGATCAGTATTATTTTGACCAGCACTCTTGGAGGACACCGCATTCCTTATGATCTTCCTAATAAACATTAGCAGATGTGAAACCCTAATGGTTGATATGTCACCAAAGGAGAGTTTATGTCTCCCTAAACATCTCCCTCTAAACCTGTCAAGAATTTCATATTTACACAGTATGTGTTGCGCCGTTTCTGATGCATGTGAGCACAGTCTGCAAACATCAGTTCACACCGGCCTGTAAGAAAATTCGTCAGGAATACTTGAGAACCTCGGAGCTACGCCGTCATTGCGGACTAATCTACGCCTAAGTTCCCTTTTAGCATTCCAATTTTCTAAGCATCTAGCAATTTCCCAATCCTTGAATAGATTGAGGATAGTAGTAAGCTTTGTTGCCACCTATTTCACAGTGTTCAGATACTAAAAACAACTGGAGCCTATTTCCAAGCGCCAGTCTTGGCAACATATCGTAGCAATATTTGACCAGTCAAGATGTCGTACAATACGAGACGAGTGCCTTTAAGGCAGTTTGGACGTCAGAGAATATATTGTTGTTCTTATTCTTGACCCACAGCCTAGGTTGATCTCTGGACATATAGAAATGGCTATAATTTCAGCCTTGAAAACACTCGGCGATCTTCGACAAGTCTCGGCTGAGCGACACAATCATTCATTTTCGATAAACCAGTTGATATGAAACTCTGCCCGAACCAAGACCACATTAGACCAACAATGCTGGCTTATTAATTTAGCCCTGAATCTCCTTTCAAAGCAGAGATCCAGAGGCATGACATTCCGAACCGAAGATGAGTCTCCGACTGCCGTGCGTACAATGGCCAGACTCGTCGACAAATTCCGCTACACTTTAGCGAAAAACTTTGCCGCCCTACCAATCTAATCACATAGATGTGAAGCGGTGTTAAACCAATCAAATCCTTTAAGACCGCTGTTGGACATTTTCTCCCTAGTTATACCGAGGCAGGCGAGTTTCTGTACCCTGTCTAATTTGCTCATGGTAGTAGCTTTCCCAGCTTTTTTCCATCAAGCTATCGCCGCATAAGTGATAATGGGCCGAATAATGGCAATATATATCCATAGCGTCATTCTCAACAAAAGACCCCATGTCTAACCATAGGAGGGGCGACTTGCCCAAAGGGCTCGTATCATCTTGCTTCTATCCAGAATGACCCCTAAATACTTAACCTTTCTAGAAAAATTGATGGTGCTACCCATAATAGAAATACAGTCATGTGATAACTTGTATCTCTGTGTTAAAACTACAACAACAGTTTTTGTGGTTTTCAGTTGGCCGATAGTAAATGTTATTTTGGTATTTTATTGTAATATTTTCTATTTAATGAAGCAAACTTCAGTATTAATAAATGCTTTATTATATGTAAATAAATAATAATAATTAATATATTTGTCTCTAGATATGTTTGCCAGGAGGAGTGGGCCTCGAAGGAACAAAATTACTACTACACCTGGGCATTATTGACTTTACAATTTTTAGTGCCCCTGTCAGTGTTAATATTTACGTATACACGTATTGCTTTGGCGGTGTGGGGCAAACGGCCGCCTGGAGAGGCTGAAAATTCAAGAGACCAACGTATGGCCAGGTCAAAGCGTAAGGTAAGTACCCATACATTTGCAAATGATATTAAAAATAGCCTTGCTGACATGTGGTCCCAGCAGGACGAAACCACACGCAACACAGCGCGCGCTCACAATGGATTTACTCAAAGAAACTTTTGATAAAAATTGACCACCAAGATCGTGCCCTTTAGCCCCATTGAATTATTTCTGTGGAATTATGTAAAGTCACTTGTCTACGTAGATAAACCAGAGACAATTGAACACCTGGAAATCAACATTCGAAGAGCTATTGTGAAAATTGGTGTTCCAGATTCGCCCGGTACGCGCTAGCCATGGCTTTTTATGGCTTTGCACATTAATGTCATAAAATTTTCCATGCAACAAAGCCCGTTGCATTGATCTTAAAAATATATTTCTTTGTTTTATTATGCCTATAACAGGTACTTCAATTGCACGAAGTCGTAAGAAGCAGGGTTAAATATTGCAACAATTCTTGAATAATGTGGAATTTAAATTGTGTCCAAAGAATAGCTTATGTTTTTCAAAACACACGTCTGACTATTTTTATTGATTATCTTTAAAAAGCAAAAACAGCTAACAGCAGGTATTATTCTAACTTAATACAGCGTTTAAGTGACGAAATTAAGTTAAAACGGCCGCATTTGACGAAAACGACAGTGTTGTTTCTTCAAGATAATGCACCAAATCACGCTTCCACTATTTCGATAGCCAAAATCAATGAATTAAGGTTTGAACTACTTCATCCGACATTTTAATCGGTAGATTTACGTTCTTTGCATTATTTTTATTTACAAACTTGAAAAAATAGCTCAGTGGTGAAATATTTACTAACAAACAAGAGGATTACAAGAACGGGTGGAGATAATTCTATGATTTTTGGAACACGTTATTTTTATGACGTAAAAACATTAAAGTGGACGTGACAATATAAAGCCTACCTCCCATACAAATTTTATAGTTGAAAATATAATATACTCGTATTGAAATGTTTCTAACTTTCAATAACTTTCTATATTAAACTTCTATATTATTCTTCATCAAAATCGGTGAAATATTTGTTCATTGTCTGCCGTATTTAACAATTTATTTGTTTTTTTTTTTCTTAGGTCTTTCGCTACAAACTTCACCTGTAGTTTGTGTTTTGGCATCACAAATAAACTTTTTGAAATCAGTTTAGGTCCCAAGCCAATCAGCATTACATTTCATATATCGCAACTTAGATCGTTTTGATTTCTGCCATTTTATCTGTAATTTAAGACAATATATACTTATAAATTTATTTAATGTTGTTATTTACAGATATAAAATTAAAAACTCGACCATTTCTTTCATTTTCCTTGCCCCACAACCAGACTTTGAAAATTTCACTATTAAAAATTTTATTGGGCATGGTGAGCTTTTGCACTTATTTTTTCTTGGGGCAAATTGGGGCAGAATTTGTTTTGGTTTCTACAAGTACAATTGTTGGTCAAAAACGTAGTTGTAAAATATTCACTGAATACCACTGAATTCTCTTTTATTCTTCACTTTCTTAACTAGAAAAAGTCTTACCTAAAATACTAATATGTCACGAATCTTGCTTAAAATTTGATCTTAAACCAATTACTTGAAAACACAATTTAAGGACTAGATTTTTAAAGTATTGATTAAATGACATTAAATAGCAAAAACAGAAGCTCTCCACTACAGTATAAAAGACTCGTATCTGACACTGTGCAGGGCATCGAATCAATTAATTGAAATTTGTATTTTGTTTACACGGTGCGGCAAAGAGGAAAGAAGTTGAAATACCTGGGAAATGATACCAATTTTTTGACAGGCGCTACCGAGTAGAACAAGAAAATGTTTTTAGAATTTTCGATACGCCGACAAAATCTCGAGTTACGGTTAAAAACCGCTTTTTCGGGCCTTCACGGTCTTACAAGTTAATAACTTAGCTAATTATTAACCGATTTTATATTTATTTTCGGATTTGAAATAAGAGGTCTTTTAAGTGATATATAGCGGGTCCCCCATCTAACGTTTTTTTTCAACTAGTGCTTATTTCGTGAATGGTAACATTTAACACGAACATGTGTATACGCTCGGTAATGTTGCTTCATGGTAATGTTGCAGAATGTGTGCGATGTGTTCAGATGAAGCTCATTTTGATACTGGCGGGTATGTAAACAAGCAAAATTGTCGCATTTGTGGCACAGAAAACACGCACGCATACATTGAAAAGCCGATACACCCAAGACGAGTCACTGTTTGGTGCGGATTTTGGTCCAGTTGCATAATTGGGCCATTTTTCTCCGAAAATGAGCAAGGAGTGGCGATCGTTATCGGGCCATGTTGAACGAATTTTTGTTCACAAAAATTGAAGAGGAGGATATTAGCAACATTTGGTTTCAACAAGAGAGCGCTACGTGCCACACAGCCGAAGCTACACTCGATGTTTTGCGCCGTGTTTTTGAAGATCGTATTATCAGCCGCAGAGCTGATGTCGTTTGGCCACCTCGGTGCTGCTATTTGACACCGTTGGACTATTATTTGTGGGGTGCCGTTAAAGATAAGTATTACGCCAACAAGCCAGAGACAATTGACGCTTTAAAGGACAATATTCGTGAATCCATTGGTGAAATACAGCTGCATACAATCGATAATGTGCTTAAAAATTGGACCCATCGTGTAGGCTACTGCATGGCCAGCCGAGGCATCCATTTAAATGAAATTATTTCCCATTATTAAGTGGAAGGATTGTACTTTCACGTAAAAGAAGAAATTTGAGAAAATATTCAGTAATTTTGTGTTTTCAAAAAAACCAAAAAAATTTATTTGGCGGACCCTTTAGTGCATGCCATTGAAGAGTCTGGGTGTATTTCTCAAGCAAACACATTTTCCATTCAATGATTTCCATATTTTTTAAGCTTAGATATGTTTTTGTGCACAAATGTTTATAGGAATCATACGATTTCTGAATTAATTAAGAAAATATTTGTAGTTATGAATAAAATGAGTCCTACATTTTAAAAGTCGGTTGAAAATTGACGGAGGTATTAAACTTTTTAGAAAAGCAACTCAATAAGAAATTCAGTTCATATTCATAAGCTTTAGGTCTAACTGCTCTTAGGATATACAAAAATTAATATTTAGTTTGTATGGGAAGTGCCCTGCCCACTTATCCCCTATTGGAGATATAGACGAACAAATATTTATTTTATATAGGTGTGGCATCGCCCAGTTGGAATTTCTAGAACTTGTGGTAACTTTCAGACATGCAAAGAGATTCTGTAAAAATTTTAAGAAAATCGGTTCAGCCGTTTAGCTGTCTATAGACTTCTAACAGATATACGTGCATATATACTTTTATACTATACTTAAGTAACCCTTCCCGCGCTACTGAGAGCCATTGTTTTGTATACCTATAAACTGTAATCTACAGACAAATCTAAAAGAATGCATTAAAATGATTAATTTGTATTGAATACTAACTCATATAGACCAAGTTGAGAAACTGTCATTCTAATCGTTCTCTAGACAAACTACGAAGTTATTTAGATCAAATTCAGAACCTTCCAATATTACCGTTCCAAAGATATACAAAAATCAGTTTTGACCTTCTATAGGAGGTGTCACTCCCACTTAACCAATTCCACCCACTTTTTGAGTGATAATTTATATTGGCCACACAGTTATTTGGACCAAATTTAGAATCCTTCGCTATAACTGCACTCTAATCTAATGAAAAAATGGTAAAACTGGTAAATGTTTGCAGATTTATATTTTTTGTGAATTTTTAGAAATCAAAAATTTCATAATTTTTACAAAAAAAATCTTTTTTATAATTCGTTGCTCAATATCCCCAATACTATTGGTTATATTAAAAATTGATATTAGAACGACTTAAAGCTGGTATAATTTAGCGCATGAAAAAAATATGTTGGTTTTCCAATGTCAGAAAATTTTTTTCCATTTGTTGCATAGTGTTATTTAAAAAGTTATGATTTTTGCAACAAAAAAATTCAAAATGAGATACTGTGCAGCGTTAAAAGGTAATATTTGCCAATTTTTGAGGAATCTAAATCAAAATACATAATATGTAATCGATTTTAACTTTAGATAACTTTAGATAAATTAAATCTCAAAGACTTTTTACAACTTAACAATACTTTATATACCTACATATGGTATGTCTGTAGCTTCTAGACCAAAGTCATTTATCATTATGATTGATTGAGAAAACAAAATTCTCTATCAAAACTTTTGCTTTCTAAATAAGTTTAAAGTTAAACTTTTACAAGAAAATTCAAATTTTAGTTTAATTTCTAAACTTTTTTAAATGAAGTGCTTTTCTATTAAGTCGTGTATCTACATTTGCACATAAATAAAATACTATTTGTTGCATGCAACATTAAAATAATTACTTTACTTTTAGAATACGCTTTCTTATCTATTTTGTTTAAAACTTGTCTTTTTTACCTATAGTTTCCGTTATCAAATAAGGTATATAGCGAAGAAAATGCTTACACAGAAATACCTTTCATATCATTGGCAAGATAAACTTTATCTGAGTTTCCTATGAGAAAGATGTTGGTTTACTACAAATGTTAGTATACATACGTAATGCAGCACATAAGAATTTACCTTCTAGTGTTTAATATTCATTAATATTTAACATTTATTTACAACAATTTATTTTAATAAATAAATTCTTCCACCCTGCCTTCATAAATGCAACGAAACATTTTAATTTCTTCAAATTCGAACATCTGCCAATACTGGCTGTTCGCTCCTTCGTCTTATGCATATTACTCGTATTGCCAAGAATGGCGAAATCATTTTCTCATTTTATTTATGACTGCAACTACATAAGTAGATCAAATAACTAACTAACAAGCTATTTTTCTGAAAACACACATATTTACATACATAAATTAAGTAAAGCGTAATGTGAAGATTTAGTTTAAGTACATATGTAAATATTTCGTAGGAAATGTTTTAAAATCTTGTTTGCATTTGCATACTCAAGAAAAGAGTGTCTGTACAGCTCTTTTGCATGCTAAAATTGGATTAAAAAAAACAGTAAATTTTTGTTTGAAAAACATTTTAGAAAAATATTTAATATTCTTAATACAATTTAATCGTTAGCAAATTTCATTGAAGTTATGAAAACAATTTTGTTATTTTAGAGTAAAATTATTAGGTTCTGAATCGTATAAATTTGCACAAAGGTAACAACAACAAAAATTAAGCCAAATAGGTATAAACAGTGGGGAGCACAAATGAGTACATACATATGCTATGTATGTGTTTGGAGTTTGTGCGCTTACATATTTGATTTGAAATACTTTGTCATTTTTGGTGTGAACACTTTACCAAAGCTCGACTTGATATGTCGGTATTGTTGCAATCGTTTGTTTTTACAATTCTCAATCGAATCTATATCAGAGCTTTGTACTGGTCACTGCACTGTGGGGCAAGATTGCATAATTTTTGAAATCTATTAAACCGCTGAATTTAGGTATAAGATATTGGTGTCTTTGGAAAGGTTGTGGTCTGGGTATTGTGAATCAATATAAAAAAACTTTCGTTTTTATCGAAAAATATAAAATAAAAGAAAAAAATTTTTGTTTTATTAAAATCATTAAACTGATGCAAATAATCATAAATATTTCGAAGGTTACAAGACACATTTATTATGTATTTATCCGCTATCACTTTGTGTTTCATCAGCTTCTTCGTCACCGCTTACGTTGAAATCCACCTTATCAGATGACGAAAAAACAGAGATTTTTGCTTCCTTAGACACTACCATTTACATTGCCTTGAGAGTCTTGCTTGAATTTGTTAAAAGAAAGCTAAAGATATGTTCTATATTATGATTTATACCATACTAGAGTAAACCCTTGTATTGTGTCTGCTTTTTGACTGATGTGGATAGATAAAGAAAGCTTTAACTGTTACCGTTCTCCACATATACAAAATTCAATTTTTTTTTTTTTATGATGGTTTGAATTAACTGCCAAGTTATTTAAATTAAATTTTAAATCTTCAACTCTAACCATTCTCAAGGTATACGAAAAACATTATTTAATTTATATAGGAGGGACCGTGCCCACCTATTTTTTTAAGTGATGGTTTGTTCTATCTAAAAAGTCATTTAGACCAAATTCAGAACCTTCCATTCTGATCGTTCCAAAGATATACAAAAATCAAGATATACTTTGTATGGGGGGTGCTACTCCTACTTGTTCAATTCGGCTCAATTTCTGACTGATGATTTATATTGACCACAGAGTTATTTCGGCCAAATTTGGAGACTCTTACTGTTATCGTTTAAAAAAATAGACTTATAAAGAAAATTTTCATGTTGGTGTGGCACCGCCCAGTTGAAAAACCGTCAGTAAAATTATACCTTTCCAACTCATGTATTGGTTTGTTAATCGGTTTAGCGGTTCTCGATTTATAAAAAGACGCACATTTTCGTTTTCAAGTAAAACGTATGCTATACTAAGGGATTCACTCTAATGTCATTAACTCGCGAACCAATGGACCTACAAAAACCGCATATACATAAAAACCTTGGGATTGACTTTACTTTTCGTTTAAGGGTTTGCAAATAAAATCAGTTGGCGCATTTAGAAAACATCAATTACAACGCATTTTATGTCCTCTTTTATATTTCCTTTCACTATGCTCTCTAATTTATTAAATGTTTTATTAAAAGACAAAGAACCAACAAGCAATTATGAATTTTGAACTACTTCCAAACAGTGAATCAACAGTTTGTGCAGCGTTGACGACATGTGATACCACTAAAAACGTTTTCATATATATGTATGTATATACATATATATATGTTTCATAAAGTCGACATTTATCCCTGATATTTTTGCTGAAATATTGTACTGCCTAAAAGATACTCTGGGAATACATTCATCATTGTAATTACCTCCGCTTCGGTTGATCTATATGTACTCTAAATGCTATTTTATAATTTTTTTGAGTTGTTTTTTAATTATCTTTTATCAACTGCTTGAGAAAAATAAGTTCATGAAGGTACGAACAGGGGTTTTAATCATATCTAAACATTTTAAAGGTGTTTCAAAAATTTCAAACAGATTCTTGTTGTACTCGATGTGTCCATTTGTTGCACTGTGTTATTTACTTGCAAAAAAACAGAAGAAAACAAAAATTCTAATAAAGCGGGCTTGAAAATGCAGAAATACGGATTTCTACCTGTTATCACAAAACTTAGTATATCTCATTAATTTTTAAATCGATTTTTATGTACTTACGTGTTTTCAAAAGCTACATTAGCACATTTTTTTTACAAATAAAAGAAAGGTATTCTTCTTCGCGGCCAACTTAGATCTTGAATAATATGAAAATCTATAGAAAAAGTGTGTTTTGTTTAAAGTTAAACGACCCTAACTCAACCATTTTCCAATCGACTTTCAAAAACCGAGTTTTGTTAAAAAGGTAAAACCAATATCTTCAAATAATCGGTTTAAAACAACAAACTTATGATTTTTTGAAGCTGTAAATTTGTGAATTTAGGGGGTGGCGTAGTGTAGTGGTTAGAGCGCACGCATAACAACACAAACGACCCAGGTTCGAGCCCCCGCAGAGGACATGACGAAGATTTAATTGTATTTTCGAATGTTTAATAATAAAAAAAGGCTTCATCTTCTTCACTCCAGACAACTTCATCTAAAAAACAAAATAAAGAAAAAGCCCCCATGATATATATGTACATATATATATATATATATATATATATATATATATATATATATAATATTAAATATATATATATATATATATATATATATATATATATATATATATAAGATTTTAATAATGATAGATTATTTTAATGAAGTTTGTAAAAGCTAGAGTTTTAATGAGGGTCTGCCTGGGTTGAGTGTTGAGTAAGAACTAACTAAAAAATGTCCGCTGTCCGTTCGCTGTAATCCAACGCGTCCTATGTACCCAAAGTTGTATCAATCAGTACGTCAGCGTCGGTCATAAAATACAGTGTAGCAATATTTAGTACGTCCATCCACTCTTAGTAATTATAAATTCCACATTTATGGGCTTCAACAAAACAGAATTGCTATATCAAAAATCCTGCATATTTTTGGTGTAGTACAGTGTAATTAAATCTATGCCAATCATATTTCATAACCGTTTAAAATTGATGGAATAAAGACAAAATTTTATAAATATTTTTATTTAGTTTCAAGTTTGTACTTTGAGAGCGTGTCCTCCATCAAACACGAAATAATTTTAAAAAAAGTACATCCAGTTCAACTAAGAAAAGTGTAAACTGAAAAGTGTAGGTTTGAAGTCATCTGTTGTCCAATTTCCAATTTCTCTAGCAAACTACAACTGAACATTACAATTTTTACTTACATTTCCGGTGTTTGTTTTTTACCGCTGAATTTTAGTCACTGTCTTCGATGGCTCTTCTTACAGTTAATGAACTGTCCGGCTTATTTGATGCTTTAATATCATCCTTTCATGTTAAACAATTGCTCTTTTCCAGTAGACGCTGATAAGTATATTTCGACCCCTTTGCGCGAAATTATTGTATGTTACACTTTTTCCGAAATTGAGTTTTTGATGCAAATGTATTTTAGAGTCACAAATTCAGCACATAACTGAACATTATATCGATATTCGCAATACTTAAGGAGATATATTATTATTTGAAATTTGGTGTTGAAAGTTTTATTCTTGTAACATACGATAATTTGGCACAAATTGGTCGATTTATTTTTGTTTCATTTTCACCGTAGCCATCAAGAGCAGCTTCGAAATGGCAAGCAATTCATTAGAAGGTATTTGCAATGTGAGTAAGTTGAAAGTAAAGCACAATATTAACGCCTATGAAGCTATAGATTGAGATAAAACAAAGTTAATATTAAAGAAAAAATGCTAACATTATTTCCATCCAATCTTCTTCAGATTGTTGAATTTTTTTAATAAATTGCACGTCACTTTAATAGTACACCTTTAATAGTTTCAATAAAAATTATAACCGCAGTAAAGATCTTATCATATGTGGCCTATCAAGCTTTATTTACCTCTTCTTTGCAGGAAGTAATTGTTTCAAAAATATGAACCATTACATAATTTTTAGAAATGTTTTTTGCTTACAAATTACTGTGAAAAATGCGCCACTTGCCAGTCAGAATTTCGCCGCTAAGGTTAACAAGTTAAATAAACAGAATTGTCAGTGTATGAACAATATTTTGCCAGTGTCATTATTAATGCTAACTCATCAATATCTTCGACTGCAGCTAAAGTTTAAATTGTGTTCCACCCTAATTCTTTCAGTGATAGTTTTTTTCGTAAAATTTGTCAATATTTTAATAGTGCTGTGAATATGTCTGGCAGCAGGTGTCATTCCTTGTGTAATCTCCCACAGTTCAAACAGTTTTCTGATATATTATGTGTTTGCTTTATTGTTTTCAGTGGCTTATTTTCTTTTAACTGCATTTTATATTTTTACGATATAAGCAAACAGGAAAATTTTACGATGACTTAAAAAATGCATATATGGGCGAAGTGTTAAAAAATGTCTAAATCAAAAAACAAAAAAGAAAAACAAAAAATACTGAGATACGAAAAAAATGTTTTCTGATTTTTGGTTTAAAAAGGATTCAATTTTACTAAGCCCACAGGCATCTGGACTTCAGATTGTTGAGGTAAGACAAAGCGAAATCAAAAGATTAAACCACAGAAAATTTATAATGTCGCTGCAGAAAGTTTTGTTTTGATAACCTGTAAACAAATGTATCGACTCAGCAAATGTTAAAGAAGTTATATTGGTAATAAGCAGTTAAAAAAACTTCGTTTACTCGTTCATAAGAAGGAATATTAAAAAAAAATTAAAGTTAATTCCACTAACTTCAGTAGAACTCAGAAAACAATACAGTTAACCCACGTAAAACACGATACTTACTTAAAACGGTTTCGATATTACACGGTGCCACATTTGCGACTAATACAGCACGATTATGATGGAAGACGGTGCAATATTTATATATTTTTCTAGATGTTGTAATATCTTATATACATTCACATAAAAGTGAATGTGTTTTGCTTAATATATACATATGTAAGTGTGTAAGATTGTTTGTGTCTTACAGATAGCTAAAAGGCTGAACCGATTTTCTTAAAAATTTTACAATATCTCTCTATAAATTTCACAAAATTCAAGTAAGAGGTTCTAAATTTAATCCAAATAGCTTCATAGTCAATACAAATCATCATTTAGAGAGTGGGAGGCATTGGACAAGTGGGCATGGTACCTCCCACACAATCTACATATTGTTTTTTTATAGTTTTTGGTCTGAAAGACTTCGTAGTTAACAAAAATCATTAGTTAAAGAATGGGTGGAAGTGGGCATGACAACTGCCATACATAAACGATAAAAGCTTGGTTATCTATTCACATCAGTTAATAGGCGATAGAGATTGGATCTGCTGGTATTGCTCAAAGCACACCAGTAAAAGCTATCTGCATATACTATACATTTTATAAGACTGTATACAGCTCTCTGGAAGTATACGATATCTTAAACTTTTCGACTTGGACCGAATGGGGCTAAAATAAAAAAGGGTAACAATTTATAACTAAGATAATAGCTAAGAAAATAACGAAGATGGTGCACGCATCGAAGCATGTCGGGTTTTAGTTATTTTCTCTACAAAATTAAAAGACTGCCAGAAAATAATATTTTCATGCCTAAATTATGTAAATATGTAAAATGTACATACGTGCTGGTAATCATAAAGTTTAAGTCAAGAATTAAAATCATGATTTTATGCTAACACTGGGAGTTTCGCGGTGTAGTGGTTTAAGTGCAGATATACAACACAAACGGCCCAGTTTCGAACCCTAGCAGAGGACAGGACAAAAAAATTTTAATGCAGACAGTCAATCCAGCTTTTCTCTGGCAATGATTACAAACACTGTTTCAGTATAACACTGTTTGAATTAACGGTGTTATACGAGGGTGAACTGTAAATATTGAACATATTCTGCAACTTACAATGGTGAATAGCATAGTTGTATATCAAAATTTATCCACAAAGTACAGGGCCTTCCAATAAGAGATTTTATTCTGATATATGAAAAAACGAAATCTTTGAATATTTATTTAATTGTAAAGACGAGATAATAATAGATTACAATATCAGCTAAATAACTGCCAGGGCCACGCACCAATTCGCACAACTGCGGCTGTATATACTCAATATCTTTTTTAATTCCATCTTTGAGGCCTTGGCCTCGATTATCGTTCACAACACTAATTATTTTGACGTTGTATGTTTATCATTCTGACCAAGCACTCTTGCAGGACACTGCGATCCCCAGTTTCTATCGTGCCTCTTCCAGCATCCAGAATACTAGCAGATCTGACACCCTAATAGTTGGTATGTCTTCTAATGAAACCGTATTTCTTCCCAAACATCTCTATCTAAACCTTTCAAGATCTCCACATTCGCACAATATGTGTTTCACCGTCTCTCGAACCTGTGAAAAAAAGTCTACAAACATCCATATTCGTGACCGCCATCCTTTTTAGATGAGCTCTCAGTCCACGATGGCGCCAAAAAAAATCCGTCTGAAGTTTTTAAGTCTGGTGTACCATACTTGAGAACCTCAAAAAGACGCCCAAATCGCGCATTGATCTCCACCGTAGATTAGCGAAGTGCCCTTTGAAATTTCCAGTATTTCAAGCATCTGGGAATTTCTCAATCATTGATTATATTGAGGACGGTAGTAAGTGTTGCCGCCGAATCATTATAGGGTTTGATGTTGGAAATAAATTTAAATTTGCGATTACGACATACGACACTTGTCTGAAATGCAATATATTTTAACTGTCATTTATTTACAACATATATGCATATATATATAATATATATATATATATATATATATATATATATATATAGATATATATTTATATTATATATATATATATATGCATGGGCTACATATATATATATATATATATATATATATATATATATATATATATATATGTTGTTTACAAGTTTCAGAATTGCTGGCCTAGAATGTATTTCACAACGATGCAATTTCTTTAGTTGTTGTGAACTGTGAACTGACAATTTTTGTTGTAAGTTTTTGTAATTTCAATGCATTCTTTAATCGAATATTGGTTCATTTTGTTAATGGCGTAGTTATACTTGTCTTCTGTTACGTAGTTACAGGTTGACTTATGACAACAGTTAAAATTTCGAGCCATTTAAAATGAAATGTCTTATTGGAACACAATTTTTTACATAAGTTATGACAATGACATGAATAATGTCATAATGAATTCCGAATTTAATTTTTAGGTGTGTGTGGATATTGTAATATATACCCCTGGCCCAAGAAATTATATCGATTGGAGAACCTTCAGCTTCTTGCTTATTCTAGTAATGGAATTTTAAAAAATTTCTGCCCAGTTTGCTTTCACTTCGGATCTTTTGACACCGGAACAGAGAATATTATTATGCCAGTAGAATTCCATTTTATTGGGATTTGATTTTGGTTTGACAAATTAATGTTTAAATTGAAAGTCGCGTAATTCCGTAATTTTTTTTACATTTTCAGCTCGTATGGAGTGGGTATGAAGTATCGAATTCTGCCATATTATCCATATTCATAAAACAAGTGTCCAAAATTTTACATTAATTTTCCAACTCCATACAAGTACGACAACTGTGCATTAAAGAAATTGTATCGCATTGGGCGGTCAAGGCCATACACATTTGAGATTATTGTATTATAAATAGATTTTATTCGAGTCATATTTCAGAAATTAATATTTTTCTGATCCAAAAATTGATTTTTTTTACTTAAACAAATCTCGTTATTCGGGTTTACACTTTATCACAATTGGAAATAGAGAAATTATAAAATTTTACATTTTATTAAATATTCCTGTCACATACCCAATCAAATATTCCCAAAGAGGAAAATCATATTGGTTGGTTTTCTTCTGTTGTATTAAATTATCGAACATTTTACATTTCCTTTGGGAATATTTAGTGAATTATGTCATTCACACTGGGGCTTAATGATTAATTCTATTTCTGAAAATATAAAACAAAAAAAATATTCCGCATCATCCGCATTTTTGTTACTATTTCAAACCAAAAGCAGAATTAAAAAAAAAGAAAAAAGTGAAGGAGGAAAAAAATGACTTCCCATGATAATACAATATTGACGTTGACGGATGCCGCTGTGTTGTTCGGCGATGATAATAACGACAATATTGTTGATGATAATGATTATAATCAGCGTTGGCGATTGCTAATATTTTATTATTTGTTTTGCATTTTCTTTTTTCTTAATTTTATGGGTTTCCACTGTCTGCAATTTGCTAAGCTGTCATCACACAGAAAAACCGAAATAAAAATAATTTGAAGATGATTTTTTTGCTATTTTGGTTTAACATTAGAAAATAATTTGTTTGTTTTTGACCAGGCACAAGTAAAATGATTTCCTCTAAATAGGGAATAACGTAAAGGCAACATGAGAGCGGGAGGCTTAGATTTGCATGTACGAGTACATTTTTGTTATTTATTCATTATTTGTGAAAAAAAAAATTGAAATGGAAAAACTACATTCGAACATATTTTTGCTTTTGATTATTTAAGAGGAAAATAAAAATAAAAAACGAGTAATTTGCATGTATTTTTATTCTCTTTTCTCGTAACTAATCAAGTTGAGTTTAATTTTTTTAAAAATTATACAGTCTTCATCGTCTAATAACTGCTGGCAACAACAATGATCAAAATGTTAAGATGGTCAGATAGGTAATCTGTTGTTGTTTGTTTGTTTATTTGTTGTTTTCGACATGTTCATTTCATGTTTGTTTGTTTGTTTTGTTGCCATCATACATCATCTGCCAGCCAATAAAATTGATTAATATTTTGGACATGTTTTGTAAAATGAAAAGTGAATGTTGTCCCCTTAAAAGAAAATGTTATCGATTTGTTATGAAATCACAATATAATAGCCTTTTTGAAATTAAGCTACCATTTGTATGACCAGAAAACAGATACACATCTAATCTAAAACATTTGCTTGGGTCATCTTTACCTAGCTAGTGATGTCACAAATGCATATAAATCAAAATAAAATTATTTTATATTTTTTTATGTAATAAAATTTATTTAAACGTACAAACAAACATACGTATGTACTTTCATACAAACACACTTACTTACATGTTTATTCAACGACTTGCAGCAATTCCCACAAACAATTGTAGGAAGAAACATGAGTTTCGGTTTATTGTAAAGAGTGAATTAAAAAAATAAGTAAATTTTTATTACATTGACTTACCAAACACATATGTACTCAGAAATCATAGCTTAGAAATTGTCAAGAACATATGGTAAGTTTTGTAGGTAGAATCCCCATTTGTCCTTATGTGCTGAAATGTGTCGGGGTTCGTTAAATGATTTTCCGGTTTCGTACATAATGTTCGCCTTCGTGTTGTTGTTTTTGGTCTGACCCTTGTACTCGAATCCTGTAATTCCATTCAAGCGTTTCATGTCACATTTCGTTGCGAGGCTTCCGAGGGATATGTATGGGTTAGCTATATATTTTGCTCTTTATTTGAATATGTATGTTATTCTGATCTGAAGTTTTACGTAGTTGCTCGTTGGTAGTAACACGGGGCCATCATGTTTTTAGAATGTTGGTGAATACCTGTATTTCCTTTGTTTATAGTCTGTAGTAAAAGGTCATCGCCCTAATTTATGTCTGATCAATGGTTTTCTAGAAACTTTTATACTGTGCTACGAATTGTCACTACACTGAAGCAATGATGACTGCCGACATCATGTTGTCGATTAGAAATTAAAACAGAATTTTGGCAATAATTATTTAATTTAATTTTTTTTTAGTTTTAGCAGGCGTAAAACACATACCATTTTTACAACTAAGTGATAAGGTAGAATTAGCTGAACGTTCACGGAACGTAACGGTACGTATATTCGTTTCTAGCATATGAAAAAAATTCTAATGATTATCCAAAACAAATGTCACGTTGACGGAACGGAACAACCTGTATAAATTTGAATTTCTTAACGTTTTTACATGACATTTGCATTTAAGTGAGGGACTGTTTGTATGTTAAATTATATGGGGGTATTTTTACTCTTTTTTTAAAACAATTGAACAAAGCAATTTGTAATAATTTGAACAAATTTAGAATACATTTTAAGAAATGTGTGCCCCTTTTGCACTATTACTATTTTTTAATACAAAATGGCTTCCTACGTATAATGCGGAAAAGGAAAAACCTAAAAAATTAGCTTTAATAAACAAGCAATGACAAGCAAACATTTTCACGCTAATGATAGATAAGCAATTATGTATGTATGTAGTTTCTGAGGTGTAGGTCACTTACACCCAATTTACACGATGACTTCAAAGGCATGGCTTTTTCAAAATTCTTTTTTAAATATGCTTCTAAAAATCAACTGCATTTACACCATAATTTGTGAGGCATGCCTTTTTTTACTGCAGGGTTGAGTTTTCAACTATAATTGTTTAAGTTTACGTTGAAGAACAAAGCACAATGGCAAATACGAAAGTAAACATAAAGGAGAAGGCGAAAGCATGCATGAAAAACAGAAATCGTACTATTTTTCTAGCCCTCTTTCTTCTCTACTCCTCCTCTCTCCCAAAAATAAAGAATGCATGCAATAAATGCGTGCATGGAAAATCATCGTGTAAATAAGGTGTTAGTTTCAACATTTAACTGAGTAGTATCTTTAAATTTTGATAAACAACAAAAGAAGGATATCAAGTAAAAGATATTTCCAATGACTTTAATTTGGTGTGCAAAAAATTTGATTACATTGGTCTATCGGGAACCAGGGAGAAAGAAAATCTTTTGTACGTTGACTTTTTATAAAGTTTCACTCATTTGATTAATAACTTTATATTCCATATAAGCTTCTTTGCACTATAATTTGGTATATAATTTGTTGTATTTTATATTTGTAAATATATACATATATAATTATATTATTTTTATATATTTAAATAAAAAATACTATTTCAACCTATTTGGTACTTTTTTTCAAATCGTAGACAATTCGAACATTTATATTTCACTGTTATTTAAACAGCTGTTTCTTTTCCATTTTTAATACATTATGTACACACATTTGACAAAAACATATGACACGTTTTTGAATATTCTATAATCGCATACACCCAATTCACACTGACTTTAAAGGCTTGATTTTTCTTCAATTCTGTTCTAAATCTACTTCTAAAAACCTCTTGCATTTATACCATGATTGTAAGATTATGATTTTTTTTCTTGTAGGGTTGATTTTTTTACCTATACTTGCTTTATTTTAGATTGAAGAACAAATCACAATAACAAAAGCGAAAATAAACGTAAGGGAGAATACCCGAGAAATCATGAAAAACAAAAATCGTGCCTTTTTCTACCCCTCCTTCTTCCCTACTCCTCTCGCCAGCAAACACTAAACACAAGTCTTGCGAACAGGTTACTAAAATCACAGTGGGAATCGCATGATAGACATTCTTACAGTACGCTACGTTACATTACGTCTACGACAACGTTCGGCTAGCCAGACCTTTACTTTTGTTTTTTGTTTTCTACTTTAAGTTTTTGTAGAAGACCGTGCAAATTTTTTATACAAAATTTTTTAGTTTATATATATGGTTTAGTAAATATTTTTTGAATTAGAGGACAAAATAATTTTCTCTTATGGGAAATGTGATGATTCGGTCAATTCATCAAAAATCCGTTGACCGTCAATGAGAACTGTAAAAGCTATTGATAAATGACTAGCTTTTCTCATCTGGCGTCGATCGGAAATTTATGTTTATGCGTATTATAAATGGGAGACAAATTCCCTTATTTCCTAGCCTATCGGTTTTTTTATTTTTTGCCACCTGTCTGTCTTCTTGCTCTATGAAGACGAATTTTAACATCTCCCGCTGATATATTTATTGAGATGTTCGGTGTTGCATGGGATTGGGCTATGAATCAAAGACTCTCCCTTTATCTCCTATTAGCACCACAAAGTGCAACTTTTAAAAATGTACTTTTGTGCAACACATGAATGTATGCAAACAAAAAACTTTGCTTTAAGAAGAAAAAATGCGTGTGATATCTGAAGAAATTTTATTTAGTCGTTTACGCGTGGTTGGCTCATAAACAAACTGAATCAACAAAATTCGAATATGATCTAATTTGGACCGTTTTTGGAATGTTAGTAAACAAAAACATTTGTTTTGAAAAGAATAAAAAATTTAATTTTAGAACAAAAGTCACTTATTTTGCACGCTTACCAACAATTTTTCGGGGTCCAATTTGGAAAATGTACACACTCATTAGCTAATCTATCTGTGTTTCAAAATTTGCAAATTTAAAAATATTTTAATTAAGAGCTAAAATGGTACTATTTTAACCCGTCTTCCCTTAGTTTTAACCTCTACCATCTCCAAAAGGTAGGTAGTCAGATCTATTTGCGTTCCAAATTTAATCAAAATAGGTTCAGTCGTTTACGTGTGGTTGAGTGACAAACAAACAAATAAATAAAGAAATTTATAATATACATATTACATATATGTACTAGGGAGATCGATTATTCGACTTTTTTCAGAAACCGGTTTTCGAATAATTCTAAAAGTTACAATTTTGAAGAAACCAGTTTTCGGTTAAACATTAATCAAATAACCTGTTTACCGGTTAGTTTATTAAGATAAAATTCTTTTCAATGTGAAGCATTAGCAAATAAAGTTTATGAATGTTGTAGTTTCAAGCAAGTTAGTAAGCTAGAACAACGTTCTTCTCTTTTATGGTCTTAACGGAGATTTCTTCGCCGGCAACACAACATTTTAATATTTCACCTAGTGATTCATTTTTTACAACTTATTTTTTACGAGTTTTTCCAGCGCCTAGAGACTACTTGATAGAGAATTAAGTTTTCCTTGCTGCGCAATAACTTCAATTTTATAGACATATTTTAGGTGGTTAATAATTCCTGATGTCGAAGATCCTTTTCAGCTTAGTATTTAAGGACAATAAATATACCTAGACTTTTCCTTTCCACCGAAAACCAAATATTTTTGCAAATGTTGGATAAGACAGCCGCCTACCAACCAAGAAATTTTCGGTTCAACTACAGGCCACACCACGTGGCAATTTTCAACAGCAGTATCACCTCACAACATTGCAACCGACTGGTTATGAGTATATACGCTGCCGTTCGGTGCCGGCGTTTGTAGGTCCGTTTCAATGCGTCTAGTTCAGCATTCGGCAAACTAATATTAATGCATTTTACAATTGCGGAAGTATATGAGAGTCTCTCACTCAGGCTGCTTTGCACTGTGTTTTTCCACTTGTTTTCTCTTTACCCAACTTTGTTTATTTTTTGCTTATTATTTGCCTATGCATATGACTACGTACGTGTGAAAATACAGGAGAAGAGCAGCTCCTTTCCTGAATCTGGTCTAGTTGATCATCATTTTCCATACAAAACAAAAACTAATATTTATTTACAGAAAATAAGAAAAAGTTTTTGTTGCTCAAGCGTGCACATCTTCTTCGATCTACCATGATTCTCACGTTTTTCGTGAGACGTTAAGGTTGTTACATAAAGAAAAATAAGAAGTTATATATTAAATTTAGAAAAATACTTAAACGATGAGCATATTTGCAATAACAAAATAAAAACGTATAAAAATTACACATATTTAAATTAATCGGTTATTCCTGTTAAAACAAATAAACGGCTAATTCGGTATTCGAAAAGTTGATATTTTAAAAAACCAAAAAATACCGATCGAAACCGGTCCAATTATCGTTTGACCTCCGTATACATAGGTATTAACAAAATTCAGATTTAAATTTTTTAAAAAGGGTTTGCATGGTCAAAATTCTGTGATTATTAGACGTTGTATTCCAAAATAGGGGGTGGCATAGAGTGGTGGTTAGATTAAATCCCCAGCAGAGGGCATGATGCAAATATTAAATTACAATTTTCGAGTGTTTGATTAAGAGGCTTCAACTGGCCTCCAGACAAATCCTGCTAAAGGAAGCCCGCTTATTTTTGGCAATGATGACAAACA
This sequence comes from Wohlfahrtia magnifica, assembly GCA_023159175.1. NCBI lineage: Eukaryota > Metazoa > Arthropoda > Insecta > Diptera > Sarcophagidae > Wohlfahrtia > Wohlfahrtia magnifica. The sequence goes on from JAKWBJ010000189.1 coordinate 1,608,776, forward strand.
TGACACGAATGATCAGAAGATAACGCCACCTACTGGAAAACTATGGCAATGCTAAGTAAGGATTGCCACCGTCATTTAGCAAAGATATTCATTACTACACAATCGCATGGAGACGAGTTAATCACATACTTCGCTTGAAATCAAATGACTAATGGAACTGAAACAAGACAATGGATGCTTTGTGGAAAGCCATATGCAACAAAAGGGGTCATGGAAAAAAATCTCCAAAATAGATTTTGTTTCATTGCCATAATTACACTCCCAAATAACTCCTTTTATTACTACACTCTGTTGCTTTATAACTTTAAAAAACTCAAATAGGAATCAAACCTAACCGCCTTTATTTCTTTTCCTTAACAACACTTGTTTCATACAGCAACGTACTCTTTAACTTTATGCCACTATACATGTCAAAATAACTCTGCGATGTAAATGTGTTCACACATGTACACTTATCTGTCTGTCGTTGATTATAAAATATTTAAAAAAACGCTTACTTGGCTTGTCGACTACCAAAATGATGACACCAAATTAAAGACTTTCCAGCCTGGATGCCAAAAGACCACATAACTTTACAACCATCGTAGTAACCAAGAAACCAACTACAACCAACAAAACCACCGACACCATGAGCAACAACAATTCAATTGACAATAAATAAAACACTCGTTAGACCACTTTTTCTATTTCTATTATAATTTTTAAATTTTATTTAGACAATATTTCGATAGATATAAGGGGATATTTAAATCGATCGGATGGTTGGAAACCATATGTACATAAGTTAAAATGTATTTGAGAGTTATTAAAGGGAGACTTCGAAAATTCACGCCAATTCGTTAGAAAGAATAGTCAGCTTAAATAGAATTCTAAACGTATCGATTATTATAATTACATGTTGCGTTAGTTTGTAGCGTTCTCTCACTTCAACTACAGCTCTTGCTTATAATTGTACAGAGTATATCTTCTTTCCTTTTTGTTGTTGGTGGCTGTGATTTCGTTTGGAAGCACTTAACCACAAGTTACGTGATTTCTTGATTATCCTCCAAATAAATAAAAGCAAAAAATCAACGGGAAAGTGACAGTCATACAAAACCGACTTTATAATACCGTATATCTCAAATTTTCCTCAATTATTAATTATTCTGAATCAATTAATTAATTATTACTAGATGAAACCAAAAGTCAGCCAATTCCTGCTAGATTAAGATTCGCCAAAAATGAAATATTTACGCACTAAAAATTTAGATGACTTTTTTCATAATTAACAAAAATAATCGGAGAAATAAAATTATCATAAATTTGCCACATAGGTTTCGACTACCATTGACATCATTTAGACGATGTCAGGTGGTAATATTAGTCCATTAAGCTTTGCATGAAAAGCTCCCACACAGTTGATTGATATCTGCAAAATGCATTACTTGAGAAATTCCTGTTCTCGTTTATGCGATCGATCAATCTGTTTGTTTTAGGTTAGTTTGAACCAGCTCGCATCACGCAAGTTTACTCGGAGGCTCTGTGACCCACTGTGTGGCCGAAAAGCCAGAAATGGTCTCTATGAAAAGACCCGAAAATATCAGTTCCTTCATTTAAAGCATCCGGTAACCGTGACGAAGTTAATCAACTTTGAAAGTGACAGTCCAGATCACGGAAGCGACATGCAGCCAAGTGCCTAAGTCTAAATTCCCATAGAGCAGGACAGTCGCAGAGAAAGTGTTGCACCATTTCCTCTACCTCTGCATCCTGACAGCTCCTGCAGTAACCATGACCAGGGCATCCCATGCGCTCCGACATGCAGCTTATCATGCAAAGCCCGGTAATTATACCCGAAAGAAGCCTGATCGACCCCCTTCCAAACTTAAGAAGAGACCTAGTCCTTTCCATAGATAAAGAAGGTTAAAGCATTCTGGATATTCCACAAGTGATGATAGTGGTCCACCTGTGTTCCATCCTGCTAAGTGCCCATTTTTCCAACAATTCACGTCCCCCTGTATGAAAGACAAAGAGAACCCTATAGTAGCGCAATCATCAGCAATTTCATTCGCTCGGATGCCCGCATGAATCGGAACCCATATCAGTTCTATATGATATCGGTTCAGATGGGCCAGCGAGCGATGCAGCTGAGTAGACATTTTGTTATAATCACATACAAGTCGTTTCTTTTACTCATTCTGTTTGTTTAACTAATAGAGTAAGCAAACAGGGCCATGTATTCCGCTTTCTTGAACGACAATTTTACAATTTGTGTACTTGTCTACCACGATAAGCTTGTAGTACAACACTGATCACACAAAGAGCTAACACAATGCTTCTTCTAATACTTCCGAGATTTCTACTATAAAGAACAATCGAGTTACATCTTAGGATTGTACATCAAGTCAATATTTTTTTAGGATGAAGGTCTTAACCTGAAAAACATCAACCAGTAATAAAGCAGGAAAGCCTTTTAAATACCTGGGTATATGGTACATCTGGATCGTCATTTAACGTAGAAATTAAAACCTGAAATTAATTTCCTTATTTGCAGAAACTTAATCGTAAGTTTGAATTGTAAACTTCTCGAAAACAACTCAATACTTAACCTGATACCTCATCGAATAATAGAATACTGTCTCAGCCTCGAATATGCAAAAACTACAAAGGTGTCAACATAAGATTTTATGCAGCCCATTTCATATTAAAAATTAAATGTACAAATGGCTAAAATATAAATTATTAAAGACGCTAGGTGACCCGGCGGACACCCAAATACTGTCGAATTTTGACTCCTGTCAAAGTTTGAACCAGCTGCTTCATTCACTTTGCGTTAGATAGCAGACTTTCACGTGGTTTAAGTTTTTGTATGCTCGTTAAGAACTATTTTTTAAGTAAAAAACCGTAACTGGGACCATCAAAATACTGAATTTCGTTATGGCCGTAGAATCATGGAAGATGCCAAACGTTCTGGGTGCCCAGTTGTGGTCTCTACACTCGAAACAAGTGAAAAAATTCAAAATAAGTTGTTAGTCGATCAGACGCTGAAAGTGCGAGAAATTGCGGAAGTCATGGCAACCGTTTTTTGGAATGCATGCGGTACAATAGCATTACCTACCTTCAAAAGGGTAAACTAGTCAATGACGGACGAATATTGTGAAAATTTATTGCGTCGTGAGGACTTAAAAAAATATCCCATTTGGCAAGGAAAAAAATATTTTTCACGAGGACAATATAAAAATCAATTATTACGAATAAATTGGCTATGAATTGCTCCCTGGTACACCCGGAATTAGTCCCGAGTGACTATTTCCTGTTTACAAACCTGAAGAAATAACCTGGCATAAGAGATGATATCATCTTACAAACAAATATCTACTTTTACGACCTCGAAAAATTTTATTTTGTGGATGTGATAAAAAACAAACAAGTTCAAACGAGACTATGTAAAGTATGTGTTTCATTCAAAATGTCAGTGACTGTTTGCCCGCCCACGTATTGAAAGAAATTCAACTCGCATTCAAACCCACTATTCCATGGTATTTAAATAATAGTGACCATACTTGATTAAAAAGAAGGGACTCTTTTGCACTAACTAAGCTGATGATAAAAAAATCGGCATAGTAATGGGTAAAAATTATCCTTTTAAACTTTTTAGCAACTCTTACTAAATTTGTTATTTTTTATTTTAGTTTATCCCTATTAAGCCTACTTAATCACATGTTTAATATTTGAAACCACTGAAAGACTTTATTCACACACAATAAAAGTCTTTTTGATCGATTTTAAAAACAGAATTCTAGAAATGCATAGATAAGTATGGTTCAGCTGACTTAGAAAGCGCATCTGAGTCGATTGACGGCATAACTAACTACACAGCTAGTTATGTGGGTGTGTGGGTTACAAACGTCAGCACAAACGCAATACAATTCAACCACCTATAACGGCATGGGGTGTAACAACCTAAATAGTTACCATCTTCTCTGCATACATTTTCAACTTGTACGGATAATTATACTTTGCCCATACATTGTAATGAAACAACTAGAAAAGTGGCAGACACCATATGAGACAGCCAACACAGTCGGGATATTAAAAATAGAAAAAAATAAACTTTTTTTATGATTTCCTGCAACTACTAAATGAATGCCATAATATTGTAAGGCAAAGTAGTGGTACTTTACTTGTAATGCATCTTCCAATGATTATAAATTTATGGAAAATTCATTGAAAAGAAACTAACAAATTTGTAGAAAAAAAGGAAGAAAACACTCCTGCAGTGCCAGATGCCAAATATGTTAAAATTCGAACATCTCTACAAAAGGTGTCGCATAAAAGTTGAAGAATTTGTCGTTTATTATGTACCATTAGAAGAAAAAACTTGAATAGTCTCATGGTTGTTGTAACAACATATGTACATACATATGTAGACAAATTTTTAAAAATGCTTTAAACATGGCTGTGGGAATATTTTCAAAAGCACTTCACGATAGTCAGGTGTAAACAGAAATTGTTATGCGACTATTTTCTCTAAAGCCCCTTATACTACGAGTTTACAAATTTCATTACGTTTGGAGTTTTTATTCAAAAAGTGTAGTAGTTTTCTTGTACAGTTTTGACAAAAAGGTTCTCATATTTATTCAATGTCCTATTTAGGTCTACAACCATATCCTTAATGGATTTTTATAACATAAAAGTAACAGAAAAAACTGTGAACCGACCAAATTTTTTTAATTACTATCACGCTTAAGAATTTTATCGAGATGAACGTTCATATACATGTTAATAGCTGTTAAAGAACATGACTGGCTATCCTATAAAGTCGTGCGGTTATATCAATTAAAATCTGATAGATTCCTATCCTACATAAGAAAATCGTAAAAAAGGTGTGATTGGATGCCACACTGCCATACAAAAAAGCTGTCAAAACATATATTTCGTGAATGGTAACACTTAGCTCATGTCTGATTTGACAGATAATTAGTTTTATCCTTCCGCTGAACGAATATGGTTGTGTATACGCCTGATCAACGCTGGGAATCTGGGCCTGCAATCGACTTACAGAAGATGCCAATTTTGCCAAAAAATTCATCTTTTCAGATGAAGCTCATTTAAATATTGGTGGGTATGTAAACAAGCAAATTTGTCGCATTTGGGGAACAGAAAACCCGCACGCATACATTGAAAAGCCGATATACCCAAGACGAGTCACTGTTTGGTGCGGATTTTGGTCCAGAGGCATAATTGGTCCATTTTTCGTCGAAAATGAGCAAGGAGTGGCCGTTACAGTCAATGGCGATCGTTATCGGGCCATGTTGAACGAATTTTTTTCACAAAAATTGAAGAGGAGAATATTAGCAACATTTGGTTTGAACAAGACGGCGCTACGTGCCACACAGCCGAAGCTACACTTGATGTTTTGCGCCCTGTTTTGAAGATCGCATTATCAGCCGCAGAGCTGATGTCGTTTGGCCACCTCGGAGCTGCGATTTGACACCGTTGGACTATTATTTGTGGGGTGCCGTCAAAGATAAGTGTTACGCCAACAATCCAGAGACAATTGACGCTTTAAAGGACAATATTCGTAAAGCCAGTGGTGAAATATAGCTGCACACAATCGATAATGTGCTTAAAAATTGGACCGATCGTGTAGGCTACTGCATGGCCAGTCGAGGCATCCATTTGAATGAAATTATTTTCCATTATTAACCGGAAGGATTGTACTTTCAAATAAAAAAGAAATTTAAGAAAATATTCGGTAGCTTTTTTTATAGCATTTAAAAAAAAAAAAAATTATTTGGCGGACCCATTAAATATAATATAAACAAATGACTTGCAATTTTTATGTAAAGCTGCTTCACAAAAAGCAACTCTGATCTCCTAGAAACTACTGTTTTATGAAAATTTGCAAAATTTTATCATATCGGATACACTTTTCCAAAGATCTGTCACACATATGCACTTTTTGTTTACACCTAATACTTTCTGAACACACACACACACACAATTTTGACATATCGAACGATTAAATCGTAATAATTAGTGATTAGAGTATTTTTTATTAAAGAGTTAAGTACTTATTACGACTATTTTTGTTTATGCATGATTACGATTGCAAGTAATCAAGAAATAATCAGGATTTTTTGCGATTACTACGAAATAATCAAAAGTATTTAAAAGTAATCCGATTACTTTCAACGGTTATTTTTGAATATTTTTGATTGGTTTTAATAATTGCGTGTTCATTTTTAATACCGGCTCTTGTGACATTGAGCTAAAAGCCACCTAAACTAAGTAGAAAGCAGGAGCTGTAACAGAAGGTCTTTAATAGTTTGGAAGCATTCTATGCCCGTAACTTTAGAGTTTGATTTTTCAAATACGAAAATGAATCATCATTACAGCAAAATAATTTAATCATAAGGTAATTTAATTAATCTTTTCAGCTCATTTGTTAAAATTTGACTAAAATTTTGTACTCTGCAAAAAATTTACGTTTTGTAATAACTTTGGATAAAATGGAGATATTTTTGTGAAACCTACCAATTGTATTGTTCTAATACTGCATTAAATTTGTCATCATTAGAAATATTTTAAACCACCTCTTTAAGAAAAAACTGAGAAAGCTAACGCTATAGGCTCTAAGTAACGCGATAAGCACACGATTTATTTTATTTTTAAAAAAATATAAACAATATTATTTACGTATATTAAGCTCTAGGTACCCCTTAAAATTATAAAAATTTAAAATAAATTTAAAATTAAATATAAAATTAAAATTAAAAAAAATTACATATGTAGTGTTAAAGTCAGTCGACCAATGCCTGTTAAAGCTGGTGTTATATATGTTATGTGTTGTTTCCCTGATGTCTATAAAAGCTGGTGTTAGACAAGAATATATTCTTTCTCCACTGCTCTTCAACGTTGTCCTCAACTGTGTGTTATAAAGAGCAAGAGGCATAACCTGGAAATTTAACTCAAGGCTGGAAGACCACAATTAAGCAGACGACAACTGTCTTCTGGTTCACAGACATTGCGATATACCACCTTGATCCCGGAATAACCCCCGTGTGGAGGTCGCATCGCTCCGATTAGAGTTTTTTTATTAAGTTGGTACATCTGTTGTTGATATTCCTGCAAAATCTTGGCGACATAGCTTGACATTTGCAAAAGCTACTTAGACTAGAGTACATCTATTTCTATGTGTGTTTGCGAATTTTTATCATTTTAGAAATGCGCAACAACGAACTTGTATTAAATTTTGCATAAAAAACGGATTTAATGGTACACGAACGTTGGAAATGTTATTAAGTGTTTTGGTAACGATTATTTAAATAAAACGGTCGTTTACCAGTGACACGAGCGGTTCAAAAGTGGTTGTGAGTCAATCGAAGATGAAGAACGCAGTGGCAGACCATTCATATCGAAAACCGACGAAAACATTGATAAATTAAAAGAAATGTTGGTCAATAACAGCATCAGAGTGATAGCGCAGGACTTGAACATTACCTATATATACGTCCAAGACATTTTGGGTAATGATTTGGGTTTCCGTCATGTAGTATCAAAGTTGGTGCCAAAATACCTTAATTTCATGATAAAAGAGACCGTGTTGAGGTCGGATAAGACATGATTTGCGAAGCTGATTCCGATCCCACATTCATCAAAGGCATTATTACTGGACACGAGACGTGGGTCTATGAGTTCACAATCCAGACATCAGGCAAGTGAATGGCGTTCACGAAATGAGCCGAGACCAAAAAAACCACGTCGTTTCAGACAGTAAGCTAAGAGTATTATTTGGGCGTTTGAGTGAAGCAATTCGCCGACACGAAGATTTTGCACCATAATAACGGACCATCACACAGTGCCATCATTATTCGACATTTTTTGACGCAAAATGCAACAAATACCATCCAACAGCCACCGAATTTACCTGATTTGGCATCCTGTGACTTCTTACTGTTTAACCGAGTTAAAAAACCATTACGGAGAGAGGTCTGATGGACATTCCGAAAACCGAACATAAAAAATGCTTCAAGGATCGGGTCAAGCGCTGGCATAAGTGTGTTATAGTCGATGGGGATCACTTTAAGGGGACAGTATAGATTTAGATGAATAAACTTATATTTTTAATTTTTTGAATAAATTCCGGGAACTGTTTGATCAAGGTGGTATGCACTGTGATATAGATCGCGATCCATCAATATAGAATAATTAATGTTCAATAAATATCGTGATATTGGATCAATTGAACGTGTAGCATGCTTTACTTAAAACAAAGTATTTATTTAATAGGCTCGAATATGATTAAAATTAAGTAACAATTAAAATATCAAAATTGAAAAGTAGCAAATCAAACAATTTGAGCAATTCGATATACAAGTACCATTACAATCATCATTCACAAAAATTAACAAATAAATAATTACAAATATTACGTTAAATATATCTATGATGGTATGTTGCTATTTTCCTAACCATTCGTTTTACAAATATTGCAGTATTAATCTAATAATTCATTGCTCAAAGTCATGACAATTAAGAAAAGAAAAAAACTATTTGACGTTCAAAATTTGCTTACTAATTCATCTCAAAGATGTTTCCATTCATTCGCTAAATGCGATTAAAAATTTTTTTCTTCTTATAAATACAAATACGTAGCCAAACATAATTATTTATTTTGTAAACAAAATATTCATACAAATAATAATACATGAATAATAAATTTGATAGGCAATAGCAACCACAATATCTACGAAAAAGCGAAAAAAAGAAGCTTCAACTTCAGCAACATAAGAGATTGACACAATTCGCATAAATTTACAAAAGATACGAATAAATTTCAAAATTACAAGTGTGTACAGACCGATGAAGAAGACAAAAAAATGCAATAGGCTTAAATAAAGAGATAGTTTAAAGTTAGGTACAAGTACTACTAACAAAAATTTAAGATCACGTACGGATCATTGACTTGAACAAAAGAAAAAGTCAATTCAAATAAACAATTTAGTTGGAATTTAATTTATGCGGGTCTAGTTTTGATGAGACTTTAAGTCGCAGACAATTAAAATATATCAGCAATTTATAAGTGTTGCACATCAAACAAATGCTTAACCAAGTTAAATTGAGATAACAGCTAAGAAATACGATTATTATTCAAATGGTAATGGCAGAATGATAAATACACTGCTTACTACATACATGTGTAATATATATTTTTTAACTTTGTTTATTTATTTCTGTGGTCACAATCAATAACTGCTTAAGTCGACTTAAGTTAATATGAGTTATGTATGCTATCAAATTCTACTAAAAAAAACTTAATATTTACGTTAAATCCACATTTCTCTAACATTTCTCTTTTTACCTAAGTCGTAATGAAGCACCATTACATTTATTCTAAGCGCCTAAATATAATTACGAAAATATTTCCATAAAATTTTAATTTATAAAAATAGCCTATAATGACTTCAGCTGTTTTGCGCATTTTGTATAAAATGAATTTTCATAAAAGATAGAGTTTTTATGTACTATAACCACTATCTACTATCAGGGTGAAATACTTCGATCAAAAAGTTCTCGGAATAACCCCCGTGTTGCGGGTCCATCGTCCCGATTTTAGTTTTTTCTGGATTGCGTGTTGTACTCATAAACCCACGTCTCTTCTCCAGTAATGATCATTTCGATGAATATGGGATTGGATACAGCCTCACAAATCATGTCTTTTGCGACCTCAACACGATCAAAATTGTAAAAAATCGTCAACACACATAGAGATAGATGTACTGTTGGCTACGTAGCTTTTGCAAATGCCAAGCTATGACGCTAAGATTTAGCGGAAATATCAACAATAGATGTACCAACTTAACAAAAAAAAACTCAAATCGGAACGATGGGACCGCCATCCGGGAACTTTTTGATCAAAGTAGTGTTTCTTTTTTATTAAATATCTTCTAAACAAATGAGACTTTCATTATCGTTTTTGATCTTAGGCTTGTCCGTGTAAGTATATTTAATTTTGCAATAAATTTTTTCTAATGCACTTTCTCAATTTTTTCAGAAACACTCTTGTATATAAAAAGTGATTTTTCTCATAAACCCACGTCTCTTCTCCAGTAATGATCATTTCGATGAATATGGGATTGGATTCAGCCTCACAAATCATGTCTTTTGCGACCTCAACACGATCAAAATTGTAAAAAATCGTCAACACACATAGAGATAGATGTACTGTTGGTTACGTAGCTTTTGCAAATGCCAAGCTATGACGCTAGGATTTAACTTAACAAAAAAAAAAAAAAAAAAAAAACTTAAATCGGAACGATGGGACCGCCATCCGGGAACTTTTTGATCAAAGCAGTATGTTCCTTTTTTATTAAATATCTTCTAAACAAATGAGACTTTCATTATCGTTTTTGATCTTTGGCTTGTCCGTGTAAGTATCTTTAATTTTGCAATAAATTTTTTCTAATGCACTTTCTCAATTTTTTCAGAAACACTCCTGTATATAAAAAGTGATTTTTCTCAAAAGTAGAATATCACTTTCGACTTCGGCTGTTATTGCTTGGGACCACAGATTTATTTGAATTATAATACAATTACAAATTTTATTCTGAATACATAAGTATACAGAGCAACTAAAAGCAATTTCTAAGTCTATTTGGGGCTTTGAATTGAAATATGCATTCCGTTTTTTATGATTGAGTCTAGTTTTCAAGATATTGAATAAATGATTTTTTAAAATTTTTAACAGTTAATGACCATTTTATTCAATAAAAAGTCAAAATATAGAAACGAAAGGCAGTCTAAGTTGTAGGATCTGTTTTACGCGTTAAAGCCCAACAGTAGTTGCCCGTCGTGCTCTCGTCCTGAAACATCTGGTATTGCCTCTTAAATTTTTTTTCCCAAATTGAGATGGGAATGAAGAAAATGTATTCTGAGATACATTGGGGCTTCAGTCTTGTGATAATTTTGCAACAAATAACAAACCTTATCACTGGTTCTGTAAACAGTGAATTTAGCTTGAGTGTTCACGCCTGCAACCGTAATGCGAGCAAATCACGAATCAAATCATTTAGTTTACTTTGCGAAATGAAGTCTTTGTTTCCATATTCAAATCAGAGGTCGATGTAGAACTCTTCAGCTGTGATGAATGAAAAGTTTCTATAAAATTTGCACTCATACCTGAACAAATTGGCAAAAGCTCACTGCTCGTACGGGAAATTGGCTGATGTTTCATCAAAATATTTATAATTTGCTAGTTTTTTGCATTTATACCGACCACATACATCATCAAAAATAAATAAAATAAAAAATAACAGTCGATTACATAATATTTCTGCTCTTTCCATAGCATTGACATCAAAAATGGAAAGTATACTTCTTGACTGCTACAGAGAAACAAAATTAATGGAAATATGCTCCTCTCATCACATTTTTAATATTTTTTTACACATTTTCTTATCACATAACATACGCAAACATAACGAACGTATTTTGAATTGATTTTGAACTTTATTCTGTGTATTTTCACAATTTATTTTTAACAAAAAGGAATTTTAAGAATTAAATTTAGATTATGTTTCTAACGATATCAACAGCTGGTTTTCGTTATAACAGTGCAGTGCTTTCAATATGCAAGATCTCGAAAACAACAACTAATCTTGAAAAACAGAAACCGAATTTGAATTCAGCACCTCAAAGTTAAGATTTGTTCTCATCGGTTCTGATTCAAAAAATGACCGGTACTTGTAAACTTGTGTTATTACGAGCGGAGCAATTTAGACCATATGCTCGGTGTAGGTCTCTGTTGCGAATAGAGTCCATCATATCCGTTCTAATAAAATAGCATACTACCCACTAGCCTACCTACCCCATATATATCACTTAATATCGTCATATGGAATCCATCAAACCCTAAGTTGCATAAAATTCAAAATTGACTTGATTATGATGAACTTTTTCGAAATATCTGTTCCCGAAAATTTTTATCCTCAAAATCATAAAACATAAATGAAATGCGTTTATCTTTTGCTTCAAAATAGGCCTCATTTTCAGCAAATAACCTCTTCTTTCGTGCGAAATTTCCTATGGGCGAACATTTCTTTGCGGCTTGCGAACAGCCCGTAGTTGCTGGGACCAAATCTGGCGAATACGGTGGATATGAAAGCAATGCAAAGTGCGATTCATGTAGTTTTGTCATTGTTTCAGAATCATCAACACGTTCTTGTTTTTGGTCAGCAGTTAGCAAGCGCGGCACCCATTTTAAACAGAGCTTTCTCATAGTCAAATGCTCAAATGCTCATGCAAAATAAAGCCAACACGTTTTTTTGATATCTTTATGGTACGATGTCAGCTAACTCACTCAACCTCACTGCATTCTGCATCATCGTTGTCTCTAATACCACGTTTGAAATCAGCAAACCAACGTCTTATTATTGTTTCTGATGGAGCGGGGACCCCATAATACTTTTCAACCCATTACTTCCCTTGAACGGTATTTTTTCCATCAAAAAGCTGTACAGAATTAAAACACGAAATTGTTTTTGATTCATTGTTCTGAAAATAACAAAATTAGCGTCACTCTTGGCACAATAACTCACAAATTAATTAATAGAATATCATTAAATTTTAACAGCTGCCTTTTTAAGGTTAGCACTAACTGAAAAAGAGTCGAATGCATTAAATTAGACACCATCTGGTAGATTTCAGAAAAAACTAAATCTGAAAGGTGTTAGTTTCATATCTCATTATACAAGTACTCGTAATACGAAAATGGGATTATAAAAAATAAGCTTAAGCTAAAAAATTCTAAAAATCTTGGTTTATTTTTCATTTCAGAAAGTGTGCTGTTTTGAAAATTTTTTAAATGTGATTAGCGCTCTTTGGATTTCATATGACGATATACCCTTATTTTAAATCGATTTAAAGCGTAAACAGTTAGGATTTTGAACGATTATTTTTCGGGCGGCATAAACAGGTTTTTTTCTCGGTTTTACTGAAGCCCGTTTTTTAAAATGACTATTTTTGAATATACGAATGATTATTTAAACACTAATAACCGGTTAATTTAATTATGTATAATTTATTATTATTATTATTCTTGTTTTTGCAATTATGCTCATAATATAACTATTTTTCCAAGTTTAAAATAGAACATCTTTTATACACATACATATGTATATGGCAACCTTGAACATATCACAAAGGATGTCATGAAAAACGTACTACCAATCATTAGCAGCGATTTTGTGTTTAGATTACATTATAATACGAAAGAAATTAAGAAGAAATACTTTGGAAGTAACACTATCAGGCAGGAGCTATCGATTAAAACAAGAATCTGTATTTGAAATTTTACAAACATCTCTGAAATCGTGAGTTACCGATAACCGTCAAATGAGCTGTCATACTGCTCTTGTTTTTGACATTTATGTTCAGTATTTTCGAGCATCATGAATAGATTAAGTTTTAAACAACGCTACAAAATTATCCAGATTTACTTTAAAAATTCAATCATCAATACGCACAAACTACAGACGACAAAATTGTGAGCAGCGATGAGGCTCACTTTTGGCCTAACGGGTTTGTTAATAAACAAAATTGCTGCATATGGAGTAAACTAATCCACAACAGACCAAACACACTGGTGCGGTGTGTTAATGAATATCGTTATCGCACCATGATCAAAGATTTTTTGTTTAAAAATATCGGTCGAGGTGTGTTTTCAAAAGGATAGTGATACGTCGACTGCAACCATCGACTTATTAAAATCAAAATATGACGATAAATTAGTTTCGTGAAATGAATCTATCAATTGGTTTCCAAGCTCGTGCAATTTGACACCTCGCAATTATTTCTACGAGGAGCTGCGTATAACATAATCACTGATTTGTGCTGGTAAGCCAGCAACAATTGACGCTTTGCCAACATTGTTAGTGTTATTTGTGGCATACGACTAAACTGATAATCGGAATGCATTTTGTCAAGAGCAGCCACGATGGCTATATGCCGAAATCATTTATCATTAATCAAACTTAATGCCATGTGTTGATCTTTCGAATAAAAAAATTGTTTGGATTACAATTTAAATTTTTTTTTTTGATTTAAACTTCAGTCCAATCAATACAAGGTCCAAATACCAGTATTGCGATTCAGTAACTTTGAATGATACGACAATCGCAAAAAAAGGCGATATTTTTTGTCGTTTGCAGTAACGATTATATGATTCATTACGTACACTTTAGCGATAGTCGACAACAATCTTTTTCGACTGACAACTCTGTCAAAAAAGCGAAAAACAAAAAGAAGAATTGAAAAAACAAATAAATCAATTTTGAGGTATAGAAGCATGATTTAGCAATTATACACTAGCCATGTTAAATAAAATATTTATTTATTAATATCGTAAATAAAAGTTACTGAATAGCAAAATCTTCAATTCTGTCATTTACTATCAAAAACAATACGATTATTGTAAAAAATGTTACTAAATCGGGCTACAGGTGTGTTTTTTTCATTTATTTATTCAATTTAGTCAATGGATTTAATCGTTACATACTAATTACAATAAATATGTATAATATGAAAAGAAGTGCAAAGCTAAAATTATAAAAATATTACAAAAGATACAGCATAAAATAAAAAAAAAATAAAAAATAAAAAAATATTATCAAGTATTGAAAAAAATAATAATCTTGTGCTTTATATTAATATTTAATGAAAAATCAACAAATTTGGACAAAAAATTATATTGAGGACATAATCTCATAAATGCATCAGCTATAGCATAATTTGATCTACATACTTGAACATATAAAGGTTTATAATAACGTGAATTTCGACAAGGGACATTAAATTTAACATATTCTTAAAGAAACTAACAACAAATATTTCTATTGATAAGGTTCATCAAAAACGATACATTTAAGATGGTACGACGACTTTTAAGAGCAGGCAGTTTAATTAAAGATAGTCTTCAAGTATAAGAAGGCAGTTTCAAAAAATTCCAACCCAGGTCACGCAAACAGAACGATAATAATTGTTTCTGAACAGATTCAATGCGGGTGATATGAATATTATAATAAGGACTGATCCGTATTCCAAAATAGATCACGCAAGTGAAACATAATGCTGTTTCGTAATGTAAGGATCGGAAAACTCCTTAGCCCACCGCTTTATAAACACAAGAACACCTCTAGCTTTGTTCACAGCCAAATTAATATGATCAACAAAATTTAGTTTACCGCCGAGTAAAATATCGAGATCAACAAATGAATCCACCAACTCTAATTGGTGACCACCCAGTCAATAATTTACAACAATTACATTACCCCTAGAGAAACGCAAGCATTTAAATTTTTTAAATTCAGCTCCAACATGTTGTGTTTACACCATAAAAAAAACTTATTTAGATCATTTTGAAGAGAGACGTGATCAACATAATTATTAAACAAAGGGAAATATTTTTATGTCATCAGCATATATTGGCAAAGTTGATTACATTGGGGAGATCATTATTGTAAACTCGTACTGTCTGCTTCCTTCTCGTCAAATACGATAAACAAATCTTAGAAGCATGCAACAAATCCAATTTAGGCAGCAGATGTCTATGATTCACTTTGTCAAAAGCTTTACTAAACTCCGTATAAATAACAGCAGTTTATTTTCCTTGAGTAAGTGAAGTGAATGCAGAACATAAGTGCAGATCATTAGTTGTTGTTGAATAGGCTTTTTTGAAACCATGTTGGTAAGATGAAATTATCGTTGAAGTGTTATGGCAGAGAAAATCAGCAACTAGTTTTTCAAACATTTTCGGAATAGCACGCAATTTAGCAATGCCTCTATAAATTGTTACATCGGATTTATTACCAGATTTAAAAAGCGATAAGATACTTGAATCCTTTCAAAACTTAGGAAAACAGCCATACTTAATCGAAACATTAAACAATAAAGTAAGCGGTGTAACGAATGATTCCGCACATCGATATAAAATGCAACTCGGAACCCCATAATGACTGGGACTCTAGGATTCCTTCAGTTTTCTTAAGTGTTCCAAAATGTTACTCTTATTCAAGGTAGGAAAGGATATTATTTGATTCGATGTAAGCGGATAATGGTGCTTATTTTCGTCTTTATAAGCAGCAACAGAAAAAGTATTTAAAAAATCGGCAAACGTATCGTATATAACGCCAACATTACAGGATTTTTTTTTTATTAAATTTTATAACAGATGGAAATCCGCTGGAATTTCTCTTCGAATTTACAAATGCATAGAAGGACTTAGGATCTTGTACGAAATTGGTTTTAACTTTTTTTAAATAGTTTCTATATAAAGCATAGTTAAGCAGATTATATTCTGACCGACAAAGGGAATACTTCCCATAATCAGTAATTGAGTCAGACCTTTTATATTTCCTATAATATTTATTCTTGAGGGTTTTAGTCGGGACAGTTGTCTTGAGTTCCATGGTGGGCACGCTAAAGTATATAAGCATTTCTTTTAAGAAATCAATCAATTTTATTTTAAAAATGGGTGATCAACCAATCGATACCCGAATTTTTGCTTATGGGAACAGACTGAGTATCATACTAGCAAATACTATCCATCAAGTAATTAAATAAATTATAATTAGTTCGCTGAAAACAGAAGACCTTGCTTGCAACAGAAGGCTTCCATTTTAATTCAGATGTAATAGAAAAACTAATTCTAATTGTGGGATGATATCGATCCCCAGACAAAGTAACGGGTCCAAAACGTGTTATTAGCACAATCACTCGCATCATAAACGATGATCAAATACAGTATTTTCCCAAAATCATTACAAATAGTAATTAATTGGTATAGAGATAATCCCAAAATATTAGCCAGAAACTCATCATGGCAATTTCTATTCTTTACTGGAATTAAATAACGCACAAGATGATTGTCTCCATGATGGTAGATTAAAATCTCTAACAACAAAGACAGAATCATTGTTTTCAGCAGGCAGGACAACCGATTTTATAGCGTCGACATGATCAGAGTAAACAGAAGAGTCAGAATCAGGAGGAATATATGAACAAGTAACATAACTTATAATTTTTTCAATTTTACAACAGCAGCGACAAACTTAAAATTAGACTTATGAGCTACAATATTTCCGGATTTATATAACGAAGAGACAGCAATCAAAACACCACCTCCTCTATGTTCATTCCTATTGTCTTTTTCGTAATTATTGCAAAGCAACTCAGCGTTAAAAGCATCACCATTTAGCGAGGTCTCAGTAAAGATAACAATAATGTACATAAAATCATAACTATTTACAAAAAGATTTAACAATTTAGTATTTAATCCATGTAAATACCGGTATATCATATTTAAGCGATTTCTAGATATATTAGTTTTCTGAAACAGCTGAATTTATTGATGGCAGACGAGAAGTGTTTCTATTTTTAGATACCAAATTATCTCTTAATAAAAAATCTTGAACAAAGATATTCATAGGCCAGGAACAAGGGTTCACGATTTTCTCATAAAACTTAGTAGGAAAAGCAATTTTATACGATGCTTGAAAGCATCGATTAGACATTCCAGCGCGAGTTGTCAGTACGGCTTAGTGACAAGCCAAATTGGTGGTCATATTTGAGGTAAAGGAGTAAATTGGCTTAAAATCACATTTTTGTAATATAAAATAGAAAAATGGAAATTAATAACGGAATATGATGTCAGGCAAATGTTTACCTCTAGCACGTCGGCAGACGTCCGCTCTTTTCACAAAATGTTTAACCACACTTGTACAAACTTGCCTAAAGGTCAGCATATTGTAGCTTGTGAAGTGTTTTTTGTCTGATTTTTCATATTTGTCGACACAGAATCCAAGATTTCATGACATTTTTTCATTATATTTGAGATGGCTGCTTTAGATACATCAGTGAGAATATTAAAAAAAAAAAAAATCATACGCACGGAAAAGTTTATTGAAAGATTAAATTTTTAGAGTCGCACTTTGATGCTAAAATACTGTTAATTTATACGAGAGTTTTTTTTACGCGAGTTGAGTTTTTCGAGATTCTACTGTATATGATTAATTTTGTCTTTTTAGATACTGTTGCACTCAAAAGGGAATCTTATTTAATCTTTATAATTAGGATTTGGCTACTGATTTGTTTGTAGCCCATAACACAGCAGCACACATCCCCCATACTCCATCAATGTTAGTATAGGGAAGAGTTAAAAAAAGTTCCTAGCAGTAATCAACTTATGGATAAAAAATTTTACCCATTATAGTGTGTCAAAAATAAAAATTTGCATTTTCATCAGCAATCAAGTAGTAGCAACAACAGCAGCAGCAGTGGTAGCATTAGCATAAAATTTACATATTTTTCTCATTTTTTTTTTTTGCGAATAAATCGAAATCAACAAACAATTGCAGTCGTCACACATGCATTACAGCTGCATTTGATTTACAAATCTCAACGTTTTGCGATTCACATTCACACACTCCCATAAGTAACGCTTAATTTACGTAAAAGGAAAATCTATAATCATTTCGTGTGCAGTTACAATTAATTTACCTTTTTGGGTGTCGGTCTCACTCATTAAAGTAACATTTTTCAATTCGTCAAAATTGAAAATTTCAGCAATAAATAGCTAATCAATGCCTTTCCTAAGGCATTATTGAAAAATTTTGCGAGAGATAAAAATCTTTCAAATTTGACACATTTACAGCTGCAATGTCTAAAGATACCAACGATGGATAGATAGATTATTGCAATCAACAACAGAAAGAGATACAAAAAAGAAAAAAAATTTAAAAATAAAATAAATATGTAGACGCACTCTGAATGTAATTATTTGAATACAATTTCATAGACAATGAGTATTTGCTTTTTGTTGTTTTTTCTTCTTTCTATTTATAGTTGCTGTTAAATTTTGTTTCTAATTATGTTTCTTTTTCTTTATTTTGTCTGGTTAAAGTAGTATGTACACACGTAATTGTTGTTAAATCCGAACATCTGTAACTGTCTTCATCAATACATAGTATCTACACTGTTTCCGAAACCTTTTCAATATACAATTCCATACAATGCCAAGTTACCATGATAATTACACGAAAAAGAATACCGAATCTTTTTATGAAACTTTTAAAAGCACCTGCGACTTCCGGTTGCAAAACAGCTATGTGATAATTTCATTTCATTTTCTAATAGAGTTTTTTCTTAGCTTGTAAAGGGCCTTTCATGAAACGCTTCCTATATTTTAATTTAAATAAAACATCATGGAAATTTCTATTATGTATGAAATAAATATCCAAACTAAACACCAATTGATAATTCTTTGCAATGCATTTAACGCCCATAAATTGCGTGCGGATTGGTCATCATCATTTATTCCTTTTACTCCTGAAGTAGCGTATGGCCTCTGAGAAACATATAAATCGGTATACGGTTTTGTGCCAACCCCTTCAATTCATTCTAAGAGTGTTCCGACTGTTTCACTTCTTTCATCGCTGGGTTGCGCCACGTTGGCTTTCCTCTTTTCCTCGAATCTTGTGAATTCCAATCGAACATGATCCCACAGAACTCATGTTGCAATCCAATCCAACCCAATTTGCAATTAGCAATCATATATGACACTGGGCGCATTTTTCACCTAAGGAGCAAATCGGTATTGCAAATGATGTTTGACCAGAAGATTTTTAAAATGCGTCGAAATCCAACGTTTGAATTTTCTGCAAAATAGCATTCGTAGCCAACCATGCCTCACAACCATAAAGCAGCACAGAGATCACGTTTAAACGATATATTTGTAATTTCGTATTCGTTTATCCCCGGATTTACCCAAGATGTGCAAAAGCTATTATAGCCTTATTAATTCTACGTCCACATCAGACCTCGTGACACCGTCAGATGTAATAACACTGCCAAGGTATGTAAAATAATGCACAGATTCAATGGGGCTGTTTTTATGCAAAAATTTGTGGAATTTTTTAATCTGGTGCTGATGGTTTTTGTGGGATCCACATTAATTCTCAGGCCATGTTTCTCTGTTTCATCTAAAAGATCATTGAGTTCCTGCTTCATGTCGTCGGCATAATCGACATCTTTAATCTGCTCAGTAAATGTAATGCTTCCTCCAATTTGGTCCAAATAACAGTGTGGTCAATATAAATCTTCACTCAAAAACTGGGTGGAATTCTCTCATATTTCGACTGATGATGTGAATTGGCTACGAAGTCATTTACACCAAAATCAGAACCTTTCACTATTACCGTTAAAAAGATATGCAAAAATCAATACTTACTTTGTATGGAAGGTTTCGCTCCCATTTGTCTAATTCCGCCTACTTTTTGACCACAAAATTATTTGAGCCAAATTTATAAACTGCCGCTATTACCGTTTTAAAGACAGACATATAAACAAAAAAAATTATATGGGCGTGGCACCGCCCAGTCTTACTTTCTTATTTGAAATTAAATTTTGAATTTATTTTAAAGAACATGCACTGACCGGCAGGAGGATTAATCATTCTAATGTTGATGTGGTAACCATCTTCACCTCGACAAAACAACAATGGGTATTGTAATCCATCGTAGCACCGATGCGTTTCAGACTTACTCACACAAAGTTTTAATGCTGTAACAAATTTCGTTTTCAAGTAAAACTTATTTAATACAAAGGGGTTCACCCTAATGTCAATAACTCGCGAATCAATGGACCTACAAAAACCGCATATGCATAAAAACCTTGATATTGAGTTCAACTTTCATTTAAAGGCTTACAAACCAATTACAACGCATTTTATAGTCATCTTTTATATATATATATATATATATATATATATATATATATATATATAGAAATAAGTTGTCCCTTTGTGATGGTGTGTTTTTCTAACATGAAATGTGGGCATTCTTTTAAATTTTTCTTATGAGAAATACATTTAATTGGTGTACAACTATTGCCCTGTTCGCATGATATATTTTTAATTCGCTTTAATGGCCCTTCCCTTTTTTTGTTATTTCTATTTACTGTTTTGTTATTTTCCAGGTAATTGTGTCTTAAAATAAATTTAGCGTGGACAAACATCCGACAAAAATTAGCGATAACATTGATATTTCGTAATCCCCAGAGTAACTGAAACTGATTTACTTACAATTTTGGCAATTGAATTTTAAAATTTTCTACGAAAAATTATGTAATTGGACTCATAATTTGGATTGAATTATGAATGAGAGAGAAATGAGTAAAATAACATTTTATTAATATTTATTTTTGACTAATTTCATAAAGATCGGTTCAGATGTGAGTGAAGCTGTCAAAGATATTTATTTTAATTTTTACTTTTCGTTGTATTCTCTTTTCTTTAAATGTGTGCAGTACAAAATGTTAGATATACTTAGCTCGTCCATGGAAACAAGGGACGATAACTTCCATTTTTAAATATTAGTATAATTAGCCTCAAATTGAAATATTTATTTATTGTGGAAGAATATATGGAAACGGTGTACGAATGCAAACATATGCTGACCACATTCCATTGAGAAACTAAAACCAACACATATTAATTGAGAAGGAAGAGGAACGATGTACAACAATTACTCTTGTGGTTATATTAAGAAGTGATACGAGTACTTAGCTCAGTGGGCTGATGTTTTTTTTTTTTCTATTGTGGCACGTAGCCTACGCAACAATTACCAGAGCCATATTGTTGGGAATCCTCTCACTTTTCACATTGCATGCATCTATTTGTGGCTGCCGCTTTTAATGATGGAAGCCACCAGCCACGTTGGTGATGAGTACAAATAAATGAACATGTTTGTTGGTGGTTATGTGTGGTGTTAGCGGCATTACCATTACGTAATGGTATTAAAATTTTTCTGTTTTTTTTCTTCATTTTAGTTTCATTTGCAACATTTTTCCCTCATTTTTTGTCTTCAACACTTTTTCCATATTTTTTTCATTCCATGCTAAAAAGGCGATAGCTCTGTCACAGTTATTTGTGAGTTCTTCTCTTAGTAATGATGGTTGTGGCGCTGCTGCTTCAACGCCACTAAATGCGCACATTTATGAATGAAGCGTGTTAAAGGCAGAAAACAATTTGTGGCCTGGGAATATGGGTACAATTGTTGGTAAACAATGAACAAATGTGGCTAAAAAATTAGAATTTTTTTCATTTTTTTTTTAGAGACAAATGAGACAGTCAGCTGGATGTACGGGAATAGAGGCAGTAAAAAGTACAGATAAATTAATTTCATTTTGCTTGTAATCATTAGCATGAAAAGTATTTGCAATGACAAACAAATGTCATCTTTCACAAGATTTGAAAGGAATTTACTTAATTGTGCATTCTTCTACAATAGAATAGGAAAAGATTCAATGTCGACATACTTCAGCGAGTAGAAAATTTCATAGGATATTTTCGTACACAGCAAAAAAGCTGGTTATTTAAAATTAGATACAGGAAATGCGAAATGACTGGCAATTTTTCCAACGAACGATTACTTTATAAGTTTTTCTTGGAAATACTTATTTAAGAGTCCATTATTAAAAAATATCAAGGGAAATATTTTTAGCTGAAATAGGAATAGAATTGCAAAGAATTGTCTACATTTTCATATGAAAAAATTTGTTTTAGATGCGGCATAAAGGTGTCAAATACAGTTAAAGAAATATTTTTCTAATAAACATTACTATACTTTAGACGGTTAATTGATTCCCTACACTACAGTACTTTTTTTCCAATGGTTTACTTCGTAAATCTAACACAAAGGAGCAGACTTCCGCAGAGTAGAATATAGCTCGACTTAATATTGTTTAGACTGAGACCATTCAAATAAAAGTATTGAACTGCATAATGGTGACCAAATTCTAAGATTTCATTCAAAATAGGCATTTGTTTCTCTTTGAACAAAGCATCCTACCGTCCAGCTATATCCTTAAATTTAGAAACATTAAGTAGTCACAAAAGTTTTAAGCTATGATTACATCTGGCAAATATACGAAAATAACGTGACCACTATTTTATAGAAATATTTGCTATTTTGTTATTTATTTCTTTTATATTAAGTGATTAAAAAACCTATATATTATTTGGTACTATTATTTGTTTTGAAATAATTTTTTAGGAAACGTTGAGATTAAAGAAAATGTCTCCGTTTTTTTTTTTTTTTTTTTTTTTTGTCAAATAATTGGCAAATATGAGTATATTTGCTACTCATAGCTTTAGTCAGAAGGAAGTGCTGGTATAAGTGGCAGTTCGTAATCAAATGCATAGATTTTTGCCCTAGTAATTACGCACGAATTTATCAGTATATTACCACAATGGAACAAACATTTTTGCTTCACATTGGTATTAAATATTTGCAAGAACTCTAGGCGGTAACCTTTTTACCAATAAATTATGGTCATAATGTTGTTTGACAACAGACCCAATTTCTTTGCTGCAGTTTCAACCGAAAAAAACATGCCTTTCATGGTTTCATAGTTACGAAGCGGCACAAGCAGTTTGGGCCGCACAGTTGCAATGGCGATATTCATTACACGAATAGCTGTTTCATGTACTAATATTGGGGAGATCGGACGGTTATTATTCGACCGGTTTTAACCGGTTTTTTTTTGGTTTTGTCACTTTTCGAATACTGAAAAACCGGTTGATTGAACACGAGTAACCGGTTAAATAAGTATACTTTTTATGTGTTTGTATATTTTTTATTGAAAATATGCCCATCGTTTAACTATTTGTAATAATAAATTGTTCTTTATGTATGACAGCCTTGAACGTCTCACAAGGAATGTGAAAACCAAGGTAAATCGAAAATGATATGCAGTCTTGAGAACAATAACTTTTTATCATCTTCTGTAAATAAATATTGATTTTTATATATGGAGAATGATCAACTAGACTCATTGAAAGTCCACAAATCAACAAACGCCGGTTCCGAACATCAGATATATTAGTTAGGGAAGTTTTTCACAGCGTAAATACACATAACCAATTGCTAGTAATGTTGTGAGGAGATATCGCTGTTGAAAATTGTCAGACGGTGTGGCCTGGGATTGAACCGACGACTTCTTGGTTGGAAGGTACCACAGTGACAAACACACTGTTAAACAAATGGTGCATTAATATACATATAGTGCTGTTCGAAATCTAAGCAAATTTTCTTGTCGAGGACAAGAAATTTACTTAATGATATTATCGTATATTATCGTATATTACTAACAGTTTTATTCAAAGTAAAACATTTAATTGTTATCTTAGCACCTAAATTATTACTATAATAACAATAGTTCCTTGAGTAGATGTTCGAAACTTAAGCATTTTTCAGTACTTTGTGTAATAAACTTTGTTTTTTATGGCTTCCGCACACCATTTTGGCATAGTTTTTATGAGATTTGTTAGAATTATTTTTAGTACTGATTGCCACTTTAATTTTAAGCTCTCCGTCAGCTTCTGCTTATTTTAAAAACGACGTGGTCCAGCTCTGCGCTTCAAGAATTAAGAACAATTTTATTTAAATACAAGAACTGGTTAACCGGTCATTTGAATTATAAGCAACCGAAAACCTGCTTTTTAAAAAGTACTACTTTTCGAACTATTAGAAAACCGGTTTTTGAAAAGAGTTGAATAATCGTTCTCCCTAACTAATATTCATGCAAAATGTACCAACTTGATTGAGATGCGTACAGCCTCAACAACCTCATGTGTAGATGTAACCAAATTGGAACTCAATGAGATAATTTTTGACCATTAGTAAAAGTTACTGAGCTAGAAATTCGAAGATAGGGAACTTATTATGCAGCCCAACTAGTTAAAATGACTGTATGTTTGTATGTTATGTTTATGTTTTATAGACAGGTAAACGACTGAACTGATGATCATGAAATTTTTACAGTATATCTCTGTATATCTGGGAAAAACTATAGGTTATATAACTTTCAAAATTTCAAATTGGGCGGTACCACGCCTATAAATATTTATTTGTCTATATCTTTGAAATGGTAAGAGTAAAATTGTCTAAATTTGTAACAAATAGCTGCGTAGTCAATACAAATTATCAGCCAACAAGTAGGCGAAATCGGATAAGTTGGCATGATACCTCCCATACAAAGTAAATACTGATTTTTTTACTAATAGAGAACAGTAGTAGCGGAAGTTATTAAACTTGGTTTAAATGACTTCGTATTCAACACAAATTATTACACGGTGCTACAAAAAAATAAATATATAAATAAATAAATAAAAATAATACTGGTAAGTGATACTATTTTACTGGTAGATGCTATCGAGTAGAACAAAGATCTGTTTTTGTAATTTTTTGAACACCTCAAAAATCTCGAGTTACGTGTAAAAAAAGGTTTTTCAGACTTTTAAGCACTTATAAGCTTATAACTTAACTAAATATTACCAAACATTAAGTTTCTTTTTGGATTTGGGATGAAATGAAACAGGCCTTTAAGAGCCTGGGTGTATTGTTTCATGAGTTGCATTGCTAAAAAGCTTTATAACTCTGTCAATTTCCAATGGATTTCTAAACCTTAAGTCTAATTTTATTCATAAACATGGTTCCTTAAATATTTGGAAAAACCCATTTAAATTTGAAATATATGTAAAAAATTGGGCAAAAAATATGTTTGCTTGAGAAATACACTCAAATTCTTGAAGGTTACTTAAATGACATTAAAAAGGTCTATTGCACTACTTTTCAAATCCGAAAGGAAAACTAAATTCGGGTAATATTTAGCTAAGTTATTAGCTTATAAATGCGTGAAGGTCCGAAAAACCGGTTTTTACATGTAACTCGAGATTTTGGAGGTGCTTTAAAAATTCTAAAAACAGGTCTGTGTTCTACCCGATAGCGCCTATCAGAAAAGTAATACTATTTCCCAGGTATTTTAAATTCGCTTTTTTTGTCGCACTGTGTAATTCAAAAAATGAGCTAAATTAGTTAAGTGGGCGTGGTATCCCATACGGAGTAAATATTAATTTATATACATTTGCGAATAGCAACAGTAAAAGTTTCTAAATTTGGTTTAAAAAACTCCGTGGATAAAACACATCACCATAAGTCAACAAATAGGTGAGATTGGATAAGTGGTACCTCGCATTCATACAAAAACTGAATTTTGAATATGTGGAGAGCGGTAGCAGTTAAGACTTCGTTAGCAATACACATTAGCCAAAAAGATAGAGTATTGCACAAAGCACACCGATTAAAAGCAATCTGTATACGTATATAACAGATTCACGCAAGAAACAGCTCTTTTTTCTGTTTTCACACGTAGGTACTTACACGCATAGGTAAAAAATAAGCAAAAAATAAACAAATAGAAATAAAGAAAAAACAAATGCAAAAATACAGTGCAAAATGGCCTGAGTGAAAGCTCTCAAATTACTACCACAATTATAAAGGGTCCGCCAAATAATTTTTTTTTTTTTTTTTTTTTTGAAAATGCTATAAAAAAAAACTACTGAATATTTTTTCAAATTTCTTTTTTAATTTGAAAGTACAATCCTTTCGGTTAATAATGGAAAATAATGTCATTCAAATGGCTGCCTCGGCTGGCCATGCAGTAGCCTACACGATCGGTCCAATTTTTAAGCACATTATCGATTGTGTGCTGTTGTATTTCACCAATGGCTTCACGAATATTGTCCTTTAAAGCGTCAATTGTCTCTGGCTTGTTGGCGTAATACTTATCTTTGACGGCACCCCACAAATAATAGTCCAACGGTGTCAAATCGCAGCTCCGGGGTGGCTAAACGACATCAGCTCTGTGGCTGATAATGCGATCTTCAAAAACAGAGCGCAAAGCATCGAGTTTAGCTTCGGTTGTTCGGCACGTAGCGCGTCCTGTTGGACCCAAATGTTGCTAATATCCTCCTCTTCAATTTTTGTGAATAAAAATTCGTTCAACATGGCCCGATAACGATCGTCATTGACTGTAACCGCCATTCCTTGCTCATTTTCGAAGAAAAATGGCCCAATTATGCCTCTGGACCAAAATCCGCACCAAACAGTGACTCGTCTTGGGTGTACCGGCTTTTCAATGTATGTGTGTGGGTCGGCATCTTCTGTAAGTCGATCGCAGGCCCACTTAGCGAAGCGAAACGCATTGGGTACACAACCATATTCGTTCAGCGGAAGGATAAAATTAATTATCTGTCAAATCAGACATGAGCTAAGTGTTACCATTCACGAAATAAGCACTAGTTGAAAAAAAACGTTAGATGGCGGACCCTTTATAATGCCTTAATATTTGTTTGCCGAATGCTGTTATATAAAAATTAATGTGTGTTTATTTGAAGACTGTATACAGCTAAAAAGCTGATTCAAATATCTTGCAATTTTAAAATATCTTCCTGGAATATCTTAAATGTTTGGTCTTGGACCGAAAGGGAATAAAATGGTGGAAAAGAGTAAAATGACAGCTAAGAAAAGGGTGGCAAAGCACGCCAGATTTTAGCTAGTTATTCAATAAAATGACTATTAAATCCAAGCTTGAGTTGGTATATTAGTTTTATTTATTTTAAACTATTATGAGAACAAATTTGGATTATAGTCATACAGACCTAAAAAAATAGAAATTCATAACGAAATGCAAAAAATTATGAAAAAATATACTTAAATATTAAGTTTTTTCTTTTCTCTATTCAAAACAGTGAGTTCATGAGCCCAAACAAGTCACTCATTCCAAATTGCAAAGTAATATACGTAGTATTTCAGGTGAACAGCTGTCACCTGTTTATTTTCTAATTAAATTTTTTTTATTTTTTTTTTGCTAACCACTAACCTTATATGGGAATCCTTGAAACATTTTAGAGTAGGGGATATTACATTATGGGGAAAAGTCTTTTAAAAGAAATGGGAAAAGTCACATCATGTAATTTTTGCTACCTTTGAAAATCATTTTAAATGTATTTTCATTACAAAATTACAAATCTCTTAAGGGAAAACTCGTCTTGTGTATGTGTTTTGAGTAAATACGTGTTTGAAATATTACAAAAATAATATACCAAAAAAATCTGATTACAATTTAAAATATAAAAAGTTGTTTCATTACAAAAGTGAGAAGATAAATTTAATTTATATAATTAGAAAGGTTATCCGTACTCGTACTTTATTTAAAAGCGTATGCTTCGTATGACTGTCTTAAATTTCCTTTAGCTTTTCAAAAGCAAAAACATACAAAAAATCATAAAATTACGTGAAAACAATAGAAGAATCACCCATTTACCTTCATTCGTTTGTTCGTTTAGCTGCAAGTGAAGTTAGTTTTCTTGCAATTTCATTTTAATAGACTAAATAAATGATAAGACAGACAACCTTGTACAATCATATTGAAATAAAGATTTAATATTTTTTATGTTTTAATTTATTTTCAACATTAATTGTAAATAATCTCTTTTTGCAAATTTTATTTAAAAAATAATCTTTGAATCCTACTCATTAATCTAGGCAATGACCTATTTAAGACTGATCGCACCTTATTCATATTCAACAGTAGCATCAGAGCAAGTTTCTTAATTAATAAAATAAATACTAGATATAAATCTATTGTCATCCGATCCTTAATAAATGCTAATTTCGTGGTAGAATAGAGCCCTTTACTCACCTATAGCTTTAAAGTCAAATATTTACCAAAATTTTCGATATGCATATGAACATATTCGCTTCAAATTACTGAGAGATAGCAACAACTGCCCACTCACCAGAAGCTTTAAAAACTTTTTTCCAATGGATTATATGAGACTATGTAGGTTCATAGTTTTTTGTTTAAATAGTAATTGTGATAATTTATCCGAAAAGTGTCGAAACTTATGGATCAATCTTATTCAAAATAGGTTTTAATTCTATGCCAAAGAAGTAACTCGTACTAAATTTTATGGGAACCTCTTCAACACTGCAATGCAACGGAGTCAATGTTTGAGTCGATTGAAGCATGTACGAACGTTTGTACAGACATATCAAGCCATAACCGCCAAAAAGACGTAAGCGACAAAAAACAAATTTTACAGGAAAAGGTTTATTTTAAATACTTTTTGTTGTAGTGTAGTACATAAGGCCTTTTTGTTTTTGCTGTAAAATCATAAAGGTACATTCCACAGCTATAAAATTTTGTGTGATGTTGGGAGTGATCGAATACTATCGATTTTTATCAAAAAACGAAAATCAATAATCATGGCGCTTACGACTTTTTGGTGGTTATGGCTCGATATAAACATCAAAAAAATTAATTGTAATTTAAAGAATAACTTATTAAAATTTGTAAAATTTTATTCTTGTGGACATTTTTTTTAGTTAAAGTAGATCTATGTATCTTCTGAAATTAATAAAACAATTCTATGGCTTGGAGCTGAAAGGCCCAATGTCAATATTTTGCTGCTTGGAGTTAATCGTTGCATTAGGTTTCCTTTCTTACTCTAATCTATATCTTAACCCAGAAAAGTTTCATAAAATTAAAAGCTTTAATTATAATTTTCTCATAAGCAACTGTTTGACATTGGCCCTTTTAGTTCCAAGCCACATCCATATACCATATTATAAATTTCTTTTTAAATTTATTTGTTTTTATGTCATTCAACCACGCGTAAACGACTGAACGAAATTTGTTGAAATTTGGAACACAGATAGAACTGGCTAATAAAAGAGGTTAAGCCTAGAAGAGGTTAAACTAAGGGCCTAATTTTGGCCTTAGATTATATGTGAATTTTGTTTAATTCTTTTGTTTACGAACCAATCACTACAAAATCGATATCGCTAGAATTTGGAGCACAGGTATATTGATCCAGCTAATGAAACTCCAATAGTTTTTTTTTCAGAATTGGTTTTCTGGACATTAAAATCAGGGGAAAGCGGAAATAACACACATTTTTTTCTTGCAAAGTTTGTTGTTCACTAACATTCATGTAATACACAAAACTAAATTTTCATAAGTTGAACTTTGAAGCACTAATAAGGGATAAAAGGAGAGTTTTTGGTTCATACAAAATTCTTATGTAACACCTGGTTATTACGGTATATCTTGGAGACTAAAAAAGATAAAATCTTTAAACTTGTCACATGCTACTCCGTTGTCAAGTTGCACATAAAATCAAAAACTAACTAAGCTAACTAACTAAATATAATACATCTCAAGTACATCTCAATAAATAAATCAGTGGGAGACGTCAAGAGTCGTCTTAGCATTTTCTCTATATAGACAGACAGGTGGCAAAAAAAGCAGATAAGATCGTGCAAAAAGGATATTTGTCTCTTTATTTTTATAGATTTCCGAGCAATGACGGATGGGTAAAACTGTGAGTTTATAAAAAACTCATATGCTTGCATAAAGCCTGGTTCATTTTTGTTTTTCTCAGGTCTTAGGTTACTCAACAAAATTTAAACCAAATTGGTTAACATTTTTCTCTTTGTTTTGACTAAATTTCAGACAAAATCTTAGAATCAAAAAAGATTTTAAAATTTACGGTGAAGTATCCAAACCATAAAAAATTAAATTAATATTTCCTAGATGACTGATTTTGACATACCACCAAATTTTTATGGGTCGAAAAATGGAATGGAAGAAATATATGAATCTCTTCTTAAAAACGGTACATTGAATTTTGAGGAAACACACTGTAGTAGAAATATTTTGTCAAATACATATGTGCGTATACAATAGAGGCCTGCATTATTGCATTCATTTCATTCAACCACAATGAATGCAGCTTAATACTTTGATGATATTTACTGCACAACACCAAATACACAAATTCAATGAGAGAGAGAAAAACTTTATTCAATAATATTTCATACTATTAAACATGAATGCCCATTCACACTGTTCACTACACAGCATAGTAATCAGCGTTGCCGGTTTCTAACCAAAATTGTTTATTTTTGTCTTCGATGTGTAGATGTGTACTTTTTTTTCTATTTTGGTTACTTTTTCCGCAAAGTAATAAAAAAAATATTTTTACGATGAATGGTTGGAGCATTAAATTTTTTTCTTTCAAAATTTAATAAAAATATAAATAAATTTATCAAAAAATGGAAGAACTTCTAGATATAAAATTTCAGAATTAACTTGATTAGAAACACACACTCAACACAAATGTACTATATTTCTTCACTATTTTTAAAATGTTCTTCATTGTACAAAAATTTTTCGGAAAAATAATTAATTTATATGAACAAATTCATTAAAAAGTGATTAGTTTTAGTTGAAATTTAAATTTTTCTTTATTAACTGCAAGTGAGGAGAGATTATGTAAATGGGAACGGTGGCAACGTGTCCATGTGTCTTATCTGCTATCGTTCAGGCTTCGGTAAAAATTCATCCATGTTTCGAACTTACAGGCCTTTTAACCACTGCACAGTGGCCTGAATTGTATTGAAACGGAAGCCAAGAATGAGATATCGAGAAGCAATTGAATTTTACATTAAATATTCAGTTTTACAAGTTTTGGTTATATTTTATCCAATTTGGTTACTTCTTCATCGAAATTTGGTTAGAAGAAATTAAAAGCTGTGGCAACACTGATAGCAATAAACTCAAAATATTGTTTAGTAAATCAAAAACATGCATTCATCAAAAAACAACTACTTACTTATTTACTTAAATGACTATTTACAATCTCAATTGATCAATAGCCGAACATATGCAAGCCCAATTGCGTCGATCTTGTGCACATCTTCTCCAGTTAGTCACACCAAGTTTCAAAAGAAGCTCATCGACCTGGCCCTTACAATTGAGTTTTGATCGCTTTCACTTATGTTATTCTTCGGGTTCCGTATCAAACATCTTCTGAGTTGGGGAATTTTCATTCATGCGCGCGACATGTCCTAGCCAATGCAATTGTTGCACATAGATGCGCTAACCACATTTATGTCGGGATATAGTGCATACAGTTCAGAGTTCATCAGATATCGATACTCGTTATTTAGGACAACAGGCCCGTATACTCGGCAGAGAATCTTTTTCTCTAAGACTCCTAGAATCGCCACATCAGTCTGTGTTATCATCCACGACTCGGCACCATACAGCAAATCAGGTAAAATTAACGTCAAAAAATAACTGCATTCATTAAAAAACAATTGCTCTCATTCTTCTTTTCTTTGTCATTTCAAGCTTTAAAGTTTAAAAACATAGATGATAAAGAGCACCCTTTTAAAATACCATGGAATAAAACTTTATTGCATATCTTTAAGGCACTTAAATTTGATTTGTATTTTTCTGTACAGCTACTTATGTATTTTTCTTTCTGTTTTGGTTTAAAAAAAAAGTCGTTACAACACAATGAATGCATATTGTGTATTCTGAAGTATTCAATGTTGTTCTTATCCAGTGTGCTCATGATTCACTTAAACGCAAATGACTGAATGCAGAGAACAATAAAAAGATGAAGCATTTATAATTTATCAAAGATATATACACACTACAACACACATCTAAAGATGAATGAGATCACAACAATGATTCATTTTAAAGTGAATGAATTTTGCCATTAATTGACATTCATGCAGGTCTCTAGTATACAATATAAAGTCTATATTAAGAATTTTTTTAAAAGGAAGCAGTTGGGACTAAATATATCCAGTTATAATTACAAGGGTGTTATAGCATATGCAGTATCGTATGCAGGTCGTTCTATGGATATAACCGTTTGAAAGTTATAAAGGAATCAGGAATGATTTTAGACTAAATGGTCACTTTCTAACAACAGGATTAACACGATTTTTGAAAACTGTAATAATTTTATCTCTAGAAAATAATTCAACATTTCAGCAGAGCTAAACCCTAATTTTCAAAATTTCCTTTAATGCTAAAACTATAAATTAAGGCCACTATGGCAAGTTTTTTTGAACATTTTTTGTTTCAACTGTTGCTGTACTCGTTGTGTATACATTTGTTACATTTACAAAATTGCCATTGTAATTTATCAAATAAGGAAGTTACAAAGAAAATAAGAAAAAAAACAACAAAAACATCACTGGCAATGATCTAACCTCTGGTGTCTTGGCCCAAAAAGTAAGACACCAAAAATTCAAAAACAACAACAACAACAACAAAGACAATGGAATATATAACACATACAAAATATACTAAAATATTACATGAAAAAAATACATCACAGTTGTTTTAAGTCATTCAGTCTTAAGAGATGCAAAAAACGTACAGATATACTCGTACAAACGAACCAACTGTTTAGCCAGTCAGTCAGTCAACTTAGTCCAACCTACTTAAAAATGCACAAGAGACAACCAAAGACAAGATAAAATAACGTAACAATAACCAACTCCCCCTTTTCGTTATAAAGCCAAAAAAAAAACAAAAAAAACTACTATTTTAAATCTGGTACAAATAGTTGTTAGAGGTTTTAATTTTTCTGTTTTACAACCATAATTTAAATGTTTTTAAGGTACATATCTTATATTATTATAACTTTAATACAAATAATAATTTTGAATAATTTTACCCAGATTTAAAATTAAAGGGAACGAACAACAATAACAATTATAAGACATTTAACAATTTCATAAAAACCTTTTGTAGTCTAACGACCAACACAGTTTTGTTGACCATTGGAACATAATTGTTCATTATTTAGCAGCAAATTGCAAAAGTTTAAAACTAAAACTTTTTTTTTTGCATTAAAGAAATAAATTCCCAGTGGAAATCAGTGCGATAAGAAATACTTTGAACGAAGTCCTGATGGTTATAATCTTTTAAAGATTATGGAAAAAAATTAAATTTTTTTAATTTGCCATTGGTTTTAAATAAAATAGTTCCTCCATCCATCACACATGTTATGAGTACAGTGAAACTTCGATATAATGATTTTGAAGAGAAGCAAAAGAGCAAAAAAATAAAAAATATGTTGCATGAAAAAAAAAATTCGGGATATAACAGTGGTGTATCCAAAATGGCTCTCTGGCCACATATGAATGCAATTTTCAAAAGAGATTTTTTTAATGCAAAGTAGTTTTTGCGACACCAACAGTTTCCTTTATGGCAAATGAGACAACAAAAGCTTTTGAGGTACAACACTACGTTTCTGGAGGCATAATGGGTAATGACCAGGGAAACCAGTCATGC
Organism: Wohlfahrtia magnifica; assembly: GCA_023159175.1. Classification (NCBI taxonomy): domain Eukaryota; kingdom Metazoa; phylum Arthropoda; class Insecta; order Diptera; family Sarcophagidae; genus Wohlfahrtia; species Wohlfahrtia magnifica. The sequence goes on from JAKWBJ010000189.1 coordinate 1,642,820, forward strand.
AACCAAATAAATCGGAAATACGCCATCAATTTGTTAATGTATATTTTTGCATATTTTGCTAATAACGGCGTTTTTTGCATATTTCAGTTTTAAGAGCATGTTTTAGACATTTTTTCGTAATTAAAGTACATATTTAGCATTTTTCTGCTCTAAAATATTTTTGCAGCGAACAAAGCTTTTGTTTTAAAATCTGATATTTTTGAATTATCCGTCAATTGGAATGTATTGCGCCGTCTATATCTCAATCAAGTTTATTACATAAATAATTTTTGGAAGAATACATGAACTATAAAATGCGATCAGAAAGTGTTTAACATTTAAAATATGTTTGTTTGCCAAAAATACCGATAATGTTTACATGACGTACGCAACTGCATAAAAGACCAATTTATATGGATTTCAGTAGATAAAACAAAAGATGTCATTGGAATAAATTGTCTCAAATGTTATTGTAGATGTTCTACATTCTAACGAAGAAGCATCAAGTCAAAAATTCTTAATTAACACAGTTATTTTGGACAATACAAATCACTTCACAATTGCACAACTTTTTGACTATTCGTTTAAGATATTGGACGCAAATTTAAATAAAAACTTCATTTTGCTTCCTGTAACGGACTCGGCTTTAAGCATTAAGGTGTCTTACCCTAAACTAACATATGTTACTTGGCACTGCTCATGGACCGCACCGCTCGATATGAAAATGTAAGCCAAGTTATTGCATTTGTAAATAAAGTGTCCTTGAAAGCTCCAAAAGGAGTTGAAATTCGATAAGAAATACAGTCAAGGAAAAAAGTCTACATACACCGTTTGCTTTTGATGGTTTTATAGAGCTTGTGAAGAAAATTAAAAAATGTTTATATTAATATATAAGCCACTAATTAATAGGTTTATTTATAAAATAAAAAAGTAATTCATTTACATAATAAAAACAACAATAAAAAAATATTACAAAATTGACACGAAAAAAGTCTACATAGTGCTTACAAAAAAATAATTGTTATTTAAAAATTGTATATATAAAAAATCAGAAATTTACTTTTAATACAGGGTGCCCGCCGGGAAGGTATACTATTTTGTTTTGCCGCCATTTTGACAGTTCATATTTGGCAGTTGTGAAGTAGAGACGTGGCAAATTTATTATGGAAAAGTATTCAGTAAACCAACGTGTTTTAATCATTAAAACATTTTATCAAAATCAATCATCGATTTTCATTAGAAAAATTATAATGAGTGAAGAGGCATATTTTCATTTGAGTGGCTATGTGAATAAACAGAATAGTCGGTTCTGGACAATGGAAAACCCTCAAAGTATTCATCAGTCACCTTTGCATCCATTAAAAGTGACAGTCTGGTGTGCAATTTGGTCAGGAGGAATCGTTGGACCTTACTTCTTTGAAACTGAAAACGGCGTAACGGTAACTATCAATGTGGAGCGATATTGTGTATTGATTAAAAACTTTTTAACGCCACAACTGCATGCTTTGGGCTTAACTAACATGTGGTTTCAACAAGAGGGTGCAACATCGCATACAGCCAGGATTACAATGGAATTACTGCAAAACCTCTTTCCACGACAAGTTGTTTCAAGGAAAAAAAAAATTAATCAATATAAGATCCATTCTCTTTCATATAATCAAAAATTATAAACAAACAAAGTAGTATATCTTCCCGGCGGACACCCTGTATTTGGTTGATCCACCTTAGGCTTGAAGACAACGGGACTTTAATGTCACCAAATTGTCTGTAATAAGGGATGTTATCTCGGCCCATGCACGAATAAGGCAGTTTTTAATGTTTTGCAGTTACTAATGCCACATTTTCGTGAAAAAGGTCCCATATGTGCTGTATTGGGTTTAAGTCTGGTGACTGGGTGGTGAATTTGGCTGTTTTGAAGCATAGTAAAAAACCTAGTCTCGAAAAGAAGTTTGCAGTATGCCTAGGTCCGCTATCTTACTGGAAAATCCATTGGTATCCCAGAGCCAAGCTAATAACAGATGCATCAGAATTTATCCCAATATGATCTTACAATAATGACGATCAATATTACCACCGAATAAAGCCAACCGAGTCATGGCGCCCCAAGCCATGACGTTAGTTCCACCTTTTTTGGCTGTAGGTATATTATTATATGGTTCAGGTGCAGTGTTTGGTTTTCTCCAAGCTTTGGAACGGCCAACTCTTCCGGAAATGTTGTAACTACTTTCGTCGGTAAATATAACATGATTAAAAAATTCATACCTTTATCTACACGAGTTTTAGCAAACTGGAGACGAAGTTCACGATACTTTACTGAAATTAGTGGCTTCTTACTTGTTATTCTGCTATGAAATCCATTGCCATGTAAAACGCTTATTATTGTTCGTGGATCAACAAATTAAGTGGATCATTTTTCGATGTGTTCCGCCAATTTTGGGGCGTTTATTGTCGGATCCTGATCGACTAATTTCGCTATACTGGTAACATCACGTCTCGAAAGCTTCTTAGGTTAGCCAGACCGTGGTGATTTTACGTTTTCGGTTGTTTTTATAATTTAAAATTATCATCTGTACAGTAGCACGACTGAATTTTGTTGTCTTAGCAATTTCTTCATATTATTTATTTTCCTTTTGGAGGATAAAACTCAAATAATATCTTTATTATCCACTTCAACAATTGTAATGCTTGTAAATTTGAATAAATCAACAAAGATAACTATTATTTCGCTTTCTTTGTTTTTAAATTTCTATTTAATATTAGCAGTTGCACGTTGTATGTAGACTTTTTTCCTGCTAATTATTATCTTTGTCCCTAATAACTTCCAAGTTATATTTTTTTCATATATTTTTTTCTGTAGATAATCTTAAGTATAAATATCTTAAGCATTGGTATAACACCTTTTTCAAATTTTGCCCCTAATTCTCTAAAACTTCAAAATCGTAGGGTGTATGTAGACTTTTTTCCTTGACTGTGTCAGAACTTTCACTGCCGCCCGAACCAGTTACACTTATCTTGTTGGGGAACTTAGCTTGCAGCCATCAACTACTACTCTTACAAATATGAAAAAATCTTAGAAGTTCGGAGTCTCAATACATTAAAATGGCAATAGATGAACTAAAAAAAGTAAATACAAAATGTAAATTTACTCTATTTTTTGCAAATTTCGGTTTCATTGAAAAGTTACTTAAAAAACAGCCTGAGACGGTTTAGAATATTAGCAAAATGAAAAATTTTAATGCATAACTTAATATTAAAACTAAGCTAGAACAGATTATATCAAAAAACGAAGGACTTGATGTTGTAAAATTTATATGCCGATATCTAACAAATGATAAGGTCAAGCTGATTCATAAAGAACGCTTATTAAAAGCAGAGTATGAAGAGTATTTGAATTGAATTCGCTCGAAAAGAACGACTCTTCTTGAAAGCTGAATTTTAAAATAATTTAAAATACGACACGTTAGAAGAATCAACAAAAATTTAAAATTTAAAAATAAAATTCGAAAAGCAAGCCGACTCGAAAAGCATCAAAATGAGTCTAAAACGAGCAATTCTTTTTAGTAAATGTTGTTTGTGTAATATATAACATGCATGTGTGTAATACGTAATGCTCATACGAAAGCATGGTATTACTAATTTAATCTGACACAAACAATATGAACATGAATCGATTCTTTTTTGCTCATTCGCAGTATAAAATTTGTACTCACAAGTTAAAGAACAAAACTCGTAAGCACAAAATTTAAAATTCTGCTCACGAGTCGAGCATAAAATATTTTGAGCAAAAAATATAATTCATGCTCAGAAATTAAAAAATAAAAATCAGGAGTACGAGTCATAAAACGAGCTAGCCAAAGAAAATTCTGCTCAAGAGCCGAGTTTTTACGTACTATGATTAAAAGTCTCAATGTCAAAGATCAACTAAGAGTCCAACCAATGAATATAACATAAAGAAACAAAATTCAAAGCCAACTAATGTTGCAAAAAAAAGACAAGTTACTCAATACTTTCTGCTTATGTCCTGAAAGTGCTAATATTATATCAAATTCGTGTTTTTTGGTGTTGCTGAATAAAATATTGTTACGTTTTAACCTTTTCAAAAAGTTTGAGTTCGTTTAAATTGCGTTAAAATAAAATAAACACCGCTTTATTGTTGTTACAGTTTTATTTATTTATATAATATAAATAACGCTTATACAGTTAATCTTAATACAACTTAATATTCGCTTGTACAACACTTTTATTTCCGCATAACCACGTCTTTATCTTATGACAGCAAAACGATAACTAAACTACGTAAGCAAAGCAATTTCCTTATATACCTAATTGCCTACAGATTGGAAAATTCCGGAAATGCCTCAAATGATCACATATCCACTAATCGTTAATTTTAAACTTGTAAGATTATGTTACCCAGGGATGATTTAATTGGCAGTGCTGCCATATACACAAATAAGTATGGCATTGACAGGGTGACACAAAATATACCAAAATTCTACAACTTAGAGGTTTTTATTCTCGTAACAATATATTTATTACACTTGTTGCTGTTGTACTCAAATTGACATAGAAATATTTTAGACGTTATAAGAACATAATATGAAGCGGGTGTTCCAAAATTGGCAAGAGTTTTAGCGTAGGTTTGAATGGCTAGGGTAACCATTTTTCCATTATAAATTTATTATATTTTTTATAGATTTTGTATGTGGTTGGGAGATCGAGAAATTGTGGGGGCCACTTGCAATCATTATCCTTTTGGAATCTGCCATTTTTTTTTTTTTCTTGAAAATGAGGAAGTATGTGCCTTGTCAAAATTTCGTACATAATGGCGTTCATTGTTAACTTCAATTTTGGATACAGGTGACTTATCATCTTAAGAGAAAGCACCTATAAAAATATATTCATAACTTTTTTTAAATTTTTTCTAAACACACATTACTCCTTAGCATACACGATTATTAAGCGCCCGTTGCGGTTATTATCTGATAACAGGTGGCCGCCGTACGTAATTTATGCCATCAGAGCCAAATAAGTAAAAATTTAATTCGTCGCTTTAAACACATTGGTCACTTTTTGGTTGGTCTTTTGGTTATTAGATCATAATTGTTCATTTGACGGTCTTGACGCGTAGTAGATTTACGTGGCCAATCACTTCTTGATTTTCTTTCCACATTATTTCTTCGATGTTATCTCGATGTAATTCGGCAAACTGTTGATTTCTGTTATCTCGATGCAATTCGGCAAACTGTTGACTTCTTAATTTAAAATTGATGGGCAAACTCCTTCATTGACTTATTTCTTTTAATGTTTATATAGCAGTAAATATGCTATCAGCTGACAACTGTTTTTATTATAAAATAAATAATTTAAAAAATTGTTGATTAAAAATTTTAATAATAGTTTATTGGCTTACACACTTCACTGCATTCATTTTTCTCGCCAAATTTGCTCAGTTTTTTATTACAAATATTTTAAAGCAAAAATCGCTTATTGCACAGAAGCAAAAATTGATTAAAGTCTCAATCGAAGATCAATGTTTCGCTACTGTACATACGTATATGTAAATATAAGGTCGATCAAACGGTTATAATGCGAACGCTTTTAACCCGTTTTTTTTTAATATACCGAATACGGCTTTTTTAAATGACATTTTTTCGAATATCAAATAAACAGTTTATATTAACAGGAATAACCGGTTAATTTAAATATGGGTAATTTTTATACCATAATTTATATCTAGATGATTAGCAGATATGCTCTTCGTGAAAAATCATATTTATTTTAAGAAAAAGGCGAAATTACTTTTCCGAAACTGCTCCATAATCCATTTGAATCTATTTACAATTTTTTTTAATTAAACATTCATTCAGAGTAGTAAACAATTTGGTTAATTATCCACAGTATTGCCATATTGAAAAGGCTAAATGCGGTTTAAATGCAGTCTGGTTTTGTGCATTCACATCAAACTTAATGCACATTAAGATGGCGATAATTCACAAGTTAATTTGCATTAAGGCTGTTAGTGCAGATTAACGCTGACGTCTGCCTACGCTATTATATGACAACGTTAAATGTGTCATAAAGAATATCAAAACCATGGTAAAACGAATAAGATACGCACACTTGTTCAACGATAACCTTTTCTCATTTTCTGTAAATGAATATTAATTTTTTATATATGGAGAACGATGATCAGTTGTGCTATTTGACCTTGAAACTGTTTAAATGAATATAGCTTTGTTATTAAAAGAGGAAAATTTGAAAATTAAAAAATTACAATTGCTATTACATATATACATACTACCAGAAAGTGTTAAGTTAACATGGTAAACAAGATGACTGGTGTGAAAACATTTAAACTATTAAATACATACATACATACATAGAATAATCTTTCAACAGACGCCCTCTGAAGTGTGGAAATATTTCGAACGCGATATAACGGCTAAGCCTAGATGTATTAAGTGTCCTAAAATACTAAGCTGCAAAGGCTCTTCGACACCAGGACTTATTAACCGCCTTAAATATGCCCATAAGATTGATGTAATTTTGCAGCAATGGAAACTTGATTCTACTTGTAGTTCTTAATCAAAGTTTTTATTTTCAAATTCTAAATACATTCCGGTTAGTTAATATGAAACGTAACACGAAGGAACAACGTATTTTTATTATTAAAACATTTTTTGAAAATGTCAAAAGTTTTCAAGATGTAATTAGTAAAGTTCAAAGTTCTCGTAGAGGAGGAGTAAATTGGCCATCAAGATAGTGCGACTTGACACCTTTAGATTTTTTTTGTGAGAAACGTAAAGCAACAGTTCAAGAGCTTAAAACCTACATTATCTAGCAAATAGTTTGATATCAACCATTGACAACAGTTTAATAAACTGATATAAAAACATATTTAAAAAAAAGTTTTTTTTTATTAAAATTAAAATGATACCTCAATTTTGGACACCCTTTAGTTCCATGACGCCATGATTGACTAGGTGAAATGTTCACACGTTGTGTTGTCGAGGTCAGAATGTGAGTTAAGGCCATAAACAGGCCGAATGTTGTTCTAGCATACTAACTTGCTAAAAACTACATCAAGGACAAAAATGTATGAATTTTATTTGATAAAACAAAAAGAATTAAAAATAATTTTATTTTAAGAAAAAAACCGGTTATTTGAACCGCTTTTTGAAAAAGTCGAATAATTGATCTCACTAGTAAATATTTTATATATTTATTGCAGTTGATTGCTATTGTACCTAGAACGTAAAATATTTTTTATAGCGAAACTTATTAACAGGATTACAATGCATACATCAGCAATTTTTCATTTTAATTTTTTATCAAACATACATATACGAGTATACATACATATGACTATATTTCATTTTTTTTTTTTTTTGCTATAATTTTGTAGTAACTTTTTATATAATAATTATAAATAATGAGTATGACACTTCATATAGGAGAGCGCTTAACTATTTTAAGTAGCAAACTGTCAAGCAATGTAACCGTAATTGCGTGAAAAGTTAAAAATACTCGTAAAAACCACAAATTGAATACTGAATTGCTCCTATTTAATTTTTAAATAAGTACTAAAGTTGACATAAATTTTATTATTTTTACTTACGACAATAAATTACTTTTGTTTTCGGTAGTAACTGCGAGTTATAAAAATAAGATCTATTATTAAACTACGGTATACAAATGTGTTAATATTGTTTATTATTCAAATACATTTGACATTTTATTCTACATATGTATGTATAATAACGACTAATTTGAAGCCTTAACCCATGACGTTCATTACCAAAGGGGCAGTAATTAAGAAAGCTATAATTCAATCGTTTAAATCAGACTATATGACATTCTATAACATAACATTCTATAACATATACTCATAAGCTAACGAAGCTATATTTCACCATTAGTCACAGTCGGCTTGGACAATTTTGTGTTAGAGTCAGAGTCAGTTATGAATGTTCAAATTATTGACCCTTTCCGATTATGGCGCAGAACCTTAAATATTATGTTAGATGATATCTTTAGCAAACTCGGCACAGATGCTAACGTATCTTCACTTGAATTTTATCGATGGTTTAGTTTCGGTAAATACTTGAAAGTTATGGTATGAGACCAATTCAGAATGTTTCCATTAGGCTATAATTTCTTTTTTTATTTGGGGTATCCACAAGCTCTGCTATCATGTCATATTGTCATAATGTTCTAAAATTTTAAAATGGTTTAAGCATTTTTTTTATACTTTTCAAACTAAAAGTTTGTTAAAATAATACAACTTTCTATTCTATTGGGGGATTCACAAGGTGTCACAAAATCGTATGTCCTATAATAATAGCACGAAAAATAAGACTGTTGTGAGAAACTCTTTATAGTATACTGGTGCTATTTTGAATTTATAAGTAAAACAAACAGTGTTCGAATACAAATAGCAACACGTTATCCAAGCATAAAATACAAATATTTATATTTTTTTTAATAATTTTTTTATTTTATTTGTTTTAAAAATACGACAGCACAAAAACATATCATTGAAAGTTTTATTATTTTAAAATACTTTTTGTTTGAAAAACAAACACAATAATTTTAAACCATTTTAAAACATTGTAACAATATGACACTATTGGACACTTTGTGAATACCCCATATTTTTGTCATGCTGTCATATTTTGAATAAATAAAATTAAATTAAATAAATATGTATGTTTGTAAATATATTTTTGCGGTATGCCTAGATAACGTATTCTTATCTGTCTTTTCCGCAGTGTGTACTCGCACTCTGCTTGTACTCCAATGGTGTATTGACGTTTCCGAGAAAAGTTCCTGATTTCTGACAGGGGACTTAGCCGATCTTGCACTCTAAGTAGTTCAACAGGATAGAACCACCAAATTTTTGTTCTTTTTTTTAAGTATCATAAAATGCGATTACAGAAACAATAAGTGAAAATTTTTTCACACGGGTAGCAGATATGTAAGTTACACGAATAAATGATAAACTAAACTCAAAAATCAAACCCAAACTCATTGTATTGGTACTTTTTTCATCTTTCTAGTCAAGCACACAATTTTTAGTTAATTTTTTAGTTCAACAGATAGAACCAATGTTGCCAATTTAGCGCCTATCGCGTTATATTCAGCGCGTTTAAACTACCGAAGTTGATTTTTTTATCCTTTGCGCTTTTTCTTAACGCGCTAGGTTAGTGCTTTTCAATTTGAACTTATTTGTAAAGGGTAGAGAAGATATTAAAAAATCTATACGTATTCTAAAAATGAGAGTAAAAATCTTACTACAGATTGTTTTACGTTTACACGATACGTAAAAAACTAAAACAAAGTAAAATGAAAGAGACCAATAGTGCGAGCGAAAAAGTTTTATTTTTTCTTTGTTTATTTTATTTGTTTACATAAAAAGAAATTTCAGATTTAATAAAGTGTGATGGTTTTTAAAAATTTCAAAAAGATAGAAAACCGTACAACTGCATAATTTGCATTCGTATTGTTACGTTTTTATTTTTTTAAAAACGTGTATTTATGAGTTCGTGGATTGTAATTAAAATAAAATAAATCTTGTGTACAGTTTTAATTAAAAATTCTTTATTCAACACAGTTTTGTGCACTACTGCTTGTACCTTTTTATAAGCAATAACAATTTTCTATTTTTAAATACTCCGCCTGTTTACAATTTTGTAAACAGCAACAATTACTCGACAGATCTTTCTACCTAAAGATCTTCCAACCTGATCGTAGTTATAACTTAGGTTCGATCACAACCTTTTCAAGAAGAGGTTATCCACACATAACTCTCCTTACTGAGTTAGCTCCAACTAAACTGGTTTTTTTACTTCACGAGTTTACTCCTTATAAACTCTCTTCACACAGAGTTCAAACCAACCAACTCTCTTCACACAAACTGTACCCGCTAAGTTTACTTTACTTAAACTGATTGTTGTTCGCATCGATGCGCTTTTTATATGGCTGAGTAAACAATACATCGAAAGCTCTCGAACCTCTCGATATGTCAGGTAGATTCCATTCCTTTCTTTTAATTTCTTTTGTAGCCATGCGTATGTAGGTATGTGTTATTTTTATTTACTTTATCTCTGCTAATGTTTGTTGTTGTCGATTTTGGTTATTTATAAACAGCACGTATAGTTGTTCTTGCAACTATTGTTTATTTATTTTAACGATGTAATAAACGCAGAGGTGCCCAATCTTATCTTCGTCACAGTATTTTGTTTCTTAATGTCGTACGCTCTCATTACATATTGAGTTTAAACGATAATATTTGTTCTTTTCTACACAAAAATTTGACATTTCGTACGATTTGTATTATCGTGTAAGCCCCGTTAATAAATAGAAAGTCAAATAACTCAAAAAACTCATTAATTCATATAAACTATGGACTTAAATTGCTTTATGCTGTCAAAATTACGTTATTACAGATAACACGCTGCGACAAAAAATGAACGAAGTTGAAATACCTGGAAAATGATATTACTTTTCTGATAGGCGCTGTCGAGTAGAATAAGGATCTGTTTTTGGTATTTTCAAAACACCTCTAAAATCTCGAGTTACGAGTAAAAAAATGGTTTTTCGGGCCTTCGTGTATTTATAAGTTAATAGCTTATCTGAATATTATCCGATTTTAAGTTTTTTTTTCGGATTTAGAAAGAAGGGAAATAGACCATTAAATGTTATGTTGCTTAAGTAGCCTTGAGGTATCTGGGTATATTTCTCAGGCAAACACATTTTTATCCAATTTTTTCCACATTATTTAAGTTTAGATGCGTTTTTGCGCACTCTTGGTGAATTAATTAAGGAATTATATAAGAATAAATTGAGACTTAAGGTTTAGAAATCCGTTGGAAATTGACGGAGTCATTAAGCTTTTGCAACTCATGTTATGAAGATTGTTATCCGCAAGACCGCTCTGTATGCTTACGCCTATGTAGAGTCCAGCTTTCCTTGCTTGTCTCAATATTTGTGAGCCAGGAGATGTCTTCTGCGTAATCTATGTCTTAGAACTTTGTGTTAAGTCCCAATTGTGAACAACGTTAAATAGCATTGGAGAAAGAATACAACCTTGTTGCTGTTTCTAAATCGTTTTTCGTTTTATTTTTTAAGCAATCGTTCATATTATTAAAAAATATTTGTAAAAAAATAAATTTTAAAAATAGATTTTTTTACAGTTTCAGTATTTTTTTCTATTTTATATTATTGTTTCATATTATTAACGCTTTCTTAAAGCGCGTTTTGATTACAATTAGTTTGATAAAATATAATTAAGCGCTCTTTAGCGCCTTTTGACAAGGAAGTCTACGCGTTTTGATCATGAAAAGTTGACAACACTGAATAGAACCACTTTCACTATTTATTAAGATCAGTCGTCCGTTGCGATAAACTTTCGTAAAAACTGAATAAAATTAAAGCTAAAGTTAATGATCAATTCGCCTGGTTGGTTCGGTTCAAGCCGGGATGCGGACATGTAGGTCCGGTTGGACGCTATCTACTTTGGGCATCGCAGTGGGATCATTATTAGACCCAGTGTCTGGCTACCCATTGCAACTAACTTACTAAATGACTACAATTTACTGAATTAATATTGGTAGCTAAAGGACAATAAGCTCCTCGGATATGGTAAAGGTTTATGTTTACCACTTTGAATATTTTTTATCGGAAAATTGCTAAAAAAAAATTGGATGGAGCCAGAATATGGTAATGAATTATCTAAAAATCGTGAAACCTTCCAAAACAGCTTTAACAGCACAGGACAAACAAAAAATTAGGTGAACTGCTTTAAATTTAACTCAATCTCTAAAATTAAGCATTTAGGTGGAGTAAATGCAAGTAAACAAAAATTAAGATGTACTATTTTAATCAGTGGATATATACAATTATGAAAACTTAAGAAAAAGCCTCAACTCAATGCAGCTCGCTAAAAACAACGTGTTCAATATATCAAAGTTCGTATATTGGTCCATTCTTAAATATGGCATAGAGCTTACTTGTTATCTGTCAAGTAGTTACAAGTTGACTTATGGCAGGCCATTGAAACAGAAACGTCTTATTGGACTATATACTAGGGAATCGATTATTCGACTTTATTCAAAAACCGGTTTTCGAATAATTCGAAAATTAGCACTTTAAAAGACCAGTTTTCGGTTAATAATAATTCAAATAACTGGTTCTGTTGTTTAAATAAAATTATTCCTAATTCTAGAAGCGCCGAGCTGGACCACGTCGTTTTAAAAATAAGCAAAAGCTCATGGAGAGCTTAAAATTAAAGTGCCAATCAATACTAACAATAATTCTAACAAATTTCATTAAAACTACGCCAAAACGGTGTGCGGAGGCCATAAAAAACAAAGCTACTCAGGAGCTAATTTCATTTTTGTTGTATTACTTGGTAGAGAATGGATTTAAAGGTTTGTTATTATAATTATTATTTAGGTGCCTATGATAAAAAAATTAAATTTTTTAATTTGAATAAATCTATCAGATTTCGAGTAAATTTAGGCACCACGTATTCAATAGCGGTGTGTCACTGTGGTATGTCAGGTGAGAACCTACCTTCCAACTAAAAAGTCGTCGGTTCATTCCTAGGCCACACCATCTGACAATTTTTAACAGCGATATCACCTCACAAAATTACTAGCGACTGGTTATGTGTATTTACGATGTGAAAAATATCGCTAGCTAGTAGATCTGCCATTCGGAACCGGCGTTTGTCGTTTGTTTGTTCAGTAAGTCCTGTTGATAATTCTTCATATGTATATAAAAATCAATATTTATTTAAAGAAGATGAGAAAAGGTTATTTTTGCTCAAGAGAGCATATCTTTTTCGATCTACCTTGGTTTTCACGTTCTTTGTTGGCCGTTCAAGGCTTTCATATACAAAAATAATTAAATTTATACAAATAATTAAACGATGAACATATTTTCAACAAAAAAAAAAAAAATATATACAAACGTATAAAAATTATACTTATTTAAATTAACCGGTTATTCGTGTTAATTATGAAGATTTTGAAAAAACCGTATCCGACCAAACTAAAAAGACCGGTTAAAACCGGTCGAATAATAGCCGTCCGATCTCCCTACTATATACATACATACATACATACATACATACATACATACATACATACATACATACATACATATTACATAAGTTGTGACACTGATAGGAAAACTGTCACCACGAATTTCAAAATTAATTTTAATATTTGAAATATTTTAATATTTAAAAGTCTACGTGTTGTTATCTTTATTGATTTGAGAACTTATTAAAAAAGCTGTTTATTTTAGTAATATATTCTGCAAATTTCTGCCCTGTGACACTTTATGTATTGTAACAATTAGGGATTTATTTAACAGTTTACTTTCACTTCTGGCCAATACTTCTGACTAATACTGACCAAAGATTATTATCATGCAAGTACAATATAACCTTATTGACGCTAGATTGTTTAATTAATGCTTAAATTGAAGGAGAGCTGCACAGTTTCTAAACAAATTTACGCGTCGCTTATATTTATGTATATGGCAACCGGAATTTAGTTGCATTGTCAGTTGCCTAAAATTGCACTGCGTGTGTCAACTTGCTGCAATTACCATCCAGAATTGTCTTTTATTAAATTTAATATCTGTGAACGAGAACCATTTGGTTTCACAGATTTTGAAATTTTCTTTAGTACGTTTTACGGTCAATTGGCAGAATTCGGAACTCCGAAATAAGTACCACTGCGTTTGCTTGGGCAGCTAGCAATGTTCCTTACAAATATTTTATTAGTCTCTTCTTCCTAACCTTCGTCGGCTAAGAAGAAAGATGAATTTTATAAAAAGCAAAGCTAGATAATATTTTAGTTTTAACCTTATAAAAGGTAATATTTATTTTCAGAATTTAAATATAAAAATTTTAAATAATACCAGCAAATTATAAAGGGTTGTTCACAACAGTCTTATTTTTCATGCTATTATTATAGGACATACGATTTTATGACACTCTGTGAATCCCCAAATTATAAATATTTACAAAATTAAGACAAATTTCTTATAGAGCTACACGTGTGATAAATGTTTTCTTTAAGTTGAAATAATTTTAAAGAGAAACATATGTATGTAAATAAAAAATGTATTTCTTCGTCTGCAATTAGGTATTAAAGTGAGTAGTGGTAGTAGCTATACTAATGTATGTATGTAAATATAAGATGGTTTTATACGAATTTTAATATATTTCTTGTATTGCTTTCAAAAATATAAGGGTGAATTATTGTAAAATAATCTTGTTTTATAGTTTCAGGCCTGTGTAAAGTATTGTAATAAAATATTTGTTGACTTTTGTAATGAACCATTGTTTAAAATAGGAGAAAAGCCTTTCATATATAAACTATTTTATATTTTTTTTAATTTATTATATATAAATAATAATAGAAATGATAAAACTTAGGTTAGGTTGATGGCGTTTTTTTCTTTTTTGGGTTTGGCTGCTAAAAAATAGGCAACACATTGGTTGTATTTCAAAGTATGTACACAGCCATTTTAATTATTTATATTTTTTTTATATTAGCTATGGTGGTGGTGGTGATGATAATTATGTTGAAATGTGAAATTAATACCAGACTTTTAATTGTGTACACGAGATGAAAGCAAACAATCAACAATAAAAACATTTGTGAAATATAAAGGAAAAGTTTTATATAAAAAAAATTCATTCAACATAAAAAACCACTCGCAGCGTAATAAAATTAAAAAATATAATAATAATAATAAAAATGGGCACGATGACCAAGCGTACAAGTCTACATACTCTACAGTCTCTAAAGCTGCAAATTTAGTACGCTTGAACCTTTATCATTACCTGTGATGAAACTTAGAGTTGGCTGTACTTATATACATACATAAATGGTTGAAAACTAGTTAACTGAGTTCTGTTATGATCATATCAGCATTGTGACGTTTTCTGGGCGATCAAAAGCGCACTGTATTATTCAGTATTGTTACGTTTTAACCTTTTTAAAACGTTTGAGTTCGTTCAAATTGCGCTAAAATAAAATTAACACCACTTTGTTGTTGTTTGCAGTTTTTATTTACTCACTTATCTTTTATACAGTATCTTTTATACAATACAACAAGTTAATATTCGTTTATATAACACTTTTATTTACGCCTTTGCTTTATCACAGCTAAACGATAACTATCTACTTATGCATAAGGCGCCACCTTTTACATACAATTTTAAATTACTTCCGAATGTTCTTCTTCTTGCTGCAACATTCGAATTATTTCCACTAATTCAAATGTAACACTCAAAGATTTTCGAATTGGCAGTGCTGCCAAATACGCAAATAATTACGATATTGACAGGGTGACGCAAAATATACCAAAATTCCACAATACAGTTTTAAAGGCATTTTTATTTTCGTAACAGTATTATTGGATAGATTCAATTTTGATTTGCTAAGAAACGAGCGCAGACAGAACAAAACAATCCATTTGACTTCAAACTACTATCCAAAATCTGCATGCCCTCCAAATGTAACTCCATAAGTCTATTTGCTTTACCCACAATTAAAAAAAATACTGTGTAATAATAGTTACCATTTTCTATCCGAAATGCCGTTATAATGTTCAACTGCGCTTTTATTAATAATAGTAAAAAAATAATAAAAATAATTGAAAATTAACACCAAAACTACGTGGGGAAACAAGATATGCTTGAAAGTTCTTTTAATGTTTACATTTAAATATCTGCCAATTCTTACGTATTTAAAATACATTAGAGGAATTCTTACCAAAGTATTGTGTTCTAAAGCAACAACTTCTTTTTACTCATTACTTATTATTTAATTTAAATATTTAGCAAGTGTTCGATCGATTTTGGTACTGTTTTCAATATGAAGAATGGGACGTTCTCCGTCCTCAGCACTGCCATTTCCGCTCGATTATATTCTTTAGAGCTACGTTTACCTCGTCGTTAGTTCTGGGAAACCTCCAAGGATAACATCAATAATTGGGGCCTTATTATTGAATAGAGCTTAATGTGAACTAGTGTAGTTTTAAAATACAACGACAATTTTTCGTTCTCTCTGATAGTGCAAACCAGTGATGGGAGTGTTGATACGGTCGTAACTTTACTCCACTAACAAATATTTACAAATATTTATTTTGTAAATTGTGTACATTCCTTCGTTTCAGCGTTTTCCGATTTTTATTTAGTTTTAGTATTAATAGCAATCCATTTGTTCTAAACGAAAAAAAAGACTAAAGTTGAAATATACTCGTAGTATGCATTTAAAAAGTGATACTATATTTTTAATAGGCGCTATCGAATACAACAAAAATCAGTTTTTGATTTATTCGAAATATTTCAAAATCTTCAGGTATGGAAAAAAGCAGGTTTTTCGTACCTTCATGAACGTAACTCAAATTAACCAATTTTAATTAGTTGTATCTCCTGAAGAAAATCCATAACACGTCGTGAATAGTTCATGAATGGTGGGCTTCTCTAGATAACATAGCAAGATATTCGACGGGTATCCGTACATGGGATCATGGATATGAAGACATTGAAGGCTGATGAACTTAAGCAGACAAGTACCACTTTATATCCGAAAGAATCCACCTGCTATGAGATCAGAAGGATCTTGCCACATTTCGATTACCGACCGCAGGCAAGGGGTTACTACTGACCATTGTTCTGCAGACATGCTCAAGCGAAAGGAAACAATTATGAATAGAAGGATGATTCTACCGAACATCTTCTTTATTACTGTTCAGTATTCAACGGTTTGAGAAGATATTCGAAAATGAGGACTGTCGTGCAACGTTTGATCTGGACAATCTTTGCCCTTGTTATGGCGATTGGATAGCTAACGGGTGCCAAACAGGAACTGTGAGTGCCATGGTGTGGTAATGGACATATGTATAACATAACAAGATCTGCAGCTTGACCCAACTGAGCCCCGCTGATGGATGCCAGTTTAACTAAACCTCACCAATATGAATAAAATTGACGTAGTTATTACGTTTTTAGTCAAAATCATTAACAAATTTTTTGTTTTATAAAGTTTGTAACTCTTGTTGTCCAAAAAGTTTTCTCAAAAAATCTGTTTCATACCGAAACGAAAATGATATTTCTTACCGCTACACAATCCAAAATTGTTCATCGAATATGGCATCACTAAGTATTTCCAGGTAGATCAAGCTTTTTAAAGGCATATTAGTTTTTGCTTCATTTCCACCGTTGCCCAAAAAAATAGTCTTAAAAGAGAGAGAGCATATTATTAGTTGCTGCTTACAATGTAAAACGTTGAAACTAAAGTACAACATAAACAAGTTTAAAACCTAGAAAGCTGTTTCATATTAATTTGAACCAAAATTATTCTTGAAAAGAAAGGTGTTTACTTTACTTCAAATTAATGTTATTTTCATTAGCTGTTGAATATTTATTTTATTTTTATAGGATCCGCCATCTAACGTTTTTTTTCAACTAGCGCTTATTTCGTGAATGGTTACACTTAGCTCATGGTTGTATATACGCTTCGCTAAGTGGGCCTGCGATCGACTTACAGAAAATGCCGATTTCGCCAAAAAAAATCATCTTTTCAGATGACTCTCATTTTGATTTTGGCGGGTATGTAAACAAGCAAAATTGTCGCATTTTGGGCACAGAAAACACACACGCATACATTGAAAAGCCGATTCACCCAAGACGAGTCACTGTTTGGTGCGGATTTTGGTCCAGAGGCAGAATTGGGCCATTTTTCTTCGAAAATGAGCAAGGAGTGGCCGTTACAGTCAATGGCGATCGTTATCGGGCCATGGTGAACGAATTTTTGTTCACAAAAATTGAAGAGAAGGATATTAGCAACATTTGGTTTCAACAGGACGGCGCTACGTGCCACACAGCCGAAGCTACACTCGATGTTTTGTGACCTGTTTTTGAAGATCGCATTATCAGCCGCAGAGCTGATGTCGTTTGACAACCACGGAACTGCGATTTGACACCGTTGGACTATTATTTGTGGGGTGCCGTCAAAGATAAGTGTTACGCCAACAAGCCAGAGACAATTGACGGCTTAAAGGGCAATGTTTGTGTAGCCATTGGTGAAATACAACTGCACACAATCGATAATGTACTTAAAAGTTAGACCGATCGTGTAGGCTACTGCATGGCCAGACGAGGCAGCCATTTGAATGAAATTATTCTCCATTATTAACCGGAAGGATTGTACTTTCAAATAAAAAAGAAATTTGAGAAAATATTCAGTAGTTTTTTTTTTATAGCATTTTCAAAAAAAAATTTATTTGCGGACCCTTTATAACTGACTTTTCCCTGTGTCATTTTTATTTTTTACTCGTAAACATATTGTAACTTCAGTTAATGTTTAAGTAGTAGTGTTGCCTCCTGATTCCGACATCCGGACTTTTTTATTGTAACATACATATTAGTAAATGCTTTGATATTCTACACTGTCATTTTAAGTTGCCATCTAGTGTCACTGTTTGTGTTATCTTCTAAAGATCAAAGCGATCTCTTTGATTTTGAGACAAATTTCTAAATAACACTATGCGACAAAATAGATTGAAGTGGAAATACGTGGAAAGTCCTATAAAGTTTCTGATAGACACCACCGAGTTCAACAAGAATCTGTTTTTGAAATTTTTATAACATTTGCAAAATTTTGAGTTACGGATAAAAAAAAACAGTTGTTTGAACGTTACTTACTTACTTAAGCGATTTTAGGCTTCTCATCAAATTTAGAAAGAAGGCGAACAGATCTTGGCAACCTTGAGGAATCTGTGTTTAATTTTCTTTTTTCAAACACATTTTTATTAAATTTTCTTTCCACATTTCTCAATGTTTAACAATGTTTTTACACACATCTTATAAAGTAACCGAACTATTTATAAATTTACCATAAAAAAAGTTTAGTTATTAATAAAATGGGGCTTAGTTTTTAGAAATCTGTTGACAATTGGCGAGGTCATTAGGCTTTTTAGTAAGAAACTCATAAAAACATTGTGCGATTATTAGTAGATATTTCAGATTCTTATATATCTGGGCAACGAAAATAACCAAACAAGGAAAGTTTCATTTTATTGTCACCTGTTTTTGATTTTCTAGATACGTAGATCGTCTCTAAACATTTTATAGCATTTTCAAATTTATTTGTAATTTTATATCAAACAGATTGCGTAAGTAATATTCTAACTAAAGCACGATAACTTCAAACTTCAAACACAAGTTCCATCCACTTTAATAGGCAATAACAATCGAATTCTAACAGATGTTAATAAAAGAAAAAAAAAAGTAAGAAAAAGTAGGAAAAGTACATTCTAACTCTTTTTGATGATTGTTATAGAATAACTAATACCACTACAATAGAATAACGTCTAAGCGGTCCAAAATCGAAAAATAAAAAGCACACGCGTCTTAATGACTTACCTACGTGCTATAGATGATCGTAATCTCAACACACTAGCAAAAGTTTGAAGTCATGGCTATAATTCTGGAATAAGTATGATACATCCCTCTACTTTGTTAAAATCTAGTCTTTTAAAAACCCCAAAAAAGAATTATCGTAAGTAATGTAATGAATACAGACTTGTCGGTGTCAAGAACCATGCTCTTGATAATCTTTTCGTTTAAAAAAGGTAATTTTTTAGCAATTTGGTTTTCCCGTTGTAAAAAAAAAAATCGAGATACGTATGTGGCAATATCAAAAATGCTCAAAAAGTTTTGCCATTTCAACGTGAATAGACTAAAAACTGAAAAACGCTTGCAAATCATATAATTTTCTTATCAAAATTCGTACTGTGTGAGAAATGTGTTTTTTATTGAAAAATTATTTTCAGCTACACAGCTTATTTTTGGTTCTATGGGTACGTTAACAAACAGAATTACCGAATCCGGTGTCAAGAGCAGTTTAAGAACTGCCAATGCACCATGAAAGATGCACTGTTTGGTGCGATTTATGAGCTTTATAGGCTTATGGGACCATACTGTTTTAAAAACGATGAAAATCGCAACGTTGCAGACAATAGAGCAAGCTTCCATTCGATGATTACCGGCTTTTTTGTTCAAAATTGAGAAATTGTATTTAGTTGACATGTGGTTCCAACAAGACGGTGCAAAATTCTACACGGCACGCGATACCTATTGAGAGGAGAGTGTGGTGAGCATCTAAATTGCCGTTTTAAAGCAGTCCATTGGCCGCTAAGATCATGCGACTTAATCTACTAGACTTTATTTTGGGAAGATACGTAAAGACTCTCGTATACAGGAACAAGCCAGGAAAATATTCATAAACTAATCTTTAAAATGTAAATGCCAGGCATTTAATTATCGCTGCGAATAAATATCTCATTTACTTTTGAACACTTTCTGTTTTTTTTTGTTTTTTCAATTTTATAATCCCAAACGGGTAAAAAATCACCCGTTGTAGAATATATGAAGCACAAATGGGCAGAACCTAATTTGGATTTAAGGCAAGAACTAGTATTCGTGAAGCATTCTTTTGCATCTAAACTTTGGTACAAAATTATATGGATATACGTAAAGATATACTTTTTTATTTTATAGAATACGGAAAAGCATTCAGTACAGATTTGATATACTTATAGATGAGTTGGATATTCAGTGCATTCGGTAAGGTCAAGTAAGTTTTTTTAAATGTTTCTAAAGCTTTTAAAATTCGTCCATATTTAAGTTACATAAATTCAGTTCTTTACAAATATAAACTTATTCGGTTCGAGTTATAATAAAATATACTTGGGAAAGGTTCTCAGATTTCTACCCAAAAAACATATAGTATGTAGCGGCATCGTTGAGTCGCAGTTGACTGGTGGAAACTTTGTCGTAATTATATCTTTAGGTAGGTTAACTAAATGTGCACGTAAGTGTAGTAGCAGTGTTAAACTCAGTAAATTGGGGAATAAATGACTACAACATGACCATGATACTAATACTGCTGGAGAGTAGTTTTTCGATTCCCCCTCCAAACACCAAAAATAACTTTTATGGCTTACTCTTGTTTTATGTGTTTAAATCATTAAAATGGCATAAAAGTTTTATATGATCCCCCCCTTAATTTTTTTTTTTTTTTTTTATTTCACTAACATTATTTATGTTGCAAACAATGTGAAACTGAAAACTTATAAAACAATCATCATCACAACAATTAGGGCAATATAATGGAGGCTAGTAGTTAAATAGCGTATAAAAAGTGAGTGATATTCGTGCGTATTTAAACGCAAACTTTAGTCATTAATTTAATGTTTTAACTGTGAAATAATTGCTACTTTAATGTTACTAAATATGACTTCCACTGATATGTATTTGTTTTAATCACAATTTATTTTGAAAATCAAAAAAAAAAATAAAAAAAGACGAAAATATTTAATGTGGCACATTATGAATTATTAAAACAATAAATAATTATAATAATAATTGTGGGAAATATTTTTGAAGGTCCATACCATATATGTATGTAAACAGCAACAAAATTTAGACAATAAGTACAGAGTGACCAGAAAAAACGCTATGAAATTATGCTGATTTGGTTTAATATGTACGTCTAACGTTATTTCAGCAATAGCATCTCAAATGGCTTTTGAATTTCACTTCAATATAAATACTCCTTATCTGATATCTAATATAATATACCTGATATCTAATATAAATACTCCTTAAATAGGAAACACCCTCCAAAACTCTAAGGGGGGATTATTTCTGATTCATTCTTCTCTATTTGCCACGCGTATATGTACAGTGAGTAATATCCTGTGATTGTTCCTCTGGCGCTTTTTTTTTAAGTGTCACCTTTATAATCTTCTTCAACTTGAGAGAGTCTTTCTATTCTGTATTATTTCTTTGACTTGTAACCACCATTTCTAGATTTATAAGTCTGTCATTGTTTGTAATTATCATCATCATCAGCATCATCTTCATCAACACATAGTTTTGTATAAAACCTTTTCTCGTACTATTTCCATTTGCTATTGTTACTTTAGACACATAATAATTGAGCCATTATAGTTGAGAACATGTTTGGGATTTTCGGTTGTCATTTGTAGTTGTTATGGAAATTATCCTTTAGTGGTACGAAAATCTTTGTAGATTTTAGAAGAAAACCAAAATGAAAAAATGGTACAGTAACCTTAACAATTGAGCCGTGAAAATAAACTTCATATGAGAATGGATTTCATTTAACTTATGGCATTGTTTGTGGTGTCATCTAAATATAAGTACTAAAGGAGTATTCAGAGCTGTAATGCATCAGTTCTTGCTCGTGTATGGGGAAATATATTTTAAATAAATTAAAATTTCAAATTGTATATTTTTGTGATATACCTTTTAGTTGTTGTATTATAATACAATACATTTATTCCAAATTACGACCGAATCGCTTGTAACATAATTTAGAGAATAAAATCTACGTATAGGAGTGCTCCGCTTTACGCAGGTTCCATGCCAAAGCAACACAAATAATAAGTTTCTCATTATCAGATTTTGTTTAATTTTTAATACTAGTAAAACATCACTCATATATACGTATTTACTTAATAATATTATTCCAGTATTCTTTTGCTAAAAAAAAAATTAAATAAAACGATCCAGATTAAAATAAAGTTTTTGTATTACTTAAAAGTAATTTTATTGCGTAGTTTTATTCGGTTGTTTAAGTTTATTCAACAAACTAAACCGTTTTTTAGTTACGCAAATATATGTTGAGCAACCTTCTCCAATACTGAAATAACGATATATCTTGAAAACAAGAGCTAACCTAAAAAATGGTTAGCATCATTAGATTCAGCGTACTCGTATTAGTTGACCAGCTAGGTGGCCCGTTTGTTATTAATTCATTCATTTTGTTTTATCAAAACGGGAGTTGTAAACTGGCCCCAATTTTCAGCAAAAAAATCGTCTTCAGCGGCAATACTCTTTTCTGGATAAATGGCTACTTTAACAAACAAAATTTTCAAATTTGGAACGATACTAGTCCACAGGAGATCTAAGAGCATCCAATGCATTCTGAAAACGTCACTTTTGGTGTGTATTTTGGGCTGGCGAAGTCATCGGTACATATTTCCTTGAAAACGACGTAGACCAGGCCAGCACAGTCAATGACGAGTGCTATAGATCGATAATTATTATGTTTTTTTTTAATAATTTAATTAGATGATAAGGACATCAACGTCATGTATTTTTAGCATTACGGTTCTACGTGCCACATACTATAGATCATGCCCTATTGGACATTCCGTACGAGTGACTTGCGGTCATTTGAACTGACCAATAAAATCGTGCGATTTTACCGCATTAGTCTTTTTTAGGGCTTTTGTAGCCGCACGTCAATGCGAATATGTCATAAACTACAGCGACCCTAAAAGCCATGCCGTTGGTCAAATTATGCCTGATTTATGTTTAGACTCATGCAATCTAGAATATTTCAAATGCATGTCTATATGGAATCTAGGACATTTCACACATACTTTGTTTCATTTGAATTTGAAAATAGGTAGCTTTTAATAAAAGACCCTTTATCTTTCACAAAATTTGTAGATACAAAATAATTATTTAATATTTTCTATAATGATTTTATACTGATCGTCGATTAAATGAAACTTAAGCTTCAAGATGATCAATCTAGCCAGCTTTTTCAGTAACAGATCCACTTTTTATTAAAGCGATTGATTCAGAACAAATTCAATTATTGAAATTTATCCCAAACAATTTTTTTCGTAACACTGTAATAATTTCCGTGTTTTTCGGCTTGTAAATGAACAGGCTGATTAATAACACTGGTCTACAACAAAAAGGGACTTTAAATAAAACTATATGGAATATAATGATTTTGATGTTCTTAATTCAAATCCGTTTTCAGTTTTTTTCCATCGGGTTCAATTTTTTTTTTTTGTAGGTGTGGCAAACTGTTCGCCCAAAATATGGTCACTGTATTTCATCATAACTTCGAAACGACTTCACTGATTTTAATGCAAGTACCAGAAAATCTTTGGGAACAAAATTTCCTATAAATCACTTGAATATTTTTCTTTTGTATTTTCAACAGTTTCGAAGATGTTCATAATATAGCTGCGAAAAAAATTGTTTCGCGCAAAATTAGAGCAATTTAGAGCGAAAAACATTTTTAAACGAAATTTAAAATTTTAATTTATATCCGTCAGCGAGAGAAGTTGACCTTTGATATAAAGTTTTTATTTCTATTATATAAAATATTTCATATTCAAAAATTCTCTCATATTTAATGCTATTGTATTTTTAAAAAGTACCTTGTTTTAAAAGTAAGGACGATGATTGCAAATTTTTTTATAATTTTTGTAGAAAACATACTTTTCATTTTCTGTTCATATGAAATAATGCTGAGGACGACTTTTACTTAATGCACTGTATTTGGTTTTAAACAAAGATTTGTTATTATTCCTTAGTTTTCGTTTATGTGCTACAACAGTAGTTTTTATGCCACAAACTACTAAATCAATTTGTATAATAGAACAAAGGTATTAAGATTCATAGTAAATACATATCGCACACTAAATCATGAACAATCACAACTCAAAATTTTTAAATGTTCGGCAGAGGCAAAAAACTGTTTCTAATAGTATACATACGATATTTATTTGTAATTATGTAATCGAATTGAGTAAAGCAAAATAAACCGTTTTAAAAGTAGGTTTAATTAATTTCTTTTTTATTTTGTCCAAAAATTTTGGAAATGAGAGGTAATTTTAAGTTGGGGCTTTTAGTCGATAATTTAGTTGAAGTTAGTCTATGTTCTACAACCGACACAAGCTTCACAAAAACAGACATAAAGGTAAAAGTACATAACATGCGTTAATTCGTCGTCAACTATCGTGCGTTAAATAATTAACGCGCATGATAAATTGCAATTTACCCAACAAGCGTTAAAAACGCATTTTCTTTCAGCTGTTTTTTTTTATTATTTTCCTACTAGTACATTGGAAAATGATTCATATTCGTTTATTTATTTTTTTTATTGTTGGCTGATAACTGTCAAACATAAACAACGTGTTAACAAGTTTAAAGTTAAACAACTTTCTGATGCCAACGCGTCAAAATGCTTTTTATGTAACTCGTTCTATGCAAATACACTAGTTTAACTTTTTTTGAAAGAAGTCTAGAGTTCACACGCGCACTAGTGCTCAGTGTTGTCATATTTAAAAAAAAAAAACTTTTAATTTGGAAAAAAAAAACTTTTTTTTGGACTAAGAAACTTTTTTTTTTGACTAAAAAACTTTTTTTTTAATCATATAAAAAATATTACAACTGTATTCTATAGTTAAATTTATTTAAAAACGTAAACAAACATATATAAAAATTAAGTTCATTTATTCATTACGTAAATTACGCGTTTATATACAGTGATGAACTTAATCATTGGCCAAGTAAGCTCCTTCAACTTCAAGGGTAATTTAATATTCTTATTAAAGATTTTGATAAACTAATATTATATTTCTTAAAAAATTCACTATGTTTCATTCATCATTAATACGATTAATAAAGAAAAATACCATATTTCGCTGAATATACATAACGAAAATTAATATTAAATTGTGATGCCTTCCTGTTTTATAACTGCATTTTGTAACAGAATTCAAACATATTTTGGTAACCGCTCTCTCGATATTGTACACGTTTTAGACAAATATCTGCTTCTTCTCACAGTTTTTGTTATTGCCCGATTTCCTACTCGCCTATCCAAATCTTTCAACAAATTATTGAACAGATTGATGATACGTCGAACATGCTTTACCGAAACATTGTCTTTAGTCAATATTAACTATTAATAAAAGAAATTTCCGAAGATTTTGTAACTACGTTTAAAAACTTTTCTGCATCTTAAACAACTAGCAAAACGAGATAATCCTTGCAATATGACAACACTGTTTGGTATGTACTTCTACCTTAACAGCATTTTCAGCATTTTAGAGATTTGAGCTGTGAATTAGTTTATGGAAAAAAAGCGATTTTCAAAAATTTTTGCTTGTGACTCTTCACGATTTAGTGTGCGATATGTATACACATTTATATTTATAAAATGCTTTGTTTTTAGTATTGGATATCCTATATAGTGATATAAAATTTTTTATATGTAAGATACAAATCTATTGAAATTAAATTTTAATATTTAGGAACACTTATATTCCAAATATAGTGCTCACATTTAAACAATCATTTAACATAAGTTTCATATGAGTTTTTCTTATTATCATTATTAGCATTATGAAACTGCCGCTAAGATTTGTCATGTAGGGTTATCCATTTTTCGGCTGCAAAAGTAAGGTAAATAAGTAAGCAGAGTATATAGAAAGCTGTGATTTCGATTAAACTTTTATTCTATTGTAATGCTTAGACCTTGCCGTAATGTATCAAATATCGGGTATTTTTTAGAGGTTCATAACTTTGAGTTGGCAACACTGCTTTATTTGACAACCGGTGGTTGCTTATTGTTTAGTTTGGTTTGACATTTCCTTGTGGATAAGCTTCCACCGCCGCCCATTCGGCCAATGGGCTGAAACACGAATTGACATTGAATTTCTATTCAAAATGTTATTCTCTGATAAGGCCCATTTTTGGTTGAATGGGTACATAAATAAGCAAAATCATGGTATTTTGAGTGAGGATTTTCAACAAATTTTTGTCGAAACACCATTACATCCACAGAGAATTACTGTTTGGTGCGCTATATTAGCTGGCGGAGTCATTGGTCTATATGTTTCAAAAACGATGAGAGCCGAATGTCACTGTCAATGGTGAACGGTATAAGGACATGATGAAAAACTTTATTGTACATCAATTAGCTGGCATTAATCTTGCTGACATGTGGTTCCAACAGGACAGAGTCACATGCCACACAGCGAGCTCTAAAATTGATTTACTCAAAGAATCCTTTGTTGAAGGAGTAATTTCAATTAATTGGCCACCAAGATCGCGTGATCGAATGGGTTTAGGATTATTTTCTTTGTAAAGTGACTTGTCTACGTCGAAAAACCAGAGACAACTGAACACCTGGAAATCAACATTCGTAGAGTTATTGCAAAATACGGCCATATATGCTAAGAAAGATTTGTGAAAATTGGTGTTCCATTTTGTGCCTTGTAGTGTCGGCCATATGATCAAAATCATATTGTTACGAAAATAAACAATGCCTAAAGAAAAGATACATAGAAATAAGTACAGTAGTAGCCTTAGCTATAAACTTTATGGCATTTACTGGTTTGTGTCAAAGCTCTTATGTATTTTTCACTGCCCTAATTGTCTGTGCTATTAACAGTGCTGCCACTTGCGTGTTTAAAGGAGTTTCCAGTTCTATTCCTTTTCGTGTATTATGATTTTACATCTTTTGAATTTAACGTAAATAGAAATTTGTAGTAACAACAAGATTATTCGAAATTAATAATGATTTGCTACAAAAGGTGGCACATTGTGCTTAGTGAGTTCAGTTAAAGGTTTGCAGTCATAAAGTCGTGATAAGCCATAAATGAAAGTGCTGAGTAATTTATGTATTTGGTTGAAGTTGTTGTATAAAGTAAAAGTGTACAAATAAAAAGAACTGTATAAAACAACAAATTCGTGTATTTATTTTATTAAACTCAATTTAAAAGAACTTAAACGTTTTGAAAAGGTTACAACGTAACAATACTTAAACATTATTGTCATCAATTTTTCTATCCAACAAAGCCTGTTTCATTGATATTAAAAATATATTTCTTTGTTTTATGATTTTTTTTCAGCAGATTCAATGTCATTTAAATGATCGCCTTTGGATTGCTTGCAGTAGGCAATCCTTTTGAGGTTATTCTCGACGACTTTTTCCCATATTTCGGTTGATATCTTGGCGATAGCTTGATGAATGTTGGGGCACTATCCGTGTAGATATGGTCTTTGACGTAGCTTCACAAAAAAAGTCTAACAGCTTCAAATTGCATGAATTTTGAGGCCAATTGATGTCGCCAAATTCAGTAATTATTCTACGAGTTATTTTTTCATGCAATAAAGCCAAAATCGGTCGACTTATGTGGCTCGTGGTAACATCTTATTAAAAAAATCGGTTATCACTCGGCCATAGCACTTTAAACAGATGGTAACGGTTTTTCCAGCGTTACTTTCACAAAAAAAACCGCACCCAAATCATAACTTTTCCACAATAACTTCTGGGTGCTCTAGGCCCCACATGTGACAATTTTGCTTGTTGATGTAATCACTAAATGAGAAATGCGCTTTATCGCCAAAGAAAATTTTGTTTGAAAAACCAAAAAGTAGTAGTAAGATTTAATTATATATATACGTTCTTCGGTTAATAATAAATAAATGGCACTTCAGATATTGAACAGCTGACAGCCTTATCAGACCGACGCACAGTGGTGTGTGTATTTAATGCTTAAAGTGGGAATCATTTCGAGGAGCTTTAATGGATACCGATCTGTTTTGGTTAGAAATGTATAAATAAATAGTTTTTATGCATACTTTAGTGAAAATTTTTAGTTGTCTTCTGTTTTCATTTTTATTTTCTAAATACTTTTATTTTTTTCGTAATAAATATTTTTATAGCATATGAAAAATACTTTATTCCGTATCGTCGGACCTATGACTATCACTGCCATCATCATCATCAGCAACATCATCATTATCGTCATCACTATATTGATGATTTTCTGAATTTTGTTCAAATATTAATAAGTGCAGCGCTTCTTGTAGAAAATTATTACCTTTTTTCTTTAAACTTTTCATATTGGAAATAATAGAATCGGAAGTCACTAGAAGTCTTAAAAATATAAATTCATTACATTTTTCTCTCGTATATTTTCACGATAAATTCTCTCCAAAATTTTTCAAGTCTCTATTTCGAGCTTCATGTTCGTCTTCTGGCAACTGCCCTATCGGTAATAAGGCATGAGTTATTATTTCTGGTCCATGAATTATACCAAGGATATTTTTTAGAAAATATTTAACGCGGTACCAAGTGCAAACTCCCGAAAAATGTCAATATTTATTTGAAAACCACTTGAAACTGTTACCATTATTACGTGTATTCGCTTTATTAAATTGTCGTCAGGGCTTGTTATTTGTGGATTTGGACGTCAAATCCTATTTGATGTCTAAATTCACTTTGGATGCGGTCTTTGAACCAATTTTCTTTTCATCTTTAGAAGTAGTGTGTCAATTCATTATTGGAAATTTATGTGATAAATTAAGAAGCCATTCGAAGAATTGAGTTCATCCATAAAGGGCTGAAAGGCCGAGTTTTTATTGACTTAAAATAATTTCATAGTTATTTAAAAAAGGTTCATAGAAATACTCTGTCATAATTTAAAGCAACATACGAGTATGTATTTCATGTTCATATAAAAATTTCATTTCTATAAATATACGAGTAAATCAATTTATTTTCAAGAGGAGCACATATCTTGCTGATATTTTTTCACCAGTAGTTGACGAAATGTTTGTATTTTCAGGAAAAATAAAACACTTCGCTTAATTTTGCTTAACTCACTACTTTAAGTTCACATAAATGGTCCGCCAAATATATTTTTTTTTTTTGAAAATGCTATAAAAAAAACTACTAAATATTTGCTCAAATTTCTTTTTTTATTTGAAAAATGGCTGCCTCGGCTGGCCATGCAGTAGCCTATACGATCGGTCCAATTTTTAAGCACATTATCGATTGTGCGCAGCTGTATTTCACCAATGGCTTGTTGGCGTAACATTTATCTTTGACGGCACCCCACAAACAATAGTCCAACGGTGTCAAATCGCAGCTCCGAGGTGGCCAAACGACATCAGCTCTGCGGCTGATAATGCGATCTTCAAAAACGGGGCGTAAAACATCGAGTGTAGCTTCGGCTGTGTGGCACGTAGGGCCGTCCCGTTGAAACCAAATGTTGCTAATATCCTCCTCTTCAAATTTTGTGAACAAAAATTCGTTCAACATGGCCCGATAACGATCGGCATTGACTGTAAGGGTCACTCCTTGCTCATTTTCGAAGAAAAATGGCCCAATTATGCCTCCTGACCAAAATCCGCACCAAACAGTGACTCGTCTTGGGTATATCGGCTTTTCAATGTATGCATCGGGTTTTCTGTGCTCCAAATGCAAAATCGGCATCTTCTGTAAGTTGATCGCAGGCCCAGATTCTCAGCATTGTTCAAGCGTATACACAACCATATTCGTTCAGCGGAAGGATAAAACAAATTATCCGTCAAATCAGACATGAGCTAAGTGTTACCATTTACGAAATAAGCACTAGTTGAAAAAAAACGTTAGATGGCGGACCCTTTATTTCCTAAAAATGTCAGATTTTTAGCCTCAATTTTAAGTACCATAAAAACTGTGTACGTTGAGTAAACATAAAAATAAATAACGCAAAAATAATCTCACTATCCTGAAGTTAATTATTCCATAACCACTTTTTAGGTTTTCCTTAAAAGACTATAGAAATTTCACTTTGATAATTAAAAATCTGTGCTTTTACTTTTATTAAAAAAAAAAAAAAAAAATACACAGAAAAACTCTTACTTTGTTAGAACGTAGCAGCATAACGGGAGATGGTACCACAAATATTATCTACTTTAACGAGATATAATTTTTTTACTGTTTTCTGAAATTTTTTTAAATTAATTCCCACTTTCGGTATCTAATACCTCAAAGTGCGACAGTTTTGAAACAATAATTGAATCAATAATTCTAATGTTTAGAGGTTCTTTTGGATTGCAAGTTTTCGCTTAAGTTTTAAAAATCGTTTGAAATTGAAAAAGTGCGGGCTTACATTTTTTAATTTAATACATATACCAACGGTTATAAAATACATTTTGTTATTAAAAAAAGTTGTATAAATTCAAGATCTACTGGCCCTCGATAATTTCAAGTCCCCGGCTTGGCAAAAATATAAAACCCTTTTTAAGCTTAAACTATGGCAAAAGCAAAGATTCTATAAAAAAAACTAATAGTTTTTTCATGATGAATTTTGGGCAATAAAGGGTTAAGCATTCTTTATATATTTGCTTGTTTCAAAATCTAACGTTTTATGTTTTTTTTTTTTTTGGCAAAAAAAAACTTTCTACATTTATACTGCTTCATCTGTAACAATCACACAATTTACCTTGACAAAGACCTTTTGTAATAACTTTAAATAAAATTCTCACTTACTACTTACTCACCGGCTGTTTGTTTTTTTCTGGCAACTCAATTTATTATTATATTCATACGTGGTCTAACAACAGTTATTACTTCAGAAACTATTCATAATATTCGTACTTGTATTTTTTGTTTTTTTTTTTTTTCTTTAAGTTCAACTTTTCTTCTGCTTCGTTTAGTGAACATCCGATTCAAACTTTTTTAATCTTTTTTTCTTTTTATTTTCTTCTAAAATTGTCTGGTGTCACTTCCATGTTGTAGTTTTATTTCATTTTTTCATTTTGTTTTCCATTCATTGTCTCGCATCCATGTTCTTGTAGTTTTTATTACGGTTTTTGTTTTTATTTTTTCATTGAATTAAATAAAACTAATTTTATTATATCCTACACCACAGTTGGTGTGTGGGAAAGTATGTTGTGCTAGTTTACATGTTTACAACACAACATTTGTATATTCATCTGAATTTATTGAGAATTACTTCCTAGATACGTGTCTGAATATCAGACAAATACAACGCTATTGTGTTTTTAAGAACATGGCTTAGACTTGGAAAAGTTCTTTAACTTTACTGTTAGATTTTGTTAAAAGTTTTCTTAATTTCTTTTGTCACTTTTGAATGTTTTTATACATTACTTTTGGTTTTCAGCTCAGGTTTTATTAAAGAGCCATCATCCATTTCATTGCATTTCTATAAGCAAGAGGTTAACACAACGATTAAAGTTCACCAAGATACCGTTTAGAAGTTTTGTATATCTGTTATATATCTGTTCCACAACCAACCAGTCGTGGACTTTTCGGAAAGGATTGTGCGCCGGCTTATTAGCCCAAAACGAGCCAACCTTCATTCGAAAAAGTTAAGTTGTTTTTACTTGCTCTGAATAATGGCTCTCTGGCAAATTGCGAAGCGTTTTAGATTTGCCACAAAACAAACCATTTTTTATCTTAAAACTGCATTGGTTCCAGCTGTGGTTAATTTTCAAATGTATGATATGTTTACAGTTATTGATAATTGGCCAAAGTGAACTATTAAGCTTAAAAATTAATTCCGAGTATAAGCAGCCGTAGGGTATATATTTTTTTATCAGTTGCCGCCTATCCTCCACAGCAGTTTCTTATTTCTTTTCCTTAAGAATTCTTTAAACTTTTTGTTCTTGTAAAACCATAAATATTATTCCCTTCTTTTGCCTCTAGCATTTACTTCATTTGCTTTTGTTTTAATCTCATTTCGGCTGTTTTTTGTTAAATCTGCGGAAAGTTTTTTGGATTGTTTTCCGTTACGACCCTGCTACAATTTGTTCAATCGACAAAGCAATTTGGTACAACCATAATCTACTTTATTTTTTGCATGTTTTTGGAGTTCTATGGTAGAATATTGTTTTATTTTTGTTATTTTTTTGTTATTTTGTAAACGCAACTTAAATTTAGGCAATAAAACTTATATATATTTGCCCACCCACAAAAAATAAAAGTTTTAGTTATAAATTCATAATACAATTTTTTTTATTTACTAAGCCCAAGCAAACGCAAATATTATAGTAAATAACCGCCTAAGTCGACTTAGGCCAATATGAGTTACGTATGCTATCATATTCTACGAACAAAACTTTATGTATAAGTCAAATCCTCATCTCTCTAACAAATGTTATTAAAAAGTTATTAATAAAAAACCTTTTGACCGAAGTCGTAATAAAGCCCCATTACATTTATAATAAGCGCCTAAATATACTTACGAATATATACCCATTATGCTTTTTGATCTTAGAATTACCAGTGTATCTTTATTGTAGCAAAAAAAGAAGAAAAAAATTCTAATGCATTTTCTCAACTTTTTCAGAAACATTTCCATATATAAAAAGTGATTTTTCTTAAAAACATAATTTTCGACTTAGGCTGTTATTGCTTGGGATCAGAGAAATAATGCTCTTAAAAAATATACTAGAAATTGCAAACATTCATAAGATAATAAATTTTTTATTTCTTTCGTGTTTTTTTTTTTTTATCTGAAATCTTAAAGGGGATTTCAAATAAAACTAAATTGCAAATAGATGAACGTTACGATACTTAAAAAGCTATCCAAAATTATTACTAAAATAAGCTTGTTTGCTTTTTTTTGAATAGTTTTAGATTTTATTAGGTTCAAGGAGGAGCCTTATTGGCTTTCGTTGAAATCAGTCCATAATTTCACCCAGCCAAAATGCATATGTCATCACGGATTTTCACTTACATTGGGCAGATACGTTGAGTTCATTTTTTTGAAATTGAACTGAAAAGCTCCTGTAAAAATTTAAATACGTAATCAAATAAAACAATACTTGACACATTAAAAAAATGTTTCAAATTCAAATACTGAAACGAGAAAAAGCCAATTGCATATGTACGAGTATATAAAAGAATCCGTATCTACTCAGTTTTTCGTTTTTCGCTCAAATAAAGAGGAACTTATATTTTTAATACTCTTATTTAGAGCTCTTTATTTTTTGTGGCGCTTTTAATGCATTTAGGCATACTCTCTAAAAGATTATCCAAAAACGTTAGAGAAGTTTGGTACCATTAGTATTATAATCCTTGCCACAGTTTCACCATGTTCCCCGAAGCCCAATGGCATTTATACAGGCAATTTTTATATCTTGTCCAAAAATTCTCCATTGGTTCGCACTTCGGGCTTATGGTGGCTAATTAATTGCCTGAAATTTTTTTGGAACAGTCATTCTTTGCCAGCTAATCGCAAATTTAGCTGGACTGCCTATACACTCAGAAAATCGCACCATGAGGTTTGAAGAATCATACTCGACTAGAATCCACAAGGTTCGAGGAGGAGAGGAAGGCCAATGGCAACGTGGCGCAGGACAGTGATGAAAGGAGTGGAACAGGCTAAACATACTTGGAATGAGTTGGTGAGGTTGGCGCAGAACCGTATACGATTTAGATGTTTCTGAGAGGCCCAATGCTCCTCAAGGAAAATATTTATGATGATGATTATTATTCTTTGAGAATTTTAGCGTTCTGCCTTAGATCACAATGTTACTGAAAAATGACTTTCTCTTTCGGGTCAAAGAATGGCTGTTGCAACAAAAATTTTAAGTAAATTATTGGCCACCATAAAGCCATAATTCCAATCCACTGGAGAATTTTGAGACAATGGTAAAAAACGCCTGGAAATATATAATTGTGCTTTGAGAAACTTGCTGGATCTATCGCAACGAATATAATACGAATGGAACCAGATTTATTCTCTTACGGTTTTATGTAATATTTTAGAAAGTATGTGCAAATAGATTATAAGGAGCTCTAAGAAGAACGTTAAAAATATAAGTTCCTGTCTATATATGAGAAAAGTGCAAAACTGAGTGAATGCGAACTTTTTTACATAATTGCCTCCCTCTCATTCCAGTATCTGTAATTGATACTTTTTGTTAATGTTTTTGTCGAAACAATTTAACAATGAATAAAAGTATGAATTATTTCTCCCGAAATGCGTATTTACATTTTTACAGAACTTTTTAATTCAACTTAAAAACATGCACTTAGTTTTGCTCCCCACTATATGTATTTCAATATATGGTATGTAGTAATTTTCTAAGGATTATCTGAAAAATGGGATATTTTTTTGAGTTCGATTACCTTTTACAAAAATATTTAAAAAAAAAACTTAAAATTTTATTAAAAAAAATACAATTTCTGAAAGTTTTTACATTACAAGCTTAAAACTTGGGAGAAATATTTTAATTAAATTAAAGAAATATAGACATAATTTCAACCCGATTGATAAGGAAATTTTTTTGACAGCAGCGAAAAAGTAAGATGCCGTTCTTACTTATTATGGCCATTTTGGCTAGGGAGTGTAAAATTTAATATCTGTAATGTACAATGTCAATACATACTTATACAAATATATAAAATAAAAATAAATAAAGAAAATATATCTTAAATTTATTTTACAAGGTCTAGATATGTTTTTAGCTTTATATACTTACATACATACGTATTTATAAAGATCTTGTAAGGCATCTGATATACTTTCTAGCACAACCATTTTCATTTAAATACATTTTCTAATTTGTTTTACCACCGATAACATACATACACGACAGACACCCACACGAAACAGTAGAGTTGATTTTACAATGAAAACTAACAAAGTTTCCACTATTTGGCATGTAATTAATGTAAGTACTGTCTTACTTACATATGTAAAGCTCTTTACATAAGCCGTTCTTATGAACGTTAGTTTTCTACAAAATATTGTACCTTAATCCTACATAGATAACGTACGTCTATCAGACTTATACCTTTTTAGTTTTTTACTAAAGGGTCCGCCAAATAATTTTTTTTTTTTAAATGCTATAAAAAAACTACTAAATATTTCCTCAAATTTCTTTTTTTATTTGAAAGTACAATCCTTCCGGTTAATTATGAAAAATAATTTCATTCAAATGGCTGCCTCGGCTGGCCATGCAGTAGCCTACACGATCGGTCTAATTCTTAAGCACATTATCGATTGTGTGCAGCTGGCTTCACGAATATTGTCCTTTAAAGCGTCAATTGTCTCTAGCTTTTTGGCGTAACACTTATCTTTGACGGCACCCCACAAATAATAGTCCAACAGTGTCAAATCGCAGCTCCGAGGTGGCCAAACGACATCAGCTCTGCGTCTGATAGTGCGATCTTCATCTTCATCGAGTGTAGCTTCGGCTGTGTGGCACGTAGCGCCGTCCTGTTGAACCCAAATGTTGCGAATATCCTCCTCTTCAATTTTTGTGAATAAAAATTCGTTCAACACGGCCCGATAACGATCGCCATTGACTGTAACGGCCACTCCTTGCTCATTTTCGAAGAAAAATGGCCCAATTGTGCTTCTGGACCAAAATCCGCACCGAACAGTTACTCGTCTTGGGTGTATTGGCTTTTCATTGTATGCGTGCTGGTTTTCTGTGTCCCAAATGCGACAATTTTGCTTGTTTACATATCCGCCAAGATCAAAATGAGCATCATCTGAAAAGATGATTCTTTTTGGCAAAATCGGCATCTTCTGTAAGTCGATCGCAGGCCCACTTAACGAAGCGAAGTTCAAGCGTATACACAACCATATTCGTTCAGCGGAAGGATAAAAGTAATTATCTGTCAAATCAGACATGAGCTAAGTGTTACCATTCACGAAATAAGCACTAGTTGAAAAAAAACGTTAGATGACGGACCCTTTACATCTTTGTCGTTTGTTATGAGAAAAAGTTGTTATGCTCAGTATTCTCAGCCATTATCAGGAGCTTGCTGGTGAATATTGTTTTTATGAAATAAGAGGACCTTACGTCTTGGAGACGTATAGTTATTTTTTCTGTAATGTTTTAAGTTTTTTGCGTTCTCATTTTCCTTTAATTTTGTAGTTATTTTGCATTCATTTATTTTAAAAAAATTTTAAGTAGTGGAATGTAAGCGAGCATTGAATGAGGAAACTGCTGCCTTCTTTAATATTATTTGAGATGACGGAATTTTATCTGAAACTCTAAGCGAATTAAAGAATGAAATATTGAATGATGATGTTCAGAATGATGTAGAAGGAGAGAATTTAAAAATTGACGATGTCAATGAAAACATAAGTCCATTCAAGCTATTACGACCTTTGGCCGAGTAACAGAAATTGACGAGGTCACTGAGCCTATTCAAACTGCGACGATTCTTGACAGCATAATACGGTTTCCTTAAACTACTTTCAGAAATAAAGGATTACACAGCTGGATTACTTCAAAGTACTGGTAAGACTGGAGCAATAAATATATTTGGAACACAATTTCTACTAATCATAAGCCTTTAAGTCGCAAAGAATATATGGAAAAATTTTCGCGTTCTTAAAGACAAATTATATATAAATGAAGCTTGAAACTCTCACTTTGTCAAAACCATTGCGTGACAACATTTAAAATATAGTTCCTGATATGGCTAAAAATGATTTAGATAACATTAAAACTCATATTGTGTCTAAAAAAAAATATCCTTCGAAATATCAACGAATTTAAAAAAATATTTTGTGCCAAATGTTAAACAACTGTATCTGGAAAACATAGAAATCTTCTTTGACAGAAACAACTTATATATGTATATATATATGTATATATATATATCATATATATATATATATATATATATATATATATATATATATATATATATATTTCGATTGAACTAGGTTGTACACGAACTATCCCAAGTGGGCCGATGAATTCAGCAAGAAAGCTCACAGGGAAGCTTTACTGGATACAGTGGATTTGCCTAAAAATATTACAAATTAATCACTAGATTTGTAGTTTAACGGCAATTGTATGTAACATTTGTCAATGAACGCGTGTTAGAAATCCGATATTTAAGGTTAGATTTTTAGTGAAGTGAATTTTTGTAATACGTTGCTCATGTGAAACCTTGTATTGACCTTAGCTACGCGAATGTAATAAATAATTGTTAAAACGTGAGTAAATATTTGGGACCGGTAACCGCAAAAATATGATCAAAATCATTTCTTACAGTTTTGAGTAATTGGCACGAATTTAGAAAGATGATGAAAATTTAGCAATGCTATAATTATTATTATCGAGGTATAAAAGTACTGCGACCTTCCGATCTAATGTACAGCATTTACATAGGGTTTCCCTATAATATCTCCCTCTTGTAACCTTGTATGTCTTATGAAATTCAGGATATCGGTTAGTGCCAACCGCTATAACTCCTTACCTTGAAACTGATGGACACCCATATACTTCATCCTAGAGTACATCAATGCCCCACATGTACCCAGTATGTGCTCTAGTAATTCAATTTCCACATCAGAGAATCTGCACATCGAGCTTGAGACTAATCTCATTTTACTCAGATGTCCATTTAGCCTGCAATGATCGGTCAAATGCCCTGTCAGTATCCTCAAGTTGAATCTTCTCCTGTTATAGTTACCCATACGGCCGGAGAAGAGTACCCACTTTTCATTATTCACATTTTTGTTGATTATACCTTTTAGGCCACCCTTTCCAGGTCAACGGCCCTTTCATTCCTCAGAATACCTACATGACCCGGGACCAAGTATAAGCTGACCATATTGTCCTTGCCCAGCTAGTTTAATTTACCCAGACACTCCCAAACTAAACTTGAGTCAACCTTATTGGAGCCTAGTGCTCAAATGGCGGCCATCAGATAGTATGGCTTTTTCTTTTCCTCTATACTAACTTAGTAATGTGCTAAGCAAAAATCAAAGTGAGAAAAATGCTGTCAATTTAAGGTCTATGCTATAATTGATAAAAGCTATGAAATTTTGATGAAATCTTGTCACTGTATCTTAAATTATCTCTAAATGAACTCTAACAAGCATTTAGCAAAAAAATTAGTAAAATTCTCGGTTGCACAAATTTAATTAGAGCCAGGCAGACTTTCCTATTTCCTTTCTTTATTTAGAGCCTTATATTATAACAATATTTTAAGAGCATATAAATCGCTTTTACTTTTGATCTCTACTACTTGCCTTTATTCAATTAAAAAAAAACTGTTTTAAAAACTCATTTACCATTTAACACATTTAATAACTTGTACAATCTATGATATGATCTGATCTGATCACCTAATCTCTGTATGTCTGATCTTTTAAATGGATGTACGTAATTTATTTCGCTTCTCTTGCTTTTTAAACCACTTAATTGTTATGGTAAAAAAATTTAGGTTAATACTCCAGACAGCAGACGGCAGACTGGAATAATAGATATTTATGGAAAACATTAATGGAAAGAAGATCTACTTCTCCAATTGCTGTGATTAAACAGCATCATTCCAAAGCTAACGTTGTTATTCACACACCATAGTGACGGCTCTAATTATGCGGCCATCGTTGTGTTGAATGTGTGGCATGGCATGGCATACATTCATTTTTAGAGACAGACATTCTGCCAAGTCAAATAATAATTTAATGTGTCATTATATCTACACTAGCTTTTGGTTTGTTGTTGGTTTTTGGTTTGGTGTTAATTAAGTTGTCATTAGAGAGTTGATGATATTTTACGATGACTTCTGTGTCTGCTACTTGTGCTCTGCTATCATTCCATACATTCGTTTAAGTTTAATAGAGACAACGTACTAGTCCTAGTCGTCTTCTTTAGTTATTATACAAGATGTAGTGCTATGGTACATCATTTTACTTTTATGAATAAATAAAATTGTTTTGTTTCTACACTGAATGTTAGTTTTACGGTGTAAGTGGTTAATGATTAATTTGTCAAATTGAATTTTACTAATATGAACACACAGAAAAAAATCCAATATAAAATCTATATGACGTTCTTTCATATTATATCAATATTGATTTAAAGTTGTTAATTTTAAAATAAAGTTGTACATTGTGCACTACATGCTGAACAATGCAGGATTCTGTCTGCTACAACTCCCCGTTAACGAATAAAACAC
Organism: Wohlfahrtia magnifica; assembly: GCA_023159175.1. NCBI lineage: Eukaryota > Metazoa > Arthropoda > Insecta > Diptera > Sarcophagidae > Wohlfahrtia > Wohlfahrtia magnifica. The sequence goes on from JAKWBJ010000189.1 coordinate 1,682,419, forward strand.
TAATAATTTTTGGTAATATTGTCTGCTAGGACTCATTAATAAATGGACGCTTAAAAGAAAAAAACGACTTCTGTTGTCATCTATAGAAATTTGAACATTTACTTTAAAAAATTCATGTATGACACCAAAAAAAATTCATCGTCTATTATCGATGCTTTACCATTGTCAACATATTTAGCGATAATTCACTATGAGGATCACTACTGGGTTGTTGAAACAACATTTTTCGATTTTAACGTTGAATCATGTTGAAACAACATGTCAATCGTGTTAATCTTGCGCAAGGTAAAAACTGTAAAAAAACACAAAAAAATATTAAAATATGTAAACGAAAAATAGTAATAATAGAAAACCTTCTTTGTCAAATAAGTATATGTTTAATTTTTCGTTCCTTTATATTTTGACCGGTGTTCCTTTAAGGAAAAAAGGTCCACAATGAACTCTTTCCATTCGGTTTGATTTCCTGCAAGATGTTTTATCTCACTCCAGCTCAGACCACTTCGGATTCTTCATCAACAAGTTAACGTCACCAAATGTTAGACGGTCGGCCAATTCTTGTTGTGTTGTCCTTGAAACTCAAATCAATAGCCGCTGCGTTTAAGTATCTCGATATAAATTGGTCGTTGGTCGGTTTAAAGCCAAAGTTGCTTATTAAAGAAGAAGCTCGGATAAAATATCTTGAGAATCCTTCGTATTCAGCGGTTAACCAATAATTGATTGGCATTTACGTGCGTCATGTGATCTCATTTTCCAAGAATTGCAGGGGTACAGAAGAATCGTTTGGATGCAAAAATTGAATATGCTGACTTAGTACGTTTCGAGATAGCAGGAGTTTTCCATGCAGGGAGTAGAATCACGAAAGACTGGTTGGCGCTCTAATTGGGTAATCTACATCATTACTGCAACCACCACCTGTATGTATAAAAATACTACCAAATCGCAAAATAATTTCACCTCTTATAGTTCAACAGCATTCATTTTAAATGTGCCACTATTTGCTGCTTCAATTTCGAAGTAGTTAAGTTTAGCTAACATATGGCGGTGACTATGCTATAAGAGGTAAATATCGTCTGTATATTCCCGGGTTTTGAATTGTTGATTAAGAACCCATCTAATACCTCTGTTTGTACTATAATATCAAGGATAATGTAAAAGAGAAAAGAGGATATAATGCATCAATAAAAAGCACCTGTTGTAACGTCAAAGCTATCGCTCAGCTCGATATGGTGCATCACCCGACATTTTACATCAGTGTAAAGAGCTCAAATAAGCGTTATTATCTCCCTTGTAAGCAAGAGCGCCGAAAATTGTATAATGGTTTAGGGTGACCACACTTTGAAGTATATAAAGACCAGGTAGAGGGAAGATTGCCATTCTGCTGACTGCTGCACAATTATTCGGAGAATATTGATATGGCCAACGCAAGACGCCTGAGGAAAGAAACAAGCCTGCTCCGCTCTAATATCTTTCAATCCTTTCTTCATCGTTCCATTACAGAAACTTATTTAATGATATTCTCATCAGCAAATCCTGGTGAAGCGAATTTAGATCTGAGGAACTTGTAAGCTACGGTTTTATAAACAAATAAATAAAAAATAAAATTAATAAAAACTGGGTGCAGGAATCATTTCAAAAACGTGAAATTTAATTTTATTTTAATATGATTGCCATATTAATTTAAAATTATTTCATAGTTTATTTAAAGTTTTCACAATGTTGATTCAATAATGTTTCACCATTATTTCAACGTGATTATTAATTGAACATGATATCTTGTTGTTTTAAGATGAAAAAGTTATTTTTTTATTGTAAAATCATATTGAATCAACATCAAACGATAATGAAGCTAAAACATTGTTAAAAATGCTGAATCAAACTTATTTTAAATGATTTTACAATGATTTATTTCTGTGTGAAACGCTTTAGTTTTTATTTATGAATCTCCTATAGTAGTTACGTTTTTAAAATACGAGTTTTTTCTATTCTATGATAAACTGGACTTCAGTGTAGCTGTTCATGTAACTTATACAATATTTACTTAACTTTTCTCTTTGTAAACACAAAGGAATCTTTTGCTGGCTACTATGTATGGTATACTATATTACCACATACAGTATAAAATTTATTTATTTGGTAACGATGACTATGAAATTCTTCTGATAAACAAATATTGTATGAAAATTTATTGAATGAATTTTCTATTTAACATGTCACCCATAAACCAAAATGATGTCTAAGTTTGTGATGTTAAACAATAGAAATAAATCATTGTCTTCAAAAGTACACGTAAAGAAAAAACTAATACTTTTTTATAGTATCTTTGCTTTTGACATAATTTAAGCTTAAAAAAAATAAAATTTTTTGCTAAGCCGAAAAGAATGTAAAAAAAGTTCTGGTAGTCAAAATTATCGAGGTCCAATAGCTCTTGATTTTATTTAACTTTTTTAGAAACAAAATGTGATTAATTATGGTTTGTATATGTATGTAGCGTTTGCATATGTATTAAAATAAAAAATTAAACTCCACACCTTTTCAATTTCAAACAATATTTAAATTTAAACAAAAACTCGCAATGTAAAAGCAACTTTAAATACTAGAACTGTTAAAGGATAAGTGATCTTATGAGCTACAAGTGGTAAAAAATTAAAATTTTTTTATTGTTATTGGAAGATAATGCCGTACATTATATAACTGATGATCACACATCGCAAAATTACACCTGTATAAATAGCAAAGTATAAAAATAAGTAAGTAAGTACCACCGGGCAAAGATATGCCAGGTACCTATTGTCGATCTCTGCACATAATTTTTTTTATTCAAAAGTTCAATACATGGCAGTATCATGTTTCCGGTCATATGACTACCGCGGACATCATTAAGGAAGAACGGCCATTTTTTGAGCATTTCTCGCCGTATGCCACAAATAACGCAAACAATATTAGCGTCCAAGGTTTATTAGCTCCACAGAAGGCCCCATATGTGGCTCCACAGAAAATATTCGAGAGTTGTTAATAAATTGACGACTTCGAAGGAAAATGACAGGTTCATTTCTCGATATTAACTTATCGCCAAATTGTAATTTGAATAAGTGGTTGCGGTCGCTGTATGATATTGAGCGCTATGCTACATCTCGCCCGGATCAATGAGATCCATATTCTTCAACAAAAAATAATTGATAATATTATCGATCTCCATTGAGATTAATGTGAGCTCTAGCTTTATTTTTTGAGAAATAAGGTCTAATGATGCTACCAACGTGTAAACCGCACCAAACGGTGTATTTTTCTCGATGTAATGGAGTTTATAGGGTCTATTGTGGATTGGTCTTAGTCAATATTCAGCCTTTTTGTCTATTGACGAACCCATTAAGCCAAAAGTGCTTGTCGCTGAACACAATTTTTTCCTCTTTAAGTTGGGCGAATTGATAACTGATTTTCTAAGCAAATTTGTCTAATTTGGTAACGTTCTTCATCGTTAATCTATTTATGCCAGATATTACCATCTGAAGAATATCCAAAAACCATCTATTCGTCATCGTTTGCAGCAATTAATCATCACGCGATACACTTTATTCAACATTTTGCAACGTGATATTTATTTAAAGGCTTATAAGATTCGCTGACCATACATTACCTTCGAAAAACAAGAAGAAAATGAGAATTTTTTTTTTAACAAAGCAATCTTCACCGATGTTATCCATTTCCAGCTCAGTGTCTACATCAAAGAGCAGAATTTCCTCATTTGGGCTGTATAGAATCCTAGAGTAATATATCTTAGAGCAACCATTGCATTCACAAAAAGTTACGATTTGGTGTGGTTTGTGGTCCCGAATCAGCGGATCATATTTTTTTGAAAAAGAAAATGGAATTGCGATTACGGTCTATGGAAATCGCTATAGGGAGATTATCCGAAGCCTTTTATGGCGGAAAATTGATGGTTTTGACGTAGAGAATATGTGTTTTCAACAGGATAGTGCTACTTGTCACACAGCAAGAGAAACAATGGGTCTTTTCAAAAAAAGTTCTAAAATCGCATTATGTCTCGTAGAGGAGGAGTAAATTGGCCACAAAGATCGTGCGCCTTGACAACTTTAGATTTTTTTGCGTGGTTTCTTTAAAATAGAAAGTCCGCAGCAATAATCCCTTAAGCAACAGATATCAACCATTGACAACAGTTTATCGAAAAACGTGATTGATAATTTTGGTATAAGATTGAGTGCCTGCCGAGCCAGTAGAGGGTTCACTTGACTGACACAATTTTTAACCGGAACCTATTTGAAATAAACCGAATTAGAAATATTTTGAATATCTAAAAAAAGGTTTCTTTTATTAAAATTAAAATGATACCTCAATTTTGGACACCCTTTAGAACGCCAAGCGTTTCAACCGTCTGCGCCGTTTCTCCAAATTCTCACACCAAATTTTAAAAGATCGTCTTTAATCTGATTGATCTTTGTAACGGAGTCGTCGTCCTCTTCTGCGCCTTCCCTCGAAAGATCATATTCATGTCCAAATCAATCTAAGCATTGTACTTTGATGAGTCTAACGACGTCGATGTTAGCATAAAGCTTATACATTTCGCAATTCATTCGATGTCTACACTCACCGCATAAGCAGACTTGGCAATATATTTTACGACAAAGTTTTCTCTCGAAGACTCCAAGAAAAGTTTGGTCTGCTTGCTCAAGTACACATGTTTTTGCGTCATATAAAATCACGAGTAGTATCGGCGTCTTGTAGAGTGTGATTTTCGTTTGTCGAAAGAGAACTTTGTTCCTTAATTGCTTGCTAAGATCAAAATAACATCTATTTCCGATTATTATTCTTCGTATTATTTCCAAACTGATATTACTCGTTTTATTTATGGCTGTACCGAAATTGTTAAATTCGTCCACCTTTTCAAGGTTCAAATTTTGATCCAGTCTTATTTTACCGATTCCAGACTCCTTTTCATCGATTCTTTTTTAATATTTGCAAAAGTGGCAGTTCTATTTCGCAATGTCCGACCAATGCTATCAATATCATCAACATATACTAGTAGCATATGTCCCCTGGTGTAGATTGCACACCTTCTATTAAATGTTGTATCGCGCAAAATCTCTTGTAATGAAATATTGCAAGCATAACGCGATAATCTATCACCATGTTGGAGAGGCTTTTATCAATCGTAACTGATAACACGATGCAACAAATGGAAACAAATTTCTTGACCTTGGATAACCACTATATGTTTTTGATGCGCAATGGTCGCCTAACTTCAAAAATCATCAGCATTTCATCAACACTTTTTAGGTCTTGCTGGTATACCTCGACGATATTCAGATTATCCTGACGCTTACACTTCCTGAAGCGTAATTTATACAATTGATTCAACAATTTCTTTACTAGGAATTATATTTGTTTCTTTATTATCTTCGGCAATTGCAGCAAAAAAAGTATTTTTTTCAAATCTGCGAAATTTCACTTTATTGGGAATAAAATAAGTACTTAGCCATCGATTTGCATGAATTATGGTTCATTTTATTTCTATTGTATACAGCTTTATGAATAAATAGTGAAACTAGTAAATATTTGCTGCTTTATATTTTTTGTGAAGTTTTAGAAATCAAAATTTTCATAATTAAAAAAAAAAAAAAAAATTGTATAATATGTTTCTTAATATCTACAAAAATATTAGTCATATTAAAAATTAATATTAGAATGACTTAAACTGGTATAATTTAGGATTTTTTAACATATGACGTAACGAAATCGAATACGTCATTTCAGAGTTATCATAAGTGTATGAATTCAAAAATCTCATTTTTAAAAAAAAGAACTTCTGGAAAAAAACTTATCCATAGAATGTGAAATGCTGATGAAATTTGAACTTAGGCGATCATAGTGCATTAAAAAAATATATATTGAATATCAAAGGTATTTTTGCTTGTTGCATAGTGTAATCTTGTGCCAGTTAATGTCATTCTGCAAAGTTTTATCAGCTTTGCAGGTATACCAAAACTCAAACATGGCATTAAACACTTTTGCGCTAATCGAGCTATCAAAAGCAGCCTTGTAATCGACGAATAGTTGATACGTATCGAATTGTTTTTTCTGAGTCTTTTCCAGGATTTGGCGTAGTCTGTAAATTTAGTCTTTCACACAGAACGCTGGTTCTGTTGTATACTGTAATAACTTTAAAGTTTATCCATATATTCGATAAGAAAAATCCGATTTAATATATTTTGTAATTATTTAGAATAAGATATTTAACAAACAGCGTTAAAACTTAAGTTTTAAATCTTAATATCAAGCAAAAAAATATAAATATACTCGTATATAAAGTAAAATTACTTATAATCAATCTTAAATTGTAATCTTCATGTTACATATGCAAAAAGGTGAAGCAAAACTAACCAATTATTGTTACACTTAAAAGCATTCTTACATTAATCAATGTCGATCACATACCATTTAGCCAAATATAAAAACTACTGTTTATACATACAGATGTACTTACGTACATTAAAGTCTTATCAAAAGGCCTCTAAGCCTACAATTATTAATATTTTCAACATTTATTATTCGTAGTTTTTCTACATGCAATTCCAGTCTGAATCTGTTAAGTCTTAAAAATCGTAGCGATTTCATAACCTCACGTTCTAAGTTCAAATTTTGATTTTATTTCTTCGTTTAAAAAGTTTAAAGGTTACATAAGTTTTGTAATAAAAAAAAACAAAAAATCTTCAATAAATTTATTGCCAGAAAAAAATAAAATTGAAAGGAGCAATAAAAAACAATACCAAAAACGAATATTTTTTAAAAAAGCTGTTTTTGGTTTTATTTAAACAATATCATATACTTGACATTAACAAACAGCAGTAGCAAATGTAACGAATCCGAAAAGAAGAAACAAACAAAAAAGAAAAACTTGCAGATGTTTCGATGAATTTCAAGACCAACATTAGAATGTTTGCATTTAGTCTATAATTAAATACTGTATAAACATAAATTGACTTTATAATTTTCAATTAAATAAAATACACATTTAACAAGCAAAAGAATTAAACTCGATCAGGACCGATTATCTGATACCCTAATTATAAAATCTAAAATACTGTTACGTTTCTGGCATTTGAAAATGTTTATTTACTGAGTTCGAAAACAGCAAAGGAAATTATTTTTGTTCAACATGACAAACTTCTTCTTACGATTTTGCTGTTATTCATATTCACTCCCTTTATGTTCGTCTTGTCATGTGTTCTGGTTGTTTTGTAATTTCGATAACATTCCATTTGGTTGTGTTTAGTTGTGAACATCACTTTTTGTATAATAATATACTACTATATAGCGTCAAAATAAAGTGTACAACATTGATTTGATTTATTTATATTTTTGGTATGCTTTAACTTTTATTTTATTTCAAATCTGAACAGATAATTAAGGTTTTTCAAAAAATATATTTGCAAAAAAATCAGCTATAAATTTGTTAAACTTGGCATTTAGAAAAAGATACCCATTCCGACCAAGTAAATATGGCATATAATTTTGAATGCTTTGCAATTCCGCTAATAGTTACGCATGGTATATACCACCACATACAGGCAAAGAAGTAGGAACTAAGCCTGAAAGAATCCGAAGTATGTGCATAGTTCCCGATCAGAAAATTTGTTTGAAAGTTCATAACGTGATTTCTGACAATTTTTTTACAACATATCAAATGGAATAGAAAATTATTAGAAAAACAAGTTGATTTAGTAGGTACTATACGTAAAAATAAGACTGAATTACCACCACAAATATTTGCAATGAAAGGCATGCCAGAATTTTCGGGAATTTTTTTTTTTTATTTCACCAGGGAAACTAAACGCTTTCCATTTTTTTAAATATTACATATATATCATAATCTAGAAATCAGTAATAGCGAGGACAAAAAATCTCAGGTAATATTGAATTACAATAAATGCAAAGGAGAAGTTGATACAATGGATAAAGTTGTGTCATGTCATATTTGCAAAAAAAGACATCAATGATGGATAATATTGACATCAACCCTGATAAGAACGAAAACAGTTTGCCAAACGTTGACATTTCTAAGAAAATGTAGTTTTTCAACTTACCACGGCTGTCTAAAGCACCTAAACACGGAAAATTTAATTTTTATAAGAAATTGCACAAAAACAAAAGTTTCTGCCTATTATGTCCTAAAACAAACAATAAAACACCATTAGCATGCAATATTTGCAAAAAGTTTGTAAGCAAACAGCACTCAACCATAATATAATTATTTTATGGAAGCGTATGTAATAATAAGAATAGTATTGACATTGGAATTATCTATCTGAAGTCAATGTACTCCTACATTTACAATAAATATTATTAAATATTATTAACTTAACATATACAGTATTGGACAAAACATATGTACAAACTTCTGCTTAATACAAAATGTGTTAATAACAAAAGCAAACACTTTTGGATTTTAAACTATTTTATTTATTTATAAAGTTAATCATCTAAATTCATTAAAAAATATAAAAAATAAAGGATATTCCTATTTAAGTTAGAAAAAATCATTTTGTACGTTGAACGCAGTTCTTTGAACGCGACAAAACATAATCAAGTCTCCAATAAATTCCTTTAAAATATTAATTTTACTAATATTTAGTTGCATATCCATTATTTTTTAAAATTTTTTCACATATTCATGTTATTGACTCGATTAGATTCGATAATGTTTTACTAGATATATCATTTAATGCAATTTCCACTAGTCAGTTAAGTTCATCCTTATTTATGTAATTATTGGAGTTTATTTTGAGATCTAAAATATCCCACAGATGTTCTGGCTGATTGAGATCTGGAGACTGCGCTAGACATTTCAAAACGTTGATTTGTTTGCTTACAAAGCACTCTTTCACTCATTTATCTGTGCATTTTGGATTGTGGTCCTGTTGATGTCTGCCTGCGGTATCAGTATGTATTCCGGGATAACCTTGTAGACGAATCGATCCATTACATCCTTTATTTTATGTATTGGTCAAATTCCATAGCCAGAAATGCATTCCCATACTAAAACACTTTCCTCTGTATGTTTTACAGAATCTTTGGTATACCGAGCATTAATACGTTCTTTTTATTCAGCTTTAAATGCTAAATCCATAAGAACATCTCAGTGTCTTTGGTATACCGAGCATTAGTATGTTCTTTTTATTCAGCTTTAAATGCTAAATCAATAAGAACATCTCAGTGTCTTTGGTGTACCGAGCATTAATACGTTCTTTTTATTCAGCTTTAAATGATAAATCCATAGGAACATCTCACATTAAAATAGATTCATCAGAAAAGTGTACGGTCTTCCATTAAAAGTATACTTTAGCTTACTTGCTCCTTTGTAAATTCAATTCTGATCAATCTGTTTTTGGGAATATTAAATGTTCTTTATGCGTTTCGAAATGATACTAATCCACCGTCTACAGATCGTATTTGGACACACCTAATCGAAACATTTAATTTTAATTGATTTGTAATCGACCTTCCTGATATAAAGACATATTTTTTTATTAAACGGGGTATCGCCTGTTCGTTCCGTTTCCTGGTTTTTAGGGGTCTACCAACATTGTGTATGGTTGTCAATGAGCCTAATGAACGGAAACGGTTTATAATACGGTAAATAATAGTGATTTGAATTCCAAATTTGTTTGCGTTTGTTGTTATTGATTCATCTCTATTATAATATTTAATTATCTTTTCTTCTAATTGCTAATTACTGTTAGCCATTTTTGTAGAATATTACAAAATATTGTTAGCTAGGGACAGAGTTTGATAGATTCGGTACGATTATTAAGACGTTCAAATTTTCTCTAATTATTTCCCTAATGTTGAAATCATTGTTTGTGTTATTGATCGATTTTTGTCGTTGGTAATTTAACTATCTAACTATTTCGTACTATTGTTTTGACGCATGCAAAATGGCAAAATAACATACATTTTTACTTTTACAAATTTTGTTTTCTTTGTTTTTGTCTTTTTTTTAATAAAATAAGGATATTATCCATATAAATTAATAAATCGAATTAAAATTCGAATGAGTTTTTCTATATTATAAAGATATATGACAGTATGCATATGTGCATATGTCTTGTCCAATACTGTATGTACTAAATTTATGGGCAACAAATAATATATTAATAAGAAATCATACTTAAGTAAAAATTTTTTTTATAAATATATAAAATTTTCAATTTGGTTCAGAGTTGACCCAAAAGCCGTTAAAGTCAATAAACTTAAAGGCCTTAGAAAGGCTAAAGTACAATGAACTTAAATTTTTATACTTTTTAAAAACTCAAATTAAAGCTTTACGGAATTCTTAAAAAATAAAAAAAACTCTTATAACTATTAAAATTATACACCAAAAACGAAAGGTTCTGTATTTTCAAGCGTCAAAATAAAGTGAACAAGAAAAACGAATGACATAGAAATACCTGAGAAGTGATACCATTTTTCTAATAGGTGTTATCGAGTACAACAAGAATCAGATTTTTTAATTTTCGAGTTACAGGTTTCGAGTTACGATTTTTCGTACGTTCATGCTATTAATTAAAATTGTGTGATTTGGAAAGAAGGGGAACAGTCCTATTAAATGGTGTATTACTTAAATAGACTAAAGGAATCTGTGTATATTTCTCAATCAAACACATTTATGCCCATTTATTCCTAAGTTTTCAAGTTTAGAGACATTTTCACACGCTATTTTATAAGAGAACCATCCTATTTTTGGATTTATGAAAAAACTATGTTGATAAGCTTTAAATAGAGTTAAAAAAGTATTTTAAACGACTATAATATAGACTAAATTCTAGGGAACCCTGACGCTCACATTATGTCAATTCTTAATCAAATCGAAACAATAATGGTTCGTTATTTGAGACTAAGCTTTTATCTCTGAGTTAATAAAACGGATAAAAGATCACAAGAACATAAAATGGTTAATTAATGCCATGATTCAGATATCAATTGATCTCGAAGGAAACTATTGGCAAATTTTATATAAGGAAAGATCAGATTTACATAATTAGCCCGATTCTTTTATCTTATCAAGGAATTATCGATGTGCTATTAGTAAATATAAACATATCCCGCTGCAATATTTATGACCATCAATAATAGCTTAGGAACTTTTTAGAAACTTTAGACTCAACTGCTCCGATAAAACTTCACAGCCAGTATTTTCATATATTTTTGACCCATAATTTTAAACCAATAGTTTGTATATAACGAAGGAAAGGTTGTAGTCACAACCTCAGCAATTTACTGGCCTGAACAATCTCCTTATGGTCAGATGTCAGAGCAGGGATCTTAGCAATAGATTTTGGTATTGATTTGAACTTGGCAGATTCTATTGCAGCCTTAACAAACTTTTAACATGATATGGTCTCAATACCAATCTATATCCTGACATTGTGAATGTGGTATGGGAAAGTTCAACTTAGTGCCATGATAACCGATTTTTTGTCACCTAAGAAAATGGTATCATCGCTAGCTTTAGGAGCATATATTCCAAATAAGATAGTCGTTTGCCACATTTTTACGATCTAACTGACCATGGCCTACTGTCATTCTTTGAAAAACTGCCTTCCCTGTAGACATACACCGATGGATATGTGAAATTGCGAATCAATGGCCATTCAAGCGGAAAAATAGGCCACTGAAGTTCAACAAACACAACGTGGCATTTAGTTGCTCCACTGGAAATTAGGTTCTCAGTTCAGTTGTGCTCAGTTAAGTACAATCTATCAAGGTTGACCCTACTTTAAGTATCCATAGATATAACCGCCAACTTGTCTCTAGAACTTTATGGCACATAAAATTAGGTTGTTTAGTAATATTTTTGTAGTTCATTTTTGTGAGTCCTTTCATATTGAATTGTAATATATTCCTGTGCCAATAACTCTCAAATTGTTATGTGTGTTTGTGTTTGTACTCGTACGTTGGAATTGAATGGGTTTTTAAAAAACAAAACCTAATGTAATTGATTTTTTCATAAAAAAACTCCATTAAAAATAAAAAAAATGTTACTAAAAATTACAACACAAAGTTTGAATGTCAGAGTATCAAATCGAAAAAATTCAATATCGTTTGTATTTCTCATGTTTTTTGTGCAATTCAATTAATTATTTTAAAACTTAAACTTTTTTAAACTTTACCAAATTGTTACGATTATTAATTAAGGCATTAAATAGATTCATGGTTTACATTGAATTCGCACGAAAAGAGACGCCAAATCAATTTATTTCAAAATTAATAAAATCTCATACAAATTCAATGACATAAATTTTAATCAATGTTGCATTCATTACAGTGACGATGATGATGCAGTTTCATTTTCATATACTAAGTATGACCGCCTCTATATAATATTTTTAGTTTTTTTTTCGTTTTTTGCCTTTCACTTTTGTTTCACATTTTTGTTTTTTTTTTTCTACTTTTTTGTGATCATCATTGCACTGATCTCAGTTTGAATATATGCAGTTTGACGACTTCTTGTTTTATTTTACTGTTTTGTTTTTATTTTTCTGTTTCTGATGATTTTATAATATTTTGTCGCCGTTTGGATATTGAGTGGCAATTTTCAAACACTTGTTTTGTGCCTTATGAAAAAGTGGGTCTGTGTGCGTGGTGCAACATAATTGCTGCAAATTGTATATTTACTTGCGTACGCAGTTTTAGAATAAAACAAAAACCAACCAGACAATGCATCTAAAAAGCCACAGCCGATCGACATGCAATCATCACAATCATCATCGTCATCATTATTTAACAACGTCGTCTTCTTCTTTTTATGGTCATTATCTAAAATGTTTGTAATTTGAAAGAAATGAATTATAAAATTATGCAATTTTATTATTTGTATTTTAATTGCTATTGCTGTTGCTAGCTGCTGCTGTTGGAATCATTGATTTGCGATATACAAAAGTTGCAATAAACAAATGTTGGTTGGTTGGTATACAATTTGCAAGGCTGTTTTTCTCTGATACTTTAATTTGTATGAAATATTGAATTATGAGATTTTGCACTAAAAATTGATTTTTAAAAATTGATTTAAGGGGTCGAATAAGTTCGTTTGCAAAACTGACCAAAAACGAAACACCTTTTTTATATTTGAAATGAACTTATTAAACCATTGATCGATAAACTTTTGTAATTTTTGGGGTAAAGCTGTTATATATTCTATCAGAACTTCTGGGTTTTCTGAGCGAAAAATTGATCCAATTGTTGTTTGTTATGCAGGCCTCTACACCATTAGTCATTTACATCATTAAGAGAGTTCTGCACAGATTGACACAAATTATAATCTGAATGTGCAAAGAGTTTTTGAGGGAACACAACACTTTTCTGTTCATCAGTTTTAGCCATTTTAATTAAATTACTTTTTTAATTTCGTTAATGAGATCAGAACCAATCGTTTGACCAGATTGTAGAAGATTTTAATGAACAATTCCCTTGCAATTCCACCTGACAAACCATTTACCATCATCTGTGAAACTTCACCTTTCTTCGTCCATGATCTTTTTGCACAATAGGATGATTAAGATAACGTCTTATAACAAAGGGAAGTATAAAACTTCGCTTTTCAAAGAAGCCATAGTGTTACCTGATGCAGTTAATATTACCAGAGATATCGCATTTTAGAGTCATCTACCGACAATATATGAGACAAGTTTTTTCGAATATTTGGTGTGTTTGTTTTTATAGTCTAAAGCTGGGATCACACGATTGCCGCAAAGGCACCAATATATCATAATTTGTATTGTGCTCTACTGCAGCAGAATACTAAAATTTACCTGATTTATTTGATGAAAATAAATTTAAAAATCTAAATATTGGTACGTATAGTCCAATTCAATTGTCGACTGCTGAGGCATTTTTGATATTTTTGCTGTCACATTATTGCCTATCGAGCCGTCGAGAGTCAATTATGTGATCTCAGTAGAGAGGCCAATCAGAAACGGTTTTCATAAATCTCGGCATTCGGAATTTTATCAAAAACTTCGGAATATCAATTTCGGCATCCCGGAATTTTTGGGATTTTTAAATTCCTATATGTCATACATTTGAATCTGTGCATATTCGGAGTTGAATTTCCGGAACCGAATTGTTGGCCTAATGAGGCCTTAGTTTGGGGTGAGTTTGATCTGAACTGGTATACCGATTGCTCCAAACTGAATGACTATGTCGATCCCGCTGGGGAGATCGCTGAGTATCTTTCAGACTGAGATCATGGCCATTGCCATATGTACGGAAATTAACCCGGAGTTTCTTACTGGCCATTGTGGACTTAGTGGGCATCTGAAAAGGATAGTAGCCACAGATGTGGATGTTTTTGGACTGTGTTCACAGACTTCAGAGACGGTTGAACACATATGGTGTGAATGTGAAGTTCTTGATAGGTTTTGATGGGGATGTTTTGGAAGACACAGGGTCTCATTGGCAGACATATCCACCATTAGAATTCCAGATCTGCTGGTATTCATTAGAAGTGCAACGATCTGTTTATCAGAAATGTAGACAGGGAAGGGACACAATAGATCCTAAGGGTAGCAGTGTCCTGCAAAAGAATACCTGGTCAGAAAGACAATAATGACGGTAAGTCCCGAGTAATTGTTATCTGACAGCTAACTAGTTTATCGTTGTTTTTGATTTATACTCCACATAATTTATTTTCCTTTTATTTTTTAAAGCAAAAATATTTTACGCTTACCTTTGACAATCGTTAACTTTAAAAATGTTTTCAAAAAGCTTGTCATGTCAGTAACAAACTTACAACATATTGAATTGACGATAAATTTTCTTTGTTGTCATACATAGCTTCTTAAATTAACTGCCCAAATTTTCATAGATGACAGAAGTAGATTTTGTCATGCAAGCATCCGTTTATTAGCGAGTTCCAACACACAATATCATCAAAAATCTCTCTACTTTATTGGTTAACGGGGTAGTGTACCAGACAAAATCCTGCACCGTCCAGAATTAAGTAGACTTATAAGAGACAATATCGCTAAATTTCAGATTTTTTTACAATGGTGACATTACAATTATGTTATCATACATAACTTCCTTTGATTGTGTCATTTTTACTAAGCTTCATCAATCAAATCTTTTATTTATGATAATTTCATACGATTTCCAACTTGATACCGATATTGTGACGATGATTCTTCTATGAAAATATTAGTGACAACGTCATTCAAATTCACCACCGGGTATTTGTTAGTAATGGCGCCATTTTCAGTTATAAAAAGAAATTTTTAAATACATAAAATTCCGGGATTTCAAGGTTAAGTCATAATGTGGTTATATCATGTTCAATTTTTTTTTGCTGCCTTTACACCAAATTTGTTATTTTTTTTTTAATATTTAAAAAATCTATACAAAAATCTGTTATTCACTTTGGTGCACATTATCATATCGTTTTTTTCATTATTTTACCTTTTCCCTAAATCAATGAAAAATGACATAATATTTACTTTTCTTTTAAAATAACGAAATAAAATTCAAATATATACCAAAAAAAATTAATTTCCCATAAAAACTACGCAATTTAATTACAAACATACCATACCCTTGTCACTCAAACATCTGTCAACAATTAACTTTTTTGTTGATAAAGTACATTAGAAGTGAAAAAGGGTTTTTCGTTTATAAAATAAGAATTAAAATATAAAAATTAAAACTGAAATAAAGCAAAATATTTATTTAATTGTTGACAAATTGCATTTTGTCAAACAAGTGCTACAAACCCTTTAAGTAATTTTTTTCTAGGTGAAATAAAAAAAAATAAATAAATACAATTAAAATTCATAAATTTTAACCTTTTCTTCGCCTATGCTGTTTTTTTATGGTTTTTTATTACCAATGTCACTAGGAACTCATATATATAAGTTAACTTCACACCAGTTACTGAATTTGCTTTGTAAGTTAAGCAATACAACGATAGTTTAAGATTTCCTCAAAAAATTTGTTCTAATAAAATAACCTCATTAGATCCTAAGCCCTTCCAAATCTTAGCAGTGACATAATAAATGATGCACTGTGATTAATTCTTATCATTCGTCTAATCATGCAGTTCTCTGAGATGACAAGAAAAGTTACTTACTGCTTTCTAACAAAGATTCAAACTTTCAGCTGTCTTGGAATTGCTCTTTGCTCTTCAGGATCTACCTGTTAATCTCTACCAAAAGTCGAGTTAATTAAATATGGATATTCTTCTGCGTTTCCAAAATGTCTAAAGTTGGTTTAGCTATGCTAACCTCGTTAGTAATTTTATTCCTATAAAAACGTAAGTCTTGGTCTCACTCCCATCTATAATATGTTCACTTTAGCTGCAGCTGCTCTGAAGAATGATCTTGTACTCGAGTTAAACCATTGGCGTAGGTTTGTAAGCCATGCGACTTTTCTCTTTCTCCATAATTTTCTGGGTGTCGCATAATATGACCAAAATTTTATAATTAACGACTTTTGATGATGTCAAGTTATGTTATTTTGATGATGTCTTGGTTATGTGATCAATCCAGCTAATTTTTAATATCATTTTATAACAATACATTTCGGATACTTTTATTTTATTCAATAAGGCTACCAGTAAGGTCCAAACCTCAGTTTCATGAACCAATATTGAAAGACGTAACATTTGAGTACTTGTGTTCTTAGATTAAGCGATAAATCGTTTTTCAGTTTGGTAAAAGCGCTTCTTGCCATCTCAATTCGGATTTTTATTTCCTTGGAATGATTCCAGGCAGCGTCAAGTTGACAGCCCATATATATAGGTATACTTTTAAACTATTTCTAGAACAGATACATTTACTTACAGTACAATGTTATTAATTACAGTCGAACTTCCCTATAATGAGTTCACATGGGACCAGAAAATTACTTCATTATAAATTAGTTTATCTTCCTCAATAAAAGATCCTAATACATTTAGGGACTTAAATACATTACTCGGAACATTACTCTTCATCTCTATAAAGTTCTAAGTACGTCAATTGATGAAGAAACGCTTTTCAATGTAGGCAATGTCTTGCTGAAATCCGACTGATTACAGCCATTTGAATGAAATCATTTTCCATTATTAACCGGAAGGGTTTTACTTTCAAATAAAAAAAGAAATTCGAGAAAATATTCAGTAGTTTATTTTATAGCATTTTCAAAAAAAAAAAAAGTAATTTATTTGGCGGACCCTTTACATATTTGTTTTTCTTTTAACTGCAATCTACGAACACATTTAATAAGCGTTTTTTAAAAGCTAAACATTTAACAATACCCTTTGTTCTATCTGAAATTAGTGATATAATATTTTATGAAAAAAATTGACGTTGATTTTCTTATTTTTGGCATATGGCAGAAACTACTGAGCGTTGATATGGATTCTAGCATCGATATCTCATATCACTTCTTGGAATACTATTTTGCAGTAGAAACTTTCAAATTTGTTTAAAGAAATATTAAAAAAATAACAAGAATTTATAAGCTATTTACACTGTTGTAAAGTGTTTTTAAGTATTTTATACACTAAATAATCGTAATTTAAATTAAAATTTTATTGGAAAATTTTATGCTCAGTGGCAATAAAAGTAAAAGGATTTTTAGAAAAACAATTAACACAAGAAATTCATAGGAGCGATGGGTACGAGTGTATAGTAAAGAAACTTTTGATTTGTTTTATGTAAATTTTGAAGTTTTTATCAGCGTATCGTAAAAATATATAAAAAGTTGAACAATTTAAAAAACTAAATCATCATCAAGCTATATGAAAGCGTTTTATATCACTCATAAAAATTCATGTGGCTACGAGTAAAAGCTATTAAATACTTGTAAATACAAATTTAATCGTTGAGTCAACATTTAATTAAAATTTTAAAAATTATTACAATTTTATAATATTTTTTAATTTACATTTTTTCATGACTGCTTGAATTTAATAGTTCTGCAGTTGTTGTAACTGTTGCAGTATTTTTTCATTTACGTACATACGTATTTATAATGTAAAACAAAAATAATTATAAAAGCAATAACAGCCAGCCGGGGTCATTAAGCATATTTCATAATATTCAACTTGTATTATTAACAAATGCAATCATCTATCACCATCCATCCATTTATTCATCCAAATCTTCGCATTGGCAAATATTTTAAGATTAATTCTTTTTCTATTTTGTATTTTTTCTATTTCTCTTCTATCGTTATTCTTCAACTCTTCTCAATTGAGTTGAATTTTTGCGTAGACTGATTTTTTATTTTTTCTCTTCTGACTCTTGCAAAATTTTCAATTTACTTGAGTAATTTATTTGTCTGCTGCAGTTGTCTGTTTTGTCGTAGTACACAATTTATCTTGTGATATTCAAAGATTTAAAATGTTCAAATGGAGTGACCATCATATTCAAGTATTCATTTCAATACGGCATTTTCTGAAATTAAACTTTGACCCACGTTAAGGCTTGAAAATTTCATTTTATAACTTAGTTTTTAACATGAACGTTTTTAAACCAGAATCTATACTTGTAAAAAAATTTAATTCTGGAACATATGAAACACTGGCAAATGCTTTGGAATGTCCTTTGCTAGTCAGACCTACCGGAAACATGGTCTATTCACAAACAGGTAAGAAGATACCCTTATTTGAATTGGTATTAGATTTAATGTACGTCCCAAATAGGAAAATGCGAAGCCGGCAGATATCGAAAATGCTATTAATCCTGCAACAGAAAAGTACAATTCTAAGTAATGGCCATGCTTGTACAATTGTTGGAGCAATAAATAGTGGTTTGCTGTATACTAAGCGGATATCAGTGTGTGATCCTGTTTGCGGAAAGGCCATTCAACTGCGTATAGCAATTGAGCTGGGAGTTGTGGATATGCAGGCCGTTACTGAAGTAAATTCCAAAAAAAAGATGTATTTACATTGGGATTCTTAGTACCTGGAACATATAAGAACATTTTATTCGGAAGTAGTTGTCTCTAAAGGCCTCTATGATCCAAAAACGTGTAAGCTGTATAACTCCGATCCAAGAAAATCAAGTAAATGTATGTCAATCTGAATATTTCTTTAATCGTTGGTTCGAAATCTCAAATCTCGTTAGTTTTCATTTCCGGCTTTCCCAGTACTTTTATGAGGGAATCTCGAGAATTGTTTCATATACAATAAAAGAGTTTAACTAAAAATATTTAATAAAACATTTTGTGTAATAATTAGGGAAATCGGACGGTTATTATTCGACCGGTTTTTTTGGTTTGGTCGAATACGGTTTTTCAAAATCTTTATTTTTTGATTACTGAATAAACCGGACAATTTAATACGAATAACCGGTTAATTTAAATAAGTACAATTTTTATGCGTTTTGTATATTTTTTTATTGAAAATATATTCATCGTTTAATTATTTGTATAAATTTAATTTTTTATGTATATATGACAACCTTGAACGTCTCACAAAGAACGTGAAAACTTAGGTAGATCGAAAACGATATGCACTCTTAAAAAATATTAACCTTTTCTCATCTTCTGTAGAGAAATATTGATTTTTATATATGGAGAATGATCAACTAGATTCATTGAAAGCCCACAAACCCACAAACGCCGGTTCCAAACGGCTGATACTTGAGTTAGTGAAGTTTTTCACAGCGTAAACACACATAACCAGCCGCTAGTAATGTTGTGAGGTGATATCGCTGTTGACAATTGTCAGATGGTGTGGCCAGGTATTGAACGGATGACTTCTTGGCTGGAAGGTGTATTTCTTACCTAACATACCACAGTCACACATACTATTAAATACGTGCTGCATAAATTTACATACAGTGCTGCTCGAAGTCTAAGCAAATTTTCTTGGCGAGGCAATTAAGCTCTCGTATATTACTAATAGATTTATTAAAAGTAAAACATTTAATTTTTGCTATCTTAGGCACCTAAATTATAACTACAATAACAAACCTTTAATTGCATTCTGTACCAAGTAATACAACAAACGAAATTAGCTCCTTGAGTAGTTGTTTGAAACTTAAGCATTTTTCAGTACTTTGTATAATAAACTTTGTTTTTTATGGCGTCGAATAATCGATCTCTCTAGTAATAATACAACGTACAAGTGGAGCAGCTGAAATAAAATCTCTAATAAAAACTTGCTTGAAAGAGCAGAATTTAGTAAATTTTACGAAAATAAAAAAATGCCTAAACAGAAAATACACCACATTAGTGACTTTGAGACTGTATTATTGAATTTTTGTCTACTGGTTTTTGTCAAGGTTAATAATTTGTTACTCTGGTATTACCGTGCTGAATTGCGTATTTGACAGTATTGCTGATTTGTGTATTTGACGGCCTTGCCAATTCGACCATCTTTGGGTAACACAATAGTGGGCAATTATGTATATAAGGAGGCTGCTTTGCCTACGTCGATATAGTTATCGTTTTGCAGTGATAGAGTAAAGTCATGTTTAGGCGTAAATAAAAGTGTTGTATAAACGAATATTAAGTGTAAGATAAATAAGTTGGAGACTTTCGACATAAAAACAGTAAAACAACAACAACGTGGTGTTTATTTTATTTTGACGCAATTAAAAAGAACTCAAATGTTTTAAAAAGGTTAATACGTAACATTATATATGGTCCAAAAGCAAGGGTGACTAGAGGAAACTGCATTTGTAGTGATAGTAGTACAAAATATTTGTAGTGTGCGTTGAACAAAAGATCAACAAATTAAACAGCGAAAGAAATAAATAATTTTAATACGCAAAGCGACATACATCTATACTCTCATCAAAAGCTATCGCACAACTGAATGAAATTGTTGTTCATTTGCTATTCTCTGTTTAATTTTTTCGTATTCGTTTGGGTGTATACATATACGGAACCGATTAAGCGACTACATTTCTGTGCAACTATGGCCACAAATGTTATGAAAAAAATTGTGAAATTAAAATTATTTAAAGGTGTTTTCTGTCTAAATCATACCATACATTCCGGCAATGGTAGATATTTTGTGTAAAAAACACGAAGTAATTTTTTCAGATTCTTCGGTAAAAATTTTTATGATATTTTTGAGAAGGAATAACAATAAACAATAATGCCAAACACATTTAAGATGTAGCAGTGAAAATTGTAAAAAAATTTCGCAAAAACCCAACGAAAAATGCTGTGCTACAAAAATATGTCGTATTAGAGCAAAAAAGTAAATATAAATTGGCTTAGACGTTATAACTTGGTAGAATTTAATCGTATCTATGACTCAGAAGTTTCTTTTTTTAAAGAAGTCAATAAAAGAAATCCTGACTGACTTATAAATACGTAACATTTGTATAAAAGAAAATGTTCATTTTGTAACCCTTGAATCCTAACCTGAGCAGCCTGATAGATATTTCAAATCGTATTGTCATTTATTTATTAGGGTTAAATATGCTTCACGTCTTAAAACCAATACAATTGCTGATGAAGGCATAGAGTAAGCGAAGCACACACCTATTAACAGATAATGCTATTCTGATTGCTTTGTGGCATGAAAATAAATCATTTCCTTCTTCAATAGGAAGCAATTTTTCACATAGAATGTAGCTGGAATCCCGGGAATAGTTTTTCCGGGAGTGGAAAAGTGCGGAAAAAAGCCCTAGTTGTTGGTCAGCACCAAAATGCAACGCGACAAGAAGGATCTTTTGTTAAGTCTCATATGTGTACAACATTTAGGCTGCTAATAAAACCAATACTTCTATTAAGTGAAAGAAAATATACATTTTTGGAGTCACCACGGCATTTCCCAAGAATATCTTCCTCTGTGCTCAAACAGCTAATGGCTTACGGCATGAGTCGCACAGAATCTACATCAATAATCAGCAATATTTCCAAAAATACTCCTGTTAGTGACCTGTGTCTCTTATTGAGCGGCATACAGAAGAGAAATACATCTCTTGTTTCATAACTTAGGCACTCCCCCTAGAGTATCCCACTGGGGGCTCTGCTGTTCGCCATATTACGCCACAAAGATTGGTTCAACCATAAATCCCATTCTGGTATAAGGACCCCAAATATCCTGCGCAATATCAAAATGAGCAACAAATATTTATTTACCACAATGTCGCCAGCCTTTAAACTACAAGCATTTGCCATGAAAGTGAGTTAATCGTGACAGAAACATATATTTACTTTAGTGCAATTCCATTGTAGGTGGCAGCATTATCATGTTTTTTCGGTAAAACCCTTTCAAGCTTGATAACAAGAGTACTTTAGTACTGCATGAGTGAAATGGTAATAGATTACCAAATTTACCAGAGAATGGAGACGTAGGCTCAGGTTGCTACGCCAGGGCTTCTTAGTGGTCTCAGTTAGATTGCGTCCGCCAGAATCTCTGACCTAAGGGACTAATATCAAGCATCAGAGTGTCGTGCTTTTCGTCTATGTTTTAGTATCCAATCCTTTTTCTTTTTAGTGTCTGTTTTGCATTATTTCCTGTAGTCTCTGGGTGTAAGCACTGCTTTTTCTACCTACCTATCATAGCGTTTGAAGAAGTGTAAGTGTATTATGATTGAATTTTGAGTATTTCTGAGACTAATTCTTATATTACATTCTTTTAGCATATTTCAAAAATATCAATAATTATCTTTCTTTTTAAAATCTTCATTAATACTCCGTTTAATATATTAAACAAGTTGTATTGCTTTATACAAGGCATAGCTTACAGATCGTATAGTTTAATAATATTAGTAAAAAATTAAAAAAATACATAAATTTTTCCCTTACAGCATACGTATGTATGTATGCATAACAATTTGAAAGTCCTTTATAAATATTCAGATTCCTTTAGACATGCAAAAATATGTCAAGGCTAATACCAATTTTAACAAAAATTTTGTTTTTATTTAACTTTGCACATATACTTTATTTCACCTGACAGAAGAGCACCATAATTAATGTCATCTGCATGACAAATACACTTTTCGCTAGTAAAGCTTTGCTACAACTGGCTTCAAATACCCTTTAGCGGTATTTGCTTTTTATAATCAAGTTGCAAACTGAAATTTTATTTTATTATTTTTTTATTTATTCAATCGTGATATCGTCGAATAAGGTCGAATTTAAAGTTCATTAATTCGAAAGCAATAAAATAAAACATAAATTTCCTTGTTCACGAAAAAAGAGGATGTTTTTTTTCTTCTTTGTGATGTGAAAAAACATCATACATATTAATATCTCACCTTTCGACAGCAGATATACACCCCAATAAAATGCACGAACAAATGCCATAAAGAGGAAAATACAAGAAAAATTTAAGATGATTTATTGCTTTTCTGCCAAAAAAGCAACAACAACAAAAATACAGAACCAAAGAAATGGTAAAGGCAAAAGCCTAAAAATGTGAAAAAATAAATTTTTAAATAAAACGGATAAGAAAATATAGTCGGTCATACCCGACTTTCTTTTGAGCAACGTCGAGAAGCAGTAAACCAGACGTGTGGACGGATCACTACATGAAAATGTACGGTACGATCTCGACACAAAGCCTCTCCAGATTCTAGTGCGCCTAACACATAGAGAGGCAATACATTACCACTGAAACCCCCACTTTGTCTGAATTCGATCAAAAGTTTCAAGAACAAAGCAGCTGAAATCGATAATATTCCGTCAAAACTACTTAAAGCAGATCCCACCGTTAGTGCCCAGCTCATACACCCGATTGGCGAATTTTGAATAGCTGGAAGGTGCTGTTAATGTGTTAATAATCAAGACTCCAAAGAAAAGTGACCTGACTGAGTGCAAGAACTAAAAGGATATTACTCTCCTTAGCATGATGAATAAGGTGATTGCAAATATGTATACTGAACAAGTGATGGGCCAACAACATTCGGAATGAAAAGGGTGGCCATCGTCCCGGCAAATCTGGAATTGAACACACCAATATTCAGCGCATATTCAAGCAATAAACGCTGAAGCAGAGATCTCAACTATAGCTCATATATTTTGACTTCGAGAAGGCTCTCTACACCTAAAAGCACTGTGCCGTATGGAACGGACTTCGATGTAAAGGGATGCCAGAAAAACTCATATCCCTCATTGTCTCCATATACAGAGATACAACCTGCTGTATTATACAAAAGGGTATATATAACAAGTGGTCCTATAAGTGTAAACGTTAGTTTTCGCCAAGGATGTTTAATATCGCCTCTGATTATCAATGTTGTTATTAGCAGCATTATGGCGGAAGTAATATCAATAAAGAAGGACATAATCTGGCGCTTAAACAGCTTTCTTAATGATACGGACTATGCTGCCGAAACTGAGGTAATTGGAGTCCAATGTGGCACTATGTGGCAACATGGCAAATACTAACAGCTTCATACTGCCACAACAATATATTGAGAACATCCAGTTATTTTGCTATTTGGGGAGCATGATTACAACAAACATAGCTTCCACAGAGACCGCTGCATTTACAGCCAATGCCAATGGACAACTATACCTAGTTTTAATCCCAGCTCATCTCGCTGCGCACCAAACTAAACATCTTCAATAGATATGTGAAGTCAGTTGCCTTGTACGGATCCGAATCGTGAAAGAACAATTCAGGTTGTTTTAAATGGACTACCATAAGTAATGCTCAACTCTGGGCTCAAACCTAACAGGCCCAAAATTGAGACCGAAATACGAAGACGAAGGTGGAGATGGATAGGGCATGCTATAAGTAGACCATAACCCGGAGGGGAAGGGCAAGCCACTTTTGAACATCAACCTGGTTCATATAGTGCTTGATAGCTAAAAAGGTGTATTTATCACTTCGTACTAAATTTAATCTCAAATCTAGAAAGATTTTTATAATATTTAAGATGATGATAGTCCTTAAGGTCTGTTAGTAAAAACCATACTTTCCGAAGGAAGCATACAAATGTTTTTAAATTATATCCGGTATGGGATCTACCAACGAAATTTATTTCAAAGATACACGAGTATAATTGAAATTATAGTTCCCCTTAACCACAATTGCCATTTCTGACCGAATTTGGCATTCCTATTTGAAAATAAATTGTTTACATTAAAGTTATAATTCAGTGTATATTTTTGTAGGAAGAAATCCCTAGACTTCCGAAAATCTCTGCTTTGAGTCTGTCAAAAGAGATAGGATAAGGGGGTACGGTAAGAAAGGATGAACAAATTTCTAAAAGTGGGTGTTGAAGTTTAAGATTAACGTCTTACAAACACCAATATAAACCTCTCTCACCTATGTCACCCACTGTAGTGTATGGCATAAACTCTTCGTTCCTCCGTTCATTATAAAAGTGCATATTAATTAAGCACCAGGGGGTTATTACTTTATTATGGGCAGATGAAGATCGTAGTACCAAAAGCAAAAAGCATTTTAAAATGAAATTTTCAACAAAAAACGGAATAAAAAACTGCAACATCTGTCTTTCTGCTTGACAAGTGCATCATTAAATATAAAACAGAGTGTAACAGAGAAACGACATGTCAAGAACAGCCAGCCAGCCAGCCAGTTGTAAGACAAAATTCAGAGTTTTAAAGTAGTGCAGTTTTGACGTGAAAACATATATAAAATAGAATCAATTGTTTGTTGTAATTTAGTTTTTCGCACAATTAAAAGCACGCATATTTAACAACCCGGGTTTCTCGTTGGAAAAATATTATTAGTTTGTGAATTAAAATAGCTGATCCAAGAAGTGGTTATTCGATTTTTTCTAAATTATTATCTATTATTAGCAAACCTTACGGATAGGATCTAGTATGAAGAATTACTAATCGGTATTAATCAAATTCAAACACCGGAAAGTTACGCTATATACGAGTACATACATATGTTTTTAAAGTTTCAATAAAAAACCCACCTAGGAACCACCTCCCCGCACTACTTATTTAATAGTTTATTTAGCTTGCGATTGAAAGTTTGGTACTAGTGTTCTTTGACAAACTGTCTCAACTGCTTTTCTTTTCTTTTCAACTGCTTTTTTATATGTGAAACTATATTCACCTCCCTTTAATGTAGTTCTCTCAAGAGGATTGCCATTGTTGGAAAGCCTTCTTCTGGCTTCTTGCTTAATATTTAATATTTTTCCGCCTGTAGAGGTTGCGTGGTGTAGTGGTTAAAGTGTTTACAAACAACACAAGCAGCCCAGGTTTAAATCTCAGCGAGAACAAGAAAAACTTTCAACGCGACTTCGGATTTTATATAAAAGGGTTTAGCCCCTCTTAAAACGATCGATCTAAGATCCACCCTACGAAAATAAAAGTAACATCAACAACAAATGAGCAGCAGCAGCAAGGCTTTGAATTACCACTTCACCTATTATACTGTTTCCAACCAAAACAAGATATGCTCTTATCTTCCCAAGAGAAGTTAGAAAAAAATGTCTCCACGTGTACTTGATGTTGCTACTGTTGAAGTCGTAAGATAGGCACATGTCACTCTTTTCAAGCATACTTAATGTAGGAGATTTACATGTTTTTTTTACTGTCACTTGTGATAGGAGAAGTATAGGCCACTGAGGCTATCAAGCGCCGAGTTGTCTGCCCAGGACCTTTTGTATTAGGCATTATCCTTATAAATTTGTTTGCCGTACAAAAGCTTTCTCCGATATTGTCTTCACTGGCTGATAAAAGTATATTATGTACGTATATAAAGCTTGCAGAAAACAATTATCTTTCATTTTATTAGAAGCTATGGGCAAGTAAGAAATAATAATATTTTGTTCGGATTACGACGCCGATGGGCATTATATAGAGTGGGCAATATATGTATGTCATTCTATTTTGTCACAAAATTCAATATATTATCTCCACTGATGTTGGGATTTATTGGAAATTTATCATCATTTAAAATCATCTTTTCGGATGAAGCTCATTTTTAAGCCCCGTATTTGGGGCTCAGGAAACCCAAACGTGGTTTTACAGAAGCCAATGCACCTATTACGAGTGACTGTTTGGTGCGGCTCGTGGAGCGGCCAATGGAGACACCTATCGCACCATGATATCCGATTTTATTGTGCTCTTTTGGTTTCAACAGGATGGTGCACCTTGATACACATCTCATGCCACAATCGATTTATTAGTATTTATTGCGTCTAACGTTTGATGGCCGCTTAATTAGACGAAATGGTGATGTCAGTTGGCCGCAAAGAAGCTGCGATTTGATTCCGTCAAACTGTTTTCTGTGGGACGCCGTTAAAGACATGGGTTGTGCCGACAACCCAGAGACAATTGCGCTTTTGAAGGCCAATATTGCCATTGCGGAGATACGATCCCATACACTCGAAAAAGTTATCGAGTGGTCCGATCGGATGGGGTACTGAGATGGCAGCCGCGATAGCCATATGAATGAAATAACATTTTATTTCTAACTTTAACAATTATACTTCACAACAACAACAAAATAAATAAATAAAAAATTAAAAAAAGATGGAAAAATTTCAAGCAGTTTTTGTTTTATTGCATTTTGAAATTTAAGTTTTTAAATTGCCCATCCTATACATAACTACTAGGGTTTTTTCCCGTGATTCCCGTCCCGGGAATTCTCGGCACAATTACATATATGCACTTATATGAGCAAGGATGGTCAGAGAGAAAACTGCATTTGTAGTAGTAGTACACACTTTTTATAGTGTGAGTTGAAAAAAAACCACAAGTAAAGTTCTTAAGTATAATTTCTTAAAATTTGATTGTAACTATGACTTAAAAGTTTATACTTTTAAACAAATCAATAAAAAAATGGCCTCAGTGACTTAGAAAAGGGTAACATTTGTATAAAAAATATATAAATACCTATACGTTTTAAACGCTGGAACCATACACTGAACACCCTGTTTTACATTTATCTGTTACAATACAATTGCCGGTGGAGATACTGAGTAAACGAAGCACATACCTATTAATTTATGATGCTATTGTGATTGCTTTATGTCATGAAATTAAACTAAGTTGTTCTTTTATAGAAAGCAAAGTTTCACATTGTGTGTTGCGGGATTCCCGGGAAAAGAAATTTTTTTCCCGTTTTCCCGGGAATCAAAAAAGTGCGGAAAATAATAAACCCTAAAACTACTTAAAAAACTTCTTTAAGTATATATTTTATTTATTTACAAGGGACTGATTATACAAATGTATACAAAGAATGCTAAAAGTTTCTGCAACAACAAAAAACTCATAATTAGAGAAAAAAATAGATCAAATTAATAATCGGACACTTCAATGATTATAAGGTTAAATCAGTTTTATGTTTAATTTGTTTTTTGTGTGCAGGTTTTTATTTTCTAGAATAGCCTCTAGTCCCTTTGACACAGATTCCACAATTTTTTTACAATAAGAAGTATCAATTCGTTCCCATTCCTCTTAAGGGGCGATTTTTAACTCAGCGATGTTAGGTATCGACAAAGATTTTAATTTATTTTCGAGATATGCCTACAAATTCCCTATAATGTCGATATCAGGAAACTGTAGCTGTGTTTCTATAACATAACAATAACCGCATTGGTCCGTTACGTACTTTGTAAAATTGAAAATTTTCCGAACTGCCCAAATTTTGCACACTGACTGCCAGATTTTCTTTTAAAATTGTTATATATATACTTATCATATGCTGGTCCATTATACCATCAATAAAAATCAGCTGACTAGGTAGGGCTTGCTGCAGAGATACAGCCTAAAACCATTACATCTCCAGCACCGTGTTTTATTGTAAGGCGAAGAGTGCACGATCTTAATTCTTTATTCGGCTTTCTCCAAACATACTACCCATCTGAGCTGTTGGATTATCAATTCCCTAATTTCTATAAAAGTTTGGACAAGTTTGCTACTCATATCAGTCTTTCTTTATTATTATTATTTTTTTTTTAATTAAAAAGTCTTTGCTACAACTTAAAAGTTTGGCTTTTCCCACCTTAGCTTAACTGCTGTTAGTAACAATTTGGGGAACTCCCCCATTAAGTGGTTTTTTGTAATTTTATTATACCATATTTTAAATTTTTATTTAGCAAAAAGGCTGTTTATTCTTGATACCATACTGAACAATGTTGTATAAGGTTCCCATAATAAAATAACGTCGTTTTTGACTTTTGGCTAGAAGTGATTTGTATTTTAAAAAAGAGTATGTATATATGTTTGTACATATTTTATAAATTCATTCGTGCCTGGTTATTAAGTTAAATTAACATGATTCCATGAATTCCCCAATCGGACTTTTTTATTATTATTATTATTTAATGTTTTGAGATTCTTTATTGTTAATTTCAGCTGCCACTGTGTACCACTCTTTGTGTTATATTCTACAGATCAAAGTGATCTCTTTGGTTTTAAGACAAATTTCTAAATAACACTAGGCAACTAAATAGAATGAAGTAGAAATACGTCGAAAGTTATATATTGTTTCTGTTTTTGAAATATGCATAACACTTCCAAAATCTTGAGTTACAAGTAAAAAAAGAAACCGATTTTTGAGCCTTCGTGTAATTACATACATGCTAATATTAAGCGATTTTTATTTTCTCACCAAATTTAGATTGTAGAGGCCTTGGGAATTATATAATGTATTTAGGTAGCCTTAAGGAATCTGTGTCTATTTCTTAACCAAATACATTTTTATATGAAATTTTTTCCCAATTTCTCAAGATAAGATAAGTTTTTACACACATCTTATATAGTAACCGAACTATTTATGAATTTAGAAGTATGTTTATTTATGATTAAAATGCGACGTAATTGTTAGAAATCTATTGGCAATTGTTGGGGCTTTTTATTAAGCACATTATGAAAATATCGTACTATTATTAGGAGATCCTTCAGATCTTTATGTATCCGGGCAACGAAAATAACCAATCAAGTAAAAAATACAGAATTCAAGAATGAGTACATACATATAAAAATAATAAGCTGTTTTAAATTTAATTGGCAAGTGTTTTGTCGTTATGTTTGGAGTTAGTTTGGAGTTTGAAATGCGATTCTCGTTTAGTTCAATATTACATAACTTAAATGCTATCAGTGGTAAGAAAAACGATTTACTATAAACAAAATCGAGATGAAAAAAGCGAAAGTTTGTAGTTAAATATGGGAGTTGGCCCTAAGACCATAATAATTAAACATGCAGAGCGTGTTATTATTACAACAATCGTTCAAAATCCTCAAATTTCCACAGAAAAACTAGTGAAATAGCTTGAAAAGTGGTGTGGAGCTGTCGATTGCATTAAACAGTTCGGCAGGCAGTTTTTAAATATGTTATATATCATTATTATTTCCGTCAAACATAGCAAAGCGCTTTCTTTTCGAATTATGAACTTTTACAGCTGTCTGTCTGGCTATTGGGATAACCTTATATTTTGTGATGAAATGAAAATGCGCGTGAAGAAAACCCTCAACCCCGCTAGAAAAGAACATTATAATTCCAAATGTTATTTTTTAACAAATGTCAATATTGAAGACTTTGCTTTTATAGAACCGACAATGGATGCAGGGCAATAATAAGACATTTTAAAGACTTATTTGATAAGCATCACTAGGATATTCGGGTTCCTCAGGGACATTCACAATTTAAATCTATGATTAATTCTCATATAGTGCGAATGTGGCTTCTTTACAACTGCAGAAAAGTTATAGACATTTCTGCACAAGCCTCCAACTTGAACCCTATTAACATTTTTTGAATTTTTTGAAAAAAATAGCTAAACACCGACCAAAGAACATTATAGCATTTAAACTGCAGTAAGAGGTAAGAGTGACAAAAAATACCGGTAGATTATGGTCTCAACAAGTTGGTTAATTAATATGGACGCAAAAGAAGGTTATACCAAATATTAAAAGTCTTAAAAATGTTTAAATATCTTAAAATGTTTAAATTTATTATCCGTTATATATAATGTAAGCACATTTTCTAATTTTTGTGTAAAGAGTTAGTTGACAATACCAAATGTGATCAAAAATTGTTTTTGGTAAATTGCTTATTCATTTTGAACTGAATTTGTTATCTTTTTTACTAAAGATTGTAGAAGATATGTATGTTATTATAAAAAATTTAAAAAATTAGTGTTGGGAAGCAAAAAGTGCCATTTTATTGCTAATGAAGTTGTCAGTACTTAATTATTTTCAATATGTAAACTCATTCCTGACACACTATAATTTTATTGTCATCTGTTCTTGATTGCCTAGATTAAATAGAATAGATTATCTTTACATTTTACAACATTTTCAAATTTATTTTTAATTTTGTATCAAACAAATTGCGTAAATTATTTTCTCACGTGTTTACTTGCAAAGAGAAAAAGTGGGCGTTAGAGGGCATATTTTGGTATCAGCCACACCCATTTTAATAATAAATAACTTCCATAACTGTATAATATAGTGAACAATAATTTACATTGATATTATAACTGGAAGTTTTTTTGACTACAAGCAAGTGGAATGTGCAACGTTCGGATTAAGAAAATGACAAAAAGAAATCATCTCTTATGTGAAAGACAGGATGATGGATGTACGTCTGTATGACAGAAGCCCAAAATTAAACCCAATTTGCTTTATTTAAAAGTTATTGTTTGTACTTAACCTGTAACAAACGGTCGAGTTTCTTTTATATTTAGAATGTGCTTTTAACTAAAAGTTGGTCTAGTATTGATTTAAAACTGGTCTAAGAGCATAAAAACACAAAACCTGGCCTGGGATAATAAAAAAATAAATTTAATGGAATTTATCTAGTGAATTTCCAGTTTATCGAGCTATAAATTACACAAATTAGTTAAAATTTCTTTAAGCATCACTTAATATGGTAAAAAATTCCATTGCTTTCAATGTCTGCTTAAGATTTGCAAGAAGTGAAATTGAAAGTTAAAAAATGTCTTCCGCACAGGCAAAATAAGAAAACGAAACCCTTAAAAGTGGAATAAAAATAACAAGTGATTATTACGTAATGTTATCGTGTATTCCCGACTTGGCCCAGTAAATGAAAAGACAAAAGGAATACAATAAATAATTACAAAAAAAAGTAGTTACATGTAAGAGGCAGTCAGAAGGAAATAAAACCGAATGACACATGACCACGAAACATCACAACAAAATGCTGGAATTTCAAGAAAATACAGAGGAGCAACATTTTAATGAAATGTCGTCCACCACTAATCCTCTGCAACAGTAAAAGCTTTAATAAAAGTACTCTAATTAAGGTTTTCAAATGTTATTTTACCATCGCTAAGTAGAGGAATACTTTGCTGTATTTGAATACAGAAAAGGTGGTGTTAAGTCGAATACTTATGTGAACAACCATTATTTTAAAACCGGTCAAGGTTGAAAGGCGTTCGTGCTGGTTATTGTACATACACTCTTAGAAACTTGTTCACATACATACGGTTCACAGGAATGGGATTAAAAATTTAAGCTGTTGTTACAGCATCAAAAACAATAATCATCATAACTTTGTCACATTTACGTAAGCAAATGCACATATAAGAGGTGTTAAGCAGAAACCAGCATTAAAATAAAATTATTTAATAAATTTTATTAAATCGATGCATTGTGTTGAAATCAGCTATTGCTGCTGCTATGTATGAAGCAGGATTTTAAAATCAATAAACAATAATTTTTACCCGCATTTGGTGTACTCGTATATGCAAACATTTATTGTTATAATAAATGAGTTATTTATGCAAATACTCTGCTAACATGCACAATGCATTTAATGTGATGCGCTATGAATTCATAGCTATGGAATAATATTTGTTTAATAGGAAAAGTCTATTTGCAGCAACCAATAATCACTGATGCTATAACATTGGTTTTTAATATTTAACAAATCACATCAGGCAAACAATAATAAAATAATAATAATGCGCCTATTTAAACATGTATGGTATTAACCATATCCATTATAAATATGTGATTAAAATAAGGGTATTCACAGGTTAACAGGCAAAGTGATTATAAGAAGAAAACAAAATGATATGTATGCTTAAAGTTATGGGTAGTTATGGATCATTAAAGTTCATTACAAGAATATAAATTTTCGAAATTAAATTTCATTCTTAATGACTGTCATTGATGTTGTCTTACGAAACTTCCATCACTCCTCTAGGGAGCATATTGGCTTTCCACAAAGCATCCATTGCTTTGTTTCCAATTCATTAATCAAGTTGATTTTTCAAGCTAAGTAGATTATTAATCCATCCCCCAATCCCATATGATTGTGTAGTTGTGAAGATCCTTGCTAAGTGATGGTGGTTGTAATTTTTTTCCCAGTAGATAACTTTTTTTCTGATCATTCGTCTGATGTTCGTCATCATCGCTAGAGGTCAGCTGGAACGTCAAGATTGCTTTTTCTTTATTTTTGGATTGAGTTGTTTGGAGGGAAATTAAACCCTCTTTATTAAGCACTCTAGACCAAAATTAATCATTTTTTGTCATGTCTCTGTTGGGGCTCGAACCTGGGTCGCTTGTGCGCCTTAACCACTACACTACAATTTTTTTCTTTTCTATATATCACTTTCAAGAAGCTTGTTAAGATCAACATATGTACCTATGTATATAAATTTATCCCATAGATATTTAGAGCTTGTAATGTTGTAATAATTTCTTCACTTTATTTATTTAATTAACAACATACGAGACCAAGAGAGCAGAGTCATTATTATAGTTAAACCTGCGAATTCTATACTGATAAATAAGTTCATTATTCCCTAAATTACTACGTTCCCCAAATTTTATATTTTATAACATAAAAAATACTTCAGTAACCAGTAGCCCCGTTGAGATGCCACGTTTTATCCCTATTATAAATGATAACATATTTTCCACATTTTTCTTACTTTCACAAAAAACTAACCAGCATTTTTGAGAAACACCGTTAGCTTCTGCATTCATATTCGCTCAGGCTATTATAGGTTATGATATACTTCTGCTTTATGATATACTTCAACTTTCAGCAATCCAGCCTTGGCGCACTAAAAGTTCCCCTATACGTGATGAAATATTTGTAGTAAAATAATACTTTTTTCATGTAAAGGGTTTTTTACTAAAGTGTTCCCATCTTAGATTTAAATGAGCCATTTGTGTGTAAGATATCATAGAAATTTGTTATTCGTTTAAAACGCCTGTCGATGCTATTATGTATGGAATATAGCATAGTGCAAAATGCATTGCGGTATCGCTGGATGACTTACATCCAAAATTTGAAATTTTCCATGACTAATTTTGGCTGAACGTTGCCTTTGGGAGCCACTGTGATTTGTGGCTCATTAACATAAACCTGCGTCTTAAAATAACCTCGCGAGGAAATGTTTGCGATCTTGGTGGCCAATTCACATCAGTTTTAGAGAATGAGAGCCAATTCGACAATTTAGCTACATTTAATTGCCAAAGTACATACATACATACAGTTAAAAAATAAAGGAATGGTTTAATGATAAATATGGAGACGGTTGCGATTTAAGAAAAATATTTACAGGGAATAAGTCGCTTTAGTAATCGTCTGCAAGTGAGTACATTTAGGGTCTTGTGAGCTATCAACGATTTTATCTGTTTATTTTAAGTATATAAAAAGGTGATTTTTAAGAAAATTTTTTAGTTCAAATACTTATATGTTGTACACTAGCTTAACACATCCAGCGTTGCTTTAAAATACATACATGTTTGTATATGTATTGTTACGATTTAACCTATTTTAAAACTTTTGAGTTCTTTTTAATTGCGTCAAACTAAAATAAACAGCACTTTTTTGTTTTTTTTCAGTTTTTATTTTCTCACTATTTACATTATTTATCTTAATGTTCGTTTATAAAACACTTTTATTTACGCCTAAACACGACTTTATTTTAAAACTGCAAACGATCGACGCAGGCAAAGCACTCTCCTTATATACCTTATTACCTACAGTTTGGAAAGTTTCGGAAATGTCGCAAACCCAAAGATACACAAATCAGTACGGCAATACCATCAAATACACAAGTTAGTACGGCAATACCAAGTTAACACATTATCAACTTTGACAAAAATCAAAATCCCACAATACAGTCCCTGATTTTTAGGCATTTTTATTTTCGGAGTAGTATATTATAAATGGGAAATAAATTTTCTTTTTTCATTATATCCGTTTTTTGCCACCTATTTGCCTTTATAAAGAAAATGTTTAGATGGTCATATACCATATTTATTGACGATAATAAATATTATTTTTTATAACTTAATGTGATAAGATCAAGGTATAAATAAATTAATATTCATTTAGTGTTGGCGGCACCATGCCCACTTTTTCAACTGCGTCCATTTTTAAATGATGATTTGCATTAACTGCTAAACCTTTTAGACCAAATTCAAAAACTTCCCCTTTAATCGTTCTCCAGATATAGTCACTATCAAGTCATTTAGACCAAATTCAAAAACATTCTTTTTAACCGCTCTCAAGGTATACAAAATATCATGGCTACTCAACCGATTCCGCTCATATTTTGAGTTATGATTTGTATTGACTACGAACTTGTTTGACTCTATTTAGAGACTCTTACTTCTATTTTTTCTATTTGAATATAAAATGGGAATCTGTTGATAAGACTTCGCTAAGCCGTTATCCGAAGGTTACTTTTAAATCAAGGGGCTTATGCTGCTTGAAATTTGTTTTTATCTCTAAACTTTGAACACTCATTTAGAGTCGATTGCTAAAATTAATATTATTGCTGTATAAAAATCTATATCAAGATATCTTGATCAATAACGTAACAGCTTAGTCGAAGCTAAGGCCTAGTAAGTTCGAATACGAGCTTTTATACATAAAATCAAAATGTGAATCCCACTAATTGTTGTCGGCAAATTTTGCATTAATGCTTAACAAGTATTACATATAAAATCATTTAAAAAATTTTTTTTCTATAAAAGTCTTATGCAAATTTTAGCCATTGAAATGCATGAAATACGGCGAACTTTAAATATTATTACGCAAATGGAAGCATCAAAATTTAAGCGGTAATGCCATGTGTAAGCAAATGTGAGATGTCAGTACAACGTCGTCAAACGTATGTGGTTTTATCCTTTTAACCTGGTCCGTGTAATAAATCAACGCTAGTTTTTTATATTACAAACCATTTTTTTCGCTTAAATTATCTGTTAAAAATTAAAAAACAAAAGGAAAAAATATATTGTAAATATAGGAGAAAAAATGAAAACGAACATTAAAACTACCAATAAAACAAACTATTAAATATCATTTGAACTTTGGTATTTAGTGTCTCTATCCCGTGAACATCTTGCACGAGTATATATTGTGGCTTCCTTGAGTCAATAAACAAAAAAATAAAAACCAAGCCTTGTGAATCAGTTTCATTTTATTTTTAAACATCTTCCTCATTGTCTCTTTTAGAGTAGCAGGCTTAAAAAAAATAAATAACAAATATGTAAAAAAAGTTCAGTTCCTTGAATTATTACATTCACTTTAAGTGGTTGAAACAAAAATAACATTTTAGTTAATGTAACAATAGTCGCCAAAAAATATTACATTTCGAGTTTTTCTTTGCTTTATCTAGGTATGGAGAGCAATGATGATTTCATTTTAGTTATAACACTTCTTTTTTGTACATTTGCACAAAAATTAAATTTAATTAGATTTTAAGAAATTTGTTAAAAGATTTTCTAATGAACTCCGAAATGGTTTTACAGCAATTAAATGAAATTACTAAATTTGAAGTGCTTTTTTAATTACAACTGAAAATGTGATGAAAAGATAGAGACAATTTTAAAAACACTAATGTGTGTACAAAGGAAAATTATTTTTCATTAAGAAATTACCTTCAAAAGTTAGAAATTTACGAGCAAACTAAATTTTTTGAAAAAAAAGCCTTTTAATAGAAGTAAAATATCTTTCTCAGGAAGATTAGATTGCAAGAGTTGATTTATTAACCCTCTAAAGCACAAGACCACTTCTTGGCGATCTTAGGTTTTTTGCTCTTTTGGTGCCTTACATTCCTCAGACTTGCTGTATACTAATTTTTGTCATCCATTTTATTTTATTCTACAACAACTTTAAAGTTTTAATTAAGAAAACACCTGTTTTTTGCTTGGTCCTTTGTGGGTTAACTTCAACCTAGAACAGTCATAAGCTTATCATAGGACTTTTGTCCCTGATCAACTCACACGTTTTCTTACGCTCTTGCTTTAAGTAGTCAATGAGACAGTGGCGAATGCACAAGTATGGTAAATGTGCGCAAATTTTATTAACGCACTGACAAATAAACGAAGTTCTTAAAGCCCAACCATAATGTGCATAGGTAAACTTAAGCGACAGTGCGAACTCATATAAAACATATGTGACAAACCATATTATACTTAAGAAACTTTTTGTCAAGTTTCGTTAAATATCATTTGCGTATGCAATGTGCGTAACTGAACGCACATTCCGTACGGAAACGGTTGTTTAATGCATTTTTGTGTGAGTGTTTCTATTCAATAAAATAAACTTTAAAAAAACAAATCATTAAAATAATCTAAAAAAAAGGAAGACGGGAATGAAATTTCTTTGTTTTTAAATTAATAGAAAACGTCATTTTTTAAACTTAAATTCAAGAAATCACCAAATGTGTCTTATTTTTATTTTGTTTTTTTTTTCTTGAGATGGTTATTTGTAAACAAATACTCTGTTGGTAATTTCAGTACCTTTTTAAACGAACTACTAACAAAAGCTACAAAATATACGAAAATGTGCAACAGTGGGTTTAAAGCCTCTAAGTATGGCCAATATGGCCAATTAGTAATAATATTTGTTCATTTATGGATTTGACAGGCTTTTCATTAATTTCGTTAGGATAGCTTATGCATATTATGGTTGCGTATTTGCTCAGCGTAGCCCCGCAAGAAATTGATTTCCTACCAAAAATTCAAATAAAGAATTTATAAACGTATTTTTTAATTAAAATCGAAAATCTATTCAGTTACCAGCCGTTACACACGAAAGTGCTTTCGTGAAAGTTGCTCTATGTTCATATACTACATACTTTATCGTGGGTATAGAGTTTTTATGTTGGAGAATTTTGGAGTAAAATTATGTTGAGTGCTGTAAGTTAAGGCACGATCACATTTAACAAATATTTAACAAAAGCCCGTAACCACTATTTTATCCAAATATTAATTTTTTATTAATTATTTTTCAGATTAAATTTTTAAGAAACGCTGACATAGAAGGAATTGTCTTTATATAATGTTCCTCTAAATTAGTGGTTACGTTTTTTTTTTGTCAAATGTGATCGTAGTTCAAGTTTATCATATTTGAGTGGCAAAAAACGAGAACTTTATATTAAGTTGCATTACTAAACAGCTTAATAGTTCCTTCAATTCTCAACTGATTTCTAAAACGTAGGACTTAATTTATCGATAACTAAACATAGTTTATTAATAAATTCCTAAATAGTACGCTTCCTATATAAATTTGTGCGCAAAAACATATCAAAACATACAAAATAATAAAAAAAAAAATTGATAACAAATGTGTTTGGAATGAAGATCCGGAAACCGGTTTTTTACCCGTAACTAGAGGCTTTGGAGGTGTTACAAAAGTTACAAAAACAGATCCTTATTCTACTAGATAGCGCCTATCAGAAAAATAGTATTACTTGCCAAGTATTATTTTTGTCGCACCGCGTAGTAGTACCAAAAAATATTTATATGTTTAATTACTTAATTTAAATAAAATAAATAATAAAAGAACAAATATTTAAAAAAATAGTGTTCGTTTTTCGTCAAAAATTTAACTAAAGTCACTTTTCAAATTCTAACAAATTATATTATTTTAAAAGAGTGTATTATAAAATTTAAAAAATATTTCCTTTTTTTTACAGGTAAGAATCTCTCAAAACTTCTTTACAAGCTATAAAAATATGAGGTAAAACTGATTTGAAAATTATATTTTTATTTTTGAATTATACTTTTATATTTGAAAATCGAGCTGAAAACAAAAAAGAATAATTAAGTGTAATATTAACTTATTTTCAATATTTGTGTAAATATGTTAAGCATTAGTGCTAATTCCAGGCTGCTATTTTCTATAATCGATATGATAGGCTGTCACTTGTAACATTTATTCCTATAAGCAACATAATGCGAAATATATTTTATACCCTACACAATCATAATAAATGTAAATAAATATTTGGGATATTTTTGTCATTTTTGTCAAGTGAACAAATAAATCTGTCCTTCTGTTTGTGAGCTTATTTATACTTTGTAACCAAATGACAAAAATTCAACTGATTTTTTTTTTTTTAATCAGACCATTATTGAAATGAAATAAATTTTTATGTAAACAGATATCAATACTAAAATTGTCTAACAGAAGTTAATTTTACGCTCAAAATAAAATGCAAAATAAAATTGAAGTTAAAATATGTATGTCAGACATAACTCTGTAAATATTGCATTTTGAAAGCTTTTCTGATTAGGGCTTTGTTGTGGTTGGAGTAAAATTTTTCTGCAATATGTCGATACACCGTATATTTTTTATATCAATGTAAAGAAGATCAGTTCCAGTTTGCTTTCAACCTTTTTAAATATAATTCAATAAAATTTCACTTTTAGTCTAAGGCTAATTGAAAATTTGTGTTAATCGATCTAAATTCTGTGCTTGAAAATCTTTATGTCTAACCTTTCATCAGATAGAAGTGGAGAAAAAAGGTATAAATGTAACTAAGATAGTATTTAAAATAATAATATAAATGGGGGTCGCGAATCACGTCGGGCTTTAGCTAGTTTATGAACAGAAATCTTTACAGAAAACCATACAGCGGAATTGTAAATGAAATATCAACCCATATAGAAAATTTTTTTGGCCCTTGGGACAGGAAAGATCTTTTTTTCTTTCCTTTCTTTTTTTTTAATGTTAATGACATCTGAATCTTCCGTGATGTTTTGTCATTAAATTAATATGAAAACTTCATTGT
Source organism: Wohlfahrtia magnifica (assembly GCA_023159175.1). Classification (NCBI taxonomy): domain Eukaryota; kingdom Metazoa; phylum Arthropoda; class Insecta; order Diptera; family Sarcophagidae; genus Wohlfahrtia; species Wohlfahrtia magnifica. The sequence continues at coordinate 1,722,327 of JAKWBJ010000189.1, forward strand.
AGACATTTTGTTATTAAACGTAGGTTATTGTGAGATTGCATTAATGACATTTTGTCAATAAATAGGTGGCAAATAATCATATATGTATTTAATGTTAATGTGTCATAGATATGTTAATTTCTTTAATCCCAATGGTCATTGCATTAATGACAGCTTGTCAATTAATTTAGTCAAATGAGTCCTTTCTCCAAAATTACTGAGTCATCTCACTGATGATATTTTTTTAGCGGGTCCGCCATCTAACGTTTTTTTTTTTTCAACTAGTGCTTATTTCGTGAATGGTAACACTTACCTCATGTCTGATTTGAGAGATAATTAGTTTTATCCTTCCGCTAAACGAATAAGGTTGTGTATACGCTTGAACAACGCTGGGAAATATTGCGACATTACTTTGAAAATCATGGTAATGTTGCAGAATGTGTGCGATGTGTTCAGACGAAGCTCGTTTTGGCGAGTATGTAAACAAGCAAAATTGTCGCATTTAGGGCACAGAAAACCCGCACGCATACATTGAAAAGCCGATACACCCAAGACGAGTCACTGCTTGGTGCGGATTTTGGTCCAGAATCATAATTGGGCCATTTTTCTTAGAAAATGAACAAGGAGTGACCGTTACAGTCAATAGCGATCGTTATCTGGCCATGTTGAACGAATTTTTGTTCACAAAAATTGAAGAGGAGGATATTAGCAACATTTGGTTTCAACAGGACGGCGCTACATGCCACACAGCCGAAGCTACACTCGTTGTCTTGGGCCCTGGTTTTGAAGATCACATTATCAGCCGCAGAGCTGATGTAGTTTGGCCACCTCGGAGCTGCAATTTGACACCATTGGTGGTGCCGTCAAAGATAAGTGTTACGCCAACAAGCCAGAGGCAATTGACGCTTTAAAGGACAATATTCGTGAAGCCATTGGTGAATACAGCTGCACACAATCGATAATGTGCTTAATAATTGGACCGATCGTGTAAGCTACTGCATGGCCAGTCGGGGCAGCCATTTAAATGAAATTATTTTCCATTATTAACCGAAAGGATTGTACTTTCAAATAAAAAAAGAAATTTGAGAAAATATTCAGTAGTTTTTTTTATAGCATTTAAAAAAAAATAAAAAATTTATTTGGCGGACCTTTAATATTGACATCGAATAGTCAATTCTGTAATGCCGATGTTACTACTTTAATGCCATTGATGGCTTAATTTTAGTTTTTGACCATGATGACAATTTGGCGAAGTGATATTAAGGCTGACATTACAATGCTGAAATGTGTCATGTGGTCAAGACACTTGTCATAGTATTGATGTCAATCAACGTTATGATGTTTTTTTTTTGTCATTATATTGTAGTTACCTTAATTGATGGCTAAAACAACACACTTTATAAGAATGATACATACCCCCTATCAAGTATATCAGATGTGATTGATATTTGGCATTCTTTAATATTTAGTACGGGAGGTTTGTTAATCTATAATTAATAAGGAGATCGAGTATTCGACTTTTTTCAAAAACCGGTTTTCGAATAATCCGAAAAGTTGCGATTAAAAACCGGCTTTCGGTTAATAATTATTTAAATAACCGTTCTGGATTCTTGAAGCGCAGTGCTGACCACGTCGTTTTAAAAATAAACAGAACCTGACGGAGAGCACAAAATTAAAGGGGAAATCAATACTGACAATAATTCTAACAAACCTCATAAAAACTAGACCAAAACGGTGTGCGGAGGCCATAAAAACAAAGTATATTACACAAAGTACTGAAAGTTGCTTAAATTTCGGACAGCTACTCAAAGAGCTTATTTCGTTTTTGTTGTATAACTTGATAGAGAATGTGATTAAAGGTTTGTTATTATAGTATAATTTAGGTGCTAAGATAGCAAAAATTAAATGTTTTACTTTTAATAAATCTATTAGTAATATAGTGCTTAATTGTCTCGACAAGAAAATTTGTTTAGATTTCGAGCAGCACTGTATGTAAATTCATGCACAACGTATTTAATAGTGTGTGTCACTGTGGTATGTTAGGTAAGACACACACCTTCCAGCCAAGAAGTCGTGGGTTCAATCCCAGGCCACACCATCTGACAATTTTCAACAGTGATATCACCTCACAAAATTACTAGCGACTGGCTAAGTGTATTTACGCTGTGAAAAACTTCACTAACTAATATATCTGCCGTTCGAAGCCGGCATTCGTGGGTCGCTTTCAATGGTCCTAATTGATCATTCACCATATATAAAAATCAATATTTATTTACAGAAGATGAAAAGAAGTTATTGTTGTTTAAGTGCACATACCTTTTTCGATCTACTTTGGTTTTCACGTTCTTTATGAGACGTTCAAAGTTGTCATATATACAAAAATAACAACTAAATTTATACAAATATTTAGTTAAACGATGAGCATATTTGCAATAAAAAATATGCAAACGTATAAAAAATATACTTATTTAAATTAACCGGTTTTTCGTATTAAATAAACCACTTTATTTGGTATTCGAAAAATTAAGATTGTGAAAAAACCGTATCCGACAAAACCAAAAAAAAACCAGTTAAAACCGGCCGAATAATAACCGTTCAATCAATTATTAAATTTCACAAATTAGTTTATATGCTTTATCTATCATTCAGCGGAATTTGATCTCAGCGGCTTATAACCAATAGGCAAAAATATTAATTTGATCCTTAGGAATGAAGTAAGTTGTGAAGTATATTGCAATTGAATTGAAAATAGTCATATAATTTGACCGACTATACATTTTTTAATGTACTAATTTAAGTACGTATATATATATATGTATATATCAGCGTTGGCAACCCACTGGGTAACATAATTAAACCCACCTGGGTTTTATTGGGTTTTATGTTTTAAAAAACCCAGGTGGGTTTTTTTATTTAAAGGTTTTTGTTGTTTATCGAAAACAAAAAAAAAATCAAAATTTACGTATTAGGAGTGTAAATTAATTCGGGCCCATTTTAGCTTAAAAATGATAATGAATTAACAATTTTATCAAAATGAAAAATTATCATATCACTGGCTTGCATCTCTCCACCAGTTCCGAGCTAATTTCCTAATCCCTAATCCCTAAACTTCTCGTTTCTTGAGGCGATTTACTTTGATGCCGATTTTATATTTCCTCGAAAGAAGTGATTCGGTGACATACTATTGTAATATCGTAGATAATTGCATTCATCTAAAGCTAATAGGCAGAAGCAGCAACTTTGCCACGAGAGACCGAGCGTTGTCATGTAAAAGGAAAACTTGATATGACTGTTGGTCTGTCTGTCTGTCTGTCTGTCTCCATATATTCTGGCTGTTTTTCTCACAATGCACGGTTCAACCGAAATAATTAAAATTTGCTCCGATTACCGGGTTTTAGCAGCTCATAGTGCACAATGCTGCCTTGATCCCACTAAGAATGCAAAATTGCATTATAAATATAAAAACAATGTAATTACACAAACAAACAAAATATATTGTCGAATTTAACGAAATTTGGTAGCAGTTATAAAATCGAAAAAACCCATCAAAAAACCCAATAGAACCCGGTAGGCTGTTTTTTTTTTAAACCGGGTTTTTTCCAACCCTGATATATACAGTAGAATCTTACAAATTCGAACCATCACGAATTTGCACTGTCCAGGAATTAGAACCGGCCATTTCAATGTACTGCACGCTCTGAAATTAGAGCAGGGGGTTCTAATTTCTGGAAGTTTTATTATTATTATTATTTTTTATTTTAACTACAAATAATTTTTTTCACTCATTAAAAGAAAAATAAAACGGGGAGTCACCGAGTTATTCGTGGTGTGTACAATTTCGTCATATACGTGTGCAATCTGATATACTTATACAAATTTGGTTCAGTTGACAACTGTAGATCATGTAAAAAAATGCCAAATAAACGTAAAGAAATACCTTATCTTTCGATACCAAGGTTAAAATATTAAAAAGACTAAATGAAGACATGAGTGGAAATCGTTAAGCTCAAGATTTTAATGTGAAAAAATCTTCCATCAACTATATAAAGTCAAAAAAATAAGAAATAATAGATGCAGTTACCAGTACCTATCAGGAAGCAAAGAAGAAGCTTTGCGTAAGGCAGAATATGACGAAATGGGAAGATGAAAACACATTTACTGCGAGAGATGGATGGTTTTCTAAATTTAAAAGCCCAAGGGTTTTTAAAAATTGGTGAGGTCACTCAATTCATACACAGATTTCGTGCAAAAGTCGCAGAATTGGAGTTATTGAAAACACAAATATATAATGCTGATGAAAGCGGTCTATTTTCCCGCTGTCTGCCAGATAGAACATTTGTCGCTTCTTGTGAAAAAAACAAAAGGATTTAAAATTCAAAAAGAACGCGTTTCGATTTTACCCGACGAAAATTCCCACATGAATTAAAAGAATTGGTTACTGGAAAAGCTAAAAAGCCAAGAAGCTTGGGAGGATTTGATAAACCACTGCATTACGACTTTTCGAAAATACGTGAATGACTTTCCGAATATTTAATAATTGGTTTCACAAGAAATTTATCAAAGAAGTATGTTTAACCAATGCATATTTTAAATTCCATATTTTTTAATTTTTTTGTTCTACAGGTCATTCGTTTTCCTGAAAGCAATAATTTGGCCCCAAACGATCTTCTGCTTGTAGATAACAGCAACAGTTCAGCCAATGGATCAAAATCCTATTAAAATGACGAAATTCATTTAAAGAAGTAAGTTGTTATCTCAATTAATTGGTGATGGTGGTGATATTAATAAGCTTTTGAAACGACATTCAATCTGAGATGCAATGATATTTTGAAACAATCATAGGATGAGTTACAACCGACAGTGTTAAAAAAATTCTTGGTAAAAATTATTAAATTGGTATTCAGGGGATTACGACAGCGATGATGACTTGCCACTAGCACAACTGAATGAACGAAATCGTGATTGCAATGAAGTTCTTCAACTAAGTTCTTCTTCTTGATCTTTTGAATGAAATTATGCCAAACAATTCCGTAAATCTAAATGAAATGGAGAAATGGAATGAAGATTTATTTACTGACGGATCTGATGCAGAGAATAGCTATGAGGAGGCTTCAGATAGCAGCGATGTCGATGTTGTCAACATAACGACAGTTATTCGTTATTCAAAAGTCTTTGAAGGCATCAATAATGTTATAAAATGGTGCAAAACCAGTAATATTTTTGCCAGTAAATACATGTCTAACCTTTTGGACGTCCGTAACGATAACGTTGTATCCAGTTTAAGCAAATCAAAAAAACAAACAAGTATTACTGATTATATGTTAAAAATTAATAAAATACCTAATAAATGAAGAACTTTTTAAAAGTTTTTCTATGAATTTAATATGTTCAATAAATTGAATGTTAATGAATAAAAACTGTTTTGTAAAGGGTCCGCCATCTAAAGTTTTTTTTTCAACTAGTGCTTATTTTGCGAATGGTAACACTTAGCTCATGTCTGATTTGACAGATAATTAGTTCTATCCTTCCGCTGAACGAATATGGTTGTGTATACACTTTTTTCGCTTCGCTAAGTGGGCCTGCGATCGACTTACAGAAGATGCCGATTTTGGCGGGTGTGTAAACAAGCAAAATTGTCGCATTTGGGGCATAGAAAACACACACGCATACATTGAACAGCCGATACACCCAAGACGAGTCACTGTTTGGTGCGGATTTTGGTCCGGAGGCATAATTCGAAAATGAGCAAGGAGTGGCCGTTACAGTCAATGGTGATCGTTATCGGGCCATGTTGAACGAATTTTTGTTCACAAAATTTGAAGAGGTGGATATTAGCAACATTTGGTTTCAACAGGACGGCGCTACGTGCCACACAGCCGAAGCTACACTCGATGTTTAGCGCCCTGTTATAGAAGATCACATTATCAGCCGCAGAGCTGATGTCGTTTGGCCACCTCGGAGCTGCGATTTGACACCGTTAAGCTGTTATTTGTGGGGTGCCGTCAACTATAAGTGTTACGCCAACAAGCCAGAGACAATTGACGCTATAAAGGACAATATTCGTGAAGCCATTGGTGAAATACAGCTGCACAATCGATAATGTGCTTAAAAATTGGACCGATCGTGTAGGCTACTGCATGGCCAGCCGATGCAGCCATTTGAATGAAATTATTTTCCATTGTTAACCGGAAGGATTGTACTTTCAAATAAAAAAAGAAATTTGAGAAAATAGTCAGTAGTTTTTTTATAGCATTTCCAAAAAAAATTTTGTTTGGCGGGCTCTATATTAGAGTAAAGCTTACATAACTAGTTTTATTCGAATTTTATCATTTTCTGTCCAGAAATTCGAACTTTTTAGAAATTCGAACTGGCCGGTGCACAAAGTGGTTCTAATTTGTGAGATTCTACTGTGGACATGTATATGTCGAAGATAAACTTTAATTGAATTTTTTCCAAGAAACTGAAGTGTTGAATGTAAAAAAAATAAAACATTTTTCTTTTACTATTTTCTCTATACTATTTTGGTTTTAATTTGTGGGTAAAAAATAAATTTATTACTTAAAACGCAAAAATAAACAATTTTTTTAACACATCTTTTGTTTAATTTTTTTTATTGTCTTGTACTATTTTCGGTTTAATTTGATTAAGTTTTTGATGTAATTATTGCTGTCTTTGTTGTTGTTGTTGTTGTTGTGTTTGGCTTATTTTCCTTTTGAAGGGTGAATATATTGTTTTTTCGTTTTTTGCTCTTTTTTAAAGCTGTTTTTACGCGAATAATAAAATTGCATTATGCGGGAGAAAGTGTTTCAATTTTAAATAACCAACGAAATATTGCTTAAAACGAAAATGTTTCCCATGAACTATTTTTGTGTAAAAGTTTTTCTTTTTGCACTTTTACGTTTATTTTTTTATTTATTTTTTTTTTTATTTTTCCTTTGTCAGCAAGTTGTTAACATGTTTGTGTTGCAATTTTTTATTTTTTATTTAATTTTACTACAATTTTTTTTATTTCACTTTGTGTGGGAAATTAAAGGCATAAAAAACGATCAATTTTGATGTCATCATACAACATAGTGTCCACGAAATATTTTCTATAGGCTTTTGTATCAGAAACTTATAGGAACCGATATAAACAAACACTTAAGGTAATACCACCAGAATTAAAATTATATTATTCATCCAAAAAAGATGTTATTTATGAGCGTATTTACGCTTTTGCAAGTCTACTGTAATGATTATATGCAGCATTTTGAATGAAACTTTAAAGAAAAGTCGGCAGTCTTTTCTGAGTAAAAACTAAATTTATATAAAATTATTTTTATTGCATATGGACAAATTTATGATGATTTTTATTACAGCTTATTTTCTGTTATATACTACGGATTTTAGTTTGATATAACGATTTTTAATGACATTTAAATTATTTTTTATTGGTTTTTAATTTTTTTTTTATGGTTTTTCCTTTCTCTAGGGTTTATATTAAAGTAGCTGTTAAAAAAACCATGTCTGTTAAAGCGGTGACAAAAGTCAATGTGTCAGTGGGTATTTGTGTCATAAAAATTTCAAAAAAGCTAAATAATTTTTACCATTAGTTTTTTGTACACTCCACTGCCATAGCTAGTATTTCAAAGAAGAGTCGAACAACTAACGGGCACACATAACGTATTAAAAAAACAAACGTGTTGGCTAAAAATTTAAAGCAAGTTTTCAGCTATTTTAGCATTTGGCGGAAGTTCTATCCATTTTTATAGCTTCGACTCTTTGTCAATTCATAGAACTTAAAAGATTCGCTCAGATGTCCGGGGAATTAACATTGGAACTTTATTAAGTTTATAGCTTACATTTCTCATTTATTTTTTTGGATTGAAGAGCTGTAATCTTATTTTTAAAAACATACTGGTCAACTTCGTCAGGGACACTGGTTGGCTCACGTAAGGGACTTATTTTCACGTTTAGATGGACATCTTGGAATATGGTCTCAAAATAAACTCTCAGGCGGTTCACGTAATCAGGATGGAAAAATGGAGTAGAATTTGCAGGTTATCATATAATCGGAGTAACCGAAAATAATTTTCTTATGCTTTTTATTTTACTTCTTCGATTTTAATTCACATGAAAATCATTTTAAAGATGGGTGACTACTTCCATTATTAACCTAAAATTTGATAAGTATTCAACTGAAATTATGGGCATAGTAACTCCGAAAACATCGAATATTTTTCAAAAATATCTTCACTATTTTTTTATTATTTTTCTCATCTGCCACAAAATAAACCTTTAACTCAAAACAAGTAATGCACACTGTCTATTACCATCTATTACCTTATAAGCTTCAATATCCTCTTTAGAAATATTTTGAAGATTTTACTTTTTGTTTAAGTTTGAGTAGTTGCAGCCATTAGATGTTTTAAATACATAATTCATTTATTTTGATTTTGTTCCTTTTTTTATCTACTCAAAAACATTATAAATCTCAAGGGAAGAAGGGAAGTTGTTGTTTGAAGTCTGGTTCGTTAAAAACAAATCGTTGTTTAAATTATTAATTCGATATGACTTCTTGAAGTAGTTTGGGAAATTGTTATTAAATTGCTTTCCAATGTCTTTTGAACATTTTGAAAACCATTACTTATAACGGTAACTGATAGTCGTTTGTTAATAATCACAAAATGGACTTGCAATTTTTGAAACAAATTAATTGTTTGCCAAAATAAATCGCTAAACGTGATGTTTATTTCACTAATTAATAGACAGCAAAAAATACTAATTAAATTTCAGTTTCAAATGTCGTAAAAACACTAATTAGTGGAATCTCAAAAAAAATCATTTATGTGTAGAGAATAGAAGAGACTATTAATGCATTTCTTTTTTTAAATTATATGCAGTTTATAAAAACATTAAAAAAAATTAAAACGTCTTTGGTTAGGTTAGATTGACCCCATGAATTCAAAAATATGTTATCACAGTGTGAGAGAGACTACAAAGCAGGCTAAAGAGTTAAATATAGAGCAGACATTTGTTTGGGTAGTGATCATTGAATGGGTCATACTTTCATTTTTAAAATAACTTATAAAAAAGAAAAGACGGAAAGTAATCGCTACATCTGCTTTTACTTCAAAATTTTGCTAAAGTCATAAAAAATTAAACCAATTACTTTAGCAGTTGCCTCAACAAGGTACCATCTTAATGTAGCCTCTCGATCTGTGATGATCGTAATTTAACCAGATCTATTGAGGCAAAACATGGGAAACGTCGTTTTTTTAACACATTTTCGCATTTTCAAATTTCACTCCAAACGAGACACAGACTAGTTAATTTACTTCCTCATCTACTAATTTAGTTATTAATCGGAGAGGCAAGTTCTACTCAGAATAGTCAACAAGTTGTTTGCTTACATACAGAGCAAAAGAGTATCGCGAGTCATCTTACTAGAACTCAGGAGGGAACAAACCTTTATATTTAACTATTTCCTGAATCAAGTGATGCTAATAGCAGCTATGCAGAGAACAGGAATAGCATGAGTTCTTCATGCCAAACTGGCAGATCCGTATTATACCAACGACATCTATCTCCTTTCCCATACACTTAGCAGATATGCAAGCTAAAACAAAACCTAGTTTGGGTTTAAAAATAAACATTAGGAAGACCAAAACCCTATGCTTAAATACAGCAAATATCGAAAGGCTCTACCTGAAAGGTGAAATAATAGATGAGGTGGACTCGTTTTATTATTTAGAAAGAATGATCGACAAAATGGGTGGTTCCAAGGGTGATATTCTTAACCAGATAAACAAAGCCAGGCAAGCATTTGGTCTCCCGGGCTCTCTGTAGACCGAACTACTATACATGTATACACTCCAGAAGGACTAAATTTGTCATATTTAATTCCAATGTGAAGTGTGTGCGTATGGATGCATATCATGTAATGCTGCATCGCGCGACATTCAAAGTGTGAAAATTTTTTGAACAGATGCTGGGCATTAAAACAACAGCTTTCATATTCTAAGCAAATCAACAAATGATATCACCAAACAGTCATCGACTGGAACCCGCAGAGCAGCAGATGAAGCGGGCGCATCAAATTACAGCGGAGATTAAATATTGTGCAATACATAGAGTAAACTTGAATTCAATTATTACAACCCTATGCTCTTCAAAGGAGTAAGAGGAATGAATATATATAATTCAGTCAAAGCTCTAGCCAGACCTAAAGCAATCATATTACCATCACTATTTACTAAAATCATATTATTTTGAGAAACACAGAAATCGGCAGCTGATTCGATTGAATCGTTCTTTTCCGCAAATATTTAAGCTTGGAAATTAGTATTTCCATTCTCGGTATGCGGTTATGTCAAATGCGAGTTTCGTTCTGGCAAAACAACCGTACTAGCAAACAGCTTGCTAATTACTCGTTATGGATCTTGCTGGATTATAAAACGCCAGTATCGTAGAATCTGTATGAAATTTATTTCTAGATGTCTTAATGACTATTGAACATAGGGAAAGGCAAATTAACGTATGCCGTTAACAATTTGTAAGTATTCTTATGGATGATTGGTCCTTTGCATATTCAACATAAGTTGCTTTTACAGTGCAAGGTTTTTCAAGTGATGCTAGACTTTTACGATCATTATAAGTTATCTAAGTTTCATGTTCTGTCAACACGTTATTATTTCGACTTGTGTACGGGTCCATTACGTAGTATCGAAAGAGGCCCTATCGGTCTTAAAAAACTACAATTGTTTTCAAGAAGGGAATACCACCTTTCGAAAGTTATAGGGTTCCTACTTTTAACCTGATAGAAGAGCACTGGCTTACATCTGAGCTTTAGCTTACTTCTGGGCTTTATACTGGTATGTAAGTGTTTTCTTAGCTCGTTTTTGTATTAAAAAACCCTATAAACCACAGGAGTTTTAGTTATATCCACTTCTCGCCTAGAATTCGATCATATTCAACTATATGACTACCTAAACGCACTGTATACTATCGTGCTAAAGGTAGGATCACGCGATTGTTGTAATGCAACAATAATTAGCGATTGCACAATTTATTGGCTCATACGGCAATACACAATATTATTGTGATTATTTATCCCAATTAAATGCAACGCTGGTGCGACAATGGTGTGAAAGCTTAATCGGCAATCATGCACCAATGTAAATCTAAAAATACACCAATATTTATTGTATCCTTGTGTGTCAAGTGAAGAAGACAATAATCACCGATTTTTATTTTTTAATTGATTTCTTTCTGAAAATACCCGTGTTTATACGGTATTAGTAATTGTTATCCCTTAAAATATGTATTTTTTAAATTATTTATATGTAAATTACATCACAAACGTCTACCATTTCTTTTTTCATTATTTTTACTTTTTTTATCAAGCGGGCACCTGATAATCAAAGCCAATGTAAGTTTAGAGAATTAAATATAATTTGCAATTATATTCCAATTTAAATAAATAGATATTTTAGTGAATTAATTTTTTTCTTTTTAGTTTATTAAAATGTTTTCTCACATGCACCATCAATGGCCCTCCTTGTAAGTCAATCTCTGACCCACACACTTCTTTTTTTGTATTTCCTTTTATTTATTTGTTCACTAAGTGACCTTCGTATAAATAAAGAGGACGCTATATCTTTTTTTAAAAACGAATCATTTTGACCACCAAAAAAATAAATTTAATTTACCACAACAGCTGATTCACAGAGTTGCCGTAAACTTGTCACGTTGGAACAATTATTGTCAATACATCGTTTCGAGCCATCTTGTGACAATAAATTTTGTATAAAATACGACAATCGTGTGAATACAAAATTTTTAATTGGGACAATTTTTTATTGTGCGCAAATATGTGACAATAAAATTGGTATCAGATTGGAGCATTGGAGTAAATCGTAATTAACAGAGTACGTATGTAAGTAAGTTGAATACAGGAAGGAACTGTTATTTTATTTTATATTTAAATTTATTTTATATTTAAATTATTATTATTTTTTATTTAAATTCCACAATTTTTTACCAATTTACTAACATGGAAACCTTTTTTTTATCAAAATTCTTATTTTGCTTGTCGGCTATCTTTTATGTTATATTTTTGATTACATAAGAGCGTTAATATTTCAAAGTTAAGAGGTTAACAATGTTTTCTGTTATTTAAACAAAACGCTTAAATTTTTCAAATCTTGTGATAAATTTCTTGTCGTATTTTTTATTTTATTATTTTACTCTTTTGTTGTACAAGAGGTGGCAAACGCATACAAAAATAAAAAAATAAAAAAACTAAAATTGAACAAATTTGCAAACAAAATGTCTTCGATATCATAAAAAAAACGAAAAACAAGATAAATGTTTCCGACAATTTAAAAGCTTTTTTCAATATTGAATAATTGACGTTTTAGAGAAATAAGCAAAAAAAGTTAAGATGTCGGCTGGTTTATTAAGCATCTAATAATATACACATATGACGTACAAGGGTGCCAAAAAAATAAGAAATACATTTAGTAGTTCTTTAATAACATTATGAAATAGTTTGAGGTGTCATTGTCTGAAGGTGAGAAATTTTCAGTCAAGGTATAGTTTGTTTAGAGTTTTTACCTTCCTCCTGTTACGACTTTTTATACTTCATTCCAGAAAGTCACTGTAGAATCTGCTTTCTAGCTGTATACAATCTTCAAACAAACATTAATTTTGAAACTATAGGGTGGGTGATTTAAAAGTATACATTTAAAAATGCAATAAAAAAATGGTTTGAAATTTTACCAAATTTTTTTGTTGTGAAGTACAAAACGGAGTAGATGCTGTAACTACAAAAACAGCAGTGAAATGTTTTACTCGTTTTAAATTTACATAATAATTTTGATGCTAACACGTTGAGTGCCCTGCGCATCGCCGGCATACTTTACTTTGATTAGAGTGCCATGTGTAAGCCAGTGGTCACAGCTACATGTGAATTAAATTGAATACATATATTTTCTGTAGCATCCTACAAATATATTTTTATTTTATTCAAATATATTTTTATTTTATTCAACGGTACTCAAAGTGTTAAAGATGTACTTCGGTCTGTTCGACCAATCACTGAAAAAGTCAATTAAATCGAAACAATTGAGAAACATTGGCGCATAAGCTGCGTAGACGTTGCTAGAGAACTAGAAATTCATCACCAAAAATTAATCAACATTTGAAGAAGGCTTAATATACAAAGAAGCTCGATGTTTCGGTACCAAATGAATTAACAGTGAAAAATTTAATGGAAAAAATATTCATTTGCGATTCACTGCTAAAACGCAACGAAATCGAAATATTTCTGAAGCGAATGTTTACGGGCGATGAAAAGTGGATTACGTACTACAATAATTTGCGCAAAAGATCATGGGTGAAGAAAAGTGAAGTTTGGCAGAAGGTTACAAAACAAAGGTTGACACCAAGCAAGGTAATCCTATGTGTTTGGTGGAACTAGAATAGAACTGCCTACGATTAACAAGATCGAAGCAATCAATTCAATTACAGCCAAAACTGATAAACAGAAAAGATGTTGTATTCACATACTTGATAATTCAGCAGAAACTAATAGAGCTTGACTGGGAAGCTTTAATGCATCCACCATATAGTCTGCATCTTGCATCTTCAGATTACCATTTGTTTTGATCTCTGTAGAACTTTCTTAATAGTGTAACTATAAATTTTGCACAAGCCTGCAAAACGATTTTGCATTAGATTTGCACTGTTTTATTAAAATCGACACAAACACTTTCTAAAAAGAAATAATAAATAAAAATAATATGAGAAACAGAGCACAACACAGCTTCAACTAATGGCTACCTCTAACTGCTAATAGAAAGCCAGATATTCCTTGCACAGATTAGCTGTTTACGAACTTAAATAGCCTTCTCTCACGAATTCATCGTGAAGTTCCTGAAGCCAACCTTAGCAGAATTAGAACTTATCACAGTCTACTTATTCAGTTTGTATGAAATGAGGTTTTCTCAAGTTCTGAAACTATATTTTATGTATAAAAATTAATGCGTGTTTGTATGAAAGTATGTTTGAACTTTATAGAAAGCTAAACGGCCGATTTTCTTGAAATACTTACCCAATCTACATAAATTTCGAATATTCCTCGTTAATAAAAACTAAATATTTATTTACCTCTATTTTCTAAATGGTAACAGTAAGAGTCTCGAAATTTGGTTCAAATAGTTTTGCAGTCAATACGAAACGTCAACATAAATGACTTCGTAGTCAATACAAATCATATGTGAAAAATAGGCGGAATTAGATACTCCCCTACATATTTAGTAAACAATAATTTTTGTATAACTTGAGGACGGTAACAGTAGAACTTATTAAATTTTGTTTATACAACGTCGTGGACAATACACATCATAACTCAATAACTGGGTGTGATTGGAATGGGTGTGGCATCTTCCATTCGTACCAAATATGGAATTTTGTACATGTGGAGGACGGTAACTTTATCTATCCACATCTGCCAAAAACGCGAGAGATAATCGGATATTGCACAAAGCACACCGCTTAAAAGCTGTCTATATGCATACTCGTATGTACACTGGTGCACATTCCTATAAACGCACTTAATTTTTTTCTGTATTTTTGTTATATCTTTGTTGTTCTCATCTAAAAGCAAAATTTAACTATTTTAATGAGAGACAACTTAACGGTACTTTTTAAAAGTAAACAATTTTTTTTTCTTATTTTTGTTGTTTGCCTTAATTATGCGATCAAATGTTCTTGGTGATATTTTAAGTGGAAGATTCGTATAAACGCACACTCGAAATTTGTTTTTAAAAAAGTGACCAAAAATAAAATATTATCAATTTTAATTTTTTTTTCAACCAAAGGTACGTTTCTAATAGTAATATCTCAATTTACTGTAACTTTTCCTATTTTAATCAATAAATTTCATCACTTTTAAAGATGTCTAAGGGAACTTTTTTGTCCGATCAAGAAAAGATTCAAATTAAATTTTTTCACGACCAAGGAGGCTCTAATAGAGAAATTGGACGTAAAATCGGTCGTTCGGAAAGTGTGGTGCGAAATTTCTTTAAGAAAGGTCAAAATTATGGAGTTCGCAAATCAACAAAGGGTAATACAAAACTAACAAGAAGACAACTTAATCTAATAAAACAAGAAGCAACCAGCAACAAATTGAATTCCACACAAATAAGGAATAAATTAAATCTTCCTGTGACTTCCAAAACCGTTGCACACATTTTACGAAACGATGAAAACATAAAATGCAAAAAGCCGAAATGTAAACCAATGCTAAAAAAACACCATAAAGAAAATCGTCTAAAATTCGCAAGAAAATATATGAAATGGACAGATGAGTGGAAAAAAGTAATTTTCTCTGACGAAAAAAAATTTAATTTAGACGGTCCAGACTCATCCTCATGCTATTGGCACGATTTGAGATCTAAAGATGTTCGGATGTCAAAACGTAATTTCGGTGGTGGCAGTGTTATGGTTTGGGTAGCGTTTTCTGCAGTTGACAAGTCGAAAATTTGTTTTGTTCCGACAAAATTGAATAGTTCGATTTATAACGAACTGTTGGAAGATGCTCTTCTCTCTTTTATGGACGAAAAAATGGATGAAGATTGCATTTTCCAACAAGATAATGCTGCAATCCATGTTTCTAAGCAATCGAAATCTTGGTTCAATGAACATGGCATTCCTTTGTTGGACTGGCCGGCTTGTAGTCCGGACTTAAACCCAATGGAAAACTTGTGGACACACATGGCCCGTAAAGTTTATGCAAATAACGCCCAGAATGAAGGCATAAAGACTGTGACAGAGCTGAAACTAAGAATTAAACAAGTCTGGGAGGAAATTGATTCCGATCTGCTTAAAAAATTAGTGGAATCAATGCCAGACCGTATTTTTGAAACAATCCATAACAAAGGATCATCCACACATTATTAATAATGCTAGAATGGCCCAAACATTAAAGTGCGTTTATAGGAAAATACCCTTAAAAATAGCTGTTAATATCGAAAATTAAGTAAAAAAAAATAATTAAAGTACAAATGAATTTTTTTTGTAAACAATATTTTAAGTGAAGTCTTAACTAATTTAATACACAAATTTATAGCCCCCTAAATATTTTCTTGTTTAATTTTTACCTTTTTTTAAAAAAAGTAGTGTGCGTTTATAGGA
Source organism: Wohlfahrtia magnifica (assembly GCA_023159175.1). Taxonomy (NCBI): domain Eukaryota; kingdom Metazoa; phylum Arthropoda; class Insecta; order Diptera; family Sarcophagidae; genus Wohlfahrtia; species Wohlfahrtia magnifica. Next base: position 1,738,485 of record JAKWBJ010000189.1, read on the forward strand.
ATATGCTCCAGTGTATATACAAAAACGATTGTGTATTTTTCCGAAGGCTGTATACAGCTAAAAAAAGAACCAATTTTCTTAAATTGCTTACAATGTTTTTCTGGAAGGAACTATGGGCTATATGAAAAGTTTGGACTTGGATCGAAAGAGGTTAAATGGAGTAAAAGTGAAAAAGAAGATAATTGTTAGTACAAACATATATTTCCTAAATATCCTTTAACAAAACCAAAACCGTAAAAGTTTTTTGTTATCTTGTTTCGGTTTTCACGTGAGCTTTGTGTCTAAGACGTTTAGAAATTTGTCAAAAGCAATAGACTTTCTATGTGCTTATGAGTTTATCCTCATGCAGTTAACATATAGACCATAGCAGGCTACACAACTACGCGACTACAAATACAGTTGGCTTCAATTGCTGATAGCTTCACAATTACATATAGAACATCGAAAACGTATGAAACAAAAATAGCTGATACTGAAATTTTAACTCGAGTAATTGAAAATGTTGAACAGTTGTTTGTTGTTTTAATATACAAAATTAAAAAAGGTGTATTTTATTTTTGATAGATTGTGGTGCGTAGCTTGCTGTGATCTATGTGCTTAAGGCTTAATAGCCTAATAATAATTTTTATAACACTAGGCTTTAAATTACACTGGTCTACAAAAAACAAAAAATTTTCTGGCCTTTAAACAAAACTATATGGAATATAATGATTTTGATGCGTTAAATTGAAATTCGTTTTCGATTTTTTTCCATCGGGCTGAAATTTTATTTATGGGCGTGTCAAATTGCAAATTTTTCGCGCAAAATTAAAAAAAAAATAAATTTAGAATGAAAATTTTACATAAAATTTTACATTTTACATACTTCAATTAAAGCCTAAAATATAGAGAATAAAATAAGCCTTAAATCATGAAAATCGGTTGGCTATTGCTGATTTTATTCAAAATTAAATGCAAGTATCTAACTTAAACCAAAATTAGGGAACAAGTTTTTTATAGCAAAATTAGTAGACATTTTTTTCTCTTTTATTTCCAAAAATTTAAATATTCCTAGAATATTCATTAAACATTTTAGCATCTAAATGAAGGCCAGATATATTGCTTCACATGTAAAATTTTCATTCTGAAAAATTTTTTATGACTTTTTGGAAAAAAAATTGCTTTATTTTTAAAAAAGTTTTTTTTTCGCAACTAAGTTATGAATAACTCCAAAAATACAAAAAAATTGGTCAATTCAGTTTCAAGTTATGATGAAATATGTTGACATAATTACCAGTTTTTGCACGAAAAATATGCCACGCCCATAAAAAAATTTTAAGCTCGATGAAAAAAACCGAAAACGGATCAGCGCATCGAAATCGTAATATTCCATATAGTTTTGTTTAAAGGCTTTTTTGCTGTAGGCCAGCGTTATTAGAGCTAAAATTAACCAATTCGGCTACTGGTTATTGCAAATAAACACATAAAAATTTCAAACATTGGTTTTTCATACTTTACATCAAAAAATCTATGAATTACCGTCAAAACTCAGGAAATATTTCATATATTGCTGCGGTATTCATTTATTTATTGTTTATATTAAGATTTTATAATCACTGATTACCAACACAATTACCAACACAAAGAAATGTTGGAATTCCAGATAAAATTATTTTTTTTTTTAATTTATAAAATATGATTTCCATAAGATTTCATGCAGACTCGTATATTTTCAATTAACCCTTGTTTCAATTTGTTTAAGATTTTTAATTAATCATAATCATACATATTTTCTCATGCTCGAAAAAAAAATATGAAATTGATGTTTTTGTTCATACAAACATACAAAGTATTTTGCATTCAATGAAATTGCTTGCAAATTAATCAAAAATTTGAAGTTGGATTCACATTGTATATGTTACACTCATTGAAAATAAACAAATGGAAATTTTAACTAATTTGCTCGTATCCATTTACAAAACCCAAAAACAAAATAACTACCTACCATTCAGGCCTGAGAAACAATGCGAGGGATGTTAGAAAATATACAGAGAATTGTAATAAAAGCAAATACTTCTCTAAAAACAAATGAAATAACCATAACAAAAACTTAAAATAAACAAATGATACAAAAATAAAAATAAAAACTTAAGAAAATAAATAAAAAACGAGTCATAAACAAATTTTAATTTTTATAATGAGTTATAAAGTCATGAAGTCATTATTTAAAAATGGTTTTACTTTAAGACATTTTATTGCAATAAATAAAACTCATAAACGTATGTACGTAGTACATAAAAAAACCGTAATAAAAATTTGTGGCATATTAATACTATGTATGTACTTGCAACTCTATATATGCATGTACAATATATAAATACTTTGTAATTGTAATACAATGAATAAAAATTTAAAAAAAAATAATAGACGAAGAAACCATATATTTGTTTTATAGTGGCTCCTACACGTAAATAAAAGTACGTGTAGTACACGTCCATGCACAAAAAAGTCTTGTACATACACTGACATAAACAAACAAATATTTGTCTGGATACACTGCATTTAATTCTATTGTGATGGTTGGTACTCCCATACACAGCACTAAGCTATTAAAAAAAGTGCACAAGCACACTATGGATAATAAGAATAGGTGCGTACTATACAAGTTCAAATTGCGAAATTTTTAAAAACTATTTGGTATGGTTAGTTTCCTATGCACCCCAACCAAGGAACAAGGCAGAGGTCAGTTGTGGAAAATTATTAAGTATAATATACGATGACTTATGAGATTGGCAGAAATGACATAGCATTGCCGTTATAGTGGATTCAAGAAGATGTTGCTACGTGTCATACAGCCATCAAATTATTAATACTTTTGGTGATAATACTATTTCACGAAATTGACCCGTTTCCTGGCTTCCAACTTCATAGGCTTCGATTTGATGCATTGCGATTATAATGCAGTAATTTCTTTAAAGTGATTAAAAATTTGACTGACGAAATGGGCTATTTAACAGCTAGTCGTACTGGTAATTTATTATAGTTAATCAACTTTTAAAACATAAAATTGTATTTAATTCATTAGTTTTTCTTATAAAGTTTTCTTTTATAAGGAGTGTGTATTAGATTTTCGTTTTGGCAGCTTGTTTTAGTTGCGAATAGTTTTAAAATCAATAAAACTTAACTTTATCTCTTTTTGTGTTCAGTTAAAATTAATTGCTTCTTTAAAGTCAAATTAAGGTTTAGATTCAAATTTTTACCCAAAAGTCGGTTCATGCAACCTTCTATATTAATTCCCATAACATTCCATGAAGGAACATGGAATCGGGTGCTCTCAATCAATGAGCTGCACCCAATTCTATTTTTAGACTCATTGAAAAGGACCTACACGTTAACGCCGGCTCCGAACGGCAAATACATTAGAGAAGTTTTCAATAGAAGAAATACTCATAACCAGTTACTAGCTAATGTTATGAGGTAATACCGCTTTTTTTCAGATGGTCTGGTATTGAACTGACGACCTTCTGGGTGGTAGGCGGGTGTCTTACCTACCATACCACAGCGACACCGTGAAACCTTTTAAAAAAGTGAAAATTAGTTTATCAGCTAAATTTAATGCAAAAGCAATCTCAAAATAAGCAGATTTGATGCATTGATACAAATAACACAGTTATGGTTTGCGAGTATATCTCGAGTGTTAGTGTGGGCAAGTTATTATGGCATATTATTTTTAGTAAAATGGTCATAATTGCTTATCTTAATATTCGAAAAGAAAATGTCAAGCAAAGTGCAGATAAATTGAGTATCGCAAACTACTAGACATTCTACCAAGATAACAATCCTAAGCACACATCAGATGTCACAAAGCTGAAGTTGACCTGTAACTATTCCATACTTTAAAACAAACCTGCGGGAAACCCATTACCTTATGTAATTAACATCTTTGGGAGGAATTAGCAAGGGGAGTTCATCAAAAACGTCAACACTCTTGTTCAGCTTAACTTGACATCAATAGAAATATAAAACTCCGTAGAGCCTGAAGAGCGCTTAAACTTTTTAAAATCAATTCTATCAAATGTTACTGATTGGTCGACTATTGCATTTCCAGTATTCTTATTTTGCTTTGTCCGATTACGCGTTGAGCTCAAAATTTTTAGTTGGTTTTGTTTTTCTAGTAAAATTACAGTCATTATATGCTGCGATAAAAGTATACCTGGGAAGTGACACTAGTTTTCTGATATTCGCGTTTTAAAGCGCGACATAACTTCATGCGGTTTTTCGTACCTTCATGCACTTATAAGTTAATAATTTAACTGAGTATTAACCGATTTAAAGTTTTTGTACGGTTTCGAAAAGAAGAAAAATATATATACCTTTCTAATGATATATATGTACATATATATACTCGTATATAGACATTTTAAATGATGTAGCCATACATATAACATTAAAGTAACCTTGGGGAAAATGTGTGTATTTCTCAAGCGCAAACATTTGTCATCCAATATATGTTTCACTTTTCAAGTTAAGATGTTTTTTGGCGCACTAACTTATATAGTGTTTACGCTGGTCACTCTAGTCCTAAGTTGCCTTCTAACACCCTTTTTAGTTGAAAGTGTGCTATTATATACAATTATGTATTTACATTAATTTAACAAAATAAGGAGAAAAAAGAATTTATTATTGTAATATCAACTCCGAAACCGAAGGAACATTATACTGTAACTACCAAATGGTATAGAGAGAACTAATTCTTTTTGTTTTTATTATTCTACCCGCATCTCGAGCAAATATTTTATTTTTACATTTTTCCACATTCTCCCTCACAATAGGTAGGAACCGTACTATTTATGAATTAGTTTTGAATAAAATGAGTCTTACGGTCTTACTTCAATTGAAAATAAATAGAGTCTTACGGCTTAGAACTCGGTTGAAAATTATTATAGAAACTAAACTTTTTTGTAGAGAACCTTATGAAAAAATTACTGTTAGGAAAGTGGCATTTTTTCCAGTATGACATTGTAAACTTTACAATTTGGTAAAAATCGTATAATTTTTTCATGAGTTGCATTACTACAAAGTTTAATAACTTTTGCAAATATTAACCGATTTCAACAGGTAATATCGCGTTTTTATCTATATAAAATTGTCTTTAAAACACTGTGCAAAAAATAATTTCCGTATAATAAAATTTAAAAGCTATTGCTGAATATGAAAAATTACGGAAAAAATGCAGAAACTTTTGATAAAAACTCACCTAGTTTTTTGCCTTTCCTTTTTTCCTTGTTTTTTTCCTTTTTTCCTTAAATCGGTCTAAAAATGTAGAAGTTAGACGTACTAAGGTATTACAGCTTTTTCAAAATAGCTCAAAAAATCTTTGAAAACGGTTTTTGTACTTTCTAGGGAGATCAAGCGGTTATTATTCGACCGGTTTTAACCGGTTTTTTTGGTTTTGTCGAATACGGTTTTTTAAAATGTTAATTTTTCGAATACCGAATAACCGGTTATCTTAACACGAATAACCGGTTAATTTAAATATGTATAATTTTTACACGTTTTTATATACTTTTTTTGCAAATTTGCTCATCGTTTAAGTATTTTTCTGAATTTATAATATAAAGTCTTATTTTTATATATGTGGCAACCTGGAACGTCTTACAAAGAACGTGAGAGCTATGGTAGATCGACAAAGATATGCACACTTGAGCAACAATAACCTTTTCTCATTTTCTGTAAATAAATAATTAATTTATATACGTATGGTGAAAGATGAATAACCAAACTCATTAAAAGAGACCTACAAACGCTGGCTCCTAACGGCATATGTATTAATTAGGAAGTTTTTCACCGCGGAAATACTCATAACCAGTCGCTAGCAATGTTGTGAGGTGATTCCCTGATAAAAATTGTCAGATGGTGTGACCTGGGATTGAACCGAAAACTTTTTGGTAGGTAGCCTAAAACCCCCACTAAGTCACCTTTTTAAGTTCTGATAAAATATCTTATTTTGTACCAATGTGCAATCGATGGCCAAGATCAATGAAATAAGTTCGAATTGCTTAATTAAGCACCCTACTCGTCAGAATTTTTTCCTTGGATTATTTTATATATCCCAACTTGAAAACATGGCTCGGTGGTGCAAGATTTGCCAATAATGAAGAAAAGAAGTCTGCCATTGTTGACTGTTTTAAGAAGCTGGACTGTAATTACTATAAAAAGGGTATTGAAGCTGTTAAATATATGTAAGTTGCTGGGGAAAATATATCGAGCTAAAACGGGATTATGTTGAGAAATAAAAAAAAATTTTCAAAATCGTTGTGTTCTCTTTGTAAAGTCGTCTAGTTTTGGGACCGCCTTCGTATTTTCTTGGGAAGCTGAAAGTACATATAGACTTGGTGGCCATAAATAAAGAAACTGATATCACAAAAGGACATTATTTTGAATATAATGCCCTCAAAACAACTTAGGCGGAGAGCAAATGTTAACGCTCTATTCACAAATGTACAAATACAAATATTTTCTCAATATAATTTTTTTAAAGATATTATCTCAGTATTGCCACCTTGTGTGTAATTACACATATTGTGTGTAATTTTTCAGTTGGTGTGTAGCTTGTGTGTAATAATCGCTATATTTTGAATTTTTGTCATATTAAATTTGAGATACGAAATTTCCTGATTTGCAAACAAAACGAATTTAATCATAAGAATACAAAAACAACTGTTAAGAATGGCGAATTGTTTGGGACTGTATCTTGAATTCTAGTCATGACAATTCAGATTTTTGGATGGTAAAGTGGACAAACTAGTTGAGCCCAATTTCTTAAAAGAAAATATGAAGCAAAGTGCAGAGAAAAGGGGTATCACAAGCAATTTCCCTTTCTACAAAGACAATGATACCAAGCAAATTTCGCAAAGGTTTGGTTGAGCCGTATATGACCCAAACTTACGGAAACTTAATGAGAATGAAAAAAATGTTGTTAAGTTTATGTAAAATAAAATATATTTGAAATATATTCTAAGAAATACACTGGGATGTTTTTTGATTAAATTAAAATAATATTATTAGATGTAATAAGAATTAAATATACATTATATCAACAAATTTTGTCGGTATATTTTTGTTATTGTAATTTGTTGTTATAGTAAATTGCCCTAAAAGTGATGTTTCAGAAAGTGCTAACTTCTTAGAAAGAATTAGTTACTTTTTAAATAATGCAGCAAACATTTTTTATGTGACCTTCTTTTGATTTAATTACAGCCTAGGCATGCTTCACCTTAACCTATACATGTTCTATTCGATTTATATCTGGAAATTAAGCGCCCAGTCAAGTACTTCAAGTTTGAAAGATAATGTCCAAAACACTTTTGACCCAAATTTCTAAACTTTCATAGAAACCTTGTGCAAAATATCGACGTGCGAATTTGCATACTCCATCTATCCACATACGCCCATACATCATTATGTTAACACCTGCAGACTTAGCTCTTGGTTCAACAATTCGTAAATTTTTTTTTTAATATTTTACTTATTTCTAAAAGTCCTCGAAAAGTAAAATATAACAACTTTTAAAATATTCTTAATACTTAAAACTATTTTATAAAAAAAGCCTGAAACTCGTCAATTAGATTTTTTAACAAAATCTTAGTTTAAATTTTTTAGAAAAAGTTAAACGGCTTAAGCATGATGGTTGCGTATAAGCAACTTTTATTTAATTAAGTTAATAAGAAAAAGAAAAGAAAATTATTGCACAAAGTTTAGTTATTATACTTTTTGTAACCGAACACTTTAATTTAAAATTTAATTTAATTATTTTTAATGCATTTTTTATTTATAATTAATTATCGATCATTTTATTTAATATTGTAGCGTAAAATATACAACTTTACCTTAAAACGAAAACAAAAAGGTCTATGCTTGCGTCACGCACACTCTCATCGAAGGAGAAAAAAACTAACGGACCTGTGCAAAGGGTATATGCAGATTTTTTAAATTTTATTTAAACTGTGTTATTTTTCTGATAAGACTTAAATTTTTACACAAAATATTAAAATTTTTATATTTCGAATAAAAAATAAATTCATCCAGATACTAATAATGGTCACATAACTTAAAAATAAACTTAGTAGTCATAACGTAATCTTTATTTATAAGTCTCTCAATTTGAATTTTAAAAGTGATGTGTTATGACTCCTGGATACGTTTTAAAATGGTGTACTGGTTCTTCTTAGATTCATTTAATTTCTTGCGTTCTAAGAAGTTGCAAAGTCTGCCAATAGGGTTAAGGTCAAGCGATTATGCTGGCTACCCGAGAATTCTTATTTTTAAATAACTGAACCTTTATCGTATATGTACTAGTAAACTGATTGATTGATTTTAAAAATCAATCTTAATTTCTTTTGCATATTATATTCGCAGAGGTAAAAAATTCATTAAATTTTTTTATTTAAAAAAATAAGTATGTGTGTACATATGTACCTATTGTTTTACCCAAATCTGTATTTAAAATAATACTTAAAGTTGTTAATAACAGTAGTAGAAATGGCAGTAAAAAGAAGCTAAAGAAAGTAAGAGAATTATGTTGTTTGTAGATAGTTAGCTTGTTGCTGGCAACTATTGTTGCCAGTGCGCTTCCTCTGTGTATGTAAATGAAAAGAAATTTAAGAAACATAAATCTTTCGTATTTGTATTGCAGCAATAAAAAAATCTTACAAAAAAACTACTAAAAGTAAAAAGTAAAAAAAATGAGGAAAAATATAAAGTATGAAGAAGCACACATAAGTGGTAGCTTTTAAACTTGAAAGCACATGTGATAATATTCAAACAGCGCAGCAACCCAACAACCAGAAGAGAAAGGAAATAGAAAAATTTTATGGTACATATACTCGATCTAAAAATATTACATTGAATGCTTGTTTTAGACCTGTTAAAGGCTTTGTGGTATGCATTTGAAACTTAATTTTTTAAAAACCTTCTTTACGAAGTTTAAGTTCAAACTAGAAATTAAAATAAAATGCTTGCTGGGTTAATTTTTATAAATTTTATTTCTTTTTCCAACATACTCATATGCATAGTGATTATGAAGGAGTTGTTGCGTTTAGTTATTTTCGCATTTTTAATAGAATAAAAATATTTTTTTTTTTTTTTGATATCTTTGCAATATTAGTTATATGTACACTCATTTTTCCAAGGACTCTGTTTATGTGACGCTATTAATATATTCTTACATAATATGGAAACTTAAATAAGCTCGTGCATCTAAAGTAGATTAAAACATATTAAGAACATAAAAAATGCAAATAGTTAAGCTAAGTGATTTGAAAACAATTTATTATTTATTTAATTGTTATATACGAAAATAAATCTTAAATTATTTAAATTTTGTAATTTAAAAGTTTCGGTTTTTGTCGACTAAAAATTTTTTTAATTCAAAAAAGCAATGCGGAATTTGAAAAACAATTTAAAGATAAAAATGATACTATTTTTCTGATAGGCGCTATAGAGTAGAACAAGCATCCATGTTTGGAATTTTCAAAACACCTCCATAATCTCTAGTTAATGGTAAAAAACCAGTTTTTCGGACCTTCATGTTCTTGATTTTTAGTACATCTTGAGAATGGTTAAAGCTAAAGCTTTGGAATTTGGGCTGATTGACTTCACAGTCAACGCAAATCATCAGTCAAAAACTGAGCAGAATTGGGCAAGTGGGCGAGGTACCTCCCATACAAGCAAAATATTGTTTTCTGTACATCTTGAGAACGGTTAAAGCTAAAGTTTCAGTATGTGGTACAAATAGTTTCACGGTCAATACAAATCATCGGCCAAAAATTTGGCGGAATTGGACAGGTGAGAGTGGTACCTTCTCTACAAAGTAAATATTGATTTTTGTACGGTAAAAACGGTAATAGTAGAAGTTTCTAAAATAGATTCAAACAAAGTCCAATGCACATCATCAGCCAGTAATTGGGTACATTAGATAAGTGGGCGCACGTCTTCCATTCATACTAAATATTGAATTTTGTACATATGGAGAACGGCAAAAGCTAAAGCAGCGTTATTTATCTACATTATCAAAAAGCGTGTATTGCAGAAAGCACACTGAATAAAAGCTATCTATAAATGTATCTTACCTACAAGACGAATGTGCGCTGAACCTAACATTTTCGTAAAAACTGTAAAAAGCGGTGTAGAATTGAAGAAATTTCTTTATATTTCTTTTCTAGTAAAAATTTTAATTTTTAGTAAATTATTCATATTAAAAAAATTTCTTCATATTGAAGAAATTTAAATTTGAGTTTTTACTCACATTTTTTGTAAGTTTTAGTCGGAATATAAATAAATTTGAAAACTTTCTTTTAATTTGTAATAAATCAATTGCTTTATTAACGTAGAAATTGACTACATATAATAATATTTTAAATATATAATAAAATACACACTTACATATACAGTAAAAAAGCAACCTAACTCAAACATTTATTAAGCGAAAGGCAGTTTTTAAAAAAAGTTTTATAATAATTATAATATAATATGTAATAATAATAATAATTTATAATAATGACATATACTAAAATATTTAATAATTAATGATTCTTGTGAACAGTTAAAAAACAAGTTAAGAAACACTTCTGAAAAAGGTACATGAAAATTTACATAACATTAAAAATATTTACTAAAATACTTAAGATAATAACTAAATAAAGGTATTGCTTACTTAAGATTAACTTATTAATATGTGGACTGTTGAAATCGGTAATATAAGATACATATGTATGTACTACATACGAGGACGGATTGACCTTGAAGCTACCTAGCGCTAGATGGCAGCACAAAAACTTTTTCTTTCTTAGAAATTGTGATCTGTCAAACGTCAGCTGTTAAAATTTTAGCCAAATTCATCGATTAGTTTATTTGTTGTAGTTGTTTGAAGTAAGCAACTTTTGTGTTTCTTGGAAAATGGAAAAAAGTGAATTTCGTGTAGTGATTAAACAAAGAGACAAAAGAAAAGCTTGATAAACATTACGGCGAATCTGCTCCATCAGATTATATGGTAAAATATTGGATTGCTGAATTTAAACGGGGCCGAACAAGCATTGCAACAATACCATCAACAGGAAGGCCAAAAGAGGTGATTACTGAAGAAAATATCAAGAAAATCCTCGATATCGTTATGAATGATAGCCGGGTCAAAATCCGTGAGTTTGCTGAAATGCTAAACACATCATATGAACGTGTGTTCAACATTTTGCATGAACATTTGCATATGAAAAAGCTATCGGCAAGTTGGGTGCCGCGTTTGCTCAGTGTTGAACAAAAACGAGTGCGACAGATCACTTCACAGCGGTGTTTGGACATGACAAAGCATAATCCTGCTGATTTTTGGTGTAGATTAATAACTGTTGATGAAACGTGGGTCCACCACTACACACCTGAAACCAAAAATCAATCGAAGCAATTGGTGGAAGCTGGTGGAAGTGCTCTGAAGAAGGCGAAGACAGCGAAATCGGCTGGCAAGGTTATGGCCACTGTATTTTGGGATGCACACGGAATATTGCTCATCGATTATCTTGAAAAGTGATTCACAATCACAGGAGAGTATTATCGTGCCTTATTTTATCAATTGGTTGATGCAATCAAGGAAAAACGACATTTAAGCAAGAAAAAAGTGCTCTTTCTTGAAGACAACGCACCGGTTCAGACAGCATTAGATACGATGCTAAAACTACGAGAACTCCACTTCGAATTGGTTGATCATCCACCTTATAGTCCAAATTTAGCCCCTAGGGACTTTTTCCTGTTTCCAAACTTGAAAAAATGACTCGCAGGAAAAAGATTCATCTCAAACGAAGAAGTGATTACCGAAACTAATGCGTATTTTGAGGAGTTCCCAAAATCGTATTATTCAGATGGTATAAAAAAGTTGGAAAATCGTCTTACTAAGTGTATTGAGCTAAAAGGAGACTATGCTGAGAAATGAATAGTTTTTGAAAAAAAATGTTTTTTTCCTACTTAGGTAGCTTCAATATCAATCCGTAGGTATAGTATATATAAAATTGAATATGTAAACTTAAAATGTAAACTTACCTAAATTTACATCTGCTCACCAATCGAAGTTGTTGATGAGTATGCCATCTTTTGGACAACGCCAGTTTGTTTTAGGTTTCTTATTATATTAAAATATTTGTTGTATAGTCTGCCTTGGGGCTTCTTTCCGGGTTATTTTAAATAGTAGTATTACTAATCATACTTCTCTTAAAACTACAATATAAACAAAAGAAGTAGCTCATACTTACTACAGACTCAGTTTTAAAGACCTCAATTATGGTATATCGGCTGCTATAATTTTGAGCACTTCATTTTTAAAAATTTGAATTTAAGAAAATTATTAAAACTATTATTATTATTATTATTTTTTTTATTTTAGACAAAAACTAAAATTGTAACAAAAATTTTTCAAACGCCAGCTTTGTTTTTTTAAATACTAAAATAAATAAGTTAAATCAGGGGTGAGCAACCTTTTTAATCAACGGGCTAATTTAAATTTTTTGGAGGGCCTTGCATAAGGTAACACTTTTTAATAATTTACAAAATTGTATTTATAATAAACATTATAATAAAAAATAAAAAATTAAAAGGAAATACAGATTTCACACACAGATTTTAATGCAAAAAAAGGCAAGTATTTTTAGTGAGAAATTTGGCACTGTTTTTTTTTGATACAAGCTGATCGATATCAGCTGGAATTGGTGAGATGGCTACACGTACGCAGCTCTCTAATCGTGCATCACATAGTTTTGATCGGTGGTCGTTTTTGATGAATTGAATGGTTGAAAATAATTGTTCCCAAACATACGTACTTCCAAACGGATTTTGCTTTGCATTTTTCGTCAAAAGCGGAAATTTCTCAGGGCTCACATATGATTTATAAAAGTTTTCGAAGTTTACTGAAAGAAATACATTTTTAAATCGGTATTCTTCTGCGTGTCAATCACTTCCATTTGAAACTTTTTGGGAACTGTATCCACAACGATATTAAATGGTGAGAAAAACATTTTTAGTGGAATCGCTGTCTTCTCAGTTGAACATTTGGAATCGTAATTGAAATTCGTTGATTAATATGCTTATATATGGTGCGTACTTTTGAGAAGTGGTAACGTTTTCTTTTTCTAAATGTAGAAAGTGAGACATATTATTCTGCAAAAGATGCTGTTTCCACAATTTTAATTTGCACTCAAATCCTTGAATTTTATCATACAAGTTATGAATAAACAGTCCTTTGCCTTGAAGTTCAATATTAAGATCATTGAGATGCTGGGTCATGTCGATAAGAAACCTAAAGTCGCACATCAATTCTTTATTACCAAAATGAGGGAAGACATATCCCTTCATATCCAAGAACAATTTTATTTTGCTTTTTAAGTTCTATACTCTTTTAAGCATTGCACCTCTACTAAGCCAACGTACTTCGGTATTAAAAACCACATCACCATATTCTAAATCCTTCAGGAATTCTTTAAACTGGCGGTGATTAAACGCTCGCGACTTAATAAAATTAATTTATTTAATTCTTGGTAATGTGACATTTGGCATACTCAATCTTTTCGCACACAAATTTTCCTGGTGAATTACGCAGTGGTTAATGAATATTTCCCTTCCTGTGGCCTTCTTAATGTCTTGAAACAGCCTTCCTGATACTCCAACCTCCATATTTGACATTGCTCGTGCTCCATCTGTCGATACACCCATAATCGTTTCTAATAAAATTGAAAAATTTTTCAACACAGACTTTAGTTGATCGTACAAGTCTTTGCCGGTTGTAGTTCCTTACATAGGAATCAGTGAACACAATTCTTCGGTAATATTAAAATTGGAGTCAACACCACGTATAAATATAGCCAGCTGTGCTGTATCGCTAATATCGGAACTCTCATCAAGTGCCAAAGAACAGTATTCGCATTTTGCAATGCGTTCACAAAGCGTTGTTGCTATGTTCTCAGAGAAGTCTTCAATTCTCCTTGCTATGGAGAATCTTGATAAACTAATGTTTGAAATAATTTTTATTTTTTCGGGAAATGCTATTTCTGCGACAGGAGGCAGACATTCTTTTATCATCTCTCCATCCGCGAAGGGTTTCATTTTTTTGTCAGTATTTGACTGACAACATAACTAGCCTTTATTGCGATATTTGATAAAACAGTTTGATTTTAAAAAAAATTTTGTTGTTTTCCGAAGTTTTTCTCCATTTGATTAAACTTATCTATCCGGAGTTGACCTGTTAGGTTTTTGTATTGTTGTTCATGTTTTGTATCGTAATGCCTTTTTATGTTATATTCTTTTAAAGTCGACACAGTTTCTGAGCATATTAAGCATACAGCTTTATTTTTTGCGAAAGTGAAAAAATAACCAAATTTCCACTTTTCTTGGAAATTCCTGTGCTCACCCGCAATCGTCCGTTTTTTTGTTTTCTTTTCAGATATTTTATTATGGAAAAAAAAATTTTAAAGTTAACAAAGTTTGGGGAAAAACTTAATTTTGAGTAAAGAAAACTTTAATATTACCTTTTCGACAATAAAATTTCACTAACTTTTTCAAGAAATACAAAAATTGTTAGTTAACAGCTTACCCAGCCTGACTAATTGTGTGACAGAAGCACAAATAACCACAGAGGCGGTGCGTTCGCATTTGATGTTTGAACAAAGGGGAAATCCCCGTTTTACATTAAAAAGAAATATGTATGCACAATTTAGTGCCGCCAACACTTCTCTTCAATTTCGCGTTAAACAAGTCACAGTTTCACGATTAACTGTAACGGAATTCTATTTAAATCGTGTTGTAGATATACCGCGTTATGCGGGGTTTCCGGTAATTAATTTTATAATAATATAGTCGCAATTTAGAGGATATGAGTTTTCTTGTATAAAATTTAACTTTATGTACATATGTATACATATGTTGAGAACATAAAAGAGTAAACACGTACATATATGTACTTGATCTTTGTTTTAATTTTTTGTTCGTATTTTTTTTTAATTTTTTATTTTTATTTTTTAATATGAATATTTATTTATGCTGAAAGCTAAAAAGAGATAAATAAATAAAAATTCAAAAAAATTTTTAAACGGAAATGCAAATTTAAACAAGAATAATAAAAATTCTTGCTAAAAATCTTTTCTCGTCTAAGTTGGGAAATATTGATGGGAGAAAGTAAATAAAATAAACCAAATTTTAAAAATGCTTGGCGAGCCGCAATGACTTGTTAAACGGGCCGCAAGTGGCCCTCGGGCCGCGTGTTGCGCATCCCAGAGTTAAATCAACGAAATTTCTTCAATTTTACTGACTTTTTAGTAAATAAAAAAAATATTTAATTTTACTAAAACAAGCAGGTAAAATTAACAAATTTTTTTAATTTTATATGCATTTAGTAACTTTAAATAAAATTTTACTATATAATATAAAATATAAATAAATAAATAAATGTTACTATATAATATAAGTTAAGTTAAAGAAATTGCATCAATTTTACAGCCCTTTTAGAAAATTAAAAAAAATATATTTTATTTTATTAAAATCAGTAGGTAAAGTTAAGGAATTTTTTTTTTTAATTTTACATGCCTTTAATAACTTTAATCAATTTTTAGTTAATTTTACTAAAATAAATGCGTCGAATTAACTAAATTTCTTCATATTTACAGATCTTTCGTAATTTAAGAAAATTATTTTTTTTAATATCAAAATAATATTTATTTGAAATTTCAGCATTTATAATTAATTATCAGGTATTATAATTAATTCAAATTAAATTCCAAAATTATTAATTTTGTTTTTGAATAATTTCAAAATTCAATTTTAATAATTTATCATACCTGATAATTGTTATTTATTTCTTCTAAATAAGTAGTAAAATTAAATGAAAGTTTTTTAATTTTACATGTCTTTAGTAATTTTATCTTATGTTTATTCAAATTTCTATAATAAATAAATTAAATTGACGAAATTTCCTACTTTTAACATTGCTATAGTAAATTTATTTAAATTAACTAGAAAACAATTATTCAATATGACTAAAAAATAACTAAATTTTTTCGTTATTTGTATTATAGTAAGTTTATTTAATTTTCGGTAAATATTAGTTAATTTTACAAAATTTTAGTTAACTTAACAAAATTTTCACCATTTTTAACCAAATTGTATTCAAATCAACAGGTTCTACTTAAAAAGATAAATCGTTGAAGAAAAATCGTTGCTTTCAATTAAATTTATGAAAATTTGAAAAAAATTTGTGTAGACTTAAATAAAAACTCTATAGATTTTAATATTTTTTTCGTTGAAGGCTTACTAAATTTTGTAGTTAATATTACTTTCGATATTTTTGAGTGTGTGTTTGTTGAAGACTGTATAAAGCTAAACGAAGGAAGAAACTAAAGGCTATCTCAAATGATTGGACTTGGACCGGAAGGGGACAAAGGTTGAAAAAAACGTGAAATATGTAACTAAAATATCATTTAAGATAATAATTAAGATGCTATAGCTAGTATACTATATTATTATTATTAATTTCCACAACATTCCATGAAGGAAAACGGGGACTTCTCTCAGTCAATGAGCTGAACCCGATTCTATTTTAAGACCCCTTTAAAGGGACCTACAATTTAACGCCGGCTCTGAACGACAATGCATTGGAGAAATTTTCAATAGTAGTAATACTCATAATCAGTTACTAGCTAATGTTATGAAGTGATTCCGCTGTTGACAACCGAGGACCTTCTGGTTAGTAGGTGGGTGTCTTACCTACCATACCACAGCAGCACAGTATACTATGTAGATAAGCGTAATAATACTAAAGTTGGCGCAACATTCAATAGATTTTACAACATAATGGTAATTTAAGTTTTCTTTTTTTAAATTTAGTGAACAATGTAATCAAGTTATACTTTTTAATCGATGTGAAAAAATTAAAAAAAAAATTATTTGAAATTAAATTGAATAGATCGCCAATAAAATCGAAAATTTATGTTATAATTGACACCTAAGTCAAATCACATTTTTTATTGTTGTTATTTATTAAATCTGTATCATTAAACACAATTATAATGTAAGTGTGTCAATAGAGTGTGATTATCAATTAAAAAGAAAAACAAACAAAAAATAGACAAGCACTTGTAAAGAGACTAATTGAAGTAAAATGTGACAAAACCGCACACAATTTTGCGGTTACAAGCTGGCGTAACGACACGTAATGATGACAAAATTGAAAGATTTATGGGAAAATCAATAAAACTGCCAATGATACAGGCGTCTGCAAGCATTTTTATTGAAAATCTAAAGAAAAAACTTAAAGAGAAGGCAACCAAAAAAAATTATTAAAAGTGTACGTTAAGATATTCAGCATATTGGCATCAAATGTCAAATATTTAATACAAATCAAATGTTACTTAAACATTAAAGCCAAGCTTAAAATCGGATTGCATGACAAGTATTCAAAAACACACACCATAAAAAAAATTAAACGTAATGACATCTAAAGTAGGTTTAATTAAATTCGATAAGGTGGTATATTGTCAAGGAAATCCTGAAATTTCTGTAAAAAATCTTCTTATATAAAATAAATTTTAATTGATGCGTCCATGTCGACTTCTAGTCTGCATGCACAGTTTTATTTTTAAGACGATTAATATTCATTATTATTATTTTAATTTTTCTTTTTTTTTAATTTGGAATATTTAATCAACGTCTGATTTAGATGGTATGATTAAGATTATACAAGCAATTATTCAACAAGGAATTGACAGATTATTTTTGATAGATACTACAGTATTAAATAAAATTATAGTCACACTAAGTTATTCCCTTAAGCTAGAACCACATAATTGGCGCAAATGCACCAATATTACGAAATTTGTATTGTGCTTTATTGCAGCAGAATATTAAAATTGTACTCACTTATTTTGCGAAAATAAATTAAAAAATTTGTTTTGGTACGTGTTGTTCGCTTCAATTCACAATAAATATTAGTGCATTTTTAATGCCGCATGATTGCTTATCGAGCTGTCACACGATTGCAGTACCAATAATTGGTGCATAGCGTCAATCGTGTGATCTCAGCTGTAGTTTAGCTTTATAAAAAAATGTATATGACTTTAAATTTTTTTCTCTCCACTTGAGACCAGCACCCAGGGGCTAACCCCTAATCATGCAGTGCATTGTGCTTGTATTAGAATGTTCGATTAAAATGTATTCAAGTCGTAAGTGGCAGGGAAGACTTTCACGGGAAGATTGGTCTACAAGCGAACAGTGCGACTAAAGAACGAATTCTCTCTATAATGCGTTGTGCGATTCGCTATATAATCAAATACAAATGGATGCGCCTACGAAAAATACGAGTACTACAAAGCTTATATGATTATTAGATATTAATTCCCTAATTTTGTCAGAACGCATTCCGTTATAGCACCGACAAAACAATGAAACACACGCCTCTGCTGTACGTGGACGAGAAGCTCCAAAATAGACTTTGAAGCGCCGGACCTCACATGAGAGGGTCGGATATTGTATGAATGTCTTGTAAATATTAAAGAGATCAGACGGGATAAAATATTTATTGCAGCGTCTTAATAACCTAGGCACTTGAATTTTCCTTTCGACACGCGAAATATCTGATCGTTCCAACGAACATCACTGTGAATTCTCTTGCCCAGAACATCGAGACTATCTGATTCCTGAATCTCTACATTACCCATAGCCACAGACCACGTCTGTGTGTTAAAGAACAGCATTAGGTCTTCCGTGCGTTAAAATTGACCCTGTTCGCCCGACCTAACTCGGAGATCTTCACCTGTGACTATGTCGTTCATATTAATCTTTTTCGCCTCGACCTCCAAGAGGCTATGCTTGCTATTAAAATAATATTGTTACGAAAATAAAAATACCTAAAAAGAAAATCCATCACATCAACGCCTTTAAAACTGTATTGTGGGATTTTGGTATTAATGTGTCACCCTGTCAATGCCGTACTTATTTGAGTATTTGGCAGCACTGCCAATTCGACTATCTTTGTGTTTTACATTTGAAGTAACGGAAATAATTCGAATGTTGTAGCAAGATCAAGAATATTCGTCAATATTCAATTGTATATAAAAGTCGACGCCTTATGCATAGTTTCTTAGTTATCGTTTTGCTGTCATAAAATAAAGTCTTAAAGAAAAGTGCTGTATAAACGAATATCAATTGCAAGTTAATAAGTCGCGGTATTAAGATCAACTGTATAAAATTAAAATGAGGAAATAAAAATTGTAAAACAACAACAAAATGATGTTCAGTTAATTTTTGGCGCAATTTAAAAGAACTCAAACGTTTTAAAAAGGTTAAAACATAACAATATAAATGATAAATATTGCTATCATCTGCGAAAGAGTAGCTAGTATTGAAAGTGAGAAGAAGAAAATCGTTAAGAAATATAAAAAAATAGAGTTCTAAAAAGAACAGAGGTATGCGGTACCCCTGTGTTTATTCAGAACTCGCCGGACGCGACCCCATCTATAACCACTTTTATAGAGCGATTTCTGAGAAATCTCGTTATAAATCGAGAGAAGTGACTACCGACACTAAAAGCAATTAGAGCTTCATGCCAAACTCTATCATGAGCCACAACGTTAGTCTCTCCAAAAGGAGGAATGTTTCTGTTCCACTTGTCCGTGAGCAACGCCAGCAAGTCTAGTAACCGTACTGACAATCGCTTAGCAAAATCGTTGGACTCCACATACCTCTCAAGGTGGTAATTCATCATACTCTCCATTACTTTAAAGAGTGAGGAACAAACTGCTATTTGGCGGTAGTTTTCAGGGTTACTGGCCTCACCATTTTTTGGGATTGGCGTTACATTAGCAACCTTCCAGCAAAATGACAAAATATCGGCACGATATGACGCACAGTAAAGGTTAGCTAATGGACGCCCAATCGTCGAAGAACACTGCTGCAGGATCAGTGATAGGATACCAATCAGCCCAGATGTTGCAAGAACTCTCTTTACGGCACGGGCTCGAAAGAATATACTAGACATAGTTATTGATACGCTTTAAAATTCAGGTAATAAATGAGCTCCATTAACGAGCTCAAATCGTAATTTCTGTATAATGCACCATGAGTTCCTTAAACGAGCTAGAAGTCTGGTATCTGTCTAAATGTGTTATGTGTTTGGCACGATTATAATAAAAAACAGAAAATATTGCTACTCTCAAAATAGAGCCTTAATGAGACTTTTGCAACATTTGTGGTACAAGGTTTTGCTTAACGGCCACCTGCATCTATTACAAGTTCATTTTTAACAGCTTTTGAAAGCAGATAAGCTCGATAACTGTAACAAAAATGTGAAAAGTACAAATGGAACTCCACACAATCAATTTCAATGGTTAAAAAGGACTAAAGGTGTATCACAAACGAATTTCGACAGAGATCATATGTGAAAAATTTTTAATGCTGTTTAATGCTGCAGTCAGCAGAGTAGCTTATGCACTTAATCAATTCTCAAAGTAACTGTCCTCTAAGAATGACGATACACACTCGAAAGGGAGTATTTTTTTATCAAAAACATTTTTTTAGGACCAACTGTAAGGCAATTTCTTATATGGAGCCATATTTTATTAACACAGATAATATTAATATGGAATTTCTCTTATATATTGAAAGTATTCTCTTATATATTGAAAGTATCCTATTCTATTAAAATATGTAGAAGTTTATGCAATGACCCGGTGGCGAACGTTAACCATCGTGACAAACACTTACAATTGTAAGGCATCGATGATTGACAATGAATTCTCTTTCGTGTCATATATATGACTTTTTAAAGCAATTGTCCAAATTTTCATAGATAACACTGGTTGACTTTATCTTGTAGGCGTAAGTTCATTGGTGAGTCCTAACAGACAATGTTATCAAGAATTTTTGGTGCTTTACTCATTAACAGAGATGTGCATCACACAAAATCCTGCATTATTCAGCATAACAGCGTAACAGACAATTTTGCTAAATTCCAGAATTTAGTCGACTCATACCAATGTCGCTAAATTTCAGCATATAGTAGACTTATAACAGCCAATGTCGCCATTTTTCAGTTTTCTTTCTTTTTTTGTGTCATTGTCATGTGGATTCATTAATTAAATTTTTGATTTATGATAATTTCATATAAATTTCGACTTAATACTAATATTGTGATGATTATTCATCGATGAGAAAATGATAGTCACGATGTCACTCAAATATGCCATAGGGGAGACACATTAAACTGACTGTTCAAACAATTATTACTATAATTTTCGTTCAAACTGTGGATCACATTAAAAATACACAGCTACCCCATTGAATTTGAACACAGTTTTGCACTTGAAGTTGTCATAAAATGTTAAAAAGGAAGACAGACTTAAAATAAAAATTAAATAAAATAAATTCAACAAAACGCAAACCAATCAAATATTTTAATGCAAAAGGATGTCTGCTGAATGACTGCATGCAGTCTGACATTTAATTCGGTTTGGTGTGTTTTTTGGTAAATGGATTAATGTCATTGCAACATGACTTGACTTTTTGGTTTCAAAGTGTGATTCAATATATTTCTTGCAGCAGTTTTTGAAATTCTGGTTTTTCTTATTGTCCACAAAATTCCAAAGAAAATCAAGTTAAAAAATGAATGAATAAAAGTATAAAAAGCGTAAAACTGTTTAGTTGTTGGCTTTGAATACAAAAATGTTGTTTACATAGATTTTATGTTTGTAACATGGTCGTATTTACTCAAATATTTACGTGCAACATTTTCCCATAAATAAAATAAAAACATAAATAGAGTAATTTTTTTTTTGCTTTGTTGCACCTTTGGTGTTTCGTTTGTTGCAACTTGAATTACTTTTACTGTCTTCAAAAAACATTAAACTTTGTTACAGTTTTCATTGCCACAAACAATAAATACGTTAGCGATTTTGCTTTTTATGCTTCTGTCGCTGATAGTGCCATTATTGTTGCTGATTTGTTTTTGTTAACAATTTTAGTTTTTTTTTTGCCTTACATGACCATAAAAAGACATCCAATTGCTAAGTTTAACGAAAAAGCAAAAGTTGTTGTTTTGTCTAAATTTAAATGCAATTAAATTTGTTTTTTTCTATCTTCTCACAAGCATTAAATTGGTGCAACAAGTCGTCTGCATTATATCTGAAAATCAAGTCTGAGAAATAAAATGAAATCAAATGAATTGTGAATATTTATGATTTGTGCTGGCATATGAAATGTGTATTGTGGGTTGATAAATAAAATAATTTTTTTGTTTTTTTTATTATTATTTTTTGATTTTTGAATTAAAATGCTATGATATTTTATTTTAGATTTGAAACCTGTATAAAAATCAATATATTTTAAAAACAAATAGTATCAATAGTGACATATAGTGGAGCTATCCAAAATTTTCTCCCATTTGTGCGTTATTCCACTTAATGTATAGAGTGTCCGCCGGGAAGGTATACTACTTTGTTTGTTTATAATTTTTGATTATGTGAAAGAGAATGGATCTTATATTGATAAATGTTTTTTTTTAATGTCAGCAATTATGTATGGAATACAGTATCAGATAAATCGCCGCCTCTGTTATCCTCACAAATTCGAGCCCTTTTGAGCACGTTTTTCATTACATTCTGACACATTTCACGCGATATTTTATTAATTTCCTCACTAATATTTTGTTTGAGTTGGTCCAGCACTTCTGGTTTGTTTGCATAAACTTTGCTGTTCAGATATACTCACAAAAGAAAGTCCGGAGCAGTCAAATCAAGCAACCGTGGAGGCCAATCAAATTCACCATTCCTTGCAATAATTTGTTGTGGAGAGAGGTCTCGCAGTAATTGCATTGTAATTCTGGCTGTATGCGATGTGGCACCGTCTTGTTGAAACCACATGTTAGTCAAGCCCAAAGCATGCAGTTATGGCGTTAAAAAGTTTTCAATCATATCACAATATCGCTCCCCATTGACAGTTACCGTTACGCCGTTTTCAGTTTCAAAGAAGTAAGGTCCAGCGATTCCTCCTGACCAAATTGCACACCAGGCTGTCACTTTTAATGGATGCAAAGGTGACTGATGAATAATTTGAGGGTTTTCCGACTATTTTGTTAATTCACATAAGCATTCAAAAGAAAATGTAACTCATTATGATTTTTTTATGAAAATCGGGGTTGTCATGGGCGAGCTGTTTTAATGATTAAAACTCGTTGATTTACTGAATACTTTTTCATAATTAATTTGCTATGTATCTACTTCACGACTGCCAAATATGAACCGTCAAGACTAATGTTTTCCAAAATGTTAGCAAAACAAATTTGTATACCTTCCTGGCGGACACCCTGTAGTTTTAGGAAATATATATATAGATTTTTTTATATTAAAAAGAAATGTTCTTAAAGATAAGAATTTTTAAAGACAAATAAAAATTTAATAATTGAAATTCTTATAAGACTTCTATTTAATTTTTAATGAGATTTGTATTATTTTGTTTTTGATAGCCATTAAGAGCAGAGAGCCTAGTTAATTTTTATGAAAATGTATTAAACACTATTTGTAGGAAAAAAAAATGAAATTCCGCAAAATCAAACTTCAATGGTTAAATTGTGGCTTAAATAATAGATTCGTTGTGGTAATACAAATGAAGATACACGTTCAGATCGCCTGAAAAATGTCGTCAATCCTGGAGATCTTCAAGATCTGAACGTGTATCTTCATTTCTATTACCATATTACCATATTATATAAAACTTAATATTGAAAAATCGCAGTTTAAATCATAATAAAATAAAGAAATATATTGTTACAAAAATAAACAATGCCTAAAGAAAAGACACATTAAATTGGTATAGTAGTAGTCTTGGTAGGGTTTTTTTATTTCTCGCTCTCTTTCCATTCCCGGGAAAGCGGAATTCTCGGGAATGCCGCTACAAGCAATGTAAAACATTGCTTCCCATAGAAGAAGGATTTAAATTAATTGCAAAACACAAAGCAACCACAATAGCATCATTAATTAATAGGTATGTGCTTTATTTACTCAGTGTCTCCACCGGCAATTATATTGGCTTTAAAACGTGAAGTATACTGAACCCTAATAGACAAATGCATAACCCGACTTTAAAAATCCATCAGGTCGCACAGGGTAGGGTTCCAGGGTTAAAAAACGGACATTTTATTTTATACAAATGTTACCCATTTCTAAGTCAATCAGGGATTTTTTATTGACTTCTTTGAAAGAAAAAACTTCTAAGTCAAAGGTATAATTAAATTCTACCGAATTATAATGCTTAAACTAAAAAAAAAAAAATGTGTGGCATGATTTAAACAGAAAACCTTTAAATAATTTTAATTTCACAAATTATTTCATAATTTTGGGACATATATGGCCATCTTTGCACAGAAGTGCATT
Organism: Wohlfahrtia magnifica; assembly: GCA_023159175.1. Taxonomy (NCBI): domain Eukaryota; kingdom Metazoa; phylum Arthropoda; class Insecta; order Diptera; family Sarcophagidae; genus Wohlfahrtia; species Wohlfahrtia magnifica. Next base: position 1,762,907 of record JAKWBJ010000189.1, read on the forward strand.
CGTTTAATCGGTTCCGTAAATGTATACACCCGAACGAAAATTAAAATATTCAACAGAGAATAACAAACAAACAGCAAGTTCACTTAGTTGTGTGATATAGAGCTGCAAAACTATCGATATTCGGCCCATTCTTTTAAATGCTACTTGTGGCAACAATATTAGAATTTAAGTGAGAGGGAAAGACTAATAATAAATATACGGTTTTGAAATAAATAATAGGTTCACTATATTTTTTCCAGTATGTCATAAAATTTGATGTATGGAAATTCTTTGATGGAAGAATAATCCTTATACATACATACTCGTATGTAGTGAAAATTGTTCAGATCATGAAGTGCTACAAAACTAAAGTAATTAATAAGATCTAGTGAAGGAAAACTGCAGAGACTATGGGAAGAAAGCGTGGAACAACTGTCAGTTTTGATAAGCTTTTAATTCGTATTTCAAATATTAATCCATCAAGTCATCAAAAACCCTCAAAAATGAACCTATTTTCCTGTTTCAAGTCGCACAATAAGAAAAAAAAAAATTTGTGGAAGCTAGACTTATGGGTAAGAGTCCTCGAAATGTATCATTTCTCAGTAAACGGATGCAACATCTGCACCGTAATAATTAGAAGAACATGCTATGGTCTGACGAAAAAAAGATTTATTTTTTTTTGGTGCAAATGCAAAATGGTAGGTATGAACATATTTTAGTTACAATTCGTACTTTATTTGAATTTAATAAATAGAAATTTATGAAACTGTTAAGCTGTGTCTCTATGTAACTATAAAAGTTTACAGACGGCTAACAACCTGCGTCGAACAAATTTTTGCAAATGTGACTTTGAGTACAATAGTGGCTTCCATGTTTACTCTTAGAATCCCACGATAGTATCGATAGTGAAAAAAACTAAGGATGGTCAGCCAAAAACTAAACTATCTATAGTACTATTGATTGTTTTGCAGCTCTAGTGTGATAGCTTTTTTCTTCACAAAATAGTTGCTTTGCTGACTGCTTAAGCTGAGACAATATACATAGCAATACTAAGCAAGTTATTCACTATTTTAATTTTTTGCTTTTGCTTTTTACTTTTGCTTACTATTTTTTAACATTTTCAGTGAGCATTCAGCAACACAGTTATTTATTTTGAAGCTAAAAACTGAAACAATGCTAAAATTTTTAGTGCCATTGCTAATCTAAAGCAAGCAATTTAAGCATAAAAATATAATAAATATATAGATTATTCGGAGTCTTAATTATACATCAATATAAATAACAAGAAAACTAACATCTTAATCAACAATAATTGTAAGTTTCATCAGAAACGCAAAAATTACTCACTTTTTTGAGCTTAACGCATAATCGATCAAAACACCTAAAGCTGAAATAGTGTGTTTTAAATTTTTCTGATATACTCTTCTAGCCAATTCCTTCTAAAGATGTTCAATTACATTTGGTTCTGAGCTCTACGTAGATGTTTCTGTAAGTTTGGGTCATATACGCATCAACCAAACCTTTGCATTACCCGATATTTGCGTGGCATCGTTGTCCTGGTAGAAAGAATGAAAAATTGCTTGCGATACCCCCTTATTTGTTTGTGAGCAAATAAGGAAATTTTGTACGTATGTACTCTATAATCGAAATAGCCCCCGTGTGGTGGGCCCATTGTTTTTTTTTTTTAAGTTGGTACATTTGTTATTAATTTTCCCACTAAATCATAGCGTTATAGCTTGATATTTTCAAAAGCTGCGTAGCCCAGAGTACATCTATCTCTATGTGCGTTGGCGGCTTTTTACAATTTTGACCGTGTTGAGGTCGCAAAAGGCATGATTTGCGAAGTTGCATCCGGCCCACATTCATCGAAAGCATCATTACTGGAGACGAGACGTGGGCTTATGAGTACGACACGCAGTTCAGACATCAGGCAAATAAACGGCGTTCACCAAATGAGTCGAGACCAAAAAAACCACGTCGTTTTCAGTCAAAAAAGAAGGCAATGCACGGTTTTCATGGATTACAACGGTGTAGCTTATGATGAATTTTTGCCAGAAGGCCAGACAGTGAACAAAGAGTATTATTTTAATTCGTGGTAAGAGGTCAGAATTATGGGTAGAAAACTCGTGGATTTGTAACATGTAAACTCACCGTCGCCATCTTTTTTCAAAATTTTTTGACTAAAAATGTAACAAATACCATCCTACAGCCACCGAATTCACCTGATTTGCCTTCCTGTGACTTCTTTTTGTTCAACCGAGTTAGAAGATCATTATGGGCAACGCGTTTCAGCAGCTGTTTCTAAAGTAAGGTACGGTCCCATCGTCATCGCCACACGGGGGTTATTCCGAAAACTTTTTGATCAAGGTAGTATGTCAAATTTCATATGATAGTAATTCCAAATATAGCAATTAAAGATAACGGTAGAACAACACAAAAATCACACATGAAGCTAATTATACACAGGCTGCACAAACAATAAAAAATTACACACAATTTTTGTAATTACACATAAGTTGGCAACACTGGAAAAATCAGTTTTTGTTACAGAAGTGTAACTGGTAAAAAAATGTATTGCAAAATTAAAAATACTTATACGGGCAATCGTAAGATCAAAAATGGTAATGAAAGTCCCATTTGTTTAGGAGATATTTATGTGAATTTTATGTGAATTTGGGAAGGATATGTCTACTGAAAATTTTATTGTAAAGTAGTGTTCAAATTGTTGTCAAGCGATGTTGTTGTTAAGCGATAATTGTATATTAAAATTGTCATTCTCCATTTGGAATAATCATTTATCTTTACTTTAGCTCTTATGAAAACTCTCTCTTTTATAAAAATTCATTTTATAAAAAATGTGCAACACAGCTTAAGTCATTATAGGTTATTTTAATACATTTAAATTTTATGAAGATATTTCCGAAAGTATATTTAGGCGCTTATTATATTGCGACCTAGGTCAAGATTTTTTAAAAAACTTTAAAAAACTTTTTAAAAAACATTGTTAGAGAAATGGGGATTTTACGTAAATATAAAGTATTGTTAGTAGAATATGATAGCGTACATAACTCATATTGACTTAGGTCGACTTAAGCGGATATTGATTGTGACCACAGATATATAGTCCAAAATAAATAATTGAAAATGAGAGAGAGAGAGAGAGAGAAGTCGAAGGCAAATATAGCTTATATTAAAAAAAAAATTGTTTTTCTCTGTGAATAAACCTGGTCGCTTACAAGTATAACTAGTGACTTCTTATCTAACCCTGGCTGAATTTCTATAGTTCTTTGGATACATCGGGTAGACCATCTATCGGCTTAAATTTAAACCAGCGGTTATATTGAATACGGTAATACTTATGTCATTCTATTCTGTCACAAAATTCAGTATATTATCTCCACTGAACGAAATGAATCGATTTACGCTTGAGCAACTTAGGGTCGGAAATTGCAAAAATATGAAAAAAAAAATTAAAAAATTGCAAAAAATTTTCATCTTGGTGGGTACGTTAATAAGCAAAATTACCGTATTTGTGGCTCAGAAAACCCAAACGTGGTCTTACAGAAGCCAATGCACCCATTACGAGTGAATGTTTGGTACGGCTTGTGGAGCGGAGGCATGATTGGCCCATATTTCTTTGAAAATGAGGACGGCGTACCATTGCCGTCAATGGAGACACCTATCGCATATATATGATAACCGATTTTTTGTACCCGCTCTTCGTGGTATTGATGTTTGGTTTTAACAGGATGGTGCAACTTGCTATACATCTCATGGTACAATCGACTTATTGCGTCAAACGTTTGATGGCCGTTTAACTAGACGAAATAGTGATGTCAGATGGCCGCCAAAAAGACGCGCTTTGCCGAGATACGAACCCATACACTCGAAAAAGTTCTCGAAAATTGGCCCAATCGAATGGGATAGTGTAAGACCTGCCTGAATGAAGTAATATTTCATTTCTAACCGGAACAATTGTACTTCACAACAAAAAATTAATTTGAAAAAATTTCAAACCGTTTTTGTTTTATTGCATTTTTAAATTTAAACTTTTAAATGACCCACCCGTATAAGAAACTAATTTTAAAATTGTTATATTGTTAAAAAAAAAAGATAGCAGATGGCAGAGAATCATCATAGAAATTTGTTTCTTGGGAGTTTTTGTATGTTACAAATGTGAATAATGTAGTATAGAAATATTGATGAGATATGTACGTTTCAGTTTTGTCAATTTAATAGTTCGAGAAATTTTCATGAAACATTAGATACATACTCGTACATTGTGTATTAAAAATTCTAAAAAGAAAAACTGATTTTTTTTCTACACTGTATTTCTGCTTGGTTTCTGGGTGGGGTGCATAAGCACCGCCCTTTCTTCCTAAAGCTGAAATTAATTAATATTTGTAAAACTTTTACGAGTACTAATTAAAATCAACTTGTGGCAGTTGTAATTTAATTCTTTCCATTTACTTTGTCCCTGAAGAGAGTTTAACCATTACTGTCATACAAATAATATTCCAATAATCTGTTTCTTTCATATTCGTGCAAATGTTATGATTTGGATAACTCCAGTTGAATCGTAATTTTTGATAGTTTTTCTGTCCAAATAATTGATACTGATATTCATAAAAGTTGCTTATTATTTTTGAGTTTTAACTATTTTTGATTTTCCTTGTTTTCAGTTTTTTTCGTCATCCGATATTGAGTAAACAAATGTTGTTTTAATTTTCTATTTAACGTACATGTCTTTCTTTACCTTTTGGTAATTGCATATTTATATAATGTTGTTTCATTTCTTTTTTTCTGTCATTGTTTGATTATTTTAACATTGATGATTATTTATAATTGATTTTTGACCAAAAAAAAAACAAATTTAGATTATTGTATATGTTACGTCTTCCAACGTCAAAATGTGTAAGTTGTTAGTTGTAGATGCAATAGGATGTAAAAGAAATGTGAAAAGAGTTGTAAACTATGAAAGGAAATGGAGGGGTACCCATGTTAAAGAAGGTTTACAGAAAGAAAATAAATAATTAAAACATATTTGAATTCATCTTTTTTTGCCATGGAAAATTACACATGTAAATTATTTCTTTACCAAATGCGGTTTTTTTCTGTCACTCCTATATAGCGCATATTGGCATACTCTGTTTTTTTCCAGTTTCAGTAATTCAGTTGATTTACAAGCTAAGTAGATGACTAGTCCACTGTTGGTCGCGTCCATATAATGGTGTGTAGTGATGAAACTCCTCGCTAAGTGATTGCGGTGATCCTTACTAAGCATTGTAATTTTTTTTTATCCTCATTAAATAGACCCAGTAGCTTGCCAACATATTCGCCAAGGGTTATTTTACCCTTTTGGAGGTAGTCAATGCGGATTATAAAGCGTGCATCTCAAAAAACGGTCGCCATGACTTTATTGACGGACAGCCACACGTTGGCCTTCTTTGGCGCTGATTCACAGCGATAAACTCACTGTTTTTACTACTGTTTGGTCTTTGGTGTGTTTTGATAGATCATCGTTTCATCAACGGTTACGAAACAGCTTAAAAAGTCTTCCACATTCTACGGTTAAACAACGCCAAACACTTCTGCGAAGTTGTCATACGATTTCGCTTGTAGTCTATTGTGAGCAACGGGGGCAATGTTTTAAAATACCAAAGTAATCATTTAAAATTGAAAATACCGAGCCATGCGACATGCCTATCGCTTCCACAATCTCTCGCACTTTCAATCTTCTTTTCAATTGTTTTGTGTGTAGGACCACAACTCGGCATCCAGAACATTTACCATCTTTCGTGCTTGTACGGTGGTAATGCAATTTAGTAAACCACTTTGTTACAGATTATGGCGCAGAGTTCTCATAGTACTTATCAAACTTAATTTTTGGTTTAGTGAGGGTTTTTCTGCAAAAAATAGTGCTTAACGAGCACATGAAATTCACTTGTTTAGCTCCTCAAATCACGCGGTAGTCTATTGTCAAACTCAATAATGAAGCTTCTTCGAAATTTGACTGTAGTCAACTGAACTATGCCTTTCAAAAAGACCATTGTTGCTCTTTTAGCTAAGACGCGGGAAATCCAAAAGATCACGAACTTATTGACTCGCCTTCGTATTTATGATTTATGTATGTAGGTAAGTATTATGGCCAACTGCAATATTACCTTGATCAAAAAGTTTCCGAAATAACACCCCCGTGTGGCGGTCCCATCGTTCCGATTAGAGTTTTTTTGTTGTTGTTATTATTCCCGCTAAATCTTAGCGTCATAGCTTGACATTTGAAAAAGCTACGTCTATGTGTGTTGGCGATTTTTTACAATTTTAGAAACGGCTGTTGAGTCGCGGTCACCGTAATGGTTTTTTAACTCGATTGAACAGAAACAAGTCACAGGAAGGTGAACAGTGAATTTGGTGGCTGTTGGAAGTTGTTGTATTTGTTGCATTTTTCGTCAAAAAATTTCGAATAATGATGGCACTGTGCCACGGTGCGTTATCATGGTGCAAAATCCACGAGTTTTCTGCCCATAATCCTGTCTCTTTCGGTGAATTGTTTCACGCAAACTTCTCATAACGCCCAAATAATAATCTTTGTTTACTGTCTGGCCTTCTGGGAAAAATTCATAACGCACTACACCGTTGTAATCCATAAAATCCGTGAGCATTGCCTTCTTTTTTGACTGAAAACGACGTTTTCTTGGTCTTGGCTCATTTGGTGAACGGCATTCACTTGCCTGATGTCTGGATAGCGTGTCGTACTCATAAACCCACGTCTCGTCTCCAGTAATGATCCTTTTGATGAATGTGGGGTCGGATTCAGCCTCGCAAATCATGTCTTTTGCGACCTCAACGCGGTCGAAATTGTTAAAAACCGCCAACACATATAGAGATAAATGTACTCTTGGCTACGTAGCTTTTGCAAATGTCAAGCTATAATTTAGCGGGAATATCAAAAACAGTTGTACAAACCTAACAAACACAAAACTCAAATGGGAACGTTGGGACCGTCACACGGGGGTTATTCCGAAAACATTTTGATCAAGGTAGTATTGCTTTATGTTGCTCGATAATCATATGTATGTTGATATTAATTTAAAAATAGCAATTTCAAGTCACTAAGGAATGTGTATATCACTTAGAAGGTAACCTCTGAGGCCCAGACAAAAGAATCAAGATGGCAGAAAAATTCCTTTCATGTTTTCAATAACGAAATCGCACAACAGATACTAATCTAATTTCGTGTCAATAGAGTACAAAGACCGATCTGACGATACTGTTTCATTTAAAATAGGTCACTATGAATGAATGAATGAATTTGCAACAGCTCTTAATACCCTTCTTAGTCGTTTTTATAAGTAGTTTAGAGAAAGTAATTTTATTTGGTGAGTTTCATCAAAGAAACCAACCAACCACTTAACTTATCCCGAATTAAGACTCTTTAGCCACTTTTAATAAATAATAGTAAAGAAAATCTGATTTTAATTGTCGTTCCATAAAGTCCTTTATTGAGACGTTTCCCAAAAGCCATGTAATTTTATTTTAAAATCAAATTTAAAATTGTAGGAAAAGTCTTTGTTCACTCTAATAAATTAAGAAAATACAATAATAAAGTAAAATGAAAAATAAAAAAAAAGTTGCGTACACATATCAGTGTACACTTATTTGATTATAAAAATCCCAAAATAAAGTATCTCTTCTTCTATGGGATTCGATTTCTTATGGAGCATTACGTCTTCGGTAATATCCACCAGCAACACCAGCATTATTTAATGTTAAAGCGTTTTTCCTGCTGTACGTGTATTTGTGTGAATATTTAAAAAAAATATTGTTGATTTTCAATCTTTTTGTTGTTGATATTATTGATATTGTTGCTATTTTGTTTTTTCGTATGCAACAAAAACTTTATTTGTTGTTGCTGGAATTTCTTTCTCGATGACTCTGTTGTGCGTTGTTTGCATCTACTTTTTAATTTTTTTATTTTGAACACACTGTTTCTTCATTATCTTCGTTGTTGTTGTTGACATTGCAAAGAGCAATTTTTTTATTATAGTTGCTGTTGATTTTATTTTTTTATTTCATTTTGTCAACAAACTTTTGTTTTAATCATGTGCTAATGTGAGAAACAGCTTCAGGAAAATATCAAAAAGTGAACAACAAACGGTGAAGGATGAAAATAATCATGATGATAATGATGATGATGTACTCTAAAGATATACAATAAATAGGAAAACGAAATAATTATTATTTTTACTCTTCCGGTCTGTATTTTATATGAGTGACCATAAACAAACAAGTTGTCATGTCAGTCCGTCAGTCAGTAACTGCAACATATGATGTTGTTTTAATTGCAAAAAATCTTAAGTACTTTTCAAAGTTACGGCTGAGAGAAGTTAAGGTTCAATTATAATACGATAAGTCTTAAGTACTCAGAAAAAAAGTAGAAAAATTTGTGAAACATGTGGTGCACAGCTTTACAGATTATGGCTATACTTAAGATAACTAATAATATATTTGCACTTCGTAAACTTTTAAAGAGAACGAGTAAAAAGCTCAAATTGAGTAGCTCTGAGTTCAGAAGGGGAATGTTCATTTTGATGGGACACTGTAGATTGAGAGCACAGCTATATAGCTGTATTGATTTTGATAACTGTAGAGCAGGCGGAGGGGATGTCGAAACTTTCGAGCACTACGCAGCTGACTTGCTTTTACCGGGATTAGGAGAAGTACTTAGAGCAACCTTCTCAACTGTATTGGTTGGAGAATCTAAGGAACTATATTGTAGGGACTGAGTTCGCTGATGATGGGCGGTGACGGAATACCGTTTTTTCCCTGAATGGGGTTTTTTGTCTTATCCGTGACTCTAGTGCATATAACAGGTGCATTGTGGCTTTGCACCTAAACCTTACCTAATCAAAACATTTTTTGAATTAAACTAAATTACTAGTTAAACCCCGTCGTGCTCCGCTACTCCTACATACCTTGATTATACCCTAATTACTGCCATGATTATAAAGATTACTCTTTTTCTCTTTCCGGCCACGAGGCTAAAAGCTTCAGCATTTTAGCTGTATATAGACCAGAGCTTGTCAAAAGAACTACGCGGCGTAAATTGATTCTCTTTCTCTCAGCCCTACATGTACTTACAAATTAAGCAAAAATAACAACAAGCTATCAGTCTCTCAAAAACACTCGGCGAAATGTTTAATTTAAGTTTTTTTTGCAAAACCCAAATGTTTAGTTTGCCAACGCACGATGTCATGCTGCACTACATATGACGTAGCAAGACATTTTAACTCATTTGTTATTTACATAAAAACTAATCTCATTTTTATTTGTTAAAAAAACGCTTAAATTCATACCAAATATACTTCAATACTTTAAAAATATATTTCTTCTTATACTTCTTTTTTACTATAATTTTCTCCAAGTGGATTGGGTAAAAGAGAACTCACACACAAATAAATTGACTAGGTATGTATTTGACGAGCACTGATATAGACTTCAGAAAACATCCATACACTAATGCATGCAAAAACACCGATAGGTAGATAGCTTGATAGCTTCTACGCAGTGTGCTTCGCTATCCCTTTATAAGAAAAGATCGACTTACCCAATTTCTCCCGCTTTTGGACTGATGGGGATAGATAAAGAAACTTGAACTATTACTGTTCTGCACACATGCGAGGAAGGTGGCACACCCACTTATCCAATCTAACCCAGTTAATGAATAATGATGAGAATTGTTCAAAAATTTGTTTCAACCAAATTTAGAAACTTCTAGCATTACCGTTCTCAAGAGACACTAAAATCAATATTTAGTATGTATAAGAGATGCCACGCCCACTTATCCAACTCTGCCCGCTTTTAAGCCGATAATTTGACAAATCATTTACACCAAATTCAAAAATTTCAAGACATACAATAATCAATAGTTACTTTGTATGGGAGATACCATGCCAACTTTTTTACTGATGATTTGTAATGATTACGGACCTATATGGAGCAAATTTAGAGACTCTTACTGTTATCGTTTTTAAAATATCGACAACTAAATATTTGTATGAGCGTGGTACAATAGCTTTTCAACGCATATATTGGTTTGTAAATCGGTTGAACGGTTCTCGAGTTATTAAATGGCGAACAACTTATATGTTTATAAAAAGGAGGCGATTTTGGGCTTACTTACCGCGCACATGCGATTTTTGATTTCAACCAAACTTAACTTAAAAATTTGGTTGAAATCGGTTGACGTGTTAGAGTGTGATGCGTAAGCCCACAATCCCCTCCTTTTATAGATATAGATTTAACACATTGAGGACGGCAGAAAAGTGTAGTTTACTTTTACTATACGTTTTTAACAAAATTGTGTTATAAAACTATAGATTTTGAATGCCACCGTTGGTACACGCTGCTAGATAAACCATTCATAAATAGGCCACCGCGGTACTCAACACCCCTTCACCTATTCGCGTCTAAGCCACCGATGGTTTGCTCTGCTTTCAACGTGTTAAATAAACACTTTGTGTAAAATTTTGAATATTACAAATGTTGACTTCTTCCAAGAACTCAACAGATGTAATTTCCAACCTTTAACTATAACAAGAACTAGGCAGATGTGATCTTTTAAGTGTGATATTAAATGTCGCTTCTATATTTCAACAACAGCGGTTTCTTAACGGTGTCTAGATCTATGATCTATGTGTTGTAATTTAAAAAGGTTTGAGTTCCTTAGCTCTCCAGTTATTTAATTTATCGGGTTCTGCTGCGTACTTTCAAAAATTATTTTTTTCTAATCAGCCTTTAACATGTTTTAGATTGCTTAGCAATTTTTTATTCACTAATCGTTAGAAAGCCAACTTTTCTCAGCAGATTACCTCATTGTTTGCAGTGCATTGTGCCGGTTGTGCACGTTGTTCTATTCACTGGCCGATCAATCACAAAAGGATGTGATCTATAGAAAAAAATTGGGTACTAAGTACGAATATGTGACCATCGTTATAGAATCGAGAGAACAATAAAACACACTCAATATTGCGACGATGCCCTAATGAATCGATAGAGTTTAATACCCTTTTCTCAGATTTGCATTCCATTTTAGGCCGGATATGTGTAGGTATTGTAAATATTAAGAAGGTCACATTGAATGAATTTTTTCTTGCACAGTTTCAAGAAACCGAAACATTTGAATGCTTCCTTCGACACTCAAAAAATGTGATTGTTCCAATGGAAACGACTAATAGTTACAAATGGTTTGAAACCATCATCATCACCACGTCTACGTGCCAAAATTAATATTGGGTCTGGCGTGCACTAAAATCTAGCCTGTTCGCAAGACTATCGCTTTTGAATGTCATTAACCCATAAAAAGGAAAAAAGACAGATATTTTTGCTTTAAAAATTTTTAAATAAAAGTATTGTAACTGTACAAAAAAAAAAAAAAAAAAAAAAATCACAAGAAATTTGTCATTTTAAAAAGCACTGCTTTGTAGATTATCATACAGTGGGGTTCGATCGACCCTTTTTGTGAATTGAATTGATCGAAGAGTTAAAATTTAAAACTTGTGGTCAGTGATAAACTTTAAGCAATAAAGTACATTTTTAACATAATAAACTTTAATTCATCCTTCGATGTCAATTAATAGTAAACTAAAGCTAAAATACCACTGCAAAGTGATCACAGAGACATACAGTTTAAACTAGAAATTTTCATATAAAATTCATGCCAATTTAACAAGAATTTTTCTGTTCATAGAATTCTAATAAACAAAATTTTTTACTTCAGGTCAATTGAATTAATGAACTTTATTTCGTCCTATTTCTTGTTGCACCAAGTATTTCTTAGTCAAAGAAATAAAGACATGCTAATAAATGCTAATTCCATGCAACTCTTGTGATCTCTTCGTTGAGGTTTTAGTTCCATTATCTTCCACTTGTCTTATTGAATTTTTTAAGAGCATTTTTATTATTTCTTTATTGGCTCTTAAGTGCGTTTATAACCATTTTACTTGTGTTATGCAATTATGCAACTTAACATTCATTTATTTATTCATTCATCCTTTCAAGGTGAAATCGCCCAAGCAACAAGAAAAGAAATGCTGCAAAAAAAGCGGAAATTCAATGGTTATAACTTGTTTATACGTTTTCATATTATCGTTGTTGTTTTTGTTGTTGTGTATCTTCTTCTTGAGTATATTTTAGTTTTGGCTTAAAGATGCAAACAAGATTTCCATAGTTGTTGTAAGTGGTCATATCTTTCTTTCTTGATGTTAATCTGCAAAGTAAATGTTTAAATACTTGTAACGATGCATACAAATGGAGGTGGTTGCTACTTTGTTGCAAAAAAAAAAAATCCTGAATAAAACAAAAAATGCCAACAGAATTAAAGTTTTATATAAGTTTTGCATGCGTTTCTTGTAAACGAACATCTTTAGTGCAATCGATGTCATTAAGGCAATTAAATTAAAAGATTTTCAACAAACAAAAAAAAAATAATCTGTGATAACAATACATAACAACAATAAAAGTTTCTTTTAAATATAAAGAAGAAAATTAATTTTAATTTATTTATTGTCGCATGTAGTTGAGTCATTTAGTATGTAAACGTAAAAGATTTGCAGCGAGATTCCAAAATTATGGCTTAATTTAAAAGAAACAATTTTTAATAAAATATTTCATTGATTACTACTCATTCACACATAATATTAAAAGTAAAGCTTTAGTATAAAGCATTAATCCTTTTTTTATAAACACACTCTTTACTTCAAGTAACAGAGATATTTTCAATTCCGGTTGATTGAGTTTGTTTTAAAACGTAATTTTGATCAAAGGAAGACGGAAGACAAAAAATGAAAAATATTTATCTTTAGCGCGAAGTCTTAGCTTGATTGCAAAATAAATTTTGAAGTGAATGTTTTACGGAGAAGTATTATAAGGTTTAGGAGCAAATATAGGTCATTCTTAACTAAACTCAGCAATATACAGTATGTATATACTAAGGTATATAGTATAATAAACAACGAACAACCATTTTGTTGCTAAAGGGTTAATATAGCAACAAAATTGTACTTATAAACAGTGTTTAAATCATAGTTGAACAGAGAAGCTCTTTTGAGCCTTATTTGGCTGCAAATTATTTACAGCGTACCGAACGAAAATGAGCAGATAATAACAAGATAATAAATAAAGCAACAAATATTATTCAGTTGTAAAATAGCTCTCAATGAGAGCAGACTATGTCGCTTTGCTTTTAAAAATTGTTTTTAGTGTTTTTGTTTACCTTTTTAGTTTTTCCCTTCAACGCGCCCAGCAAAAATTCACTAATACTATTACAACACTAATTTCTCTTCTTGGTCGCCCTTGGTTGAAATAAAATTTTGATGAATTTTTACTTATAATAAACTGCATGGGGGTATTCAAAACATCCAAAGTAAAACAGAACACACTCATTTTGTATATTAAGATTATGGTCAGCTAGGATTACATTCAAAACGGTTTTAATCACACTGAGTAAAACCAAGAAGTTGTAAAAATATTTTGTTTCTGCTCATCTAATTCATAATCATGGATGAGCATTATCATCCACAAACTCGTTTGTTTATGTTATTGTAACGGAAATGCGGAGTGCTTTATCTAAAATCTTTGTTTCATAGGCTAAAACAAATAATATCTTTCATGAGAAATTTTGAGCCAAATCTTCGTAAGTCTCCATTTTGTCAAAGTATTTTTATTAATTTTTTTTAAATTGATTATGATGAACTGGGACCAAATGAACTTAAACAAATTTTTACCGAATTTCAGACCGATCACAGGAAGACAGCTGTTTCAAAATAACATTATTTAAATGCATTGTTTAGGAAGGAATATAGCTTTCTAAGAATTGACCGATCTTTTTATAATTTTACCGGTTGATTTTGGTACATAATTATCATATGATGGCCAAATTTTATCTTTATCAGAAAAAATAACTGATATCAGTCAAAATCTCACAAAGAAAAAAAAAATTGTGTAAAATTTCATTGAATTTTATCCCATAACAGGTCAGTCAATAAGTCCGTAAGATAAGTAAGAACAAAAGAATATATTGACAAGATCGATTTTATTATTCAACATAGTTGACATCTATACCAATTTTATAGTACGATTTCTCTTTCTCGTCAAATTATGCCTCAGCTTCAGCAATTACTTCGACTTCGTTCGACTTCAATTTCTTTCCACTAAGCATTCTCTTGAGATCTAAAAACAGAAAAGAGTCGCTAGGGGCTAAATCTGGATAATACGGTGGGTGGGTAATCAATTCGAACCCAATTCTTTCAATTTTTGACATCGTCTTCATTGATTTGTGACACGATTTGAGAGCTTACGCGACGCCACTTACTCAAATGTTCGTGTAAAATGGTAAAAACACTACCATCTGATATCTTTATAGTGTCAGCTAGCTCGTGCACATTCAATTTGCGATAGTTCATAACCAATTTGTGTTTTTCTGTATTCACACGGTTGTCTTATTTTATACAAAATTTATTGTCACAAGATGTATTAACAATAATTATCCCAATGCTGTCACACAATCGTTCTAGTTTACAGCAAATTTGTAAATCAGCTGTTATGGTAAATTAAACTATTATTATTATTTTTTTTTTTGTTAAAAATGGTTCTTTCTTTAAAAAAAAGAATATAGCGTCCTCTTTATTTACATATATTGAGGTCAAATAAATAAAAAGAAATAATAAAAAAGGAAAGAAGAAGTGTATGGGTCAGGGATTGGCTCACAAGGAGAAATTTCAATAAATAAAAAAATTAATTCTCTAAAGTAAAGATGATTTATTTTCTAAAAAATAAAAATTCAATCGGCTTTGATTATCAGGTGCCCACTTGATAAAAGAGAAGTAAAAATAATGAAAAAAAAGATATGGTGGAAGTTTGTGATGCAATTTACATATAAGTAATTAAAAAAATGCATATTTTAAGGGATGACTATTGTAAATACCGTATAAAAAAAATCAATTAAAAAATAAAAATCGGTGATTATTGTCTTCTTCAATTGCCACACAAGAATACAATAAATTTTGGTGTATTTTTGGAATTTACATTGGTGCATGATTGCCGATAAAGCTTTCACACGATTGTCGCATCAGGGTTGCATTTGATTGGGATAAACAAGCACAATAATATTTTGAGTTGCCGTATGAGCCAATAAATTGTATAATCACACGATTGACATATAAAAAACACTAATTATTGGTGCATTACGACAATCTTGTGATCCTACCTTCATCAAAACTCGAAATTAATTTTTTCCTTTTTTTCAATAACAGAAGTTGCTTCACACAAAATGCTATCTCATGAATCACTACTCAGATTACTGTCAAATTTATACACGTATCGTATGAAGGTTAGAACTAAATAAATATCATATGGACAAAATTCTAATACCGCCATCTATTTGTCATCCTACGGACTTATTGAGTGACCTAATATTGCAACCTGTATTTAAAATATGTATATAGTTTTAGTGGATTATCAAAACGAATGTCAGACGACAAATGAAGTATGAATATGTACATATATATTTAATTTAACATGAGTATTACTAACTTCATGAAAATATAAAATTTTATCAATTATCATTTTGAAGAAAGAAGAAATATAAAAATTCTTACATAAATTGTTTTAAAACGGTGTCGTATTGGTATGACAATTTTCAAATTCTACGACTTGACATATCAGTAATATAAGCTTTGGCAAATGTTACAATTAATTCAATATCGCTCAAAAATCGCATTAAAATACTAAAAACCGCAGCTCTAAGACCACTATTAAGACTTTGGTTGATAACTTGGATTAGATGGCTTCTTATGTAGCTAACCAAAGCATGTTTTCAAGTGAAAACATTATAGACTTAAGTCGCAATCTGGAAGAAGATCCGTATTTGTAATTTTATCGATGTTTTTAATAATTAGGGCTAATCGTAACGATTTGAAAAAACGATTGCGAACACATATGCATGAAAATTTCGTTTTTAAAGACATTCTACATCCATATCTGTGGTTACAAGCAATAACCGACTAAGTAATGCAGTATTAAAAATTCTTACCCCCACAATGTAAAAATTAAATTAAATATGTACATATGTATAAAAAATTATATGGGAAATATAATTAATTAGAGAAATATTGAATTAAAATAAATATAAACCCTTAACCCACTTACGCCTGGCGTCCGCATGTGAAGATGGTTCTTCTATGGCCAGAATATTTATTTCCGATACTATATATACCATTTAGAAACAAATTTTGCGTTGAAAAAGAGTATGACTTTAAAGTAAAATACGCCTAAAATTTATTAAAACTGGAGGCCAAACTTATATTTTTTGTAAAACTAGATAATAGCACAAAGATACGTTATTATATTTTACTTATGCGTGGGTGCTATTACGCATTTTTCGCCTAGTTTTACATATTTAAATACATTCTTTTTAACAAAATATCTAACCGAAAAGTCAAACAGTATTTGATATATGAGTCTTTGGTCCTACTTGGCGAAAGCAATATTTTCACAACCAAGAACTTTTTTAAATTTAATTCTGTAAAATGTTTGGTTAGAATAGTTACTGAAGTAGAGTTATTTTAATAAATTTCCTTTTAGTTAATATTTTGGTCCAAATAGATTAATGCTACTTTGATATACTAAACTGAAAGTGCTTATGGCGGCTTAGGCGTTTGTTGAAAAGAAGTGTTTTGACTGCTCTTTGGCATGTGTTAAGTTAAGCTGTTATTACATATTAAAGAATTGTAATTTTTTTAATAAAACAGCACTCTTATATAGTATATTTAAACAAAATAAAATATTATCGAACATTTCCTTAAGTACATTTTAGCGCTTAGCGTAAATGTAAAAGACATTCTCAAGACTTAGATCAATATGCTTTTTATTAATAACTTTTCTAAAAAGAATGTCAAAATGGTAGACCGTTCATGTAAATAAACAGTTCTGTGATGAAAATACGGTAGCATATATCACTCAATTATTTCTTAAGTCGACTTAGGCGGTTATTGCTTTTGACCACAAATAGAGTGGCGGACATTGGGTTAGCATATTTTACAAACATATGCTCTATTGAAAAGCGTACATTTTTTTCCAGGCATCAAAATTGGGTAAAGAATTTACCCACAATTATTGTTTGTGGTGTTCTTAAAATTTAGTATACCGTGACGTCTTTTTATTTTCTTTCACAGTTTTTAATTCTACCTACTATTTAAAAAATATGTATTCTACACTGGAGCGCAGTTTAGCACAATTCTGATATTTTTCACTAATTTGTTGTTTAAAATCTTAAATTGATTAATTTTTTGAAGTTTACTTTCAAAAGTTTTAATAAAAACCATAAAAAAATAAATAAAAATGGGTCTAGGTAAATGGTGCACAAAGGCATATCAAACTTTTACAAAAAGATGGTGTATAACGCACATACACAAGTATTACACAGTGCGCTAGGCATAGAAAAACAACTCGTAAAAAGGACTCTTTTATTTGTAGAGCTACAGTTGCGGAGCCATTTAAGTCCTCAACTAAAATTCAAAAAGCAAACAATCAACATAATCAACATAAAGCAAAATACAACATAAAGCACACGTATCAAAAAAGAATCTTTTTTCCGAATTTTATTTTACTTCAGCATACAGTAAAGCAAACTCTCTTTTGAAAAAAAGTCTTCTGAAGTGACGAATCCAAATTTTCTCGATTTGAATTTGGCGAAAATGTTATGTATGGCGTTTTTCAAACATGTAACACAATCCCGGGTACACATCAATGACATTAAGGTATAATGCAGGATGTGTGATGGTTTGGTTCGCATTTCTGGGTATTTTGTTGGTCATATAATCAAAATAGATACACAAATGGATTAGGAAATACTTTTGAACACAATGACTCCATTTGCAGAGGAAAAATGCATTTTATGGATGATAGTGATCCAAATCACATTTCACGTACAAAACAGCGTTGCGTAGAGCAAAATATTATCGACATTTTTAATGTCTAGATCTCAGTCCTGTAGACAATCAATGGAATGATGAGGAGCAACACATTACTGTTGTTAAACGGACAAATTTTAGTAACTTAGGGACAAAAAATCAAAACGTTGTGTGGGACTAATAGACAGTATGCCGAGAAGTTGTGCAGCTGTTATTAAGAAAAAAGGTTTTCATATCAAGTATATTCTTAGTTTTAAATAAATTAATAAGTAGTTTTGTTTTTTTTTTTTCTTACAAAAAATATTTTTGTTTAATTTGTGCTAAAATACTGTGCAGTCGTTTTTTTAGGTTTGACCTATTTTAACACAAAATAAACGAATTGAGAAGGACAAAACTAGAGTAAAGCAATGCTACGAATTCCTTAGACAGTGAGTAGTACATTAGGACATAGAAATTATTGAAGTAACCATGTACAAAAAATTTTTGTTGCAAAAAGTACACATTGTACACAAGTACAAAACCAATATAAATTTTTCATGAAAACATTAATTTTTTATATAAAATACATAAATATTTTCTTAACATTATCTTGGGAATAAAATTGAACTTTTTATCAAACTGTATTGTTGTACTGTTGAATATTTTATTATAAAACATTTAAATTGAAAATATATTTTATGGGCAATTTATACAAATATGAATTACTTTAAAAAAATGTTTTTCTTGTTTCTTTAAATTAAAAAAATATAAAAAAATATATCTTAAAATGGATTAAATCTTATAGAATTTGCATTACATTAACATAATTTTTAAAATTCAAATTGATTTGGCTAAAGAAATAATCAAATATTTACAATTGCTATTGTACCACAATTTCATTTCAATTTTCTAATCCAGAAACCTTTTGTAACCCGTTTTTAATGATTAGCTGCCGTTTAAAAATTCATTGATCCCATTGAAACGTTTTTTCTTCAGCTTTTTGCCAATATTATGACAGATCTAAGCCAAAATTTAAATAACGGCAGCAGCCAAATAGAAATTATTATATCACGTTCCACTTAATTTACATATTTTTTTTTACTTCTTTCATTATCAGAAGAGAAGAAGAAACACCAGCAATAGAAAAATGAAGCCGAAACTTTATAATCGAAAATTACATGATCACGAATATTTATCTATTGTTTTAAGCAAAATTTTAGGTTTATTTCCTTTAAAACGAAAATTCAAAAAAAAAAGAAAAATATTAATTTTCTTCTTTTTTTTAAGGAACAAAGAAAATCGTGAGGTAAACACCAAAATTAAACAAAAAATGAAATTCATAATAAACCAAAGGAATGGAAAAAAAAATTATTTATTTTTGTATTATTTTTTCGTCTTTATTTCACTAAAACAAAAATTCAGCACACAATTCGTATATTTGATTGTAACAAGCACACACTGCCTTTGGCAAAACCATGACGACAAATATCAAAAGCAAATAAGTGGCCAAAATTATACTTCAACGTTTAAGACCCCCTCTTCTAAAATAAATTAATAATTTTAAGTTACTGCTGCTCCGGCTGCTGATGATGGAGCTTCAGCTATTGCTGCTTCTGCTGTTAAAACAGTGAAATTATTTCACATTTTTTTTCTTCAATTTCATTTCGTTTTCGTTTATAGTCGAAATTGAGTTTTGGGAGAGAATTTATACAACAACGAGTGTAAGAGTGAGAGTGTTTTTTAATTTGTATTCGACAAAAGTAACTGTTTCTGTAGTAATTTTCGAGGGCCTGAATATGTGGAGTCTACGTACTCTGAAGTACTTCTCCTAACAGTAGCCATTAAATGTATTAAACATGCTTTAGATAATAAAGGCGTAATAAGGTAATTTACTTCATAAGAGCGACCATGTTTCCATACATTTTTAACAATTAAACCAAATAACTGGTAATGGCAGCCATGTAGTTGCAGTTAAATTTATTAATATTATACAAAGTGACCGTATAAACTGAACGAATTGATTCTGGTCTTAGCTTTAAACATTATTTATACCATAGCATATAATTTTATATAGGTGCGATAGATATTTTTTATGATTGTATGCTGTTATTCCATCAATAGATTTTGGAATGTAAGCCATGTGTCAGTTGAAGGTGGTTTGTTTGTTAGTGAGGGCGACACTAGCTTCTTTCTGATAGTATGACCGTCACACATCCATTTTCTACATTTTATAAGTCTAAAATGGTACGAGTATGTACGCTATTCCTCGAAACTCCTGCTGTATGGGCGCAGCTCATAAATTCAAAATTTTTTCATGTAGCATTCTTAAAGCTGGAATATATCAATTTACTTGAAAAAGTCCATTTACATCGTTTTACACCTTTTACCGTTGTAAGCTTCTCGCCTTCTTCAGTTCAAAGGTGACAATATTTAAAGATGCCCATGTCTATGTCTTTATATATTTTTATCTGATAGGTCACTTTTAAGTTTTCTTCGGTGCACGTTTTCTCGAAATAGTACTTATTTTGATCGTTCTTTTGTTTTCTTAGGGTTTATATTTGATTCGTGTCTTGCTATATTCCTTCTTCAATAGTTTAATATCAATCTAGGTTCATCGTTATTTTTAGGCGACCTAAACGTTAGGCGTTGTTGTACTACAAATTCCACAAGTAAACTTAGTGAACCACTTTTTAATATTTGATATTAATGATGTGAAGCCACCATATTTTCCAGCCTTTACACATGATTGTATACATTAAAAACCGGTTTTCGAATATTCAAAATGTAGCAATTTTTAAAAAACAGATTTTCGCTTAATAATTTTTCAAATAACCGGTTAGCCGGTTCTTTTATTTAACAAAATTTTTTCGTAATTCCTGAAGCGCAGAGCTGGACCACGTCGTTTCAAAAATAAGCAGAAGTTGACGGAGATATCAAAATTAAAGTGGCAATCAATATTAATAATAATTCTAACAAAAATCATTAAAACTATGCCAAAACGGTGTGCGGAGGCCATAAAAAACAAAGTCTTTTACCCAAAGTACTGAAAGTTGCTGAAGTTTCGAACAGCTACTCAAGAAGCTAATTTCGTTTTTGTTCTTTATAATAATTTAGGTGCCCTTAGATAACAAGAATTAAACTTATTGCTATGAATGAATTTATTAGTAATAAAGGGTCCGCCAAATATGTTTTTTTTAATGCTATAAAAAAAACTACTGAATATTTTCTCAAATTTCTTTTTTTATTTGAAAGTACAATCCTTTCGGTTAATAATGGATTCATTTCATAAAAATTTCATTCAAATGGCTGCCTCGGCTGGCCTGCAGTAGCCTACACGATCGGTCCAATTTTAAAGCACATTATCGATTGTGTGCAGCTGTATTTCACCAATGGCTTCAAGAATATTGTCCTTTAAAGCGTCAATTGTCTCTGGCTTGTTGACGTAACACTTATCTTGACGGCACCCCACAAATAATAGTCCAACAGTGTCAAATCGCAGCTCCGAGGTGGCCAAATGACATCAGCTCTGCGATCTTCAAAAACTGGGCGCAAAACATCGAGTGTAGCTTCGGCTGTGTGGCACGTAGCGCCGTCCTGTTGAAACCAAATGTTGCTAATATCCTCCTCTTCAATTTTTGTGAACAAAAATTCATTCAAAATGGCCCGATAATGATCGCCATTGACTGTAACAGCCATTCCTTGCTCATTTTCGAAGAAAAATGGCCCAATTATGCCTCTGGACCAAAATCCGCACCAAACTGTGACTTGTCTTGGGTGTATCGGCTTTTCAATGTATGTGTGCGGGTTTTCTGTGCCCCAAATGCGACAATTTTGCTTGGTTACATACCCTCCAAGATCAAAATTAGCTTCATCTGAAAAGATGATTTTTTTTGGCAAAATCGGCATCTTCTGTAATCGATCGCAGGCCCAGATTCCCAGCGTTGTTCAAGCGTATACACAACCATATTCGTTCAGCGGAAGGATAAAACTAATTATCTGTCAAATCAGACATGAGCTAATTGTCACCATTCACGAAATAAGCAATAGTTCAAAATAAAAACGTTAAACGGCGGACCCTTTATAAGTGTCCTTAATTACCTCGACAAGAAAAGTTGCGTAGGTGTCGAACAGCAGTATATAAAAATTCATGCACCACGTATTTAATAGTGTGTGTGTCGCTGTGGAATATTAGGTAAGACACCCACCTTCTAACCAAGAAGTCGTCGGTTCAATCCCAGGCGACACCATATTACAATTTTCAACATTATAAGCGACTGTGTATTTACGCTGTGAAAAACTTCACTAATATATTTGCCTTTCAGAGCCGGCTTTTGTGGGTCGCTTTCATAATTCCTACTGGGCGGTACCACGCCCATACAAAGTGTATATTTATTTTTCTATATCTTCAAATAGATTCATAGTCTATGCAAAATATCAGTAAAAAGTGGGCGGAATAGGAGAAGTGGGCGTGGTGCCTCCAATACAAAGTAAATTCTGATTTCATTATACCATGAGAACGGTTAAGGCTAAAGTTTTATTATTTAGTCTGAATGACTTTATAGTGAATGCAAATCATCAGCCAAAAAGTTGAACAAGAAGGTGTGGTATCTTCCATGCAAACTAAGTGTTTATTTCTGTATATCTTGAGAATGGTTAAAGCAAAAGCTTCTGAATTTAAACTGAATGACTTCATAGTCAATACTAATTATTATGCAATTAATGCGTGGAATTAGACAAGTGGAGTGGTACCTTCCATTCAATCAAATCCAATCACAAAATATTGGATTTTGTACATTTGGAGAACAGCAACTATCAAAGCTTCGTTATCCAACAAGCAGGAATTGAAAAAATCGCACTGGATAAAGGCTATCTATATACATATCTTTTATATATAAAAATGAATGTGTGTTTGCTTGAAGACTGTATACAGCCAAAAAGCAGAACCTACAGTGTCTTTCTGGAAGGAAGAAGTGATTGTATTGTAAAAATGTAACTAAGACAGCTATTAAGATAATAATTAAAATGAGGGTAGCGAAACACACTGGATTTTAGCCAGCCGTTTATATTTTTGAACAAATCTGGTCGGTTAGCATTCATCAGGTTTGTTATTTATCTTTTAATAATAATAAAAGGAAAAATTAAATCATTTAGTGCAGCCTTGAGTCTGGTCTGGTCCCTCTAATACAATACAAAGTAATAATATCTCTCTTTCTTGGCGCTCATACTAAACCTAAACGAAACGAAACGAAAAAATATTTCTAAAATTCACTCTCACTCTCTTAGAAATTAATTTTCTTTTCATTTGACTTAAAAAGAAAATACAGATAAAACAGACAATTTTAAGTCTGAACAATAATAGCCAAGTGGAGCCGGTCATAGTCGAATAATATGGCTTAGCAATACAAATGATTTTGAACAACACCATCGTCATCGTCATCATCGCCATCGTCATGTGGAATTGTGTGACAGAGGGGAATAATAATAAAATAAAAACTACAACAACAATAACTAATTGTAATTGTAGAGTTAAAACCGTTAAAGCTGTTTAGTTTCAGCTCACTTGCTTGCTAAAGTGGCTTTTGATGCTGCTTCTTCTTTACATTTTTTTCAACGCTGTTGTTATTGTTGTTGATGTTTTTTTTTGACCATTCATTGTGATTATTGCTGGCTAATGTGGTTGATTTTTGTCTTTGGCTTTTGTCGTTGTCGTCCGTCGTTAAAGTTGTTTAGTTTGTTATTGTTATTGTAACTGCTTTTTGAATGCTATTGTAGCAGAGCTATACAAATATTTTTGTTTAAGTGTATGCGTGGTTTGTATTACCGTAAGATGTGCTGTAATATGTTGATTGTGCGGTAATTTTAGTTGTTGCTATTATTGCTGCGGGTTTTTATATCATTCTTGTTGTTGTTGTTGTTTCTGTTTAATGTTTATTTCTTTGAACTGTAATTGCAGTCACATTAAAAAAAAGGCCTGTGTCTTACATCCAACTGTAATGGTTGCCACATAAAGTGGAAAACATGTATGTGTTTAATATTTTGAGAAATTTTGGGAAATTAATATTTTAATTTAAAAATTTTTTTCCTAACATACAGACAGCGTCAAAGGAAAGTGTACATCCATATTCTCTTTAGTGCGATTAATTTAAGCATTTTATACCTACTTTTTTAAAACAAAAAGATTCTTACAACAGAAAAAGTTATAAATAAAAAAATTCAAATCTGTTGGAAATTGTGAGAATTAAAGCTCCGACTTGGTAAAGCACAAAATCCCCATCCCTATGATTTTCTAATAAAACCCTATTTCTAATTCATTTTCGCTTAATAACACTCTTTAGTTTCAAAATAACTCTGCTCTGTAGTATAGTAGGGGCTCATTATTTTAAAAATGAGATATTTCTGTGACTTTCTGCAGAAATTTTCTCCGTAGCCATATAATGCGTTATAGAAAATTTTAGACAGATTGTATTACACAAAGGACACTGGATAAAAGCTATCTATATATGAAGTATGCTATATAGAGGTAAATGTGTGTTTTTTTTTTTTTTTTTTTTGAAAACTGTACTCAGCTAAAAAACGGATTCTACAGTATTTTTCTAGAGGGAACTATACGCTATTTTAGATGTTTGGGTTTGAGCCGGAAGGAAATGATAACTAAAATAGTAGTTAAGATAATAATTAATATAGGTGTAGGTGATTCACGCTGGATTTCAGATAGTATTGAATAAAAATAATTTAAAATTTGCGACCAGTTAGATAGCCTTTTAATAGTTTATATGCGCTTACTGGTAATATTTGTCATATATAGTGTAGTATTCTCTCATGCCATACCTTATCAAAACTAATTTTTTGTGATATAAAAATCTATTCGTCGGTGCTGTACTATTAAAAGGTAGCTATTATAGTCTGAAGAAATTATAGGTTTAAGCTCAATATGTTTTTGTACTTCAAACGAAATCAAAGAGATATATTATTGATTTTAAATTATAAAATAAATAAATCAATTAAAATAAATTTGAAACATTTTAATATTTGGTAAAAATTATTTTTTAAATAAAAGTTATTTTTTCTGAAAACCGTTAGAGGTTTTAAATTTAATTTTCCTGCTATCTCAACATCGTTATTTAATCGCAGATAAGGATAAAGCTATCAAAAATGTTAACGTGTTTCTACAGAATTGTAATGATAGCCAAGAATCAAATCTTTAGTTTTTTCTTTAAAAGCCTTTAAAACTCTAAACTCAATTTACTGATTTGAGATACAACTGCTCCTATGGCCATAAATGAAACATTTAATTGTGGTGAATAGAATTTGAGACGAATAATAGCATTAAAATTGCATAAATAAAATAGTTTTGTTTGCTATGCGAAACAACTTTAACATCGTTTTATTGCCCATTTTTTTTAATACCAAACGATTTTATGGGGTTTATGATTCTAATAGCGTTCTCCAGATCTCAAAACTCAAATCTTAGAAATTTATAGTCCTTAATCAATCCTCTCGGTAGATCTATTAGGAGAAACTTTTGCAAAGTAATTAACAAATATGCTCCCTTTTTCGGCATCATTTTTTGTTCAACTAAAACTAGGATTATATGCCACTGCCGTATGGTTGGTAAGACATCCTCCTACCAAGCAAGAGGTCCTACTCCATCTGATAATTTTTAACATCGGTATCACCTCACAATATTGTTAGCGACTGGTTTTGAGTAGTCACGCTCTGAATAACTTCTCTAACGGCACCTGTCGTTCGAAAACGACGATGAGTCTAAAAATAGAATCTGGAGTAGCTCATTGATTGAGAGAACCCACCCTTTATTCGCGGAAATTGTGTATGTACATATGTACCATTATGATCACGTTTAGTGGTTTAAGTAGTACAAGCCTATGAAGCTTTCTGTTGGCACACGTAATGAGTTTTTTTAGGGATTAAATTTTTTGTGACAGCGCAGTATATTTTGAAAGTATTTTGTGGATTCTTTGAATAAAATAAATATATATTCTCTGAACATTTTTACATCGGATATATAATTGTTCCACAAGGTTACAATTGTGGGTGTATAATCAGAAAGTAAATCTAAGGAAGCTTTTATTTGAATTTTTTCTCCATGGATGTCATTACCAACTGTAAAGGCAATAACAATTTTTTTTTTTAAGTAGGCCAATAGGCTACCCACTAGTATTATGTTGAAACACATTTTTGGTATTTTATTGCTTATTAATGGATATTAATTTCATTAATGGTATGTTATTGTCAATAAAGTTGAGGCAAAAATTTATTGACCAACAAATTTCCTTTAGTAAAGTCAGGCATAGTTTGATCCAAAAACTAAAATTTTCGTTTTCTAATCATAAAAGAGAATTTTTTAAAACTTTCCAGTAACAAGGTAATTTTGGCCTTAACTCTTCAATGCTTTGGGAATTCACATGAAAAATATTATATGGTCACCCAATTGATGTACTTTGCAAGGCATAAGCGCAAAGCAAATAAAAATACACAAATTACGCTTAAAATTTGCTATTTTTTCTTAAGCCTTTGCCCATTACAATTGCTGCTTATGATTTTATTTACGTACATATGTATGTATGTATGTATGCATCTATGAATGTACTAACGAATAAAAATATATGTATTTGTGTGAGCGTTTGTATGAAATAGTGTTTAAGCCTACACTACGCAACACTTACCACTGAGAGAGTCTGAGATATTTCATTTCAATTTTATATTTTATTTATTTAAAAAATATTGCTTCTTCTTCTATTTCTGTGATGTAAAACTTGCAAATAGAAAAACAAATTTTTCTCTTTAAAGCAATAAAAAACAAACAAAAAATCTCAGTTACAGGCTTAAATATGATGGCGATGAGGCAGGCTGTAACGAAGATGATACACTCGAATAATGTTGAACTAAGAAAAGTTTTGCTTGCATGTTTCTTTGTATGTTTGACTGTGTTTTCGTGTTGCCTTGTTGGTTTGGCCGTCTAATTGTCTGTCCGTTTGAGCATCATTTTTTTGTTTTTGGTTAATTTTGTGTTGTTTGTGTGTTTGTGTCATGTGAACCTTCTCCTATAGCCACAGAAGTCACAAAGACAAAACTTACTAACAAAAACAACAATGACAACATCAGACAAACAACAGCAGCAGCCAGCTAGCGAGCCAAAGCAATTTTATTGTTGCTGTAGCTGTATTTTTTGTTTATTTTTTTTATTTGTATGCATGGATTGCATGAAATGCTTTTTGGCAAAAATAAGTGAATTTCATCAATTTTGGTATAAATGGATGAGACACTGAGTGTAGATCGTCAGTAAACCATTTGATTTAGTTTAATAAACAACAATCATCGTCGCAACATAAAGTCGCAACGAATCAGAACTTTCCATCTTTTCCAACCCCTACTATTTTGCTTATACAACTGAGAGAAAAAAAAATTCAAACCACAATAGTCGTTCGACACACAGATTCTCTAACAGAAAAAGGATTACAAATATAAAAAATTTATCTGTGTGCGTGAGTGTGTTTGTGTTTAAGTGCAAGGATTTCAAAAAACATCACGTCGTTAACGATCTAAAT
Organism: Wohlfahrtia magnifica; assembly: GCA_023159175.1. NCBI lineage: Eukaryota > Metazoa > Arthropoda > Insecta > Diptera > Sarcophagidae > Wohlfahrtia > Wohlfahrtia magnifica. Next base: position 1,790,400 of record JAKWBJ010000189.1, read on the forward strand.
CGTGTTCTTTAAAGTTTTCGTTAAGAGTAGTGTACGTTACGTTTTGAACCATGAAAGCTTTCATTTTAATGTCATGCTTAGCTTTGGCTGCCGCTAGGCCAGAAGCTGGCTATGCCTATAACAGACCTGGTGGCAGCGGAGGTGCCGGCGGTGGCGGTTTTGGTGGTGGCTCCAGCGGTGGTGGCTTTGGCGGTGGCGGTTTCGGTGGTGGCGGCTCCGGTGGTGGAGGTTTCGGTGGCTCCGGTAGTGGTGGCTTTGGAGGTGGCAGTTTCGGAGGTGGTTCCGGTGGTGGTGGCTTCGGAGGTGGCGGTTTTGGCGGCGGCTCCGGTGGCGGTTTTGGCGGCGGATCTGGTGGCGGCTTCGGTGGTGGTAAGTGACGACTCTTAAAAGTAAACTCTGCATTGGTTGCTTTATAAAGCTTGTGTATTTTGTGTCTTTTCTTTTATTCTTAGGATCCGGTGGTGGTTTTGGTGGTGGTGGCTCCATTGGAGGCTTCGGCGGTGGTGGTGGTGGCGGCACTACTTTGGTGCAAAAACACATTTATGTACATGTTCCTCCACCAGAGCCTGAGGAATCACGTCCACGTCCTAACATTCCTGTTGGTCAAGCTCAGAAACATTACAAAATCATCTTCATTAAGGCACCATCTCCTCCTTCCTACCAAGCTCCAGTTATTCCTGTGCAGCCACAAAACGAAGAAAAGACTCTCGTTTATGTGTTGGTCAAGAAACCCGAAGATCAACAAGATATTGTCATACCCACACCAGCTCCCACACAACCCTCCAAACCCGAGGTATACTTCATCAAATACAAGACCCAAAAAGATGGCAGCGGTGGTGGAGCTGGAGGTGGTATTGGTGGCGGTATTGGCGGTGGTATTGGAGGCGGTATTGGCGGTGGTATTGGAGGCGGTATTGGTGGTGGTAGCGGCGGTGGTATTGGAGGTGGTATTGGTGGTGGTAGCGGCGGCGGTAGTGGCGGTTACGATTTGGGCGGTAGTTCCGGCGGCGGCGGTGGTGGTGGTGCTCCTTCCTCCAACTATGGACCACCTGGAAAATCTGGACCCTATTAAGCCTCCTATAAATGGCCTTTGTAAAAAATACTCTTTTTTTGTTGACTATTGACTGGTTGTCTTAACACTACTTGGCTAGTCCTTAAAACTACTTCTGTGAACGTTATACGCCAATATTTAGATTGATCCTTGGACTTTCAGATGACCTCACTCGACATTAAACTATAGCCAAAAATTAAAAACCCTCTCCCAAAACAAAACGACAAAACTTCTCAAGAACAACAACAATTTGAACGCTGTGACTTTTACAACAACTATAACATAAAACAACTATTCTCTTACTTCCAAAGAGAATCTTAAAATAAAAAGGAAAAAAACTTCTCTGTACCGTTTGATAATTAATACGGTACAGTAAAGAAGTTCTAGGAAATACTATCCTTGTGCTAAACTGTAAATGAAATAACGATCTGTGGTTATTTTTTTTTTCTAATTCTCATTGTAATACTCAACTGTTGTATATAAGCCATGTTTCCTTCAAACTCTCTCTATCTCTCCCTCTCTCTGTGTTACTATAATTGTCAAACTATCTACCTCTCTCACTCTTTGACTGTCTATCCACTATCTCTCTCTCTACCTATCTATTATAATTGTTATTAATTTTAAGGTTGCGCACACATCCTTGGAGATTTCTACTCTCATCTCTTTAACCATTTTGCTTGTCTTCTCCCACAAAACTTATTTGTGAATTAAATTTTACGGTAGTAAATCTCTAAAGAGCGTGCGTGTATGTTAAATATTTTACAATATTTTTTAATTATTTGTATTATTTGTTAAGTATTTTTTATTATGCACAATAAAAAAAATAACGGTGACAAAATTTGAAAAAAAATCATGTAAATTTTTATTTCAAAGCTAATTTTCTACATTTTATTAGAATTGAAGGGGAAAAATTGAGAATAGCATCTTGAGTAGTATACGCCCAGAAGTTTGGATTTGAGTTGAAATGAAGTAGTCAGTCTATCAATATTTTCGAACCTAATACATAAATGAAACAATCAGTTTTACAAAACTTGAAAAAATTAAATTAAATTAAATTAAAAAACATGGATGAATTTGAATTAAAGAAGTTAAAAAATATAATTTCTTAAACACAACTACATCATCAGATCCATTTTATGCCAACTAGGTATACCAACTACGTATACCGACCTATTTTTTATATGCTTAAGCAAATATGTCTGCTTAAGCAAACCGAAATTTGACTCTTAGTTTGTTTGCATAGGCAGACGAAGCAAAATTTATTTTTTTTCTTGCGTGGTAGCAAGAATCAATTACCTTAGCAAGGTTTAAGAATAGTATGCAAAATCTTTACCAAATCTTTTTGGTCCCATGAATCATTGATATGTTTGAATTTTAGGGTAACAAATTTTCTGGCTTCCATGATCGATCGATCTTATTAAATAAAAACCAACCTAACTGGAGATATAAAAATTACAATTTCTTTGCGATCTTCAGGTAGAAATTTATATGGCGGTTAGGGCTCACAACTTTAAAAACAGCAAAATTGCGACTCAAGTAAAATTGCATAATTTACTTATTTTCTTTAATCGATCTGCAAATATATTATTATCAAATTTGTATTTCTATATAATCACTGTTTGAACACGTTTACGTATTTGTGTTAATTTTCTAAAAAAAAAAATTATTTGTTCATTAAAATACTCATTCAAAGAGGCTGTTTTTATGTCCTTCATAATTGTAGAGATCCATACTTAAACGGTTTTATTCAACACTGAAAAAAATGGTATTGCAAAACAAATAACCAAAAAATGTCAATCACAATTAATGCAAAAGCTACTATTTTTTATTATTTACTATCTATCCCGGCGTGCTTCGCTACCCATATCTCAATTATTATTTTATTTTTTACACTTTTTCCCACATTTTGACCCATTCCGGACTGAATCCAAACATTGGAGTTAGCGTACAGTTCCTTCCACAAAGACTTTATAGGTCTGCTTCTAAGCTGCATACAGTCTTTATTTTTATATAAAATACAGTTTGTAAAAAAATTCTTTGCAAAGCAGAAAAAAAGTTAAAATCTTATTTTCATTTGCGAATTACAACAACAAATATTAAAAACATTTTTTTTTCTTACACCTTCCGTTATTGTACCTCTTACGGACTTCGAAGCGTCATAACTTTTAAAAGAGATTCACATATTACAACGCTATTAACAAAACAAGATCGTTAAAAGGTTTCTTTGCTGTAAAAAAAGTGTTTTCAAAAATAAGAAATTGTCGGAATTTCGGTCTTTTATGAACAAATGTTGGGTTTTTTATAAATGTTATCGTATGTAAAAGACGTTACATAGTGTTTAGCATTAAAAAAATTGGACAAACGTGCAACAAGTGACTCTATATTTAAATGAAAACATTCAGTGAACACAAGTCTCAAAAGATTGGGGTATATCCATTGTTTCATAGTCAAACCAGCTATAAAATTCCTCGATTTGTTTTCAGAGAGAGAATTTTTAGCAAAGTACCAAAAACAATGTGCTATGAGCCGCAATCCAGCACAAGAGACTTAGTTTGTTCAGTGGAAACTGATTATGATAAAGCATATCACATGAAATTGGCTAGAAAAAGAACTTCGCTCATTGGTATAAAATATTAAAAAAAGATTTAGATTTGCAAGAGAACATATTTTACGTTCTTAAGATTACTAGGATGACATAATGTTCCTGGTAAGACTAAAATGATGCTCTACTGCAAATATGGACCCCAAAAAGTTTAGTAAAAACCTCTGACAGCACCAGAAAATTAAAATATAATTCTTACAGTAAAATCTTAAAATCTGTCAGCTATGGTACAGGGTCCTTAAGAGGTATGGTAGCGGGATGTGTACAAAAAAAAAAAAAAAAAAACAGGTTAAGAATTTGTTGTTGGAATTCTCAAATGAAAATAAGATTTTAACTTTTTTCTGCTTTGAAAAGGCTTTTTACAAACTGTATGTTACGTATATATAGGGTCCGCCAAATAAATTTTTTTTTGAAAACAGGGCACAAAAAATTGGGTGTAGCTTCAGCTGTGTGGCACGTAGCGCCGTCCTGTTGAAACCAAATGTTGCTAATATCCTCCCCTTCAATTTTTGTGAACAAAAATTCGTTCAACATGGCCCGATAACGATCGCCATTGACTGTAACGGCCACTCCTTGCTCATTTTCGAATTATCAAAAATCCAAATCCAAAATCCGCACCTAACATTGAATCGTCTTGGGTGTATCGATTTTTCAATGTATGCGTGCGGGTTTTCTGTGCCCCAAATGCGACAATTTTGCTTATTTACATACCCGCCAAGATCAAAATGAGCTTCATCTGAAAAGATGATTTTTTTTTTTTTGGCAAAATCGGCATCTTCTGTAAGTCGATCGCAAGCCCACTTAGCGAAGCGTATACACAACCATATTCGTTCAGCGGAAGGATAAAACTAATTATCTGTCAAATTAGACATAAGCTAAGTGTTAAGCACCAGTTAAAAAAACGTTAGATGGCGGAGACGTTAAATAGCTTATATTCAGTGAGCTTTTTGTAATACCCGATTTTTGACTAATATGGATGGATAACGAAACTTTATTGTAGTTGTTTCCGTTTTCCACATATACAAAACTCAATATCTGGTATGAATGGAAGGTGCCAAGCTCGCTTATCAAACATCGCCCAGTTACACGTGAAGCTGAAATATAGGACAACCTTCGGAAAAGCATTTCTTTTCCCTTAACTTTAGCTTACTTTTTTACTCTATAGCTTTAATAAATCTATTGATTTAATTTATTTATATTAAAATCATATTTAAATAATAAATACCATGAAATTATCTACCAGATTATAGTAAAAAATGTCATTCCAACAATATTTATGTCTTGTATTATTATTTTAAATGTTCACGCTCCTAAAAAACCACCCTATACTATTTAAAACATTTTTTGCTTATTACGATTCTTAGTTTTCATAATTAAAATGAAATAATCCTAAAAGACTATAATACTTCAAATAAATATCTTAAATAGATTCATACTCTAAGGGATTTAATATTACTATGGCCAGGAATCATTTCAAGTTTACCTGCCTCTTTTATTTTAATTTGATACACTATGCACTGGCTTATATTTTAATAAATTATTTTTTCTAATAAAGTAGTTGATGCTTAATACTTAAAGTTAAAGTTTTAAGCTTCAGCTATGCAATATGGATGAAAGTTTTTATAAGTAGAGTTCTAGTACTTAATATCCGACCCTACAATTACTACTTTCGTAGTTTTTACTAGAGAATGTAAAATTCTCAATGTTACAATATATTTTCATTTTATTTTCATAAAAATAAATTCTTTTATTTTTACTTGCAACATGCAACAGCTAAAGCCAAACCAAATCTCTCTTGGGGGTATAACCACCAAATATACACGAGCACACTTTTCATACAAAAGGCGCGTTTGGCAAACAATCCATCTACTCTAGGAAGTTAAATAATAAAACTTAAGGAGGAATAACGAAAAAAAAAGTTTTATTTTCTTAAACACACACAGCACAAGATGATGCATTTTTCTTTAGATTGACTGTTTGTTTGACTGACTGACTGACTGACTAACTGACTAACTGACTCAATGACTGACTGCCTGAACAACCAACTGACTGTGTATACAACTATTTGCCATTTAATATGAGTGCTTGGCTATAATGAAAAATGCAATGAAATTTTTTTTTTTCGTTTCTCTACAATCTTTCCAGCGAAATTTAGTATAAAAGATATAAAAAATAGTTTTTCTTTTTACATTTTTGCATTTTCATTGTTTTACGAGCGTTAAATTTGGAAAATGTGGAGAAAAAAGCTCGTGGCAACTTAAGTATGAAAATATTATTTCATTCATGATAAAGGTGCAGAGAAAAAAGTGAAAGTGTAAAGGAATAAATAAATATATAAAATCAAAAAGAATTATAATAAAAATATGCTTTTCGAGTAAATATGACTACAATTGTATAGTGCAAGTGGCTTAATACAGACTTATAACAAAAAAGATTATACTGTTGGGTTTGGGGCTGACGAATAAAAGTGTTAAATAAGAATAATTGTGGACACCTACTTAACTGTATACGAAATCGAATGAATTATGTCCTTTCATTCGTATGTCGAAACAGCAATATTTCTGGCTCTTTTTGAAGCAAAAATTTATATCAAGTATTATGCCTGTAGTACTGATATGCCTAACTGGCAGTGCCTTAAGCGGATGGTAAAATAGCTGATGAAACAATCAAATATGTCAAAGTAGATTTATGCCATGTACACACTAAACTTCGAATTACTTATACGTATTACACATGTTCACTGGTATCTTTCTAATTGATTTGTGCAGTTCTTCTTCTTCTTTGTGTTTATTTTTAAATTTTGTAAATTGAGCGTTAACTTTTTCTTCTTCTTTTTCTTCTTGTTTTTGTTTAATTGGGGAAATTGCGGTGTTATCACTCGAAAAGGGAAAGAATATGATTTTAAAGAAATATGGAAATAGAACAGCAATCAAAAGAAAGCAAATTGAATCAGTGCAGCGAGCGGGCATTGCAAACCAATAAAAATTCGAGATCATATAGATTTTTAAGTAATTCACAGGGTAATTGAAACTGAATAATTCGATTAACAATTAGGAGTTGAATTTTGAATGTGATAGCGAATTACATTTTTCACATGGCAACTTTGTAAATTGTTAATGGTTCTTCTACTTTTCTTGTTACTTTTATTAATTTGTTGTTATTTGCAGGTAAACTGTGTTTAAGAAATGAAAAAAGGTCTAGAAAAAAATTACAAATCATTTTGACCTTGTATTAATCGACAATGTAACTGAAAATGTATTATTTACAATTTTGGTGATTCGCTTTTAATATTTTTACAAGGAATTACGTAATTCGGCTTATAATTGTGGGTTGAATTAAAATGTGAGAGCGAAATATGAAAAAAAAATGTGTAAACATGGCATAAAAATTTAAAACAGTCGCATGAGCTAAACGGAAATTTTAATTAATGTCCATATAATTTGGATATTTTATATTTTACTAGAGATACCCTTCCCTCGTTGCTGGAAGCCTTTGTGTTGTATTACCATAAAAAAATGAAAGGAATGCATTAAAATTAATGATTTGTATTGACTATCAAGTCATATAGACCAAGTTCAGAAACTGCCATTTTAACCATTCTCTAGATGTAGAAAATCCGTATTTACGTATTGGAAGCGCCACAGCCACTTATTCAATTTTGCCCATGTTTCAACTGATGATGTGGATTGACTGCGAAGTTATTTAGACCAAATTCAGAACATACCATTACTAATCCTCCAAAGATATACAAAAATCATTATTAACTTTATATGGGAGGTGCCACCCCCTCATATTCAATTTCGCTCACTTCTATTGACCTAAAGTTATATAGGCCAAATTTATAAACTCTCACTACTACCGTTTTAAAGATATGGACATAAAAATAAAAATTTTATATGGAAGTGGCATCACTGAAATTATAACTATCCAACACATGTATTGGTTTGTAAATCGGTTTAGTGGTTCCCAAGTTATACATTGACGAACACAGAAAATTGACGTTGTTTGAGTACCAGTACCATGTGACTTGATGCTTCTCGGTAATTAGTATTATTTTTTTACTTAAATAAGATCGGTGTGTTATGCTAATGACACAACTATTAAGCAATTGTAAATACCATCAATAAAAGAACATCAACATTTCTTAAAAATGTGATCAAAAATATGACTTATGGCACTGAAAGTTGTAAATAAGTTCATTTATTTACTAGTTAATTAACAAATTTAATTTTATTTAAGAAATAGGGAACAAGAGGAAAGTAAAAAACGTAACTTAATACAGAAGGTGCAGGTGTTGCCATCGCATTATGCAGGCCAGTTTAGCATAGTCATCTAAAACCGTAGTATTTAAATTTGACAGTAGAATACTCTCTTCACAAAAGTTAGACTCAATTATGATTTACCAGATATCATAGGTTTATATCATGGAATTTTCGTCCAAGCAAAAGAGCAAAAACTTTTAATACTCACCTTATGAACAAAAATCTTAGAGTTGTTTTACATCATTTAAAAGCAAATTAAAGAGGATCTTTGATTTGGCACTTTAAATCTTTAAATTTAAATAGAACAAATTATTTTGGTGAAATTATCGAAATTTCTTAATAATTCCAAATGTCTAACGATGTCATTATGTATGAAAAACAGCATTTTCAAAATGTCCTACGTAGCTTCGCTGTGTGGCACGTAGCGCCGTCGAATAAAAACCGAATATTGGTGGTGTTCGCATCATTCAATTCAGGCCTTGACTGTTATTGGCTGGCCAATATCGTTCTCAAACCGATGATGCCGCCAACCCAAAATGCATACCAAACAGTGATTTTTTTAAGAAGCATTGAACGTTCTTGGATCTCATGCGGATTTTGGATCGTCCATACCCCTTTATCCAGAAATTGGCCTTATTGCTGAAGATGTTTTTAGCTTTTTAGCTTCCAACTGCGCCATCATTATATCGTTTGTGTTGACAAACGATATATCCGCCCATAGTGATTTGGCAAAACAAACTGAATAAATTACAGACAATCTCACAGGACTAGTTTTAAAAATTTGACCGCTAAGTAATAAAACTATAGCCACTGAGGAGATGCAAAACATATAAAAACTCTCATAAAAATATTTATGACATTTAATTGAATTATCTCACTATGCATGTATAACATTGAATGAAAAGGTTTCTTTTTAACATATTAGGTTAATTACGATTTGTCATACATACGTACATACATTAGTTTATTTTCCACAATATAAAATATTAAAATTTTAGGAAGAATTGAATTTTTATTACAAAAAAATTATCGTTCAACACTCTACGTCTTCTATATTTGTATGAATAAATTGTTACATAAAATTACCATGGGCATAAATGACTGATGGCATCAAAGATAAAATTTATAAAAAAATTTCAAAAATATTTATTGTAATAAATTTTTATTTTAGTTTGAAAAAATACACATAAAAAATTTAGGAAATTTGTATGTATATTCATATGTATGTATGTTTGAGGTACATCAATATAAAATCTTGGAATAAAAACGTTTATGAAATAAAATTGAAACAAAAGCATAGAAGAAATACAAAAAACTAGAGGACGAAGTTGTTTATTGTTGTCTGCATTTATGGCTGTTGCCATATTATTGTTGCAAATTCATTGTTGCTATTATACAAAATAATATTGTTTACAATTATTGTACAGCAGATAGACAGTTAATGCCACTTTATGCTTATTTTGATTGCTGTAGCTGCTACTATTGCATATTTGTTAAGACTATAGAAAAATGGCCAGCCCCGGCTAAGAAATACATATTCGCCCCTATTTTTTATACAATCTCGCTTACCGTTTTTACGGTATACTTGTTCATGCAAAATGCCAGTTATAATATGAATTCATGCCTATTATGATTAAAAGTTTCAAGGGTCAAGACACAGGCTATATTATCTGCACCATAAAATTGTTTATAGAATAATTAAAATAATTTTTTTATGAGCAATCAAGAACTGAATAAGCGCAATATAGAAGTAAATTTCAATTCCTACTGCAATCATTGGAGCTGTTTACCTTTTAGCGAAAACTTGTATGACTGAAAGACCCGTATAGACCCTGGTTTTTTGCACATTTGGCAGTGATGGCAAAATTTCAACGGGAATCGATTAAACGCAATGTATCTTTTTTGAGTATAGCATGAGGTTATTATAGGCTACTTTTAAAAAAAAAAAATTTATTGGAGCTTTTAAAGTATAAAATCAACTTTTTTTGAAGTAAGTTGTTTAAGCGTATAAGGTTATCTGTAAAAGTTTAATCATAGCTTTTCTTTGTGTGTAAAGAAATATATCCAAATCATACACTTATTTAAAGAAAAATAGAGTTTTTCTCTACGCCAATAAGAAGTGATTTATAATAATGAATCAAATTATGTAAATTCGGACTTCTACTTTGATAACAAGGTCCGTTATAAAGTTGGTTTAAAACTATCGGTATCTTAAAAACTAGTTATAAGGTTATTTTACTAAGGCATTGCTGACATTACCGCAATTATTTTGTATACATGTCTATTACTACCATTGATGACTTTCATTGGATATATATGGTATATATTGTTAGTTTGTATCTTTTGTTGATGCACTTATGTCTTATATATGTACCTACAGTGACTCCAACGCAAAATCGGACACGTTTTTTTTTCTCATAAATAAGTAATTTAAACCTAAAAAATATAATAAATTAGAGTATCCTTGCGTTGTATACCTATAGAACGTATTCCTCATAAGAAAAATTTAAAGAAATATATTAAAACTAATGATTTGTATTGACTACTTAGTCATTTAGACCAAGTTCAGAAACTGCCATTCCAACCGTTCTTTAGATATACAAAAATCAATATACACTTATTCATTTAAACCCATATTTCAACTAATGATGCGTATTGACTACGAAGTTATTTGGACCAAATTCAGAATCTTCCACCGTTACCGTTCCAAAGATATACAAAAAATAATATTTTCTTTTTTTTTTCCAACTTTTTGGCGGATAATTAGTATTGACAACAAATTTAAAAACTCTCACTATTACCATTTTAAATATATAGACATACATACACAAAAAATTTTATATGGGCGTGGCACCGCCCAGTTCGGTTTAGTGGTTCTCGAGCTATAAAATGACGACCATAGGACAGCATATTTTTATATATGTATATAAAGATTACACAGGGGTTCGCTCTAACGTCATAACTCGCTCACCAATGGACCTACAAAAACCGCATATACATAGAAACCTTGGTAATGTCTTCACCTTTCGTTTAAGTTTTTCGGGACCTTATTTATACTATACCATCTTAAAACAAAAACAAAAATAACTCAGTTATTTAAGCTCAATGCATAATCGGACAAAGCAAAGTTTGAATTATCAATTAGTAAAAATTTGCAAATGCTTTGTAATTTAGCACAGTCAGTAAGCGTCTTATAAATTGTTATTAATATACTGCCGCTCTATGGAGTGCAATATTTCTAAAATGTTACATTACGCTGAACAAGGGTGTTGACCTTTTTTGACAAATCATTTTGACGAATCAACTAAAGTTCTGTGGCATCTATCTTGATAGAATTTGCGTTTGTTTGGAATACCCAATTTCTTGAATATTGAGATAAGCATATGGCCATCATACTAAATAAATTTGCCAACTTGCCCACTCCAGCAATCGAGATGGAAATCCAAACCCTAACAGTGCTTTTAGTATTTTTTTATGACTAAGTCCGATATTTGTTTTACGTTATACAAGGAACTTGTAATCTGATCTTTGCAAATTGATATATTTTATGTCGGTGAAAATCTTAATTAAATGAAAACTTTCAATCAAAATGTATTTTTAGAATATTTACCATAAAATTACGTAGTTCTTTATTAATTTTAATTAACAAAAATAATAATAATAAATTACATAAGGTACTGTTAGGCTTTGATCCTGTATCTTGAGTGCTGGTGTAGAAAAGTTGGCAACAGATTTTCTGTAAATTTTTACAGTATCTATCTGTGTGACTGTAAGGAACTATAGGCTATATATACTTATATATATTTAAAAATTTCAACTAGATGGTGACAGGCCCATTCAAAGTTAATAACTATGTGGTAACATTAATAGTTTCTTAAGTTGATGCAAATTGGATAAGTGTATGTGGCACCCTCTATACACAGTAAATATTGATTTTTGTACATCTTAAGAACAATTGCCGTTCTTAAAGTAAAGATAGCGTATCATTAGTGAAAAATGGACGAAAGTGAATAGGTGGCTGTGCTACCTTCCATTAATTGTAAATATGGATTTTTGTATATCTGAAGAACATTAACAGTCGGTGTTTCGTTATCTACCACTTCAGTGAAAAAGCTGAAGTGACTGGATAAGTAGGTATTGCCTTTTAGTTATTGTATAAGGGGGCAGCGAAGCACGCCGGGTTTTAGTTGTATATAATTATTAAAGTGATGAAGAATATTAAATAATAATAAATAATAATTTAAATTTTTAGTCCATTATTTAGCGCATTCAATCTTTAATCAATTTCATTAAGACTTTTTGGTGTTATTTTTTTTAATATCATGAGTTATAGCACCGGAATTTTTAGCTTGTGGCAGAATTAAAAAATTTAACGTATCTTCAGAGGAAATAAATAAGAGGCTTCAAGTCCTACGATCTTGAAAGCCGCGAAACATATATATTTCTTGAAATAATATTAACATCAATATAACGTTTTAATTATTCAATGGTTTTGGGAGTTATATGGCACACAGCATCTTCCTGCCAAATCATAAGCTATTGACGTGTAACTCCACTGAATTTTAGAAAACAAAAATTGATATTTGATAACGCACTTCATTTATTTTAATGGCAGCTCATACAACATTTCGAAAGAAATATTAGTCATTGATGACGTCGCATGACAATTACAGCAATTGTTTAGTTTTTGTGTATGCAATAGTGTCTCATTTAATTGTCTGAGGGCTTCTTTTCGCTCTACAACAGGGGTCCATATAAATAGCGACACACTTAAAATGAGAGGATACACTAAAGTTAAAATGCTGTAAATAAATACCATAAGTATTCATACAAAGTATAAACATGCATGCATTTATGAAGGTTATTATCAACACTTCTCAGCGTAGCAAACAAAATTTTAATTCTCTTCAAAGTCTGTCGAAATTAAAAAAAGACACACGAAGGCACACATCTACTCCGATGGAAGCAAATAAGTTACTGAATAAAATTTGTGTCTCAGTGATGAAACAGAGTACGTACACAACTTCATGCAAAAACGCTGTCAAGAAAAAGATGGCCCATAATAAAATTGACAGCCGCAACTTCAAATACAGTGAATTACCCTTTTTGTTTTTATATTTGTTTTGCTTTTTGTTTTTATTTTTTTCGCTTCAAACCAAAACCATATGGTTTTTGTACGGCAACATCACATAAAGTTTGTGAGAGCACAATTGAGAGAGAAAGAAAAACGCTGTCGAAATAAAGCAGATCCTATTTCATGATTGCTTATGCTGACGATTTTTTATGTCATCTTATATGGAAAAAATCGTCAAGCCCCAATTCTGTTTCATCACTCACTCACATGTTTATGTTGTAATTATGGTTGCCGTTTGGAATAGTGTAAACAGAGCATATGCATATTTTTTATACAAGATTTTTAGGCATTTTTAATTTATTAAAATCTTTCAAAGTTTTGATATGAAATTTTCCAGCAATTATAAAAGAAATATCAATAAACATAGTATTTAATTTAAATTGAAAGACTATGTAATAAAGAACACAAATGCAGTTGATTTTGGTACATTTCAAGAACATTTTTTTCTTTTAGTAACCCTAGCTGTAATATTCACGAAAAGAATAAACAAGTAGCCGAAAAACTGCTCTACAACTGATAAATTGGCTCGTTGACGTATCCATTTAACCGAAAATGAGCGTCATCATTAAACACCTTTTTTGCTTGCGACTTATCATTATGCATCGATTCGTAGCATTTGGTCTTCTACTAATGTGTGTAGGGAAAAAAATCTTTGCATGGTCTATCAAAAAATCTGGCTAATTGTAGTTTCTTGTTTATGCATTAATTGAAAATGAAATTTTTGACATAAAATAAAAATTTTCATGATGGAACATGCAAAACTTGAATTACTGCCTATTTTCCTAAGATGAAAAGTAATCACCCGCTTAAGTTTACCATTAAGCGGCGGTTAAATAAATTCTGTGGCATAAAAAAGCTTTTACATTTACATGCCAGCTAATTGGCATACATACTTATGTATAAACTCGCGTTTAGAGAAATTATATAAAAAATATTTTTAATATTTCTGGATAGCCGACCCACATACATATAATCGTATATAATATTTTAAAAACTTTTTTCATAAATAAGGTTCGCCATTACAGACATAATTTCGTTTATGCCCATATTTTCCTTTTCTTTTATAAAATTATCCACAACGATAGTAGGTGGAGGACATCACAATTACAGGGAAAAAACTGGTACTATTTACGCCCATTGCAAATGTCAGCAAAAAAAGATATAAAAAAATAAAAATAAAATAAACATTGACTTCCATATTTTCCGTGTGTTTTTCTTCAATGTGGTTATAACAAGAAAAAAAAACACGAAGCACAGTATGTAACATTTAAATGATATTTATATGTACATAAGTATACATATATGAATAGTAAGTATTAAGTAAACAAAAAAAAACTTAAAATGTTTATAGAAATAGCAGTTTCTTCTTTAAATTTCTATTACAAAATTTCAATTGAATATACAATTACGAAAAGGGCACATCTCGCACATTTTGGCAAATGCCTTTTTTCTTACCAATCAGTCCCAGATGCTTCCCTGTACCTACTACGCCTAGCATTCGTTCTGCTTTAGACGTCATGACAAATACAGACAAAATTTCGAAAAGGGTACATCTCATAGAGTTGTGTTTAAACAAAGAGTACAAACAAATGCAACGCAGCAACGCTTCTTTTTTTCTTATTTAACGCGTAGAGCCGCAACGACCACGTGTTCACCCATCAACAATATACTGATCTAATAGTATATATAGTCCAGTAATACGAATAAATTTAGTGTTGTAAGAGTAAATACAGAGGATATAATAGACTAAGAAATGGGCCCAACTTAATTTTAGGGCTAAACCTTTATCCTTAAGAAGTTATGGAAAAAATGTATCCAAAAACCAAAAAGTTAGTTTTCAAGTATCGACTTATTATGAGTTTTTTTTTTTTAATTCAAAAAATCCGGGAGAAGTAATCGCAAACAGTGTGATAGATAATGACTTCCCCAAGGAAATATTGTGCTTACTAGAGTAAAAATTTCTTGCAGTAACTTACCAATCCAAGCTGATCGAGCTTATAAAGAGAAAGTATCTATTATCTGAAAATTGCAGATATTGTAAAACTCAAGCAATATATTTCGGCAGAATTTACATAATTTTATGATGAAATACTGCATTGGCCAAACTATAAATGAAAAAGAGCTTACTGAAGAAGATTTCTGATAAAAGTATAGGGTGAATACACCCAAGGTCGGCATGTACCAGTAGTCGACAATTTTTTTTTATTTATACTTAAATAACTAAGAATAAAAATAATTATGTAGTAACGTAAAGCTATACGAAATTCATAAATATTCTCAGCTTTCTATATGTTAAAAACAATTTGAGCTTAGTTAAGTATTTTTGACAGTATTTTCCTCTAATTAGTGACTGTCTTTCGATTTTCACGAAAATGCTTGTTTTCTGAAGAAAAAATTAGTGGGAATGCCGAATTAATAATGTTAATAATTACTTCAAAATGATCAATTTTCAATCGAAAAGTAGAAAACTGTTGAAATATGGCTATAAAAGTCAGAGGGCTAAAAAAACAATTATTTTTCTCTAATTTTAAGCGATGCCGGCAATAGGAACGAAAAATTTGTAAATGTTTCACCACCGAATATCACTTGTTCCTATGATAGGCAGTGATTTTTACTACTAGTTTTGTTAAGACTGAGATCTCGAAATAGGTTAAGACTTCTAGAAATAATTATTTATTAAAACTTTATATCTTTTTAAACCACGTCTTACGTAACACTGGCCAATGATCAATAATTGTACGCACGACAGCTATATTACAGTCTGGCCTCATGACGAGCCAATGAAGTCTTAAGAAAATTAATGTTGGGCTTTGTTTTGTAGCAAAACATGACCACTAAAGGGGTCAATTTGTAATACGGAGGGGCCAGATCAAGGCTACCAAAGTTGGAAAATTTCTGGGAGCCGCAATTGCGTCTTTTGAGCCTTATAGGCAGTCTCAAAATCCTGTTGGTTTTGGAAAAGGGAATGATTGAATGGCTTCATAACCGCTTTCGAAACGGATTTCTTGTAAACTTTGGCTGATGTTTTGATCCCTTATACACTGAAATGCAAGTCGGCAATATCATAGTAAACTGGATTACCTCCTCGACGCTCAGATACTTCTCTAGACTACCGTGCTTAAATCTTGCCATTTCGTGTATTATACTTCTTTGATTCGGTCAACATTTTTTATCCGTAAACAAAGTTTGTCTGACCAAATTATCATCGTACTTCTCCAAAAGGCGTTTCGATTTTTCTACAAGTGTACGGTATTACGTTTTAAATCCCCAAATTCAAGTCTATATCAATGATTCGATACATGAACTTTTGCGTGATATTAAATTTACGTGTTACGACTTTTTGTTTCCGAAGAGGACATCGCAGAGTTATTGATTTGAAAGCTTTAATGACATAATATGTTTGAAGTGTAACTGAGCGGCTTGAGAGGATGCTTATTATGTGACCGGTCCATGGTAAAAGCTAAATAATTTTGAAATACCAGTTATAGGCATAAGCTTTAGAGGTTAGCTTTCAGAAGCCATATAATATAATTCCATATAATATATTTCCTTCTGACATTTTTTTCGTTTTTAGCATTAACGTGTAACCTATGTACAAAATCTGTATTATACACAAATAATATTCAGGATTTTCTGATATGAATTTTTCTTTCGTGCCTGATTGACCTTAATGAACATATAGAATGTGGAAAACATTTGTTTTAAATAAGTAACAGTTTGAAATCAGTCTCGATTTATTATTTTCTGTAATAAAATATGATATGCCGGCATTAGGAACATAGGATGCCGAAAACTGGAAAATTAGTCCCGACTACTGGCAAATTTGATGTTTACCACAAAAATAGTAAATTTCTCCATTTCAATAAAAAAAAATATTTAAATTTAACTTAATAATCTGAAACAAAGCAAACTAATGAATTGTAATTACTAGTCATCAGTTCTATACCACATTCACATGCAGCAGTAGCTTGAAATAAACAAAAGTTTTAAATAGCCGACCATTGGTACATTCACACATTATTTATTTTTAGTAGAAGTATTGGCTTTAATTTTTTATACTTAAAATAAAGTTTTCTGCAAATTAGTGTTTTTTTTTTGTATGCTCGATATAATTTAGATATATAAAGACGCATATATAATAAAGGCAAAATCCGAATAATTGAATACTCATGAGTACTCATGAATTATGCGAATCATTTATGAGTATTATAAGTATTTTCTGAGAAATGAATGAATGCTATGAGCATGAGTACGACTCATTGTTACATATACTTATGAATCAACGTTATTTTGAGTATGAATAAGTAAGTATGAGTAGTTGAATTTGAATGACAAACTTGTACTTATAAAGTCATTAGTGAGTATTAGTAGCAAAAGGAGAATCATTGCTGATTTCTTTTGCACACATATAAAATCACTAATGTAAAAATCAATAAGTTTAGCCACGAATTTCTCCTACATATTTTACACGCTTTAGATTTACATATTTGCAGATATTTTTTGTGTCCATATTTTAAGATATTACAAGACTGGTAAGTCAATTGAAAAAGTCAAAATTAAAACAAATCCCTTGAATTGTCTTACAAAAGCTGTTACCGTTAGACTTTGATTTAGTGTTCCTGCCACATAAGCTTTTAATTAATAACCGAAAAAAGAGTAAACTGTTGAACATGCAACTGCTGGTTATGAACAAAAAAATCCAAATTGATTATAAATTTGAATTCTTCAAGAAAGAAATAAAGCAAAAAATTTAGGCTTCGAAATTTTCTTTTGTTTAAAGGTTCAGAACAAGAATAGATTAGAGAGATCATGTAATAACAGAAGTCTCTTTAATTTAGAAAGAGAGAAATTTTACCTACAACTGATTTTAGTTGCAGTACATAGTTTAACCTAAAGTTTAAGAAAAAAAAATATCAGAAATTTGTTTAATAGCCAGTTTCATGTAATATATGCGAAATTTGTGACAAATAAGTTTTCAATATCCTTTTGCCACGATACTCAGCTTAAGTCGATTCTTAATTAAACTTTATTCTGCAGATTTTTATATGAAATAATATCAATAAAGTTTTTATTATGTTTGTTTATTCCTTAATAATGTTAGCGTAATATACTCCCAATTACAATAATAGAAATTAGAAGTACTCTCTTACACTACTGCAATAGCCATGCATAGCCGACTGTTTTTGAGTGTTGGGGAAAAACAATCTTGCATATCAAAAACCTATCACTGCTATTTTTTTCATCATAATTGTGTGTATTTTCACATATTGCATTTTTATTTCCTTTCGTCATGATCTGTAAAAGTTCATTTACACGTGCGACCGACCATTTTTTGACTCATTCCTTCAGCGTACTCACAATTACACCAACCAGTCATTCTCACTCACTTTACATTGATTTAAGGAAACAAGTTGTTGAATAAAAATAAAAAAGTTTTGTTATCTTTAGTTCAATAATATAAGCCCTACATTACTAATGGTGGCATAAAAGTGTCTTCAACTGAATTGTTGTTGAACCGCAAGACAAAGTTTTAAATAATTAAAAATAAAAAACTTTAAAAGTTTTTTGTTAAAATATAAAATCTAAAAAAGGAAACAATTAACACTCAAAGACTTGCTTTAATGGAATAAGTGAAGAGTTTTTTCAAAATTTTAGGCCATACACCTGCATAAGTAATGGTGAGAAATTGGTGCATATTGGGTGTGAACTGAAATTTGCAAATCAAAATCAAACCTTTAGTTAACTAGACTAAATCTATTTTTATGTCTTTCCGAAACCATAGCTACCAATTTGGAAGTTCCTTTGGTTGAACTCGGCTCGTGTAACTTCTGGTTTCAATTACCAAACACACTGATTCTTTTTGATATCTCCCAAATCGTTATAAAATTTGATCAAAAAATGGCAAAATAATTCTCAAATTGATGAAACAATTCATTTTATATTTAGTCCATTTTAGAAAATATATTCAATAAAATAAATAAATTTTAATGCTATAAAAGCATGACACGCATTTTTTTATATTCGGCACAGATTTGTTTATATCTTCAATATTAAGCAATTTTAAGCCAAGCCCTTATTTTGCCTCTGATATGATTTAAATTCTATAAGCTTCTCTAAGATACTGATTGCTGTGGTTTGGTAAATCAACAATTCTTATCGATAAGAAGTATTTTTTGATTAAAGTTTTGCAAACGTTTGAAAGTTATCCAGACAGAAATTGTAAAAAAATAATTAATAATGTGGTCGTACCAGCACAAATAGCTCCAAATTTTCATGCGACCTAAAAGAGCTTATCTCTCTAGAAATAGCCCCTAAATCCATCGAATGATTTTGTACGGTCGTAAAATGGTAGCGTGTTAAATGGGCTGTAGCTGTAGCTGCAGCTATGAGCTGTAGGCTTCCCAACAGACTATTATTTTTATTGTCAAGTAGTCTATAGTACTGTCCCGGCCAAAATAGGGTTTCCCAATAATAAAGTGGTAAAGATAACTTCGATGCCGTAATTAATTTCAGAACATCGTTAGGAGCCTGTAGTGGTAGTTGCCTACTACCTACTATGTGCCTTTTCCTTAAACGAATAAGTGCCAAACAATTACTAAGTATGTAATCCGACGGTTCAGTGTTCTCCTCACAGAATCTTCACATTGGATTGGCACCTATATAATCATATTCTATTCTCTATTCAAGTGTTCATTGAGTCTGCAATGCCAAGTTATTGTTCTCAGGCTATTTTTATACAACGAAATCCCCTCCTATCGTAGTTGCCTATCAAACGTTTAGATTGACTCAAAACCTGTACTGCATGAGAAGAGTATACGCATATGGCTCTTCTCCCTTTCGTTAAGGAGGCTCCTCAAAACCCCTCTACCTACTCCATAAAAGAGTTCTGACCTCGCCAGTGGTGTGACTAGCTTAGCTGATTGACCACTAACCTAAATTCCTACTTGACCAAGCAATATTATTCATATCCAGTCAGTTAAATCTACTCAAACAGTACCGTCTTTGAGTCAATTTCATAGGTGCTAAGTGCTCAAATGGTTTGTTGACTACCAGATAATACGGCTATGTTCTGACCTTTGTAATTCCTGTTCAAGTTGGATTGTGAACTTATTTCTATGGCGTGAACTTTTGCTTGGAAAATATTAGCGAGTTTTCCCATGAGTTCCAAGTATTTATTCGGCGATGTTAATACGTAACGTGAACACCTCACCTAATGGTAGGTGCCATTGACTGGGCGTCTGACGACCAACAAGGTCGTGGCTTGTGAAGTCATTTACATTAATTACCTTAAACATTGTAAAACGATTTCCTGCAAACACTATTCAAAGCCTTATACAAGATTCAATATTGATTTGAACCAGAACTTACCTCATTAAGGCAATGAAGCAATATGCTACATACTATAAGAAAAATGTATAAAGAAATCATGAGCTACAAACTGGCTATTAAGAGTTTTTTTCTTCGTCTTGAAAACAAAGGAAGGGAGGAAAACGATAAACTTGAAAAACTCAGACTTAAATATTTCTATCTTAAAAGTATGAAATGAATATTTTTAGAGGGAATTATTAAAATTAAGTCATTTCTTCTAACGTTTGCGTTCCTAAGTTTTGTGTTAAGCTTTTGTTAAACGTTAGTCCACAATTTGTTATCTCCACGCTTCTAGTAACATAAGATGTACATACATATTGTACTTCTGTTGTAGGGTTATTTAACAGCATATCTTCATCTATTTTTTTACTTGTTTAGCAGACGATTCGTTTTATACTGAACATTTCTGACAACAGCAACGTCAACGACTTTGGCTAATAATGATGCAATCGCAGCACGAAGTTTAAGTTCATTTGGTCGTTGTTAACGCGTTTGCCTGTTTTTCTCTGTTTTCTTTCTTGTACTTTAACTACGAGTATTTTTTTAGTTTCCTTTTGGCACTTATTTGTTTCTCGAAAAGGGTCATCACTTTTTTGCTTCTTTCTCGTGTTAAAGATATTTCTTGGCTCGTTGATATAACTGTGTAATGTACGTCTCTTTATCATACAAATGGTGTTAATAGTGCAAAACGTTGTTGTTGTTTTTCTTATTTTGTTAACAACTTTTTTCTCAAGTTTTTCTTTTTCTATACATATTTAGTTTTTGCTTATAACTGCGCTTTTTTTCTACTGTCTCTTCTGTATGTATTTAAGCAAATAATATGAAAATATTTTTCACAAAAACACTAAACGAAGAAGAAAAAATTAAAATGTTATTTATTTGTAAGTATAAGTTCGTTTTTTTGTAATTGTACTTTAAAAACTTCCTCTTTTACAATATTTTTTTTTTTTGTAAAAATTTATTTTAAATTTATATTCGCGCATCTATAAAAATGATTTACACGGGCCGCTTTGCCATGAGAGTGTTTTTATTTTCTTGCTTCCCTTCAGCATTGAAGAAAATTTGTATTCATTTTGTCCAATAGTTTAAAAAAAGTTTCTAATTAGTTTTGCTTTTATTTTTTGTTCTCCTTATAATTGGTAAATATATTGTTTTAGAGTCGTTGCCTTTATAAAATCAACTTTGAGCAAAAACAAAAATAAAATAGTTTAGAAAAGTAGTAAAGAAAGGCAAGAAGAAAAAATTTATATTTTTTTAATTATTCTACTTTGTTGTGCTGTAACGTATCAAAGACATCAATTAGTTTGAAATTATTTTTGTTTTTTTTTGTTTGCTTTGATTTTCTTAAGCAGAAAATTACAAACTAAAACATTTTCTTATAATTACTGGTCGAGAAGTCATCTGCAAATTTGTTAGACAGGATGAAAGGAAACACTTTAAGTTGTCTTAGTAATTAAATTCAACACAGTGAGTTAGAAAAAAGGAAAATTAAAATAAAATAGAGCGTAATAGCCCATTTACACTGCAATGCAATCCACCACTTAAGAGATTTCGATCAAAATCCCGCAATCTACACACTGTAAAAGAAAAATATGTATATATACTAGGGAAATCGATTATTCGACTTTTTCAAAAACCGGTTTTCGAATAATTCTTTTATTTAAATAAAATTGTTCCTAATTCTTGAAGCGTCGAGCTGGACCACGTCGTTTCAAAAATAAGCAGAAGCTGATGATGAGCTTAAAATTAAAGTGGTAATCAATATTAACAATAATTCTAACAAATCTCATAAAAACTATGCCAAATCGGTGTGCGGAGGCCATAAAAACCAGTTTATTACACAAAGTACTGAAAAATGCCTAAGTTTCGAACAGCTACTCAAGAGCTAATTTCGTTTTTGTTATATTACTTGGTAGAGAATAGAATTAAAGGTTTGTTATAATAGTCATAATTTAGATGCCTAAGATAACCAAAATTAAATGTTTTACTTTGAATAAATCTATTACTAATATACGAGTCCCTAATTGCCTCGACAACAAAATTTGCTTAGATTTCGAGCAGCACTGTATGTAAATTTTTGCACCACGTATATAATAAAGTGTGTGTCCCTGTGGTATGTTAGGTAAAAAACAACCTTCCAACAAATAAGTCGTCGGTTCAATTCCAGGCCACACCACCTGACGACTTTCGACAGCGATATCACCTCACAATATTACTAGCGACTGGTTATGTGTATTTACGGAACCGTGATCTTGTGGGCTTTCGATGAGTCTAGTTGGTCTTTCTCCATATATAAAAATCAATATTTATTTACAGAAGATGAGAAAGTGTTATTTTTGCTCAAGAGTGCATATATTTTTCGATCTACCATGATTTTCACGTTCTTTGTGAGACGTTCAAGGTTATCATATATACATAAATAACAACTTAATTTATACAAATAATTAAACAATGAGCATATTTTCAATAAAAAATATGCAAACTTATAAAAATTATACTTATTTAAATTAACCGGTTATTCGTGTTAAATTAACCGGTTATTCGTGTTAAATTAACCGGTTTATTCGGTATTCGAAAATTAAGACTTTGAAAAAACTGTATTCAACCAAACTAAAAAAACTGGTTAAAACCAGTCGAGTAATAACCGTCCGGTCTGCCTAATAAATATATACAGTGTGTCAAGAATGAGTTTACACATTGAAAATAATTAAGTGCTTATAATTTCATCACCAATATAATGGCGCTTTTTGCTTCCTAACAATAAATTTTTAAATTTATTATAATAAAAATACATACGAGTATCTTTTAAAATCTGAAGAAAAAAGAGGACAAATTCAGTTCAAAACACATAAGCAATTTATGAAAAATAAATTTTGCTCACATTTGGCATTGTCAATCAACTCTTTACATAAAAGCTAGAAAGTGTGTTTACATTATATTTAGTGGATAATAAAAATATTTATTTTACATTGTAGCTTTTTCAACCAATAAACAAACTTTTGGAAACCACAATTTTTCGGGATTTTTTGTCACTCTTTCATTACTACAGTTAAAAGGCTATTATGTTCTTTGGTCGGTGTTTATACTTAGAATCGTAGCCCTGATAAAACTTTAATTGTGGCTTGTTGTCCCATAAGACCGACCCCTAAACCAATATTGACATTTTTTAAATTTAACATTTGTTCTTTTCTAGCAATGTTAGGGGTTTCCTCCATACGCTTGTATGCCAATTGTTGTAATACTACACCATTTTCATTTCAGCACAAAATATAACATTATCCCATTAGTCAGATGGTTGTTAAACGTTCATAATGGCGACGAGAAAACGCTTTTCTATGTTTGCTGCAGATAATATTGATTTCTTATGTGCTGCTCTAGATTATTGTTTATATTCTAAAACTGCCTGCCGAGCCGTTTAATGACAATCAACAACACCACACTCCTCTTCAAGCTCTTTCACAAGTGTACCTGTGAAAATTTGAAGGTTTTGAGCGATTTTTGTAATAAAAATACTGTTACGTTTTGACTTATTTAAAAACGTGTATTTATGAGTTCATAGATATTGAACTTAAAATAAAATAAATTTTGTGTTTGGTTTTAATTATTATCCATTTAATAATGAAACACAAAACTGAGTTAATAGACAGCTTGTAACCTTTTTACAAGCAATAACAATTTTCTATTCTTAATTACTCCGTCTGTTTGTGAACAGCAACATTACTCGACAGATCTTTCTTCCTAAAGATCTTGCAACCTATTCGTAGTTATAACTTAGATTCGATCACAAACTTTCCAACCAGAGGTTATCCACACTTAACTCTCTTTACTGAGTTAGCTCTAACTAAACTGGTTTTTACTTCACTACTAGCTTCACGAGTTTACTCCTTATATACTATCTTCACACAGAGTTCAAACCAACAAACTGTCTTGAAGATAATAACACGTTCGCTGAGTTTACACCAAATAAACTGATTGTTGTTCGCATCGATGTGCTTTTTATATGGCTGAGTAAACAAAACTACGAAATCGAGTCCTCTCGATTATTCAGGTAGATTCCATTTCTTTCCTTTACTTTTTATTTAGTTCTTATGTAATCATGCGACTGTAAACATCTACTTCTTTCAACTTTTAATATTTGTTGTTGCTTGTTATTGTTTGTTACTTGTTATCTTTGCTATTAGATTTTGTTGTTGCTGTGTTATTTTTATTTACGTTATCTCTGCTAATGTTTGTTGTTGTCGATTTGATTGTTTGTAAACACCACATATAGTTGTCCTTGCAGCTTCTGTTTATTTATTTTTAGCTTATAATAAACTTAGGGGTGCCCAACCTGATTTTTGTAACAATACGCTCTGCATGACTTCAATCTTTTGCTTTTTTAGCTCGATTTTGTGCATTGTAAATCGTTTTTCTAGCCACTGAAAGCATTTCTGACAAATCAGCCATACCCTTTAACGAATGATCATTGTGGTAAATCAACTGACTGACTGTATGTAAGATAACCTTTTTCGTGGCATCTTTTA
Source organism: Wohlfahrtia magnifica (assembly GCA_023159175.1). Classification (NCBI taxonomy): domain Eukaryota; kingdom Metazoa; phylum Arthropoda; class Insecta; order Diptera; family Sarcophagidae; genus Wohlfahrtia; species Wohlfahrtia magnifica. Next base: position 1,815,340 of record JAKWBJ010000189.1, read on the forward strand.
AGTTGTGTAATACTGAACTAAATTTCAAAAAATTATCACCTACTTATTTACAAAATTGCAGAAAACAATAACTAACTCCAAACATAACGGTAAAACACATAGAACCTTCAAATAAATGCTAAAAGCAATAGGTGTGTAAAGAGTTATTTGGCACTAAAAATGGGGTAGTATTTGTTGTTGTTGTATTTTTCCCTTAATTTTCAATAAACTAGAATATTTTTGGTCGTAACTCTTTGAAGATACTGCATAAATTGTATACGATAAAAAGATATGTATGTATGTAGTAACAAACCCTGCCATTTTATTACCAACTAATTCTAAAAGGCTTATTATATTTATATATGTAAACTCATTCTTGAATACGGTATGTATTTATTAAAAAATAAACTTTTTTTGAATATTCAGGTATGTGATGCAAGTCGATCGATTTAAAAAGACGACTTTCATATTCCACTTTTGTTTTATTTCCATACAGTCTGTCTTTATATAGGGCGGGCAAATTTGAAGTTGGGAAGTAGGTTGGCTGTCAAATGATGAAATGTCAAGAATTGAGCTGTCAACCTTTGACACTTATTTAGTAAAAAAAAAAAAAATTAGGAAATTTTAACTATGGAACGCTACACTTTTGAACAAAAAATTTTAATTGTGGTTATTTACTGTTTGAAAAACTGAACGAAAACAACGCATTTTTAAACACGATCATCTTTAGTGATGAGGACCGTTTTCAATTAGGTGGTCATGTAAACAAACAAAATTGTCGCATATAGGGCTCACAAAATCCACAAAAAGTCCTCGAAAAACCATTACATCCAAAGAAAGTGGCCATATGGTGCGTTTGTGGTTAGGCGGCATCATCGGCCCGCATTTTTTCGAAAATGAGCAAGGAAACGCCATCACCGTGAGTTCTCTGCGCTACCAAACCATGATAACCAATTTTTTGTTACCACAATTGTCTAATGTTGACATCAGTGACCTTTGGTTTCAGCAGGACGGCGCCACAAGCCACACAGCAAGCCAAACAATTCAGTTATTGCATGAAAAATTTTTCGGTCGTGTCAATTAGTCGCCTCGTTCTTTTGATTTAACGTAGCTAGGGCCATTTAAAAGACCGTGAACGAACCACAAACAACTGACACTCTGAAAGATGAAATTCTATGCTGCACTGACAAGATAAGTGAAGCTTTGTTACAAAATGTGGTTCAAAATGTTGTGAAGAGTGAACACGTCTGCCAACGTGCTTGAAGTGGACATTCGCCCGACATCATATCCCATTATTAATTGCCATATTTCTGTTTTATATTGGTATGAATAAAACTGAATTTTTCAAAAAAATTTGACCACCACTTATATCAACATACAGAAATATCAGTTGTTTGTGAAATATCCAAATTAAATTTAAATTTTAATTAAAATAAAATTTTTAAATATTTACTAATACAAAATGATACTTGTTGCTGCATTATCTGTAATTCTTCTTGAAGAGAATGTAACGATAGTATTTCCCCAAATATTTGAAAAAAATATATATTTCTCTACGAGATAAGGCGTAAGAAGGTATTTTGCCCTTTAAGCCACGCATGAACTTTTGGACACCTTCTTTTACCAATTTCTTCCACCGCCTTATTCTACTTGAAGTACAAATATTTTGCAGTTTTAGCTTTACTGGATATTTTCGGAGTCTTAATTTTACTACATCGGATGAAGTTGAAGGCAGTTTGATGGATTACTCTTTTTCAACAAATCTTACGTTATTTTTTTGTTTAGTAATAGTGAGGGATTGTTAATAAATCAGGCCACAATATTGAAGGCATAGAGTAAAGTTCGTACAAAGATAACAAGTATTTTTCTAAGTACATTTTCTGTAGATTTGCCAGCTAAATGTTTCTTTTACGTCAAATGGTTTTGGTGAATTGCTCACAACTGAAAATTGCTTACCAGAAAAGGAACTTTTTTCCAAATTTATCTACCCTTCTGTATTAAAATATTTCTGTTACACCTTCTTCCATGAATGCTGTGTAGTATTCCGAGCAGTTACTCGAAATGTTTCCGTTAGCCTTTGGATAAGTGCAAAGGAGGCATTTGGGATATAAAAAATTGTCAAAAAAAATTGTTTACATTGGTTTTCTAACTTTGATGTTGATCCCATAATTTTTTGCTTTAAACTAAAAACTTGGAAGTTATTTTATTTTTACAAATTAAAGAATTTCATAAGTAACTGTTCTTTCATTAGTTTTTTTTGCGATCGGAAAATTCGCGTTTAAATTTGTAATAAATTTCGGTTACATGCTTTATTTTTTATTTACTTAATTAATTTCTTTACTTATTTTTACTTTTTTAAAAAGATTTATTAACCATTTTCGTTTAAGTAAAGAGGGTTTTTTAATAATGTGACCCACTACTCTATTCCACCTTCAAACCAAAAATCTGTTGGAAGCGATTTTAATATAGCCATGTTTATCAAAGTTACGTTACTTCGTATAATGGAGATACAAATTTGTCCCAAATATATAAAATTGCACTCCTCCTACGAAGAGTCAAAAAAATCTGAAGATATTTTTTTATGAAAAATATGGTATACCAGGAGCAGTAGACTGTACAGATGGTACCTATAGGCCGAAAGGGCGAGGAACGGTTTTTTAACCGAATATTATAGCATTTACGCTATGATCTTAAGTGCAAATTAAAAAGATTTCTAAATAGTTTTTGTCCTGTATAAAGCTGCTCTTAAAAAAAAGCTGCTTTTTATGCAAAAACCTTTTGTACTCGTATTTCTATGTTTGCGATTACAGGATGTGTATAAAACCCGTCAATACAACTTGACCTGCCTCTAGTCATGATTTGGACTCAGGATAACCTATTATAAGAGGCATTCTCTGCAAAAAATGTGGTCAAAGGAACGATAGGGATGCTAAAAAATCGATTTAAGTGTTTATTAAAAACACTTTGGTATTTGCCTTTAAAAACAGCACGTATCGTCAATACTAATTTGTTGTATTTTACAAAACTTGTATAATATACTTAAACTTTCTGATTCCGCTGAAGTTAGAGATGAACATTCAAATGATGGAAACTGAACTGGGTGATTTAGACACCATGCATTAAAAAAATAAAGAAGTAGTAACAAAATTTTATTTATTAAGTTTTATTTATATCGGGTGATTTTATAAGATATGATAAAAAAAAAACATTAAATTTAGAGAAATGTATGAACTCTTTATTTGAGTCGATAGAACGATCTATATAATTCGATGTTTAAAGATGATTTCATGTAAATGTTGACCGCGGCTACGCCTCACACGTTTCATACGCTGGGTCAAATTTTGGCATACCTTCTTCAAGATATCGGATGGTATCTCACGAATAAATTTTTCAGTATTGGTTTTCAGTGCGTTAATCGTTTGTCCCCGTAGACATGAGCCTTAACATAGGTCCACAAAAGATAGCGTAAAGGCAGCAAATTGACCGGCCCCAAACGTGATATAAACTGTTCACAGAACTCGCCTCTCAATTGGGCCATTGTTTCGTGTGCTGTGTGACATGTGGCACTGTCTTGTTGAAACCACATGTCAGCTAAGTACAGCTCTTCCATTTTTGGCAAAAAAAAAAAAAAAAATGTCATCATCGCACGGTAGCGCTCACCATTTACAGTAGTGTTCCTGCCTTCGCAGTCTTTAAAAAAGTATGGTCCAGTGATGCCATCGGCTCATAATCAACCATAAACTGTGAATTTTTCATTATGCATTGGCAGTTCTTTCAATGCTTCTGGCTGCTTTTCACACCATATACGGTAATTTTGCTTGTACACGTATCCATTCAACCAGAAATGAGCTTCATCGGTGAACACATATTTCGCCGTATTTCGGCCGCAAAAACTCTTTGAATGTTGATTTCTAGGTGTTCAATTGTCTCTGGCTTATCGACGCAGACTAGTGACTTTACATAACCCCAAAGAAAATAATCCCATAAGTTAACTCACATGATCTTGATGGCCAATCAATTAGACCATTATGTGAAATTACTCTTTCATCAAAAGTTTCTTTGAGTAAATCAATTGTAGCTCTCGCCGTGTAGCATGTGGATCCGTCCTGTTGCAACCACATGTCAGCAAAATTAATGGCAATTCTGCTTATTTACGTACCCATTCAATAAGAAATGGGCTTCATCGGAGAAAAAAAATTTGATTTATGCTTCAGCCACATCGCCGAATTTGCTGTGGTGTAAGTCTATCCATAATGAAATGTCAAACCAAACAAAACACAACTATCAGCTGTTAAATCGGTTGTCAAATAATGCAGTGTTTCCAACTCAAAGTTTTGAGCCTCTCAATAATACACTCGATTTGTGTAAAACATAAATATGACATATATTCTGTTTATATTAAAATTTTACTTACATCTTCTTATATATAAAAATGAATGTGCGTTTGTATATTTGTTTGTTTGTTTGTGCCTTATGGAGAGCTTAGCGTCTGAACCGAAATGAAATCTTTAAATTTTTACAATATCTCTCTGTATGTCTGGAAGGAACTATAGGATATCTAAATTTTAAAAATTCCAGCTGGGCGGCGCCACGCCCATAAAAAGTAAATATTTATTTGTCTATATCTTCAAATTGGTTACAGAAAGATTCTTTAAATAGATTAAGGGCCAGTGCAAATCCTTAGCCAGGTAAGCATGGTACCTCCCATACATACCTTATATTGATTATTTTAAAGTTGGATGAATTGGATAAGTGGGCATGGTATCTCCATATAAAGTCGATATTGATATTTGTATATCTTGAGAGTAGTTTGTTGATGATTCTAAAAAACTTGGCTGCCAATTCAAACCATCAGTTTTAAGAAAATATGACATTTGCATGTGTGGAGAATGGTAACAGTAAAAACTTTGTTATTTATCCATCAGTCAAAAAGCCAGTAGTGACAGGCTCTCAGCAACGCGGGAGGGGTTACTCTAGTACTATATAAAAATGCATTTATGTTTGTTTGAAGACTGTATACAGCTACCCTCTTACACCCTCTGCATTGTCCCATAGACTAAATTCAAAAAATTACTCATCACTGATATTGATATATATATATATATATATATATATATATATATATATATATATATATATATATATATAATTTGCATTGTCCCATAGACTAAATTCAAAAAATTACTCATCACTGATATTGATATATATATATATATATATATATATATATATATATAATTTATATATATATATATCAATATCAGTGATGAGTAATTTTTTGAATTTAGTCTATATATATATATATATATATATATATATATATATATATAATTTATATATATATATATATATATATATCAATATCAGTGATGAGTAATTTTTTGAATTTAGTCTATGGGACAATGCAGAGAAGAAACAAAAAACGCTAATGCAGTGTGTATTGCGTCCAGAAGTAGGAGGTTGTAGGGGTGTAAAATTTCACATGCGTAATATCTAAGTCAAATACAAACAAATTAGCAGACGACTTTTAATTTTTAAAGGACACTCTTATATACAGTAGCAAGTAAGAGTGAGAACGTGTAGCACATGAAGTTGAATTGAAAATTTCCTGCAAAATTATAAATAAGCAATCAAATAAAACAAAACCTCACACATTTGTTCATTGTTGAGTTCTTTCAAAAAAAAAAAAAAAAAGTATCAAATTTAGATACTGGAATGAGATAAAATAATCCGCATATGATTAATTTTAAACGTTTCGCTTCATTGTAGAAGAACTTATATTTTAAATACCCTTTTAACTCCTCCTTTTGTTTGTGGTGCTTTTAATACATTTAGCCATTTGGTTCCATTAGTATGATGCTCGTTGCCATAGTTTTAAATGATTCACGAAGCAAAATGAAACTTTTGTAATTGTCCGAAAATTTAATATTTGACATATTTCAACAATATCAGTTTAAATTAGTTTTTAATTATTTTTTTTCAATTAAAGAATTCTACAACAACTAGCTAAAACCCAGACTGCTTCACTACCATCATCTTAATTATTATCTTAAACGCTATCGTAATTACATTTTTATCATTTTTCCCCATTTTGTTCCCTTCCGATCAAAGTCCAATCATTTGTTCCTTCAAGAAAGACACTGTATATTCTGCTTTTTAGCTGTATACAGTCTTCAAACAAACATAAATGCATTTTTATATAGTACTAGAGTAACCCCTCCCGCGTTGCTGAGAGTCTGTCACTACTGGCTTTTTGACTGATGGATAAATAACAAAGTTTTTACTGTTACCATTCTCCACACATGCAAATGCCATATTTTCTTAAAACTGATGGTTTGAATTGGCAGCCAAGTTTTTTAGAATCATCAACAAACTACTCTCAAGATATACAAATATCAATATCGACTTTATATGGAGATACCATGCCCACTTATCCAATTCATCCCACTTTAAAATAATCAATATAAGGTATGTATGGGAGGTACCATGCTTACCTGGCTAAGGATTTGCACTGGCCCTTAATCTATTTAAAGAATCTTTCTGTAACCAATTTGAAGATATAGACAAATAAATATTTACTTTTTATGGGCGTGGCGCCGCCCAGCTGGAATTTTTAAAATTTAGATATCCTATAGTTCCTTCCAGACATACAGAGAGATATTGTAAAAATTTAAAGATTTCATTTCGGTTCAGACGCTAAGCTCTCCATAAGGCACAAACAAACAAACAAATATACAAACGCACATTCATTTTTATATATAAGAAAATGTAAGTAAAATTTTAATATAAACAGAATATATGTCATATTTATGTTTTACACAAATCGAGTGTATTATTGAGAGGCTCAAAACTTTGAGTTGGAAACACTGCATTATTTGACAACCGATTTAACAGCTGATAGTTGTATATATATATATATATATATATATATATATATATATATGATATATATATATATATCATATATATATATATATATATATATCAATATATATATATATATATATATATGATATATATATATATGATATATATATATATATATCATATATATATATATATATATATATATATATATATATATATATATTTATATATAAATAATAGCTAGTTATCGGCTGGATATAATACTAAGCGTTTTTTGTTTCTTCTCTATATAGTCGCAAGATGACGCTAAACTCACATAACTTATAATAAAAAATACTATGTAAAAAATTGGATATTAGGTTCTTCAGAAAAGTGGCTGTAAAAACTCTATTACTTGAAGAAATTTTTAGAAGTTTAGTTTTTTAATTACTCTCCAATATTATAAACCAAATAAAAAAGAAGCTTTAAATTGCGTTCATAGTTTTTATTTTTTTTTCAACTTTGAAAAATGCACTTATTTCAATAAAAAGTTTAAATTTACCAAACTTTGAAGGAGTATTAAAAAAAATATATAAAATTAAAAATTTTTTCAATTTCGGTTTTTGAAACTATATAATATGTGTCATCAAATAAAAAAAAAATAGAACCAACTTTGTCCTACAACTTAAAAAATTTTGAAATTTTTAAAACATGTAATTTAGAGATTGTACATACATTTTACTAATAATAGCTTAGGGCAAATTAAAATTAAAAATTATTTGGATTATCACTTTATATGTAATATATTGACCCAGATATATTTAAAGTTATTAGTCAAATTCAAAATTTGCAGTACAACTTCGAATTTTCGTCAGATTGCAATACATTTTTAATGTTTTTACATCCATAAAATTATATGCTTTTAAAACTTGTTATTTAGAATTTATTTATTTATATCAGTAATTAACGCAACTCTGTGCCACAGAAAACCTTATTTTTTAAGGGTTTTCTTTTTTGTTTTAAGTATATGTATATCTATATCTTATATTCTTTATCTTATATCTATTTTTAGCGCCAATTAATTAATTTATTATTTATTTATTTATTATTTTTCTCCATCCGTTCTATGGGAAATCCTCAAATGGACATTTTTCAATGATCGTACTGTTTCAGGCTCCAATATATTTGTTTTACTTATTTTTATATTATTTTTTATTGGAGTTAGCTATAACTCGTGTGTAATTTTATACACCTATGAAAACACTTTTCCTACGCCTTAAAATGTGAAATAGGGCTTTTTCACTGATGGTATTATTTTTTTTGACTTGAAACAAATTTAAAAATTAACAAAATTTTTGTTTATGTTAGAAATACATTTTTTTGCAACACATTTTGTTGTGCCAAATTTGTTGACTAAAGGTAAAAAAATGTACTAAACATTTATGTACATACAATACATATCCATATACATATAAGTGACAAAAAAATTGTTTTTTAGAAGGAGAACTTTTAATAACCTCCTATAATATTGCTAAATTTTTGACAGTTTAGTTCACAATTGCTGCCATACAAATTTTGTGATTTCATAATTCCACTAGTTTTCGTAGAAGATACGAATCGTAGAAAAAACATATTGTGGCGCATGATACCACATATGGTCGACAATAATATTCTTATTTATATTTATTAGAAAACTCTTGCATCCTGCTTTCAAAAGTTTAAAAGTTTTAAACAAAGATCCTTTTTGCTAAATAACATTTGTAAATGGCTAAAAGGATTATAATGTTGAAATGAAATTTTTGCAAAATATTTTAGCTTTGTTTTTGCTTATCCTGTTGGAAAGATTTATTTGTAGTTTTTTTGTTTTGTGTGCAAATATTTATTTTATTACTTTTAAAAAATATATATATATAAAAACAAATAAATATTGTTTTATCTAAAATCTAATTTTTACAACAATTGCTTTTCGTTTGAGGAATTTATTTATTATTATTATTTTTTTTTATAAGAATTTTAAGGAAATAAGTGTGTTTTCTGTAAACCAACAAGCTTTTTATGCATTTTTCCTTTGTTCTTAACATCTCGTTCGTAAATTTTTACATTTTAGAGTTTTAGTATACAGAGGTCATTGAAATAAATATGCGAGCGTAGCTTAAAAATATAACACCTTAATAATAAAGTTCTAGGCACGCCTCCAGCCAATGGATTACATAAAACTGGAGACCATTATATTATCTATAAGTCGATAATAGTAAATGTAAGCAAGTCGCTTAAGTCAGATTAGGGCCAGATTAGGCAACACTAAGCCTTATAACACACAGGCCGAAAGTTAGTTAGTTAGGTTAGTTTTGTTACATTCAACCTTCAAAAAATAGCTGTTGAAATTTTATGATATTCTATTATTTAGTTTGTGAGTAATTCTGTTAATATATTCCTGATGGAAAAAAATACCGTTCAAACGAATCATTGTCCTCAAAGTATAGTACAGGGACTCCGCTCAATCACAGATAACAATAAAACGATGGTTTGCTGACTTCAAACGTGATCGTAGAGACAGTGATGATGCAGAACGCAGTGGACGTCCAAATGAGGCAATAACTCCAGAAAACATAAAAAAATCCACAAAATCGTTTTTAGTGATCGAAAAGTGAAGTTGCGTGAGTTAGCTGACATCGTAAAGATATGAATATAATGTACTGGATTTGTATTGCATGAGCATTGGCTATGAGAAAGCTCTGTTGAAAGAGAGTGCCGCTGTTGACCAAAAAAAAGAAAGTGTTGAAGATTCTGAAACAATGGCAAAACTACATAAGTTAAACTTCGAATTGGCCGCACATCCACCGTATTCGCCAGATATGGCTCCCAACGACCACTGGCTGTTCGCAAACCTCAAAAAAATGCTCGCCGGTTAGAAATTTTGCACGTATAAAAAGGTCATCGCTGAAACTGAGCCCTATTTTGAGCCAAAAGATAAATCGTTCTACAAAAGTGATATTAAAATGTTAGAGCGGCGCTGAATTGATTGCATTGTTCTTGATGGAGACTACGTTAATAAATAAAACTAATTTTGAATAAAATCAAAGTGTTTTCTTTTTTAGGCCCGGAACTTTTCAGCCCATGTGTTATAACACTAAATATTGATTAAATCAGTCCAATGTAAACGCTTGTTGAATATATAATTTCTGACCAAAACATTTACTACTTGCATTACCAAAACATTTACTAAAGTATGTAAATTTGTGACTTTTGAATAGGGAAAAGACTAAAATTGAATTAATTGCAACAAAATATTGCTGATAAAAAGATTCATCATTCAACAGATTCTAAAATTATTTAGAATTTCATTTGTATGTAAGTTTTACAATATTTCAGTTGCCATACGTTCATACACACTTTATATATAAAATTAATCTTTCAGCATCTCTTTAAAAGAATACTTTTAACTCAAATGTACATTTTTAAGACAAATGAAATAGGAGGAGCTGTTTGTTTAAGAAGTCAAAGAAATACAAACAAAAGTAAACTCTTTTCTGTAGACAATCTCACATCATCATCACCATTAACTTTTTAATACTTTTACCCCACTGGGGCATGTGTTACAAACTTGGAAAAATGTTTTCATTTTATTTTTCTTTTAATAACAAAGAAAAAACAAAAATCATTTCAGATTTTATATATGTATTCATCCGAACGTACATAATTTTTTTTCTCCAAATTTAACATTGTTTTTGGAATTTCTTTTTCAAGTGATTTTACAATAAAAAATGTAAATTTTTTATTTGCCAGATGCTTTGTGTTAAACAAGAGAAGGTTTTGAATAAAAGTTAATGATTTTTGTAGGAAACACCCATTCCATTGTTGTTTTTTAGAGAAAAGGACATTTAAACGATAAATGCTTCTGATAAGAACTCCTTCCGCATCATTTATGGTTTCCCTTATTTGTTGACATAACTCTACTTGTAAAATTGTGTCTCCCTTTATCGTTGAAGAATAATGTTCACTTCTGTTTATTAAATATGCAAACTTTCTTAAAAAGTGTCTGATAAGAGTGTGTGTGTGTGTGTGTGTTATTGGCGTTAAGAGCAACATACACATATAATACCCTACAATACTTGTGAAGTATTATATCATTGGCTTCTACTTTTTTTTCAAAAATATAAATGCTGATAATGAAACTGAATTATTGGAGTATGTAAATCTAGTTTACTTTATTCCTTTCACAAATTTTAAAAAATTTCTTTGAATTTTTTGTGTAAAATAGATTATTATCTCCTTTATTAATTATAACCAGGGAAACCAGATATATGCAATTACACCCAATCTAGTCCAAATAAGATATTTATCCGTTTTAGGCGTTTTTTGCATTTTGGATTCGATTTGTTAGTGCATATTTTGTTCATAACAGCATTTTTTATATACTTCAGTATTAAGAGCATTATTTTGACTTTTTGGTGTATTTAAAGTGCAATATTAACCTTTTTAGGACATATTTTGAGTTTTCTTGCTGTAAAATATTTATAACAGCGAAAACGAAATTTTTGCTTTAACTCGTAGCCTTCCTGAGTTATCTGTCACTTGATTTTTATTGCGTCAAACGTAACTTTAAAACAAAATATGTACTCATCGAAGCAAAAATAATAAATTGAATAACTTGTACACATTTTGTTAAAGCTATTGAGATATTAAATAAAAACTGAATTTTGTTATTAGTGTCAGACGCCACCCCGTTTAGCTGAACTAACACAAATTACAACGATTGCTTTTGCACTGCATCGTTTAAGTGAAAGTTTTAGAGATCAATACAAAAACATAAAAAAGAGTCTTTAAAAGATAAAAAAGGTTAAAGTTTAAAAAGAAATGTATTTAGATCTTATAATGCCGCCCGAATCAGCTGTAACACGTTGGGGAATTTGGGTTTTTAAATTAGTGGCAAACAATGTCTTCTGTGATGTCTCATCCTCTTGGCTATGAAATAATTAAGAGCTACACATATAGTTGGCATTTAATTCGAAAATTGCATTACCACCTTTCACTTATCCTAAAATCATTCCTAAATTGTACCTGTTGATTCAGAAACTCATTTTAAATCAAATGTATGTGTTCATGTAGTCTATGTGATGAACACGTATTTCATAATTTTAAAGATAAATCGTTTCAATTTATAAGTTAGTCAAACTAATCATATATTCGCCAGACGTTTTTTCGTAATTCGTTCTCTCATTCATAACTCAGTCGCTAATTATAAGCTGAATTATATAATTCCCCATACAAAATTTTGAGAGCGAATCAACTAAACTGTATGTAATTCAGTTTCAATTACTCTTTTAATTACTAAAAAGCAATGGGATGTATATTTTTATCGGCTCTTAAGATGGTAAAGCATACTGGCGGTAATATTGTTGTTTATGGATAGTTTTTCTACTATGGTGTTGGACCACCCTATCGTCTATAGAAACTTATGAAAGCAACAAAATATGCTGAAATTCTCCGAACTCGTATGCTACCTTAGCCAGAAGATAATAAGTCACTTTGATGGGTGTTACACTGCAATGTGTTCTAAGAAAAGGTTCGAAGATAACAATATCAGTGTATTACCCATAAACAACAACATTACCATCACCATGGGTTACCGTCTTAAAAGTGTACTTCGGATTGGTTGTTCAAAATTTTTGATTGGTAGTTCAAAGTTTTGTAAAAAGATCAGATGTCTGCGACGTGCTAGAGTTCGAAATTTGCCCGATATATTGAATTTGTCAAAAAAAAAAAAAATGCGTCTTAAGCCAATTTATTTCTTAACCTCAAATTTGACCACCCTTTATTTCTTTGACGATTTTTTTGACGATCTTTCGAAACTTATATGACGACATTTTTTAAAATTTATCGGAAAAATTACGTTTTTCTGCAAATTTCATCTGGCAGCCCTGAGCACATCCCATCAATGATTGTTCATACGGTGTGTTATTAAGCTCTCTTTAAATCCCTTTTGATTCAAGCACATCTTGGATATTCGGATTAAGTGTCGAAGTTCACATACAATCTTCTGTACTTTAGATTATATTTTTGGAATAACCCTTAATCGATCGTAACAATTAGTTAAGGAAACAATTTGATTTTAAAGGGACTGATGCTACATACCAAAAATATGCAGTTTTGCTCTTTTGACATACAGCATTTTTTCGCTTGGTCAACCAATCAACATCTCTGACTTTTAGAAAATTTGAAGCGCTCTAATCTTCTCTAAAAATCTTGTGTTGCATTCTACCCGTAGTAATGATTTAAAAGCAGTATATTATATAAATACTAGTAGTAGATTACCATAGTATATTTATCCAAATAGAAATTTATGTTCATTCTAACGTTATGATCTATGAATAGAATAGAAATGAATGAACTACTGTTACAATTGTTATTTCAATATTTGTTCGTTGGCTGAAAAACACAGTTATTTTTTTATTTATTGCGGTCTTTACTTAAGATTTCAAAAGAGCTATTCGAAGAGATTTTGGCATTACAGAGAGGAAATTAAATAAAAGCTTTACAATAACATAACAAAACACTTTAGCCTTCTAAGAGTACAACAAAATCGAAATATAAAGCAGAGGGTGTATCTAAATGCGAATTTGAAACAACAAGCATTGAAAAGGACAGTAATAAACATGAAAATTTCCTTTTCAATTGCTATTATTGCAATACTATTTCATTCATTTCATCATTTATTCATTCATTTATTTGTGTTGTTATTTTAGGCTTAAGGGCTTAAGCTTTTAAACATTCATAAGCTTAATCGTTTTTCTAGTTTAATTTCGGTTGTTAAAAACCAATATAATGTTGTTTTTCAGGGAAATGAAAGTGAAACATTACAAATTCTCTTGTGATTTTTGAGGGGTTGACAGCCAAAAGGTGTATCACTTTTATTATTATTGAAACGATTGTTTTGTTAAAAGTAGCGTTAGCTAGATTTTTGTATTTAATAAATATGTTTTTTTATGTTTCAAATTGGTTTGAAACCTCAGTTGAGTGGTTTTCATATTATATTTTGGGATTTCTTAGAAAATCAATTTTGTTAAAACTCGTTTCCACACCAGAAATTTTTGTAAAAGAAAGCGTGATTAAGGAAGTAAGACAACAAAGGTGTGAAATATTTGCTCACACATATCGGCCGCACCGTGAATAGTGTTTGCTATCGCGAGATGAAAACGGACTTCTTGTGGCCAAAAATTGAGCATATAGACCTGCCACACAGCCAACGAAATGATGGCTCTTTTGAGCAAGAAATTCAATGGCCGTATAATTTCATGTCGTGGCGATGTTAATTCGCCGCCACGACCTTGTTATTTGACACCACTGGACTTCTTCCTTTGGGGATATTTAAAAGAAAAAGTGTATGTGGCGAGCAACTGACCGATATTTTGTTTCATACATAATTGTCGTAGATTCCTCTATCATAATAAAAATATGTATTAAAATAATTCTCTGAAAACTTTTTGTTATTGGGTTTTTCTAAGGCTTTGACTATGAAAAAGGTACTGGGGATTGCTAACAGCATTTTATTGTGAAATATGCAGTTTGATAGCTTTAACAAAAAAATACAAAAAATCAATACAAAATTTCTACTGAATACTTTCAAATGAACTTTTATAATTTTTTCCAGCAGTAGACTGCAATCATATGTGAGTCACACGTTCCCTGATTAGGATCTTCCATTGTTCGTAGTTTTTGATGAAATATTCCACCCTGCTTCTCGCTAAAATCACTCAGATTTTGTGGAAACCGGTCTAAACACGAGTGCAATAAATGGAGTTTTACGATCATGTTGCATCCTAGCTTGATATCATGTCCTCAACAAGCCCGGCATGGTCATAAGATTTCTTTTTCCTAGAAAATTACTTATAACAAAAACGAATGAATTCCACGCTTTCGATTCGACATCAGCTATTGATTTGACGAAATTAGGATCTCTCAAGTGCTGCCTAACCTGTGGCCCATCAAAAATAACCATGGCTGGTCCTAGTTACGCAATTTTATTTCAAAGAATTTATTTAACGTAGTTTTCGCAAAGTCCGATATAGGTTTTCGATACTAATAATACTAATAATTGAAAAATTAATTAATTAATTAATTAATTAATTGAAAAATTATTAGTACTAAGCATACAACATATTCTTAACGGAGCCATATCGAAAACATCAAGAAAATAAATTTTAGTTTCCAATTAAAATGAAAATCTAAGTAAAAATAGTAAATGAGGATAGTTATACCATATATAAGTGAAAAACAAAAGCTGTTATGGAAAAGCTATTGCCAAATTTGAAAAATACGTGCCAATTTTATACAGAAACAAAACAAAAATCCAAGGGAACAGACAAGATTTTTTGTTTTGTTGAGCTGTGTAATTAATTTATTTTGAAAGCGAAGCAAGCCCATTTTAAAAATTCTCTTACTCTTTTAATCAGCACCGTAAACAATATTGGATTATAAACTTACATTCTCTAAGCCCACAAAATACTAAAAATATAAGATGTGTTTCCAAATGATAAGGTCACATTAATATTTGCTCATTTCATCCAAGCTATAAAATGTTACGTATGGTCATCTTATTAAAAAATTCTACGTTCAAATAAGTGAACAATAAGTCGGTTTTGCTTTTAGAGATATACCACTATATTATGTTTATTTAAATTTATGTAAATAAGTGCAAAATTCAATGCGCCTAAATGATAAGGTCAGTGATTAATCAGTAATTAATCTAATCAGAAGGTATCACATTTGTTATTTTTTTGTAATAATTTATAATTGAAATAATATCTGCGCGGTATGGGTCGCGGGAAACCTTTTTCACCTTATGAACAAGGACAAATTGTGGCACTTCATGAGCAGGGATTGGGTATGCGTGGAATGGCGAAAAAACTGGGACGATCTTTGTGTGTTGTGCAAAATTTTCTCAAAAACGGAGAAAATTATGGACAACAATGTGTAATCCAATGTGTAATCCAGATTAAAACAAATTTATGCTTTTCCGCATACTTTCGACATCAAATATATTATTTTTTAAAGGTGTTTTGAGAGTCGCAATTATCTTCTTCACTACTGCATGTTGTCGACAATGCAGTGTTTGTTTTAATAAGTGTAATAATACTGAGTCATTTCATACTTATATAGGATCAGATAATGTTAAACTTTATGTCAATTGCGAGGATGGCTATTGCAGCTAATAAACTGCCAGGGTGTCAAACATCACATTTGGTTTTTAAAATGCATGTACCTGTCTTAGAGACATCGCTCTCATCGTTTCGCACTCACACGAAGGATTCACAACTTCTTCTTAAAACAGATACGATAATTTGCATGAAATTTTAATGGTCCCAAACGTATACTAATTGTTGCCGATTACCTTTTAAAGCACATTGAAAATAATAACCTTCCTTATCGTGAAAAAATAGTACTGTTTCGTAGACATTTTCGCCAAGTATTCTCCGTTGTGAAAAACTCCAAAAGAGTTATGTTAAAACTCATAAGTTGGCTCAAAATAAGAGTTCGAGTGATCCTCCTTTTACGGAATGGTTGCTTAAATTGGGTATCAGTTGCTTAGAACCTTCAACAAGTTACAATAACAAAGCATCGTTATTGTTGTTATGATACAATTATTGCCACCATTTTATGCCAGATAAATCAATGAACAAAATGTTTCTCAATTTTATTCAACGTCAATTCTGTGTACAAAAATTGATTAGTATACTAAAATTAATTACCATATTAGTTTCAATTTGTTACTTGGAGAGAAAAAGATTTACTTTACTTCTGATTGTGTTCAACAGGAGGAAACAGACAATGCTCAGTTGTACCCAAAAGAATTTTTAATAAATTAAATGTACATTAGAAATATTAATGATAAGCAGAGATTAATAAATGGTACATGATTAATCTAAATACACTTGGCTCAGTACCTCCCCACTACAAAAATTATTCATTGCGATAAAACAATAAAACAATAAAGGATTGTATTTACCTAAACCTATTTTTTCTCATGAACAGTTATACGAAGATTTTGACGAGTGCATGCGCTTAAAGGTATTTTTGTTTCAGTTAAAGATTCGTACGGACAGCATAACCTCAAAGATTGTTTAAAAAACTATTTAAAAATTATTTAATAAGAAATAGGAATAAATATCATTTTAAACGATAGACTTTGTTGCTATTTTTTATAATAAAATATATTGAAGTCACCAATATTCGCGTTTTATATTTTCACTTTTCCACTTGTTACAAAAATTACCATTAGGGGTGCGAAATATTCGCACGGGTCATCTAGTTTTTCATTAGTAAAACTTTAAATGGTTTTGATAAGCTTGACAAAAGACTTATACGTCCTTACTGTTCTAATTTTTAGTGAGTTCGTAGAATTGACCTTAATTATAAAGGACAGTAGCTATAACGAGTAAATTTAAAAGCAAACATTGAACGATTTTAAAATATTAAACAAAATTTTGTTTCCAAAAGCTACAAAATTTGTATTCAAGCAATTCCTTAGAATAATTTCCCTGTCTTTATACGCGAAATTGAAAGCAATTTATTGAAATAGCGTTTATGTAGAAAACTGTTTTACAGCAAATAGCTAAGAAGTCCATTGTGGCTTTAAGAATGTTTTTGAAGTCCAAACAAAAAGCAAGAAAAATTTTTGGAAAATATTGTTACGTATTAATTGTTGGATATAAAATAAATATAAATTAAAAAAAATAAAGTAAAAACACATAGAGGACATAGGAAAAATAAAAATTTCCATGTAATTTATTGCATAAGGAATTCCGTAAATTTATGACCTGGGTCACAGCACAATAATTGCTTTCCTGTTTATTCAATTTGCTGCTAACGATGGCCAGAGAAGCGCGTGTATATAATTTTTATTACAAATTTCTCAGGGCAATATTGTTGAATAAATGAATGGCTTTACTTTAACGGCACGTAAAGTGACGTCAACATGATTGGTTGTCACTTTTCCTCCTCTTCATAACTCATTATAAAGATATTCGTCGTAGAAGAGTTTGAAAAGGAAAATTGTTAACATTTACTTCAATTTTCATAATTAATTGAATAAACAAAGTTGACAGCATTTAAAGTCGTCTCTCTCTCTCTTTCTTTGCTAAAAGCAAATGTTTGTTGTCCATAAATATTTATAACGAGATCATCCGTTAAATGAAATTGGAGTGAAAATATGTTTTCCGTTATCATTAGTTAATTGACAGTTACAAACGTTAATGGCAAACTGTAATTTATTTGTCACACAAATCAATTGAAGCAATAAAAAGGAAAATTTGTTCCGGTTATCTTAATAGACATTATGTTCAAATTATTGATAGTTTTTAGTAATTATTTAAAATTTGCTTTTATTAGTCTGTTAAATGGAATTTTTGTTTATATATCGCAACTATTAATATCAATTTATAACTTTAAAAATGTGCGTCTACACGTGCTGCATAGAATTAATATTTATTTCACCAACAATTTTATTTATTGTCGCAATATAAACAAATATTAACAATGATTTGTGTTCAAAATTTGCAAAGTATGTATACGAGAACATGCAAAACAATTTTTTCTTTTTCAAAGTCAGATTGCTGAATACTCTACGAAAATAAAAAGAAAAATTAACTTATTTTTACACAATATATAGGGTGTTTTTTTAAGATCCTCAGAACTTGAAATGAATATACAAGACATAAATATTGTTGGACTGAAAGTTTTTTTTTTATAAACTGGTAGATAATTTCATGGCATTTGTTTTTTTTTAATATGATTTCCGGTATATGTTTGCTACGACTTTGAGTTACATAGACCATTCGATCAGCTTAATTTTTAACTGCTTTTTCCACTAAATATTGGCGTATGGCGTCACTGCTGGGTTATAGATTGGCTTCCAATGCTTCAAGAGTTGCTGACTTGTCGGCATAAACCAATACCATTAACCACCCTCCTTCCACCTATAAGAAGTAATCCAAAGGCGTTAAATTACGCTAACGAGGTGGTCAGTGAACAGGACCATTTCTAGAAATAAAGTTATCACTAAATTTATTTTGCATTAAATCGGTTGTTCTTTTTGGAACCTAATGTCGTTGATTCAATGATCTTGGCTCGATAGCGCTCACCATTCACCGTAACGGCAGCTCCTTACTCATTTCGAAAGTATCAAGGACTGATGATGCCGTCAGCGTGTAAACCGCACGAAACAGTTAATTTAAATTGCTGTAGTGGGGATTCGTTAACGGCTTGAGGAAATTGTTTTCACGAAAACAATCAATACTGCACGAACTGCTTACTTAATAGGCCGATTATGTTAACAGTAATATAGACGAGTGTTCTAAGAACTTCGCGAACAGCTTTTTTCTGTCGTTAAACGATTCATGGTGACTTACCAAGCCTTACTGAACAGAAATGTCAACACAGCCTTACATTCTTAACCGTCAAATCATAGTTACCGACGTCTTGTTCAGCTAAAAAGAAACGCCCGATATTTTTATTTAGACCAATTTTCTTTGGTATTTTATAAATTTTTAATGCTTAAAGATCGTTTAAGAATTGTGCCTTATGTAAGCAAGCCCAAGAACACAAGCTAACCTGTCAAATGTCTTTAAATTATTTTTAAAACTGTAAACTTTACTTTGATAACATGTTGCAGTCAGTTTTTTTTATATTTTATTTACACAAGTTTACAAAAAAAATTTATTTTTTTGTCTGAATGAAACATATACGGTGAGCAGTTTAAAAGTTTAAATTTGAACCAGCGGTTGTTTCGAATCTGGCAAAACTTATGTCATTATATTCTGCCACAAAACTCAATATATTATCTCCACTGAACGAAATGAATCTATTTATGTTTGAGCAACGTTGGGATTTGTTGGAAATCTATCATCATTTAAAATCATCTTTTCGGATGAAGCTCATTTTCATCTTGGTAGGTACGCTAATAAGCAAAATTGCAGTATTTCGAGCTCAGAAAACCCAAAAGAAGCCGTGTGCTTCGCTACCCCTATATCTGAACTACTAAGATCTAATATTTAACCCTTTTTCCCCGTTTTATTCCCTTCCGCTTCAAATTCAAGCATTTACGATAGCCTATAGTTCCCTCCGGAAATACATTGTAGAATCTGCTGTTTAGCTGTATATAGTCTTCTAATAAACACACACTAATTTATTTTTAGTATATGTATGTATATACCAGGTGTACCGGTATGAAGTGAGCGTCAAGATACAAATGTCTCCAGAGGGAACATTTATTGTGAATGAGCCTTAATGTTTTTATTGTTTTGGCAATGACATCTGTCAAACATCAAATCAGTGAACAAACAACATCATATTTTTTTAATTTTTCGCAATCATTTGAAGAAAAGTGCTGTAGAGTCGCATCGAGTGCTTGTCAAAGCATATGGTGATCATGTTCTAAACGGAAAAAAATCTGGGTTAGTCCGGGACAACCATCAACTTCGGATGCAAAACCTCATCGATTCGGCAGGAATACAATGCTGTGTTTGGTGGGCCAGAAAGATGTGATGTACCGCGAACTTTTAAAATCTGGTGAAACATTAATACAGATCGATACCGACAACAAATGATCAATTTAAACCATAAATTGATCGAAAAACAACTACAATGAGCCACAAGACACTGCATGGTTATCTTGGAGCATGACAATGCACCTGCACACAAAGCGAAACCGGTTAAGGATACAATCAAAGCAATAGGCTGAGAGCTGCCGTCCCACCCGACGTATTTACCAGACTCGGCTCCTTCTGACTACTATTTGTCGTCATTGATGAAACTCGCATTGACTGAGTAGCACTTCGATTCCTACGATAAAGTCGCAAATTGGATGACTGATTGGTTTGCTTCAAAATACGAACAGTTTCATTAGCGTGGAATCCACAAATTGCCTGAAAAATGTGTAGCCAGCGATGGCCAATACTTTGAATAAAATGTTTTCTATTTACCAATTAAACTTAATCAACCGTTCTAAAGATATGCAAAAATTAATATTTAGTTTTTATTGAAGGTACAATGCCCGCTTATCCGACATCGCCCATTATTTGACTGATGATTTGCTTTAATTACGAAACTTCCACTGTAACCGTTCTTAATATATATGTACACAAATCTACAATTAGTTTGTCCACTTTTCCTATTCCGCTCACTTTTTATTAACTAAGAAGCCATTCAGATCAAAACTTAAGCCTTAAATCTTCTCAAGGTAGACAAAAATCAATATTTACTTTGTATGTACACTTATACGATTGACTGATGATTTGTATTTTCTGTGAAGCTCTTTGAACTAAAGTTAAAGGCTCTTACTGTTACTATTTTGAAGATATAGAGAAATAAATATTTACTTTGAATGGGTGTGGCACAGCCCAGTTGGTATTTTTGAAGCTTATATAGCTAAAGTTCCTTTTATATATACAGAGAGATACTGTAAAAATTTTAAGAAAATCTGTCTATAAGGCACATAAAAACATACAGACAAACACACATTCATTTTTATATAGGGTCCGCCATCTAACGTTTTTTTCAACTAGTGCTTATTTCGTGAACGGTAACACTTAGCTCATGTCTGATTTGACAGATAATTAGTTTTATCCTTCCGCTGAACGAATATGGTTGTGTATACGCTTCGCTTAGTGAGCCAGCGATCGCCTTACAGAAGATGCCGATTTTGCCAAAAAAAAATCATCTTTTCAGAATAAGCTCATTTTGATCTTGGCGGGTATGTAAACAAGCACAATTGTCGAATTTGGGGCACAGAAAACCCTCACGCATACATTGAAAAGCCGATACACCCAAGACGAGTCACTGTTTGGTGCGGACTTTGGTCCTGATGCATAATTGGACCATTTTTCTTCGAAAATGTGCAGGGAGTGGCCGTTACAGTCAATGGCAATCGTTATCGGGCCATGTTGAACGAATTTTTTTCACAAAAATTGAAGTAGAGGATATTAGCAACATTTGGCTTAACAGGATGGCGCTACGTGCCACACAACCAAAGCTACACTCGATGTTTTGCGCCCTGCTTTTGAAGATCGCATTATTAGCCGCAGAGCGGATGTCATTTGGCCACCTCGGAGCTGCGTTTTGACACCGTTGGACTTTTATTTGTGGGGTGCCGTCAAAGATAAGTGTTAAGCCAACAAGCCAGAGGCAATTGACGCTTTAAAGGACAACATTTGTGAAGCCATTGGTGAAATACAGCTGCACACAATCGATAATGTGCTTAAAATTTGGACCGATCGTGTAGGCTACTGCATTGCCAGCCGAGGCATATAAAAAAAGAAATTTGCGAAAATATTCAGTAGTTTTCTTTTACAGCATTTCAAAAAAAAAAAAAAAAAAAATATTTGGCGGACCCTTATAAATATAAGGAACATATATCGACATATGATAAAAGATGCTTATCATGAAAAAATTTTGGAGTACCAAGCTATAAAGATGCTTAATATGCAACCAGTAATGAGTTTGAGTTGTGCAGTTGGGCAGTTGGGCAGTTGGCCAATTATAATCAGATTATATCAAATTATAATTTGAAATGGGATATATGTATACTTAAATAACAAAATTTAAATGAAGATTCAAATTGTGACCATAATAAACACAATAATTTATTGTCTAGTGTATTGTTAAAAATGTGACATAAAGGTTGTCTGTAACAAACACTAACCATGGAACACTTTTTATTAATGCTCATGCAGTGGTTTACCGATTGTTATCAAATTATGAAAAACAAGTACTTCTTTATTCCTATTCCCGCTAGACAAAAAATAATAAAAAACTTATTATAACTTTGGGAAAAACTTTTTCTTTTAACTTTTAACACTTTTATCTACGTGTTACCACCCTTTCCATTAGTGGCACACATTTTGTGGCACTCCACTGCAGCCACAAGTATTTATTTCATTAAATCCACCAAAGAGCGCTTACAAAGAAAAATCACAGCCATTCAAATAAAATTTTCTGCTCAAAGTTCACATTCAATTTAAACAAAAATTATAATTATAACGACACTAGTGATACACAAAAAGTAATAACGACAACAAAAATACGAAAAATACGAAAAAAAAGAAAAATAATTATTTTAATAATGATGATGATAAAAATAATATTATAAGACGCCGACAGAAACACTTAAAAGTTTATTTTGCTCATCAACACCCCTTAAGGGAAGAAACACCCAAACGAAAATACCATAAACAATGCCAAAAGCCATTAAGCCATTGAGAGCATTGTTCAAATGAAAAAATCTGGTTGAATGGTTAATTAAGATGAATTTTAAAGTCGTCTTAAAAATATTGAATAGTGACCGAAGTGAAAATGATTATAAAATTATTTTCAAATACCTCCTACCCTACTACGCTTGCACTTAAAAAAATATGTTCGTTTTATTAAGAAAAAAATTAAAATATGAAATGCCACCATTTCAAATTTAAATAAAAAAAGTTAAATTCAATTAACTTGACAGCGTAATACAGTATTTACGTACCAAATTGCTACCAGAACAACAACAACAAGAACTGTGTTGTATAAGAGCTTTTTAACGCTTACTAAAGTAGCAGCAAAAACAACGCCATAGTGTAGTGGTAAGCAAAACTTGAGCACTTGTTTGCAACTCGTAAGTTCCCATTAAAACCATAATAAATGCTGATGGTGATGTTGTGATCTGTGTTTCAGAAGAGTACCAACACCACCATCAAATACGAGTTAGTATCTCTGATGATGAATGGTTAAACACCTTTAATGACAGTTGGAGTTTACGTTTGTAATTTACTTATTTTAAATTATTATTATTATTGTTATTATTGTTGTAGTTAATATTCTCTTAAGTTTTACACAAAGTTCAAAAGCCTTGTTGTTCATAATGGATGCACATACACTAAAAAAAGTATTGTTGATGAATTAAACTTTTACGCTCATTTTCATAAAATTTAAAATGAGTATGAAATGTGTTTTATATTAAATTTTGAATAAAAAAGATCTCTTAATCTCATATATATTTTATTTTTTTTTTTTTAGATTTTATGAAAATGAGTGAGAAAAAATATTAGCCAACAATTGATTACTGCTATTCTAACGAAATTCCCGGTGACGTGTATGAGCCACATTGTCACTTTTACATTTTCATCGATGAATCATCGTCCAGAATCAGTATCAAGTCGAAATTTTTAAGAAATTATTGAAAATAAACAAATTTATTAATAAATTCTAGTGACAAAGATGATTATGTTTTGACAGTTTCATTGTAATGTACGGAAGCCTGCAAGACACAATCAGCTTTTGTCATCTATTAAAATTTCGACAATTACCTTAAAATGTCATGTATGACACCAAAGAAAATTCATCATCAGTCACCGATGATTTACTATTGTGAACGTTTGTCACTTTCTCGAGATAGTGAGAGATTAAAAAATAATATAAATAATGGGGTTTTCAGTTGATGAAAATACACCAAAGTAGACCAAGGTGGATCTATGAACTCATATCATTGAGATGAATGCAGTGTTAGATACACCAATTACCGGCGAATACAATTTAGAGCCTTTAGACAAATCCTATAGTCGGTTTTTTATTTTAAGTATTTTTATTTATCACTAGTTGTTTAGAAAATATAGATCGATCGTTAATAAACATCGATATTTCATTAATAAAAATCCAAACTGAATAACTACGGTATCGATCTTTGTACAGTTTTGTTTATTTTAATAAATTGTTTGAGTATTTTTTAACATACAGACTTGGTGCTGTGTTGTCATCTGTGTCCATGGGTAACGAGAATTTTGGGCATGAGAATTCACTGTGACGTTCATTGGAATGATCACATATTTCAGGTGTCGAAATAAGTAAGTTGGTTTTTTAAGACGCTGCAAGAAATACTTCACTCCATCTGATCTCCTTAATATTTGCAAGACTTATATGAGACATAAAATAGAATAAAGCTTTCATATATGGGCCGGTGCTTCAAAGTCTATACATGAGATGGTGAATATGCTAATCCATCGATTCATTAGATCACCGTCGTAATGTGGCGTGTGTTTGATTGTTCTATCGGTACTATAACGAAGTGTGGTCTGATAAAATAAAAGAATTATTTCCCATAAATCATATATTTTTACTTAGTACTCGTATTTCTTGTAGAGCGCATCCCATTCCAATTAATTGTTCAGTGAAGTGCACTACGTATTATAGAGAGAATTCGTTCGGTTGTGGAACAATCTTCAAGCGAAAGTATTCCCTGCCACTTACGACATGAGTAAATTTAAATATAACGTCTGTAAACACTACTCCCTCTATCCTCCTTCCCACAACCTATTTTCCTAGTACCAGCAAAATGCACTACATAAGTAGGGACCATCCCCTGGGTGCTGGTGTTATGTAAAAAAAATGACATTCGCCACCGGGTAGTTGTTATTTAGGGCGTTAAAATTTTTCGCCGTTGCACTACTTCTGATTTAATATTTATTTATTAAATGATGCAGCGGCCTTCATGATTTTTACCCAGCTAACGAAGTTGTTCAGCTATTTATTTATTCTCTCCATGAATATTACAACCAGGGTTGCTAAAAGAAAAAACCAACCAAAAATCTTTTTGAAATATACCAAAACCAACTGTCCTTAAATTTTAATATCGTATTGTATTTATAATTCCCGGAAGGTTATTTTTGTTTTATTTTCCTATAAAGTAATTAAGAAATTGTAATAAATTGACAGAGCTACAAAATCTTTTATAAAAAAATGCATACGTTTGTGTGTTTTTATCGTACAAACGGCAACCATAATTACAATAAAAAATATGTGTGTCTGACATAAATTTCATTCAGTAGGTTGTTAACTTTCAACGGAGTAAAACATTTAAACATATTGAAGGGATAAAAATCTGCATGAATTTATGTTTATTTATCGCATAAATACCAATTTATTTGCAGCAATTTAATTTTAGAGTATTCCGTTTTTTAAGTGTGGATCTCTTTGTGAAGACCACTGGTCTAATGTATATAATATATTAACAAGAAATGATTAAAAATTTTGTTATTTACATTAGTATTTAATACAACTCTTTGTTATACAGAATCTTTATTTGTTTAAAAAAGTAAATTTTATAAAAAAGTATCTTAAGAGAGTTTATTTTGTTTTAAATATAAGTTGGCAGTGGGCATGCCCGTTCTCCTATTTTGTCAAAATTGTTCATATATCTATATTGAGTCCTAATAAATGTATGGACGAAATTTAATTTATCTACGACGACTTCCTCTATTATTGTCTATTCGATCTATTCGCAATCTGCGAATGTGCGCTCTATATAATTTCTTTTAAAACTTATTTATTATTTTATTTCTTTTCAAATAACATTAACTAAGACCATACGCTCAGTGTATTGTAACAGACCAGAGTCTCTGGTGGCAATTGAGCCCACGACTTCCGCGCTGACAGACTGTCCATTAGTCTGCTGGGGCAACCCCTTTAAACCTTATATTAAAGTACTCTGTGGAATCTAAGACGAGTGTGTATTATTGATTTACCGTTTAATACTTTTTTAATATTCGCACAGTTCATGCTGTGATTTTTTATTTCAATCGATTTTGATTCCGCAAAACCTACTCTCAATAATAATAATGATGATCGACATCTTATCCACTTACTTACAGTTCATTGACTTGAGTAGTAATGAAGTTTTAAAAATAATTTTATTTCCAATAATTTTTGGAAATAATACATATATATATTTATACCTGCATATATATATATATATATATATATATATATATATATATATATATATATATATATATATATATATATTTTATTTTTTTTTTCTTTAAGAAAGCTTTAGCCAAATTATGTATGTTATAAGACGCTGCAAATTGTTTTTTTGTTGTTTTTGTATATATAAAAGACAGATATACTAACAATAAAATTAACTAAAACTTGTATTTAACTTCTGAAACTCATACTTTATTAAAAATGAAAAAAAATCATCAGAAAAAAAGTATTTTCTTTTTCTCCTATTACAACATTTTAGTATGATTATAGTGTGTTGTTTTGTGGCAAAAGTGGCAGTAGCAGATAGACGTGGCAGCAGCAACTTCAGCAGTTTTAGTAGTGGTATCATCTCCACACTCGACTCGTACCTGTACAAATTTACAAACAGTTAAAATATTTTAATAAAATTATTACGTTTTACGATTTCTATCTGACTTTACGGAAGATGCAATTCACAGTTGGTGTAATAGTTTTGCTTTTTCTTTCTTAATTTTTTGTTAAGAAACACCTGCTGTGGGTAAGTGTTAAGAAAAAAAAAAATGTAAAAGTACTTGAAAACTCCCGCCAAAAATAAAAAAAAAATATCTTTGTCACATACAGAATTTAAAATATATTACATTTCAATTAACACTACATGCATACGTATGTAATGTATGTACGTATACAATGTATGTACGTGTTATTTACACAGCTATTTTATTTTAATTTTATTTCAAATTTTTTATTTAACATAAACAAAAGTTGTATCTAAAGAAATTTGTATGTCATTAATTAAAAATACAAAACACTGTCATGCAGACATAGATTGTATTGTCATTTAGTCACCGATATTTGGTGACTGCAAATAGTGTTAATTTTGACGCTTCAATAAATTATTTATTTAGAAAATGTTAAAGATAAAACAAAAAATTAATCTAAATTATAAATACATACATACAAACGCATACATATGTATCTGAATTACCCGGTGGCGAAAGTCATAGTGAATCTTTGTGACAAACGCTGAAAATAGTAAAACATCGATGACTGACGATAAATTTAATTTGGTGTCATACATAGCTTTTTAAAGTAATTGTCCAAATTGTCATAGATGACAAAAGTTGATTTTGTCCTGTAGACGTCCGTTTATGTGTGAGTCCTAACAGACAATATCATCGGAAATCATTAATGCTTTATTCGTTAACGGAGAGGTGGAGCAGACAAAATCTTACATCATTCAGCATGAAGACAATGTCACAATAGACAATGTCACTAAATTTCAGGATTTAGTCTACACATAACAGACAATGTCGCTTAATTCAGCTTTCTTTAGTATGGTGACATACAATGACGTTGTCATATATAATTCGCTTTGATTGTTTCATTGTCGGTAGGACTCATCAATGTAATTTTTCATTTATGACAATTTCATACAAATTTTGACTTCAAACTGATATTATTACGATGATCATAGTGACAATGTCGCTCAAATACGCCCAGGGTAAATATAAAATTTACATAAATGTTTTGTTATAAAATAGATAATAAATTAAAATGATTGCACCATATTCATAGTCAAGAATAAAGTATACTTTAAGAGAACAATAGTATACTTTTTCTAAAAGTCAACTCTCATTCATAGACATTGAAATAAAAAATTTGTCAAAAATGTTTCGGTTAGAAGAGGTTTTGCTATTATTGATATTATGCATGGGATTTCGATGAAAGGATGTCAAAAAATATATATAAGAAGATTAAATCCTTTTGATCGATATGATGATGAATTTTTGAATGAATTTTTTTCGCTTACGTTCATGTGTAAAGTATAGCCTCACATATTGCTTTTCTCGAATTCTTTTTCATTTCTATCATAGAAATGTCATTAGCTTTCCACATCAACAGGAATGCATGTTATCCCCACTTCTATAGAATGTAGCCTTTGATGTTATCCTTTACAAAAATACAACAGTCAGCATATAATGGGAACTTAACTAACACTTGGGACTGTAGAATTTGATGATGACATTTGCCTCTTGACATACATCCATCGGTACTCTGAAGAGTGAAGTTGCAAAGACGGGAATAAGGCTCAGCATTGAAATAAGTAAGATAATGCACTGAAATATCCTTAACAACACCAAATTCAGGATATTTTATATCGAGTTGGAAAAGTTTAGTTATTTCTTCTACATTGGCAGCTTTCTAAGAAGAATTGCTGGCTGTAGCGACGTTATGCTGTTTTGGGTGTTCAAAACCAGTCAATTTTTCGGTATTTTATGACCTGAATTTAATATAACGCAATGCCAAAGCCCAGAATATTTGGCATCATCATCAGCTCGAGCAACAACCTGTTGGAACTTCCGACCCACCGTCAAACTCACATTGAGATTCCCGATCGCAAATGGTACCTGAACTATAAAACATGATACATACATACACACACACTTACAGCTGCCAGATAGGACGATTAATTATCAATTTGTCACGAAAAAAAAAAAAAATTCAGAAAAGTAACTGATGAAAGAAATATTGGGACCAAATATACAAATGTATCAAATTACTCGCATATCCGTTTTCTAGACATAGAAATTCTTTCAAATTAAATTTAATGTAATTTTAATAAAATCACGAATTACCCATTGAGAAAAATCCCTGGTCAAAAATATATTGGCATTCAGATACACAAATGGGTCAAATGACCCCTGCTCGTCATTGTAGGTTTAAAAAATTAAATTAGAAAATCTAAACCACCTGTTTAGAGTTCCCACTTTCAAATATTTGATTAAAAAATTCTATATAAACATTAAGCAAATGGTAGTTGACACCCATTTTAAGTCAGTTCAACTTAAAGTATACACTTTATTTTCAACTATGAATATTCAAATGATAGTAAAAGGTTTTAGGTTAAAGACTTACTCTAGCAAGAGTCGACTTATGTGTGGGACTATATGGGTCATTATTTGTAGCTTATGTAACATGTTAATTAGATTTCTTAAGGCCCGCGAAATTGGCCTTTGTGTTTCAATACTGATTTATTTTTTTTTTTTTTTCTTTTCTAAAGAGTGTGCTGGTAGTGAGTATTCCGCGGCTTAATTCATGGATTTTCGACATGATAATAAAACAATGTGAACCGTGCATTGATGAAACAATAATTGAGGCATGGATCTACCTACCACTTTACAATTGAGACAAAGAAACAATGGAAGCAGTAAACTGTCTTGGGAAAAATGGTATCAGGTTTTAGAAACGTCAAAAAATATATTCAAATTTATTGCGTTTCCTTTGTTAGGTCGAACTATAGAGTATTTGACCCTCAAAAATTGGACAGAAAAGCAAAAATGAATTTAAAGAAATTTAAAAAACTTAAGAGCTAAATAGACAACAAAATTCTGCATCGTATTGTGAATTTTCAAGACCTTATGTTGAGATTTAAAGTTTTGAGACACTGCACAGTGGGGCATTTAAACCGCTGGGTTTAGGCATAAGAAATATGGGTATCATTGAAAAGGTCACTATTATATTATCACTTTGTATTTTGAAAATATAAAGAAAAATCAAAAACAATTAACAAATGTGGAAATATTCATTTGACAATTTTAAGATAAAATATTTTATACTTATTATTATCACTTTGTGTTTCATCAGTGTCTGCGTCACTGCTTTCCGTTTTATCAGATGATAAAAGAAAAAAATTTTACTTCCGTAGGCACAACCGTGACAAAAGGTCTGCATTTATTTAAGGAAGTTAAAGATATCTTCTAAATTATTAATTCTACTATATTTCTTTGCGTCATGCTTTCTAACTTTTTTAAATATTTTATCTGGTGAAGTTTTTAGCAAATTTCTTTTTGACAACATTGTTTTAGGAAGCTCAGCTGTTTTCATGTAGCATGTTACTGTCAAACATATTAATTTTGGTGTATAGTTAAACCATGAATCGACTTACAAACGAACAACGCTTGCAGATTATTGAATTTTATTATCTAAATTCGTGCTCGGTTAAGAAAGTGCTTCGTGCCCTTCTTCCATTTTATGGTCAGCTCATATCTGGTTGAATTGATACGTGAACAAGCCGTATTTGATTTGAAGAGCAGCCAGAAGCATTATAATAACGCCAACGCATTCCGAAAAATGCACTGTTTGATGTGGATTATGGGCTTATGGGATTATGGGTGGCATCATTTGACCGTACGTATTCAAAGACGACGAAGGCAGGAGCATCACGTAAATGCCAAGCGCTACCGTGCGATGATTAATTTTTTTTTTTTTGCCCAAAATGTAAGAGCTGGTCTTTGCTAACATTTAGTTTCAATAAGACTGTGCCACATGCTACATAGCACGCGGAACAATAGCCCAATCGGGAGGCAAGTTCGGTTTGGAGCCGGTGAATTGACCGCTTAGATCGTGCGATTTATCGCCAACCAAACAATGGCTTGATAAACATTATCCGAACTCAGCTCCATCGAGTCATATGGTGGAGGAGTGGTTTGCTGAATTTAAACGTGGTCCTATCAGCATAGCGCAGTGGACGCCCAAATGAGGCTGTTATTCTAAAAAACATCAAAAAATTCACAAATTGGATATGAACGATATCAAATTGAAGGTGCACGAGCTAGCTGACATTGTGAAGATATCAGATGATAGTGTCTTTACAATTTTACATGAATATTTGGGTATGCTAACGTTCTGATCAAAGTGGGTGCAGCGTAAGCTCGCAAATCGTGCCACAAATCGATGAAAACAATTGCAAGATTGAATGAATTGGTTCGAATTGCTTACCCACCCACTGTATTCTCCACCTTAAGTACCCAAAGACTTTTTCCTATTCTCAGATCTTAAGCGAATGCTTGCTGGAAGGAAATTTAAGTCCAATGATGAAGTAATCGCTGAAACTGAGGCATATTTCGACGAGAGCGCGAAATCGGACTATAATTCAACTATGTTGAATAATAATATCGAGTTTTGTCAAAATTTTGTTTTCTTCTTACTTATCCTACGGATTTATTGAGTGCCCTGTTATATTTTATTAGGTCGACATTTATCATTGATATTTTTTGCAAAATTTTGTACTGCCTAAAAAATACTCTGGAAGTATTTTCGTCATTGTAATTACCACCACCACTGTACGTATATAGTCCAAAAGCAGAATTATTTTCTTATTATCTTCTACCAAATGCTTGAGAAATACACGCACACTTATTTCTCACGGCTACTTAAGCGAACTATATACCAATTAAAAGTCCCCTTTCTCCTCTTTTCATATCTGCTAAAAATCCTAAAATCGGTAAACATTAAGCTAAGGTGTTAGCTTATATGTTCATTAAAGTACGAAAAATCGGTTTTTTTACCCGTAGCTCATGATTTTGGAGGTGTTTAAAATAGGGATTCTTGTTATAATCTATAGCTCTTAAATATTTTTTTGTCGGACTGTGTTATTTATTAGTATAAAACAAAGCGGTAAAAAATTAGAATAAAAAGTATGCTGGTGGGCAGCCGTGGGCAGAGCAAAATTACTATTCCTGGGAAACAGACAGCTTGGACTAAATATCCAGTGTGACCATATTAGCTTTTTTTAAGCTAAATTTCGCTTTTTCATGTTCGATTTAGCTTCGAAATTTTTCATTTAGCTTTTAGCTTTTTTCAAAAATGCATTCAGCCTTTTTAGCCTTTTCTGACATTTCAACCAAAAAAGACAATAGAGCAAAAATAATACAAATATTGTAAAGTCTGACATCGAAAAGCAATAAAATTGTAGCATCACGGAAACAATAGTTACTGCATTGCTTACATGCTTATATTAATTAGTAAATTCATATTCTTTTTCATATGAGTTTGAAAGAAAAGTTGAAATATTGCTTATGTTGCCCATTCCTTTTTTTTGTTTTCATTGTGTTTATCTCTGAAAATCGTTGATATTTTCTAATTTTAAAAGATGTTTAGTGACAAGGAATATAAGAAGTGCAACATTGTGCAAACATGTAATTTGATGTTTCTTTTAATGTCTCAAAAAATTTTACTACCATAGTTATGAAATTTCCTTTTTGCTGGTTTTGTTTCTTTTTGCTCTAAATCGAACAAAAATACTTCGATAGTGCAAATGAAGCACTTGCTGAAAAGATGACATTTTAATGTACTTTTCTGGTCAATGGAATTTTTTAAATCGTCGGTGTACAAATTTATTATTTTTAAGTGAATCAGTACGCGGGATGAAAAAAAAAAGGAATGAGGATATTAAAGGAAGGAAATCTTAGTTAAGGTTATATTATTACAATGTATAAATCGACATTTTCGATTTGCCGAATTGATTTCAATTCATACACTATTGAGACTGAATCTACCTTGTTTCAGGTGCTGCATAACTCTCACAAATATAAGATACAATATTAGCCAATGGCTAATAAAAAAATTGACTAAATAAAATCAAAATTTATCAAAAAATGTTTCTACAACTTTATTTAAAACTACCTTTACTCATTCGGTGTTGTACGAAAAACTATTTATAATATATGTATATAAATAAGGGTAACATTAACCTATATCCGGATCCTATCAGTTTTTGTGCCACCTATTTGTTTTTATAAGGAAAATGCAAACACGTTAGAAGTAGATGATGACTGTTGGCAATAAAAGTTGCTTATAAAAGAAAAAATTCTTTTCATTTCAGACAAAAAGCCACTAGTTTAGACGTCTCCAAGCTGGATCTCTTTATTTATGCTTTTAATTTCAACCAAATCGGTTCAGTCTCTTACGCGTGATTGGCTGAAAAACGAACTAAATAAAAAATATTATTTCTAAGTTTTATTCGCATACTTTAAGGTTTGCCAATTTAACAAATTTTTAATATTAAGTGACAACTCTAGTGTATGAAACTGAAAATTTATACATTTCACTTGAAGTCTTATTAAAATTCGATCAATTAACAGTTTGATGTTTATGCTGCTAGGTTTAAAAGTGATATCTAGTTTATCACCTAAACAATTGTTTTTACTTTGCTTTTAAAGAAAACAATTTATGTAGTGCTATATTTACCTTATCTAATACCGAACTAAAAAAATATATTTTAAGAAGCAATTTAAAATTTTAGCTTATTTTTTAGCCGAAAACAAAATTTTTTAGCTTTTTTTGAACCCAATTTAGCTTTATATTATTTTAAAATCTAGTCACACTGTAAATATCCCATTTTGAAATACGCTTACCAAATATTACCGAAAAAGATCCGAGATCAAAGATCCATTGATAAAAAAATTGATTTTTTTAAACCGGTCTTATGATTATCGTATTATTTGTAGTTATATTGTGTTAGTAAGCGTTATACATAAAACTAAACATTTTTATGACTATACTAGCTGAAACCCGGAATGCTTCGCTACTCCTATATTAATTATAATCTTAACTAATACCTTAGGTATAAATATTTACCTTTTTCTCTATTTTATTGACTTCCGGTTCAAATCCAAACATTTAAAATTTACTTCCAGGAAGACACTGTAAAATCTGCTTTTTTGCTGCATACAGTCTTCAAACTCACATTAATTTTCATATAGTATACGTATATGTATAGTTTTTACTCGGTGTGCTTTATGCAATACCAGCTTATCCAATCTTTCGAAGCTTTAATTGCTGTTCTCTACATATAAAATAATGTTAAACTCCACATATATATACATTACATATCTAATATGAATGGAAGGTGCCACGTCCACTTATTATTGACTGTTGATGTGTATTGCGCACAACGATCTTTGAACCAAATGTATAAACTTTTAATATTACTATTCTCAAGATATAGGAAAAATAAATTTTTATTAAGTATCGGTGACTCCACGCCTACTTATCCAATTCCGCTCACTTTTTGACTGATGATTTTTATTGACTACGAAGATGTTTAGACCAAATTCCGAAACTAACACTTTAACCGTTTTAAAAAAATATACAAAAAACAATATTTAATTCGTATGGAAGTAGTCTTGCCAGATGTTATTTATTTCGCTTGACTTACAAGAACCAAGAGAAAATATGGTTTCTCAAGATTTCGCTTCCAGGTTTGGTTTATCTAAAAAATGTTTAATTATATGTTCATAATAGGTGTACGAAAAAGTTCGTTTATAAATTTGATCAAAAATGAAGAACATTTTTTCTTATATTTGAAACGAGCTTTAACAAAAAAAAAAAAAAAAAAAAAAAAAAAAAAAAAAAAAAACATACGTGCCGTTTTGATCTATAACTTTTTGCCAATTTTGGGCTAAAGTCATTATTCCATCAGTGTAAAATTCCTAAGTGAAAAACTGATCAAATCGCGTTTAACAGGCCTCTACGGAATTTAAATTTGCATTGTTAAGAGAGTTTTGCAGAGATCGATATAGACAATAATCTGAAGGTGCAAGATCCAGACTTAATGGTGGATACATTAAAACTTCCCAGTTTGGCTCTTAGTTTCTGCTGGTACATCAAATATGTATGTGGTCTGGCGTTGTCATGATGGAGCACAGCACCTTTTCTGTTGATCAATTCTGGCCATTTTAATTAAATTGCCTGCTTCAATATCATTAAATGTTAACAAAAGAGGTCAAAATGAATCATTTGACCAAGATTTTGAAGATTATAATGAACAACTCCTTTCCAATTCCACCAGACAAACAGCATTACCTACTATCTTTGTGTCAATCCTGTCTTTCACATCAACTTTGTTTTGCGCATGATCTTATTCACACACTATTGTCGTACATGATCCACTTCTCAAATTCCTCCCACTTTCTCACTGATGTTTTGTATTGACTACGAAGTCATTCAGACTTATTTCATAAACTGTAGTTTTGACCATTTTCAAGATACATAAAAATCAATATTTATTTTGTACGGGTGAGGCCATGACCACTTATTCGATTACGATGATTGATGATTTGTTTTAATTATGGAGCTATATTTACTTTGTATGGGCTTGACACAACCCGGTTGAAATTTTTCAAATTTATATAATTATGAATCCTTTTCAACCAAAATTTACAGGTCTCGTTTTGGACCTAATAAACTCTGAAACTTTAAAAAAACACAAACTCTTACAAATGTCATTTGTGTTAGAGGTTATATCCCTACAGTCTCAGAAGCCTTCCTTACTGTATTCCTTCTATTATTATAACATAGGGACTTGTTTGGGCGAACAAATCGTTTGGTGACCGCAATGGAACTGTTTAAGTATACAGGATGGCTTTTTGAGCAAAATATATATATTTTTTAATCGATGGGTAAAATCATATTTTTTTATCGAAATTCAGCATTGAGTCAAATTGCAGGAAATGTACTTATCAACCTACCCACTTACCTGTAAAATGTTTGATTATATTTACTTCTTTTGTTGAACGCGACGTTACATTTTAATTTCATTTAATTTAAAAAAATGTGCCATACAGCGAAACCATAAAAAGATTTTAAGAGGTGATAGCGTGCTAAGCTTGTGACTTCATTTTTGTCATCAAATAAAAAAAGTTAAATAATTAAATAATATAGGCAAAAAAAAAAACAACTTTTTGTATTTTATCTATTTTATTTTTAATTTATTATTATTATTTTTTTTTTTTGCTACAATTCCATTACAGAAAAAATAACAATGAGTTGCCAAAAAAAATTGTTTTGTTTTTTATTATTTTATTGTCAATTGGGGTTTTAAATATTCCTAAAGTGATCCGATGCCGGTTATGTGACATGAGTATGATTTGGTTTGATGATTTTTAAACGTTTTAATATTAGAAATGTGTTTACTAGAAATGTGTCATCAGTAATTAATAATCAAATTTCATACATCCACATAAAAATAAAGAGATCAAATATGAGGCAGTTGTATAATGTCGTAACTTTTTGGGTAAAACATATCTTTTACATACATTTCATAAATAATAAATTTTCTCAAGACCTACATAATAGGCGTTCGTTTTGTTTTTTAATTTTATCGTTACTAGATGACCCGTGCGAAAATTTCGCACTCCTATTGGTTATTTTTGCAACATAATAAAGTGAAGATATTAAACGGTGACTACATTATATTTATTTATAAAAAAGAGTAACAAAGTCAATCGTTTTTAAACATATATCTTACTAAATAACTTTATAAAGGTTGGTCCAACCATAATGCACGATGTTGATTGTGAGTCACACCTTAACGTCAAGTTTTTTCCACAACTTAACGTGACATTTCTTTGTTTAAGTGTTTGAAAAATTCAACACAATTGAGTAGGTCATTGAGATTGTTGAAACATTTTACGATAATAGGCGTTCAAATCAAAATGAATTTTGTTCACTTCGTGATTTTTTTGATCAGCATAATCCACTAAATGTTTCCACAGTCGGTAGAATTGTGCGCAAATATTGCCAAGTCGGATCTGTACGAAATGTGGAAACACCGTACATCTTCGAAAAGGAGGTCGGCCAAGCAGTTACCGTGAATGGTGTTCGTCATTGTAAGATGATAACGGACTTCTTATGGCCAGATTTGAGGATATGGACCTGTGGTTCCAAAAGGATGGTGCCACTTGGCACACAGCCAACGAAGCAATGGCTCTTTTGCGCGAGGAATTCAATTGCCGTTTTATCTCATGTAATGGCGATGTTAATTGGCCGCCACGATCGTGTTATTTGACACCGTTAGACTTCTTTCGTTGGATATATTTAAAAGAAAAAGTGTACGTCAATAAGCCAAGAACAATTCGTGAGCTTTAATTGAACCACCCTTTATTTTTTAAAACAATTTGTGAGGTTATGACGTGATTTTTGTTTACTTTTGCCCTTACAAGTCTTTAACAGAAACAAAAATACCTTTAGGGGAACGTACTCTTGAAAATCCTCGTATAACTATCCATGAGAAAAAATATGTTCGAGTAAATACATTTCCCACTTTTAAAAAGTTTTGATATAATTTTTTTATATCATACAAGAAGGCACAGTTGGATCCAAAGGTATAAAATAAATTCGGAATTTGAGTACAGTTTTATTAAAATTAATAAATTTTACAGTGATAATGTACTCACTCATGGTTAAATTATAACCCTTGATGGCGGTCCCATCGTTCCGATTAGAGTTTTTTCTTTTTTTGTTGAGTTGGTATGTCTGTTGTTGATATTTCCGCTAAGTCTTAGCGTCATAGCTTGACATTTGCAAAAAGTACATAGCCAAGAGTACATCTACCTCTATGTGTGTTGGCAATTTTAGAAATGAACTTATAATTTGCAACAGCGAACTTGTACTAAATTTTGCGTGAAAATTGATTTAGGGTCCGCGAACACTGGAAATGTTAGAAAAGTTTTTCAACAACAATTATCTAAAGAAAACGGTCGTTTACCAGTGGCACGAGCAGTTCAAAATTGGTCATGAGTCAATCGAAGATGATAAACGTAGTGGCAGACCATCGAGATTGAAAACCGACGAAGGCATTGATAAAGAAAAACAAATGTTGGTCAATAACCGCAAATTACCCATCAGAGAGATAGCGGAGAACTTGAACAATGCCAAGACATTTTGGTTAATGATTTAGGTTTCCGTCGTGTAGCAGAAATGGTGGTTCCAAAAGACCACAATTTCATGTAAAAAAGAGACCGTGTTGAGGTCGCAAGAGACATAATTTGCGACGCTGAATCCGATCCCATATTCATCAAAAGGAATATTACTGGAGACGAGACGTGGATTTATAAGTACGACACGCAATCCAGACATCAGCCAAGTGAATGGCCTTCACAAAATGAGCCGAGACCAAAAACCCCACGTCGTTTAGCATTATGATTTTGAATTAAAATTATAAATGCATTATTCTTTAAAATTAACTTGAAAGGTGATAAGCCGGATGAATTTAAGGTACTTAAAAATTCTGTTGGGTACAACTGAACATTCATTCCCTGTTTATTCCTGCTCACCACAATCAGAACTTAAGCATATCTTTTCTTTGGAAATAATATATATGTTCATTAATATTTTTGGATTTTTGGTACAGAATTGACGTTGAGTAAAATTGAAAAAATGATGTTCATTGATTTATCTAAAATTAAAAATGGTGGTAATAATTGTATCATAACTACAATAGCAATGCCTCGGGATTTTAAATACTTCGTTATAGTAACTTGTTGGAGCTTCTAAGTCACCGTTACCTAATTTTATCAACCATTCTGCAAAGGAGGGAATAGTCAACTAATGAGTTTAACCATAAGAGTATAAGAGTTTGCGATCCATGGGATCTATTATGCCCCTTCCGGTCTATAGTTTGTTCAACATATCTAATGCCTTCCAAATGAACATCAGCAGATCTGAAACCATAGTAACGGATATGTCACCCAGTGAGAACCTAAGTCCACCTGAACCTATCAAGAACCTCACATTCACAACTGTTAACATCTGACAAAAATCTCTACGAAGCCGATTTTTTTTCTTCATAAGGAAAGTTATTATTCATAATGCCTTTTAAAAAGGTGATTGACAACGCATAGTAGACGATTGGATACCATTGAAATGTCATCCCAAATGATGAGATCTGTTTTGATGTGAATTCTTTATGTGAAAGTAAAATATGAGACCGATGTGTCTTAGATAGGTATACGTATTTTAAAAACCGAATGTTATGTTCGACCAACTGGGTAGAAGATTAACTGCATTGCCGGCCAATGAAAGTGGTATAAAGTTTGTTGTTTTTACGTTATTTCTTCAAAGCAATTTAACCTTTAAACTTTAACATCACATGACACTATATATTTAACACCCCTGTATTAAAGCAATTGATAAAACGATCACTTCATTG
Source organism: Wohlfahrtia magnifica (assembly GCA_023159175.1). NCBI lineage: Eukaryota > Metazoa > Arthropoda > Insecta > Diptera > Sarcophagidae > Wohlfahrtia > Wohlfahrtia magnifica. Next base: position 1,854,704 of record JAKWBJ010000189.1, read on the forward strand.
CCGACAACATGCAGTAGTGAGGAAGGTATTTTCAATAAACACAAAACATCTTTGAGAAATTATATATATGACGATGAGGATAGTTAAGATAGAAAACTCTACTCTTTTGGCTCTTTTTGCTTTTGAATGTACTCTTTTTTCCTCTCCAGAATCTGGCATCCCTATTAAGAAATAATATATATGATGGTTGTGATAGAAAACCCTTTTATACGATATGCGTTTTCAGTTGCTTATTGTCTTTAAAACACTTAAATTGCTAAAGTTTGGCATCACTTGACATTATAAATTAAACAACCCTGTATTAATACAAAACTAGATTGCAAAACAACAACTACAACAGTATTACCAAAAACGGTTTTTGAAACAACAAAATGTGTTATGTGAAAGTGCAATACAGAAAAATATGAACCTTAAGGCTTAATGCCACAAAGCAAGAGAAACAATGGATCCTTTGGAAGAAAAGTTCGAAAATCACAACACTTCTCTTAGAGGAAGAGTAAATTGGCCACCAAGATCCTGCGATTTGACACCTTTAGATTTTTTGTGAGATTTTTTGAAATCGGAATTGTACAGCCATAATACCACAACAGTTTGAGAGCTTAAAACCAACTTTCTCGAGCAGACATCAACCATTGGCAACAATTTATTGAAAAATGTGATTGATAATTTTGGTAAAAGATTAAGAACCTGCTGGGACAGTAGGCGGGACACTTAACCAACATAATTATTTAATATTAACTGGAACCTTTTTGTAATAAACTGAAATATATATTTTTGACATCTGAAAAAAGTATATTTTTAATTAAAATTAAAATGATACCTCCATATTGGACACCTTTTACAAGGTAATCAATATTGTCTGCCAAAGTATCCACATTAGCCGAACTCGCCTCTCAATTGGGCCATTGTTTTGCATGCTGTGTGGTATGTAGCACCGTGTTGTTGTAACTACATATCAACCAGGTCCAAATCTTCCATTTTGATCAAAAAATTTTAATAATCGTACTGTAGCGATAGCCCTGTACAGTATCGTTTCTGCCTTCCTCATCTTTGAAAAAGTGCGGTATAATGGTGCCACTGGGCCATAGACCAAACTTCATTTTTCGAAATATATTGGCAGTTTTTGCAATGCTTCTGGCTGCTCTTCACACCAATTGTGGCAATATTGCTTGTTCACGTATCCATTCAACAAGAAATGAGCTTCGTGGCCGAACACAATAATAAAATTCAATAATCTGCGACTTACAAACAATTGTAACAAACTGAACATGTTTGACTGCTACATGTTACACGAAGAAAGCTGAGCTGCCAAAAACGGTGTTGTCAAAAAGAATGTTGCTAAAAAAATCACCCGATATGAACATTTTGTATGATTTTTCATATAAAAACAAAATTTGCTGTAGCTTATAAAGTGGAGGTGATAGAGGAAAACTGAGGTTATATTCTTATTTAGAGGCCATAAATCAGCGACGCTTATCCATATTGTTCATCTTTGTGAATATTACAACCAAGGTTGCTAAAAGAAAAAAATCCAAACGAAAAGTTCCTAAAATGTGCCAAAATAAACTGTAACCTTTATTACATACTTTTTCAATTTAAATATCATACAGTATTTATTGATATTGCTTTTATAATTCCTAAAAAAAAAATTTTTTTGTTTTATTTTTCTTTAAAAAATTTAAGAAATTTTAATAAATTAACAATGCTAATCTATATTGCATAGGCAAAATTCATTTATTTATTTTCATTATTTCAAACGACAACCATAACTACAACAAAAATATGCGTGTGAGACACAAAAATACTTTTATGGGTTGTTAGTCGTCAACGAAGAATGTTTTTGTGTTTCTTTTTTTCTACACCGAGAAATGTTAATAATAAGCTACATAGATTTATGCATGTTTGCACTATGTATGAATACCTCTTTTCTACAGCGTTTTAACTTCAGTGTATTTATAATTTTAAGTGCTTCTCTCTTTTTGCGCACCCCTGGATTAAATGCGTAATACCACGCATTCGTATGTGTATATGTGTAGATATTTTGTGTGCTACGATCAATAAGTATCACACACATGCATGTTTTATATTAAACAAACAATATTTACTAAAAATTGCTCCTTTTCAACTCTTTTTGGTGCTTTTCGACTCGGTTTGCGTTCCGAATTTTATTATTCAATTATTAATCTGAGCTTGTGTTTTTAAGCGTCAGCTGAACAAAGTGGTGGGTGATAAGAAAAATTAATTAATTTACAAAGGTATTTTACAATTATATAACTTGCCCATCTGAAATTAATTTGTTGTAAGTTTGTTATTGTTGACTAAATAAATACTATCTACTGAAAAACTTTAAAATAAAAACATAACATAATACAAAGTGTGGTACCCATATGTTCACAACTGTGAAACGTAAAAGAAAATAGACCAATAAAGAAAGTAATAAAAAAGATTGAAAATGAGTGCAACAAACTAACAACAATTATGCACACATAAAATGTGCACCATCAACAGCGTTTAAAAAATCATAATTTTACTCTAATAACCCAAAAACATCGACAGCAAAATACTTTTAAAACACAGGAAAAACACTTTGGAAAACGTTCGTGACGATGATATTAAAAATAAAAGAGATAAAAAAAATTAAGAAATTAAATAAATGAATTAAATAATACTTATGATCATACAGTTAATCCATTTCACTGTGTATGAAAAATTAGTTTGGATTCGCATTGCAAAATCAAAAACTTTTATATTCAATGATTGGCAACAGCTCTCATTTATTATTGCCGACTTTTTTTTTTTTCTTATATCACGCTGAAAAGTTCATTCTAAATCATATATTTACAGCTTCAGTTAGACTCTAGGTTACAGACATACATACGGTTTCTATATAAAATATTATAAGTAGTAAGCTAAATATACTTATAATAGATAAGATCTTATGGATGCGTATATTTATTCGTTTGAACTGATATAAGGAGCATATGGCCATAACAGATGAATTCACTTGTATCCATCCAATGCACGATATTTTAACGCATTTCACTTTAGATATAATATAGCAGCTTCGAATTCGATTTGCCACCTCCATGCTACCGCCCTGCGGATTCCAATTCATTTCCTGTCTTGCAAGGTCATCTGGTGGCTCATTTTTTTCGTTTTCGTATTTGGTTTTCAATTGGTCGTTGCCTGGTAACAAGCTAAAAACAGCTGCTTGATATGGTACTATTCAAAATAAATATAAGTGATTTTGCACAGGCAATTGTTCGTGAATATCAGAATGTAAGGGATATCAGGTGTTGCCGCATTCCAAGATATGCAGGCTCAACTTTGTCTTCCGCGATGTTATCGATGTTTCCAAAAAAGATTTAAAAGTTTGAAAATTTGACTCGGCTTTGGATGTCCCTCTTCGAGCCAGAACTTTGTCAATTACGTTCCCTCAGGAATAGAATCCTCGATTGGGTTGGTCTTGTATGTGAATGCACTCGGTATTCTCAACACTTAACAGTAACCTCTTGGTTAAAAGTGCCAACTAGGGAAGTGTCAACTCATGAATTTTAAACTCTTAAATCCTAGGATTTTCGGGATTTCAAACTCTCGTTTTATTTTGTATAGAAAGTAATATTTTTGTGTATTCCTTGCTGTAACTTAAAATTACGTTACAATTAGTAAATAGTTGATGTACCAAATCAAAAATATTACGTTTGATACTGACTGACATTAAAAATTAATTGAAGACATTTTTAAATTTAACGATTGTCGCAGTTAAGCGAAAAATTTTTTGGTTAATAAAATGAAAGAAAAAATATTTTTTTGTGGCATAAATCAAAAGACAACAATTTTAATTAATAGGTTCATATATTTAAATTAGAAAAAGTGCTCACGATGAGCCGTAAAAAAATCAAAAACAACTGGTTTTGGTTCTCCATAATGCAAAGACACTTTTAATGTCGTTAGAGGTCGTTTTATTGCCTCCGATGGATTGCCATTTTAATTGTTTATAACATCATTTGAATTACGTACCTTGTTGTAAGCTCACTGATTTGATATTCTGTTTTATAATGTTTTATAAAATTCGTTTGAGATTAGCAGACTATACATCTAGAAGCTGTAATTTTTTAAATATATATACTTTTTTGTTATACGAGGGGTACAATTTATATATTTATAATTCGTGCACTGGAAACACTGATTTCAATAGCTAAAATCTGGCAACACCATAATAAAGTTTGACATTTTTAGCATACGTATCCACAATGTTTTGATGTACAAGTGATATTTGTTTTGTTTACAGTGAGTTGAGAAAATCAGTTTGGCCAAAAACTGCAATTTCAACATAAGGTTTCCGTTGGATTTTTTTCACAACTTTCGACGTGGATTATCTCACCAAGAATGTGTCGATGAAGCACCATCAAAAAACACAATATATCGCTGGTAGAGTATATTTAATCGTAGTTGTACTATGGTCACCTACGAATTCCGTGAAGGTCATCCAAAATCGGTGCAGTGTGTGCACTGATAATGCAAGATCGTCATGTGACATATTGTGAGATAGAAGCATCCTTCCACATTGTGATAGCTTGACTTGAATACATACGATCTTGCATGAAAACCTAGTTGTAAAAAAATTTTTCTCGTTCGATAAACCAAAATTTATCAACCGCTCAAAAAAAGGCTCGCGTGGTTTGGTAACAGAAAATGGTTGAAAAGTTCATCCGCGTTTCTTAAAAAGATGTGTATTAAATCGGGACAGGAGGCGAAGTATGGATATATGCGTATGAGTCGGAAACAAAACAGCAATCGACCGTGTGGGTATTCTACGACGAACTAACTCCAACAAAAGTTGTTCGTGGAGAAAGCACAGCGAAGCAAATGCTCGCATGTTTCTTCGGCAGAATGGGTCATGTGGCCACTGTTCAATTTGAGCAACGTGGGTAGGTCAATTCTTATTGGTACACGACCACTTTGTTTGCCGGAAGTCTTCGGATAAATTCGTAAAACTAACCGACGAAGACGAATCATCCTGTATCATGACAATGCAAGCTCTCACACATCTCGCCAAACAAGAGAATTTTCGAGCAGTCAAAACATCAAATTGATGTCTCATCTTCTGTACAGTCCTGATTTGACATTCAATGACATCTTCTCGTTGCCGAAAATCGAAAGTAATCTGCGTGTTCAACGATTTACGAGCGCCGAAGAAACCATTGAAGCGCTCTAAAACCATATTTTGGAGGTGCTTCAATAGCAATAAAAAAACTGCTTAAGAAGAATTTAAAAGTCTTTTGATTATCAAGGGGAATATTTTGGAAAACATTAAAGCCATTTTCATTTATAAATATTGTTATTATTTGCTATTCTCAAATAAAAATAGTATCCTTCGTATTTGTGTATTAATCTATTTTATTCCACGTATGTTATTGATCTCTTGAAACGTAAAAAATTGAAAAAAATTTCTATTTTAGTAATTAAGGCGTAAAATCATGCACAAAATATTATTAGAAGTTAAATTAAACTTAAAACACATTACTTTATTAAAAATATTAGTTTAACTTATAAAAGGGTATGAATTTCAACAGATTTACTTCCCGTTTGACATCCCTAGCTCCAACTGTGGGGTTCGCTTCTCTAACTTGCATATCCGCAAAAGTATGACTACGTCGGCGTAATCGAAGTCCTTAAGTCTGCCCTACAGGCTCCATATTATTACCCTTCTCCGTCCTAAGTATCTAAACTTGATATAATTAATTTTTATTTTGTTTTCTTTCAAATGTTTGCCAATCGTAAACTAAAAACCTGGAGTTGTTTTTCGACATTCTGTTTTCAACTTTTATTCGCGTCTGCACTATGATATATATTTTTTTTTTAATTTAAGATTTTTACAACAAGATTGTTGTTGTCTGAATTACGAATAAAGAAACAGGGGAGAATTTCAGACAGCACGAGAGTATTGTATTCCATTCCATTCGATTCTACTCTCTCACCCATGAACTCATAATGTAGACCGAGTGTTTTAGAAATTAATCTGTAAAATAAAACCAATTTCAAAAAAATGCCGTTACTCCGTAGCACTACAATTACACCTTAAAGTATACTAAATAGTCTGTACGCATATTAATGCGGCTTAGTGTATTTGTCTATATCTTCAAAGCGCTTACATTAAGAGTCTCTAAATCATCAGACGAAAAGTGGACAGTGAATGGGTTAGTGGACATGGTACCACCCATACAAAGTAAATATTGATTATTGTATATATTGACAACAGTAAAGGAAGAAGTTTCTGAATTTGGTCTAAATGACTTGGCAACCAATAGAAATCATCCGTCTTGAAGTTTGTGGAATTGGATAAGTGGGCGTGGCATCTTTCATGCATAGTAATAAATTTTCGGGTATCTTGAGAAGGATAATAGTAAAGTTTCTAAATTTGATTTGAACAAATTTTTGGACAGAACGCATCATCAGTCAGTAACTGTACAAGATTGAATAAGTGAGCATGGAAGCTCCCATTCACAATATATATCGAATTTTACATGTGTGGAGAACGGGAAAAATTGTTAAGTTGGTATTGCACAAAGCATAAGGGATATTTATATGCTTATGTATTATTATCTATGTGCATAAAAACATGTCCTTTTGCGCTGGTGTACATTCTTTAAAGTTTTCTTGTAACCAATATATTTCATATGTACTCGTATATAACGCAAAGTTTCCCAGCTATGCGTAAAGGATTACGCTAGTTTTATATAGAAAATAATTAATTTATATAGAAAGTAATTAATAACACTAATTATTCTGTATTGTAGTATAAAATATTTTATAATCGGACATAAGTTTAGAGCAAATAAAATCGAATTAAAAAAAGTAACACAAAAGTAATAAAATAAATCATAAAGTAGAACACACATGTTTTTTTTTTCTTTATTTCGTTGAAAGAAAATTTGGAAATACTCCCCATTGTTCAATAATAGTTTGTTAGAATTAATTTGTTCAATTTAACAATAAAACAGCAATGTTTCTTTTGTTAGAATTAATTTGTTCAATTTAACAATAAAACAGCAATGTTTCTTAGATAAACTGGAAAAGCAAGAAAAACTATATTTTAACCCTTCGAAGACAAATATTTTCGATTGCAATTTTGTTGTTCTTCAAATTTTACTCATTGTATCCCCCATAACGCAGCTTGAGATTGAGACATATTGGATATGGGCATTTTCACAGAAATGTTCACCCTGACCAAAAAATTAAAAGTGAGGTAACAATGATAAATATATAATTTTAATTAAACTAAAGAGGTCAAATCCCTCGTTAGTTGCGATAACGAGATACTGGGCTAAAACGTTTAAGTTTAGTGTTTTGGTTAATTTAAGGGATTTTTGCCTTTAAAATATATGTTACTATCAGTAATTGTACAATAATACATATACCGCAAAACATTTGCTACAACAACAATTAACCGTACAATAAATAACGGTAAAATATTGGTTTGCTTTAAATGGTATTCTGATGGGACGTCACGCCAAACAAAATCATGTTTTCAACCGTACTGATGATCGCAAGTGCGTGAAATTTTGCATTTTAACAGAGATAAATAAAGTCAAGTAATTAAAATAAAAACCTCAGTTTCTAAATAAATAGTTAATTTTCTATTAATTTTCAAAAGTGTGTAACGTCACGCTAGATTGTAAATAATTATTTATTTTAAATTTTAGTAAATATATTTTTATTAATTACTTGGTGAGACAAAGGGAATGATACAACTTTTTTGAAAGGCGCAATCAGTTCTGTTTTTGGAATTTTCAAAAAAACCCGACTTTTTGGACCTTCATGCACTTATAGGTTAATAACTTAATTGATTATTACCCGATTTTAAGTTACTTTTCGGATTTAGAAAGAGGAAATATAGGCCTTTTAAACGATATATATGTCGTTTAAGTAGCCTTGAAGAATTGCCCACTATTTTATATAGGAACCGTACAATTTATGAATTAATTATAGAATTATATCAAGTTTCAAAGTTATAAAAATAAACACCTTTGCTAAAAATTAACCGTAACTCGTAATTTTGAAAGTGTTTTGTAAATTTTAAAAGCAGATCCTTGTTCTACTCGATTGAGCCTATCAGAAAATATCATCACTTGCCAGATATTTTTTTTTTGCCAATAGAAAGAGCACCGAAGCTGTAGAAAAAAAAGTAATATTAATCATTAATGAGAAAGTTGTGCCTAAACGTTGTATGTTGACGACTGGTTTTGAATCGTATGAAATATACAAAAGGGAGAGAAATATTTACTTTGTCGGCATTTACTTACTTGACTTATTATAGTAAGTCGGTATATGAATTGCTACCACAATAACTTGAAAACCACTCACTGAGTAAATCTTAATTTTTGCATATCTTTAGATCAGTAAGAGTAGAGTTTCTAAATTTGGTCTAAGTGGCTTAGAAATTAATACAAATTATCAATTATAAAGTGGTCGGAATTGGATAAATTGGCGTGGCATCTCTCATACACAGTAAGTAATCGTTATTTATTATTGAGATTTTAAATCAGTAAATAATTACTTTGCAACGGTATACAATATTTGATTGTTGTCCCTAAATAGCTGTCCACTACTGTAAATTCCCGGATAACGCCTTATGGGTAAAGCTAATAATAAACATATTAATATCATTTTCCAATATTTATATCTTTTACTTATTTCTTAATACAAAAAATATCAAATGAAAATTTAAGTAACGTAATGCCATGTACTCGTAACGTCACGTCAGATATTAAGGCTAATAACAAAAAAAAGAGGAAAGATTTTTAAATTTTCGTAAATAGAAAATAAATTTATATTAATTCATAATAAATTTATATTTATTTAAATCCTATTAAAAAAGGTCTTATACAAAAATCTTGCCAATTTTGCAGAGTTATGCAATTTTGTGTTTCAAGTCAAACACCACTTCCGTTTCTTGTAACGTAACGCTAGATAATATTTTTGCTTATATCTTCATATCGCGAGGTTCGATTATTTTAATTTTTTTACTGACACTAGTGCTACTTGATCGTTTCTCATATTAAAAAAAATGGCTTTTTAGTATTTATTTTTAACATTTTGTGGTACAAATACATCATCACACCAGAATGGAAAAACCCATATTTGTACATATATTTATGTTCGTATAATTTTGAAATCAATCCAATGAGTCGAAATTATGTATTTCTAAACGAAAATAGCACCTTCGTCTGTTCGCCCACTTGATCTGGTATTTGAATAGGAGGTCGATGCTTTGTAATTTATTAAATACAAATTGGATTAGAAATGAAGCCCATTAATTGCATTTAGTATATATTCTAAAAATTATAATTAGATTATTCCGAAATACACACAACAATTTACCACAAATTAACACAGATAAGTAATGTGTTTGTCTCGGCTATATGACACATCGGCTACATAGTATTGGATATAATCACAATATTATTTTTTAAAAAACAACTAGCTAAAACTCGGCGTGCTTCGCTACCCCCATCTTAACTATTATACTAAATGCTTTCTTAGTTAAATTGTTTACCCCTTTTATCCATTTTTTCCTCTTCCGGTCAAAATCCAATTACTTGTACCTCCCTGAAAGACACTGTATGTTCATAGATAGCTTTTATCACTGCGATTTCTGTAATTCCCGCTTTTTGGCTGATGTGGATAGATAACTAAACTTTAATACTTGTCCCTCGCCACAAATACAAAATCCAATTTAGTATGAATGTCAGGTGTCACGCCCACCTATTCCACCTCGCCCAGTTATTCAATGATGATGTGTATTGTTCACGACGTTATTTGAAACTATTTGGAAGCTTCTACTATTGCTGTTCTCAATATATCAAAAATTAATATATACGTTGTATGGAATGTACTACGCCCACTTGTCCAATTCTATCCACTTTTTTCTAATGATTTTGTATTGACTATGAAGTCAATCAGACCAAATTCTGAAACTTTAGCTTAACCGTTCTCAAAATATAATGAAATTAACGTACTTCCACCCATTTTTTGCCTGATGATTTGGCTTGACCATGAATCTATTTGGGCCAAATTTAGAGAATCTTTATATTATCATTTTGAAAATATAGACAAATAAATATACACTTTATATGTCCTTCCAGACATAGAGAGAGATACTGCAAGAATTTCAAGAAAATCGGTTCAGCGGTTTAACTGTCTATAAGGCATAAACAATCGAACCAACAAGCAAACATGTATACAATCACACATTCATTTTTATATATGAATACATTAACTAACGCAAAGTTTAAATGCTGTAACAAGTTTCGTTTTCAAATAAAACTTATGCAATACAAAGGGGTTCACTCTAACGCCAATACTCGCGAACACTGGACATACAAAACCCGCGTATACATAAAAACCTTAGTATTGACTTCAACTTTTGTTGTTTGTTATATATATATATATATTATATATATATATATATATATATATATATATATATATATATAGTATATATATATATATATAGAGTAGTAGAGCAATTTTTGGACTGATCTAATTTCCAATAGATATTCAGGGTATGGTCAGATTTTAATTTCTTTTTTAATCGCTTCGTCGATTGCTGAATAAAACTCAATGTCAATTACAGGCTTAATCTTAACTGTTCATTATTTTTTCTCAATTGCCTTTCTTTTCTTTTTAAATTTACCACCGTTGTTAGAGCATATAAAAAGCTAGTTTAGGCCACTCTATAATGACAAAAGTGTTTTTACACTTGTTGGTTTATGAGGCAGGTACTTGAACAAAGTACGAATCCTAATTAATAGCAATAAAATTAATCGTTAGGCTGCAGGTAGGTCTAGATCTAACATTTGCATTAGCACGAACTTTACTTGCAAGCACAATAACACTCGTATCACAATAACACTGAATATCGTTACATGATATATCATTTGGTAAAAATTATACGATAACAAAGGTTGTTTTTAAGGGATTTTTAACTTACGATAGAGTTATTGCCAGTCACTTTTTGATATTTGTGATCAGCGTACACATGAATAAAGTTACGGTGGACCAAATTAACTGGATTGGCTTTGAAATTCAATAATCAACTTGCACAACTTATGAACGACAGCTCATTTTTAGCTTAAGGTATTTGTTAATAAACAAAATTGTGAAATTGATCCATAGAAAACCCTACAGGCCCCATTACACCCAAAAAAATAAACCGATAGCTGCGGTTTACACGCTGGTGACATAATTGAACATTATTCCTCCAAAAATTAAGCCAGTGCTCGAGTTCCTCTTAATGCAGATTTTTACCATACCGTAATCAATAACTTTTTATTTGAAAATATGGAGACACTAATTCGGACTAGATGTGGTGTAAAAAGGATAACTCCCGCAGCCACCGTCTTATTGATTTCGAAATTTGGCGATATGTTGATTTCGAAAAAAAGGCCTGTCAATTGGCCCACAACGTCGTGCGATTTGAAACCTACCAATTATTGGGCTCATTCATTGGCCATGAATACAATTCGTCAATAAAAAATTTTTTTTCAAATTTTAATGCCACCTTTCGACTAAAAAAAAACTTTTTGTGCTAAAATTTATTTATTTGTGATATTTTTTAATAAAAGCTTTTGAACTTTCATTTAAAACAAAACAATGAATGTCTTATTACGTTTGAAGGAAAATTTTATGACATTTTTGTTTAAAAAATTATACCTTATACCACAAATAGCTACAACGGATACCTGCTACCTGTCAGTTCCAATAGCTTGTGGTGTTATGATAATCTTCTGCTACTCAACAATTGTTAGCTAGCGAATCTATAAAGCAAACAATCAAAAAGCATCAAGTCGCATGATCTCGGAAGCCAAAAAAAGGGTCCATATCGTGAAATAATAGTTACAGCGGGTGCCCACAGAGGCTAATAACTCACGGATCGTAATGGTCTTAGTTTAAAATACGTATGCATTGACTCTACTGAAAGTCGGATAATTTATTACAGAAAAGTAGGCACACTTTTAAGAAATAAAAATGAACTTTTTCAAATTTTTTTTTTATGCTTAATAAAGCACTATTTAAGTAATAAAAACTAATAAAAAATAAATTTCTAACTGTAACATAAAATGTTATAAAGAAATCAATGTGAAAAACTCCTATTTTGAGCTCACTTTTAAAATCGGGCAGACTCTTATATCAAATTTTAAAATGAAAATTACTATAATATAAGCCCATTCCATCACTTAACCGTTTGTTTAGTATTTATGTGTTTGTTTGAAGACTGTATAGAGTTAAAAAATAGATTCAGTTGTCTTTCTAGAATGAACTACAGGCTATCTTAAATGTGTGGATTTGAAATGGAAGGGGATAAAATGAGGATAAGTGCAATAAATGATTACTAACTAATAATTAGATATTCAACTAACAGTGAGCCTAATCACTGCTCTACAGCCTTATCGAACAGACTTTTTATATAAGTTTGAAATGGTTTCTGCAGTAGCAATATCAGCTCACGATGATCTAATAAAAATTACTGATAACAAACGTAGAGTTTAACATATAGTAGTTATTGTAAAATCGGACAAGATAAAAAATTTAAAAATATTGTTACGTTTTTACCTTTTTAAAAACGTGTTGTCATGAGTTCGTAGATTGTAGTTAAAATAAAATAAATTTTGTTTGGTTTTGATTAAAAGTCCTTCATTTAACACAGTTATGTGCACCATTGCTTGTAATCTTATTACAGGCAATAACAATTTTTATTCTTAATTACTCTGTCTGTTTACAACTTTTTAAACAACTACAATTACTCGACAGATCTTTCTTCGTAAAGATCTTCCAACTCGATCGTAGTTATAACTTAGGTGCGATCGCAACCTTTTCAACCAGAGGTTATCCACACTTAACTCTCTTTACTGAGTTAGCTCCAACTAAACTGTTTTTTACTTCACTACTAGCTTCAGGAGTTTACTCCTTATAAACTCTCTTCACACTAATAACACAATCGCTGAGTTAACTTAACTTAAACTGCACTCGCTGAGTTTACGACATATAAACTGATTGCTGTTCGCATCGATGTACTTTTTATATGGCTGAGTAAACAACACATCGAAAGCTCTCGAACCTCTCGATATTTCAGGTAGATTCTATTTCTTTCTTTTAACTTCTTTTTAGTTCTTTTGTAGCCATGCGTATGTAAGCATCTACCTCTTTCAGTTTTAGTATTTGTTGTTGCTATTTTATTGTCTGTTACTTGTTTTCTTTGCTACTTAATTATTGTTGTTGCCGTGTTATTTTTATTTACTTTGTCTCTGCGAATGGTTATTTGTAAACAGCATGTACAGTTGTTCTTGAAGCTTTTGTTTATTTATTTTAGCGATGTAATCAACGCTGTGATGCCCAAACCTTATTTTTGTAACCATACCGACCTAATCTTAGAAGGCAAATGATTGGTCTACTGTTGCAAGCCCGATGATGGTAGAGCTGCAATCTGTCGTTACCCAGGCATATACTATAAAGGAAGCGTCAAAAAAAGCGTACACCCTCATTCTCTAGAATTAAGGTTTTATTTTAGTCTTTACAAATGGAATGTATTTACGGATTTAGAAAATCCATAAAAAAAACAGCAAAATTCCTACCATAACTTAAGCTGTACAACAAAAACGAAAGTTACTCTTTTTTTAAAGTGTACAAAACAAAAAACGATGCCAAAAAATTAAAATTCAAATTTTAAATTCATCACATTTTTAAATTTAAAATAAAATTTTAAATCTAGAGAAAGAAGGTGTACATTTCTTGTTGACGCTGTCTGTATTTGTTTGTATAGTGATGAGAAAACTTGCTAGTCATTGATTCCTACTTTTTTCATAAGAGTTGGCATTGGCTAAATTTCATATGTTTGTAGTTCATGTTATCCATTTTTATGGAACACAATATACTATAATATATGTATATAAAATGTAAACTTTGAGAGCATCTACTAAAAAACTTATTATGAGACTACCATAATTTTGCTTGGAGACGACTCTATGTGGAATCCCCAGGATCATTTTTTATATTGCATTCCTAATGGTTAAAATGTGATGTCATAGTTTTTTTTATAATTTTGATAAAAATAGAAGAATAATTTTTAACCTATTTTATATATCAGTCACCAAGTAGACAATTATAATTGCTTACGTTGTGTGTCGGCATTAAGATATGGACTTATAAATACATATCTGCATACATGTATGCAGAATTTTTATAAATAAATTTAATGGCTTTAAGAAAAATTTTTGAAATATTCTCTCAAGCAGTATTGTTGCTGTTATTTAAGTATGAGCCCGTATATAAAAGAATTTTTTCAATTTTGAGCAGAAACCATTTAACGCATTAAAATCTCAATTAATCTATAAAGGCTATCCTTTAAGAAACATTTACATACTTACATATGTACATGTATTTTTAATTTTAAAAAGTAATGATTGATGACATATACTAAAAGCCTAGACTAGGCAGAAACATTGTCTGATCCATTTTGTGATTTACTTTCAATGACGATGGAAATTTAAAGAACATATTTACTTACGTATATACATATATGTACGTATGTATGTGTTTTAAGAAAACAAAGCTTAAAAATTACAATGTGTGTGTTAGAACCACCAAAAGGTAAAATTTTTAAAAAAAATTATTTATTGCGTTTTTTATTAGTACTTTCTTTTTTCAGCACAATTCCCACATCTGTCAATAAAAATTTGTTAAATCTTCAAACTCTCCTGTTAACTGCGTTTTAGAAAAGCCATGTATTGCATGTATGCATGTAGTACATACATATCTATCTGCATACATACATATATTTGTATGTATATTCTATGAATTTTTCTAAACCATTTTATGCTTTTATTCTAACATTGAATGTTGTTTCCTTGTTAAAATTTATGGTCATTTTTCTATAGAAATTTAGTTTGAAAAATAAATTTTATCTAGAAATTATTGTCAACTTAGTTTTTGCATAAAATTGTTGGCAAAATATTTTTGGGTAAAATAAAATTTTTTCTATTCAATTATGTGCAAAGAAATTTAATAGAGTAATGAAAAAAGTGTAAAAGGCAAAATTGCTCGAAGCTATAAATATAATTTTTTGTATTTAATATTTGTAATTACGTACTGTACATACATATATTATTATATTATTTTTATATATTTAGATAAAAAATACAGTCTAAACCTATTTGACACTTTTTTCAATTCGGACATTTATAATACGAATCACTCGCCTTATGTGAGACCCAGTTTCGGAAAATGCTGATCCACAGGATTTTCATATCCCTGGGTATCACCTTCTATCCCTCTCTAATTTTCATAGGGGTCTTGCAATGTACATTCGCGTGAAGTTGTGTACCAGTGCCAGCAACCACTTGGCATGTATGATGCAAAATTTAGCTGTCTTTGGGTTAAATTCAAAATCAGGGCACATCTTTTGCATTTCGGGTTCGGCGGGGAAGTAAGAGCTTTTAGTCATTAATTTATTGGCTTAAGAACAGCGCTACTTCGGCTCCAGTCCTTATAAAGGATGACCAAACATTCACTAACCGGGTTTATAAGGGAAACCTACTGGCTGAAATGTTTGCAGGTAATTCGAACTTGCCGGAGAGCTTTCAACCACTGCACAAACTTGAAGGATTATCAGTGACTATGCCTAGTATATTCTTTCGGGCCCGTGCAGTAAAAAAGGTTCTTGCAAATCTCGACGTTAAGTCGAGATGGCCAGATGGCATTCCAGCGCTGGTCCTGAAGCAGTGCTCTTCGACACTTGCGCGTCCATTGGCTAATCTTTTCAGTACATCTTATCGTGCGGGTATTTTTCCACCTTTCTGGAAGATTGCCAATGTAACGCTTATCCCTATAAAGGCAGTAGTTGTTCGGCACTTTCCAAAGTTATGGAGAGTATGATTAATTATCACCTTGTGAAATATTTAGAGTCCAACAATTTGCTGAGCGATTGCCAATATGGTTTCCGTATAGGTCGCTCTACTGGTAATCTGCTGGCGTTACTCTCTGAAGGGTGAAACAGGTCCATTCATGGATTTGGTGAGAGTAAGGTTGTGGTCCTGGATATTTACAAGGTGTTTGCCTATCTGTAAAACCCACTCTTGACCCACTGTATATTGTGTTCCCAAAAAAATCAGATTTTTGTTATCTATGTATGTTAAAATAAAAACATTTCGGGAATACGAGTCTTTAAAGTATTGGGTATACTCATTGTTTTAAAGGCAAACCAGCTTGAAAAATCCGTGATTTGTTTTCAGGGTCATATAGGGGTCTTATTTATACTTCAGATATTTATCTTTATGAGAGTTATTTTTTATAATTTGCATATTCCTTGCACGCAGTAAGCGTCTTAGAATTGATTTTGGTATACTTCCGGCTCAGTGGATTTCAATATTGCTAATAATGTCACATTATAGCGCAAGCAGACGACAGCGTTAATCTGCATTAACAGCCTTAGTGTAAATTAATTTGTAAATAATCCCCATCTTAATGTGGATTAAGTTTGATAAAATCAGTCATGAGCGTTTCATAGAACAATTGTTCACGTATTCTTACGCTCTTGCTTTTAGTCATCAATGAGACAGCGACGCATGCACTTGCGCGTATAATGTACGCAAATATTTTAGGCACAGAAAAATAATTTAAAAAGCATCTTACGATCTTGCTTTCAGTTGTCATGAAACAGCAACGAATTTTTTTAAAACATCAACTTCACTCTCTCTGCGAATGTACTTTCCATGTTCTCACTAACAGAACTACAGTTTTACTTTTGCACTACACTGACTTAAATGCACAAAACCAAACTGCATTTAGCTTTTTCAATATGGCAATACGTGGATAGTCATCCAAATTTTTTATTATTGTAAATGAATGTTTAATTGAATTCAATTGGATTATGGAGCAGTTTCTGCAAAAGTAACTTCAGCTTTTTCCAAAAAAAAAAAAAAATAGTAATTTTTCACCAACAGCATAGCTACTAATCTACTTTCTGTCTTCTATCCATCTGATCTAGGTATAAACACAAAAAATAATAATAATAATAATAAATAAAAACAAATAATAATAATAATAAATAAAAAAAAATAGTAATAATAGTCGACAAACAAACAGCTGTTTACTTAATGCAAAAACAGTCGTCTGTCAGGACAAAATTTTAATATGCATTAGTGAGTTTTTAATGCACATTAACGCTGTCGTCTGTCTACGGTATTAAGCTGAACAAGAGAGTTGATCTTTTTTCATGAATTACATAAAGTAATGGAATTCGAGCATGTATTTCTAAGTTCGAAATCCACTAAGACTCTGCGACGCCTGATGTGCGCTTTTATAGATTTTTTGTCATCGGGAGCTGTCAAGCATAAAAAATAAAAAAAACATTGCCCACTCGCTACACTGATTCCATTTGTTTTTCCGACTGCTTTGCTTTTGCTGAAAAAATAATTATGAATGTACTTCATTTATTTTTACTCTTACTTCTTCTTCTTAATTTTTCATTCCGTTGTTAACACTCAATTTGCACAGCTTTACAATAAAAAAGAAATGAGAAGTTAACGCGCCATTTATACAAATCAACAACAAAAATTAAGAAGAAGAACTGTCAAATCCAATTATAAAGTTGCCATTTGAACAGGCTATAACTTATAAATAATTCAACCAGTGTACAGAGTAATTCCTAATGCTTCAATGTAATATTTCGGCTATGTTGTAAGCTTATCAAGTAAAAATTAAGAAAATGCATTACAATGTTGCAGACAATTAAAAAAATATGGCAGGATTTTTTTTAATAACTTTTTCATTCATTTAAAGATTTGTATGTGTTTCTCAGAAAGAAAGAAACTGCTGTGTATTACAAATTTCTACAAATATCTGTAATAATAATAATTAGTAATTTGTAAAAGATAAAATTAATTGTCATTCTTTGTATTTCAGACAGACTGCTGTACTACTCATATGTACATATTATATGCCAGTTGAAAATTTAATAATAAAATGCCGTTTTTGTTTTACTTTTTTATTTTCAGATGATTAAAATGATGGTGACGGTAGTGATTGTTTTCACCATATGTTGGCTGCCATTTAACATACTGATTGTAAGTTATGAAATCAATTTTTTTATATAAGTATATATGTGTATGTATATGTATATAAATAAATACATAATTATATACGTTGCTATATTTGTACGATTATATTTTCATTAATGATTTTTAATAAATTTTTTCTCTCATTTCTTTTTTCTTCAATTTCATATTGTTTTGTTATTTCCATTGAATTTTTTTATTACGAAAAAATGCTGAAATGCTGAACTTATACTCATCGTCATCATCATCATCATGTTTACGCATTCAATATGCAGTTGCTACTGAACGATGATGTCTTACTGGCCTGGGGTCCATTGCCATATTTCTGGTTTGCATTCCATTGGTTAGCGATGTCGCACAGCTGCTATAATCCCATCATTTATTGTTACATGAATGCCCGTTTCCGTGGTGGTTTCCTGCAAATAATTTATCGTGTACCTGGCCTAAGACGCTGCTGCTGTTTGCGACGTTATTTGCGTACGCGTGGTGAACGTAGTTATGAAGCTACTGGTGAGATGACCTTCAAATTCAATCGTCATAATGGTGGAGGTCTTATAAGGAAACCTAAAATACGAATTAGGTGCCTCCATGTTTTCTTTGGCATTGTTTGTTAAAAATTTATAAAATTTCTTGTTCGATATTTTCAAACTGATTGTTAATTATTTATTTATTCTTAAAATATATTTAAAATCTTTTTCTTTCCTTTTCAAATGTTTCTCTGTCTGAATACTTTTTTCTTCAATTACCATTAAGAGTTTTTACATGTTCTGCATGGTACCATACTATTTTAGTTGTAACTAGTGTATACTACTTTTCTGCAATCCTAAAAATATGCACCAATATTTTGTTTTGTTTTTTAATTTTTTATTAACATTACACTTAAAGAAATTGCATGTTAAGCTATAGCGACATAAAACAGCATTACAAAATATTTTTATTTCAATTTAAAGTGTTATTGCCAAAATTATTATCAATTACCAAATTTTCAGGTACTGATTACGGTTTTCTACTGGAGCATTCCACTGTCACGTAAAAAAAATAAACTATTTCTAATGATTAGTTCTTAATAAATAAAGCAGATATCTAATCCTTTTCCAATTATCTTATAGAATGAATACTATTCTTGAATCCTAAAGAGAAACTTTTTAAATAATTGTAATAAAAAAGTAAACAATATCCGTTACGTGGGGGACTGTTCAACTCAACATTTGAAATTGTATGTTTGTATGGAAATTTCAGCGAAACTATTACGCTTAGAGTTAACAAATCAAATAAGCAAATTAAAGTTGAGAACCAAATTGTTGCTCTCAAAAAATTATTTTAGAAAAACACATTTATAAATAAATATAGGGTTTCTTATCCCGCCACTTACAGACAAATAAAGTCACGCGCGGAACATAGTTGAATTTATAACTCCAAAGCATATAAAAATCAATATTTCGAAACAGTTTTGTCCGCGGATAAGCTACGTTCTCTGACCTCGACTAATTTTTCATTAGTTTTAATCAAATGGATGTTTGAAATTCCAGCTATCACTTTGATATTTTCTAAGGAGACGGAATGGTTATTATTCGCCGCTTTTAACCGTATTTTTTTTTTTGTTTTGCGGAATACAAATTTTTCGAATATCAATAAGTCGATTATTTTAACACGAATAACCGGTTATATTATATATGTATAATATTGCAAATATGCGCATAATTTAAAATTTTTCTAAGTGTGGTATTAAATTTTAGATACATATGTATATCTTAAAACTGTATATGTGGCAACTTTGAACGTCTCAGAAGGATTTGACCATAGAAGATCGAATAAGATATACCACTTGAGCAAATTTTTTTTTTTTCATAAATTGTAAATAAACACACACATTTTATGTATGGAGTTTGACAGCTAGAGGAGAATATAAAACTTTGAATATAAAAGAATAAAACTTTCTTCTTAAACATGAAAAATTGTAAAATTAAAACAATTACAATTTAAGTTACAGGGTGTTATTTTTCAAATCATCGCTTCTTAGCGGCCAACTGACATTACCTTTCGGCTAATTAAACGGCAATCAAACGTTTGGCGCAATAAATCGATTGTGGAAAGTTGCAATCAAACAGCGTTCACACCAATAGCATGAAGAGTCGGCACAAAAAAATCGGTTATCATGGTGCGATAGGTATCTCCATTGACCGTAAATGTTGCGCCGTCCTCATTTTCAAAGAAATATGGGCCAATGATGCCTCCACTCCATAAGCCGCACCAACAAGTCACTCGTAATAGATGCATTGGCTACTGTTAGACCACGTTTGGATTTACGTACCCACCAAAATGAAAATGAGCTTCATCCGAAAAGATGATTTTTTCAATTTTTTGATTCTTTTGGAAATAAATTTCTAATAAATTCCAACGTTGCTCAAGCGTAAATCGATTCAATTCGTTCAGTGGAGATAAATGAATTTTGTGACAGAATAGAATGACATAAGTATTTCCAGATTCGAAATAACCGCTGGTTCACATTTAAACCGATAGATGGCCCACCCGATATGAGGATCGATGATGCCGCCTGCGAGTAAGCTGTACCAAACTTGCAATTTTAACGGTTGTAATGGCGATTCGTTCGCTCTAAAAACGGCATTTTTGCTTATTTGCGTAACCACTTAACCAGAAATGAGCTTCGTAATTAGATCGAAATTTTATGTGCTCTGTACTCAATGAACTTCTTAAACAGACTTATTATAGTAAATTTCCACCATTTGGAAACATTGGTGTGGCGTTAAATGATTCATGATGACTTACAGTATGTCACATTGTAATATTCTCAGCTATCAAAACATAGTTATCGATAGTTCTTTTGTTCTTTTTCGCTTCATTACCGGTGAATCTTAGTTCTTTCTCCTTACGCTTTTACGAGTGACTTGTGCTTAAGGTGTGGGAAATGTTATTTTTACCCTCTGTCTCGCTGTCTCGAAAAACAAACAAAAAATTATACAAACGCAAACCTAATATTGTATTTGAGGCCTTCTTCTGTCTGCTCATTGTTTTAACAAATTATTATATTGAATTAATTGCTAAATATGCGTAAATGCTGTTGTAGCTTTTTTGGCAATTCACTTTTTCAAAATTCTTTACTTTTTAATTTTTTTTTTCATAATTTTTACCTATTTGTTCAAACAGCCAAGGTAATTTGGATGGCACTTATTAGTAATTTTAGTTGAAGTATTACAATTTTATACGAAAAACTAAAAAACTTCATTTTAATGTTATTTGTTAATTTAGTTATTTGTTATCATCAGCTAAATTTAATTTAATTTTTAAAATACAATATGCGCTAATGAATAAATTTGATTATACTTGTATGGCTTCTAAAGCATATACATATATACCTACATATTTATTAAATTATACATTTAAAAATAATTTTTAAACGAGTATGACCAATATTATTGGTTCTATTGGATAAAATGACCATCAATGATGAAGTTAATAAACTGAAATAAAAAAATATTATGCATAATTAAAATAAACTGCACTAGATGAAAGTAGGAAATGGCAACCAGCAGTTTGACATCATAGCTATTAAACCAGAATTATTAATTTATGTATTGAATCTATCTAATTGAAAGTGCTAGTGAGATTACAAATATTGGGTATTTTATTTAGTAACTTTCTTTTTGGCAACACTGTTCTTCGCAGCATAGCTGTTTTCGTGACACATGTTACTGTCAAACATAACCAGTTTGCTCTATGAATTAACCATGAATCGACTTACAAATGAACAACGCTTGCAGATTATTGAATTTTATCATCAAAATTCAGTTGGATGGAGATTCAACTGGTTGAATGAACATGTGAACGACCAAAATAGTCATATTTTGTGTGAGGAGCAACCAGAACTATTGCACGAACTGCCAACGCATCCCAAAAAAGCACCGTTTGGTGTGAATTGTGGGCCGGTGGCATCATGGGACAGTACTTTTTCAAAAACGACGAAGGCAGGAACCTTGCTGTGAATGGCGAGCGCTACCGTGCTACGTTTGCAAATTTGTTTGCCCAAAATGGAAGAGCTGGACTAGGCTGACATGTGGTTTCAACAAGACGATGCCACATGCCACACAGCACGCGAAGCAATGGGCCAATTAAGAAGCAAGTTCGGTGAACAGCTTATTTCACATTTGGGGCCGGTAATTAACCGCCTAGATCGTGCTATTTAATGTCTTTATACAATGTTTTGTGGCACTATGTTAAGGCTCATGTCTATAAAGAAAAGCCCGCAATAGTTGACGCACTGGAAGCTAATATTACAAAAAAATTTATTCGTCAGATACCGACCAATATGTTGGAGATAGTATGTAAAAATTGAACCCAGCGTATGAACTATTTGAGGTGTAGCTGCGGTCAACATTTACATGAAATTATCTTCAAACATCGTTCTATCGACTCAAATAAACATTTCATACATTTCTCCAAATTTTATGTAATTTTTTTAAATCAAGTTCGAAAGCTCTTAAAAAATCACCCGGTATAACTTGATAAAATTTTATAGACTGTTATAATACGTTTGACAATCTTCCACAAAATTTTTTTAAGTTATATTTGGCATAGTTTACTCAATTTTAGCTAAACATTCATTGGATTCATTGTAGAGTTGTATAATCGTGGTATAAAATTAATAAAATGCTTTCACTTTTTCGAAATGAAATTTATAGCTTGTGCTACTACTTAGCTATACAATCTTATGAAATGAACTCAGACTATTATTTCAGTCTTCTTGCAAATTTGTGACGATACATTTTGTCATTTTTGGAGTAAAGCCATAAACTGATACAATTGCGTTTAGCAGGTCTCTACGGAATTAAAATTTTGCTCCATTACGAGATTTCTGAAGAGATCAAAACATAGGTGCAAGCTCCCGGCTATAAGGTGGATGCATCAAAAATTCCTAGCCAGACTTTTTCAGTTTCTACCGGGTCATCAAAGATACACATAATCTGGCGTTGTCGTGATGAAATAGAACAGAGTTTCTTTTGAATAAATCTGATCGTTTTAATTGAA
The DNA here is from genome assembly GCA_023159175.1 of Wohlfahrtia magnifica. Taxonomy (NCBI): domain Eukaryota; kingdom Metazoa; phylum Arthropoda; class Insecta; order Diptera; family Sarcophagidae; genus Wohlfahrtia; species Wohlfahrtia magnifica. The sequence continues at coordinate 1,877,863 of JAKWBJ010000189.1, forward strand.
TTTTTTGCGTCAATCGTTTGACTAGGTTGCAGAAAATCATAATGAACAAAACCCCTCCCATTCCTCCAGACACACAGCATTACCTTTCATGGTGTCATCCTGACTTTGTCACAGTCAAAATTATCAGATCGAAAAGGAGCAAATCATTTGCTGCTGTTTTTCTAATTAAAGCATCGTCTACGTAAACATTACAAATTGTTTCAACAGCCTGCAACGCATTCTCGCATTTTCTATAAGAGAAAAACAAATTAAGGCAGTAATGTTCAGAATTTTCACTCACTTAAGCCTAAAGTATCACCTTTCAAACAAGCTATAATGTTCCCTGAAGCAATAAATATATCCAGAGATATTACACATTAGAGCCAATTTGTAACCGTACTTAGCAACCAAATGTTATAGTAGTACTGATTAATGAAATACTAGAATTATACCAAATTTTATTTAAAAAGAATTTCTAGAGATAAGGAAAAAGGTTTTACGAAAACCTGTATTCTTTATCGCTTCACTATGGATTTTAAGAATATAAATAACTTTTTCTGTATTTTTTTTATTATAAAAATAAACAAATATGTACTCGTATGTAGCTTGTTTCTTAAATTAAACAAATTACTTAGCGCTTCCAATTACGATTTCGTATTATATTGTTTACACGACACATACGTAATTTGAATTAAGAACACTTTTTAATATACAATGGGGAGATCGATTATTCGACTTTTTTCAAAAACCGTTTTTCGAATAATTCAAAAAGTAGCACTTTTTAAAAAACTGGTTTTGGGTTAATAATAATTCAAATACCTGGTTAACCGGTTCTTTTATTTAAATAAAATTGTTCCTAATTCTTGAATCGCAGAGCTGAACCACATATCGTTTTAAAATAAGCAGAAGCTGATGGAGAGCTCAAAACTAAAGTGACAATCAATACTAACAATAATTCTAAAAAATATCATAAAAACTATGCCAAAACGATGTGCGGAGGCCATAAAAAACAAAGTTTATTACACAAACTACTGAAAAATGCTTAAGTTTCGAACAGCTATTCAAAGAGCTAATTTCGTTTTTGTTGTATTACTTGGTAGAGAATGGAAATAAAGGTTTGTTATTGTAGTTATAATTTAGGTACCTAAGATAGCAAAAACTAAAAGTTTTACTTTTAATAAATCTATTAGTAATATACGAGTCCTTAATTGCCTCGATACGAAAAGTTGCTGAGGTTTCGGACAGCCCTGTATGTAAATTCATGCACCACGTATTTAATAGTGTGTATGTCATTGCGGTATGTTAGGTAAGAAACACACTTTCCAGCCAAGAAGTCGTCGGTTCAATCCCAGGCCACTCCATCTGACAATTTTCAACAGCAATATCATCTCACAACATTACAGCCGACTGGTTATGTGTATTTGCGCTGTGAAAAACTTCACTGACTAATATATTTGCCGTTCGAAACCGGCTTTTGTGGGTTTGTGGGCTTTCAATGAGTCTAGTTGATCATTTTCCATATATAAAAATCAATATTTATTTACAGAAGATGAGAAAAGATTATTTTTGCTTAAGAGTGCATCTCCTTTTTGATCTACCTTGTTTTTCACGCTCTTTGTAAGACGTTCAAGGTTTTCATATATACAAAAATAATTATATACAATTTAATACACATAGTTAAACGATGAGCATATTTTCAATAAAAAAACATACAAACGTGTATTATTCGTCTTATATGAACCGGTTTATTCGATATTCGAAAAATTAAGATTTTGGAAAACCCGTATGCGACAAAACCAAAAAAAAAACTGGTTAAAACCGGTCAAATAATAACCGTCCAATCTCCCTAGTATACAAACATAAAAATACATGTATATATATGTCGCTCTCAAATTTTTGTATAACGGAGCATGTTGTTGAGCGACTTTGTCTGCTTGGAAATATACTCCAACATTGATGGTCATATTGAAATATTTTTTTTTGCAAAATTTACAAAACAAAGATATAAATTTGTAAACGCGATTGTTTTTGTCGAATATGTTGCTTAATTGTAGAAAAAAAACATACGCCAATTTGAAAACTCTTTTGTGTAGCTTAGGTTTGCTCATATGAATGACTGTATTCAACAACAACTTTTTTCTTTTTTCTATTACTTATCATTAAAAAAGGAACGGACGATGCATTCCACCTGCAACGTGTGAACACATGCACCACATACATCAGCACAAGGCGAAAGATGCGCACGAATTCTATGCACGCGGTGAGTATTATTTTTTTCCTAGTGGGTACTTTATTTCAGCACCAAAAAGTATGTTTTTGAAACTCCTAAATTTTACTTCAACAACAATATTTATAATATTTTGCTTTAACATTTATTTTAATATTATTTTTTATTTTTTGTTGCAGAGTCAATCTTCATGTGCGGAAACAACGGTATTGCGGTAGTGCCAGGTCCCCAAACATCATAAATTCTATGATAATGCGGAGAAATTTATGTGAATAATATCAGCAGCATTATGGCTACGATGTATGATGGCTACTTAAACAAATATTTTCAAATGCATTTGCTGTTATGATAAGCATATGCAGACCGGATCTCGTCTAATAAACCAGCATAAAGCAAAAAAAATTTCTCATCTCGTGCATCTAATAAAATATGAAAATAAATGGAATTATTTGTATAAGCGGATTATTTTCCATCAAACTTAAATAATATTTTTAAAAGAAGTGAAAAATAATTGTTTTTTAAAAATAACAAAATTAGATAGAGTTTGCAGTTAGAAATAATTAAGAATATAAATTGTATATTTTAATTTAAAACTATAAGGACCATACGTGTATGAATAAAATGGATATAAAATCAATTTAAAAATATATTATTTAGAAAATGTTATGTAAAATTGAAGAAAAAGCACATTCCACAGTGGTAACACAAATATAGAAGATGATGACAGACGTGGTCCCTTATACCCAGCATCTCCTTTATTGGCATAAATCCTTAAATTTATTATTCATAAATCTTTATCTACAAAACCGTATCTGTATTTGTTTGTTAACAAAGCAAACAAATTCGTTTTTCAGTTATATTTTAAGGTATTGAACTGGGAATAATGGACTTATTTTGTAAAACAATGCCACGAAAATATTTTAAATCCTTCTGTAAGTGACGAAAAAAAAAAACACCTTTAAACAGTGAAATGGGTATTCGGGCACTTTTTCAGTTTTTCGGGATTCCCTGTAACAGACTAAAAGCCTTTTGCCTTTCGATTCTATGGATTTTTGTACTTAATCTTCTAAAAATAACATTCTGCGTAATACAAAACCAAAAGCGTAGTATGAGTTTCATATATACTATATAGTAAACTGGAAAATATTTTTTGGGGTACCCAGATGCCCTGTGATTTATAATAAAAATTACTTTTTTACGCCACTCCCAAGAAGAGTTAAAATAGATTTCATTCTAAAAACAATAGAAGAGTTCCCAAGAGAAGAATTAAAAGAGTTTTGGCTTTCTAGACCAATTGCTTATGTAACAAATTCCTATTCAAATATAAATTGGGTATCCGGATACCTGTCACTCAGGATTTATGTTATAGCTATATGACACAGTGACTTTGAATAAACTACGTTCGTTAATCCCTATTCTATTTCTATCCATCTATATAAAATTGAATTACTCTTCATTACTATCTCTAAAACTCAGTAACTTCTTGGTCGGTTTCAATAACTTAACACCCTGCGATGATAAAAATACCTGAAAAGTTGTACTATTTATCTGATAGGCGCCATCGAATACAACAAGAAGTTGTTTTTGAAATTTTCTATACTCCTTCAAAATCTTCAGCGTCATGGAAAAAACCGCTTTTCCGTACCCTCCATTCACGTATATGCTAATAGCTTAAGCTAGGTTTCCGTTTTTGATTACGGTTTTGGTTGGGATTACATTTTTGTAATAATTTTTGATAATTTCTTTAAACAGTGAATTTTTTACTTAAAAAAAAAAAAAATTATTCAAATTCAGATTTTAAGGTGTTTGCTGCAAGTCATTTCTGCTTGAGTGTTTTAGCTTTAAATTGCAAATACCTTACTCTTTAGCTCACGCAGCTTCTTCCAGTAGTTTTCAATTACTTCCAAAGCATGTGAAGCATGTTCACTAATGAAGAAAGATAGAGCCAAGGCCATTCTTCCAATATCATTTTAGCAGTAACACATGTGAGTTTATTGGCTTATATTTTATGGCCTGATGATTAATTCACAGTAATGTTGAACATCTAGTTCTAGCTTAGTCAAGTTCGGTTAAAAAAGTTCCCTCAAATTAGACAGCACAGAACACCAGCATAAAAAAATGCTGAACTATTTTCACTGCTTAACTAAAATTAAAGAAAATAACACAACTAAAGTGAAAAGTAAAAGCAAAAAGCTAACATTTTTGCTTTACTTCAAACTTTAGCTGCAATTTAATAAAATAGTTGTGAAAACTGAATGCCTACTGAAAACTTTAATACCCAATAACCAAAAGTAAGTGCTATTTTAAAGCAAGCAATTTAAACACTGCTTAGCACTTTAAATACAAGGTGTTCCAATAAATACAAGGTGTTTCCATTATAAATAGCCCAACATTTTAACAGTTGTCATGAGCTAACCAGTAACCACTTGGCAGCTGACAAATTAAACCACTCACATACAATATTAACAAAAATGGAATGGCATATGCTTTAACAACGCATTGATTGATTTGGATCGTCGTGAAGCATATTTCTGCTAGCAATTGTGAACCTAACAGAAAAATTTGACCTGCTGAGACAAGTAAGTGATGAGGAAACCCAGGCTTTTTCATTTCTCGTCGGTCTTTGGAATTGAGCATTCCACAAACGACATTGCATCGTATTTTGCATAAAAAAGTTGGCCTTAAAGCTTTTAAAGTTTAGTTAACACAAGAGCTCACGACTACTGGCACAAACAACTGGTTGCTTGAAATGCACAAACTAAACCGGAATTTTATCGAAATATCACCTTGAGTGATGAGGTTTCTTTTCACCTCGATTCCACGTTAACAAAGAGAATTGTAGCATTTAGGGCTCGGACAACCCAAGAATTATTGTCGAAAAGTCTCTCCATCTGCAACATGTTACTGCTTGGTACAATTTTCGTTCTGGCCGGGTCATTGGACGTTAATCTTTTGAAAATGAGGCCGTAGAAACTGTTACAATGAATTAATTAAATATTAATATTTTTGTACGGCTGGAAGTTGAAGATATTGATGTGGGCGAGGTTTATTAACAATAAAACAACGCTACGTGCCATATAAGAACGCTAACCATAGCTTTTGTGCTTAAAAAGTTTCCTGTCCACGTGATTTCTAGAAGAGGTGAGCACAATTGGCCACCGAGATCTTATGACTCAACACCTTTCTTATATGAACGATATGGTCTATGGCAAAGACTCACAATCGATTCAAGACCTTAAAGATGGAATATGTAAAGTTATTATGGATATACTACCTTGATCAAAAAGTGTTCGGAATAACACACGTGTGGCGGTCCCATCGTTCCGGTTTGAGTTTTGTTCTTGTTAAGTTTTTTATCGTCATAGCTTGACATTTGCATTTTTTATATTCGGTTTTTGGTATGTCCTGATGGACAGTTCTTCCTGCGATTTTTCCATTATTTCCTCTCAGCTGCCAAAACGCGTTCCCCGTAATGGATTTGTAACTGCATTGAACTTATGTCCAATTCGGTGGCTGTTGGATGGTATTTGTTGCATTTTTCGTCAAAAAATTTGGTATAATGATGGCACTGTAAGTCGGTGCAACGGTGCAAAATCCACGAGTTTCCTGCACACAATTCTGGTCTCTTTCGGCGAATTGCTTCACGTAAAAATCTCATGACGTCCAAATAATGCTTCTTGTTTACTGTCTGACCTTCTGGCAAAAATTCATGATGCACTACACCGTTGTAATCCATGAAAACCATGAGCATTTCCTTCTTTTTTAACTAAAATCGACGTTTTTTGGTCTCGACTCATTTGGTGAACGCCATTCATTTGCCTGATGTGTGGATTGCATGTGGTACTCATAAACCCCGCGTTTCGCCTCCAGTATTGAATGTGGGATCGAATTAAGCCTCGCAAATCCTGTCTTTTGCGACCTCAACACAATCAAAATTGTAAAAAATCGCCAACACACATAGAGATAGATGTACTTTTGGCTACGTAGCTTTAGCAAATGTCACGCTATGACACTAGCGGGAATATCAACAAGAGATGTACTAACTTACCAAAAAAACAAAAATTAAAATCGGAAGGATGGGACCGCCACACGGGGATTATTCCAGAAACTTTTCGATCAAGATAGTACAGCCGCAAATGTGCGAATAGGTGAAGATAAATTTCATGAAATATGGTCCTGCAAGCATAGCCGTGGCGGCCATTTGTCAGATATTGTTTTCCATTTTTAATGGCATATCTTCCTCTTTACAATAAAATAAATACCCGAAGATTTCGCTTTAAAATGCTCGTTTTTTACATATTATTTTGAAGACCTTCAGAAATGCATTTTTTAGTCACATAACAATATAAATTTTAAAAAAGTTGTGTAATAAACTATGTAACGGGCAAACGGCAAAAAATGCTATTCATACTATGCCGCATGCGATAGGAACTAAGAAAAAATGTTTTAAGAAAATGTTGAAGTGGTAAAGTGTACTGGGCTTAGCTAGATCGCATATATAAAATGAATGTTTGCAGTCTATAGAAAGCTAAATAGCTGAACTGATTTTCTTCAAATTTTTACAGTACCTCTCAGTATGTCTGGAAGAGACTATAAGCTATATAAATTTCAAAAATTCCAACGGGTTGGCGCCACGTCCTTACAAAGTAAATAGTGACAATAAAAAAAGAGTCTCCAAATTTTGTACAAATAGCTTCGAAGTCAATACAAATTTCCAGTCAAAAATTGGGCGGAACCTGATAAGTGGGTATGGTAACTGCCTTACAAAGTAAATGATGATCTTTGTCTATTTTGAGAACGGTTAAAGTGAAAGTTTCCAAAATTGCGGATTGATCGCCGCCCTAGAGTTGGAAGTCCCTTTTGAGCACTTCAATGTTCCAAGCATCTGGCAATTTTCCAATCGTTGATTAGATTAAGAATGGTAGTTCGTGGTGCTACACAGTAAGGTTCCGGACCTATATAAGGTGTTACGGAACCTTTTCTGGTTACCATTTACCCAGGTATCCAAAACAACTGGTTATTATTTCTAAGCGAAAGCCTTTACAAATGTATCGTAGTAATATTTTACCGGTCTAAGTGTCACACGATTCGAGCCAAGTACCCTAAAGGCAGCTTGGCTGTCCGAGGATATATTAATGGTTTTATCCTTGAGTCCACTGTCACGGTTGATCTTCGCACAGTGGGATCGGTAAGTCTCTGTTGAGTCCATGAGCACCTGCACCGGTACAGTCATTCATGAGCCATCGGTGTACCAGTTTAAATCAAACTCACTCCGAACTAAGGCTCCATTGGGCTAACAATACAGGACCAGGATTTCAACCCAGAATCTTCTGCCAAAGCACAGATCAAAAGGCATAACATCCCGAAAATGGTTCTCCAACAGCCTGTGTAGAATGAACACACTTCCCGATGCATTTTGGGACCCATTGGCGAATAACATTGATGTGAAACGATGTTACGCTAATCAAAGCTGTTGGACATTGCCCCATTGATATTGAGGTAGGCAAGTCTCTGTACTCTGCCTAATTTATTCATGATAGTAGCTTCCTCAGCCATTCTCCACTAAAATATCACCGCCTAAGTGATAATGGGCCGAATAACAGCGGCGTATATATACATACATACATATATAGTAATCATAAATGTTTGTATATTCTGAGAGCGGTAATAGTACAAGTTTCTAAAACTTGGTCCAAACAACGTCGTGATCAATACACGCGACAATCAATAACTGGGAGAATTTGCATAAGTGGGCGTGGGACCTCACATTCGTATTAAATATGGAATTTTTGATGTATGGAGGACAACATTTTAAGTTTCGTTTTCTATCCACATCACCCAAAAACGGAAATTATTGAATAAGCGGGGATTGTATTAAGCACACGGCGTAAAAGCTATCAATCACATGTCTTAGATATAACAATGAATGTGTAGTTGTATGTATGTATGTTTGTTGTTTTTGCCTTATACACAGCTAAACTGATGAAAAGATTTTCTTGAAATTTTTACGGTATCTCTCTGTATGTATGTAGGGAACTATTATAGGCTATATAAATTTCAAAAATTCCAACTTTGTAGTAAATATTTATGTGCCTATATCTTCAGAATTGTAACGACAAGAGTCTCTATTTTTGGTCTAAATGACTTAAGATAATAAAGTTAATATAAATCATCAGTCAAAAACTGGGCTGAATACGAAAAGTAGGCACGGCACCTTCCATACCAGTAAATATTGATTTTTGTATATCTTGGGGATGGTTAAAACTAAAGTCTCTGAATTTGGTTTAAATGGCTTCACGGTCAAAAAATTTTCAGACAAAAAGTGGGTAGAACTGGACAACTAAGCGTGGTACCACCCAGACAAATTTAATATTAATTGTTGTATATCTTGAGAACGGTTATATTGTATATCTTTGAATTCGGTCTAAATGTCTTCGTATTCAATACAAATAACACTAGACCACAAAGGAACAACCAAACATCTTTTCTAGGGTAATTTAGTGGACGTGGTAAATATATTGTAGTTGTGTCAATATATTTCTTCTAACTTGAAATCAACTTGACCGATTTTAATGCAAGTACCAGCAAATATTTAGAAATAAAATTTCCTATAAATCGCCTGAATAACATCTTTTTGTGTTTTCAAAAGTTTCGGAGTTATTCAAAACTTAATTGCGAAAAAAAGTTTCGCGCAAAATTAGAGTAATTTTTTGTTTGTTTTGTTTTAAAAAATCATTAAAAATTTATCAGAATGAAAATACTACATTTTAGGCATATAATTTAAAGCTTAAAATGTTGAGAATAAAATAGACTATATGTCATGAAAATCAGTTGACTACTAAACAAAATTACTTTGATCAAAATTAGCGGAAAAATATTTTCCTTGCAAAATTAGTGGATTGTTTTTTCTTTTGTTTTCTAAAAGTTATAAAAAATTCTTAGAATATAAATTTTACTGTTTAAACATTTTAATGAAAGCCGGGTATGTTGAAAGTAAAATAACCCATAAAATGGATGGAAAAAAAACTTAAAACGGATTTGGATTCAGAGCATCAAAATCATTACATTTCTTATAGTTTAATTTAAAGCAGTAAAAAAATGGACGGAATTGGATTTGTGGGTAAATATAATAAATATATAATAGTAAAAATATCTAATAGTAAAAATAATTTTTTTTTTTTTTTATTTCTGTACTGCTCGTATGGAAATATAAAAAACGGGAAAATGGGTAAAAAGTTATAATTAACATAATGGTTAAGACAGGGGTTGCAGAGCACGCCGGGTTTTAGCTACGTTTTTAATAACATTAATAATAAAGAAAATAGCTTTAAGAAATTTCTATTCATTGACTTCTGATATAAAATCTCATCGAGAAGTATTAAATACTTTGCGGTTAATTAATTGAATAAAATATAATGAGCTTTACACAAAACAGAACAAAAATTATATTTCTTTCCAGTTGAAATAAAAACAATATCTTATTTTAAGCTTTTACGTTGAAATTCAACCAAATAATTGTGAATCGAATTTTAAATGAATTGGTATTTTAAATAAATACATAATATGTATACACTCATACCTCTTTGTACGGCCTAAATACATAGGTTCTAAAAATATGGACCGTAAATTGAAATTCCGTAAAGCGAGGTGAATTAATGAGTTTAGAGTGTATTACACATACACCTCGTGTGTATTAATATTATTATTATATTAACAGCTTTTATATACAATTAACTAAATAATATATAGTAAAAACTAATTAAAAATAAAACATACATATGCTAATAATAGAAAAATGTTCATTTTCTTGATAAAACCATTTTCAGTACATATTGTGGTTGAAATTGTTTGAAAAACTGATATGTTTTTAAACCCTAAGCTTTGATATTATGGTAAATACTTTTTATGATTTTTAAATAAAAATAAATAGTACTAAATAAATTAAATTTAAATATATGTATATAATAAGTTTACAAATCAATTTTCACATGAGTAGTTTATTAAATTATTATTATTATTTTTTTTTTTTTTTTTTTGGACTTAAACCACAAGAAATATTAGATAAGTAAACATGATCAAAATTTATATTTTTAGTAATTAATTTGTAATAAATAAATAAACTCATGTATGTAAATAAACAAATAAATTGAAATGAATCTGTGTAATAAAATGTTATAAATAATGTTTATAAATGTTTTCTGTGTTTCGTAGTAACTTATGCCCTCCTATTGCAGACTTATTGACGTCCCTTGTTTGTTTTGTATAAAAACTGTGAATATGGTATACGAGTACTATTAAATAAATAATTAAAAATTTATAAGCAATTAAAAAACAATAATAGAGAGAAAACATAAATCGATTTCATTGAAATAAAAGAAATTAAATTGTAATAATTTTCTCTAGTAAACAACAAATTTACCAAAATAAAGGCAAAACAATCCGCTTAAAAATTTACTTAAAAACATGCTAATTCTGGCATAGAGAACTTATGTATACAGTGGGGAGCAAAACAAGTACATGTTTTGAAGTTGAGCTGAAAAGTTCCTATAAAAATTTAAATATGCAATCAATTAAAACAAAACTTCACCCATTTATTCATTATTAAGTTCTTTAAAAAAATATTAACTTGTATTTTAAACAGTCTTCTTAGAGCACCTTATTTTTTGAGGCGTTTTTAAAGAACGTAGACGTACTCTCTACAATATTACCCACAAACATAAAACAAATTTGGTTTCATTCGTATTATATTCGTTACCATAGCTCCAACATGTTCCTCGAAGCCCAATTATATTTTTTTAGACGTTTTTTACCATTGTCCAACAATTCTCAATTTAACTGGAATTAGGGCTTTTGGTTTTTGCGAGTGTGAAAATTAATTTGAAAGTGTATACATTATTTGTCCAGAGTAAGCTAAAGAAATTCTTTGAAAGAAATCGGGGAAAAATACGATTTGACCACGGAATAATGCTTTTGTTTACAGCAGCTACCAATCGCTCATGTTAGTTCTCTCGATTAGAATGCAGTTGGCAATAAGGCACTACAACTGAACTAAAAGCTGTGGTAATTGCTTTTTGGGAATCAATCATAGAATAAGTCCTCTTAAATGTACGAGTATGTATGTCACAACGAATTTTTGCGCTTATTTTTAATAATGGAGGTCCAAATGATTATTACAGCAAAATGATTTTATACTATATGATAATGTTCTTTTCCATTTAAGCACAAAATTTTAATAAAATTAAGATGTTTTTGTGAAATCTACCAAATTATTATTGTTTTAATACTGACTTAAATGTGTCATTATTATAAATTTTAAACTCATCGCTATACATAAAAACAAAAAAGAAGAAATAATATAAAAAATTAAACTGCTGCAGAGGAACAAAACAGAGGGAAACGTAACAAATAGCTGTACAGTTTTTTATAGAATATACCCGAACTTACGTGAAGTTTAAGAGCTTTCGATCTATTAATTATCAATGCAGCCAGTCAATTTGAAGGGGTTGTAGTAGAAAAATCTGTCCAATAATTGTTAGAGTAATAATGAAAAGTTTTATTGTTTTTGTTTACATAAAATGTGTAAAGAGTGGCACCCACGATTGCTCTGATAACAAATTTTAATTAAACTGAATAAGAAATTTTTTTTTTTTTTTTTTGCAATCTCCAACCACATTACAATTAACATCTTCGAAAAGTGAAAACTTAAGAGTATTCAAATTACTGACTGATTTTCAATTGTTTCTTAGTTTATGTATATTTACATATGTATACATTTTTATTAATAATTCATTTTAAAAAATTTTATCAAATATATATCAAATTTAACTTACTAACTATAATAATATATCATATAGTATATGTTTATATCTGTACATTAATTCTTTAATTTTTTAATCAATTTTTATTTATTTTTTTTTTTCTTTCAAAAAATACAACCAATTATTTTTTGAGCTGCCTGTCCTTTTTATTGCTGTCGTTATTATTTACCAGATACGACACTTGGGTTCTTCTGGATTCATACCTGATCCACGTGCGCATTTAAATGTATTGGAAAATTCTTGCGAATTCGTTAGAACACCTTTTAGACGTATTTTTCCCGGGCAATGGGAATCTTCGAGTGCATAACGTGATGCAGCAGGTGTATACGACTCACACCATAGATTGCCAAATGATATAAAGAATAGCTGTTCATGGCTAAAATGTTCTAAACCAGGCAATTTCATTTTCTCTCGACCATTCTCTTTGACATATAAACGATAGGCATAGAAAGCCTCACGCATGCCGCCATTATCGGCAATATTTTCGCCCAACGTTAGTTCGCCATCGATCTGAAAAAACATAATTATAAATATGTATTGCACTAATATACTTAACATACATTCAGTTTCTCTTTCCATTTTTTTTTTTTTTTAACTTACATATTCTTCTATATCTGGCAGATAATAATGATTGTATTGATCAATAAAACATTCTGTACGATTGATATATTCACTTATCGTTTCGTTGGACCACCACTGTACTAAATTGCCATTTTTATCAAACATACGACCACTATCATCGAATCCATGAGTTAACTCGTGACCCAATATAGTGCCAATCGAACCATAGTTAAGTGCTCTAAATGATCAAATAGATTTTATTAGAACTACAGTGTATAAAATTAACACATTTATTTATGTAGTCCTCCAATTTAGACAAAAATTAAATACGATAACAAATATGCAAATGAGAAGACAAAAATTGTAAATCAAAAAATATTAAAAATTAACAACCGATTACTCGGTGATACAAAAATGAATGATGAAGAAATACCTGAAAAGTGATATTGTTCTTTTCGGTAGGTGTAATCGATACGGGTTACAGAGGTAAATCGAAAACGAATGAAATTTAAATCGAGTAAATATTCAAAGACAAATTAAAGTTTATTGCTGCAATTATCTTAGAGTTTTTAGGGGGAATTAAGCAAATTAATAAAAAAAATATATCAAAATCTTGTCAGATTTGAAAATTAAAGCAATTTGAAACTTCATACGATTTCAATTTCACTCGATTTTGGTTTACAGAACATACATGTATTTTTGAAATTTGTAGAACACCTCCAAAATATCGAGTTACTGGTAAAAAACTGATTTTACGTACCTTTACGCATTTATAAGCGAATAACAACCGATTTTAAGTTCGGTTAAATAAGAGATTGACCTTTCGAATGATGTATATTCATGTTATCTTTTCATATTTTTCCTGATGCTTTCACGCAGATTTTTCAAAAGGTACCGTATACTGAACTAAATAAGTCTGTTGTGATCACAACTAAAAAAAAGTAGACAGACAGTAGATAGACGGCAGACTTAATTTCGCTTAGTATACTGTAAATCATCATAGTTTAGAGATAATTCTGGTATAGGTCTGCCATTTTAAAAGAAGAGTCAGTAACTTAGTAAAAATTGATGGCAATATCGCAGCTCATGATTTAATAAAATGCTAAAGCAAAATTTTAAGAAATCTGCCAAAATAATGAAATTATTATCGATTCTTTTCCAACAGTCTAACAATACTGTTACGCATTGTAAGGTCATTTCTTCAAAATAATAAAACCCAAATATGGCAAAGTTTGTTGGGATGATCAAATTTTAACTCTATTGATAAAATATCATCAGTTCGGGACATAAAAATGATTTTAAATAGTAAAACTAAAGCAATAAGCTTGTCAACATGGATACAAATTAAACAAACAAGGATACCTTCAGAAACGTTAGGCAAGTTGGTAAAAAGTATACCGAAAGGACTTCCAGGTGTCATTAGAAATAAAAAAGGAATACGAAACAAGTAATAAATAGTTATAATTTTATGAAGGAATTAATTAATTAATATGAAGGAATTAAGACACTTTGTTTGACTTTTATACTTTATTTCGTCGCGTGCAAAATATATACTTTAATTTATAAAAAATCAATAAAAATTTTTTTTTTCTATGTTGTATATATCAAAATTGATTTTTATATTTCAGTTGCGTTACTATCAAGGCGAATTTAACAAGGTGGTCTCATTTGGAAAACGAATACAACACTGTACAGACTTTAACGTTGTGTCAAAACAATGCAACACTGTAGTAAGCAAATAGTAAAAAAATTAACTGTGTGTCTCATATATTTATTGTAAAAAATATTAATGGCGAGTCGTTTTGACATATAGTCACTTATCAGCTGTTGCTTACGTAGCAAGCCAAGGTCACCTGGTTTGAATTCGCGTTGGTTACTATTTTATATTTAAAATGAATTTTGGAAATATCTTAAGTGGTTTTTAACTCTTAGCAAAATGAGCATATTCATTAAGAATTTATACTTTATTTTACGCATAGTGTAATTTAATATTGTTACGAACATAAACACTGCCTACACTTAATCAGAACAATAGTTGTCTTAGCTATAAACTTCATGATATTTATTGGTTTGTATCAGGGCTGTCAATGTATCTGTCGGACGACATTATTTGTGTTATTAACAGTGTTACCACTTGCGTATTGAACAGTGCTGCCGTACCAGTTTTGGTTGTTACATTTGAATTTATCGTAACGGGTAGTAGCTACATGAATATTCGAAATTGATGATGATTTGCTATAACAATATTTTATTGTATTTCAAATAATATTAAATCAATTCTCATGAAAGTATTTGAATTAAAGATATTGCAGTCATAATCCTATAAAAAGTTTAATGCCTATCTCAGTCCTCGGTTACAATGGTATGTTAGCGTAATGCAACAAAGTATATTTAAATTGTTTCATCACAGTTGTCATGTAAGAGGTCATATTATGCTTTTGATGAAAATGTTTATAAAAATCGATGTGTAGCTAAAGTGTAAAGTAAAAGAGTGAAAAAAGTGAGGAAAATAAAATGTGTGACAAAATATTTCTGTAATTTGTTAAAAGCAATATATCTCCTTCAATATGCCTGATATAGAAATTTTAACTGAATAAAATACAACTTACTGTGCTTGCGCCTACTTTTTTTTAGTGCACTGTCACCTACAACAACATAGATAAAATGTGCAAAATATGTGCATTTAAAGTCAAAAAAAAAAAAACTCGATACAGCAAATTTTCAACAATTACTCACTCCAGACCCAAATCATAGAATGGATATTGCAATATCGCAATAGGTATGGCTACAATTAATAAAACCGCATAAAGAGAAACGCACAATAAACAACAACAACAAAAAATACATTTTAAAATCAAATGAATATCCTTAATATTGAGATACCAGTATAAAGTTATTTATTACAATGAATTTCATTTTTTTTGTACATACGAATGCCTACAATTTATTTAAATATTTAATACTCACTTATGGCATTCGCCTGAAACGTATGAAACGCATTCACATTGGATGGTGAGGTGGCCCATCCGAATGGTTCAGGTATTTTAAAGTTATTCAATTTAATATCAGTTTGCCAACGCAACACGCCAATCATGTTCTCTAGATGCGTTGATACATTTATTTTGACACCCTCATAGTAACTATCAAGAGCGGTGGCATTGGTAATCCATTCGGGATAGCCAATGAAACTTTTCATTTCCGCTGACTTTTTTAAAGTCTCGGATTTCGTTGGCTCATCCATCCACGTTGTCGAGCGCACCAAATTGTTAAACGATCGTCGTATATCGTTTAGCATACGTTCAACGTTTGGCAATTTGTGGCGTGTGAAGTCGTCGTCTGCCAATGCATATGATACGGCCATGCCCATAAGACTGTTAATGCCATGCGCACAGTACAACGAACGGGCCGAACTCCCTTCAGTGCCAATGACCAAGCGCATATATTCAGCATGTAGCAGACGCATTTCACTAGTGGTATGAAGGATTAACTCTTCCACTGCACTCAGCCATAAATAGAATTCTAAATGTGAAACGGGCACCTCTAAAAGATACTCTGTTATGGCTTGTAAGTACATGATATCAGCATTACTGGTAATAATTTTCAAATCGGAAGTATTAAATTTGCCTGTTCCACTACTATTGGCATTAATGGTATTTGCCATCATCATCTGTAGATAATCCTCCCACATAGGTAGAGTTTTTGGGGCAATCAATTTATCAGTTTGATTTTGTAAATCTTTTACAGAGAGGTAGACAATATCCTCAAGAGGATTACTAGAACTCGTTTTGGTGGAATTTTCTGCTTCATTTTTAAGCTGAAATTCCATAAAAGTAAGCGGAATCGTAATATGAAGAAAATGTTAATCCTACCTTGTAAATCTTGCGGGCAATCTTAACAGCACTTAGAGTCATTTCTCCTACACTGTCCTCAAAATCCTCTGGTTCAATGTCTGGATCCAAGTAATTTATATAAATTTCTAAAACCTTTTTGACATAAGCAACATAAGCTTTAAGGCCACTTGAGGTATGTTTAGCTGCCTCCTCTTCTTCCTCTTCACGTTCCTCAATATCGTTTTCATCATCATCGTCGTCATCATCATCAGCGAGTATGAATTTCTTACGCACTTTATATAAAATCTTATGAACATCATCATTATTACTGGAAATAAATGTTAAGAAATTAAAAAAAAAAAATAAATAAAAATTACTTTTCTGAATTATACACTTACAAAGGCAGTGCCGAATCTGTTTCTGGTGTTCCCAAAGCAATACGATTAATGGTACGATTTAAAGGATCCTGAAATATATCAAATCCTATAATCAAATCCATTCCTAGAAACTTTTTTATCAAAACCATAGAATTCAACCAACTGAACTTTTCATTTCGTTCATATTTTTTTGCACTTTCCGCACTAAGTGTTAAATTTAAGCCACTGGGTACAAGAGGCAATTGAAACTCATTCAGAAAATGCACTAAAGGATCCATTTCTCTTTCCTCTAATTTTTGTGTATCCATACAAGCCTTATACATTAATTTCACTTTTCCCACTGCTTCTGGTTCCGCATCACTAATATTTTGCCTGAGAAATTCTCGTATTTGGCGCATTATACGTGCTTGTCGTTCACGAAACCAATCATTTGAAGTTACAGAATCGGGTCGCGGATGCTCATCAGACCACCGGCCACATGTAAATTGATAAAAGTCCTCACAGGGATCAGTCTCTTCGTCCATTGAGTAAATAAGGCTTGCCGCTGTGCGTAGACATTCGTTTGAGCGGCAAATTGTGCTAATTGAGGCTTTACCTTTAAATGAGATTTGTTTAAGAGAAAGAGCTGAGAGATACGTTTTTTCTTTTTCTTAATTTACTCACCTAATAAAACACCTAAAACTATGACTGTTATTAACAATATGAGTATCAGAACTATAAGCAAAATAAATAAAGTCTTATTGTAGTATTTTCGACGAAATCTGTAATAAAAACAAAATCAAAAATATTATTTAAAAATTTATGACATTTCTTTTTACTATTTTTACACTGTACAACAAAGTCAAACTTCATTTTTTTTAGAGGACCCCACTTGTCCAACTTTGGCTTAGATTTAAGCCTTTTTGATTTGGGACCTCTTCTTTCGCCTAACCTGACCCAAGAACCAAAAGCTTAAATTTATTTAATTATGTTCGAGAATAAGCGTCGTAGCTACAGGTAACTAAAAATCTATTTGGGTTTAAGTTCGATTATTCAACAGTTTCCCCATTTTTCAAATAAAAATTAGTTTTATAGTAGGGATTGATTATGGTAAGATGTTACCTACGCACAATTAAAGTAGGATTACTAAAAACAACTTTTCTACACCAAACTATGTCATAATTTAACTAAACTTAAGAATACCACCTTGATCAAAAAGTTCAAGAAATTTATTCAGAAAATTAAAAATACAAGCTTATTCATCTAAATCTATACTGCCCTCTTCAAAGTAATCCCCATCGACTTCAACACACTTATGCCAGCGCTTGATCCAATTCTCGAAGCATTTTTTATATTCGGTTTTCGATTTTTCCATTATTTTCTCTCGGCTGCTGAAACGCGTTTCCAGTAATGCTTTTTTAACTCGATTGCACAGAAGTCACAGGAAGCCAAATCAGGTGAATTCGATGACTATTAGATGATATTTGTTGCATTTTTCGTCAAAAAATTTCGAATAATGATGGCACTGTGCGACGGTGCGTTATAATGGTACAAAGTCCACAAGTTTTCTACCCACAATTCTGGTCCCTTTCGGCTAATTGCTTCACGCAATTAGCGTCTCATCTCCACGTCTCGTCTCCAGTAATTGATGAATTGGGATCGGAATCAGCCTCGCTAATCATGTCAACATGGTCTCTTTTTTGCATGAAATTTAGGTCTTTCGGCACCAACTTTGCTGCTACACGACGGAAACCCAAATCATTAACCAAAATATCTTGGAGGGATCCATAGACAATGATCAAGTCCTCCGCTATGTCTGATCATTAATTTGCGTTTATTGACCAACATTTTCTTTCTCTATCAATGTTTTTGTCGGTTTTATGATGTCGATGGTCTGCCACTGCGTTCATCATCTTCGATTGACTCACGACCACTTTTGAACCGCTCGTGCCACTGGTAAACGATCCTTTCTTTTAGAGAATCGTGGCCAAAATAGCTTTCGAACATTTCCAACGCTCGCGTAAAATTGCCAACACACTTAGAAATAGATGTACTCTTGGCTATGTAGTTTTTGCAAATGTCATGCTAAGACGCTAAGATTTAGCGAACATACCAACTTAACAAAAAAAGAAAAACTCAAATCGGAACGATGGGATCGCCACACGGGAGTTATTCTGGGAACTTTTTAATCAAGGTGGTATGTGGCCGTTGTAGATCATTGGTTGCTACAAAAATATTTTATTTGTAAAGGGGCGATGTAACACTTGCATAAAGTAACTAGTGGTGGACGATATATACATCGACGTTTGAAAAACACTCTAAGTAACTAATCGTTAAATTGAAATAATTCGACGTTTTTTCTGTTAATCAACATCGATTACACATCTTTGTATTTTATTCGATGCAACGAAATTAAATGCTTACGAGTCATAAAAATACTTTATAGCTTAAGACAAATGTCATCGTCGTCGCCGTCTTTATAGCTCAACAACACACAACAATTTGAGATCGAAGCAACAAATGAAACCAATGAAGCAATTTCGCCAGAGGTATGACTCTAATATGTTTTTGGAGTTTTTCTATTAATGACCTATGTTCTGTAAATCGAAATATAATGAAATATAAGTCGAATAAAACGTCAAAATGCTGTAATTTTAAATCGGGCAAGCTTTTGAGCATGCTTGTTATTTCAAAATAAATTACCCAAAAGGACAACAAACATTTAATGTGTTATGTGCTTTAAGCTCTCACTTTCTACACGATATTATATAAAGCGGCGCTACTAATTCTTAGTGTGTCAGTTATCTATAATTTTATTTATTTTAACGCTAACGCCAGACCTAAATTGTCACCAGGTATACTAGAAGTTTAAACCTATTATAAAACATATCACCATTATCGATGCTGTTACCAATACAACACAGCTCTTAAGTCAATAATAAGCCGTAACTGAGGAAATTATTTATTGTAGTTTTCATGTCCGGATTTAAAGCTTATGATAATTTTCATTATATAACAACCGCTTTCGTTTCGTTGTTTACGGTTGTTGAATGAAGACTAAAATCCAAACTCAAAATACGAGGGCGCGTCAGTAAGTCTGTGAATTTTTGAATAGAACACAGGTTTTCGAATAAAAAATCAAAATGAGATTTGTCGAGGTCATCAAAATAGTCATCAAAATAGTATGGTATATGTATATCGGATGATTTTATCGTTGGAGTCAAATGTCTTTTCGTCCAGTCAATCCTTCAGGTTCGGAATCAGGAAATAGTGTCTCGGGTATAAATCTGGAGAATAGGGTAGCCACAATGAAATTCTACTGAAATTAATGGTATAGAGATCCCATAGTATTTATCAAGCTAAGCAGCCTTGGTTTGAATGATAGTTCGAATAAGAGTACATTTTTTCAAACTTAATGAATGTAATAAACTACTCTATTCGCACTAGAGCAGTGACGCTCATCCATATTGTTCAGATTACGACGTTTTTCGGCTGTTTATTTATTCTCTTCGTGAATATTACGACCAGGGTCGCTAAAAGAAAAAAAAATCCTAAAATTTTCCTGAAATGTCCCAAAATCAACTGTATCGCTAACCTTTATTACATACTCTTTTAATTTAAATATCATACAGTATTTATTGATATTGCTTTCATAATTCCTAAAATTTGTTTTTGTCTTATTTTTCTATAAAAAACTTAAGAAATTAGAATAAATTAAAAATGCTTAAAAATCTTGTATAAGCAAAATTCATACGCTTTGTTTACACTTTTTCAAACGGCAACCACAATTACAACAAAAAATATGTATGGGAGACATAAAAATATTTTAGTGACTTGTTAGTCGTCAACGAAGGAGGGGTGCAGTACAAGTTTTTGTGTTTTTTTTTTATTTTAAGAGATTTTGAAGAGAGCTAAAATTTTGATTTCTACGAGTATACCGAGAAGTGTTAATAATAATCTACATAAATATATGCATGTTTGTACTATGTATGAATACCCATTTTTTTACAGCGTTTTAACTTTAGTGTAATTATCATTTTAAGTGTTTCTCTCTTTTTGCACATCCCTGCAAAGCCATTTTTAGTATTTCTCATACCGAATGTTATTTACAAATGTTTCGATGAGGATGGAAAGGAAAAACATAAATAAAAAAACATAAAGACAGAAACAAAGCTTTGACTAACTCGCTAAAAATATTAAAAATTAATCATATCAAATACATTTTCTAGAAAAGTGCTAGAGCTAAGTAGTTAATATTTAATATGAATATGCAGAACACGAAGAACTTTAATAAGACTTTCGTAGCTGAGTAAAAAACATGTTCAGTTCTCTATTTGGTTGATAGCTGCTATTGCATATTCTTGCACGGATAACATTACTCCATTAGGATAATTTGAAAATTTTCTATTCACTAAGAAAAATTTAATTCTAATCTATTAATTTCGCAAAAATGAAATAATAAATGATAAAACAAAATGTATTTGATATATATTTTTAAAAGCTGTCAAATGAAAATGTATTTAAAAACCTACTTACGTATGTATGTATATTTTAAACTATATTTGTTGCTTCAAAAGACTAATTTATTAAATTTTATTTTATTTAGACACAGAAAGCAATTGTGTTCGTTTCACGAAAAATCACAATTATAATGTAATTACAATATACATACACATGCATACATACTTATGGATATAGCGGCCACTTTATTAACCTGACTATGTACATACTCGTATGTATATGCATGCCCTCATACTACTTACCTGGATTCCACTCCTATTAAATTATTGTTTGGATAGTGATGTAGACCAAGTGGTGATTTCGCGCCATTATTATTTTGATTGACATTGTCACCGCCAGTGGCACTATGAGCTCTTGTTGAAATTTGACCAGAAATAGTCGATTGAATGCTAAGGTTGTCTAAAAACACAAAATTGATTACGATTAATAATCTGGTAAACTTAACTTTGTTTCTTTTTATCATTGTCGCTTATATTGTAATTTTTCTATGAGCATTTCCTGCAATAATTGTAATTTTTTCAAAGGGGACGAGGTTAAATAAACAAATAATCAAAACATTAAATGGATGGAGTGTATGTATGTACATGTGTACATATGCATATGAATATTATTCATGTAAAAATATGTACATTTGTATTTTATATGAGTTTAAAAAAATTGGATGTATGATTTCCATTCAATTACTTTTTTGCTTACTGGCATACCAGGAATTTGTACACATTAGTATCTAATAAAAAGGCCTTAACAATTTCTAGTGAATTGCTAATAACTACATACATACATACATGCATATTTGACAGGCTACTCAAGAATAGTTACTCCTAAATATGACCAGACTATGAAAACAATGAAATCAAACAATACCTTGTAATAAAGTGTTAGTAAATAACAAGGAGAAATGTTATTATCAGTCAAACCGAAATACAGACATAATATCCTACACCACAATCTAATAGCATCATATTCTTGCATACCCAATATAGAAATAAATATGGACCGATCCTGACCCCAATAAACAAATTCAAAAATATATTAAAATAATATTTCTATGAGTGGATTATATAGGATATTGCCTAAATATTATGTAAATTTGAACACATCTGGTACCATATTCTTTGAACGATAAAGCTTTATCTGTAACAAATTTTTATTGAATTACAGCAAAATACCGTTCACCAGCTGATTTTAAATAAAATTTGTAAAATATGCTATATTTTTAGGGCCCCATATACAGGATGGCTGAAGAAAATTAAGTTTTTAGTTAATTTCTTTTTTATTTTTGCAGGAATCACAAGCAGTAAAACAAAAATTCACAATGTCATAAAAACGTCGGAGTAGCTGAAAACGATAACTGTCGAACTAAGTAAAGCCGCCGTCATTTATATACAATTGACATTACTTTTGAATGTTCTTGTTCTTGCTAAAAACATTCGAATTATTTCCGTTAATTCAAATGTAACACACAAATATGGACGAACTGACAATGCTGCCAAATACACAAATAAATACGGCATTAAAAGGGTGACACATTAATACCAAATATACAAAAATCCCACAATTCAGTTTTAAAGGTATTGATGTGGTGTTATTTCTTTTTAGACATTTTTATTTTCGTAACAATATGTATGTATGTGAGACTATCCTATGAAAACGGAGTGCAATTCTCTACGTACACAAAATCTCATATTTATTAGGAAGGGAAGGTATAATGCTCTCTTATTCAATCTTGTCCATTTTTTGCATAATTTTTTTTTTTGACTACGAAGTCATCTTAACAAATTTCAGAAACATCCACTTTTACCGTTCACAAGATATACAAAAATAAATATTTACTTTGTATTGAAGGTACCATGCCCACTTATCCAATTCCGCCCACTTTTTAACTAATGATTTGGGCATTATCGTTGGCAAGATATATAAAAATCAATATTTGCTATGTACGAGAGATACAACGCCCACTTATCTGATTCCTCCCACTTTTTGGCTGTATTGACCTCGAAGCTATTTGTACCAAAAGTGAAAACTTGTACCATTTGGAACTTTGAAAATATGTATCGCCTATAGCTCCTTCCAGTCATACAGAGAAATACTGTTAAAATTTCAAGAAAATGGGTTGAGCCATTTAGCTATAAACATCAAACAAACATACATACATATAGACAAAGACACATTAATTTATATATATATATATTAAAAAATTGCACCGTCTTGGATTTTATATTCACTAGAATATACATTATCATTGCTAACCACTAATAATATTGATGATGATGACGTTTTATTATATACTTTTTGCCCTACAAAGCTTTAACAGAAACAAAAATACCTTTAAACACACGTATTGGTGAACATCTTGGTATAACTCTCCATAAAAATAAAAGAACAGGTCCGTGTAAATACAGTCCTGCCTTGTACCATTTATTAAAACTTGTTTAGCATTAATATTTTTAATTAATATTATAGTCGTATTATTCTCTTAAATTAACTAAGCATTGTCTGTTTCCTCCTGTTGAACACAATGAGTGCTAAAAAAATTCTTTTCCTCTTGAACTAACATATTGGAAATAATATGGACATTAATAATCACCGATTTTTGGACGAAGAATTGCCGCTGAGTAAAGTTGAGAAACATTTGGTTCATTGATTTATATGGCGTTAAAAATGGTGGTAATTACTACAATAACTATGCTTCGGAATTTTAAATACTTTGTAAAGGAGGGTTGTTTGATTACATATTTTGGGTCAACTTATGATCTTTAACATAAGACCATAAGGGTGATTTTCAACAATGGCGTTTTTTCAACTATTGGCGTTTCCCACAAAGGGTAACACCTGACGAAAATCTCCCTGAAACAGAATTATTTATTCTCCATAATGAAGGTTATTATTCATAATATCCTTTAAAAAGCAATCGGCAACGCTTAGTGCACGTTTGACTGCCATTGAAATTTCATCCCAAATGATGAGAAGGGGATGTGCATCTTTTGTGTGAGAGAGAAACGATGTGACCGATGTATCTAAGACAGGTACATGTATTTTGAAAACCGAAAGTGAAGTTCGACTTCCTGATAGGAGATTAGATGATAATGACATCACAACTTCTTATCGTCTGATCCAATATATATATGAAACGGCTCAGTATTACTACACCTAATAAAACAAGCACTGCGTTATCTACAACAAGCATTAGTAAAGAAGATGTCGAAAAGATATTTAAAAGAAATTACTTGTTTTAATTTAAATAACACGTTCTCTTTTGCGTTATTTGTGCACTAATTTTTTGAAAGCAATTTAACTGACGAAATACACCTTTTAGAAGTAAAATATATTATGATAATGATGATGACAATTATGATAGAAAAAGGCTTTTAAAAACATTTACATTTTAATCTAAATGACACATTGTTTATATGTAATTTATATGCTTATTTGCTTGAAACCTCTTTAACTTGATACTATATACATAGTTTATTAAAAGACCCTGTATTAATACACTTGACAAAAGAGGAACTGCATAGTCGACAACAATGTTAACAATTTAAACGGTTTTTGCAACAATAAAATATGTTTTGGTAAACTGTATTATAGAAAAATGTGAACATTGTGGCTTAAAAATTTATTTTTTTTAACGAAAACATTCACTAAGACCACAAATTATTTATCGCCATTAGAGGTGAAGATTGTCTAAAAATGAGCCATCAATCATTAATTTTGATGCAGTCATACGGATCATATTTGCAACCGACAAAAAAATGATTTCCTTTAGTGTAATCATTAAGTCTTTTTAGAATTATTTTTAATAAACTTTATCCAACATGCTAGCATATTTACACAACGATAGCCTTCTCTATTTATACTCCGTATTCAAAAATAAAATAAAGTACATTTCATACCTACTTTAAGAAATATTCAGTAAATTCTTATTATTCACAAACGAACTTTAGCTTAAAGTTCCTATTTTAAATCAATAAATAAACAAATTTTAAAGTTGGTTCAACCGTACTTTAAAGCTTTTTTAAGAACATTATTGTGAAAAAATATCATAAAATCTAAAGCTTAACGGAATTTTTAAAACAATAGACATACTTTATTATCAAAATGTAATATAATATTTTTTAAAGGAAAATACCAAGGCATCATAGAACAAAAGCTTAAAATATTAAAAAGAGTTTGTTAAAACTTGCTCTCGTCTTCCTGGACACTGTGGATTAGATGGTAATGAGACAGTGAATGCATTGGCTAGAAAAGGTTCCGTGACACCATACATATATTGGCCTGGAACCATAATGTGCAGCACCACTGACTACCATTCTCAATCTAGTCAAAAATTAAGAAAATGCAAGATGCTCAAGGGGAACTTCGCCACTGTTGATCAGCGATCAGCCCGTTCCAATGGCGTCGTTCTAAGGTTCTTAAATTTGGCAGGACGGATTTAAGACTCTTAACAGAGTTTCTTACATGCCACTGTAAACTAAAAAGGCATCTGAAGAGGATGGCGGTAACAGATGTGGTTGTATGTGGACTGTACTCACAGGCATTAGAGACAGAATAACACATATTGTGTGGTACTTGATAGGCTTAGATAGAAATGTTTAGATAGACATAGGGTCTCACTGGGTGACATATTTATTCACCATTATGGTTTCAGATCTGCTTGTACATTAGAAAGGCAGTAGATTTGCTGAACAAGCTATAGACCGAAAAGGCACAATAAATTCCAAGTGTCGCAGTGTCCTGCAATATTGCCTGATCGGTATATATAATGTTCTCCTTTTAACTTAATATCTGTTGAAGAATTAGTAAAAAAAGTCAAAACAAGACGTCACCTACTTTAAAATTAAAAAAGTGAAAGTGTCCTAGTGAAAAAAAGAAGGGAATTTTTTCGCAAATTCAAATTTTATTTAATTAGCTATGCAGGTGGATAACAAGGGCTAAAAGTAGATATAGTGGCAAGTTCGATTGCAGTACCCTATACTGTTACATATCATTTTGAAAGAAAATAACGAATTTAGAGAGCTATAGCACGTTATGACGATATCAAGAAGATATATACATACATTTTGTTGCTTTATAAATACAACATTTTTCTCAATTATGACAAATTGTTAAAATTTTTTCCTTATCATAATTTACAGTATGCCACATCAACATTCGTACATTTTTTCAGAAAGCATGTTTTTTAAAAGCCCCTTTTTTAACAAAATAAATAACGAAAATAATCTTTTTTATAGGATTTTTGAACATAAAAGTTTTCTTTCTTAAAAGAAATGTACGAAAAGTATTTTAATCAAAAAATTTTTAGAAATATATTCAAATTCAAATAAATAAAATTTTCAGTTTGTATGAATTTATATTCTTCATATTGTAAATGAGAAATAAAATAAATATAGTATTGCCAGTTGTACTTTAGTTAAAATACTGATTTTGAATAAGAATTTCGAAAAAAGGTTTATTAGCCTTAAAGTGTATTTTAACTAATTTGTACTTGATACTCAAAATTAAAAATTTTTGTGAATAAAAATTGAATAACTTTTTTAGTTTTAGAAAGTTTTGAAAAGTAATCATTTGTTATGCATTGATTACACATGTTGGTTATTTATAACCATTTTTGGGAATATATTCCTAAATCTAAAAACGAAGCGGAACTCAGATAAAAACATTGTTATGAATATACCATATAATAAGAATTTTATATAGAAATGAAGAAAGTCAAAACATGTTTCATTTTTGATAACAAAATTTAATGGCAGTCGATTCCATTACTCATGCACAGACTAAATGTATTTAATATGATTTAACTCTTTTATATCTGTGGCCGACAGTATATGGATATGCTTACAACAAAGACTAATAACACACGCACGTTCTCAACAATCAAAAATCGAACATGAATTGAAACCCACTGACAAATTTAGTGAATGAGGAGCAGTGAGTGAATGCCAATGTTGGTTTTCATTCGTCAGCTAAGGACGAAAGTTCGTCAGACAGTCCGTAGTATTCGTTGGGTCAAATCTACTGTAAACCATTAATTTAACATCTTGATAAAGCGTTGTTTTCCACATGTCACTCTATCCTGTCATTACATTTAAAATAATTTTTCTTTGTTTCATTTATTTTTTCATTGCTAAGTATTGTAGTCAGTTTCATTGCGTCCGTTTTGTTTGTTTTGGCCATGTTTTATATGCACGAGCCGTGGTTAACGGCACAGTGTAACAATTTTTTTCTTTTTACAGTGTTTACGTTGGTAGTGTATATTTCAATGAGAGGGAGTGTGCGTGTGTATAATATGTATCTCCTGGTATATGATGTGTGCAATTGTTGCATTAATCCTTTATCCTTCATTTTAACATTAAATTGTCACATAAATATTCTGCTTTCATTATAACCATTTTAAATGAAAATACATACATACATACAGTAGAAATGAGCAAAAATAAAATAAAAAGCTCAATACGTAAGTACATGAATGTAATTTCAAAAGTTCAATGTACTGTTTATACTTGCCCCTTTGAAACAAACAATAGCGTGTTTTAAATTAATTTTATTAACAATTAGATCAAATAGAGTTTATACATAAATATTTCATAATAAAAAATTTAAAATTATATTCATTTAATTGCTATAGAAATAATGGTTATTAAGTCTTTATATCTGATTTTTCCAACATTTATTTTAAATTTTAATAATAATCAGTGATGAAACAGAGTCACATAAAAGATAGATTTTAAATTAATTCCCACAAGAATTTTGAATATTTTAAATAATATTACAGTAAACTTTTAAAAACTAAAAATAAATCAAATACTTTTTACAAACATGTGAAAAAGTTCATTGACCGGGGAAATATTTATATTTTCTTTTTTAATTACAACTGAACACGTTTTTAACTAACTCGGTTATAATTATTTTTATTACCAATTCCTTTTAACGATCCACAGTTTATCATAGACATTCAACAAATGTTTCCAATCTGTGGCTTTCTAAAGCGTTTTAATCTGGAACCAAGTAGTCATATGAGAAACAACTCTGCTCTCCACGATTCCGAAAATTCCGGTACTTAAGAATCCCGTTTTATTTTGTACAGAAATTCATATTTTTTGGGTATTCCATGTTGGAACTTAAATTTACGTTAACAAAATAGTAATTTTGTTACTGGCATGACAAATGAATTGAAAACATTTTCTAAGTTGACGATTATCAAAGGTAAGCGTCAATTTCTTTTTTTTTATATATAAAATAAATATGAGTTTTGTGGATTATAAATCCAAAAACGATGATAAGCAAAGTTAGCTCTCTGATAACAATTTTCATTTACAGGTTCATATTGTTACGAAAATGAAAATGCCTAAAAAGTTACACCAACATTTTTACATTCAGATCTATTAACTTTATTATGGAATTTATTCTATTGGTTTGTTACAAAGCTACGATCACTCTGTTATGCTGTATTTATTTGAACAGTGATGAGAGTACCACTATGAGTCGCATATGTAATTATTAAATTTCTTAACGGCAATTGAATAAAAGGTTTTGAAATTTACTAGAACAACGAAATTATTGTTAATTTACTATAAAAGGCGGCGCATTGTCAGTCAGTCTGTTATAATTTAGCAGTCATAAAGTCGTACTAAGTATTGAGTACTGAATAAATAAGTGTATTAAGCGGAACTTAAATAAGTTAAACACTGTACAAATTAAATTGTGGAAATAAAAAGATTATATAAAGTAAAACAGCAAATTCGTATAATTTATTTTAAAAAGGTTAAAACGTAACAATATGATTAAATTAAAAACCGCAAAAGCAATTGCAGAAATAACTGAATGTGGTTCTCCACAGCGCAAAGAAACTTTTGCTACTGTTATAGGTCGTTTGGCTGACTCTGATTAATTGCCTCTTTTTTTGTTTATAACATCAAATAAACTGCATACGTCGTTGCGATATAGCGGATTTGATGTCCCGTTTTATAAAGTTTTTTTAAATTCGTTCTAGATTAGCAGACGATACATTCAGGAGCTGACATTTTTTAAAAACTCAAAGGTTATTACAATACATTATTAAATAGTTACAGGGATTTCTTTTTTTATAAATATTACTCCATTTTAATCAACGTTTTTTTTTTCTTGTTCTTAAGGGTATCCAGAAATGTAGCAAATCTAAAAAAGTACACTTAGGTAAGGCGTAAAATTGTATAAAATTAAATTTAAAACACATTACGTTATTATAAATATTAGTTTAAATTATACATAAAAATTAATGAATTCCAACAGACTTCCTTCGAGATTTAGAAATCCCGGGATCCCGAAATGTAGATTCCAATTTTTTTTTTTTTTTTTTTTTTTTGAAAATCCCGAATGATGGAATTGTGCGAAAAATGGACTCCGTTTTCGTGCTTAGAAGGTCGAAATATATAAGAATACATATTTTCAACAATATAAGACAAACAATTTCTGTCCACGCCCGGGTTAAGTTAGATTTATCGTAGTGAAGCACGCCGAGATGAAGCTAGTTTTTTTTTATAAATTTTGTGAATCTTCGAACATAACATGCCTTTTTAAAAAAATTTTGTCTAGGCAAAGTTTATAATGCTTTGTACCGGTATAAATTTTATAAAGATCTATGATTTACCTCTGCTGTAAAATTAATTCGACATTTTCAATGAGTAGGATATTGCAAAGCTATTTTTAAGATTAAAGTGATTGCTATTTATTCTATGAAATTTTAATCAATGCACTTATGCGGTTATTTATGATATGAGATAAACTTTTTTTTATCAATATGGTGACAGTTTTCTTCAAAAATTTGTTACAATTTTATCTTGTCAATTTGAGTGAGTCACGTTAAGGTTAACGTCAAGTTTTTTGAAATGTCTTTTTTGTTTCAATGTTTGACAAATTCAACGATGGTGAGGTCCACAATTTAGCAGCACGTTAAGATTGTGAAGCCTTTTACGAAAATGGGCGTTAAAATCCAAATGCATTTCGTGCACTTCGTGCTTTTTTGATCAGCAGTTACACTATCGCGAGATAATAACGAACTTCTTGTGGTGCCACTTGCCACACAGCCAACGAAAAAATGACTCTCTTGCGCGATAATTTCAATGGCCGTGTCATCTCATGTCATGGCGATGTTAATTGGCTGACACGATCATGTGATTTGACAGTGATTTGGATTTCTTTCTTTGTGGATATTTAAAAGAAAATCTATACGTCACTAAGCCAAGAACAACTCAAGAACTAAAGTATGAGATAATGCGGCACAGTAACGACATTATGTCTCAGAGTCATTGAGAATATTTACCGACGGATAGAGGTATGCCACCGAAGCCGTGACGAGAATTTGGACGATTTTGTTTCACGCATATTTATCATAGATCCTTCTATCATAATAAAAAATATAAAGATATTTGTCTGAAAACTTTTTGTTTTATTTACAATTAACATCGTACATTTTGGTTGAACCAACCTTTAATTTAGTGAATTAGTAATTGCATTCCTATTCAAGATAAGACTACTGAAATTAGGTACTAAGCCTTTGTTCTCGATACTTATCATACAAATTGAACCGTATTTGTGACAAAGAAAAGGATATTTCGGTTTAAGTTGAAATAGAAATGTATTTATTTAAATTATGCAAAAAATCACTTGCAGCGGCTATTAATATATGTGTTGTGTGCAATGTGCGAGTAGAAAAGCAAGTAAGTTAAAGCATTAAAAGGTATGCAAAGTGCAAAAGTACCCGGTGGCGAACGTCATAGTGAATCATCGTGACAAACGTAAAGAGCCGATGAATGACTATGAATACTCTTTGATGTCATATTTACATGACTTTTTTAAGTAATCGTCCAAATTTTCATAGATGACAAAAGTTGATTTTGTTTTGCAGGCGACCTAGTAAACGGGCTCACTTATATGAGACCTAACAGCCAATATCACCGAGATACATTAGCGCTTTGTTATTCACTAACGGAGAGGTATAGCAGACAAAATCCTACATTGTTCAGCATGTAGGCGATTCATAACAGACAATGTCGCTAATTTTCAGCCTTCTCTACTATGGTGACATTACAATAAAGTTGTCATACATAACTACTTTTTTTGTGTCATTCTCACGAGGATTCGTCAAATAAATTTTACATTTCTGATAATTTCATACAAATTTCGACTTGATACTGATATTGTGGCGATGATTCATCGATGAATATATCATAATGACAATGTCGCTTAAATTCGCCACCAGATATAAGAAATAATATAGGAACAATGTTATAATTTTAAGTAATAAATAAAATAAGAAATGGGAGTAAATTAATATTGTATGTGATCATAAGTGTAAACAGTGATAAGAATCCCCAATGTTTTTGTTTTTCAGAAAGATGGTACACCAATTCATATTGCAAATATGCTATTCTTCCCAAGGCTTCTTCAAATGTCGACTCTTTATCGTCGGTAACCTTCTTTTGCTTCATACATGTGCTGGTACCAGACTTAAACCTCCTCAATAATATTTAATAAAGCTTTTTTTTGTTTATTAATTATATGGAAGCGCGTATCAAGCCTATAGTGGCATAGATGTAACACTTGATGAATGAAGACAGCACTGCTGGATCCTCCTATCAACCTAAACTTACATAATTTTGCAAAAGTGTGTAGTTTTATTATTATAATAACTAATGATTTTTGAAAACACCGTTTTGGTTTTGAAAATTACTCAGTACGTTGGCCGTCCGTTCACTACAATTTTGGCATATGTTTCCAGCATTCCGGCCGTCGTCTCATCAACGGCAGCTTTAACATTGTTTTCCAGAGTAGGAATTGTAGCTCGATTGTCCCTGTACACGAGAGAATTCACGTATCAACACAAAAAATAGTCTAATGGAGTCAAATAGACTGCTCTAAAACATGAAATAAATTGCTCATTAAACCCGCCAATGAATACATTGTACATTGTACATTGAGTACATTGTTTCGAGTGCCGTGTGACATAATGCAGCGTCTTGTTAAAACCACATGTCAACCATATCCATTTACTCCACTTTGGGCAAAAAGAAGTCGGTTATAATCACACGGTGCCTTGCTCCATTGACTGCAATGTTGCGAGTTTACTCGTTCTTTAAGAAGTATGTCGCGGCCTCATAAACCCCACCAAACAGTGCATCTTTCAGGGTGAATTTGTTACGATAAGCTTATATTAAGGTTTTGTACAATAATAATGCTCTTGAGACTTCTTCTATATGGAACGTCCAAGTTACAATATGCAGCTAGACTAAATTTGGTAAGTTGGTTTGTTCAGGGGTTACGGTCAATATAAATGCCTCCGGCTGCTCTTCACACCAAATTTGGCAATTCTGTTTGTTGGCGTACCCATTGAGCCAAAAATGAGTTTTGTTGCTGAAGATAATTTTTCACCATTTCTCACAACACAGCAGGAATTTTGATAATAAAGTTCAAGTTTTTGTAAGTATTGTTTTTTGTTAGTCTATTCAGGAGTAATGGCAAACCTTTATGAACATTTTAGGCGTTGCCACATATCACGAATATTTGTTTACACTGAAAAATGTACACTATATATATGTACTTAGGTAGCCTTGTGTGACAAAATTTATAAAAAAAACTGTAGCATAGTTTATGTCTGATTTCAATTCAGTTTAAAAAGTTTTTACTTTAATTTGTTATAAGTATTGTGTATGATAGTCAGGATCAATAATAAACCAATCTACACTGTATTTGGCTCAGAGTAATAAGTAAAACTATGTAAAACTTATCAATCCTAAATTGCAATTATTTATATATTTAACTCTTTATTGCCCGACGGTACGTACTTACAAGTACCATTACTTATTTTTGTGCTCTACTTATTAATTTTGCGATGTACATTCATCAATTCTATGAAGTTTGGTATTTTCTTCCAATAACAATGAACAAATTTTGCATTTTTTTCTCCTGTTGCTCATAAGATCAGTTATTACAGTCCTAGTATTTAGAGTTGTTTTTGGAGTTTTCGAGTTTTCGCTTAAATTTAAATGTTGTTTAAAATTTAAAAAGTGTGGATTCAAATTTTTTTTATTTTATTACATAAACAAACGGTAATAAAACATATTTTGTTTCCAAAAAAAGTTAAATAAAATCAACTCAATCAAATCTACATGCCCTCGATAATTCTGAGTACCAGGCCTATTTTATATTCTTCCCGACTTGGCAAAAATATGAAACTGTTTTTGAGCTTAAATTATGTCAAAAACAAAGATTCTATAAAAAAATAGTTTTTCCATGTGTGCATTTGTGCAATAAAGAGTTAAAAGATTACCAATTATATAACTAAACTGTGGTGCTATTTACATATAACGTATGCTTATCATTATTAATCCCCTACTAATCTCAGATCTATGAACTTTTTAATTCTTATGGAGGCATATACTATAGAAATATTGAAATTGGAGATTCGCTAATGATTTAAATGAATTTAACTATGAATTTTTTAGTATACTGAAGTATTTTATAGTTAAATAATTAACTATATCTGTGTCGCTATGGAAGAGTAGCTTAAGTCTACTTAAGACATTATTATCTAGCGACGTAGGTTAATCGTATCTTGTGACAATCTCTGAAAAAATCTAACAGAATACATTTCTATTGAAAAAACATGTATATATAACATGTTCTCTTCTTAGTTTATTGTCTTTTATTATATAAAACTGTGTCGGTTAGTAAAAAGTCTTAAGTTGACTTAGGCTACTCTCCCATATCGGCACAGATATAAGATTTGAAGTTAGTATTAACGTTTGAATCGGTTAATAGCTCATTTTAGTACTTAAACTATTGTGAATTTTGTTTCTAATCATTTATGTGAACGAAAATCTATTATAAATTATCAATAGCTTATTTAATTTGTAATTATAATTTATTCTTCAATTTTAAAATCAGTTCTCTTGAAACC
The DNA here is from genome assembly GCA_023159175.1 of Wohlfahrtia magnifica. Classification (NCBI taxonomy): domain Eukaryota; kingdom Metazoa; phylum Arthropoda; class Insecta; order Diptera; family Sarcophagidae; genus Wohlfahrtia; species Wohlfahrtia magnifica. Next base: position 1,912,089 of record JAKWBJ010000189.1, read on the forward strand.
CCGGATAACTCAGGTTATATTTGCATACACATAATTGGAAATAGAGATTGTGTATTAATGTGTTATTTGAATTACTACCCTTTTGGTGATATTGATGGTAGTTAGTTTAAACCATACTAACCTTCTAATAAATTTGCAACCCCTGCGAATTTATATCCCTTTTTTACTTAGTTTAGATATTTATTTGTTCACAATTGGTTCTTTTAATCTCAATTTGTACCCTTTTTCCCTTTAGATGGTACAAAAATTTACCACTAATACTTCAAAGTTATTCTAGTAAAAAATTACGAGGGATATTTTATAATTAGGAAACTTAAACAGCAATCAAAGTTTGTTTCATTAATTGAAATTAAATTAAAAGCTTTAAACGCTTCTTACCAAAACTAGTTGAATTGTACTATAACAGAATCTAGAATGCCCTTAGGAGTGCTAGTAATAAGTATCTGAGATCCTTTTTTTGTAAAACTTGTTATAAATTGAACTTTAATCGATTGCTTACCCATGATATGCATGTGTATGTATCCCTTTGAACACCTATAAGAAGCAAAAGGCCGCATAATTATGATAATATCGATGTTTTTAGATGAAAGAGTCAGTCATGCATCGATTTTTAAGAAAGAAAATACCGTTGTTAAGACTTTTTAGAAAGACCAGTTTTTAGCACATAAGGTATATATGCATGTCACGGCTATTAAAACATAATTTTATTTAAACAAAGTTTACTGCAGATTTGCAATTTTTGTAAATCGTATACAATGGTAATATTTGTATAGAACTGCTATGCGATTAATCTTTGCGTAATAACGAGCAATATATTGTGTACTTGTTTAATTTCGGCTTAAAATCTCAAGAAAAATTAAATATCATTTTAATTTACACCATAAAGAGTGTGCCGTAGAGATCGTAACAAACGATAATCTGAAGGTGTAAGCTCCGAGCTATATGGTGGATTCTCAAAACTTCTCAGCCAAGCGCTCTTAATTTTTGCCGGGTCAATAAAGATATGTGTCGTCTGGCGTTGTCATGATGAAACACAAAATATTTTCTGTTAATCAATTCTGGCCGTTTTAATTGAATTGTTTGCTTCTCGTTGATTGTTGACCGTAGAGGTCAGAACCAATGTTGCCACTTTGAATTTTTTGTAACCAAATTTCAAAAAAAAGATTAACAGAAAATAACCAAAATTTTAATACAAAACAACATTGTTGCGTTATCCAATTGCTACTGGTGACGAAAAATGCATCCTTACGACAACCCAAATACATGCTTTGGCAAAAAAGGCTCAAAATATTTGACTTGACTTTAAACGTTATATTCCATCGTGACAGATGTTGCCAAGAATCCAGTTAAAACTATTAATTAGTGGTTCAAAAGTTTTGTATCATTCGCTATATAGGTACATATGTAGTACATACTTTGTTCGTCTAATTGACATTTGCGTCGATCGAAATACGTTGTACTCTAAAATTCAGTATACGAAATTGGCTTGTTTCGTTCTTGGCCACAAAAAATGATCAGTCTTTGGCGCGAAGTCCCTATTGTTACGTTTTTACCTTTTTAAAAACGTGTATTTATGAGTTCGTAGGTTGTAGTTAAAATAAAATAAATCGGGTGCTTAGTTTTTAATTAAAATCCTTTATTCAACACAGTTTGGTACACCACTGCCTGTAACATTTTTTTAAGCAGAATTTCTATTCTTAATTTCTATTCTTAATTACTCCGTCTGTGTACAACTATGTAAATAATAACAAGTACTCGACAGATCCTTCTACCTAAAGATCTTCCAGCCCGATCGTAGTTATAACTTAGGTTCGATCACAACCTCTTTAACCAAAAATTTAAACACACTTAACTCTCTTAACACTGAGTTCAAAACAATAACACGTTCGTTGAGTTTACACCAAATAAACTGATTGTAGTTCGCACAAATGTGTTTTTAATATGGCTGAGTAAACAACACTTCGAAAGCTCTCGAACCTCTCGATATTTCAGGTAGATTTCATTTCTTTATTTCATTTTCTTTTTAGTTCTTATGTAGCCATGCCAATGTAGACATCTACATCTTTCAGCCGTTAGTATTTGTTGTTGTTTGTTTATTATCTGTTACTTGTTTTCTTTGCTGTTAGTTTTTGTTGTTGCAGTTCAATTTTTATTTATTTTATTTCTGCTAATATTTGTTTTTATCGATACAGTTATTTGTAAACAGCACGTATAGTTGTTCTTGCAGATTTTGTTTATTTATTTCAGCGATGTAATAAACACAGGGGTGCCCAACCTGATTTTTGTAACATTATGTTTCCAAAAAGATGAAAAAGTCATAGCTAACGCTAATCAATATTTTGAATAAATTTATTTTGTACTATAGCTCCGCAACTACAGGCTAAGCAAAATTCCCGTTTATTTAAATTATGCACCAAAATAGTACATGATTAATAAACACTACGAAATCATTGCTTTTAATTTTTACTTCCAAAAAAAATTTTCACATCTACACATCAAAGAAAAAAATAACCAAAGTGGCAACACTGGTGGGAACCAGCTATTTGACCAAATTGTAGAAGCTCTTAATGAACAATTCCCTTCCAATCCCACTAGACGCACAGCATAACCTTTCTTGGTGTTAATTCTGGGCTTGCCAAGGTCTGCAAAGCTTCATCTTGTTTCATTCATCATCTCGTTTACACATTATTGTCGTATGTAATCTACTTTAAAGCGCCCGTAATCATTCGCTTCAGAAAAGGTTCAATTTCATTCCATATTAGCAGTGAATTGCAAATGGAAATTCGATTCAATAAATTTTTCATTGTTAATACTCGTAGATGTGAAATCCGAGCATCGAGCTTCTATTTACGTCCAGCTTTCTTCAAATGGTTGATAACTGTTTGGTGATGAATGTCTCGTTCCGTAGTAATGGAAACGCCGTTAATGTGCCGGCTTATTAAGTTTTTGCCATGATTGGTCGCCCAGAGCGAGGTGCATCTTTAACATCAAAGTTATCGGATCGAAAACGAATAAATCAATTTACTGGTTTTTTTCTAGTTACTGCATCGTATCCGTAAACTGCATATTTCGATATCAGAGAGACAAAATATGACAGTAATGTTCTGAGTTTTCACTCATTTTCAAACGCAAATAACTTTCACTTTTCACAGAATAATGCGATTTTAGTAATGTCTTCCAACAGAGTGAAGCTATTGATATTTCATTTTAGAGCCATATATCGATAATTTGTAACCGAGCACCCAAAATCAAAATTCATTAAATTGTTTTAAAAACCACGAATAGTTTTTTTTTTAATTTTTCTTATTTTAAATGCCTTGATATTTTAAATAACTGCAGTACTTCTAGTGATTTAGGTTTAACGTTTGTGGAGTAACGCTTCAAAATTATAGCAATTTTAAATACAAATTTCTTCATTTGATGGTGAGTATTGATTTTTTTCTAGCAATTTAATATTCAAATACAGTGAAACTTCGATATGACCAATCTAAGGTTAACTAAGGTTTTTATATCTAAACTATTCTTTTACATGATGAATGAAATATTAATAAAATTCTTTATTCAATAAATAAAAAAAAAAATTAAAGACTTGTGTTTTCTAATTTTGTTGGATTTTAAGAACATATTTAGCAATTTTTGTTTATTTACGCAAGTTTCAAATGAAATCATCAATATTTAAAGGGGTTTTCCCTTTTTGCTCAGTAGAGGCTTTGCATACGCACTTGCACATTTAGATTACGTTTTTTTTTAAAGCGTTACTTTTCTATTTTAATTCATTCTGACTTCGTTGTACAGAGGCTGTTTAATAAATACTTCATTACATAGAGGTCTTAAAGCTCAGAAGTTCTTCGTTATATGTAGCTATAGCGGATTTTTTCAAGGAAGTCAGAAATAATTCATTAAATTGAGTTTTTCGTTACAACGAAGTTTGTTATATCGAAGATTCACTGTTTTATCTATAAAATTAATTATTTCAAACTAAAGTAGGATATACGTAATTCGAGTTAATGGCTTCTCTAAATATAAACTTGTTGATTAGGAAATTTTGCATGTTCTGTGCCACAAATGTCATTTGAAAAATAAAAACAAAACAAAATTTATTTAAAAGAATTGTGTTAGACATGTCTAATTGTTAACTCTAAGTATTATATCACGTGGCAATTTACAGTTAATTCTGTTATGAAAGTTTATTATTTTAAATGGAAATTTTGTGAAAACTTAATAATTACTTACCGGGTGTATTTGGTCGACGATTTTCAATAATAAATCCATTACTTGTTGTCCATACACTATTCGTATTATAAGTTCTATCCATGTTTTTTATGTGCTATGGGACTTACTCTTGCTTTCTGTTTATACATATACAATATTTCCTTCTTTTTATTCACTTTTAATTTTCTCACACATTATTTTAAAAGAGACTTACAATGCAAGAGTACACTGGCACTCGAATAGACTGCTACCAACCAACAATATTGTATAGATTTCTACCAAATTCTTTAAATTGTGTCATTTGTAATGTAATTTTCTTTTTAATTTTTATTTATTTTTGTAAATATTTTCTGAAATTACTTTAAAATATTTTATATAATAACGGTAATCACTATTCATTGTTAGTAATTTAATATTTTTTATTTACTTTTCAATTATTACAATTTCTTATTTAAAACAAAAAGAAAAAATGGCCTTAGAAGCCGTTTGTTTTCTTTTTGCTCCTATATATGTATGACTGCATGTAGCAAGTATAACGCGATACAATAAAAGTAAGAACAATATACTTAAAGTATACAATAATTTTTACTTGAAAACTAACTAAAGTACTATGAAACGAAAAACAAAATAGCGATACGTTTTGTCCTTGCGACAACGGCTTTACGTGCCACACAGAGAATACCGGTATATTAAAATAGTTCATTTACCAACACGAGCCTTTTATAAATTCCATGCCACACTCTATTGTACAATAGTTGTTGCTCTAGCGTTTTTGTACTCGTGGTGAGAGAATTTCGTTGTATTCTATTCTATTGGTATGGATTCATTTTGAGTTTTGGCCTGCATTCTTTATGATTTCTTTTACTGTTACCAATATTGGTAAAACATTTAACACGACTCGTATACAAACACAACAGCTACAACTACTCGTACTGTTTTTGTCTCTGATTGCTGGTATTTAATGGCAATGTCGTAGAAAAAGCGTGCCAACAAGTTGTACGATAATGAACAGACAGACAAACATTTAGTCAAATAGAGACAATTTGCTTTAAGCGGCTTACCAAGCAATATTTAAACACCAGTGGCTGGTTTAACAGCTAAAATTTTTATAAATTTAGTGAAAAAAACAAAATTTTTTTGGTTTTTCGTGATTGGTTAAAATATCAAAGGCTGTTTATTCAGAATTGTCAAGGAAATTTATGCATATGTATACTATTTAAAAGCAAATCCATTATGTTAGACAAATGTCGGATTATGCCATCATGTATTCTGACTGACCTGTGTTAAAAAAAACTTTGAAATCAGTGGTGTTCACAAAGAGAAATACACTTAAAATGAGAATATGCACTGAAATTAAATTATTGTAATACACGAAGAGTAAACGTGCACAAATTAATATAGCTTGTTATCAACTCTTCTCAGTGTACCAAAAAAAAAAACTGTTGAAATTTATCAAGCTACTGAATGAAATTTTTGTTTCATATAATTATTTTTTGTTGCTGTAACAATGTTTGCCAATTGAAACAATAAAAATAAAGCATATGAATTTTGCTTGTGAAAGATTTTGTAGCTTTCTTAAGTTTTCAATACGAAAATAAGACAAAACTTGCTTTTCGAAAATTATAAATAAACAACGTGGTAGTTTTGCATTCAGCAATATTCTTTGAATACTTCGGATTGATAAAATATTTCTACTTGTACTGAATATAATCTTAAGAACTTTATAAGCTCTCATTTAGCTAAAACTTTTTGCGTTTGTCGGTAGGTGTAGATGAGTTTTTAATAAATCCACGGCTCTGAATTGTTTGTGTGGTTTTCTTAGCATTTGTCAAAATGTTCAGTCTTCATAACGACTTGAAAGTGAATTTGTAACGTTGTATATTGTATTAAATTTAACGAAGTTAATGGATTTGAGGTCTTTGTCTATTCACTGTAATGATAACTACGACCCACCTAGAATTAAAAAGATATATATTTTTACCACTTTCCTATACGTTCTTTATTATTATGTTACTTGAACATTTTACAAATGGGAAAACCTGAGTACAAATTCTGATGAATAAAAAAAAAAAATTTTTTTAAACTAATTTTTCTGCCTACATGTGTATCCCAGATATAGACTTTGGGTTCCATTACTCACTATTTTATTAGATACCAATATTTCTCGTCTGTTATAGGCTGCAATAGAAATAGAAGAAGTTATTCTCAAATTTAGTTATTTAATTATAGTCCAAATCTTACATTTTTACTCAATGAAGTATGTATGTACATAGTTTTACCTCTTTATTCACAAAAAACAATTTTCGATTTTTAAAGAGTTTATAAAAGAAATTTTTATACAAATTCAGTTTTATATTCCTTTTATAATTTAAAAAATATTTTGATGAATAAGTTGGTTATTATTTAAATTAATATACACCGTCAACTTTGTCTCTGGTGTATTTACACTTTTTATACTCATTTTTGTTTTCGAAATTTTTTCAGTAATAATTACTTCAAAACATGCTGACTTTTTTGTGTGCTGTAAAAACAATCTCAGCAAAAAATCCGTTTTCTTTCACTTTCACGATTTCCAACAAATATTTCATATAATTTTGTACAGTGTACTTAAATACATATAATGAAACTTAACTCAAAATACAATAAATAATTGAGTGCAAATTTGAGTAATATTGTATTCACTATGTGGTGGTGGTAAACAAAGCTAATTTGAAACACTTTTTATCGATCCATTTAAAATAGTTATTGATTTGTTTTTAACGCCGAATTGTATTTAAATAGTTATTTGTCAACAGTAATGGGATTCTTACATGTTGACTTTATCTAATTATTATATTTGTATTTATATTTTGACAAAATTTACAACGAATTAGTTTCTTGGAAAATTTTTTGAATACATTAATGTAATGGGTAAGGGTTGTTATATTATAAAACTCGTATACCACCAAAATAAAGAAATTTAAAAAGGAACAACCAAACAGTAAAGATATCCTTTTTTTTTAAATTTGACTATTATTTGGCAATTATTACAAATTTCCCTAAATACATCATACATAACTTCTTTCAATCATATGTATATCAATGCGGGTAGAATATGACATAAAAAATGTATTGTTCGTACAGAAATAATATTTAATAAGGAGATTAAGAAAGTATGAGTTAAGTTACAAATTTGAACTTTAATTAGAAAACGAAATATTGTTAATCAAACACTAAAGTTATATACTCAATACTAAAATTTAACGCCAACATTACACACGCAAACGTCAATTTAAAATTTTTAACTATTAACCGATTTTTTTTTAATCGGAAATATAATACAAGTCAAAAATTTTATATCAGAGGTGACTCGTGGCCGTAACATAATAAACCAAGCTTATGGAAACACTTCACATAATATAATCTGAAACAATCGTAACAAAGTATGGAAGAAAACAAGCATGCTTTTTTATTTGATATTAGCCAAAACCCGGCGTGCTTCTCTACTCCTATCTTAATTACTATTGTTACAAAAATAGAAATGCCTAAAAAGAAAACACACACCATCAGCCTTTAAAACTGTAATGTGGGATTTTAGTAACATTGGGTTGCACAAAGGTTGTTAATGTGTCACTCTGGCAATGCTGTACTTATTTGTGTATTTGGCAGCATTGCCAATTCTACCATCTTTGTGTGTTACACTTGAATTAACGGATATAGAATAGATGATATGAGAGCGTTGAGACATTTCCGGAACTTTCGAAACTGTAGGCACTTAGGTATATGAAGAGGCTGCTTTGCCTACGTCATATACAGTTATCATTTGGCTGTCATAAAGTAAAGTCGTTTTTAGGCATAAATAAATATGTTGTATAAACGAATATTAAGTTGTTGTATTAAGTTAAACTGTATAAAATATAAGTGAGGAAATAAAAACTGCAAACAACAACAAAGTGATGTTAATTTTATTTTAACGCAATTTAAACGAACTCAAAAGGTTAAAACGTAACACTACCTTATTTATAATTTTTTACTCTTTTTTGCATTTCATCTTCTTCCGGCCTCATTGCCAAAAGGTTTAACCTTTGCAGTATATTGATTTCCAAAAAACCATACATACACTTATCCAATCTCTTCTGCATTTGGACTGAAGCAAGTAGACAACGAAGCCTTAACTGTTACTGTTCTCTATGTATGAAAAATTCCATATATGTATGTGTATTAATAATCGAAGTTGTAACGCCCAGTTATTCAATATCTATCCAATCTTATTGACTGTGTATTGTTCAACAAATTGTTAGAACCAAATTCAGAGACTTTTACTATTACAGTTCTCAAAATACACAAAAATTAATATAGTGAAACAATGATATATCAAACTTCGTTATAATTAAAAACTCAATATAAGAAATATAAGAAATTTTCTGAGTCCCTTGAAAAAATTTCTCTATAGCAATGTTTTTCATATGAGGCCTCTATATAATGAATTATTCATTAAAAAGCCTCTATGCAACGAAATCAGAATGAAGTAAAATGGCAAAGTCCCGATTTTAAAACACCGAAGTCTAAATGTGCTTGCACGGGCATATGAAAAGCAGCTATATATCGAACTATTTATTCAAACTTAAAATTTTAAACAGACACTGAATGTTCCGTTAAATATTACTGATTGATTTCGAAACTTGTGTAAACAAGCAAAAACTACACAATAATAAATAAATACTTTTGTACTTTTTTTTTTAATTTTCTTCTTAAATAGAAAACTTTTATTAGTATTTTCGTGCAAAATATAAGTTTGGATAAAAACAACTAAATTTACATATGTATAGGGCCCGCCAAATATTTTTTTTTTAAATGCTATAAGAAAAAAACTACTGAATATTTTCTCAAATTTCGTTTTTTATTTGAAAGTACAATCCTTCCGGTTAATAATGGAAAATAATTTCATTCAAATGGCTGACTCGGCTGGCCATGCAGTAGCTTACACGATCGGTCCAATTTTTAAGCACGTTATCGATTGTGTGCAGCTGTATTTCACCAATGACTTCACGAATATTGTCCTTTAAAGCGTCAATTGTCTCTGGCTTGTTGGCGTAACACTTTTCTTTGGCGGCACCCCATAAATAATAGTCCAACGGTGTCAAATCGCAGCTCCGAGGTGGCCAAACGACATCAGCTCTGCGGCTGATAATGCGATCTTCAAAAACAGGGCGCAAACCATCGAGTGTAGCTTCGGCTGTGTGGCACGTAGCGCCGTCCTGTTGAAACCAAATGTTGCTAATATCCTCCTCTTCAATTTTTGTGAACAAAAATTCGTTCAACATGGCCCGTTAACGATCGCCATTGACTGTAACGGCCACTCCTTGCTCATTTTCGAAGAAAAATGACCCAATTATGCCTCTGGACCGAAATCCGCACCAAACAGTGGCTCGTCTTGGGTGTATCGGCTTTTAAATGTATACGTGCGGGTTTTCTGTGCCCCAAATGCGACAATTTGCTTGTTTACATACCCGCAAAGATCAAAATGAGCTTCATCTGAAAAGATGATTTTTTTGGCAAAATTGGCATCTTCTGTAAGTCGATCGCAGTGAGTGCAAACATGAAAGGAAAAGTACCAATACAATGAACTTGGGCTTGATATTTAAGTTTAAATTTTCTGTTATTTCTCTGAAAAAAAAAACTTATTTATTGTTTCTGTATGGTCTTTTATTTAAGAACGGTGTGATTCTATCCCGATGAGCCAGAGTGTATTACTCATTACCAGGAAAACCAGAAATATATTCTTAAAAAGTGTCTTATGCGCATAAAATATGCAGTCAAAATCCCAAAACATGATCTAAAAATTTAAAAATATGCACCAAGAAAAAACGAAAATTTCTTCTTTGTTAACAGAAAAAAAATTTTATTCAACAACTCAACATCTTAACAATACAGCAGAATATAAACCAAAAATTGTACGTTAATTGTTAAGGAGATCTGAATAATAAACAACAAAACGTTGACTTACATATATTTTAAGATATAAAGCGTTGTCCATTACATCTACGCAAATTTTTATACATTGAAAATGTCAATGTCTGCTGATATAAAAAGACATATTTCAAGGACAACATTCTCTTAAGATCATACTTTAAAATTAGATTTAAAGAAGATGCACTAAGATTATTTGTTAGATATCGGCATATGCATACACTTTACTACATTAAGTACGTTGGTAATGCATAATATTGTTACGAAAAAAAAAACAATACCTAAAAAAAGATACACCACATCAGATTTTAAAACGGTATTGTGGGATTTTAGTAACATTGGGTTGCACAAAGGTTGTTAATGTGTCACTCTGGCAATGCTGTACTTATTTGTGTATTTGGCAGCATTGCCAATTCTACCATCTTTGTGTGTTAAAATTGAATTTAACGGATATCGAATGTTGTAGGAAGAACAAGAACATTCGGAATTAATGTCAATTGTATATAAAAGGCGGCGCCTTAAGCATTAATGTAATAGTTATCGTTTTGAAGTCAAAAAGTAAAGTAGTGTTTAGGCGTAAATAAAAGTTTCTATACACGAATATCAAATGCAAGTTAATAAGTTGCTGTGTTAAGATAAACTGTATAAAGATAAAGTGAAGAAATAAAAACTATAAAACAAAAACAACGAGGTGTTTATTTTATTTTGACGCAGTTAAAAAGAACTCAAACGTTTTAAAAAGGTTTAAACGTAACAATATGTTTTGGCTTAGTTTTAACGTTCAGTTTTGTATTACAATCTTCCATCTTGCCTATATTCTGAACCGTCTCAGTTAATATGGCATAGGCAGATTTGCAACACGCTCGCATAAGCTACGCAGAACACAAGCAAATGTAACGTGCATTATTTAATGATCAAACAACTTTATGGCCGTGGCAACTTTTATTTCATACGGAGCAGTCTGTCACAAAAAATAAGATAAAGTTTACGTTGAATATCATTAAAGAATCGTCGTTGCACAACTGATTGGTTTTGTTTAATTAAGAATTTTGGTTTGATGCTTCTTTTTCACAACGTAAAATAGTGTTGAGTAGAATAGGTTATATTTAATTTCACTCGCATTCGTTTTTTTTAACTTAAGACCAGCACTCAGGGGATGACCCCTACTTATGCAGTGCATTGTGCTGGTACTAGGAAAATGGATTGTGGGAAGGAGGACAGAGGGAGTAGCATTTATGGACGTTTGATTTGAACCGATCCATATCGTAATTGACAGGAAAAACTTTTCCACAAACGAACGGTGCGGCTAAAAAACGAATTCTCTCTATAATGCGTTGTGCGATTATTTGGACAATCAACTACAAAGGTATGCGCTTTACGGGCAAAACGAGTACAGTATGGTTTACAGAACATACTCTCCTGTTATGCGGTAATAAACTTTATTTAGCTCTAGATGGCGCAAAAAAATATTTGCAAATAACTAAAGAAGACTTAGTCAGAATTTGTTTTCGCTGTAAAAATATCTTAGAGCACAAAAAATACAAAAATGCGCTAAAAAGGTATAAAATGCTCTTTAAATACGAAAAAACTACAAAAACTCTTAGAACTGAAATATGCAAAATATGCTGTTGTGAGCAAAATATGTTAAAATATGCACTAAAAAATCTATGCCAAAATTCATGAAACGGATAAATAAATTTTATCCAATTTGTTTGGTTACACGCGAAAAAAATATGCAATTCCATATTTCTGGTTTCCCAGCTCATTGTCATGATAAACGGAAAGGATCACTACCTTCATTTAGCAAGGACTTTCACCACTATACAATCACATGGAGGCGAGCTACAGTAGGCTAATCACCTGCTTTGTTTAAAACGAAACAAGGCAAAGAATGCTTTGTGGAAAGCTACATCCAAGCAGTACAAAAGTTATTACAAATTGAAACTCATCCGATTGTATACTATTATGTCAATAAGAAGCTTTGTAATAAATTTTTAAGCACATACAACTAGAATCCGATTTGGATGAGTTTCATTCCCAATAAATTTTAAAATCAAATGTGAATTAATAATAAAAAACCCATCGCATTAGCTTCCAATTTGGATGGCTTTGTAGTGCATAACATTGTTATTGTAGTTTCGATTATGAACTTTCTTTGTTTTTTGCTGCTATTTTTCCAATTAAAATTAAATCAAAATGGTTAAATGCAAGTGGACTAATCGTGTGCGTGGTATGTGGAGCAGTCTATATGGAATTTTGGATCATGGCCTTTAAACTGGATTTTCATTATTGAATTATTCATAAATAAGTAAAATGACAATATTCGACAATTAAAACCCTTCCAACCTTCACTCTCAATGTCTATAACATTGGACACATTCAACTTTCACTTAAAATGTCTGTAGCATTGGCCCCATTCAATCTTCGCTTACAATAGACCACACATTGCAGGCGGTCTCAAATTGAAGATTTATGTGGTAAAAATTTTACTGGGATGCTACCTAGAAAAGTGACGAAGAAAAAAACATAAACTAATTTAATTAGCCCTATTATGTAAGTCATCGTCGACACACTCGTAAATTTATTGCAGCTGGCACCTCGACGCCGAATTGGTATTATGTAAAACAGCTGTATGGACGTCGAGTCTTAAGAGGAACAAATATCAATATTTTCTCAGTTTGCAAAATTGAATATAAAAGTTTAATTAAAAAATGTTTTTATGTGGGATTCCAGTGAAAGTTTACTTCATTTTCGTTACTTTGAAAAACATTTTTAATTTCTGCTAATGTTTTAGAAATTTCCGTCAAAACTTCTCTTTGCTTGGTATCGTCTTTTTCCAGTAATTCTTTCCTTTCATCATAACAGTGACTTTATTTTCCTCTGTTGGAAGCGACTTCTGCTACAAACTGAATCACACTTACTACAGTTTCAGGAACATTTTCGACATTTTCTAAAATTGTTCGGTAAATGTAGTGTAATCATCCTCTACAAGATCGCCTTCAGGAGTTTAAATTCCTGGGCATACACCAGCCCGACTTATTTGCTTTTCAAGCTGCATTAAATTAGCTGCAGTTTTTTCCAAAGGAGAAAACTCTAATTGCTTATAACTCCCGCCACCAGTACCATTAATTTCGGCTTTGTTAACCCAAATCAAACCTAACAATAAAACTTTAAAAATGTCTACCTAATTTTTTTAAACTTACTTATTGCCAACTGCCGGTTTCTTTTACTGGTGGCCCCATGAAATTTAATTTCATCTTAATGTTTTCCCAGTCTTTTTTGAAATCGTTTACATTTGCATCAATTTAAAATCCCTCTTGCTAAATTTGGATCATTTTCAAATTCTTCAATTTATTTTTTAAATTGCTTGGAATTAGTTTTCACTTTATCACCTAAACAAACAAAAAAATCATGTTTAACTCGTCGCCAAAAAGTTTTTTTTTAAAATTCAAAGTAACTATTGACAACTTATAAACTCTCATGCGACTTACATAGTACTAAAACTCGACAATAATAGTCGACAAATGTCAACGTTACTCAACGTTACTCGTTACTCCGGCGACAACGTTTTATTTAATAGGCTGAATATTTATTAATATAAAATCATATTTCAAAATAGAATTTTAAAAATCTCTACTAAAAAAACAAATAGTTAAATTTATTAATTAAATACACATATTTAAAAAATAACTAAATTAATAAATTATTTTTTTCAAAGTGTTTTTAATTTTATATTTATTATGTTAAAAGAGTGTATAATTTTATGTTTACCCTTATAGTGATATAATCTAAATACAATATATCGCCATTTATTTTAAACAATATAAAATTACATTTTTTCAATTTCTTATTTGTATGTTTGTATGAATATATATGATTGAAATAATGGTGTCATATAAAGTTTATGTATAAATAAAATATTAAATATTTATTTTTTAATGTATAGTTAAGGCAACTAAACATTTGTCAAGTGTTCTTATTTCATATTTTTACAAATTATTTCTATTAATTTTTGTTCAAAACTAATACTAATTAATTATAATTATAAACTAATAGAATATAAAGATCTTAAATTAATGGTCAGTTTGGCCTGCCGTTTATATTGTGGGAGTTAGGGTTTCTGTATAAAGAAAAAATAAAGGATAAAAGATTATATAATATTTAGAAACAGAAGTCAATTTAAGCAATGGAGCACAAGATTAGCATAAGTCTTAAAACGGTAATGTTGTTTTAACTTGACTTTTAAATATTTAACAATATCTGCAGACTAAATTTAACCAAATCCTAATCACCAAATTATTCTGAATATTTAACTAACTTACATAAAATCACATTTAAGTTGAATTTAGAATTCAAAAAGAAAAATATCCAACATTTGTTTCACAATTGAAAGCTCTAACAATGTGTTGGGAGTATTTAAACTCAAGACACTGTCAATACACATTTGCAGCAGGATGGCATTTTGAATTGATCTTTAATTATTGTTTCATTTGCATAGGCCACTAACGAACGATAAATATAACTTTGTTTACATGTTGCCGTATAACGATTGGGTAGTGTTAGACCAGTACTTTCGCCACATATTGAGCCCTCGTTACTGAAAACATAAAATTATATTTAAAAGTAAGTAAATAAATGTTCAAGTCGTGGTTACATACATGCACTCTTCAATGCGTACACCCTGTTTATATTTCTTGGTATTGATAATGAACAACCAATCATAATCCTTATTTAGACCAGCCTCTGGATATATAACTCGAGTACGACTTCTACATAAAAATTCTTCGATGGGTTCGTTATTCATGCGTTGACTAATATTTAATGGTTGTAACAAATCTTCACCAAAAAATGACTCCAAATTGGAGAATTTCGTTTTTATGATTTCTTCCAGATGGGATTTTTCAGGATAATTGCGTAGTTGGGTACAAAATGGTTTTCCCGATTTGGCATCCTTTTCCACACAATCCACAGTATTTACCACAGCTTAAAGTTTAATAATTAAAAAGGAATAATTTAATAGTACTTTATATACTTTTTGATAATAGGTACGCTGTCTTACCAGTATCTCTTCTACGATTAAACCCCGGGGGTGTAGGTTCAAGCTTATCCTTAAATAATAAAAAAAATAAAAATAAAAAAATAAAAACCACTCTAAGATTGTAAAGGATAAATATTTAACAGAATCAGGTAGTTTCTCTTAAGCTAAAATGTTTTCTTTTTTAAATAGAACAATACTTTTTTTTAATGTAAAGCAATATAAGCCAATGACCCCAAATCTAGTTGATATCGTTAATTTAACTGAACCGCATAACCGAACTAATTTTGTCTTGCTGTATGAGAGCAATCTGTTGTGACTCACATACATTAAACGAAATAAGTATAGCGTACAGCACTTATAGCGTTTTTTAAATCAAAACCTCTAATCCTAATCAAACCCTCTAACCGGCAAACCCGCCTTTGGGCGGGGTATATTATTTGTATTATTATGCTGATTTTTTTAGCGGTAAATATGTACAGAGAAATCCACAATTTGCTTATTATGACATATAACAACATGCATTTGTCTCTTGATTTTAATATATATTTCGATCTGTAAAGTCAAATTTCTAGATAAATTGTGTAAAATAATTTGTGATTTAACTTCTTAAGAATTTATGAAAAATAAATTTATCTTTCTATAGGTAAGTATCTTTATTTTGCATTTAGTGACTTGTTTATCCATTTTTTTTTTTTTTTTTTTGTAAAGCTTAGCTTTTTATTGGTAAATATTTGACTCCGTCTAAAGGCGGACCTGCCGGCTCTCAGTTCGTTTTGCATATAAATTTGTTTCTCTTTTGATAGACATTTTTATTTTTATTTTTTTTTAATTTAGTAGTTTCAAACATAATTGCCTCTCAAAGTGTTCCAACGAGTTTGTTGGCTACATTTTTGGCGTTGAATTTTCTTGAGTGCAGTGGTGGGATACAAAATGTGTCCGGTTATTATCAACTTATGCTGGTATTAAATTATTTAAAACCGAAATTAGCGGCAAACAATCGTTACATGGCGTTTTGGTCGGAAAAATAAATCTTATGTTGAATTAGATCCAAATATAATCAAAGAATACAATTGTCGTATGGGTGGCGTTGATATAATGAACAGCTTACTAAGATGAATGAATATGGATTTGTCATTAATTTTATCATCTAGTTGGTATGTTATTATTGAATTCATATCTCCTTTGTAAACAAATACATGGAATTGATTGCAACAATATCTTTCATTTAAAATTATTAGACTTCATAGTGGCAGATGAACTTCTCTATTATGCAAATACTTCCGTCAAAAAACCTGTGGGATGACCTTAAAACCAAAGCTTATAGGCAAATAAAGTAAAAAGATCACCAAATGACAACCGCTTTGCTAAAGGTGAACATATGCCTGATGTTTTGGACGCCTTTTGGCGGGCAACACATTTTCTTAGCTGGAAGGTAAGTTATTAATGTTTTCAACGTTTAAAGTATTGTTTTTCCTCATAACTACCGCTTAGTATAATTTTTTTTAGCTCAAAATAAAATTCGCCGGTTATGGGGCTAAGGAAGAGCTTGAACCTAATTTTACTAACATTCATACATATATTATTGCAAATTTTTGGCTAAATAAACCATCTATTATATATTTATATTAGATTTACTGTTTATAGAAATGGTTATTTCTTATATAATATTAATCTGTCATATGCAAATGCTAGTCTCTCTATTTCGATAAGTAGTTTGGCCCTTTTCGTGTATGTGTTCTCTTAGGCAATTTATGCCTAGTGTACCGGACAAGCAAGGACTAAAAACTTAATGGTTATGTGACAGGGGAACAAAGAAACTTGTACAGGCCTATGAAAACAGTAGTAGAAATATAACCTGACAGACAGAAAAAGGCAAGTGCAGACAAATTTGTTCGATTTTACGAAACACATGGCTTTAGTATTTTACGTTTCATACCAGAAAGAGCTGTGTTTTACTGTACGATTTACAAAACAATAGCAGATCAGAGGTAAATTTATATTACAATCGGAATAACGGACAGCTGCCTGAGAAAATCCAACAGGTGGCTATATACTTTCTTCTGCAATTTATTCGATATTTGTAGAATTTTTGTGTATGTTGTGTGAAAATAAAGCTTAAAAACTGTTGTTAAGAGAAGTTGCCAAGGACTCATTGCTTTTTAAGTTCATCAAAGGTTAAGAAATAAATTCCAACGTTCAATAATTCAGTGCATGCAAAAAGTTGTGCAAAGTGAATATATACCAAATATAACCATTTGTACATCAAATACATGTGAAAGATACTATTTGCGTGATCAGAAAGAATAGCGTATTATAAAGCAATACTGTCAAAAATGTTACAGGAATGCCTGCAATGACCACTCTTTAAAATTTATTTTTACGTTAAAACTGTTCTGAATAATATTTATCTTAATATATGTATTAATTTTTTTTATAATTGATTTAGGTTTTTATATGAGCCGTTTATTTTGAAAGTAGTGCAAGTCCATTTTTGAAAATAATGGTAGTTATAGATAAAAATTGTTATATTGTGTGAAAGCCATTTTTAGCAAAAAAAAAATTCAGATTCTGGTATTTGTGAAATGGAAGTTTTACCTTTTAACAGTATGTATTAAAAGTATGTTAATTTTGATTTGTCCATCTTATTACTCTGTCGGATATATTATGGCAAATTTTAGCTCTGGTTGCTGACGTTTAACATTATGTCTGAAGATGAATAGCATATTTAGGATGAAACTAAAGCATCCCTAATAGAACAAAAAGTAGCATTTTGCTGCTGGAAACACGTACATTTCCAAAAACTCATTAGACCTTATAGTGAGGTGTGCACTGGTCAAAATAACTTAGAAGTATAAAGTTGGCCAAGGAATTTTAAAGGAAAGAAAGTTGAGTCCAGTACCGCTGATCAGAAATGTTTATTTTGAGGACATATATTTTTACCTAATGATTGTGATTCCGGAGTGGTAAAAATGGCAAAACAAGTATCTTATATAATCCTTAAGATTATTATAAATTACTCCGAAATTGCCCAACTAAATTTTTAGTTTATGAAAGGAAACTCGACTATTGTTTTGTCTCACTCAATCTCTGGAGAGAGCAGTTTAAAAAGAATAGAAAGATGCTGAGATCTTTCCGGAATTTTCCAAACTGTAGACAGTCAGGTATATAAGGAGGCTGCTTTATCTATGTCCCTATATTTATCGTTTTTCAGTCATAAAGTAAATTCGTGTTTAGGTGTAAATAAAACTGTTGTATAAGCGAATATAAAGTGCAAAGGAAATAAGTTGCAGTATAAACTAAATGTGTGGATATAAAGACTGTAAAACAATAACAACGTAATATTTATTTTTTTAATTTTTTTTATATAATACCAGCATCCAGGGGATGGCAGTGCATTGTGCTGGTACTAGGAAAATAAGTTATGGGAAGGAGGACAGAGGGAGTAGTGTATGGACATTAGATTTAAATTTACTCATATCGTAAGTGGCAGAAAATACTTTCGCTGGAAGGTTATTCTACAACCGAACAGTGCGAGCAAAGAACTAATTCTCCCTATAATACGTTACGCGATTTACTGAACAATCAACTACAAAGGGACGCGCTCTACGAGAAATACGAGTACTACGTAAAAATATATGATTTTTAAGAATTAATTCCCCAATTTCGTTAGAACATATTCCATTATAGTACCGATAGAACAATGAAACACACGCCACATTGCATCGGTGAGTTGGCTACCCTACCGTCATTGATGAGCATCTTCACTCTCTCCTGTACGCGGTCGAGAAGCTCCAAAATAGACTTTGGAGCACCGGCCCATACATGAGAGTTGTACTCCATTTTGGGTCAGATATAGGTCCTGTAAATATTAAGGAGATCAGATGGAATGAAGTATTTCTTGCACCGTCTTAAAAAACCAAGGCACTTGAATACTTTTTTCGACACTTGAAATATGTGATCATTCCAACGAACGTCACAGTGAATTCTCATACCCAGAACATCAAGATCATCTGACTCCTCAATATCCACATTACCCATTGACACAAATCACAGCACACCACCACGTCTGTGTGTTAAAAAACAACATTGAGTCTTGCGTGCATTAAAATCGACCCCACTCGGAGACCTTCACCATGTCACTTGTGAGTGTGTCGTTCAAATTCATCCTTCACGCCCCAACCTTCAAAAGGCTCGGTCTACAATCAAAAGAATATGAGTGACAAATGTTGCTGTCATCCGCAAAGGAGTAGATAGGATTAGAAGTGAGAAGAAGAAAGTCGTTTAGAAATATTAGAAAAAGAGTAGGAGAAAGAAGAGAGCCTTGCGGTGCCCCTGAGTTTACCCTGAACTTGTCGGATGAGACCCCATCTATAACCACTCTTATAGAGCGATCTCTGAGAAAAATCGATATAAATCGAGAGAAGTGACTACCGACACCAAAAGCATTAAGTTTCGAAATGAGAGCCTCGTGCCAAACTCTATCAAACGCGCTTGAGATATCCAGAGCCACAATCTTACTCTCGTCAAAACCATGAATGGACTTATTCCACTTCTCCGAGAGCAACTCCAGGAGGTCACCAGTAGAACGGCCCTTTCGGAAACCGTACTGACGATCGCTAAGTAAATCGTTGGACTCCAGATATCCCACAAGGTGGTGTTTAATCATACTCTCCATAACCTTAGAGAGTGCGGAACAAACTGCTATTGGACAGTAGTTCTTGGGGTTACTAGCCTCGCCATTTTTGGGGATTGGCGTTACATTAGCAACCTTCCAGCAAGATGGAAAAATACCGGCGCGATATGACGCACTGAAAAGGTGAGCTAATGGACGCGCAAGCGTCGAAGAGCACTGCTTCAGGACCAGTGCTGGTATGCTATCCGGCCCAGAAGACTTGTTAACGTTGAGATTTACAAGGACCCTTTCTCAGTTGTTCATTAGCGACGTGCATAAGTTCGTTTCTTCTAATCACTAACTTGTCGGAATCGATACAAAAATTTTCTAGTTTTGCGAACTGTGACCGCGAAATTTTCACTATTGTTGTAGTGAATTTTAATACTTTCAATATGGTTCTTACTTGGACATGGTTCGAGAAAAATCTGTCTCAAATTTAACTCATCTTTGAATTGGCCCAAATTTTGCTGCAGAAAATGCTTTTATTTCCTATCTGTCGCCACACTCGACTGAAATCAGTCGATGTTTTATCTAATGGCGTCTGGCGTGATTTTAAATAATTTCAAAATAGTTCTTACTGTGACATGGTTCGAGAAAAATCCGTCTCAAATTTAATTCGCAGGATGCTGATTATTAAGAATTAAAATGGACTAAACTTTGCTGCAGAAAGTGCTTTTATTCCCTATCTGCCGCCACAATCGATTGAAATCAGTCGATACTTTATTTAATGGCGTCTTCTTTTCTGGAAAAAAATATTGCCCTTTCTTTTTGTGTTCCTTTAAAAAAAATTTAATACAAAAAAAAAAACGGTGCTGTACTTATTTCACATTTTTTTTAAATCCTTGATATTTCTTAATTTGTGCCGGCGTTATATAAGAAAGAAGTAGTAAAGTGCAACATTTTTTGTCAGAAAAAGAAACGCCATAAGCCTTAATTTTACACAATCCAAGCAAAGTTCAAATTAAAAATTGATATCCAGTAAGGCTGCTATTAAAGAGTACGAAGGGTATCAATTTCGTTAAATCTCTTTGTTTTAATTAAAACAAAAAAGACTTTTTTCAAAAATGGATTTGCACCACTTTCAAACTAAACGGCTCATATGTATGCATGTATAACACATATTTTTAATTTATATTTTACATAGATATGTATACAGCAAAATGTTATTAAATAAAAAGTTTTAGAATTGAAATCAAAAGGTTAAATAAACTTACATCAGTCAAATGATGTCCACTGGGAAAACGGTTTTGATATTTATTTTCGAAACTGTCATTATTTGCTGTAAAATTTCAAGTTTTGTACATATATTTTCATTCAAACATTTCTTTCGTTTCTAACTAGAGAACATACTCACAGCTGCCATTATCATTGTCACTACCTTGCAACGTAGTGTCGGTTTCCTTTTTTGGCACAAAGTCTTCTTTAAAGACTACAGTCAATTCTCCATTTGAACCTCTTTGCACTTTAAATTCCTTATCACTAGATGACATGGTGGATGATGATGAGTATGGATCTGGTTGATCACCAATCATTTGATCAGTATATGAATTTAGATGTGGTTGATGTACAAATGGTGCAGTATTCTATAAATATCAAATACATTTGAATGTATTTAAAATACATATGAAGAACATGATTGAGAAATGAACTTACTGGGAAAATATGTAAACCGGGTCCAAAGTTTGTAGAGAATACACTGCGTATATTTTTTTCTATAGCCGAATCTGTAGACGTTGAATCATCATTATTGTATTGTTGACTGTTCGCCTGATTGTAAAATTGCGTTGAAGTCCGTGGAGCTTCTACTTGTTGCTCTTGATTTCGGTAGTTCGCATTGCTTTCTCTGTAATGACCTTTCCTCAAATAACTGCCTACAGGGCTTGAAGATTCAGTTAAATATTGTGCACTGTGTTCATTTGACTCTATGTAGAGTGCACGATTTTGTCTTTCATTATACACTTGACCATAAGGACATACTATCTAAAAGAAGAGAAGAGATGAAAATATTTAAATAAGAAGCGATTATGAGAACAATCTCTAAATTCATTTTATTACAACAAAAATTTAAATTAGGCTAGAAATCCTTTTTAATTTTTTATCATTATTAGTGGAATATATCATTTAATGTTTATCAAATATTAAAAAGAATATATGTATATCTGCGTCGATATAGGAGAGTAGCTTAAGTCAATTTAAGCTATTCTTACTGCCGACACAGATTAATATGATAAAAGATAAGATACGAAGAAGAGAACATCTAATACGAATAGAAATTTTTCAAAAGAACTGTATTCTGTTAGATTTTTTCTGAGATTGACTCTAGATGCGATAAGTCTGTTTCGGTAAGTAAAAATATCTTAAGTCGACTTAAGCTACTCTTTCATATCGACACAGATATGTATGTATATAGAACGAATTCATTCAAAAATTTCTTTAAAGTTAGTACTATGTTGCGATTTGTCTTAAATAAACTTGTAGGTGTTGACGGCCTGGAGTGGTTGTTGCCGTTCACCTTTGAAAGCTGGTTTTTAGATTTTTGTTTATCTATATTTTTTATTTGTTATTTTTAGACTTTTCTATAAATTAATTTCCGTAAAAGCAGGGTGATTTCGAGTTGATTTCTGCAATGTGCGTGGGCTAAAAGTGAATTTGTTTTCTGTATATGAACACATTTGTCTCCATGAGCCTGATGAAACCCAGGTTCCCTAAAATGCTATCTTTTTAATTTTCATAGGAGCAGCGCAATGTATACTAGCGACGAATTTGTGTACCAGTCCAAGCAGCGTCTTGGCAGAATTTCATTTTCTTTAGGTTTAGTTCAGCATCAGGAAACATCTTTTACATTTTGGGTTTCTATATAGAATTTCGAACGCGAGAAGGGAGGTTACCATATCTGTCTTCTCTTTTCGCTTCATGTCGATAATCCTTGCGAATTACCCGAACATTGAAATTGTTGTTGGTAATTTCAATGTTCATTCAGGCCGCACAACTACAGAAATGTAGCTATTCGCGGCGCACAACCACCTTGCGTAAATAGTGAATAAACCTAAACATATATCGTGTTTAGATAGGCACCAAAATTACACCCTCACTGCACACCCTGAAAAGTATACAGTTGAGGTTCTTGCACCTCTTTGAAATTCGTTCCCGTTCTCCACTCTTTATAACGCTTCACAGACAGCTACGAAGCGCTTGGTTTTTAATTACGGGAAAGTTCTGTTGAAAAATTTGTTTCCTTGATTCTAACGTCGGCGCCGATATATTTGTCAATATAATAAGGCTGTGGATGGATATTTGTGTCCCATCCAGAAAACTTGCGATTAAATTAAGAAATAAATCTTGGTTTAATCAGATGTGCAAACCAACAACCAATGCACGGCTCAACCGGAGTAATTGCAATCTGTTCCGAATACCGGGCTATAGCAGTGCATAGTACACAATTCAAAATATTTGTATGAGAACAGCACTCTAATGTAACAAATTTATGTAAACAATGCAGCATTAATTATACAGATACACTCCTATACTTGTGAAATTAACTCTTAAGTCGCTGTATTTACAATAAATATTACTACAAATACGACAAATATTTATTAAGTTATAGACTATTTCATACTTCAGTAAAGTCTATTATTGTCTAAATATATAAAATTTTCTATGTGGATCAAATCTAACCCTAACTCAGTAAATTTGAGCACTTTATTAAGGTTAAATTAAATTTCTCTCTCTATTTTTACATAAACAAAAATAATATAAATAAGCCAAAATTAAGCAATTAGTTGATTCAAGTTGCCTCTCTGAAGCATGTTGTGAAACTTGCCGTCGTTAAAGCTTAGAAAGTCTTAAAGTACCAAACGAGTTAAACGCCCAACGTGTGTAATGAAACTTTTGGAGATTGGGGCGAAAATGCGGAATATTTTAATGCACGTAACATAAGACCTAATGTTATTTTCTGACACACAAACGTGGTAATTAAGTATCATATGTGTCAATGGCCAATATAAATATTGTGAAGGCAGACTCTCTTGTGTTCTGGGCATGGGAATTCATTGCGATATTTGTTGGAACAACTATATATTTCGAGTCTCGAAAGAATCATTCAAGAAATAATTCACCCCATTTAATCTCCTTAATATTTACAAGACCTATGCAGTTCGACATAAAATTAAATACAGTTCTCATGTATGGGGCGGTGCTTCAAAGTCTATTTTTAAGCATTTCGACCGTGTACAGGAGAGGCAGAAGGTGCTTGTTAATGATGGTAAGATAGACAATTCTATCGATTCATTAGAGAATCGTCGCAATGTAGCGTGTGTGTTTCATTGTTCAGTACTTAATTAATTCCTAATAAATACTTATACTTTGTAGTTTGTAGATTGTCCAGCGAATCGTACAACGCACTATAATAAGAATTCGTATTTATTTTAGTCGCACTGTGCGCTTGTAAAACAATATTTACGCGAAAGTTCTGCTAGTGCCCGCACAATATAGGGAGTCATCCCCTGAGTAATGGTCTCAATAAAAAAAAAAAATATCGAACAAGAAATTCATTAGATACGTGCCCTCTTGACCTAACCAACAAATAGTATAGCCTATAAGTTTCACTTGGCAGAAGAAAATCGGTAACTATTTTTATAAATTAGTATAACAAGTATTTTATAAATTAGTATTAAAAGTAAATTAAGTAGTATTGTGTAATACCATGTTCCCACATAAGCTTTAATTGCCAATTAAGAGATTTTACGCAATCAAGGGCTCAATTTACCATACAAAACCATAATTTATAAATTGCTCAATTAGTATTTAATTGTGCAATTAATTGAATAAAATTTAAAATGCAACCCTGTGTAAAGAATGTAGAATGAGGAGTGGCAACTCTGTGTGAAGTATATACGGTGAAGAATGACAACTACATACATATATACAGTAAGAAAAATATATATTCGTAGAAATTTTCAAACAGGATTTATTAAAATCATTAGTTTTTAATAAAATAAATATTTAAATTAATTTTTTATGCGATTTTAAATAAGCAGAATTTATCAGAATAACAAAACACAGTGGACAAAACGGGAAATACAAAAGGCACAATTAAAAGCAGATACACAGACCAATCATTTGGAACAAGTTTAGAGTTTAAGAGTTTTCTTTTTTAATTTTTTGGTGAAAAAAGACAAATGTCTAGTTAATATCATGAGATGAATGATCTTGGAATCCTGTAGTCAGACTGACCTACGTTAGTGAAAAGTAATAATTATTATAAGGAAATAGTTTTTGTTGGTTTTATTTGATCTTTAGAAATTAATTGACAATTTTCTGACCGATTAAAATTTTTTTTTCATACAAGTAGTTTTCTCTTAACGTCGCGCGATGCCAAAATTATAAGAACTTTTAAAACTAAATTGCATTGAATAGCTTTCTCAGTCAAAAATTCCTTTTCAATATATTTGTAAAGTATTATATATCTTTAATCCTTATATAACTGACAAGGTACCCGCGTACCTACGTACTTATTGCGTTTTGAAGCGAAATTATTTCGTAGAAATTGATAAACGTCGTCCTTGAAACTTCTTGAGATCTCCTTACCTTTAATATTTTTATTAGTTTTTACAGCTTTATGCTTTACTTATACATTCGGATAGACGTAGCATGTCGACTTTTTTCTAAAAACCTTAACTTTCCGACAAGGTACCAGGTACCCGGGATTACGCATTTCTATGAAAAAACTCTAGTGTCACATATTGTTTCTCTGTTTTAAATATTATAAATTATATTAACGAAAGGTAACAAAAATTAATTTACACACGAATTTTTAATTCGTTATGGGAGAAATGCTATACATTTCTTAAGCAACTGGTTTTACACTTGTTTCAGACTCTTTTCAGAGTATAATCTCTATTGGAATTCATGTGCAAATTTAACTAAGAATTTGTAGCACATTGCTTTTGTTTTCAGTAGAAAATTGCGAGCTAAGATCTTTTAAAAATTGTCTACGGTGGGTGCACAGTGCGTTGTCCCATAGACAAGATCAAAAAATCCCTCCTCACGGATTTTGATAAAATACTACGAGTATATTTGCTGAATAAAATGCTTAACATTGTTTTTTCACTACTTCTCCATATTGTCGCAAGAGGGCGCTAAACTCATCTAATTTATAATAAAAATAATATTGTATGTAAAAAAATGCATTTTAGGTGCTTCAGAAAAATAGTCGTAGAGACTCTATTTGTTAAGGAAATTTTTAGAAGTTTGATTTTTTTAATTTATAATATGATAAACAAACTAGGAAATCTATATATATGTATATAAAAATAGATGTACACTTTGATGTCACCACTAACTGCGGAAACGGTACGACCGATTTCAACCATAATATCAGGATACGTTGGGGATAGTCTGTAGATGGTTTATGTGAAGTTCCCACGAAATCGGCTCAGTTGTTCCGGAGATATGGCATTTATTTTCCTCTATATTCCCAAACAAATATCAATAAAATACCCTCCATTTTCCATATTATGATTATTTATTGTCACTTGAAAAATACACGAACCATGTATCGTAATGTCTTATATATACAATGACATTCGGTCTTTCTAATTGGAATGTTGAGCTGAATATGTTCAGTCGTTGTTTCGATCGTCATTATAAGATCTCAAAAATAAAACAAATTCTTGAAATTTTCATTAGTTTTAGTGTAGTGAAGTTAAAGGCCAAACAACGAAGGCAAAACAACGTTCTCCGGGTCAGCTAGTAAATTATAAATTTTGTTTATTATTTTCATTTCTTTTCCTACTTTGAAAAACGCACTTATTTTAATAAAAAGTTTAAGTTTACCAAAATAAAAACTAGCTTTACCTATCTTACTTTACTCGAGAATCTATGTATAATGTATGTACAGTAGTGGCCAGCTATTTTGAGACAACAATTGTGTGTATACTGCTGTCACAGAGTAATTAAATATTGATTTAAAAGCTCAATTAGACACAACGACTTCTTACTATGTATGAGAGATGCCACGCCCACTTAACCAATTTCGCCCACTTTTAAACTATTGATTAGAATTGACTGTTAAGTCATTCAGACTAAATTCAGAAGCTCTCTCTTTGACCGTTCTCGTGATGTAAAAAAATCAGTATTTACATATTTGTATGGGAGGTACTATTCAAACTTTTGCGATTCCGTGCCCCTATTGGCTGATGATTTGTATGAACTACGAAATGATTTATACCAAATTCAGAACTTTAAC
The DNA here is from genome assembly GCA_023159175.1 of Wohlfahrtia magnifica. Lineage (NCBI taxonomy): Eukaryota > Metazoa > Arthropoda > Insecta > Diptera > Sarcophagidae > Wohlfahrtia > Wohlfahrtia magnifica. Next base: position 1,939,206 of record JAKWBJ010000189.1, read on the forward strand.
TGTTCCCAAGATATAAAAGAATTAATATTTACTTTGTATTGGAAGTACGACGTCCACTTAAAATATGTGCACTGTATCGACGCGGCATATCTTTTTCAAATATGTACCTTCAACAGAAGCAGAGATAAAGGCATGGCATTCTACTGCGCCACCTGTTGAATATTTTCCGACGTTTCTTTTTTTGTAAACCTTCGCGTAGCAATTACGAACAAAATTGCAGGAAGTATCCAGTTTGGTCCAGTCGTTTTCAAGTTTTAAGCATCCGAACAAACCGCAATCCATTTATAAACTATATAAATGTGGTATTAAATAAAAAATTTTTACCAATTTTAAGCAGCAAATAAAAATAATTTCAATTATCACTTTATATACAATATCTAAAATCAGAAATTATTAAATTTATTATTCAAATTCAAAATTTGCAGTACAACATACATTTTTAATTTCTTTAATCCACAAAATTGCATACGTTAAAAACTTATTGATAATTTAAATTTATTTATGTATACCAGTAATTAACGCAACTCTGTGCTGTATAAATACCTTTTTTATAAAAAAATTTGAATAAAATGAAAATACCTTAAGAGAAGTTTTTCTATTTAAGTATATGTGGGCGGCGGGCATGTTCGCTATCCTATCCCATTTAGCCCCAATTAATTTCTACACTAAATTTCATGTATCTACAACGACTCTTTCTATTTTTGTCCATTCGGTATATGGGATCGACGCACTGTGCGGCAGTCTGTAAAAGTGAATTGTGCACTGTGTTTCAAACATATAAGAAATGTATGATGCCAATGCTGCTACATCTAATGCTGTAAACACATTCAAATTGTTACCGAAAATTATCGACAAATTGATAGGTATTCCTAACTCAGAAAAATGCTCGCTACTTGACTTACGAAAACCAGCAGTTTTTATAAAATTTGACTCGCAACTCCCCCCAAAAATGTTCTCAGTAGCTAAATAATACATGTTGAAAAATTGTTGGCGGATTGTATCAGGGAAAGGCGAGTCGCATCCGCCCACATGCTGTCAAAATAAACATATACAAAGTTGAATAGCTTTATGAGCGGATGCGGAACGTCTTGTCTTGATGCAATCAGCCTTAAATTTTCCACAATGTTTTTTTGCTACTGTTTGGAATAATAGCCAGATTCTTTAGGTAAATCTATCTAGTAGCAGTTATATACATCTAATCCATTTTAGTTAAGTTTCTTTTCATAAAAATATAACCTCAAAGCATACTTTCCTATTTTTCTTGTCGCTATTTTTTCACATAAAACTTTAGCAAAAAATCTTTGATGGTTTGGAAGCAATCTGTGACAACGGGATGCTAAAGTTGGCTTCTCCGAGTACGAATGAACTCGACAATGTGCACAACACCTGTCAAGACTGAATATTAAATTTTACCTGCAAAATGAATGGGCGCATAATAGAGACCTACATAAGTGCGATCATAAAACAAGCGAATCTTCTTGAAAATTGTGTGTTTGGAAGGGAAGGAAGCCTTAAGTATTGGTAATTTATTTCATAACTAATTGCTATTCATCGTTCTAAAATTTGTGTGCTTTTCAGTTTAAAGATAGGAAGCTCTTAACCAAAGAACTTATGATTATGCCACTGGGAACTTAAGATTATGCCAGCTTGCTTGAGTGAGACCGTTCGAGGCATACATGGAGTGGCTGTGGCTTGGGCTTAAAACGTAAAATCGAATAATCTTCGAAACTATATCTTGAACTTTTTTCAAAAAGCTTTAAGCGAACGGGCGATTATTCTCTATTCAACTCAGGCAATACGATATAAGCCCACTCTTTACTTTGGCTAAGAATTGAAGATTATGGGACGTTTGTATTCTCTTTGTAACATTTTTCTACTCTTTGTGCTTAAATGATTGTTTTTGGGTTTATTCTAAGAAAAAATTTAGCACTAAAAGGGGTATCGTGTTATTTTTTAAAAAGAGTAGAAAAGTTTTTCATCTTTTGCCATCAAAATATCACAGGGTGAAGATGTTACCCTGAACAGTAGATGACGTTTTTAATATACTGTAACATAGTTTTATTTCATACTAGCAAAACCTTGGAGTATTTCGCTACCCCCATCTTAATTAATTCATTTTTTCCTTCATTTTATCACCTTCCGGCTACAGAGATAAAATGTTCAGTCTTTTAACTGTATATACGAGTAGATTTCAAAAAAACGTACATAAGCACATATTTACAAACAAAAACATATTCATATTTACATATGTATAGATAACTTTAAACTAATGTGCTTCGCTATCTCTTTATAAAAAAGTAATACCCACTTATCCGGTCTCTCCCGAATTTTGGCTGATGTTGACAGATAACGAAGCTTAAACTGTTACCGTTCACTATATGGATAATATATATTTATATGGATAATTATATATTTAATATGAATGAAAGGTACGACGCCCACTTATCCAATCTTACCCATTTATTGAGTTATGATGTGTATTGTCTAAGAAGTTGTTTTAACCAAATTTAGAAACTTCGAACATTACAGTTCTAAAGATACACAAAAATCAATATTTAGTTTGTATGGGGGTTGCCACGTTTACTTTTAAGCTGAAGATTTGTACTGACTACCAATTCATTTAGACCAAATTCGGAAACTACTTTCACTGTTCTCAAGGTGTACAAAAATCAATATTTTTTTCGTGTGGAAGGTACCATGTCCATTTGTCCAATCCCGCCCGATTTTTAACTGATTATTAGCATTTACTACGAACCCATTTGGACCAAATTTAAAGACTCTTGGTTGAGCGGTTCCTCAGTTACTAAATGACGTATAAAAGACAGCGTATCTGTATATACCATATGTATATAAAGGGTCCGCCAAATAATTTTTTTTTTTTTTTTTGAAAATGCTATAAAAAAACTACTGAATATTTTCTCAAATTTCTTTTTTTATTTGAAAGTACAATCCTTCCGGTTAATAATGGAAAATAATTTCATCCAAATGGCTGCCTCGGCTGGCCATGCAGTAGCCTACACGATCGGTCCCATTTTTAAGCACATTATCGATTGTGTGCAGCTGTATTTCACCAATGGCTTCACGAATATTGTCCATTAAAGCGTCAATTGTCTCTGGCTTGTTGGCGTAACACTTGTCTTTGACGGCACCCTACAAATAATAGTCAAACGGTGTCAAATCGCAGCTCCGAGGTGGCCAAACGACATCAGCTCTGCGGCTGATAATGCGATCTTCAAAAACAGGGCGCAAAACATCGAGTGTAGCTTCGGCTGTGAGGCACGTAGCGCCGTCCTGTTGAAACCAAATGTTGCCAATATCCTCCTCTTCAATTTTTGTGAACAAAAATTCATTTAACATGGCCCGATAATGATCGCCATTGACTGTAACGGCCACTCCTTGCTCATTTTCGAAGAAAAATGGCCCATTAAGCCTCTGGACCAAAATCCGCACCAAACAGTGACTCGTCTCGGGTGTATCGGCTTTTCAATGTATGCGTGCGGGTTTTCTGTGCTCCAAATTCGACAATTTTGCTTGTTTACATACGGTGCTGCCTTCTTTCAAAATCCGTACGCAATTTTCGCACACATTCTGCAGCATTGCCATGCTTTTCAAAGTAATGTCGCAATATTTCCCAGCGTTGTTCAAGCGTATAGACAACCATATTCGTTCAGCGGAAGGATAAAACTAATTATCTGTCAAATCAGACTTGATCTAATTGTTACCATTCACGATATAAGCACTAGTTGAAAAAAAAAAACGTTAGATGGCGGACCCGATATATCAGGGTTGGCAAAAACGCGGGTTTTTTTTAAAACCCAGCCTACCGGGTTTTATTTGGTTTTTGAATGGGTTTTAATGGGTTTTATAGTTGTTTCCTAATTTCGTTCAATTCGACAATATTTTTTATTTGTTAGTAAAATTACATTGTTTTTGTATTTATGATGCAATTTTGCACTCTTACTCGGTTCAAGGACGTGTTGAGTACTACGGGCTGCTAAAGCTGACTGCAATTACTTCGATAGAACTGTGCATTTGTAAAAATCGACCGGAATACAAAGACGTGATTAAGTATTCCTTTGCATGACAACGCTCGGCTTCATATCGCAAAATATTGCCAAACGATTGTCAGAAACGCCCTAATGCCACACCCACCGTATTATCCACACATTGGTTCCTCTGACTATTGGCTACAATGTCTTTTAGAATACAATACAATATTTTTTACCATTTCACCGGATCACTTCTTTTCAAGAAATATAAAATTGGCTTCAAAGTTGTATCGCCTCAAATGATGATAAATTTTTCTGAAACAGAATTCGGAAATTGGCTCAGGGGAGGGAAAGGATGTAAAAAGTGATTTGAAAAGTTTTTATTTTGATTAATTTGTTACTTCATTATCATTTTTGAACTAAAAAATAAGACCAAATTAATTTGTACTCCAAACACGTAAATTGTATTTATTTTTGTTGTAAATAAGCTACGAAAACATTTAAATAAAAAACCCACCCGGGCTTAATTGATTTACCCAGTGGGTGGCCTACCCTAATATAAATACATAAATGTATAAAAATATAGGCGATATTGGGATTCATTATCGCGCACATTCGATTTCTGATTTCAACCAAACATAAATGTATATAAGTTTGGTTGAAATCGGTCAACGAGCTTGAGCGTGACGTGGCGACATACCTAAGCCAAAAATAGACTCAGTATTTATACACCATTAATGTAATATTGTCTTACACTATTTGTTGCTCTGACTTTTCAATTCTTTTGTGTGTTTTTAGAAGATAAAACTCCATAAATACAATTTTTTATTTATATTTTTGACAAGTGCTTTAATCGAAATGATTCATGAGACTTGTTTGTACAAGTGAAATATCTTAGCAGTTATGATTATTAGAATATAACAAAACATATTTTTAAAACATTTAACATTTTAAGACAATATACATACATACGCGTATGTGTCTAATGGTAATCATATTTTATATGCATTAAGCAAAACATGTGCAAATTATAATTGAATTTTATGTGCCGTCTATTTAATTAATCATTAAGTAACACAGACAAACAGATAGACAGACAGATAGACATGTGTTGAAAATGTGGTTTCTGAACCCCAATTTTTGTTTTGTTGTTTATTTTATCAACAAAACAAAAATTTAAAATAAACGGTGTATGATTTTAATTTAAATTCTCTTTTTTCAAACATTTACCAACAAAATAAATGGAATTTAAAAAAAAATATTACACTCGCCAAAATAAGTTTAAAATTTTTGTTTTGTAATTAATTCTGAAATTCTGAAATAGGAAATATTTAAGAAATTTTAAATTAAGTATTTTTTTAAATAAAACGCCATTAGATATTAAAATTAACTTTCCTACTACAAATAAAAATACGTTAAAGTCAAATTTGTGCCCACATACGAGTATGTCGGTAAACTTAATCAAACGATATGTACTCCTTCTCTCGATACAGATATTTCTGTTAATGATTTGGTACCATCGATTAAAAATAGAATCATGGAAGCTACCATAAAAACTAAGTCTAAATTTTATTTTGAACCGTTCTCGTAGAAAAATGATTAAAAATCTTAAAACATTCAGAAAAAATAAGTCGCAAGTAATGAAAAAATAAGCCGAAAGTAATTAACGAAAAACATGTAGTGAAAGTAAACTATAATATTACAATACTAACTTAAATAAACTGAATAATATAAAATGTAGCAAGGAGTGATGGAAATTGTCAAATGAACTAAAATTTCGGTAACATTCAATAAGAGGTGTATTATGTGCTGATGATTTTCTTGCACATTTTAGGAGTATTTTACAAGTACAAAATCCCATAAGTACGTTTCATTGGTGTTTGCCGTACTTCATAGATCCCTTTCTTGATTCTTCTTTTGAAATGTGTGAACTCGTTGCTGTTTTAAAAGCTTTTAAGGATTAATAAATCACCTGGTCAGGATGGTATCTGCTATGATTTTTACAAATATGGTCCCATTAATTTGTGTAAAGATGTGCTATATGTACTCAATGTAATATTTCTTAAAGAACATATTCCTGAAAGTTTTAAATATGAGATCCTTAATTCCATACTGAGAAAAGGTGAACCAAACTGCCCTTCAAATTATCGTGGCCTTAATCGATAATATTTGCAAGATTTTTAACAACATTCTGCTGAATCGTGCTACCAATTCGATTAAGGGAAAAATATCTTGAATGAGTTCCAAGCCGGTTTTCGAAAGCAATATTCAACTGTTGATAACGTTTTTAATTTAAAAAATATTGTTCATTCAAATATAATAAGTGGTAAAAAGGCGTATGCATTCTTTGTGGACTTTTCCTGCGCTTTTGATTCGATCCCTTAACATTCACTGTTTTATAAGTTGTCAAAAATTGGATTGTCGTCAAAAATAATACGAATACTGCAAAGCTCATATGATAATACCTCCAGTCAAATTTTGTTTTGTAACTCATTTTCGAAATCTTTTAAGGTGGACCTTGGAGTCAAACAAGGTTGTATATTAAGTCCAATTTTGTTTGCCTTAAATTTGAATTATTTAGCTGATGATTTCCCGATGTGTATAGCTATTGGTAACTTTGCTATAAAGATTCTCCTTTATGCTGATGACATTGTTTTAATCTCTAATTCGCCAAATGGCCTTCAGGTAAACTATGGCACTTAAAGTTGAATATTGCAAATCTAAGGTAATGGTTTCGTGTTGGCACTAGACTACCAAATAATTTAAAGTGGATGTATAGAGAAGAAGAACATGAAATTGTTAACTCATACAAACACCTTGGGATTGATCTAATCTATAATTTGTCATTTAATAAATATTTTGAAAATAAACTTATAACGTCTAAAATGGCAATTTCTTCTTCTTGGTCTAAATATATAAAAAACCCAAAAATATCTATTAAAAATAAACTTAAATTATTTAACGCTGCTGCTCGTTCGATCATGAAAATGCTAATGTTGCCTAACAACACACCGAACTATATAATACTTTTAGAAACTGGCTTGAGTTCACTATACCTGGATACTCTAAAATTACTTTTTAATTATATTAATAAAGTCCTTAACATGCCTTACAACAGACTGCCTCGTAAGCATGCAGAAAAGACAAATACAAAACACACATTTTGGGCAGAGGACTGGATAAATTTGTGTACTCAAATGGGCTAAGTTCCAGAAAATAATGCAAACCTATTTTACACCTCGTTAAATTGCATGAAAACCAGATTTTAACTTCTGATGCAAGATGCTCTCGATTCCATGACCTATACTCACAGTTAAAATATTCAGTGCTACCAACAAATTCTTCTTCTAGTCTCTCATCGCGTACAATAGGTCTGTTATAAGAGCAAGATGAGGGCTGTTGGATATATATGCTCTCTTTCAGAAGTACATCCGTTGGTATCTACATCTGCTTTGCAACTAAGATGCTATAGAAAATACTTTGCATTTTATTGGCGTTTGTCCTGTTTTTAATGATATCAGATTTATTTCTTTCAAGAAAAAACAATTGAATCTTTCTGAAGTATTAGATATTCTTAATGGTGGTGCTTGTAATTTTGGTTTACTTGTCAATTACTAAGAATCTTGCTTACAGTATAGAAAATTAATATTAAATGAATTCGCTTAATTTCAATTTGAATTTCATATTAAACTATTATTGTTAGTAATATTATACTTGTCGGTGAAAAATTTTCCTGTAAATACAATATATACACAGCTGGACAGAAAAGTAGGTGAAAATTTTTTTATCTTAAATGTACAAAAAAAATGTATCAAAGTGATTTTAAAGTCCTAACACCATATACTTTAAATATGGCAACACTGTTTTAAATTCATAAAGGGGGATACCGCTAATAAAAAAGACTATTATTACAAAAACAGATTTTTTTAAATTTAGTCCCTTTCCGGCGTGGTCATTCAAATAGGTGTGTATATATTATATCATGGTACCTAAATTTGTATAAATGCTTTAACTTTGCCAATCTCGCTTACAACCAAAAGTTATGCCAGTTCTGGCTCATATATATGCATGTACATACCATACATACTTTTGAATTAAAATTTTTGTGAACATACACATGTATTTGTATATGAATCTATTAAATAAGTAAAAAGCACATTTGCTTTAAAGTTTCTTTGACAATAATACTTCCATCATGTTGGGTACCACATTTTTTGCTACATCATCTTTAATTTGATGCAAAAAAAAGAAGAAGTCACCATCGCGTTCAATAATGTCCAAGAAGATGGACAAGCTGATATCAACGACAGCGTCCTAGAGAACATGTCTGGAGAAAACATCTACTTTGTTTATGCAAGATTTCTGATACCGCAGATGTCTTGCTGCAATATTGAAGCGTGGTTTACTACTATCGACTTCTAGTGTTCCGCTTCAGGCATTATCTCGGATAAGCAAAAAACTGCGACGGTATTTTCTACATTGAACCCAAACGTTATCTCGCAGTTATCCGTCATTAACGCAACGTTGTCGCAGGTGGAAAGGTACCAGTAGAACAAAGCTAAAATAAGCAAGTACTTTGTCAACTCTGAGCAACGCGACTTAAACAGATTGATTTCACCCCTCCTTCTTGGAGACAAGAAACCGTCAGAATTATACATCGAGATGAAACGAGTCGCCCGTAATACAACAGGCGATGCCGCTTTAAAAGGCTTATTGGCAGTACTAGTGAAATATATAAGTCAACTACTGGTAGCTGTTGTCGAGCTGACGAAAATATTTAAAGCATTTTTAATTTGTTCCCAATCTTGCTGTCCTTCTGTGAAATGTCATCAATCTAAGAATCGGCCTACATACAACAGTGAGGCAACCGATTCCGAGTGCAGGTACCACGTAAAATATGAGCGCTTGGTTCGAAAATGTCGCAGCACATGCAATGGCGAACGGGCAACCCGAACATGAACACGAACCAGGCGGATACAAAAATAACTTACAAATGCTCCGAGAAGCAGTTTCCAAATGATAGTTGTGCCGACGTGTCCGTCTTATCTCTGACGACGAATTCTTCTGACGTTCACCCTACAACCATTACCTTATACGCTGCCAACGGGTCTCATATAAAAGCGATTGGAGAAAAGCGTCCAAAACTTCGATCTTTCCCGAGATTTTTTTTTTTTTGGCCTTTCGTGATTGCAAATGTCACGTTACCGATCATAGTCTCCGATTTCATCAAACATTTTGTTTTGCTTATCTACTTACATTGTAGCCGTCTCATCAATAGCACCACCAAAGTTACTACATGACATACACTGTCATCAGCAAGCAAAACAGCTGCCATTAATGTTTTCGACCCGAGCAGCTCCTTCTCCGAAATTATACAGCAGTAGTCAAATATCAACAAATTTTGCCATACGGCTCGAAGGCAAAATCTACCATCTCGCACATTATCGAAATCACAGGGCAGCCAGTCTTTAGTCGTCCACGTCGCCTTTAACCGAAAAAGCTAGCAGCAGCCAAGAACTTGAATTTTTATTAAAAGCACGGATCTGTCAACCGACAAACACCAACTGGTCCAGCGCGCTGCATATTGCCAAAACGAGTGATTACTAGCGACAATCACCGTGTATTAAATGCTCAGACATTTCCCGATAGGCACCCTACACTTGCGTGCAATTTGCGAGGTAAGAGATTGTTTTCTAAAATTTACCTACAAAAAGCTTTCTACAAGGTTCCGATACCAGGGTTGGCAAAAACCCGGGCTTACTCAAAAAAAAGCCCAACCCACCGGATTTTATAAGGTTTTTTGATGGGTCGTTTGGGTTTTATAACTGCTTTCAAATTTCGTTCATTTCGCCAATATTTTTTGTTTGTTAGTAAAATTACATTGTTTTAGCATTTATAATGTTGCACTTTTAGTAGGATCAAGGCGGCATTGTATACTATGAGCTGCTAAAACTCGGTGATCGGAGCACATTGCAATTACTCCATTTGAACTGTGCATTATGAGAAAAACGGGAACATAAAGACACGCGGACAGATAAAGTTTTACTTTTTCATGCCAACGATCGGTATTACATCGCAAGAGTTTATAAACAAATGATCAAATACTGCACCCTCCGTATTATCCAAACATTGCTTTTTTTGACTACTCTCTGCTTCGACAGATCCAATATCTTTTGGCATGTCACCGAATCACTTCTTTTGAAGAAATATAAAATCGGCTGCAAATTGGATCGCCTCAAGACGAGCAAGTTTTCTGAGACGGAATTCGGTCATTAGCTCAGAGGTGGGGAAAGAAAGTAAGCACTGATTTGATACATTTTCATTTTATAAATGTGTTAATTCATTATCTTCTTTGAGCTAAAAAACGAACCGAATTAATTTCTACTCCCAATACGTAAATTTTAATTATTTTTGTTGTAAATAGACTACGAAAACTTTTAAATCAAAAACCAACACGGGTTTTATTGGCGTTCCCTTATGTCGATGTCATCTGTGTCGAGCACTAGCTCGAACAGCATCGCCGTGATCAAACAGTCGTCAAGAGAACAATCTTGCTATAAATATTAAGAAATGCTTATTCGGCAAAAGCGAGATCAAATTTTTGGGTCATCTAGTCAATGCAGATGGGTAATACAAGGTAATATCTGAAAAATTAGCAGCTATCGGAGAATATCCAAAACCAAAAGTGGCGTAAGAGTTAAAGAGTTTTATTGCCTTGTTAAACTTTTACAGGAAAAATCTTAGGACATTCGCTCTCGTACCAGATGCACTTGCAAAATTAATATATCGGAAACAAGAAGCATGATTTAAGTTCACTCTAAAGACGGAAACCGACCGCAAAAGCTGTTTTTGAACGCTGTAAAATTGAACGAGGCAATGTTATTCTATTAGCTCATCCAGCAGCAGTGGCTGAACTGGCAATTTTTATAGACGCCTCCGATACAGGCAGTTGTTGGACAGCCTTACATCAGAAGATCAATGGTAATTTTCTGTCCGTAGCGTTCTATTTAAAAACAGTTTACGAAAACTCAGCAAAAGTACTCGACTTTTTATCAAAAGATAAAAAGCAGAAACAAATATCTGATATTTTGACAGTGTCTGCATGAAGGAACTATAGGCTGTTTGGGTTTAGACTGGAATGGAATAAAGTAGGGAAATAGGGGAAAAGAAACAATAATTAAAGAATAGTTACGGTAATAATTAAGATAGAAGTAGCGAAGCAGGTCGGGTTTTAGCTAGTATGAAAAAACAACATTGTTCACATAAAAAAGCGTATGGTATCGTATGTTGTATATGTTTACTTATAAACTACCATGACTTGTGATTAATATGCGGCAATTTTGTTTCCAAAAAATAAAACAAAACATTTTTTAACAACAAACTTTAAGAAGTAATAATACAAACCACAAAATAGGTATGTTACTTAATGCATAAATAATATTTAGCCAAACAAATTTTTGGTTAAGAACGGCTATTTTATGCCCTACTCAAGGTAAAGTAGAGCCACAGCGTTCTAAAAGCGCATCTTCACATGGTCAGGAAACATGTGACGTTAAAGGCGATAATATCGTTACTTGTCTGGCACATAGCGCCGTCTCTGTCACATTTGCGATTCCAGCCATAAAAAATCATTAATCATCTATCAAGAGCGCAAGCCATTCACCGTAACAGTTGCTCCAGCGAATAAGCTAAGCTAGATCAAAAACCGCACCAAATAGTCACACATTGAGGATGAAGAGGATTTTCAACAATAATTTCTGGCCGAATTTTACAATTCCGCTTGTTAACATAGCCTTCGAGGTAAAAATGAGCCTCATGACTTAAGATGGTTTTTCAATGAAAATCCGGATCAGTGTGCAGCATTTCAATTATCCAAGTATGAAGACCTATTTTTTTATGCAAAATACATTGTAATGTGGTTTATGGAATGCCCAATTGCAAAGATTGTGAAGAAATTGACAAACCCGGGTTTTTTTCAACAGTATAAGCTACCACAGGAATATTCCCAGCTCTTCTTGAGCGACGGTTCAAACCTTTCCACTAGTTTCACAATTACTGCCCGAGAAGATGCCTCACGGCGACCAAAAAATGCTTCAGTTTTGTGAACTGTAAACGCGAAATTTCCACAATTTTTGAAGCAGATATCGTTCAATTTTTATTTATAGCGTAGTTTTTACCTGTCATGTTAGGGGTTGAGTTATAGGCAACTGGCGAAAGACGGGGTTTTCTTTAATGAAATAGTTGATTGTCAATCCTATACTACATGTCTGTTTTTAAAAGTTTCTGAAACTTATCTGCCGTTTAAAAAGGATTGGGGGTGGCGCGATGTAGTGGTTAGAGCGCACGCATAACAACACAAACGACCCAGGTTCGAGCCCAAGCAGAGGACATGACGAAGAAAAAATTTAATTGTGGTTGCGAATGTTTAATAATAATAAAAGGCTTAAACTTCTACCCTCCAGACAACTCCATCTAAAAAAAAAATAAATAAATAAAAATAAAGAAAAAAACCCCCCGACCAATACCTCTGGCGATGATAACAAAACATCAGACGAATGATCAGGAAAAACACGACACTTACTGGGAAAAAAAATTACAATGCTAAAGTAAAGATCACCACCAATTAGCAAGGATCTTTACCACTACAAAAAAAAAATGGAGGAAGCTACAGCGGATTAATCCATCTACTTAGGTTAAAAGATCAAATTGATTAAAGAAACTAAAACAGAGCAATAGATGCTTTGTGGAAAGCTAATATGCTCCCTAGAGGAGTGACGGAGAAAAAAATTGCTTTATTGTGTAGGGTAATGAGTTCAGTAAAAAAATTTTTTTGTTTAATTTGGTATTCATTTAGCGTACACTTGTGGCTAAAATAAATCAGGAAAGCACGCAGCTTATTTTTAATTTCAGTTTCTAAAAAAACGGCATCAAAAAAAATTAAATTTGAAATTTTTTTTTTTTAATATAAGTATTTGTTTAGTACAATAAACTCAGGCTCAAGTGCAAATCCAAAACATCACGTTTTAAATGTATTTTTTGTTGTTGATTATTATTTGAAACAAAAAAAGAAAAATTTTAATAAGACAAGTAATTTAAAGCTAAAACTTATAAATTCTATTTTGTTGGGGTTTATACCCAGACACATAATCTACAGGTATTTTATTTATAAAAGATATTAAATTATTGTTTAACATTTTATTATTTATTTTAAAATTTATTTTAACTTCATATTGTATTATAAGTTTTGCTTAAGAAAAATCCCCTTCTTAGGAAATAATGTTGTAATAACAACTATTAATTACAGTTTAATATTTAAATTCAACAATTTAATTATTTTTTATTATTTAATTACTATCAAAACCGGTGTGCATCCGACCGCATGCTAGTTTTTTCAATAACTTTGTAAAGCTTTTCTTTTCACCACCATTAGTGATATATGAGCTGAATTAGAAAAAGTCTCTTAAGTTATTAATATTTTTTATAAGAAATCTAATATGATCATTCCAAGCACGAATTAATAAATTTTAATTAAATTATATTAACAAAAATACATATATTGTCCATCATAAGTTCATTATGAAATCAGTTATTGGGATGCGAAAATAAATACAAGAATAATATTGACATTAAACTTTGATGTTAAAGTTAAATTTAGTTCATAGTGCATCATTGCATAACGAGCACACATATCAGAGAGTAATCTTTAGTTTAATACAAAATTAAATAAATTAAAAAAAAAAATAGTTTTAAATTATAATCAGTCATTCAGTATAAAATCTATGTTTTCATATTCGAATGACTATTAATAAATTTATCAACAACACAAAGCAACAATTTATTGTCCAGCTGTTCCCAAAATATTACAAATTTATTTTTAAATGTTTAATTCGAAAAAAGAGGCATGATAATGCGCTGTAGATGACTTGGTAATCGCATAATTAAGGCCAAAGTTGCATCTGGAAATCGAACATACTTTCCCCGATGACTAAAAAACGTCTATAACTCATGCCTCAATCAGTGTTACTAGTTAATTAGTATTCTTGGCTAGCACGCACACTCCGAAAACACTACGGAATCCACAAGACACGTGGTAGACCAAAAAACACATGGAAGTGCAATGAATAAACTCTTTACCTAGTAACAGACAACAATATAGATTCTATGTAAACGTTCTAAGTTTCTGAAGGAATACGACAATAAATGAAATAATTATGCATGATAATGGATGTTAAAGGTTAAGAAAAGCGATTACGTGAACGAATCACATATTATACTATGCAACAAATGGATAACCACTATATTTTTTTGATACGCTATGGTCGCCTTACTTCAAAAATCATCAGCATTTCAGTTTTTTTTCGAATTCTTTTTCTAAAATGTGAGATTTTTGAGGAGGTTGCTTCACAGATCTTATGATAACTTTGAAATGATTTATTCGATTTCGTTCCGCCATATGTTAAAAAAACTCCAAATTATACCAGCTTTAAGTCATTCTAATACCATTTAAAGTTTGAATTTTAAAGAAAGAAGTTTAAATTATAAAGAAATATTAATGAAATATAATAAAAAAAATTATTTATTCAATGCTTATTTTAGGTGTAAAAATATCACTCAAAATATATTTCTTACATTCGAATTTTGACTTCTTTGCGGAAAACCTGGGTTTAGTAAGCGACGAGCATGATAAACGATTTCATCAGCAGTTTAAGACCATGAACCATCGTTATCAGGAATTATGAAATAAAAATATGATGGGAGATTTTATTTGGTTTCTTATAAGAGAAGCGAACTCAGAAAATCATAGAAAACAAAACAAAAGTCTAAATCATTTCTAGATCTTACTTTGTTAACCTTCTTTATAAAAAATAAAACTATTTATTAATTTCATTTTTTAAAAGATATCTATTGCATGCTACTCAGATGAACCGTTGTTGGAATTTTCGCCAATTACAGCAAAAAAAGTTAGTTTTTTCCAAACTATATTGGGAATAAAATAAGTATTTACCCATCGATTTTCATGAATTATGGTTTATTTTATTTCTATTATATGCAGCCATTTATTCATAGCTTTCTATTTTTTGTGCATTATTAGAAATCAAAAATTTCATAATTTTTCAAAAAAAAATTTTTTTTATAATTTGTTTCTCAATATCTCCAAAAATATTGGTTGTATTAAAAAAGGATGTTAGAATGTGTCAAAGCTAAAGGGTCCGCCATCTAACGTTTTTTTTCAACTAGTGCTTATTTCGTGAATGGTAACACTTAGCTCATATCTGATTTAACAGATAATTAGTTTTATCCTTCCGCTGAACGAATATGGTTGTGTATACGCTTCGTTAAGTGGGCCTGCGATCGACTTACAGAAGATGCCGATTTTGCCAAAAATCATCTTTTCAGGTGAAGCTCATTTTGATCTTCGCGGGTATGTAAAAAAGCAAAATTTTCGCATTTGGGGCACAGAAAACCCGCACGCATACATTGAAAAGCCCATACACCCAAGACGAGTCACTGTTTGGTGCGGATTTTGGTCCAGAGGCATAATTGGGCCATTTTTCTTCGAAAATGAGCAAGGAGTGGCCGTTATCGGGCCATGTTGAACGATTTTTTTGTTCAAAAAATTGAAAAGAAGGATATTAGGAACATTTGGTTTCAAAAGGACGGCGCTACGTGCCACACAGCCGAAGCTATACTCGATGTTTTGTGCCCTGTTGTTGAAGATAGCATTATCAGCCGCAGAGCTGATGTCGTTTGGCCACCTCGGAGCTGCGATTTGACACCGTTGGACTATTATTTGTGGGGTGCTGTCATTGGTGAAATACAGCTGCAAACAATCGATAATGTGCTTAAAAATTGGACCGATCGTGTAGGCTACTGCATGGCCAGCCGAGGCAGCCATTTGAATGAAATTATTTTCCATTATTAACACGAAGGATTGTACTTTCAAATAAAAAAAGAAAATATTCAGTAGTTTTTTTTATAGCATTTAAAAAAAAAAATATTTGGCGGACCCTTTAGTATAATTTGAAATTTTTCAACATATAGCGTAACAACATCGAATAAGTCATTTCAAAGTTATCATAAGATGTATGAAGCAGCCTCCTCAAAAATCTCACATTTCAAAAAAAAATTCTAAAAAAAACTTATCAATAGAAACTGAAATGCTGGGCGACCATAGCGCATCAAAAAAATATTTTGAATATCAAAGGTATTTTTTCTTGTTACATAGTATTATTGATTCAGAGGTACGCCAAAGATATATACAGTGACTTCAACGCATAATCAGACACTTTTTTAATAAAAAATATAATAAACATAAAGCTTTTTCGGGGTCTTATTCATATTTCAGGTATGTAGCTTTATGAATACATAATGAGAAAAATAGCATTTTGTCCATAAGTTTCAATACAAAAACAAAAATTACAAAATTTTTTAAACTCAACGCATAGGCGGACAAAGCAAAGAATGAATATTTAAAAAGCATAATCTACCAGTAATAATTTGCAGTCACTAAGCGTCTTAGATTCGCTTTTTATCCAATTACGTAAGGCTCTAGAATCCGCGCATGCGTTTCTATAAGTTCGGAACAATAACGGATTAACTTAAGCTTTGTGACACCTGATGTGTGCTTGGGATCGTTATCTTAATAGAATTCGCGGTTGTTTGCGAAACCTATTTTCTCTGAACTAGCTTAGCATTTCTTTTCGAATATTGAGATAAGCAAAAGTGATAATTTTATTAAAAATTAAATGCATTGTGTCAGCTTTGTATTTTCTTATGACTAAAGCCGGCATTTGGTTTACGTTGTACAAATAACTTGTCATCTGCACCTTGGCAAATTAATTAAATGAAAACTTTCAAAACAAAAGGTACTGTAAGGGTTTGGGGCTGTTTCTTGGTTGTGGTGTGAGCTGTGATGTATTGGTTATCTGGACACTGTGGGATAATTGGCAATGAAACTGCGGATGTATTGGCTATGAAAGGATCTCTAACGCCCTATATTGGTCTGGAGCCCTACTGTACAGAACCGTCTTCTACTATTCTAAATCTAATCAAGGATTAGGAAATTGCCAGCTGCATGGAATTCTGGAAAGCTCAAAGGGAACTTAGGCATGCTAAGGCGGTGGTCAGTCAATAACTTAGGCTCAGCTCTAATGTTCTCAAGTATAGCAGGGCGGATGTGTAACTACTGACGGATTTTCTTTCTAATTGAGAGCACATCCGTAGTGGCGATCACGGATCAGATTACGGTATCACAGACATATTATGTGAATGGGCTAGCGTTCATTAGGAGAGCAACAGATCTGCTGAAAAAACTGTAGACTGAAACAAATCAATCTTGACTTAAGGAGTCAAGTCAGAAGGGCTCTATCTTGGCACGATTGTCTCACAGTGAGTCAGTGTTTAACATGGATACCTGCCGTGATATGGGTCATAGCACCCGGTTGAGGAGATGCAAAACCACACCGAACTCACGGTCTGCTTGCGTCTTAGGTTTAAAACTACAGCCACCACGAAAATCTTACAAGGCGACCTACTCAAAAGTAAGGCATGGACCGAAGTCTCTGGGGCTCCTGACTCCTAAGACACCAGAATACCTCAGGTCAGGCTTAGTAGCATAAATGCTACCTCTAGTTTCGGCCCCATAATGACCACTGACTGGTCGCCGGTGAAACTCTTGTGTAACAAATAACTTTCTTTTCATTCAAATTGTATAACAGCAATTTAACTCTTTCGGTTATTTTATGCTATACTCGCCATACTTTTCAGCGCCATTTTTAGACGGAAAACTTATGGATGTTACTTTTTTATATTTTTGTATTTTTTGTAGTGTGTTTTTGTAAAAATTAATGGGAAAATATTTCGATTAGTGAGGCCAGTACATTGTTAGAATTCAGAAAGCGAGTGTGCCTATAAAGTTTCGTAGTTTACAAAAAAATAATCGCCCCTATCATGTACAATGATTATTCAGTGGGGAATGATAAATGAATAAATTCTCCTGATCATGAATAGTTTTACCCCAGAAATTTCCCAATAATTTGTTCACATAACTTTTGCTGGGGAGCTGCATTTATTTATATTCATGAGAAGGTCTTTTAAGTTATTCCAGCACTAGAAGTGTTAACATAACTCGGGAATTGCAAAAAATTACTTATTTTAAATTGTTACCATAAAAGCAGCATCTGGTGCAACCACCTCTTTTGAATGTCACTGAAGATTTTTGACCGATTATAAATCAATTTTTCTTCTGAATGCCGAATATACATGACATTACCCAGCATAACTTTCGTCATTCTATCCAAATTACTTTTTTACTTTTTGTGTAAACATTTTATTTAATTAAATTCAAAATTTGTTCTTCTTAACATTCAATGTGAAATGAAAGCTTGTGTCGAGGGAACAAAAATTTCATGGAAGATTTTCGATAGCAATTGTACCGTCGAGGAGAATGCAAATGGCATGGCAATAGAAATTTCACACGTTGATCATGTTTTATACTTAACTTACTTTGTTTGATAAGTAACGTAATCACTGCCGGTACTAAGAGCAATAAGTTATATCCCAAACCTACATACTTTAATAAGGCTGTAAAGTAGTAGTAGTTCATTATCTAGACTTAAACAGTTAAAAAGTGTAAATGAAATATTTCTAAAGTCAAAAACAAAAAATAAGTTCTGAAAAGGTTAATAAGACTAGGTGCCGCTGTGGTATGGTAGGAAAGACATACCCGCCGCCGCTTCAGTCTCAGTCCAGACAATTTGAAAAAGAAACCAATTTTTCTACAACGATATCAACTCACAACATTAGCTATTAATTGATTATGAGTATATATTACTACAATTTAAAACTTCTTTAATGCATTTAATGCCGTCGTTAAAAAAGTCTAAAAATAGAATCGGGTGCAGCCCGTTAAGTAAGAGAAGTCTCCGTAGAAATTTAATTATTATTTAATAAAACTATTATTTTAAAGTTTTTTTACATAAGTTTTAGTAAATTGCCACAGGCAATAAGAAGCACCAGGAATGCTTTCAAATTATAAAAATTTATTGTAAAAATCCGTACTCTTTTTCAAACAACTTTTAGAGCACAATCTTGTTAAGTGATGAGGCTTTTTAATTGGTTAAATCAAAATTTCCGATCATGGTGCGAAAAAAACAAATGAGACATGACTGAACAACAAATATTTAACATTTGGTGGGGATTGTCAAGCAACGTCATCAATGATCATAACAGTCAATCATACACAAAACTTAACCGACAGGATAAGCCATATAATAGTTGTGGTGGTTATTTATCTGATAAATATCATGAAATAAAACTAAAATGCATTACTTACTTGGTGTTTTCTATTTCAAATTAAAGTTTAGACGCAAAAAGGTTTTAAATAAGAAATTTTTAGAAACAATTCTTCGCAAATTTATAAATTTTTTTTCTCATTAGATGATAAGAATAATAAAATATAATGTAATATTAATTGCACTTGTAATGTAAATATATATTGTATTACTATATGATTAATCTTATCAGATAAGAAAAGAAAATTCTTTCTCTACTAATTGCTTGCATGTCTATAAATGACATGTGAACTACAATAATATTCATTTTTATTTTTATCATTAATTTTAAATGTGGGAAATTCTTTGCTATAGAAGACTACATCATTATAAATATATTTAATAAAAAATACAATTGTTTGAAGTGAATCATGACAATTAATTTCTAGCATCAGTTTGATAAGTATTTATTAAATTTTCATGGGTATTTCCGAACTTAATAGAAACATATAAAATCAATGGACACAATTTTATAATTTGGGAATCACTACTACAAAATGCATTTTTAAGACCGGTATTATTAAATAGTTACGTATTAATTTATTTTTTTTTTTTTATTGTATGATGCACGTGATGATGGATTTTGTAATCAACGTTCATTAAGCACTGCACACATTTTAATACTCTTACTATGTACATGTACGCTATACTCGTATACTTTACTTTAACATTACTTTTACAAAATTTTATAAATAAAATAATACGAATTTTATTATTTATATTTAAGAAAATCAATACTCCGCTTAAAAGTATCTGTTGGTTAGTTCTGGTGGCCAATCATGAAATATTATAGAGATGTGGTTAAACGAGATTTTTCATTTTAATTGAATCATATGCAGATTTGTAAGAAATCATGATTCAGTTGAAACCATTAAAATATTATACGATTGTAACAAAAATAACTGGTTCAGTTTTAAGAATAAAATTTATATATTAGTGTTCTAAAGGCGGTTCTTTACGCGATTCAGTATAATTCTCGTCATTAATTTCAATATTGTAGGCAGTACGCAAATACCTCGCTAGTTGCCACAGTCTTTTGAGTCATCCTCATTTAACAATGATACCGTCCTTCCATTCACTTGGGAAAAACTACCGCCCCCATGCATTGAATATCAATTGGAAAAGAGTTCCGGCACTGAGAGCCGTAACAGTCATGGATATTTGCTCATAAATGCCATTAATTGCGGCTTTGAATTTTGCCGATTAGTAAAACTTTTTGCGATACAGCTATAATTTCATATAAATAATACGATTTCGAATTTCGTTAAGAACAATACATTATCCAGTACTAAGTTTAGGGAAAGATACCCATTTGCGGCAATGACGGAATGTTGAAATCGAATGAATATTTTTTGTTTTTTTTTTACCGACATAGGCAGTTTGTTAATAGACAGCTAAAAGTCTGTTTTAATAATCTTAAATATCGATTCCAAAACTGATTTGAATTTGCTTGAAATCGTTCGATCTATATCTGGTCGTCCTAACTTCTGTATCCATTTAATAAAAAATTATCTGCTTGTGTAGATTATCACAAAGTCAGTTTTACCCACAATAATTTTTTACTTGCTTTGCTCGTATTTTGAAAATAATTAAGGCAACAATAAATTATTACTTAATTATTTTTTAAAATCATCAGCTTCTTTAAGTCCTTGATGATTTCCTATAAATGAGAGGACGAGGTATTTTTCAAGAGTTTTCAATGCTGTTCAAAAATAATGCTGGACGCTAAAGATGTTAATGAATATGAAGCTGTAAAAAACGCATCACAATACGTTCGAAGGTGATAGTTGATCGTAATTGTTTTTAAAGTGAATTGCTTATTCAAAGAACTATTTATCAAGTAAGCATGTGACTTGTATGTAACATTGTTTAAATTATTTCCACAAAAACTTAATAGCCTTTTTTAGTTTTTACTAAAATTTTTTTTATACAAAATTCAATATTATGAAACAATTTGTTCCCTAAATTTCAAGCTGTAGTAAGAGGTTTTAAATCATCGTCGGCCTTTTAAAAGAATGCAACCAACCCAAGTATTGAGTGTCTATTTAAAAAATAGGTATTAGAATCCCTAAATACTTGAATGCCTTAATAATTAAATTTTCTTTTTGATCTTGTATGTTACCACTTATACGAATATGCGTATAACTATATAAATAAAATATATCTAAAATCTGATCTAATTCTCAAATAATTAATTAGATATCAACAATACCTAATAAATAAATGTATAAACGACTTAAGAATCGTGAAAATTTATATAAACCATACAGACCAGTGTAGAATAAAATAGTTTAAATTAGGTAAGAATTAAATGAATTAGAATTAATCGTAGAGTAGAGTAAAGCAGAGCAAATAAAATACAATATCTTCAACGCGGCTTCAGCCACAATTCCACTGGGTTTTACTAAAAGTAGTATCTTTAGAGTCTTATTCAGAAGACTGAGGATAGCGTAATCTAGACACTTGTAGATTAATATGACCCTTATTTTATGAGAAACGCACTACGGAAGTTATATCAACGTGGTTGGCAGTAGATGACATTGGGTGCTGGATGAGCTTGTAAGCCAACTTGGACTCTCCCAACGACTATTGCAGTAGATGCAAAAAAAAGGAAAAGGTAGAAAAAGGCTTTCATCTTCTGTTCTTCCGGCTGTCAAGAGAAACAGTTTCATTAGCAAGTACAAACTGTCCAACTTTGTTAAGTTATCTTGGCCTAGACCTTACTACGTACTGAGAGACGAGTACATACATACATTGGTATAGATTACGATATAAATGGGTGTACATTTGACAAATGGTGTGTTCTGTTTGAGCGCAATGAACTACCACGAAAACCAAACCAGAGCAGAGCAATCTTCAAGAGAGCAAAATTAAAAAGGATAGAATAAGTATTGCCGGATTTTTTAAGAACTTTCGGATTTGATTAAAAAAAAAAAAACACATACAATTTAGATAAATGTATGTAATCAAATTTAATGTTTAATGATAATTTTATCTAAATGTTGGCCGTGGCTATGCCTAAAATGGTTCGTACGCTGGGTCCAAATTTGGCATACTCTCTCTAACTTATCACGGTATGTCACGAATAAATTCTTGGATATTGGCTTCCAGTGCGTCAACCGTTGCTGGCTTGTCTCTACAGACATGAGCCTCAACAAAAAGTAGTCTAAAGGCGTTAAATCGCACGATCTTGGTGGCCATTTGACAGGCCCCAAACGAGAAATAAACTGTTTACCAAACTCATTTCTCAATCGGGTCAATGTTTCGCGTGGTGTTTGGCATGTGGCACCGTCTTGTTGAAACCACATGTCAGCCAAATACAGCTCTTCTATTGTGGGAAAACTAAAGTTTTTAATTATAGCACGGTAGAGCTCGCCATTCACAGTAACGTAGCTGCCGTCGTCGTCTTTGAAAAAGTACGGTCAAATGATATCACCGGCTCATAATCCACATCAATCAGAGCATTTTTCGGAATACATTGGCAGTTCTTGCAATGCATCAGGCTACTCTTCAGACCAAATATGGAAATTTTGCTTGTTCACGTATCAATGCAACCAGAAATGAGCTTCGTCGCTGAAAACAATTTTCCGATAAAAAAGGGGATCTTCATCCAACTGAATTTTGATGATAAAATTCAATAATCTGCATGCGTCGATTCATGGTTAAATTATAGACCAAACTGAACATGTTTGACAGTAACATGTTACACTAAAACAACTGAGCTGCCAAAAACAGTGTTGCCAAAAAGAATATTGCTAAAAAATTACCCAATATTAACTCTCAACGGTTATTGAATCTAATATTCTCTATGGAGTGGTCTGGTTGACTGCCTTAGAAGAATATTGCAATATCGGACTCCCTTATATCGTCAGGAGGTCGGCTGCGATCCAAATTAAAGGTATATTTAACACCACTCCAACAGAGGCCCTTCTTGCTGTGCTTAGTTGGCTCCAATCTAACATGCGTGCTAAGTGACAGGCTGTACTTGTAGCGGTGAGACTAAATGCCATGTTACGCCGGTATATTATTTTGCCGAAGAACTCCTCTACCCTATCTGAGGAACCCTGGGTTTTAGGTGATATTGACTCTACCTCATGTTGACCGAAATCGTATAAGGGATTGAACATCGCGATTTTTAGTAGAAACGATTAGACCTCTGGCTCGGTCGTCTCCAGTGATTTGATGCAAGTCTATACTGACGGCTCTAGACCCGAGAACTGGATGAGCAGTAATTAATTTTTTTTCCGAAATGCTTAATCTTAGTGTGTTTCTCCGCCTTCCGGACTACTGTTGTGCATTTCAGGCCGAAGTAATGGCTATTTATCATGCTGCAGAATGAATCCGGAGGGATACCTCCATTTATGTCAAATAACTAGAATAACGTGTAATGGTCTGAAGAAACGAAGATTAATTTATTTGGGTCAGATGAAAAATCATATGTACGAACTTCTTTCAATTACTACGCTTTCTTTATTTGATTTTTGTTATGATAAATAAAAATTTAAAAAATTTTGATGTGTTCCTATTATTTCTTCTACCACTGTATGTATGTATATATCTCGCCAATCAGATAACTTTCGATTGTAACTACTGCGTACTAATTATCCGTTTAAAATACACCGTAGGAACATCTTCTCTTATGTATCTATTCTCACATTCTATTCTTCAGCGTCTGTCTCTAGCTCCGCGTAGGCTTTTCAAAATTTAATAGCTTATCGGAGCCATCTACTCTTGATATCAGATTAATAGCCATGTTCATGTCGGGTTATATAATGTATAAATTGCTAATTGCCAAGACCAATTATTTTCGACTCGAAGATTAGCTCTAGAGCATCGTTTTATGTGGTATCTCAAAGTGCCGCTATGTATATTCAAGTATGCCTTGATTAAACGAACCTGCCACTCCCTATTCTATTATAAGCAATTGAATATGAAAAAGCATTGAATATGTTGTTCAATTAAACATGTTCATTCACATAATTAATTAACATTTCTAACATTTTATTCATAAAAATATAAATAATTTTGTGGATTCGAATAAAACGAAAATTCAATAAAGCAACGCAATAGTTTATGAATAAATCAAATTTGGAATATAAATGTCCACAAATCAATACTAAACAAATAAAAATTATAAAAACAAACAAAAAAAGCCAAAAACAAAAAAAAATTAATAATAATACTGAATATACCCTATAGGAAAAGGTAGAAGCGACACAGTTTAAGCATTATTAAGATACACGATATCCATTATTGCCTTCAAAACAAGCCGAAATGCATTGAAAAATGTCATACAGAAAAATGTTATGCCATGCAAACTGAAACACTATGTTGTTCCACAAATCTAGAACTACTATTATGTTTTTTTTTAATGACTATCCTTATTATGATTGAAATCGTAATATATTTATATTTTATAGTTGGAAAATAGTCTTTCCAACTTTCTTTACCTTGTGAAAATAACGTTATATTTATTACTGGTGCAGGTAAATGCACGGCAATGACGTTAAATAAGTTGTAGACTTTTTACATTTACATACATTTTAGTAGAACTCATGCAAGATGTTGAAAATGTAAAGCATGCGTTTACATTTGTAATGTCTAAAGGCGCATAATTTCTTCTAATAAAAAAAATTAAAAAATGGATTAAGAGTAAGACAGTAACAAATGGACTTATTGTTGCTTTGCAAGAACAAATCCAATAAATGATTCAGTCCATTGAAAAAATATATAGCCATTGATGAAAAACATTTTAGGAATTTAAAGACAAAAATGTGTTCTAGTTTTTTATTATATTTATTAGTATCTTATTATTTTAAATTTACAATATGTACACTGATGGCCAGCTATTTAGGGACAACAAATGTTTGCATACTGAGATGGATACAAGTTGATTTTTTTGGTTTGAATAATAAAAAGTATATCACACGTCCACTAAACTAAGAACCTTACCCACGCTATATTTTTAAGCACTCTTACCTAGGATTTTTAAATAGTCATGCCAGTAGCAGGCCACTAGTGTACATATGTACTTACAACGTATGTAAATATTATAAATAGAAACAAATATATTTCCAACCTATGCAGTGGCTCACAGCTTATTTCACGTGCATTCAAAATATAACTTTGAACGCTTGCAGCATCAAAACTAAGGATGATATCAAAAAGATAAAAACGCACAATTTTTATAAAAATACTTATTTATTTAAATTAAAATTATGTGCTCATGTTTTTAAATATTTGTGAAAGTAATTTGAAGAAAACTTAAAACATATGCAAAATACAATTACAGCTTATTTCGTCTTAGTCTTATTTTTGCTTAATTACTCGTACATCTTTAAGTCGATTTTCCGCCGATATAAAGATTTTTTGGGTAGTTTCGTGGTAATCTTGCTCCACTCTACGACCAGCACAGTTTTTAAATCATTCTGATTAGTAATCTGCTTCTTCGGTATTCCCAAGTCCAAAATTATCCAAAAACTTTTTGTCACGTTTAATTATAGAGTATTAAGAAGCATTCATTAGGTTTATTTAGTTCAATTTCAACCATAAATTCAAATTCCTTGATTTGTGTTTCGGGTCATAATTCTGATAATACCGAAGATGGTTTCGTATATCCACAGCTTATCATGCTTAAAAACATATTTTTATCCATTGTGCCGTCAATAAAAACAATGCTGATAGCTCCAAAGGAAGCCATACACACGATTGTTCTAGTATAGGGTAAATATGAGAAACAGAGATTGCAAATTTCATTTTCTTTACATTTCAATAAATTAAAAAAAAAAAATTCACTAAAATATTTATCTAAATTGGAATATTATATTTATTATATATTATATTTATCTTTTAAAGTAAAAAAAAAATTGCACCGGCTTTTATTATGTTGTGTTGGTGAGTATTATCTTCTTCAATTGCCGCACAAGAATACAACAAATATTGGTGTATTTTTTGCATTTACATTGGTACATGATTGTCGCACCAGGGTTGCATTTGATTGGGATAAGTTGGCACAATAATGTTGTTAGTTGCCGTATGAACCAATAAATTGTGTAATCAAACGATTGGCACATAAAATAGACTAATTATTGGTGCATTAGGACAATCGTGTGATGCTACCTTAAGCATCTACATTACGATTAATTTTTTCAACCGTAATTATCTCGCGATGTCTTGTTATAATATAAAATACCAGAACTGATATTGGGTTTATGATTTCATTGTTGATTGCAGTGTGTGTGTGTGTCAAAACATGCAATGTGAATGAGAAATGTGTTTCGAAAATCGATTTTATTGCGTGTATCCACTATACCCAGCGCGGGATATGATCTTGTACACGGCCATGAAAACAAATTAAGAAATTTTCTAACTGATTTACCTTTAAAACAATGGATATACCCCAACCTTTTGAGACTCGTGTTCCCTGAATATTTTCATTTAAATGTAATCACTTGTTACACGTTTGTCCAATTTTTTATTACTAAACACTATGTGACGTCTTTACATACCATTACAATTATAAAAAACCAAAACATTTTTTATAAAAGACCCAAATTACAAGAAATTTCAATAATTTTTGATTTTTATAAAGATTTATTTAACAGCAAAGAAATCAGGTAAAGATCCTTTTTTGTTGTTAGCATTATAATATATCGGTCTATTTGAAAAGTTATGACATCTCGAAATCCTTAAAAGGTACAGTAACGGGATGTGTGAGTAAAAACAAACATGTTAAGAATTTGTTGTTGGAATTCTCTAATGAAAATAAGATTAGAAATTTTTTTCTACTTTGAAAACATTTAGTTTAAAAACTGTATTTGCATTACCTCAAAAACAATATTAATTTTTTTACATATTTTTCATTCACCCTACCATACAATATGTCCTCTAGCCTTCAAACACTAATCATGGCAAAGTGGTTTTAACACTATGCATGTTATCTTTAAAAACGTATACTGTATTTTTCAATGACATTATGTTACTCGTATGTAGACGTTATGTATACAAAATTATGTCACTGTCTTCGAATGCGCTATGCAATGACAAAGGCATGGAGTGTTGTGTAGTTTAACATGTGCTTACCTTTATTTATTACATACTTACATATATGACGAACAATTAAAAAAGAATAAAAATTCTAAAATTTGTGTTAATCAATTTGTAATAATTATCTGTAATTATCTTAACGAATTGAAAATTGCTTATTACCGGCGAATATTAAATTCTAAACGTAAAATAACGTTTTCCCATTTATTAATAGTTGGTTGGAATTTGTAAAATAGATTTTTAATTTAAAATCACATTTAAAGTGTAACATAATAAACGAATGAATGATATTTTGTAAGCTGTATAAACAAATTTTATGAATATTTTTTAAATTTAAAAAAGACCTAATGGTGACAGGAAACAAGGTTAAATATGTATTTGATAGTATAAAATGAATAAAACAAAAACCTATCATTTATATTGATAAATTCAAATTTATGCAGATTTATGACGAATTTCAAAGTAAACAATTAACACCTTTGCAATATATTTACATATGTATGTATGTATGTATGTATGTATGTATGTATGTATTCTTCTATTTTTAAGCAAGAATTATAACAATATCATTTTAGTTAATTCAAATTCGTACAGTTAAATGATTAGTGAGAAAGCTACGGTATATAAATTAGTCAAGTCTAATATATAAACACTCGTACACCTTTACATGTCAGCATAACCAAAAAATAATAAAAAAGAATTTCTTCGTCTCAGCTGAGTGTAGTTTAAATATATTAAGTTAAATAAAAATAATTTATACCGTTCCTGTCAATCTACATATACATATACGAGTATATGTCATCCCATCAATAACAGCTGATCAGTTCAAATGCTGCATATAGGTCTTAAAAGCGTAAACGTGTGTTTTGTTGTAAGAATAAAATGAAAAGAAGTGAACATTTATCTATTTAAGCATTAATTTTTAAACTCAACTAGAAAACATTTTTAAAAGGCCTTCTTTATCTTCTTCTTAACCAGTTAAGAAAATTTTTTTGAGGCGTCAAGTAGAATTATACGATCGATTGAAGATAAAGCTAAACTCGTGTACGTGTTATGGGTGTAGGATTTCAATAGAGTCTTGTAAGAAGATCGAATAGGTGGGTAGTTTGAACATTTAGTGACGGTTATCCCTTCACCTTTATCTAAGTAGTCTGTTGGCTTCTCGACTTAGTGTTTTGATGTTTTATAGGTGGTTGGTACTTGTTATTATTTTCCCGATATGTGTTCTTCTTTTCTGTTTTGCCTCCATCTCAAAAGATATGGTTTCTGTAAGTGTGGCTCAGAAAATTATTGTGTTTTTATTGTGTTTCTTGTTTAATGTATCTTATTCGCATTTAGGGTGCCGTTTAATGTTAATGTTGGCCACCAATCCGGATTCATTTAGGACTCAACTGTAAGTAGTACTTATGAGCGGAAGTTTATTTCTGATACCGCTTGTAGCCTCAGAACTCTGATAACTCTCTTTGGTAAGTTACTTGCGATTTAAGTTAAGGAAGGATCCTAGCTCGGTGTTATGTTATATTCTTAACCGAGTACCTTGACAAGTAGAACGGGAAAAATTTGGTTAATATTCAACCCTAATACAAAGCGATGTCAAGTCTAAACACATTGTTTCAAAGCTGGCATTAGTACATGACATATGTATATCATAAGAGACGGCTCTAGTTTACACTTGGCATTCATTCGTGCTTTGAGCACCGTAAAATCCTGTTTAAGAAGAGACTCTCATTTAAAATCGATATCTCATTGTAGGTAATGATGTACTGTGGGTTTCTAAGGCAATTCTGTGGAATTCTTGAAGCAAAATATGTTCAACAATCCTTTCTGCCGCTACCTGTTGACTCGAAATTATATTACAAATCGATAAAATATATCCGTCTGCCTAACCTCCTAATCCAATTTCAATTAGCCGTTAAGCCAGGTAATATTTCTGATAAAAGGACAAAAATTTTATTTAAAATTAGTCTATTATTTTAAGAATTATCAAAACGATTGAACGCAAATGAAATCGTTTAGTTGTTTCGTCATAATTCCTCCATTTTCCAAAAGGATATAGCAGTAGTCCATAATTCCAAGGCAATTAAAAGTTCTTTTTTTCTTCTTCGACTTAAAATCCATACAAAATATTTGGGCCATTCTATCACAACGCTTTTATGCTAGCGGCCGCCAATTTAAGACTTTACAGAGTTTGAGAACTTGCATTTTTAAAATGGCAAGTATACCGCTCTGAACGTTATGAAATCTTGTCTTATGGCTGCAGTGATGCAAACTTAGCCCCTGTACAGCAAAGGTTTGAGAATAAGCCTGGAATATCAATTCGTCGACGTTCGCAGCAATTTGGCATCACTACAGGAACTTTGCGCAACATTTTGCATAAAGATCTTCATCTTTATGTTTATAACGTTCAACTCGTTCAAAAGTTAAAGCCAGTCGACCATTGTGTGCGTCGAAAATTGTGAATGGGCTGTTTGAAAAACTGAACGAAAACAACGCATTTTTCAACAAAATCATCTTTAGTTATGAGGCCCATTTTCAATTAGGCGGTTATGTAAACAAACAACATTGTCGCATATGGGGCTCACAAAATCCACAAAACAGTCCATGAAAAACCATTATATCCAAAGAAAAAGACCGTATGCTGCAGTTTGTGGTTAGGCGGCATCATCGGCCAGTATTTTTTTCGAAAATGAGCAAGGAAACGCCGTCACCGTGAATTCTCTGCGCTACCAAGCCATGATAACCAATTTTTTGTGGACACAATTGGCTAATGTTGACATCAGTGACCTTTGGTTTCAGCAGCTCGGCACACACAACCCACACAGCCAGCCAAAAAACTCAGTTATTGCATGAATCTTTGTTGCAAAATGTGATTCAAAATTTTGTGAAAAGAGCGGACGTCTGCCGACATGCTAGAGGTGGACATTTGCCCGACATCATATTGGTATAAATAAAACCGAATTTGTAAAAAAATTTGTTTTTAAGCCAATTTACGTCCTAACCTCTAATTTGCCCATCCTTTATTAGTTCGTACGCTATACTAATTTGCTCGAGATAAATATTGTTTTTAATTAAAGTTATTCAATACATAAGTTTTATTTTACCTTGAGTTCTTCCCTAAAGAGGTTTTGATTTGTTAAAATAAGTTTCTGAAATAAAAGTATTTGGTTTTAAAAAAAACCGTAATAAGTGTTGTACGCTATATTTATTTCGATGGGTGCAGATTGTGATTCCGAGCTCATAAGCTAATAGGCTTATATTGACAATACAACAAATAGAATGTAAACATTTCATTCTGACATTTGTAGAGTTGGTGTAGGGTATACAACAGATCGGATTTGATTAAAACAATTTTTTTTGCTTTTTAAATTTTTAATACAAATATTACTAAAAAAGGAGGTGCAAATCAAAGGTTGGAAAATAAGTAATCGGTGGTAATTGATTTATGGTGTAATACTGGCATACACGAAAAAAAATGTAAACTGTTTATTCGTTTATTTAATAATATGCGGCAGATTATTGTTAAAATCTTTTATTTGACGCAATTATTTATTTTCAATTTCTTACTTACCAAGTTGAAGAGAGAAAAAAGTAAAAGAAGCTTTGTTATGAATCGTGCCATGTCTCTTTTAAACACAAATGTGGGTTGTTGCTACTGCTGCTACAATTGGCTGGCTGGTTGTTAAAGTTGTTGATGATATTCAAAAAAGTTAAAGAAAAAGATGATTCGATTGTTGTTTACTTTTTTAATTTTTTTTTTTTTGGCAATAAACCGAATGTATTTTTCAACTTTTAATTATTTTATATATAGATTTTTTTTCAATATGGTGTTACTAACTCTGGCCGATATTTTGGCAGAGGTATCGTTTATCTGTTGTCTAACAGGCCTTATAATAGGTGTTGTTTTGGAAAGTATGTATGTATGTTATTGTGAATTTTAGTTGATTAGTAGCAATTTTAATAGACTAGCACATGAGGCATTTGAATAAAGACTGGTCGTTTATAATTATTTTGTTTAAAGTTTTATACTTAATAGCTTATTTGTTTCTTTGCACTTAAAAAATATAATCAAAATGCAATAATTTTCTATTAATAGATGAGACTTGTTTTGTATTTATTTATATTTGTTAAGATGTTTTATATATAAATAATTACTTTTTATATTATATTTTGTTTTATATTATTTTTTATAATAAATTTTATTATTCTTTTTTAACAAATACGTTTAATGGCACAAAATTTTTGAAGCAGCTGCTGTTTTTAACATTCCTTTTTTAGTTTTGTTACTTTAGACAATCCGCTTTTCAAATTGACATTTACACACTGACGTTTTCCCAATCTCACGTAATAAATAAATTACAAATAATATTAATAAAATGATAACCGTAATCAGCGATATGGATTTCAATTTTTAAAAATATCACCACTAAGTTAAGTTGTACTTTTTTATTTATAAAAATATTAACAAAATTTCTTCACTTGTAAACGTTTTTATTATTTTTATTTCTTAAACTCTTAGTTAACACATGCAAAACGAAACTTTTATAAATTTAAAAAATTCCGGCCGTCTACGCTTCGTTCTGAACATGTACTGACAGATAAAAAACAAAAACACAAAACTTATGTTTGTTTGGCTGACCCATTCATCCGATACGTTGCTTTTCAATTACTGGACCGTTTAGCACCACATAAACAAATTTAATAACGAAAACAAACACAATGCATTGAAAAATACGCTCTTAAGTTTATTTAGTCGCTTCTCAAACTTAAGAGTTGCCAGATTACTACATACACGTTTGGATTTAAGTTTTCGAATGGTATATGTATATGACGCTAGTATAAAAATGAGTATGCACTCATGTATATTTGTCATTTAAGGCTAGTTTACACGATAATACCATAAGTACGTAAAATCAGAGAGAAAACATTATAAAATTCCATCCGTATTTTAAAAATTAGGGTAAATATCATACGACAGATATATGACGTAAAAAACTAAAGCAAATTAAAATGAAAGCAGCTGTTTCAAAAGAAACCAATAAAGCGAGAGAAAAATTTGCTTTATTCTTTGTTTATTTTATTTGTTTACATAAAAATACATCCCTGATCTAATGAAGTGTGATGGTGAGATCCGTACGACTGCCAAATTTTCATAAGTATTTTCACTCAACGTCATATGCCCTCATTACATATTGTGTTTACACGATACTATTCGCTCTCTCAACACAAAAACTTAACATGTCGTGCGACTTGTATTATCGAGTAAACCTCGTTTTAGTAGTGTTAATACTTACCATCAGAGAAATTTGTTTTGTAATATTATATAGTTTATGGTCAATACAGTGTTTCGACATTACTACCTAATAAATTCATAAAGTGAAGGTAATCGAGATTTAAGAACTCATATTATGTAAAAAATTACAAATAATTGCTTAATATTTCATACAGTTTGTCAAATAAATGTTTTCAAAGTAGAAACAAAATACCATCTTTCATTTTCATTTAAAAATTCCAACAAAAAATTCTTAACATATTTATTTTTTTGTGCACACCTTCCGTTACTATATATTTTAGTGACTATGTGACGTCATAACTTTCAAAATAGACATACTAAATCAACGCCAAAAACGATAAAAGATCTCTACTTGATTTTTATGCTGTCAAATAAATATTTTCAAAAATAAGAAATTACTGTATACAAATAACTATACATAAATAAAAACACAAGTCTCAATATATTGGCATATTTCTATTGTTACAAAGATAAGTTAGCTAGACAACTCACTGATTTGTTCTAAGGGCTGTGTACAACATCAAAGGCCGCGCTGAAAAGGCAGGAAGAATTTATTTGACAAACTGTATCAATATTTTGGGAACAGCTCTTTTTGATTTGGATTGAAGCACCTGCAAAACACCAATATTGGCGGAAAATTGATATTTTTGTGACTCAAAATCTTAAAGGGAGTACAGTTGCATAAAATATGGCTTCATGGATGGCAAAAAAACAACATATTGTTACGTTTTTACTTTCTGAAAAAGCTAATTTTAAGCATTCAGTAGCGCGATTCAGTAACGTTTAACTATACAACATTTCTAAAATGAGTCCAAATATTTTGTTGTTTGCAGTAACGATTAGAGAAGCAGCTTTTCCAAAAGAATTCACGCCTCGGCCGAACAACAAAATGAGCTTTACAATCAATTTTACGATTTTTAAATTCAATATACAGCACACAAGTTTTTGTCGTAAAGCTTACTACAACAGCTAAAATTGGCTAAGGCGAATATCGTAAATAAAGGTTACTGAATAGCAAAATCAACACTGTTAAAAAAATGCGATTTTTATCAAAACATGTTAGTTTGCTACAGATCATTATAGGATTTATTGGCATCCAGACAGTTGTCTTAACCAAATCATGGAAACAATACCATGCCAATTAAACTGCTACATGATTTTCTTGATGCCGCTGTATAAATAATTATCGAATTTTTCACTGCTGATGGCTTTTCCAAAAAAAATATTTTCAAAGTTAGATGAAAAAAGCTAAGAAATACAAGAAATAAATTTACTTTTACTTAAAAAAAAAAAGTTGAAACAAAGGCCACAATTGTACCATTTAAATTTAAGTTCATTCTGAGCGAATGATGAACCGATTAGAGTATAGGTTTCTATTTTGCAAATCCAGAAATTTTTTTAATTACTGGAAAGTTTTATTTAATTAAATACGAGCATAAAACTATTTTTCTGAAAATTTCTTGGAACTTTTGAATAACATTTAGGCCATTAGTTTTAAACATTCATCTGGCATCACTTTTAGTTCAAATACTTAGTTTCGCTTTAATTATTGGTGATCTCTCATTTAATTTTTAATTTTACTCATGTCTCAGTATTATTATTAAATGTCATTATTAATAATAATTTTTTTTATTATTAAGCTTCTCTCTTAAACTGAATATCAAAAGCTCTTTTTTCCTCGATTTCTTGTTTAAATGTTTTTTCTTCGATTCTTTTCGTGTTTGCTTTAAATATTTTTACGAATATTTTCTTTCTGTTTTTAAGTCTCATTTGTCTAATAATAAATTAATTAAATACTGCATATTATTCGTAATTAAACAGCAAATGTGGAATATTAGTATTAAAGTGTGATTATTCTGCTTAAGAATACACTCTAAGAAAAGTTAGTTGGCTGAAATTAAAGAAATAAATATATATAAAAACTCTTTATTAAAAATTAATTCAAAATATTGTAATTAGTCGTTTTATTAAAGTGTTTTTTAAATTAAATACCTATTAAAACAAGTTCATTTTTGTCAAAGTTTGTTAGAAAAATAAGTACAATAAGGTTTAAATGCGTACGGCCATATGCAAAAAAATGTAACAAAACTTTGTTAAGCAAAATTGCTTAATGTTGTATGCAAAAACGATAATTAGCTTAAAATTTCTTTGTTAAGCCTACGTTAACTTTAAAAATTTTAAAGTAGGAAGCTACCTACCTTAAGAGTACTATAAAGTGGCATTTATGTTATGAATATTTAATATAAAATTTAAAATAGCATGTTTTGGCGTCAAGGAACTTTTTTGGAGGTATAAAACCTTATCCAAAAGAAAAAGTCATATTTTCGTGACATGGTGATGCAAGCCAAGCTAAAATTGTCAAGGAGTAGCTGTGGCAACAGAAATTTTAGGTAAATTAGTGATCACTGTAAAGCCCTAATTCCAATACAATGGAGAATTTTTGAACAATAATAAAAAAACACATGAAAAAATATTATTGGACTTCGTGGAACATGCTGAAGCTATAGCAACGAATATAATATGAATGGGTCCAGATTTATCTTACGTTTTTGGGTAATATTGTAGAGCGTACTTCTAAATAAAACGCCACAAAAAAAGAAGTTCTAAGAATAGTGTTAGGAAATATAAGTTCCACTATTTAAGCGAAAAGTCCAAAACTAAGTGCATGCAGATTCGTTTATATCATTGTCCTTCTCCCATTCCAGTGTTTGAATATCATACTTTTTGTTAACGATGGATAAATGTGTGAAGTTTTGTTTTATTTGATTGAGTAGTTAAATTGTTAAAGGAAAATTTCTATTAAAATTCAAAACATACATTTGCTTTTGCAGCCCACTGTATGCATATAAATTTTTACAACCACTTTATTATCCTCGTCATTATTTTCGAATCTATTGCTTTTAAAACTAAATTTTTTCTAATAAATTTATTCATTTAAGCACAATAAAAACATTTTTCCTTTAGTGATGTATGTAAAATCAATACAACTACACAAAGCTCTTAATTCGGGTATTTATTATTCCACAAATAAATTTATTTTTGTTTTAATTTTTTAGGATTTGAATTTTGCAATAAATATGTATACCATTAAATAAAATATAAAAAGGTAGTAAAAACTGAAATAGATTTATAAAAAAAATGATTTTATATTAAATTAATAAAAATAAATCTTTTTTGATTGGACTACTCGTATGTGTGGCATTCGTTTTTTTGTATCGCTGACACAAAAAGAAATCACTGTATTGCCAGCGTGAAAATTTTAAATTTAGTAAAGCATTCATTAATTAATACAGGGTTTTGGCATATTTTTTTTTTAACAAATGTTCGTTAAGTTTAAAGTGTGTGGTAACTAACGTGCACCACAAGTCAACTTTTAGATTTTTTTGCATATGACCGGTAGGCATAAGATTGAGGTATTTTAAAAATTTTAATTACAATTTAATTTATTTCGGCTTAAAGTTTTTTAACCAATTAAGTTTTGTTTTTATTTCTTAGTTTTTTTTCAAAAAATTAAGTTTAAATTTTACAATATTTAAGTCCTGCACGAAAGTTCTTATGTGATCAGCGATCAATGAATAGAAAAAAAAAATTAAATAAAATAAAATAGAAAAGAATTTTGTCTCATATAAAAATTTACAAAAAAAAAAAATAATAATAAACAAATATATACATACATATAAAACTTCTTGGCAACAAATATAATGTAATGTAATGTAAAGTGAAACAATTTAAACATGCAGGTAAATGAAATTACAATTTAAGTTTGAAGTGCAACCAACATATAGTGGCTTAAATTAAGCTTAATTAATTAATTAGGCTTAATTAAGCTTGTATTTTTAATTTTTCTCACTTAACTGTTATTTGACTGATAAAAACTACATAATTCGACCGACAAGGTACCCGGGTACCTTCATACTAACCTCATAGAAAATAAACATTTTTGGAAAAAAATTTTGAAAAATTACAGATTAAAATTACAAAGTTACACACTACAAAACAAAGCTGTTAAAAACCATATATTTAACACCATCGGAACAGATGAACTAATTCAATTTTTAATATTTGGATATATCCTGGTATTCATAAGTCAAATAGAGAGCATTTATCTTAGCTGTGGATACACATTAATTTACCATTAATAGTGGCTATCAACCCGATAGGTATGACTCTTTCATCGTATGTCCGATTAAAACGCAACATTTCCTGATATTTGAATTATGGTAATAAAACTAAAGATATTGACAACAGGGAGAAGTTATTGGGCGAATATACTTGTGAATTTAAGCGCAGGATAAGTCGGTGGCCGCTATCTCTATTTCTTATCAATATAGATGTTGTAACATTGGCATCATACATTACTTACATATATGAAACACAATGCACAATTCACTTCCACAGACCACCGTAGACAATCTTTAAAAGATCTAAGCCTGCAATTATATATTAAAATCAAACAAATTTTGTTGTAAATTTAAATAAATATTGTTGTTGATTAAAGTATATACTATATAGTTTTTTAGAAACAGCTATCATTCTTTCAAAAGACTTTTAATTATTTTAATATTAAAAAAATAAATAAATATACAAGCTGTTCCATTATTACTTTGAGCCACTGTAATTTTATTTGTATTTCCTTTTTAAATAGATATGAGAAAATACATTAAAGTATAAAAATAAACAGTAAGCACAGTCTTAAGTAAGTAAAAATTTTTAAGTACTTTACGTTACATTTGAATTAACAGATATAAAAATAGAATATACGAGACATTTCTGGAAACTTTCAAACTGTAGGCAATTAAGTTTATAAAAAGGCTCAGTCAGTAAGTAAAGTAGTGTTAAAGCAGAAATAAAAGTGTTGTATAACCGAATATTAAGTGTTGTTTTAAGACAAAAAGTATAAAAGTTATACTGGATTTAAAAAAAAAAAAACTGTAAAACAACAAAATAAAGCGGTGTTTATTTTAATTTAACGCTATTTAAACGTAGTCAAACTTTTAAAAAAAGTTAAAGCGTAACAATATTATCACTTTATAGCACAAGCTCTTTAAAATCTAAAATATTTCAATATAACATAGATTTATGTAAACAAGGAAAAATTTTTTCTATGAAATTGAAAATGCAATCGTATTTTTTTAATTGGGTTTTAAATGAGTTATTTTGCTGGTTGTAGCACAATGCATTAGCACAGAAAAATTAAAAGTTGTTTCAGTTTTTATATAAGTTAACAAAATTAAAATTTTGCCCTAAAGCTTGTTTTTTTACTTTAACCATTTTCCAAACTTTAAAGTCATACGACTTTTTAATGACGTCGCCTAAGCTGCATACTGCAGTCAACACTTTTTAAAAAAATTGCTGTTCACGGACTTTGATAAAATATGTATATATTTTTTGAATATAAGTGAATTTTTTCGGTTGCTTCTCTGTGTTGCTGCACGATGGCGCTAAACTCAACTAATCTATAAAAAGGGCCCGCCAAATAATTTTCTTTTTTTTTAAAATGCTATAAAAAAAATACTAAATATTTTCTCAAATTTCTTTTTTTATTTAAAAGTACAATCCTTCCGGTTAATAATGGAAAATAATTTCATTCAAATGGCTGCTTCGGCTGGCCATGCAGTAGCCTACACGATTGGTCCAATTTTTAAGCACATTTTCGATTGTGTGCAGCTGTATTTCACCAATAGCATCACGAATATTGTCCTCTAAAACGTCAATCGTCTCTGGCTTGTTGGCGTAACACTTATCTTTGACGGCACCCCACAAATAATAGTCCAACGGTGTCAAATCGCAACTCCGAGGTGGCCAAATGACATCAGCTCTGCGGCTGCCAAAGCGATCTTCAAAAACAGGGCGCAAAACATCGAGTGTAGCTTCGTCTGTGTGGCACGTAGCGCCGTGCTGTTGAAACCAAATGTTGCTTCAATTTTTGTGAACAAAAATTCGTTCAACATGGCTCGATAACGATCGCCATTGACTGTTGCGGCCACTCCTTGTTCATTTTCGAAGAAAAATGGTCCAATTATGCCTCTGGATCAAAATCCGCACCAAACAGTGACTCGTCTTGGGTGTATCGGCTTTTCAATGTATGTGTGCGGGTTTTCTATGCCCCAAATGCGACAATTTTGCTTGTTTACATACTCATATGTTTCTAGAGCCTTCTTGGCATGGACTCCACAAGATTTTTGAAAGCTTAAGAGTTATTTTATTCTGTTCTTCTTGAAGTGTTTTCCGTAGTATCCTTATGCTAGATATGTGTTTTCCCTAATTTTTTTTTGTTTTTTTGTTTTTTCCACAGATGCTCAAAATCGTTATTAGTTGGTGACTGGGACGCCGTTTGTATTACCTCTAGATACTTATAAAACATTCAGAGCCGATCAACATGGAAAGATTGCTTAAATCGTTATCGATGTACGAGTTAAAAGTGTTCGAAATAACCATTTTTACCCACTTTTTTAAATTGTGCTTTAAAACTCTCAGATACACAAATTTAAACAAATTCCAAAGATATAATATATACAAATTCATACAATATCTTCACAGTTTATCGCAAGTTAACATTTACCATTACTTTATTAAGTTTTCTTCACGCCATTTGTTTTGCCAAAGAGCAAAATATATTAAATTCCGACTTTTCAATGAATATTACATTGTTCCTGAATATGGTTGACTATTTAAATTCGCCGTTGGTAAACTATAGCCTTCTAAGTCTATTGTGGTCACTAATATACGGTTTGTTTCATTAATTCGGCTTTGATAGCTAGTTTGATTAAAGAATTTTTGAACCGTAGACTCGCTTTCTTCCTTTTCCATATGTACTTTAAATTCGCTGAGTAATTTTAATCTTAATTTAAAACACTTTTTAGTTTTATTTATTCTCCGATTTTTCTTTTATCGTATCTTTCAATTACGTGTTGGACACTATACCGACTATGATTAATTATTCCAGATATTTGGTGTAAAAATGTTGCTTTAATGTAATGAAAACCGACCAATTGCCTCTCATTTTTACTATACAGATCAATTTTTTACGTTTTTTACTCAAACTCCTTCGAAATGCAAATAAATTTAATAAAAAGCTTAGATAATCAATCATTTACGGTAAGTTGCATTTACCTTTTCTTGATTAATCACTGTCCAATTTTAGTGAAAACGCCTATGATTTTAAGTGAAGCTTTGATATTGTATGTTCTGACAGTTTTAAGTATTTTTTTATATTTTTAAGATGGGATACATTACAATTGTATAATATTTTGTGATAATTAATAGCACACACAATATAAAAATTGCAATTTAAATAATTTTTAAAACATAAATAGCCTAAAATGAATGAATACCTTTTCAAATCCATAGTGTATGATTTTAAGTAACATATAGTCTACATAAAATATATTTTTTTATTTTGTGTTTTGAAATTACTTACATAATATGTGCTATCATATAAAACAAATTACAAACAACTTTCTCCTACACAAAGATAAAAAACAACAGAAATTCAACAAAAACAACCTTAAATCAACAAGAAACAACTATGAAAACTGGTCAAGTTGGAAAATTTTAAATTCAACAACATTCACCGTAAAAACAACTTAGATTCAAAATGTAAATGGAAACAACTTTGATTTCACTGTTTGTATTTGTTTTTACATTGGCTATTCTAAAATTAAAAATTGTAATTTTTAATTCAAAAACGTGCACCTTAAAATTATTTCAAAATATAAATATTTTTAAATCAAAGTTGGAAATATTCCAATCAACATAGCACACTTTTACTTTAAAGGTATAGAATCTTTGAGTCGAGCACTTATAACGTTGGATTATAAATACCACTGTAGTAGTATAGTTCCAAACCTTTTACTTACTTTAATGTTTTTGATTCAAAATAAAATAAATTTGTTTAAAAAATTTTATTTGAAATAAATAATTTACAATAACATTTTTGGAAAAATATAAAATACATAAATTGTAGATAAAATACAGAAATTTCATCAAATGGCATTTCTATATGTATTTTATAGATGACATCGTGCAATTAAAATGCTTCTGCTAAAAGCGAAACTGAATTAAAATAAAAATTACATTAAAATATAGTTTACAAATGTGATATTTCCAAGCTAAAATACTGGCTGTTCTTAGGGCTACTCAAGTTAGGGCTTAGAATATTGCAAAAAGGGGGGCAACGGTCTATGTTGGCGGCCAGTGGGTACTTAGGGCACTCGTGGGACAGAGTGATTTAGACTGATTGGATGAACGGATTGCGGCTAGGGGC
This sequence comes from Wohlfahrtia magnifica, assembly GCA_023159175.1. NCBI lineage: Eukaryota > Metazoa > Arthropoda > Insecta > Diptera > Sarcophagidae > Wohlfahrtia > Wohlfahrtia magnifica. The sequence goes on from JAKWBJ010000189.1 coordinate 1,980,129, forward strand.
TTATGAACAATTATGTGGTCCGATTGCGATGGGAAACGGATCTTTGCAGTATCAGCGGCAGCAAAATTGCCAGCGAGTTAACAAGACCACATTCGGAGAACCTGGCTTTACCTGTGAAACGATTGATGAAATCACCAGTAGGCCGTTTATTCAGAATGGAAAGAGAATGCGTCTCGGTAAAATCCGAAATCGTATGGAGTGTTAGGAGTAATTACTGGATATATAAGGTTATGGCTCAAGCTGAATGAATCGAGAACTAAGTTGCTCTTTGAATAACAGGTAAAACCCTTAGGAATGTGAAAATTATAATAACGGAACACATCTACGGAATGTATTTACTTAAATTTTTCTTTTTTTGCAAAAATACAGAACTTTTATTTGACAGCTTTCAATTGTTTTTATTTTGACTTCTAATTTGTGTAACTATTCTAAAGTGTTAAACACTATTTTAAGGTCGCACAGCTTTAAACTGAAGTACCACAAAATTAAAAAAAAACGAGTAACCTCAAAACAACAATGAGTTTTAAATTGAAGTATAGACACATGTTAATTTAATGTTGTTTCACCATTAAAATATATTCAACAACGTGCATTATAATTTCAAAAGTGTTTTTACATTGAGTCAAAAACGTACTTTTTTAATTTAAAGACGTAAGTCATTGGCATTTTAAAATCGACATTGGAACATTTTCAACTTGCGGTTGTTGTCTTTGATAATAAACTAATTCAGAAATCCAATATTTTTAAGTTGAAAATGTTTATATTGTTTAATAGTTTAATTTTATATGGTTTTACATACTTTCAAAGTTGTTCACCGTTGAATTACAGTAAAATAATTCCAAGTTGCAAAATTTGTAATTCAACAACGATCCACTTCGATTTTAGAATGTCATTTTTCTCTCTGTGTATAAATTACAAAATTTTGTAATTTTAAAAATGTATAATTTAGGGCTTTTTTCACATATTTTGAAAATATTCAATAGCTTGCGACAAACAAAAAGTTAAAATTAATTTGGGTAATCATTTTATATATATTAAAAAATTTAAATATAAAAAAGAAGTACCGTAAGATAGGTTTTTTGTTTTAAATAGATATGGGCGTGTACGTTATCCTATTTTGACAAAATTTTGCATGTATCAATATTTAGCCGTAATAAATGTCTGCACGAACTTTCATTTATCTACGACGACTCCTTCTATTTTTGTCCACTCGCTCTATGAGAAGGATGCACTGTGCGTCGCTATTTATGATTGTTTACTTCTATCTGGTGGGACAGTTGAATTTTGTAGGGGTGAAGGAATAGTTTACAACAAAAAATTCACCAAGTTGTTATATGCGAAAGGCCGAGTTTTTGTGAGTGATGTCTTGGTTTATTGTTTACTGAACCGATGGACTTGCATTTATTCACAACACTGCGAATAGTTCTTCCAGAAGCACGATTAAAGCGACCGCAAACAGGTAGAAGTCCGAGGAACATTGCCTGAAAAGAAATAAAATAAATTAAACATTTGCATGTGTTGAGTTTGTAAAACAAACTAAATAAATGACAGCCAATGCGACAGATGTCGTTTTTCAAATTGTTTGAGAAAGTAACATAGAGCTAGTTCCAGGTAGATGTGTATGATTCCGAAATTTAAAATTCATTGAAATACATTGCAATAACACGAACATAGAATTACATATAAGCAAATTCAGTCAATACATATAAGTTAATACATATAAGTTATCAACTTGGTAAACATCCGCAGAGAGAAATCATTATTCAACTATTAAAAGATGGTAAACCAAAACGTGAAATTAGTACATTTGTAAATCGACCACCAGCAACTATTTTAAACATCGCCAAGGGCTATAAAAACATCAAAAACTTCAAAAATAAACCGAAACCAGGTAAATGCAAAAGTCCACATTCCAGTGCTCCGAAATTGGAATTAGAAGCAAAGAATTATATTGGAGAAAAACCAGTCCTGAAACAGTCATAAATATATTTAGAAAACGACAGTACCACATACGTGTAAGTAGATAAAAGCTATTTTTTAGTAAGACCTTTTGCTAATCACACGATAAATAATGATACTTTGTTCTGGTTATTTTATTCTGGATCAAGTTTTTAGTAGAGAATTCAATTTAATTCAATCATTCGAAAGCCTATAAGGGATAAGAGGTATATTTTTTGTAAATATGTACATACGTAAGTATATAATCCACCGACAACTAATTTTTATATAAAGTATTTTTGTTATAACTGCTGCAGATTACGATAAGAAATAAGTTTAATAATCCATACAAGTATTTTTGTGACAGAGATACTTTTAATGGATGTTATCTAAAATCATAGACTTTTTTGAACCGAAATAATTTTCAAAATTGCAGCCCACATATTGTTTATTTACTACAAAAGTATCATAACTCAAACAACGTGTTTTTTAGTTAAATATTCTAAAATATGTGGAACATTTTGATTTTGATTGATTGTGATCAAAATTCTTCGTGATTCGTAGAAAATTGTGAACACAGGTACAAAGTGTTTATCCCTATATCAACGCTAAATAATAAATAAAAAAACCAGCTCTGAAAATTTTTGTTTTTTGAGCTATGACACTATTTAGTAAATGTTCGATATGTATTCTATTAACACTTTTAACTGCAATTGGAGATACAATATTGCTGTAAGGTGACTTAAGTTCGATCTTTTCTTATATGTTAATGTAAGTAAGATTTCGTATAGTTTCAGGCGGTAGTTTATTAATAACTAGCTACTACCCGGCGTGCCTCGCAACTCCTATCTTAATTATTATCTTAGTAATTATTTTTGATACATTTTTCCAGTTCAAATTCAAACACTTAAGATAGTTTAGGTCCAGAATGACACTGTAGAATGTATTTTTTAGCCCGAACAAGCTATCTTTCCCAGTTCTTGGCTGTTGTATATAGCTAACGAAGCTTTAGTCGCCCTCAAGGTTTACACAAATTAATGTTTCTATTTACAATTCCATTCATTTTTTGACTGAGAATTTGTATTGACTATGAAGTCATTCGGACCGAATTCAAAAACTTCCAGTTTAACTGTTCTCAAAATACACAAAAATTAGGATTTACCATTTATCCAATTCCATATATAGCCTATAGTTCCTTTCAGGCATACAAAGAGATACTGTGAAAACTTCAAGAAAAACGTTGCAACTGTTAAGTCACAAACAACATACATACATAAAAACACAGATTCATTTTTATATATAAGATTATAAATTACTACCGCTGATTTTTAAGTATGTATTTAACTTTACAATATGATGTTGCTGTCTGTTTTATTATATCTTTTTATATATCAATTCTCTCAATTATTTAATTAAACATTTAATACCCACTGTACTATGTAGAGTTTTATTAAAGCTTTATTTTAAAGCATGTCTTGAGGCTGGGCGTGAGTAATTTCAGATGATAATACTCGTATTTAATACAAGAAGCAATATGCCAAAAACATACTTATGTATGTATTAACATACTTATGTATGTATGTAAATGGTCGTAATTAATAATAATTGAAATATGTTTTCATATATTTTTAAATGAAGTATAAATTACTTGAAGACAAATTTAATATACATATTTATAAATATATAAATGTAAATAAATAAGTTTTTCATTTATTATTCAATTCAAAGAATATCATCAACAATTTAAATATTTTATTTTTTCTTCTTCATTGGAAGAATGTGATATCAACGATTGTTAAAATTAAGCACATTTTAAACAATTTCCTAAAAAACTATTCCGCTTTGATTGGGTCATTCGCTCTTTCATTCATAATATAACCCTAGATTATGAGCTTACATAAATTTCCATAGAAAATTTTGAGAGATAATCACTCAAATTGTAAACAATTCAATTTCTATTACCCTGTGTATTACAGTGTCATCTCTAATGTTTGTATACTTTTTAGCTTTTAATTAAAATAATTTTATCATACATTTAACATTGCAAATTTATTAAGTTGTCCTCCCTAAAGTATGCTGTCAAGCATGAAAAATGTACAAAAAATAAAAAAGTAAAACAAAACAATAGCCGCTCACTGAATTGATTTCACAATTGCCGTGTGAACGGGGGATCCAAATAAGTAATACAAACAGAGAACGAAGTAATCCGAAGTCTCGTGCAAACATAGCATAAGGCAACAAAACGAAAATATCATTTTGGCTACGTAAAATGCTGTGCAACAAATAAATTTGTAATATCTTATCGTAGATTCTAGAAAAACAAAAATCCTTTTCTAAATTGCTGAGAACGATATCCATTAAATTTGTTATGTGAATATAATTGTTATAGCACTGACTGACATGTGTGGCAACTTATACTACAATTAAACAATCAGTGAAAGTGGTTTATAGCTGGTTCGTATGCTATTAACCTTTCGCAGACAAGACAGCAAATTCCGTCAAATTTAGTGACAAATGTAGATAGGATGTGGCTATTTCTATATATAAATGTAGTATATTATTAAATATCGTTACCTGAAAAGTAAAAGGTTGGACCCTTGATAATGGTACAGCACACATTGCAAAAATAGCAACTTTGACAGAGAAATTCGAGAGCAAAAACTATTAAATGAGTTTTTTTACAAGACAAAGAGGCTTAACAACATATTAGGCCACACCAAACAAAGTATATAGTCTTGACTAAACTGTGACCAGCCTTTGTTACAATTCATCACTATACTTTACAGTTTGTTAAGTTTTTTTTTCCTATAAAGTTTTATATTTTCTATAAATGATTTGTCTTTTTGTATATCAGGTGAAATATATCCTCTATTATATGAGCAGTTTTTTACAAATAAATTATTTACATATAAATATATACTTACTTACTTATGTGGCGCTATAAACGTCTGTCAGTTTTGGCCGAGTCCAAAAAAAACACGCCAGCTGGATCTATCTGCCGCCAGTTCAAGATTTCCAAGGCCGTCAGGCTTGGCAACACTTGGTCTCCCTGACGAAGATTTGGTTGACCTCTTCCCCAATTTACACTTTGGGGTATCATATCAAAGGCCTGCCTTGCCAGAGCTCTTTATCCATACGAGAGACGTGGACAAGCCACCGTAGCCGCTGTATCTTAATGCGCTTCACTATATCCACGTCCCTGTATAGCTCATACAGTTCGCTGTACGAACGGTACTCATCTCCTACTTGTAGAGGACCGAAGATCTTCCGAAGTATTTTCCTCTCCAACGTTCCTAAAACATTTACGGCGTTGTTCGACAGTGTGCATGCTTCTGCGCCATATAGCAAGACCGGAATGATAAGCGTTTTGTAGAGGGCGAGTTTGGTTCGTCGAGAGAGTGCTCTGCTCCTCAGTTGTCTACTGAGTCTAAAGTAGCATCTGTTGGCAAAAGTGATTCTCCGTTTGATCTCCAGGCTGACGTCGTTCACGTTGTTAAGGATGCTATCAAGATAGACAAAATTCTTCACTACTCGAAAATTGTGGTGGCGCTGCTTTCTCTATACTGGAGAATGCAGAAGATATGGCGCGGGTATTAAGCCAACAATGTTGCTATCGTCGGCGTATGTCAGCAGCATGTTGCTCTTGTAGAAAATGGTGCCCTGGCGATTCAATCCGTTGAAGAAGTCACATGACCGGGAATCGCCTTGTCTAAAACCTCTTTTAGTACCAAACGACTCAAACATGTCCTTCTCAATTCTGACAGCGCTCAACGTCATACTGCATAGGCGTATAAGCTTAGCAGGGATAAAAAACCCAGATATGGAGGTGTATAGGCAATTCCTATCTGTACTGAATAGGTAGTGTCCATTGATGTTCTTCTCACCGGTCTTCTCCAGGATTTGACGTGGTCGATGGTAGATTTACCAGTCCTGAAGTCGAACTGATAATTCCCTATCAGTTTGTTGACGGTGGGCTTCAGCCTCTCGCACAATATGTTTGATAAGATCTTGTAAGAGATACTAATCAGACTAGTCCCGCGGTAGTTTGTGCAGATGGCAGGATCAGTCAGTTTCCATTCGATAATTTTTTTTTAATTCAATATATGAAAGAGGCTACCAGAAGTGATATTTTGACCTAGCAAACTTTCAGTGAGAACCAAAACGACCTATTCCACCTAATTTTTTTTCAGGATGCTAACTTTTTGATTTTTCGGAGTATGGTTGGAATTTCCACATACATATCCAAATTCGGAATAGATAACGACCCAAATTTTAGGCCATACTTTGCATATTTTGAGGGCATATATTGCTTTAAAAGCAACGACCTCGAAAATCCACCAACTGTTTGTCAATAGTCACATTTTCGTGACTGTTGTAAAACATTGGAAGATTCACTTCTTAGCGATTCCACATATCTATCTCTGCCCTCGGACCATAGTATCGTCGAAGCGAGTAGCACCTGAAATCATGTTAAAATTATCTTTCCTAATTTTTTCGGAAAATAGGGTGACCAAACGTGCATCGAACAAACCATTTTGCACGATAACACCTGTAAAGACTTTCTACGTCTTTCCACTTTTTGTTTTTACTTTAAACTATTATTTTTTCCGGTTTGGGAGAAAAAATAACAAAACAGAACAAACCGACAAATTGTGTTGGATGTTTGGTAGGATATTCCCTTCTGAAGTTCTAACGATAGCGTGTAAAGGAGATACACTCCATTGCATTTCATTTTTTCCTCCATACATCACCGACTGATTCATCATCTTCTTCATTTAATAAATAAATTTCTGATTTTATATTCACTATTTTCATCCAAAGCCCTACAAATTGAAATATCAGAGTTACAGAGTATAAGTGATATGATTAACTAGATTACGAAAATAGCAAAAATAGAACTCAATATAGCCATGCAAACTGGGTGAGTTGCAAATACATTTTACTACGAAAAGTTAAAAAACACATTTTAGTGCATTTGTTGTTAAAAAACAGAATGTAGACCCAAATGGTTCATTACCTAAGATTCATAAATTTTTTTTTACCTAACAGCAGGATCAATTAAAACGCTTACAATACTAAAATAAATTTATTAAGTAGAATTATTTATTTAAGTTTAGCTATAAAAACAGCTTTTTTTCGAATTTACTGGTGCTATTCTAAAAGTCAATCTGATCATTAACTATGCTCAACATGCTCATGAATTCTTCCAAACGGATTAAATTCAATAAAGTGTGATCATTTAATGAAAAGTCCTCATAAACTTGTACCATCGCATGCAAGATATCCCAAGTCATAAGTAAATTTATGCCAAACGCAATAATCATTTTTTGACTGAATAATTATTTGCCAAGGTTCACTTTGAAAGACAGATAGATAAGCGAACGAAAATCATTTTCGACTCAGGAAATTATTCCAAATGGTTTGGTATGCATAGCTGGAAGTGGATCAATAGTGTTAAGGTTTAATTAGACCAGCAATAACCATAACCAACCTTATGAGCAGCACTGAATTTGATCATTAACGTCATACCTTACCGTCATAACTATAATCTTTGACATCAATTGGATATTATTTATCATTTATAATTATTTATCATTTATATTATTTTTTAAAATTTGTAATAGTTTTTTTCACTTTCAGCCTCAGTACATGACAACTACTTATGCAGTGTATTGTACTGACAAGTACTAGAACAATAGGCTGTGAAAAGGTGGGAAGTGGAAGTAGTGGCAGGAAAACTGTTCACGAGAAGATTGTTCTACAAACGAACTGTGCAACTAAAGAAAGAATTATCTCTATACTGTGTTGTACGATTTAGATGCTCTACAATGGATAAGACGTAAGGAAATGTGATTATTAGGAATAAATTCCTCTTCTCGTCAGGATAGCTGATAATAATAACAATGAGTCTGAAATGGACAGTGATCAAAATAAAAAAAAATAAAAAACTGAATGTATCTCTCCAATTAAAGTGTTAACACCAAATAGAGTAATAATTCTGAATTTAATTAACAGTGCAAATCTCTCTAACTACCTTGTTAAAAGAATTTCTCTTGATTTAAAGATAATCTGTGGAACGTAAAAATAATTGTCAATTTTTTACTCATGATCACAAAAACAACAAACCATTTAAAGTGGTTCTTCGTGTACTTGATTACATAACAGATGTTGAAGTTAAAAAAGAACTCACTACTTTCGGTCTTAAGTGTAGTGCAGTCAAAGTTGTTAAAAGAACATTTGAAAAGTATGTTGACACTATTTACATTGTTTATTTTGAGAGTGGGTCTTTTAAGCAACACAAACCCAAAAAAAATGTTACAACTCTTTTTTGTACCGGGATTACCACCGAAAGATGAAGAATAAACCAGTCCAATGTCGACGATATCAAATGTTTGGCCATGGCGAAAAGGGTATAATGTCACAGCTCGGTGTGCAAAATGTGCTCAAAAACATATTACTATCAACTGTACAACAGATAAAATCCAATGTTCTAACTGATCCAGCATGCGCTACACGACTCTAATATATTAAATGAAAACAAAACATATCAAGTAAAACATATATTTCTTCTCAGCAGATTAGCAAAAAACCCAACAATAAGCGTAATAGAGCAGAAAGCACCACAACGTCTCTCTCTTTTTCGAAGAGGGATTCATGGAATTGACTATGAAATTTTTATCTAAGCTGAGATCTTGTAAAACCTGAGAAGAACAATTTGGTGTTATTACCCAATTAACTTTTAAATTTGTATATTCTAATGTTAAGTGATGTCTCTGTTAAATTTGAAAATAGTACTCTGGAACTGTAGAATTATCCAAAACAAAATCTTTGAATTTATTAATTTCATTAATACTAACAATGGAGATACTTACTCGTATCTGTCTGTTATCTGAGACTTGGCTTAGTGAAGAAAATATATTTTATCTTCTACAGTATACATGTGGTGGGGTGGCCATTCTATAAGAAACACTATAAATTTTAACACAATCCCAATTATTGCAACTCATGTCATAGAAAATGTGGGCATTGAGATACAATTGAGAGATAATATTAGTATTAAAATGTACAGCGATTATGATCCAGGTGGACGTAATAGCAGTGTTCTTCTACACAAGTTCAGAAGCGATCTCAGGAAATGCTAAATGTACAATGTAGGTATTTGATATGCGGGGATTTAAACTCCAGGCATAGATTCTGCAATTGTATGCGTGCTCATACATGGGAGAACATTCTGCATGATTGTTTGTCTCATTTTCCTTTGATAATTTCGTTTAGCAGTACTCCTACATAAGTATATACCTGCTGCAGCTAGACCTAATCCATCTACCTTAGATCTTATACTATCATATATTCCAGAATATTTATCACATCCGGTGACAGTAATTGACCAAAGCTCTGATCATTTACCGGTTATTTTCATTTTATAGACATTGGTGAAAAATTTTTATTATAATTTCAACCGCGCTGATTGGGGCAGGTATAGGAGAATTTTAGATACTAAATTTCAGAACTGCGAATTAAATAGTGAGAGCATTGAATCAAATACTGCCAAAAATGTCCACTTGGACTATTTTACTGAAAGTTTGTTAAATGCCACTCGAAAATCAGTTCCAAAGTATCCACCTAAATCATTGAATATTGTAGTTCCGGACTATATTTTACACCTTCTAAGGCTTGGGAATTGATATTCTAGGAAATGGGCACGATATCGTCAACCATTAGATTATTCAATAATGAAACGTTATTTAGAAAGAGTCCGAAATGAGAATGTTAGACTTAGGAAAATGGATAAAGGATCCAAGACTTTCTGGAATGTTACAAATGTTACGTAATAACGAAAGAGAAAATCTCATTGCACTTCATTGATTAGTGGTAATGATGTTCTAATTTCCAACGAGGATAAGTGCAATGCCTTTGCAAATTGTTTCGTTTTGAATCACAAAGTATCCGAGGAACATAATAATTAAATTGTTGATCAGGTTATCGAGCGTTTTGATTCTCTCCTAATAATTACGCCTAATATGCAGGCGATTTCTTGTACTGACATAAATGCTCTTATCGGAAATACGCGTAGAAGGAAGGCTTCTGAATTAGACGAGATTAACAATCAAATGTTAAAGCAGCTTTCATCGTTTGCTATTAAGTTGTTAACGGTAATACATAATTCGTGTTTGAAATTACAGCACTTCCCAGCCAGCTGGAAAACCGCGAGAGTTGTGCCTATCCCTAAACCCGGTAAATCTCCACATATGCCAGAAAACTATAGACCTATCAGCCTACTAAGTAGTTTAAGTAAAATATTAGAGAATATCTTGAAAATGAAGATTCAAAAATTCTTCGACGATAATAATTTTCTTCCAGACGAGCAATTTGGATTTCGAAGGTCACATTCCACTATCCTTCAGGTTAAGAGAATTTGCAACAGCGTTAAGCAAGTATTTAATACTCGAAAATCAACAGCACTGGTCTTGCTCGTGTTGAAGAGTCTTTCAACCCGGTATGGCATAAAGGTTTAATTTATAAACTTCTTTAACTTCCCCCCATATTTAGTAAGGATTATAAGAAATTTTCTTAAGGATAGACAATTTTGTGTGGCTATAGAACTTCCGACGGGTGTCCCCCAAGGTTCCGTGCTTGGGCCAATTTTGTATAATATTTATTGCGCTGATATGCCTCGGATAAGTCCTTGCCATTTTGCGGCACATGCTGATGACTTATCTACTTATTATTCACATGACTGATGTTCAATGTTCTTTGGATATATTAGACAATTACTAACACAAATGGAAAATTAAGATCAACTCCGACAAAACACAGGCTATCTTTTTTACTAGGAAAAGAAAGCCTTGTTACTTGTCGGATGAAAATTTAATTCTTTTGGGTAATATCATAGGCTGGTCTGATAGCGTTAAATATCTCGGTATACGTTTAGATAAGAAACTTACTTTTAATTTCCACATTTCTGATACTATTGAGAAGATTAATAAATAAACAGAAACTCTTTTGTAAGTAATGCAAATAAAATGTAATTTGTTAAAATGATTTTTCGGGCAATAATTCTCTATGGTTCTTTTATTTGAGGGAGTTGGGTAAAAACTCACTTAAATAGGCTACATATATCTCAAAATAAAATATTGCAAATGGTATTGAAATTACCTTGGCATTTCTCAACTGAGACGCTTCATCTCATAAGCAACACCAACACTATTGTTCTCTCTACTGAGGAAATTACTAACCGCTTCCGATCCAACTGCACTTTGTCCGATAACACACTGATCCTTAATTTATATACGGTATGATGTTGTATATAATTTGTGTATGTATGTATATATATATTTTTTTCTTTTTGTAGAAATCTATTTTTTATTTATATTCTTCTGTTTTTTTTTTCTTTCTCATCTTATGTTGAAGGTTTTTAGTAATAGTTTTCCTTCAGTTTATTTATATTTTATATTTTGTATGTCTATTATAAAATTTATAATACTTGGCTGAGCCAAATCTGTGGAATAACTTTTATATAAAATCAAATGTATTTTTTGTTTTCTATTATAAATAAATAAATAATAATGAGCAGTTTCGCCCTCTATTTTACGTGGTCGAGAAGCTCCATCATCACTACCACGACTATGTTTCAGAAAACAACATTGGATCTTGTGTATTTTTAAATCGACACTTTTCGCACGAACCCATTATGTGATTTTCGCTAGGGCGCGTTTCGTTCATATTGCGCCTTGACGCTTCAACCTCTAAGTGACTCAAAAGAATATAAATGCTTCTGTCATCTGCGGAAGAGTAAGTAGGATTCGAATTGAAAAGCATTAAGGCATAAAAAAATATTATAAATAAAGTCGAATAAAGAACAGAGCTCTGCGGTGCCCTTGAATTAATCCTAAACTAGTCGGATGAGATCACATCTATAACCACTTTTATAGTGTGATCTGTAAGAAAGCTCGATATAAATCGATAAAAGTGTCTTCTGCCCTTTTTGACTAATGATTTATTTGTATTAAACTACTAAGTCATATAAATGCATAATTGGAGTCGAAATGTTTACAATCGTAACAAAGTATGGAAGTAAGCAATAAAGCTTTTTTGGTTGATACTAGCTAAACCCCGGCGTGCTTCACTACCCCTATCTTCATTACTACCCCAATTATAATTTTGTATTCGTGTCATACATTCAAAAACACCTACATTTTTATGTACATATCCAAAGATATCTTTTACTCAATGTGCTTCGTTATCCCTTTATAAAAAAGTAATACCCGACTTATTCTTTCCCGCATTTTGTCTGGTGTGGGCACATAGCAAACAAGCTTTAACTGTTACTATTCTCCACACATGCAAAATAACATACTGTATGTTTTTACCTTTTAAAAAACGTGTTTTTATGAGTTCGTAGATTGTAGTCAAAATAAAATACATTCTGCGTTTGGTTTTAATTAAAAATTCTTTATTTAACACAGCTATGTGCACCACTGCTTGTAATCTTTTTACAGGCAAAACCAATTTTTATTCTTAATCACTCTGTCTGTTTACAACTTTGTAAACAACAACAATTACTCGACAGATCTTCTTCATAAAGATCTTCCAACCCGATCGCAGTTATAACTTAGGATTACAACCTTTTCAACAAGAGGTTATCCACACTTAACTCTCTTTACTGAGTTAGCTCCAACTAAACTGGTTTTTACTTCACGAGTTTACTTCTTATAAACTCTCTTCACACCATTTTCACATTCTCTGAGTTTACTTCACTTAAACTGCACTCGCTGAGTTTACGACACATAAACTGTACTCGCTGAGTTTACTACAAATAATTTGATTACTGTTCGCATCGATGTGCTTTTTATATGGCTGAGTAAACAACACATCGAAAGCTCTCGAACCTTTCAATATTTCAGGTAGATTCCATCTCTTTCTTTTAATTTCTTTTTAGTTCTTTTGTAGCCATGCGTATGTAAAAATCTACCTATTTTCAGCTCTCAGTATTTGTTGTTGCTTAATTTCTTGTCTGTTACTTGTTCTCTTTGCTGCTTAATTATTGTTGTTGCCGTGTTATTTTTATTTACTTTATCTCTGCTAATGGTTGTTATTGTAGATTTGGTTATTGTAAACAGCACGCATAGTTGTTCTTGCAGCTTATGTGGTGTCCAACCTTATTTTCGTAACAATATTTAGTTTGAATGGGAGGTGCCACGCCGACTTATTCAATCTCAACCAGTTACTGACTGATGATGTGTATTGTTCAAGAAGTTGTTCAAACCAAATTTTAAACTTTTTCTATTACCGGTTCCATGATATACAAAATCAATATGCATCAATATTGTTACGAAAATAAACAATGCTTAAAGAAAAGATACACTTAATAAGTACAGTAGTTGTCTTAGCTATAAACTTTATGACATTTTTTGTTGTGCGTCAAGTCTGTTAATGTATTTGCCGCACCACATTATCTCTGCTATTAACAGTGTCGCCACTTACGTATTGAACTTGCTACCGCACCAGTTTTGATTGCTACATTTGAATTCAACGTAAATATAATTTTATAGTACTCGTAACTACAAGAATATTCGAAATTGATGATGATTTGTTATAAAAGACGGCGCTTTATGCATTAGTTAGTTCAGTTATAGTCTTGCAGTCAATAAGTAAACTCTTGCTAAGACGTAAACAAACGTGTTAAGTATTTGTGTATTAAGTGAGCATTAAGTGCAAGATAAAAAAGCTGTATAGTTAGAATTGTATAAGTGAAAATTAAATAAATAAGTGCAAAAAGTAGAACAACAACATACGTGTTATCTATTTTATTTAACGCAATTAAAAAGAGGTCAAACGTTTTAAAAAAGGTTAAAACGTAACAACGTAGTTTGTACGGGAGATGGCACGTCCACTTATTCACTTCCGCCCACTTTTAAACTGATGATTTGTATTGACTGCCAATTAGTTTTGACCAAATACAGGAACTTCTTGTACCGCTTTCAAGATATGCAATAATTTAGCTTAAGGCATCACGTGTTTTTGTCGTCATTAGTGTTAGTAGTAAGGAAGATATTTGCAACCGAATACAATACAATATAAGTACATATATAATTGACAATTTCTTCATCGCTGATCGCACTGCTACGTTTTTTTTAAGAATTAAATAGACAAGTGACAACATCACATTCCACTTAATTAGCTATATTAATATGGAAAATTAAAAGTTATAGTGAACTACTGTCAAGATTGGCATACATTCGTTTACCACTTAATAGTTTTTAACTAAACTTTCTGTTTATATGGCACAAAGGAAAATCGGAAACAGGTTCCTGTTGCACAATTGTTGTTAAAAGAGAATCTGCAAAAAATAAATGTTTTTATGTAACTTAAAGCAAAATATTTTTTAACGTACACTAACAATTTTCAGCAAACACTTTTTAACATTTAAATTCAAATTGAAAAAAAAAAATTAATTTTAATAAAAGATTTTTTTTTACAAAAGCATACATATGTATAGGGTGGGCCATTATAAGTTTAAATTTAAAAATGCAATAAAGCAAAACAAATTTTCCGGTTAGAAATGAAATATTATTTCATTCATATGGCTGTCGTAGCTGGCCTCACGGTACCCCATTCGATCGGACCAATTTTCGAGAACTTTTTCGAGCGTATGTTGTCCTATCTCTGCAATGGCATTACGAATGTTGGCCTTAAAATGCTCAATTGTCTTTGGTTTGTCGGCATAACAACGGTGTCAAATCACAGCTACTTGGCGGCCAACTGAGATCACTATTTCGGCTAATTAAACGGCCATCAAACGTTTGATCCAATAAATCTATTGTGGCATAAGATGTGTGGCAAGTTGCACCAACCTGTTGAAACCAGGCATCGTTCACATCATCGCTTATCATAGAGCGATAGATGTCTCCCATTGCAGTAATGGTTGCGCCGTCCTCATTTTCAAAGAAATATGGGTCAATGATGCCTCCGCTCCACAAGCCGCACCAAACAGTCACACATGATAGGTGAATTGGCATACGTATGACCACGTTTTGGTTTTCTAAGCCCCAAATATGCCAGTTTCGCTTATTAACGTACCCATCAAGATGAAAATGGGCGTTTTTTCCCTTTTTTTTAGAAATAAATTTCCAATAAATCCCAATGTTGCTCAAGCGTAAATCGATACACTTCATTCAATGGAGATAATATACTGAATTTTGTGACAGAATAGAATGACATAAGTATGGCCAGATTCGAAATAATCGCTGGTTGAAATTTAAACCGATAGATGGCCCACCGTATACATACTTATGTAAGCTTTTACAACATTCAATTTTCAGCTGTTTGTAAAAACAAATAACAATTTTAATTGGATTAAAAATTACTCAAACGAAATAAGTTTTCTTTTTTTAAATTAACAGGAAATTATAAAAATTAAAAAATATCATATACTATCATAGATATACTACTACATGTACATAAATAAAGGGTCCACCAAATTTTTTTTGAAAATGCTATAAAAAACAAACTACTGAATATTTTCTCAAATTTCTTTTTTTTTTTTGAAAGTACAATACTTCCGGGTAATAATGAAAAATAATTTCATTCTAATGGCTGCCTCGGCTGTCCATGCAGTGCCTACACGATCGGTCCAATTTTTAAGCACATTATCGATTGTATGCAGCTGTATTTCGCCAATGGCTTCACAAATATTGTCCTTTAAAGCGTCAATTGTCTCTGGGTTGTTGGCGTAACACTTATCTTTGACGGCACCCCACAAATAATAGTCCAACGGTGTCAAATCGCAGCTCCGAAGTGGCCAAACGACATCAGCTCTGCGGCTGATAATGCGATTTTCAAAAACAGGGCGCAAAACATCGAGTGTAGCTTCGGCTGTGTGGCACGTAGCCCCGTTCTGTTGAAACCAAATTTTGCTAATATCCTCCTCTTAAATTTTTGTGAACAAAAATTCGTTCAACATGGCCCGATAACGATAGCCATTGACTGTATCGGCCACTCCTTATTTTCGAAGAAAAATGGCCCAATTATGCCTCTGGTTCAAAATCCGCACCAAACAGTGACTTGTCTTGGGTGTATTGGCTTTTCAATGTATGCGTGTGGTTTTTTTGTGCCCCAAATGCGACAATTTTGCTTGTTTACATACCCGCCAAGATCAAAATGAGCTTCATCTGAAAAGATGATTTTTTTTGGCAAAATCGACATCTTCTGTAAGTCGATCGCAGGCCCAGATTCCCAGCGTTGTTCAAGCGTATACACAACCATATTCGTTCAGCGGAAGGATAAAACTAATTGTCTGTCAAATCAGACATGAGCGAAGTGTTACCATTTACGAAATAAGCACTAGTTGAAAAAGAACGTTAGATGGCGGAGCCTTTATATGCTGTAAGCATGCATACTGAAGCAGATTCATAAAAAATATTCAAACGCTTTAAATATCCTGTCAGAGTTTATCAGTTCTTTTTCACAGATTATTTTATATTAATTTATGAATTTATTAAACTTCCGTTTAAATGCGCGTTTTTAATCTTTCACTTTAATTACATTGGTTAGGCTGTCGTGAGTTTTATTATAAATAAGGTGGTAAAGTTATTAAAAAAATATGTAATAACATAATAATAATCGAAAACAAGAAAAAACGCTAAGATTTTATGGAAAATTTAACAGATATTAATGGCATTGACAATGATTAAGTTGTTTAATTCTTTTTTTTTTAAGTAAGAAACTAAACTTTGTTTTAAAAGTTATTGAGGAAATTGTAAAATAATTTAAATTTGCAACATACATATGTTTATTGATCGTCAAGGTGTTAACACATACATATGTAGACCACAGCAAGCTACATGACTCTACCGTTATGATTACTGCAATCGCCGTCCTGTAGACAGCTACATAATTATTTTGAAAACGGCAGCAACAAGATAAGCAGCTGATATTTCCCTTCATTCTTATTCCTTTTTCTGATGTTTTTATTATCCTAGTAGCCAAGATCGTACAAAACGTACGGTCACACAAATGTTCTATCAACATTTGATCTGTATCCATTTATTACCTGAAATATTAAATAAGCAAATATGTACTTAATACCTTCAATAAACTCATAATAAAACAAAAATAAACAATTAAAATTAATGAACAGCTGTTGGTTGTAACGGGCTTTTTTATAAAGGTATAAAACTTTAAGTTGACAACACCTTTTTAACTGGCGGTCATTTTTTCAGCTGTTAAGTGATCTATGTTTAGTTTGGTTTGGCATTTCAACATGAATAGGCTTACGCCTGCACAATGCTACCAAGATTGCCGTTGGCCCCGATTTTCATAAGTGAATTTTGTTTAACGATGAAGCTCACTTTTGTTTGAATGGATACATCAATAAACAAAACTGCCGTATAAGGAGTGATGATAATACTCAAGTATATGTTGAGACACCGCTACATCCAGAAAAACTGACTGTTTGGTGTGCTTTATGTGCTGGTGGCAACATTGGTCCGTACTTCTTTAAAAATGTTGTTGGTCAGAACGTTACAGTCAATGGTGACCGATATAGAGCCATAAGTACTGACTTTGTCGTTCATCAATTGAACAACCATGATGTGCAGGCGCTGTGGTTTAAACAATACACTGCAACATGTCACATAGCTCGTGCCACAATTGATTTATTGAAGGAAACGTTTGGTAACCGCATAGTTTCACATTTTGGACCCGCGGTTTAATGCCGCCAGACTATTTTCTGTGGGGATATGTGAAGTCGCTAGCCTCTGCCGATAAGCCAGAAATGATTGACCAGTTGAAGGACAACATTCGCCTCGTTATTACCGAAATACGGTCACAAATTTTGAAAAAAGTCATCGTTAATTGGACCTCCAGATTAGCGGCACACAAATTCTGATATTCTTCATAAATTTTTTGCTTAACATCATAAATAGGTTGATTTTGTGAATGGTTAATTTCAAAAGTTTGAATAAAAACCATAACACAATAAATAGAAATGAGTGAAGGTAAATGGTGCTCAAAGGGATAGCTTGTAGTTCTTTATCAAATAAGCTCTAGAGGAATCAGCGTTTGTGACATTGCTTTCCTATTAAACTGCTATAAAAAGATGGAGTACAACACATTCGTTCATATTCAACCCCATGGGAAATATACAGTTCGCTAGGCCTAGCAAAAGAACTCGTAAAA
This sequence comes from Wohlfahrtia magnifica, assembly GCA_023159175.1. Classification (NCBI taxonomy): domain Eukaryota; kingdom Metazoa; phylum Arthropoda; class Insecta; order Diptera; family Sarcophagidae; genus Wohlfahrtia; species Wohlfahrtia magnifica. The sequence continues at coordinate 1,998,246 of JAKWBJ010000189.1, forward strand.
AGGACTTCCTTATTTATAGAACCTCAGTTACAGGCCCCTTTCAGTCCTCAGCCCAAATTCAAAAGGAGTTTTCTACAAAATTGGGTATTGCCCTCGCGAACAATTAGAAGAAAAAAAAAATGAAAAAAAATATTGCTTGGATGCATTGTAGAATATAAGGCACATACAGAAAGCAACCGCTCTTTTGGAAAAATATCCTCTGTAGCGACGAATACTAATGCATTTAGAGAAGTTTTCAATAGTAGTAATACTCATAACTAGTTACTAACTAATGTTATAAGGTGATAACGCTGTCGAAAAACTTTTTTTTTAACATGATCTGGCCTGGTATTGAGCCGACGACCTTCTGGTGGGTAGGCGGGTGTCTTACCTACCATACCATAGCGGCACACAAATTCTAATATTCTTCATAAATTTTTTGCTTAACATCTTAAATAGGTTGATTTTGTGAATGGTTAATTTCAAAAGTTTGAATAAAAACCATAACACAATAAATAGAAATGAGTGAAGGTAAGTGGTGCTCAAAGGGATAGCTTGTAGTTCTTTATCAAATAAGCTCTAGAGGAATCAGCGTTTGTGACATTGCTTTCCTATTAAACTGCTATAAAAAGATGGAGTACAACACATTCGTTCATATTCAACCCCATGGGAAATATACAGTTCGCTAGGCCTAGCAAAAGAACTCGTAAAAAGGACTTCCTTATTTATAGAACCTCAGTTACAGGCCCCTTTAAGTCCTCAGCACAAATTCAAAAGGACTTTTCTACAAAATTAGGTATTGCCCTTGCGAACAATTAGAAGAAAAAAAATGAAAAAAATATTGCGTGGATGCATTGTAGAATATAAGGCAAATACAGAAAGCAACCGCTCTTTTGGAAAAATATCCTCTGTAGCGACGAATACTAATTTTTTCAATTTGAATTTGACTGAAAATGTTAATATTCTGTTCTGCAAGTATGCAACACCACCCCAGGTACACATCAATGACAGTAAAGCATGGTGCCAGAAATGTAATGACTTGGGTCGCATTTTCTGTGCACGGTGTTTTTTCTATAATCAAAATTGGTACGCAAATGGATCAGTACGCTTAGAAAGAAATACTTTTGAGCACAATGACTCCATTTGTAGAGGAAAACATGCCACTTAGATGGTATTTTATGCATGATATTTACCCAAAACACATTTCACGTACAGTGAAGTGCTGTTTAGAGCAAAATAGAAACGACATTTTGCATCGGCCAGCTCAATCATCAGACCTCAATCCTGTAGTGAGCCAATAGAATAATGTAGAGGAACATATTATTGTTGTTAAACCTAAAATTGTAAGTGACTTATGGACAGAAATCTGAAAGAAATAGTAAGCACTACCAAAAGGAAAATTGAAAGGGAATTCTAGACAGTTTACCGAAGAGATGTGAACATGCTATTAGAAAAGCGGTTAGCCTTCCAAGTACTTAGCTTTAAGTAAAACAAATAAGTAGTTAATAATTTTTTTTTTAATTGTGCTAAATTACTATGCAGTAATTTATTTTTGCTCTGCTCTATTTTAACACAAAATAAACGAATTGAAATTTGCAAAACTTAAGTAAACTAATGCTACGTATTGCTTGGACTACGAGTGGTACATAGGATAGGATATAGAAATGAATAAAGTAATGATCATGTAAAAAAATTTTTAATACAAAAAGTACACATAGTTAATGTGCTAATCCAATATCCACCACTGTGTATATATTTCAGTTTTTCACATTTACAAAAATTAAATCGTTGTTTAAGATAAATTCGTATCACTTAATAATTAAAAAAAATTTAATCATGTGCTTAAAGGCTCTTTTTTTGTGTCGGGTGGGTCATCTATCGGTTTAAATTTGAACCAGCGGTTATTTCGAATCTGACAACACTTATGTTATTCTATTCTGTCACAAAATTCAGTATATTATCTCCACTCAACGAAATGAATCGATTTACTAACGTTGGGACTTATTGGAAATTTATTTCCAAAATAAAGACAAATAATCGAAAATGTCTTACAAAATTTGTTTGCAAAAAAGGCCAACAGAGCAAGGTATACGCAAGTTTATTGCTTAAGTTCGTGAAACTGATTTCATTTTCATTGTTGAAGCGCCAAGATGTAAGCGTGCTCGTACAGTGAGAATCCATCAACATAAACTCGCCATCAAGAATTAATCATTTCACGCACCAGTTTACGTCAAATTTTGCGGTATGACGCCTTACAAAGTTCAACAGGTTCAAGAGTTGAAGCCGCGTTCATAAGCAAAATTGCCGTATTTGGGGCTCAGAAAACCCAAACGTGGTCTTACAGAAGTCAATGCACCCATTACGAGTGACTATTTGGTGCGGCTTGTGGAGCGGAGGCATCATTGGCTCATATTTGTTTAAAAATGAGGAAGGCGCAACCATTATGGTCAATGAAGACATCTATCGCACCATGATAACCGATTTTTTTGTGGCCGCTCTTCATGGTTTTGATGTGAACGATGTTTGGTTTCAACAGAATGGTGCAACTTGCTACACATCTCATGCCACAATAGACTTATTGCGCCAAACGTTTGATGACGGCTTAATTAGCCGAAATGGTAATGCCAGTTGGTCGCCAAGAAGCTACGATTTGACACCGTTGGACTATTTTCTGTGTGGCGCCAGACAAGTTTTATGCCGACAAGCCAGAGATACGACCCAGTACATTTGAAAAAGTTCTCGAAAATTGGTCCGATCGAAGGGGGTACTGTGAGGCCAGCCGCGACATCCATATGAATGAAATAATATTTAATTTCTAATTGGAACAAATATACTTCACAACAACAAAATAAATTTGTCTAAATTTCAAACCGTTTTTATTTTATTGCATTTTAAAACTTAAAGTTTTAAATGGCCCACCAATATATGTACATTAGGTACTGTTCTTTTCTGTTAAATTTAAAACAAAAAAGTTTTTTTAAGCTCTTATTTATTATGTAACATTTCATATTGTATTGGCATCACAAATCTACTTATTGTCGCATAAAAAATATAAGTTAACCTAAAAGACTAACCTAAATAAGAGCGCCAAAGTTGTGTCATGAATAGTAATGTTAATTTAAGTTTTAAATAAAACAAAACAAAAAATTAAATAGTGAGTAAATTTCTTGAATTGACGTAATGATACAGTTTGTATGGTAATGAGAATGTTTGACAGATAGACATCCCCCAGCGGTAACGATGGTAGTCTAGCAGTGATAACATTAAAATAGTAATCTTCATATAAACTTGTGTATTCAAATTCTTAGGTTGCAATCAGTAGTCTGCAGTGGTCTATGTGTTTAGCGCTTAACACCATAGCATATTTTTGATTATTAGCGCAGAAAAATAGAAAATTTTGCGAACATTTTTTATGCAAGCACCTAACAAGTAAACTCGATTATGTAATAGCTTACTTAAAATAAGCTTGTTTCTCACTTTTATAATCGTAAATTAATAGTGAAGTTGAAATTCGGTTTATTATATGTTTAAAATAAGTTTATTTAAAATCCAATATATGGATATAATTAGTAATACGTAGATTTTTACAAAGCTTTTTGTGAAGATGGCATTTTATTACTTGTACAGGGTGTCCGCCGGGAAGGAATACTACTTTGTTTATATTTTTTGATTATATGAAAGATTTGATTATATGAAAGAGGTATTTCATTAATTTTATCACGAATATTTTGCTTGAGTTGCTCTAGCGTTTCTGGTTTGTTTGCATAAACCTTGGTTTTCAAATATCCCCACAAAAAGAATCCGGAGCAGTCAAATCAGGCGACCGTGGAGGCCAATCAACATCACCATTCCTTGAAATAACTTGTTGTGGAAAGAGATTGCGCAGTAATTCCATTGTAATCCTGGCTGTATGCGATGTGGCACCATCTTGTTGATACCACATGTTAGTCAAGCCAAAAGCATGCATCTGTGACGTTAAAAAGTTTTCAATCATATCACGATAACGCTCCTCATTGATAGTTACCGTTACGCCGTTTTCAGTTTGAAAGAAGCAAGGTCCAATGATTCCTTCTGCCCAAATTGCACAGCAAGCTGTCACTTTTAATGAGTGCAAAGGCGACTGATCAATAATTTTAGGGTTTTCTATTGCCCAGAACCGACTATTCTGTTTATTCACATAACCATTCAAATGAAAATGTGACTCGTCACTCATTATGATTTTTTCATGAAAATCAATGACTGATTTTGATAAAATGTTTTAACGATTAAAACACGTTGGTTTACTGAATGTTTTTCCATAATAAATTTGCCACGTCTCTACATCACGACAGCCAAATATGAACTGTCAAGACTTACGTTTACCAAAATGGCGGCAAAACAAAGTAGTATACCTTCCCGGCAGACACCATGTATCGGGTGGTTGATACTTGTCAATAATAGTTGTTTTTCCACACCAAAGTACAGTTAGGCTGTAAAATCAGCTGCCTTGCACAGAAAAAATTAAATTTCAAATTCAGTAAAGAAGTTCCGAAAATCAAATCAATTTTTTTTAAATGGTAAAACGAAAGAACGCATTTACAATAATTTATGAAATATGCATATTTTTTTTTTAATAAATTATTATGTTATTAAACAAAAAAGTTATTTAAAACCTCTTTAAAATTGTAAACAAATATATTAAGAGTAACAAACAAAATGTTTATTGAATTCGGAAGGCATTATCTAACAAACTTTTGCTTACTTCAATAAATAAATTGTTTAATTATATTTGTTAATTTAGAACAAACAATTAACAGAAACAAACAAAATATTTACTAGGTTTGGATGTCATTTCTAACAACCTCCTTTTTGTTTTTGATTTTGTATATATTGTTTGATAATGTTTTGTTGAAATCTATATGGCGCACATTTACGCCAATAGAGATCAAACTCTTCAGCGCTGACTTTATCGCTTTTGAGGTACTTCAAAACCAATTTGTAGTTTTCCTCAGATTCTGTATCAAAATATATAAAAAATATGCAATGTAATACATGTATGACAAATTATAAAAAGACTACTTACCTTCTACAACATTTTGTGTGGTTATATTGTCTGCTTTTTTTAAAGACTTCTTTTGTGAGCAGCTTTAACTGAGCTAATTTGTTGTAAATTTTACCCCGCTTTCCGCTTTTATAATAAATAAGAATATATATAAATAAATATATATATATATATATATATATATATATATATATATATATAATATATAAATTCCTGATAAAATAAATACATGTGTGTGAAGTCAAATTCGAATTTGAAAAGTCAAGACACCAACCATATGTTTGTAACAAGCTTAAATTTTGCCTTAACAGAGTACCGTTAAGATGCTAACTGTGACTACATACGCAAATTTAAAATACATTTCAAGAAAATATGAAGCTGTTCCCATATACCACTATATACAAATGCTTGCTCAAGAGGTCTTGCTTAGAGCCCTTATAGTGGTATTTCTGGAAAAATCACCAGATTTGAAAAAATGGAATTTTACAAAATCACCATTTTGAATTTCTTGGGAGGTTAAGTGGTCACACACTCTAAAATGTGGAAGTGCTCCCCTATACCACTATAAACAAATGTTTGTCCATATTTCAGAGAAATGTATAACGATACATTTGCCGATGTTAATTAAGTCCTAGACTGTTTATCATTTTTCTTTTTCTTTCTAATTTTTAACAAAACCAGTGCTGCTTTCTAAAAAAAAAACTGTAAAAAACGACTATTTGGAAAAGCGAAGGATCACACGATTGCCGTAATGCACCAATAATTAGTGTATTTTATATGCCAATCGTGTGATTATACAATTTATTGGCTCATGCGGCAGCTCACAATATTATTGTGCTTATTTAGCCCAATAAAATGCAACCCTGGTGCGACAATCGTGTGAAAGCTTTATCGGCAATCGTGCACCAATGTAAATTCCAAAAATACACCAATTTTTATTGCATTCTGGTGTGGCACTTGAAGAAGACAATAATCACAGACTTTTATTTTTTAATTGAGATCTTTAAAAAAAAGACGTGTTTATACGGTATTTATAATTGTTATCCCTTATAATATGCATTTTTAAAATTATTTATATGTAAATTGCATCACAAACTTACATCATTTCTTTTTTTCATTATTTTTACTTTTTTTAGTTTATAATTTTTTAGAGAACAAATAATCTTTACTTTAGAAAATTAAATATAATTTGTAATTATGAATGTTCCAATTTAAATAAATAAATATTTTAATAAATTATTTTTTTTTAAATTTATTGAAATTGAAATGGCCCTTCTTGTAAGCCAACCACTGATCCTCGCACTCCTTTCTTTCTTTCTTTTGTATTTCTTTTTATTTATTTGTTCACTACATGATCTTCAATGACGCAATTTTCTTTTTTTAAAGAACGAACCATTTTGAACAGTAAAAAATAATGTGTAATGTACCACAACACCTGATTCACAGAATTGCCGTAAACTAGAACAATCGTCTGAAAGAGTTGGGACAATTATTGTCAATACATCGTTTCGCGCCATCTTGTGACAATAAATTTTGTATAAAATAAGACAACCGTGTGAATACAAATTTTTAATTGGGACAATTTTATTATTGTGCGCTAATTTGTCGCTTAAGCAGCACAAAATTTACATGTAAGTTATAATTGCACATATGTTCAACCTACTTGCTTACACTCTCGGGAAAAAACTAATTATAAAAACATATATGCTAAATAAATCAGGCACTTAAGAAATCCGACACTGGCTACAACAGCCGCCGACTCTACGAATGTACAGATAGAACTGAAATTGGAAATATAATACATACTATTGCGAACATAAGGTTGGGCATCACAGAGTTTATTACATCGCTAAAATAAATAAACAAAAGCTGCAAGAACAACTACACGTGCTGTTTACAATAACCAAATCTACAATAACAATCATTAGCAGAGATAAAGTAAATAAAAATAACACGGCAACAACAATAATTAAGCAGCAAAGAGAACAAGTAACAGACGAAAAATTAAGCAACAACAAATACTAAGATCTGAAAGAGGTAGATGTTTACATACGCATGGCTACAAAAGAACTAAAAAGAAATTAAAAGAAAGAAATTTAATCTACCTGAAATATCGAGAGCCATGTAAAAAGCACATCGATGCGAACAGCAATCAGTTTATTTGGTGTAAACTCAGTGAACAAGTTTATGTGTCGTAAACTCAGCGAGTGAAGTTTATGTAAAATAAACCCAGCAGATTGTGTGAAGAGAGTTTATAAAGAGTAAGCTCGTGAAGTGAATAGTGAAGTAAAAACCAGTTTAGTTGGAGCTAACTCAGCAAAGAGAGTGAAGTGTGAATTACCTCTGGTTAGTTATAACTACGATCGAGTTGGAAGATCTTTAAGTAGAAGGATCTGTCGAGAAATTGTTGTTGTTTACAAGATTGTAAACAGAAGGAGTAATTAAGAATAGAAAATTGTTATTGCCTGTAAAAAGGTTACAAGCAGTGGCGAACAAAACTGTGTTGAATAAAGGATTTTTAATTAAAACCAAACACCAAATTTATTTTATTTTAACTACAATCTACGAACTCATAAAAACACGTTTTTATCACGCTCAGCGTTGCCGTTTTGGTTACTTTTAACCAAAATTGGCTATTTTTTTCTTTGATGTGTAGATGTGTGCTTTTTTCCATTTTGGTTACTTTTTTCTCGAGGAAAAAAAATATATGATTTTTTATAACGTTTATTACCCAGGTTCTTGTTGAGTGTATCACTTTAAAAACAGCATTTTTGGCAAACTTTGGCCAAACATTTGCTATGACCTTTTCAATTCTTCTGGTAACATATGGATTTCGTGACAAAAGACTGTAAATTTCAATACTTAGACTTTGTTCTAAAGTGGAAGGTACTCCGATCGGAACAAATAGTAGTCTGACGGGCAAGTTCTGGATTATAAGGCGGCTGAAACTATTTTCTAAATAATTTCAGATGATCTTTGAACATTTGGTCGAGCGTTGTTCTAATAGATCTATTTCTCATCGCCAGTAATGATTACATTTCGCCTCAGTTGTTGCCATCTTGATTAGCTTTTTGAGTTTGAAAATAATCTTCATAGAGTAATGCCCTCCAAAATTCATCTACGAAAATTTTTGCCTGACCTGGCAGGTTGTCCTTTTTTATGACAAAATCCTGACTTCTGAACTGCATAAATAATCTCTCGCACGTTGAGATCGGTGGAACATATTCAGGATAAGCTTTTTCAAGTAATCAAAACAATAAAACTTTATTGTTTAAACTATTTCGTTCATTGGTTAAGTGAGAATATATATCAGATATATTTTACTACAATGCTATAGTTAGGTTCGGGTGATCATTAAAATATCTTTTGGTAAGGGCTATAGAGCTAAAATTATCCACAAAAAATGTTAAAACTTTATCATAACATATGAGAGAACGATATTTTTTGTTGTGCGAAATTTGTTAATACATATTTTAAATGTTTAGAACAAATAGGAGATTGTGCCTCATTAATTGTTGTACCATACAATTGTTGCTTTTTTGACCAGTCTATATGCTATAAATTCCACAATACTGCTCTAAATTCCACATATAAAATAATATGTTTTTTGTATTAAAATTATGATTTAAAATTTTGGTTATCTCTTGGTTACTTTGTTTTTGGAATTTGGTTACAAGAAATAAAAAGTTGTGGCAACGCTGAACACGCTATAATAATCGGCTGCTTAATTTTTTATTTTAATGGTATTTTTCTCTTTAAGAGGTAATTTGAATTAAATGTTTCAATTATTTAGCATAGGGTACCACATAAACAGCAAATCTTTGTTTAGTTGTGTCTATTGTAATAATTTTTATCATCCTCATTATCATTACCATGGGCTATAAAATGCATTAAAACATAATTTACAGATTAATAAACTCAACTGAAGTTTGTAAAATATTATACGAGTATTGCACAAAGTTTATGATATTACAGCATTATTTTAAAAAACAATAACAAAAACTAAAAATTCAATTGTTTAGTTGATTACAACGTTTAAATACTACATTTTATTAAACAAATAAATTATGTTATAAATAAACACATTTATTAAAATAAATTATTCAACTTTGCAATTTATCTCATGTTGTTTTATAAACTATATTACGGCAGGAAGTTGAGGTTTATTTGATTTGTAGTAAAATTTGTGACATGTGAAGTTAATAGCCTACCACTTTTGATTATAAAAATCGATTTAAAATAAAGCTTTGATCACACCTGGCAAATAGTTGATGAGAGAACGTAACCACTACTTTACAGACACATTTTCAAAAAATTTAGCTTAGAAACAAATAATAGTACCAAAAAATATATTAAAATTTTTTAATTATTTAATTTGGAAGACTAAATAACAAAAAAAAAAAATAGTACTTACTTATAGAATAGTACTTACTTAGTTGGAATTAATTTCTTAGAATTAATTTCTCGTGTCGTTTTGATCTTTCCAGCGGAATTTCGGACGGCATCTTCTACGCTGAAGCACATTCATCCATTAGCACAACATAACCAATCTTTGAATTTTTAAGCATTTTACTACATCGATGTGGGTATATAGCTCATACAGCTCACGGTTTGTACGATAGCGATATTTACCGCTTAAGCACTTTCGTCCATAACTTTTGGAATTTTTGCTGATGATATTGCGCCTGTAAGCTATCAAAAGCTACCTAGTAGTCCGCAAATAAGTAGTAACTGTTACTTTGCCTCTCATGGGTTTTCTCAATGATTTGACATGTATATTCGTTCAATGTTGAATTAGCCGGACCTAAAGCGTCACAATGATACGGGTCAATTATCTCGTCCAATTTAGATTTAAATTTTAAGTACAATATACTGAAAAATGGCTTGTAGGTTATGTAGAACGGGACATATCTCAACGAGGTTCCACTCTATAGGCATGCATTATTCCAGTCAAATTGCGCAGATAATTTGGTGCATGATACTCATCAATTCATTTCTTAAATAGTTTTGACGGTAGTCCATCAGCTCCTGCCACTTTGTTGTTTCTCATCTGGGATCTAGCATTTTTAATCTCATCTTGGCTGGGGGACAAACACTGCAAGATGATTATAATGGTGGTATCTCTGTAGCCGCTTTCATTAAACTGTTGCCTTGTTGGTCTTTACAGGAGGAAATCTTCTCTATAAAATAGTGGATACGATTTTTCGTCAAATATTTTCCAAATGCCACCGTACCTTAATGTTTTTACGCGAACGCAGCATATACGTTTTTCCAATAGTGTGTCTGCGTTAAACCTTAAATAGAACTCCAAGTCGCAATTTTAAAGATATTCCGCTTTAAACACGACAGGCTATCGACTACAAACTACAACAAATAAAATGCATACGTTTATATGAATACGATTATTTTGACAGCTACACAGCTACACGGCTACACGACTTCTTTGCTGCTTTAGCTAACTTAATCTTATTTCTATTTTATTTGGCTACAAATTAAAAAAAAAAAAAAATTAAAATACTAAAAAGTATTGATAATCTAAAAAGGTAAAAAATAAAGAATTTGTTCTTGCGTTTCGATATAATTATCTTATATATAAAAATGAATGTGTGTGTGATATGTGTGTTTGTTTGTTTAAGCTTTATAGGCAGCTAAATGGCTGAACCGATTTTCTTGAAATTCTTACAGTATCTCTCCGTGTATCTGGAATAAGCTTTGGGCTACATAAATTTCAAAAATTCCAACTGGGCGGTGCCACGCCCATACAATGTTAATATCTATTTGTCTATATCTTTAAAATGGTAAACAGATTCAGTCGATACAAATGATCAGTTAATAACTGGAAGGCATTGGACAAAAGGGCATACAAACTAAAGATTGATTTAATTGTATCTTGAGAATAGTTAAAGCTAAAGTTTCAATATTTGGTCTGAATGACGTAAATAATAATTTTTTATGTCTTGAGGACGGCAATAATAAAAGTTGCTAGATTAGGTTTAAACAACATCGTGAACATCGTGTATAAGATTGGATAAGAGGGCGTGGTACCTTCTATGCATACTAAATACTGAATTGTGTATATGTGAAGAACGACAACTATTTAAGCTTCGTTATCTATATACATTACTAAAAAAGCTGATATTTCAGAAAGTACGCCTGCTAAAAGCTGTCTACATACACATACATCATATATAGGTTATTACTCTCAAATTAACTATTTTTCGAAACAAATTAAATTTCTTTTCAACACAAATTACATTTTTTCACTTCGAATTAAATCAGTTTCAATTCAGATTACATTTTTTCATTTCCAATAAAATTTTTTCATTTCAAATTAAATTTTTTTATCTAAAATTAAATTTTTTTATATGACTATTTTTGTATACTATAAAATTAACTAAATATTCCCCTAACTTGCTATTTAAAATATTCATTGCACCGGGTCTCCAGATGCAGCTAATGACAAACTCGTAGTTATATCAAGATAATGATTGTTACAATGAGAATGTGTTACTGATTCCACGAATTGTTTAATTATAGTTACTAAGTTCATATTACACATTCCACAGTTATTACCAACATCTTTATATCTTTCCTTCAAGAATTATTAATTAAATTAGCTGAATCTTGCATTACAGGTGCTTGGTTGATCCTCAACAACGCAGAGATACACAAAACTCTAGATGTGAAAGATAGATTTGCGGAGTCCGGGGATAACTTGGCTTTTTTCCTCCATACCCTCCAGTGCTAAATCCAATAGAAAAAGTGTTTTAAAAACCAAATTTTGTGCACGAAATTTACTAACAAAAAAAAAGTAACAAAAATTAAACAATCTGTAGAATCAATAACACCTTCCGATTGTAACCATTATTATCTTGATATGACTATGAATTTGTCATTAGCTGCATCTGGAGAGCAGCTGTAGTGAATATTTTAAATAGCAAGTTAAGCAAATATTACTTTCATTTTACAGTAAAAAAAATAGAAATATAAAAAAAATTTAATTTGAAATAGAAAAAAAAATTAATTTGAAATTAAAAAATTCAAATTGAAGCGAAAATGATTTAACTCAAAGTGAAAAAAATTTAAATTGTGTTGCAAAAAATTCAATTTGTTTCGAATAAAATTCAATTTGTGTTGAAAAAAATTGCGTTTGACTTGTAAAAAACTTAATTCGTATCGAAAAGTCGTTAATTTGAGGATAAAAACTAGAGTATCCAATTATTTGACTTTTACATTTGTTCGAGTAAGAAAATTATTGATTTTAAACTTTTAAAATTGCTCGATTAATCGAGTAAGGTTTTCAAGTTGTCCGAATAACTCGAACAATTAAAAAATTATCCAAAAATTTAATCTAATGGATAAAAAAAAATAACCATGTGAATTTGGTTTTTTGTTTTTTTTATTTAAAAACAGGGTCGATGTTTTTTTCTTATCTCAGGTGATGATCTCTATTCATGTAGTGCATTGTGCTGGTACTAGGAACATAGTTTACGGGAAGAAGGATGGAATCCAGTATGAATGTTTGAATTAAATTTATTTATCGTCCCGCAGACGAACGGTGCAACAAAAAAACGAATTCTCTCTATAATGCGTTTTGCGATTCATTGGACAATCAATTATAAAGGCATACGCTCTACGGGAATCTAGTACTACGTAAAAGTATGTGATTATTAGGAATTAATTGCCTTATTTCGCCCTCTCCTGTATGCAGTAGAGAAGCTCAAAAATGGACTGAAACACTGGCTCATACATGAGAGTTGTATACCATTTTGGGTCGGTTATAGGTCTTGTAAATATTAAGGAGATCAGATGAAGTGAAGTGTTTCTTGCACTGTCTTAATGCTTGAATGCTTCTTTCGACACATGAAGTATGTGATCATTCCAAGGAACACCACGGTGAATTCTCATGCATCTGGTTTCCCAATATTTACGTTTCCCATGGATACAGTTAACAAGACACCACCAGGTCTGAGTGTTAAGAAACAACATTGGGTCTTGCTACCGTTAAAATCGAGACTGTTTGCACGAGCACGACCCCACTCGGAGATTTTCGCCAGATCGCTTGAGAGTGTGTCGTTCATATTCATCTTTTTCGCCCCAATCTCCTTGAGACTCGGCCCACCATCAAAAGAATATGAATGACAAATGTTGCTGTCATTTTGCGAAAGAGTAGATAGGATGGGAAGTAAGAAGCAAAAAGTCGTTAAGATATATAAGAAATAGCGTAGGAGAAGAAACGGAACCTTGCGATGTTGCTGATAGCGATAAAATTGCATTAAAAAGTTGTTCTACTCGTGTCTTTGTCTTGTCTAAATACATGAAATCGATGCTTTTTGTATTTGATTTTTTTAAAATTTGCAATACTTTGTATTGTTTCGTTGAACTCGTCTAGAAGATTGTTTTCGTTTAGATCCAAATCTTCTTCTTCTTAAAGATCATCGTTTGCTACATTTTGGTCAGGTTCAATATTAAACATTCGATTGCACAGTTTGACTGCAAACTCTTTTGTTTTCGTTTTTGGAATATATTTTTAAAAAAGTTATCGCTTTTGGGATCCTTTCGAACCTTTCGTGTAATAAACCAGTAACGGCTCATCTGAAAGCAAGCATATTATGCTTGAAAAGCGTGTAATGAAAACAAAAATAAGTGATATTTATACATGTCTCATTTTTTAATAAAATTTTCACAGATAATATAAGCGTAAAACGAAATAATTATAAACATTTGCTATTTTACACCTCAAATTTTACATACAAAAATTACTCGATTAATTGACACATATTGTTCGAGTTACTTGTTACTCGAAATTGGCTATTTTCATTACTCGATCAAATAATGACCAAATCGTCGTTCGATTAATCAAGTGGATGCTAGGGAGATCGGACGGTTATTATTTGACCAGTTTTAACTGTTTTTTTTTTTTTTGGTTTTGTCGAATACGGTTTTTTCAAAATCTTCATTTTTCGTTAACCGAATAAACAGGTTAATTTAACACGAATAACCGGTTAATTTAAATAAGTATAATTCTTATACGTTTGTATATTTATTATTGAAAATATGCTCATCGATGAACTATTTGTAAAAATTTAATTATTTTTGTATATATGACAACCTTGAACGTCTCACAACGAACGCGAAAGCAAGGTAGATCGAAAAAGATATGCACTCTTGAGCAAAAATAATCTTTTCTCATCTTCTGTAAATAAATATTGATTTTTATATATGGAGAATCATCAACTAGTCTCATTGAAAGCAGATATATTAGTTAGTGAAGTTTTTCACAGAGTAAAACCACATAACCAGTCACTAGTAATGTTGTGAGGTGATATCGCTGTTGAAAATTGTCAGATGGTGTGGCTTGGGATTGAACCGACGACTTCTTGGTTGCAAGGTGGGTTCTTACCTAACATACCACAGTCACACACACACTACTAAATACGTGGTAAATAATAATTTACATACAGTGCTGCTCGAAATCAAAGCATATTTTCTTATCGAGGCAATTAAAGACTCGTATATTACTAATAGATTTATAAAAAGTAAAACATTTAATTTTTGTTATCTTAGGCACCTAAATTAGAACTATTATAACAAACCTTTAATTCCATTCTCTACCAAGTAATACAACAAAAACGAAAATAGCTCCTTGAGTAGCTGTTCGAAACTTAAGCATTTTTCAGTACGTTGTGTAATAAACTTTGTTTTTTATGGCCTCCGCACACCTTTTGATATTTGTTAGAATTATTGTTAGTATTGATCACCATTTTAATTCTCCATGAGCTTCTGCTTATTTTTAAAACTACGTAGTCCAGTTCTGTTCTTCAAGAACTAGGAACAATTTTATTTAAATGAAAGAACCGGTTAACTGGTTATTTGAATTATTATTAACTGAAATCCGGTTTTTTAAAAAGTGCTACTTTTCGAATTATTCGAAAACCGGTTTTTGAAAAAGTCGAATAATCAATCTCCTTAGTGGATACTCTAATAAAAACCAATGTATATATAAATGTGAAGATTGAAGAAGCAGAATCGTATATCTTAAAATGTTTACAGTGTCTTTCTGGAAGTAACTGCAGGCTGTCTTAAATTTTTGAACTTGAACCGGATGAGGCTAAAGTCGGAAAAAAGTTAAAAATTATAACTAAGACAACAGTTAAAGAAAATAACAATGATATTGGTTTCAGCTAGTAAAAATATGAAGTGAGTAGTGCACATTGCTGCAATTGGAAGTTTACATTTTATTTATCAAAACGTAAATTTTTTTTGAATCAGCTGCTTATTATGATGTCGTTTTCAATACATTTAAGTAGTATGCTGCTAACGGCAATTGTAATCGTGATGCCTGCCGTTTTCTATAAGTTAAAGAATCGCTCCCTTAGAAATGGAATCAAGTGACAGTTTTGTACTTTAAGTAGCTCTGATACTCGCTATCACCCGGTATAAAGCATTAATGCAAATATCTAACCTGCACAAAGAACACTAATAATTTCTTAGCCAAAGCAATAAGCAAAATCGAAAAGTATGTTGGTGTCAAGTGCCTCTTTGGAAGTAGATCATCTTCTTTGTCGAAATATTATGGCTTTTGATCCTTCGCCAATAATTCCACTGGTATCATCTTTTGATTGGGCACATGTTGCATTTCAATTATGATGTAGATTATCAAGCTAGATTAGCTACTGTTTTAAAACATACCAGATACATTTAACCATTAAATTTAAATACTTGAATGAATTAAAAGCATTTCTATACTAAATATTTTCTAAAAATTATGTATATTTTTTATTAATTACAATTTAAATATGCAACAGCCACAAATATCAACAGCAATCACCAACGTTATCAATACACCTAAACAAGTTAATTTTATGCTTATGTTTCGAAAGGTTCAAATAGTTTTAAAAAACTTAAATATATTAAAGTTTGAATAAAAATTAAATTGTGTTAAATATTTTGACCCCTTACACTTTGTATTGCCCTTTTTTGTTACTTTTTTAAGTGAATTAAGTAAATTGTTTTAAATTTTTTCATTATACTCAATTCAAAAGAAAGATTTCTGAAAACATAATATTTATGTTCGAGCTAACAGAGGGACAGACATACGCTCAAAGTGATTTACATAAAAACAACAATGCTGTTGTTGCTTCTATGGTTAAGGCTGTTGAAATAAAATAAAACGTTTTTTAGACTATTAGTGTTGCTATTACTGTGGCTGTCATGGCTAATGACCATTTGAGGTTTCATTATAGCCTAAGTATGAGGTGAAGGTATATTAACTTTGAACTGATATTTTTTTAACGCATTGTTTTTATGATTACAATTGACTTAAAATTAATTTTCATATATTATACTTAAACTTTTAAAATAATTGTATCTAATTTTACAAAAAAAAAAAAAATGAAAAACAATATGCAGTTTTTGCATAAAAATGAAACTGGATTCTCCATCAAATCCATCTTTTATTTACGGTAACTTTATACAGAACAATAATAAATAAACAATATTACTATACAATTGCTTCCATATTTATTTACAATTAACGTAGGAATTGCCTTTACAATGAAAGGAATGAATGAATTTTCATTACAAAAAATCACTGAAAAAACCATGAGCATCTTTGAGGCTTGCTACGAGCCATACATTTTATAAAATTATTATTAATTATTATTATCTATTAAAATTATTTTAGGAAATGGTCCTCTTGGTCTACAAGATTATCCTATTTGGCTCTTTTGCCACTTTTGAGAACGTTGCGTTGTGTTCACAACACAAGAACTCCTGAATAATCCTTTTTCCCGTTCCGATCCAAATCTAAGGATTTGAGATAGCCTATGTGTAGGTCCTTCCAGAAAGACACTGTGGAATCTGTCATTTAGCTACATACAGTTTTCAAATATACATAGCTAGTTAGCTTTTATCCAGTATGCTATCTGCAATACCCACTTTTTGCCCAATGTGGATAGATAGCGTAGTATGAATGGGAGGCGCACATCCACTTGTCTGATTCATCCAGTTATTCAGTTACTGGCTGAACCTAATTTAGAAACTTTTTCTATTGCCATTTTCAGGATTCACAAAACTTAATATTTAATTTGTATGGGAAATAATACGCCTACTTTTCCGCTAATTTTTTTACTGAAAATTTGTATTGACCATTAAGCTTTAGCTTTAACCGCCCTTTTTTCAATTCCGCACAGGTTTTGATTTGAAAGCCATATAGACCGAATTCAGAAAGTCTTGTCTTAACCCTTTTTAAGATAAACAGAAATCAATATTTAGCATGTATGGAGGTACCACACCCACTTGTCGAATTCCACTCAGTTTTTAACTAACCATTTGCATTGACCGTGAAGTCACTTAGACCAAATACTGAAAATGTAGCTTTAATTGTTATCATGATCTAATATTATCAATATTTAGTTTGTATGGAAGGTACCACGCCCACGTTTTTCCTGATGATTTGTATTAATTATGAATTTAATCAGACCAAATCGTGTAACTTTAGCTGTAACCGTTCTCAAGATATACTAAACATAATATATACTTTGCATGGAGGTACCAAGCCCACTTGTGCGATTTTTCTACTTTTTGGCTGCTGATTTGTATTGACTATGAATCTATTTGGGCTAAATTACGAGACATTTTCTGCTACAATTTTGAAGATATAGAAAAATACATATTAACTTTGTATGGGCGTGGCACCACCCAATTGGAATTATTGAAATTTATGTAGCCTATTGTTCCTTCCAGGCGTACTGATAGAGGCTATAAAAATGTCAAGAAAATTGATTCAGCCGTTTAGCTATCAATAACGATCAAAAAACTAACAAACAAACATACAAACACGCATCAATTTTTATATATAGGATTCTTTACAAATTTACACTTTGACTTGTGATGAAAAAGGTAATGCAATCTAACACTTCTGTAGAATAAGAGTTTCGTTGCCACCAAATTGAAAGTAGGCTGAAAATTATTCATATACTCTTCATCTAACGTTGTTAGGCTTGAACAACATTTCCATATTTCAGTAAACTTTTGCTTTAAAAATAATCTTTTATATTTCTGGGGTTGTTGCTATAGGTAGTAATTTAGTGCAAAGATTTTTTTTATTTTTTTATTTTTTCATCTGAAAATTATTTAAATGTTGAATTCCATTAGACTTAATTGCATATGTTTATTTATAGGCCTAATTAAATGCTTATACTTCCGATAATTTACTAAAATATTCAATTATTTGTGCAAAATGTTTACTAACTAAATAAAGGGGATAAAATCTGTTTAATTTAAATATTTAAACAACACATCGAAAGCTCTCGAACCTCTCGATATTTCAATTAGATTCCATTTCTTTCTTTTAATATCTTTTGTAGCCGTGCGTATGTGAACATTTGTTGTTGCTTGTTTAGTGTCTGTCACTTGTGTTCTTTGCTGCTTAATTATTGTTGTTATTTTTATTTACTTTATCTCTGCTAATGGTTGTTGTTGCAGATTTGGTTTATATATTTTAGCGATGTAATAAACTCTGTGGTGCCCAACCTTATCTTCGTAACAATATTTAGTTAAATTAAGCTATAAACGAAATAATCCAATGAAATCACAATATACCATAATTTCTTATTAAAATTTTTAATGCGTATTATTTGAATTTGAATTTTAAAACGAGTAATAACTCAAAATATTGTTAATAAAAAACCGACAATCAAAAGATATATTTCGAAACAAGTAGCTTATGAAATTAAGAAAAAATTTATATAGGGTGGACCATTTAAATTTAAAAATGCAATAAAACAAAAAAGGTTTGAAATCTTGCTGAATTTATTTTTTTCTTGTGAAGTAAAATTGTTCTGGTTAAAAATGAAATATTATTTCATTCATATGGTTGCCGAGGCTGGCCTCACAATACCCCATTCTATCTGACCAATTTTCAATATTTTTTTCGAGTATATGGGGTCGTATCTCGGCAATGGCATTACGAATGTTGGCCTTCAAATGCTCAATCGCCTCTGGTTTAACGGCGCATAACAGAAAATAGTATCAAATCGCAGCTGCTTAAGGCCAAACTGTCATTATCATTTCGGCTAATTAAACGGCCATCAAACGTTTTACGCAATAAGTCGATTGTGGCATGAGATGTGCCGCAAATTTCACCACCCTCTTGTAACCAAACATCGTTCACATCAATACGATGAAGAGCGGGCACAAAAAATTGGTTATAATGGTGTCATAGGTGTCTCCATTGACCGTAATGACAGCAGCGTCCTCATTTCCAAAGAAATATGGGCCAGTGATGCCTCCGCTCCACACGGCGCACCAAACAGTCACTCGTAATTAGCTTCTGTCAGACCACGCTTGGGTTTTCTGAGCCACAAATACGGCAATATTGCTTATTAACGTACCCACCAATATCAAAATGAGCTTCATCCGAAAAGATGATTTTCAATGATTTTTCGATTTCCGACCAATTGTCTTTGTTTTGGAAATAAATTTACAAAAAATCCCAAAGTTTCTCAAGCGTAAACCGATTCATTTCGTTCAGTGGAGATAATGTACTGAATTTTGTGACAGAATAGAATGACATAAGTATTGCCAGATTCGAAATAACCGCCGGTTTATATTTCAACCGATAGAACGCCCACACTATACATACATATTAAAAATGTTATCGGTGTTTTGCGGTAACATTTTATCCAGTAATTTTTTAAACCAAAAATACAACACGATAACCTTTCTTAGTGTCAAATTTTTCTAGAAAATAACACAAAAAATCATTTAAGAACAAATGACAAAAAAATCCAAAAATCTTACGAAGACAAAAATATAATTCAGTAAAATAAATAGGAAATAACACTGGGGAACAATTTGTAATACAATATCCGTTGAGTGCCATTTTTCAGATATTGCATGATCAAATAGCCATGCTGATTTCGAAAATTTCTCTAACCGTATGTAAATGTGACCATTCTCTTGCCTAGAATGGTTTTCTTCCAAAGATTTCCGGCAAGAATTTTTGCTGTTCTTAAACGTAATTCTAGACTTAATGTATTTCATTTACTACTTAAAAACGCATTAAATCCTACAAAATATGAAAAAGTCAATCTGCTCTTCTACTAAAACTATTTATTATGATCCAATTTTTATTTAATGAAGTTTTGTCCAATTCGTCAAAAGAATTTGTTGTCTGGGAGCACAATAAATAGGAAAATGCCAGTTATTTTTCCATTATTTGAGTTTATTGTCATATAAATTAAATATACCTTACGCTAGCAAATTTTTTAAATTTTCATTAATTTCTCAAAGAAATTCAACTTTTACTTAGTGGTCGCAAAAAATTCGCGATGAAGTTTGCTTACCGAAAGAGGTGCTCGCGTATTGCCGAAAAAAAATTTAAAAGCACGACTAAAGTTCAGCAAAGAGCACAAAAACTAGAGCGTGGAATACTGGAAACGTGTAATAATGTCAGATGAAACCAAAGTAAATCGTTTTCAGCTGGATGGGAAGGATACTACTGGCACCGTTCTTAAGCAATTCTTAAAAACCACAAGATAAAGGAAACTGTGAAGCACGGAGGTAGAAGGTTAATGGTTTTGCCCTGGCTTACTTGGTGGTCTAGTAGTAAAGTTTGAGAAAATAATGTAAAGAGAAGATTATCTCCGTATTTTAGGTGATAACTTATCCGATTTTGTTCACCAAAGAGCTCTGGACAAAATATTGAAAATTAAAAGAAAAATGTTTTGTTGGGATTTATTCATAAAGTTGCATTAATATTCAGTATATCCTTAAAAATTAATTATTGTTTTATGAAATAGTTGAAGAAAAAAATTTCAAATGACTTTGATTTATTTTACGTATTTTATTTCGGTTTTAAATATTTCTAAATGATCATGTAAACATTTCTAAACAAGTGCTCGTCACTGTATGTATAATAACTTCAGAAATACAAACTACACTCTGTATGCTAGAGTTAGCTTTTTGGAGTACGAAAATGAGTTCGAAAGTGTACAAAATATTTATACAGACAAATCTAAACGACTTTTTGAAGGAAGTCGGTGACAAATATAATTTTCCGCAGAATAATGCCTACGTTCACATCCGTTATCAAGCGGCGCATGTTATTGGAGTCGCAAATATACCACAAATGCAATGGAAAGTTTTTTACACGATTAGAAGCGAATGGGCTACCATGGTGAGCCAAATCATTGGTACAATACTGCACCATCACTGAACAAAACGCTATTTTGGAGTCGGTCACAGAAAAAGTCCGCTTAAATCTTGTGAGTAATATGCCACAACTAATTTTCCCCCTTATTTTTAACAGTGCAGATTCAACTCATCAGTGCGGTAAAAAAGTGATATATGAGCCGTTTATTTTGAAAGTGGGGCAAATCCAGATATTTTCTTTCGAAATATTTAAAGGTTTTCATTAAATTTAGAAATATTTGTAACTATAATTAGAAATCTTTTGAATATTGTGCGGTCCTAGAGAACCTAAGTTAATAATCCAATATTGTTGATGGTGCTGATTAAAAAAGGAAGAGCTTTTTGATAACTAAATGAACTTGCTTCACTTTCAAAATTAATAAAATTTTTTATTGTTTATTTAATTTTTTAGATTTTTTTTATTATAAAAAAAATTACACGGTGTGACAAAAAAGAAAATTTAAAATCCTGGGAAGTGATACTGTTTATCTGAAAGGCGTTATCGTTTTTTAACACCTTCAAAATCTTGAGCTAAATATTAACTGATTTTAACTTTCCGAGCTGACTTGGAAATTGACTGAGTTCTTACGCTTTTTCATGCATAATGGGTAACTTTATAGTTCCAAAATTACTCAGTGTTAAACGCTGTGGCAATAAATCCATAATTTCAATTCAGCAGCTCGATCTAATGAAGTTTTGTTAAACATTCCTTGTAACTTTGATCCAGCATATAAATATTTAACCAATTAACGTCTCCTCCATTGATATTTTTCTATTTTTTAAACCGCTCTCTCAACTTCAAATTACTTTATAGTAATCCTGGTTATCTTTGTGTTGCGGATTGCCATTTCTACCACTCCAAAAGTAAAATTTTTATAAGTCCATTTTAGGGTGGAGCGAAAAACTTTTGTTTTCAAATTTGGTTTCTCCTGTACAACGAATTGATACTCTATAGTCTTAAACAAGATGAAAAAATATTTCGGTTTCATAGGTTAATTTCTTGAGGTGCCGCAGAAGACATTAATTACTTGAATTAGGCTATTTGTAAAAATAAAAGTAATTTCAGTTAATAATGTCAATTTGGACAACGTCACATATGGTTTGTGTCAATAATAACAAATATGGTATTTTGGAGGTTAAATATCTATCATTATAATACAGTATTTGATAGACGCCGATCGCTATAATAATACATAAAAAATGTTTTGCGGGGAAGTCTGATAACCTTTTTTCATTTGAAGAAAACGGCTGCTGAAAGTTATCGATTGTTGGTAGAAGCTCACGGTCAACATGCACCACCTCAAAAAACTTGTGAATGATGGCCTGCGCGATTCAAAAGTAGTAATTTCAACACACAAGACAGGGATAGGCCTGGTCAACCGAAAACGTTTGAAGATGAGGAATTGGAAGCATTACTTGACGAAGATGGTTGTCAAACTCAAGAAGAACTTGCATTATCGTTGAAAGTCACACAATAACTCATTTCCCTATATTTAAAAGCAATGCGATTCACTCAAAAGCAAGGAAATTGGGTGCCATATGAATTGAAGCCGAGAGACGTTGAAAAGCGATTTTGCATGTCGAAAATGATGGTTGATTATTACTGGTGATGAAAAATGTATACATTACGATAACCCCAGGAGCAATAAATCATATGTAAAGCCAGGCCAACGAGCCAAATCAACGCCGAAGCCGAATATCCATGACGACAATGCAACGATAATGCGCTGTATTTGGTGGGATCAGAAGGATGTTTTGTGTTATGAGCTGTTGTAATCGATTCAGACGGTCACAAGGGGCCTGTATCGAACATAATTGATTCGTTTGAAGAGAGCAATAAACGAAAAATTACCAGAATTTTCGACCAGACACGAGGCTATAATCTCCCATCATGAGACTCACTCATATGCTGCAAAACCGGTCAAAAACTATTTGAAGACAGTGAGTGGGAAACCTAGGCTCACCCGCCTTATAGCCCAGATCTTGTCCCTTCTGACTACCATCTGTTTCAATCGATGCAGAACGCCCTTACTGTATGTAATACGCTTCACTTCAGAACAAGGTATCAGAAATTGGCATTTCATTCTTTATCTCAAAACGGCAGTTCTTTTGGTGCGGAACCCATATGCTACCAGAAGGATGGGAAAAAGTAGTGGCAAACGATGAACAATACTTTGAATACTGTATCAATTCATTTATATGCATTTTATTATAATAAATGCATATTTCAAGCAAAAAAAATCGACCTTATTAACTTGCATCAATAATAATAATAAAACTCACTGTTGGTGTTACTACAACAGCCATGAGGTTGACCATTTTAAAATGAAATATGCTAAAACATAAGTATTATTACAACAAAAGTAGGTAAAATCTTTTATATGTCACAATTGACTAATTACTATTAAATGTTATGAATTCCTGACTAATTTTATTATATGTTTGATTTCTTTTTATTTTTTATTTTTTGTTACAAACAAAGATGAATAAATTTTAATTGAATTACAGGAAATAAGCTTAAAATATGCCAAAAAATAAATTAAAACTAAATTTATTGGAAAATCCAGCCATTGTGACATAATATTGAAGCAAAAATAAAATACATATGAAGGATTCAGCAAACTACGACCATGCAACTATGAACGAACCAACGACTATGTATCTCGTAAAGACACACATTTTAAAAAGTAACTTTTCCACTTACACTTTAAACTCATAACACTGCAACCTTATTGTTCACCAATCCCCACAGAAGAAATGGAAAGGAAATATATATTTGTATACTCCAGCTGAAAAAAAGAGCTTTAAGTGTTTGATTTCAAATGAATTGCTTTAAATAGTTTTCACAGATATTCGCCCAAATGAAACAAGTTTCGAATCCACAAAAAAGAAGCATAAGCATTTATAAAAAAATTTAAAAAGAGTATATTTAAAAATGAAAGAGTAGCATAAAATACTTCCGTCAAATTGTATTCATTTATTTCTTCCGATTTAGGCTACTTCATGACAGGAGCGAGTCAAGAGGTTTCCGTTAAAAAAAAAAAAAAAAAATACAGAAATTCGGTACAAAATCATTTGCCAAAATGTATTTGCAGACTATTGAGAGATATGCGCTTAATTTGTTAAATCACTATAAAAAAATGATTGTGTAAATGAAATAAGAAAAAAAAACAAACTGTTAAAGCTTTAAATTTAGACATACGAGTATTTTAATTAAAGGCACTGTGCTATCACTACTTGACGGCAAACTGTTACAGGAAAGTATTTAACGATTCATAAGACATCTGCGTTAGTGAAGATCAAATGTAAATTATTAAGTACCATGACTTCACGGTAGGGAATTTCGCAAAACAAAGAAATAAAAAATATCGAGCTTAAGCAGTAGGAAGTAGTCCTTAGTATAACAGTTGCTTAAATTAAGCACTCCCTTGCATGCTAAATGTATGTGAACTATTTTCAAAACCGTACACTGTTCCTACTATACAAGAATCGGAAACCATTCAAGTCTGAGAAATGTTTATCAAGATGTTTATAGTAATAGATCATCGTATCATTCAAAAATAATACGTATGCCTTTAACATATAGGACATGTTTATTTTAATTTACCCTGCTTAACAGTTGTACCCGCTTAAGTGCGCATTTTATAATACCAAGTTTTTTACGCATTTAAGCGGAGAATCATTTAAGCGAAAACTGGGATAAATGCGCATTTGACGCATTTATAAAAACCTCGGATAAATGCACAAAAGAATTAAGCGAATGATTATCTTATGAAGATACAATTTCGTTTCTGAAAAAATACTCATTTAAGTGGGGAATGCTTTTCAGCGAGACGCATTTAAGCGAAATTTTTGTATGGCAATATATAGAAATTAGAGCAATCCCTTCCGCGTTGCTGGGAGCGTTTGTCTTATACCAGCTTTTTCACTTATGTAGATAGATAAAGAAAGCTTTAACTGTTTGTTTTTAAGTGATGGTTTGTATTGACAGCCAAGTTATTTAAAGCAAATTTAGAATTTTCAACTCTAACCACTCTCAAGATATACAAAAATCATTATTAAATTTGTATGGGAGGTACAATGCACACTTATCCGGCCACTTTTTAACTGATAGTTTGTATAGTCTAAGAAGTCATTTAGACCAAATTCAGAACCTTTCTTTAATATTTACTTTGTATGGGAAATGCCATACCCACTTATTAGTAGTCAGTGTATTGACAACTGAGTTATTTAGACCAAATTCAGAACCTTCCACTGTTACTGCACCAAGGATATGCAAAAAGCAATATTTACTTTGTATGGGAGGTACTACTTATTCAATTCGGCCCAATTTTTGACTGATCATTTGTATTGACCACAAAGTTATTTGGACCAAATTTAGGGACTCTTACTATTACCGTTTTAAAGATATAGACATATAAATAGAAATTGTGTATAGGCGTGGCACCTACCAGTTGAACAATAGAGAAGCCACACACCAAATAAAAGCTTGCTACATGTGCTTTTTATATTCACAGTTTTAAAAATATTTTCTAACTTTCACAAAAAATTTCATTTTCAAATAAAACTTATGAAATACAAAAGGGTTCACTCTAACGTCCATAACTCGCGAACCAATGGACCTAAAAAAGCTCATATACATAAAAACTTTGGTATTGAATTAACCTTTGCCAAATAAAATCGGCTGGCGCATGTCAGAAAACATCAATTACAATGCATTTTAAAGTTCTCTTTTATATATATAGATATGTTTGCTGCCCGCAATTTTTGTGCATTAAAGTGGGAAACGCATTTAAGCGGGAACTAGTGTATTAAAGGTTAATTATAGCAACTCAATGAAAATTCAAAATCAGTAGTGTACTCACCAAAAAACGACAAAACTCTATTATCAAAAAGATACCTGTGATGAAATCAATTGTGACAATGCTGCTTTCAGAAAACTTAGTTAAAGTCTGTAAATGCTTACGAAGCATATTTTGACATACAAACATTCGATTCAAAATAATTTAATTTTTTGGAATTCCTGAAATTCTCGAATTAATGACGAATGAGAGAGGATAATGGGTGCGTCCTAATTTGGGCTTTGGCCTTTGTTTCCTCGCAGATATTAATTGTACAGGGGTGTATACTGTCGCCTTTCTTATTTAATTTGTATTTTGAGAGAACATTTAAGGAGGCAATCAACAACGTACTTCTTTAATAACAACATACTTCCTTAGATATGATGATGATACGACTCTTTTGGTTGATAGCATATAAGGGCTTCAAGATCAAGTAAATAGACTAGCGACAGGTAGTAAGACCTATGAACTGGAAATAAATATTCGAATGACAAAATAGATGATTATCAGCACAAAAAACAGAGTTAATACAACCTTACGAAATCTAAAAGACTGCTGCGTGGAAAGAGTACACAGTTCTAAATATCTCGGAGTTAGCATTAATGACAGATCAGATTTCGGATTGAAACGCTCTACTGTATGTCGTGAAAACATGAACAACTAAAGCAGTGGATATAAAAAACTTGAATCTTTTGAAATGTGATCTACCATCATATACTTAAAATTCAGGAAACCGCCATATATCCAACAATGTGGTACTTTTAATATTACTCCGCGGGTAAAACTTCAGGACAATATGAAGGATGCTGAAGACTCTTTCGTGGCTCAGTCGTGAACATGTTCAGTTCTTGTAATGTTGCTATACATTCTTTCACGGAATGTTATTTCTTTCCTATAACGAATCATATCTATTCATATTGTCTGCTGTAATAAATTGATGCAACAACATCTATAAACTTCATAATTTTTAGCCCCGGTACTTAAAATTGCTCATCACAGCTATTGGCTTTTGGCTTTACATTTCGAAAGGCACGAGGCCAGTGTAATACATTTTATCTGTTTCTTTCCGCCAGTGCCGCTGCACAAATAAATTTATCTTTTCTTTTGAACAACAATAAAACGTTGTTTTTATTTGGTTGAAAGTGCATTATTTATTATTTCAGTAACAGTTGAAAATGGACGCAGACACAGGCACATAAACTGCAAAACCAACAGAAACTTTGTACGACTGGCGTGTTTTATTTAATTTTTTTGTTTTTCTTTTTTTTTGTGATTTTTGTTGTTGTTGTTGAAAGACCAGTGAAGTTTAAGTTCAAGTGTTGCAACAAATCGACGGTGTTGTTGCGTTTTGTTGCATAATAAAAACCAGATTCACTTTTAATAAAACGGAATATTTGAATTGATCGTTAACAAGTCGGCTTACAAACATTGTCGCCTTGTTTTTTCTATGCTTTTCTATGACTTTTTTAAATTTTTTTGGAGGAAGTAAAAATTTTTGTACATTTTTTATTATTTTTTATATATAAAAATATAATTTATTTAAAACGCCTTTATTAAATTTTATTAAAGAAAAGTATCATAGTTTTTTTTTTTTGTACAAGTTTATTGACTTCTCAGATGAAAATTTAAACATTATTTTTGTTATGAAAACTTTAAAAATAAAGTAATTTTCCCATTGTTTGAAAAGTATACAGATACGGTATAAAAAAATTGATTTTATTTTAGTATTTGATATGCTGCTTAAATAAAGTCGCACCCTTCATTCAAATTTGATCAAGCGAATCCGTTACATGGAATAGTGCATGGGCAACAAAACCTTGTTACTAAAAATTTTTTTTTGAAATTATTTTAAAATTTTTGCGGCACCTTAAATTCAACGTTAAGATAATTTGTGACAATGATTTTGACAATAAAAACAATATTTAACCCATGATATAAGAAATAGATGGTAGTTCCACTCAAAATTGTTTGACAATAAACGAGATTCTTGAAATTTGCTTTATATGTAAACATTTAAAAAAGCGTTGCCACATGCAGAAAAAGGATCAATATTACCAGAAATTTTTCACAATTTTGTGTAATTTAATTAAGATTTAAATTTGGAATATTATTTAGAACTTTGCAGCATAAGTACCAACGTTAATTTTGAATATATAATGTATGTCTGTTTTTAGTGCCGCTGTAGTATGGTACGAACCAGAAGGTCGTCGATTCAATACCAGGCCAGACCATCTTAAAAAAAGAAGAAGTTCTTCGACAGCGGTATCACCTCATAACATTAGCTAGTAACTGGTTATGATATCACTACTATTGAAAACTTCTCTAAATGCATTTGCCGTTCGGAGCCGGCGTTAAGCTGTAGGTCCCATTCAATGAGCTTAAAAATAGAATCGGGTGCAGCTCATTGACTGAGAGAATTATGGTAATTAATATATAGTATGGTTTTCAACCAAGGCTATTTCAGAATAAATACTAAAAGCTATGTATTGATATGGGAAATTTGAAGGTTTTATTAAAGATTTGTTTTAAGTTGTTTTCGTTTTTACTTTTTTTTCTTTGTTTGCACATTTAAAATTTTGTTTTGTCTTATAAAGCGTGTTTTTTATAGAGGTATAGAACTTTAAGTTGGCATTACTTTTCAAGATGGCGACCGATTTAACAGCTGTCAAGTGATTTATTCTCAGTTTGGTTTGGCAACTTATCACGAATAGACTCACGCTCGGCGTAGATTCGTCGAATGGGCCCAAAACGAGATTACCGTTGTTCTCGATTTTCATAAGCGAATTTTGCTTAGCGATGAAGCGCACTTCTGGTTGAATGGCTACGTCAACAAACAAAACTGCCGCATTTGGAGTAAAGGTAATCTCAAGTGTATGTGGAAACAGCGTTACATCCAGAAAAACTGACTATTTGGTGCGCTTTATGGGCTGGTGGAATCATTGGTCCGTACTTTTTCAAAAACGATGGTGGCCAGAACGTTACAGTCAATGGTGATCGGTATAGAGCCATTATTACTAACTTTTTCATTCCTGAATTGAATAACCATGATATCCAGGAGATGTGGTTTCAACAAGACGACGCAACATGTCACACAGTTCCGCAATAGATTTATTGAAACACACGTTTGGTGACCGCCTAATTTCACGTTTTGGACCTGTGAATTGGCCTCCAAGATCTTGTGATTTAACACCGCTAGACTACTTTCTGTGAGGCTATGTAAAGCCATTGGTCTATGCGGTAAAGCCACAAACGCTTGATCATTTGGAAGACAATATTCGCCGTGTTATTGCCGATATACGGCCACAAATGTTGGAAAAAGTCATCGAAAATTGGACGTCCAGATTGGACTACATCCGTGCCAGCCGTGGCGGTCATATGTCAGAAATCATATTTAAAATATAATGCCACAAGATTATAAATAAAATTCATGTCAATCGAATAATCCATCGTTGTCTTATTGCAACTTAAAGTTCTATACCTCTATAAAAAACACCCCTTATTTCGGCTTAATAATCAAATTCGAAAAAAAAAACAAAAAATTATGTAAAAAATTGGATTTTGTGAGTAGTGTATGGTAGTACAAATTTCAACATAAATGTCAGTTTGCCTTTATTGTCAAATGGTAATACGTCAGAAAATATGAGAGAGTGGCACTACCTTGTATTTTTTTATATCATGATTTGAACTCCATTCCTTGAAAAGGAATGAAACTCTGGATGAAGTATAAATATTTTGCAAATTAATTTGTTATTATTATAACTATTTAGAAAAACTAGAAATATGCTCTTAAAAAAGTGTTTTATGCGCATAAAATATACATTTAAAATCCGAAAATATGACCTAAAAATTTTTAAAATATGTACGTATGTTCTAAATGCTCTAAAATGTCGAAATTTTTTATTTTTAGTTTTATTCCACAATTTAGTATCATTTGTAAACATACATACATATCGTCATATAACATCCAAAAAGCTCTAATTACAAAACTTTTTACTCCTTTCAGAGTACAACATTCTGTCAACAAAATTCTAAGCAATAAAAGTTTTTTTGCTTTTCCTTAAGAATTTTAAAAAGTATCTTAGGGCTTTTTGGATTTCGTATGACGATATATTAAAGTAAGATATAAAATGTTCTACAATAATTAATTGTTGTTGCAATAAACAATAAGACATCGACTTAAATTTTCCAAAGCAAAACGTTGTCTACTGAGTCCGAACAAACTTTTATACATTGAAAACGTCCTTCCAACGTCTACTTATCATATTTTAAAATTTGACTTGAAGAAGATGGTCTACGATTTTTTGTAAAATTTTGGCATATACATTTTGTTACATATATAGGTTTTTAATTTTTTGCTATATTTTCTTTCAGTTTATATTAAGTATTCATCTTTGCCAATATTCGGAGCCTTTTAAGTTAGCGTGGAAGTTTTTTAAATAACTTTTTAAAGTGAAACTACATTTTACAGCAATAAAAATCGATTTAGTTTTTATATTTATATTCTGAAGTTCATCTATTACTATTTTAACTCGCTATTTAACACGCTAAGATCTTTTAAGAATTGTAAGCGTAGTAATAAATATCTGTAAATCTAGTTCCCTAAAAAGTTAGAACTGGTTCGGGTGATAATATAGTGCCTGAATACATTTCTTTTTAAATTTAAATTTTTTTGATCTCGTTTTTTTATTGATCTCGAATTTGTGTTTGTTCAGTTTAAAATATCGTTATGGATTTGGCAGCTTTCACCACATACTGAGCTGCGTCTGTCACTACTTAGTAGCAAAATAAAATTTTTATTTAATAACTCAATATCTTTAACGAAGCGTGTAAAAGTCGTACAATTTATTAATTTTTGATTATTTGTGTTCGAAAGTTTGGTTTGAAGAATTGAATTGAATGAAAGTTTGATTTGAAGAATTGTATTGAATGAATTTTAAATAACATATCAAAAGGACAAAATATCAAAAATAATTTAAAATGTTCTTTATATACAAATAAAATTTCGAAAATATGCCCTTAAAACTGATATATGCAAATAAGTGTTGTTATGTGCAAAATATGTACTAACAAATTGATAAATATTCCTAAAACGGATAAATATCTTACATTAGACTTGATTTGATGCATGCGAAAAAACATACAATTGCAAATATCTGGTTTTCCTGCTTGTGTGTATGTAAAACTCTAAGCACTAAGCTGCTTTAATGTTTTTTTCTGTTTCCGCGAATCACCATCACCAATAAATAATACGCTTGAGAAAAGCTGCAAAATAGTGGGAATTTTTTAAATCAGTGCTTCGTTTTGCGTAATAACAGCAGTTTACATTTAATTTTACGTTGAACATGGTTGCTCCTCTGAGTTCAATTCAACGTTTTTTTGTTTTGCGCTCCTTATTCTCTACATGACATTAAAACATTAATAAGACGAAGAAAGGTATGTAGAACATTCGTACTGTTATACAACCTGTACTGTTTATACACACTGTCTACTGTTTGTACAATCAATTCCGTATGTCGAAATGTTGACGTTAATCCTAATCGCCGCTTATGTGAGCGAACAAGTTCACGTATCGAGTAGTGAATAAGAACGTATCACGTGCATTGTCTAATAGCTAGGAAATCGATCAAATCAACTCGTTGTTGAAAACGACGAGTGAGCCCCTGTTTTGTTACCGTTATAATCAACTCGGGTTGTTATCCGTCAATATCGAGGGAGAACTATATTTCTCGGCCTTCACGAACATGCTATTCGTGTCCTCTTGATTATTTTCTTTGAGAGTGAGTAAAGTAGATACGTTATGCTAATAACACAACCAATCTTGACCAGTTGAAGGTCAATATAACTTTTACCATTCATAAAGCAACACCAAAAATAATTAAAAAATAGCAAATATTCGTGATGTTCACTTAACAGATATAATTCTTTGATCATAAATACTATGACGTTTTTCAATTTATTTAATTAAAAGTCCAGGTCTTCTTAGAAAAATCGAGGGTGGACAGATGGGAACACTCTCTCAGATTCGCACATTGGGAAAGCGCTCATCGACGCTAAACGGTTGACAGAGTCTTTCTCCTATGGAGAAGGGCTGTATAGATTACGAAGGGCTAAAGTTGGGAGGGTAGTGGGGTTCCTATCGGCACACTACTACCTGAGGTATCATCTCAACAGGTTATGTTTCTGTATGGACGGGAAAGAAACCATAGTGCACATTTCGTGCGACTCTGTTGATTTAACTAGAATCAGATTGTGCGTTTTAAAACAAGATTTCCTATTAGGGATTTACTCGGCTTCATTCGGAGGCAGTCAAAAGCCATGGCTTTTGAACTGCTCTTTTCCCTATGGAGAACAATAAAGTGAAATGTTGTTAATGGACGATTATTGTTAACTGGACTTCATCTCCGGGCGGAAACACACTGATGAGTGTGTATGGATGATTATATGAGTCCCTTTTCGTGACTACAGTAGGACACAAAATGTCTCTTAGGTCGGTATGTCTGCCGTTCGGCAATCTACTGGCTAATAATGATAATGACGATATAAAAATCCTCTTTATAATACTTTAAAATAATAAAAGTACTCTTTTCGATTTAGAAGGTAATTTCAAGTCAGTATATTAACTTATTTTACAAAATTCTATTTTCTACGAAATTTACGAAATCACGAAAATTACTTAAACTAAACCCAACGCATTTGAATAGTGACTCAAGTCGATATAAATTCAAAAAAATATGAAAAATAATTCTTGAGAAAAATAAATAAAGCAAAATACATATTTAAACAGAAATATTTTTTTTACTGCCTATTTTATCTGCCTTAAGTCATCACTATTAAAACTTCATTTACATTGCTTTGTGTTTAAAATTTAATTTCATTTAATAAAAGTTACGAGTAAGTAATATAAAGCATCTCTACGTATTAAATTTCTTTTAATGTTTTTAACATTTAAGTGTGAAGGTCTTTTAAGCACCCAAAACTTTAAAAATAATTGCAAACAACAATTTACGATCTTTTAATACAATATGATATAAATGACCAGCATCTTAAGCCCTTTTACGCAACAACCGTGTAGACACTTACTTACTAAATAAAAAAAAATTGAAAAAATGATTAATAGTCAAACCTGAAAGTCTTCTAGTATATACTACACAACAATAAATTTGCAATTTACTTACTATACCACTTACTATCTAAACGTTTAAGCAACATTTTAATTGGTATTTGGCTTTAAAAAAGGCCGAATACTACAAAATTCTGTCGCAAAAAACGATCAAGTATCAAGTGTGTGGAAAGTATTTTTTAATAAATTAGCTCGACCTTAACCTTATTCGGTACGATGAACAATAGGTTCAACTTATGAACCGACCATAATTAGATTCGAGCCGAATTTATGTGTAATCGCACCAAAGTGTTGGTGACGACTAAGCTGAAATATTAAGCGATTTATATCAAATTTGCTATATGGTTATTTTAAAGTAAAAGTTTTGCAAATAATTTAAATGGTGCTCTATTTAAAATTGAACCAATTTGAGTTTAAGTTATAAGCATTTAATCTATAACTCTCTGACTATTTTTATAGAAGACTAGTTAAAACTCGACGTGCTTCGCTGCCCCTATCTTCATTATTATCTTCACTGTTATCTCAGTTATCACTTTTCACCCTTTTTCCTTTCAGAAGAGACTGTTGAATATGCTTTTTAGCTGCACTACGTACTATGTATGTTTATGTATAGATAAGTATTACCCGGTTGGTTTTGTGCAATACCCGGTTATCCAACTTTCCCGCTTTTTGGCTAATATGTTTAGATAACGAAGCTTCTTTACATATAAAAAACTGCATATTTAGTATGAATGGAAGGCTCCACATTCGCTTATTAAGACTCACCTAGTTATTGATTGATAATGTGTATTAGTCACGGCGCACGGTATTTGATGCTTAAAGTAGAAATCAATTCGGGGAGCCTTTTTCGATAACTAAATTCAATAGATTTCAATCTATTTTAGTTAGAAATGTATAAATAGTTTTTTAATAGCTTGGAGATTATTAGTTTTCTTCTCTTTTTTATTTTTATTTTCTCAATACTTTTATTTTCTAATAATAAAAATGATCATAGTTTATGAAAAAGACTTTATTCACTATCATCGTACTTATGACTATCATTATCATCAACATTATCAGCAATATCATCATTATCGTCGTGATCATCATCATTATCGTCCTCATCATCATCAGTTTATTAGATGATCTGGACTCTCAGCGCTTCTTGTGGAAAATTATTACCTTTTTTTCTTTTAACTTGCACATATTGGAACTAATAGGATGAGAAGTCACTAAAAGTTTTAAAAATATATTCTCATTATCCTCCCTATTGGTAATAAGGCATGACTTATTACTTCTGGTCCATGAATTAAATATTTGTGAACAGGTGGAGACATATTATACCAAAGATACATTTCCACAAAGTATTTAGCGGTGCAAACTTTCGAAATATGTCAATATTTATTTGAAGACCACTTGAAACTGTTACTATTACTACGTGCATTTGCTTGCATTTGTGCCTAAATGACTGCATTTTGGAAGAAACACCTTGCAGTTTTGCCGTCATTGGAATTTTCAAATCCGGGTTTTGGCTAATTAATAACTAAACCCATTTGACGCCTAAATTTGAACGCGGGCTTTGTTAATTGAAACATTTTTTTTTTTATCTTCAGAATTAGCGTGGCACTTCATTATTGGAAATTAATACGAATAAATTAAGAAGACATTCGAAGGAATCGAATCCATCAATTAAGGATTGAAAGGCCGAGTTTTTACTGACTAAACATATTATTATAGTTCTTTGGAAAAGGCCCCAAATGCCTACGTGGTTCATAACAATATTCTGTTATAATTTACAGAAAGTAGTTTTAATACATACATAAGTATGTATTTCCTGTATCCATAAACATAAATCAAATTATTTTTAAAAGGAGCAAATATTAACAAGATTTTTTTTCACCAGTAGTTAAAGAAAAGTTTGTGTTTTTAGAAAAAATAAAAAACTTCGCTTAACTTTGCTTAACTCATTACTTTAAGTCCACAAATTTGCCAAAAATGCCTGGTTTTTAGCCTCTTTTTAAAAAAACATAAAAAACGTGTACATTGACTAAACATAAAAATAGAAAACGCAAAAATAATCTCACTAGCCTGCAGTTAATGGTACCATTATTACTTTTTAAACTATCCTTAAAGACACTATAGAAATTTCATTTTGAAAAATAACAACCAGTGGTTTTACTTTTATTTAAAAAACACAAAAAAACTCTTACTTTGGAAGAACGTAGCGGCATAACGGAATATGATACGAAAAATATTTTTATGCCTGGTGATGTAGAATTTTGTTTACTTTAACGTGATACAATTTTTTAGTTTATTATTTTCTGAATTTTTTTTTTTTTTTAGTTTCACTTTCGGTATCAGACGACGTTGCTTGAACGAAATTTGGAAACTACTCAAGATATACAAAAATTAATATTTATTATGTATGGGTCATGTCAAGACTACTTATCCGCCCATTTTTGCCTGATGATTTATATTGACTACGAATTAATTTAAAGCAAATTTAAGAACTTTTGCTATAACTTTTGCTATAACCGTTCTCAAAATAAACCAGAATAAATATTTAGTTTGTATGGTAGATCCCATGACTACTTATCCAATTCCGTTCGATTTTCGGCTTATAATTTTTATTGACTATGAAGTTATTCAGAAACTTTATCCTCTCAATGTGTACAAATATTTACTTTGTTTGAGAGGCACCATCCGATTTCGGTCACTTTTTGACCGATGATTTGTATTGAGTTTGAAGCTATTTGGAGCAAATTTAAAGACTCTTACTGCTAACATTTTAAGGATATAGGCAAATAAATATTTACATTGAATTGGCGTGGCACCGCCCAGTTGGAATTATTGAAATTTATGTAGCCTATACTTCCCTTCAGACATACTGGGATATACTGTACAAATTTCAAGAAAATCTGCTCAGCCCTCTTGCAGACGTCATTTTATATGTAAGGTATTCGATATAATAGAATGATTTCAACTAATTGATGTTTTCGATAATTCCAATAATAATTACAGCCTATCGTTACGCTAAACTATAAGCACAGTAGTGTCATTGTTAGATGTTACCAACTCTGTGATATTTCGAATATAACCTACAGTAACGTTGGGTGTAATAAATTTAAAATAATAAACTTAAAATAAAATGAATATAAGATCAGCCTAAATTGAGGAATAACTAAAAGAAATAATTAAACACATTGAGAGATCAATTGAACCATTTTTCGTGTGAAAAGTTCATTACCAACGGAGTCACAGTGTAAAGTTTACTATTAAAAAACTAAAATTTAATTTCAAAACGTGTGTACTAACATTACATCATTATAAATTTAATATTTTTTTAATTATTTATTGCTAAATACGTGTAGCATAACGATGTTGGGATACGTACATATGTCGATATCAATTGGGTAGGTAAATGCGTTAGAGATCCTGAACCAACGGACGCCAATAGAGCACGTCGATATTTTGAATCAAGGTCTATAAAAAATGTTAAAAATGTATGTCAACGTTCTAAAACACACGTCCCATATTGCTCAAACTTGGCTTTAGGTTTACGGAATCGAAGTACTGGACCACCTTAATCCCCGGATATGAATTTAATCAAATATGTATGTATAATTTCAAATGCTAAAAATGCTTGCCAAAATCTCCAGGAATCACGACAGAGCTTAAGCTACTTAACAAAAATTAGCAGAGTATTCTGCAAAAACGTAGTAAAGTGCATAGCTAAACTTATCCAGTCTATAATTAAAGCAAAAGTAGGTCATATAAAATATAAATATGAATGTGTTTTATAGACTCAAATTTGAATGATTGAAAAGTTAGCACTTGCTGAAAGCATTTACTTAAGGGCAACTTACTACAACAATAAAATTCCAACAAATTACAACAACAACAAAATGGAAAACAAATTTGTTTCGTTCTTGTGATAAAAAAATTGACAGTTTGCAATATACGGTATTGCTTATTTTTTAACAAATCAAAAAGCTTAAAAGATTAAAATTTTGAAAATAATATACAAGTTTGGAGTTTATAAATATTTATAAAAAATATTAAAAGTTTTAAGGATATCTGTAAACGGGATATCTGTCAGAACGTCTCTCATTTATGAGAAACAATCAGATTTTTATTCACACACCAAATGCCCTTGAACTTTTTATATTTTATTAGTAGGGAGAACGAACGGTTATTATTCAACCGGTTTAAGCCGCTTTATTTTGGTTTTGTCGAATCGGTATTTTTTTAAATATCAATTTTTCGAATACCGAATAAACCGGTTATTTTAACTCGAATAACCGGTTAATTTAAATACGTATATTTTTTTATTGCAAATATACTCATCGTTTTAACGTCTTATTTTTTTATATATGACAACCTTGAATGTCTCAGAAAGAACGTGAAAACCATGGCAGGTCGAATAAGATATGCATACTTGAGCAAAATTAACTTTTGATCATTTTCTGTAAATAATTAACGACGAGTCATTCCTTATTGTTGCTGTCTTTTCACACATACCTTGGCCTTATTTCAAGCAGGGCTGGTAACTACAAATTATAATCCAACCACAGAAATTTTCGTGAAAGAATTTTTTTTTTTTTTTAGAAAAATTCTCGAAATCAATGATTTTATTTGATCTTACGAGGGCGGTTTCAAAATTAGCAAATACAAGCAACTTGTTTTAGCTTGATGCACTGGCAAATCAAACGCTTACAAAATACGCTGCAAAAATGTATCTCTAGATGAAATATTATATGTTGCGCTGTCGAGGATTAAATGTCCGGTTTTGAAAAAACCGAACGTTGTTCTAGAAACTTTAACATGACACACAAATTTCTCAATTTTATTTGCAAGTACAACAAAAATTTGAGAAGAATTTTATTTGAATAAAAGAACCGGTTAACCGATTATTTAAAAAATTTTTAACCGAAAACCGGTTTCTTTAAAAATTGTAATTTTTCGAATTATTCGCAAACTGGTTTTTGAAAAAAGTCGAATAATCGATCTCCCTATATATTAGATAAGGCCATTTGCGATGCGGCAGTATGCGGAAACGGCACCATTTTCGCCAAAGGCCAGATGATGCTTGCGTATACTGATGATTCGATACTCGAAGATGACGATTCTTTAAGGGGCGAACACTGAAAGATGTCACAGCTGTCTTTGCCGACATGGAAGGAATCGGCAAAGATGGGTCTGGCGGTAAGTGAGGACAGAACTAGGTAGATGCTTTCAAAGGACCAAAAGTGCACAAGACGGGGAAATTCTGTGAACACTGGTAGCTTCAACTTCAAGCTGGTGGTTGAATTTGTATACCTGGGTACTGCCATGAATAAAACAAATGACATCAGTTTGGAAATTGGGCAGAGAATAATACTTGCTAGCGGTGTGATTTCACGCTAAACAAACAGTTTAGGACAACAGCCCTCTAACGACAGACAAAGCTTACGTTATACATACATAACACTTAACGAACCAGTGCTACTATACGGCGCAGTGGCATGAGTTCTTACTCAGGTGGATCTATCTGCGCAAGCGGTGAATATCGGAGTTATAGGAACCGTGGGCTATATATATCGATATCGATGTGGTAAAACACATGAGAATTCAAGGATTGCGCTGTCGCTGGCGGGTTGAGCGAATGGATAAAGAAACTCCGGTGAAGAAAACGTTTGAATGCGATCTTGAGATAGGACGCCAAGTGGCCGGCCGAAACTCCGCTTGGAATATCAAGTTCGGGGAAACCGTTCCAGACTCAACAAGAAAAATTGGAGAGGAAAATCGACCAATGACCCACATGGGTCGCTATAATTGACCAACTAAGTAAGTAAGGAAAAGTTTTGTCCATAAACACAATCATTAGTGCCTGATATCTCTACTTGTGTAAAATATAAAAAGATAAGCGAGAAAAAAGACAATTTTGACAAAGTAACGATTGTTTAAGATATTTAGTAAATTCTTTATTTATAAACCTCACCATAATCATTATACTGAATTCTACTAACGTCGCCAGATGACGACACTCACAATTTACAACTATAGAGTGGGCCATTTAAAAGTTTAAATTAAAAATGTAATAAAACAAAAACGGTTTGAAATTTTACCAAATTTATATTTTTTTTGTGATATATTACTTCATTCATAAAGCTGCCGCGACTAGACTCACAGTACTCCATTCAATTAGACCAATTTTCGAGAACTTTTTCGAGTTTATGGGGTCTTATCTAGGCAATGGTACCACGAATATTGGCCTTCAAATGCTCAATTGTCTCTGGTTTGTCGTCATAACACTTGTATTTACAGGAGACCCACCGAAAAAAGTCCAACGGTGTCGAATCGCAGCTTCTTGGCTAAATATACGGCCATAAAATGTCAATTGTGGCATGAGATGTGTGGCAAGTTGCACCATCCTGTTGAAACCAAATATCGTTCACTTCAATACCATGAAGAGCGGGGACAAAAACGTCGGTTATCATGGTGCGATAGGTGTTTCCATTGACCGTTCTCATTTTCAAAGAAATATGTTGTCTACGCTCCACAAGCCGCCCCAAACAGCTACTCGTAAGCACGAATTGTCTTCTGTAAGACCACGTTTGGGTTTTCTGAGCCTTAAATACAGCAAACTTGCTTATTAACATGCCTATCAAGATGAAAATGAGCTTCATCCGAAAAAGTTATTTAAAATGATAATAAACTTCCAATAAATCCCAACGTTGCTCAAGCGTAAATCGATTCATTTCGCTTAGTGGAGATAATTTACTGAAATTTGTGACAGAATAGAATGACATAAGTATTGCTGGTTCAAAATAACCGTTGGTTCAAATTGAAGCCGATAGATGGCCCACCCGACACAAGGTAATTTTATTTTCTGGGGAAAAAAATAGTGGAATGGGTCAAATTTAAAATTGTTTGTACACATAGCGTTTATAAAGGGAGGTGCAACCATAACGTACAATGTTAATTGTAAGTCACACGTTAACGTCAAGTTTTTTGCACAATTTGACATTTAATTTCCGTGTTTGACAAATTTATCCATAGAGAGGTACACAATTAGGCAGCGCATTAAGATTGTTGAAACCTTTTACGAAAATGGGCGTTTAAATCAAAATGCATTTGGTGCACTTCCGACAGTGTGCCAGAAGAGCCGTCAAACATACTTTACATATTCTCTTTTATTGACCAGAATTACAAATGGGAGCACAGCGGCCAGGCGGCAATGTCTGTCAGTCTGATTTGCGAAAGAGCCTTTCTCAATCTCGTAAGTGTGGTAAAAGTTTGGCATAGATTCACAAGCGAATATATAACAGTTTAAAATTTCCCTTTTTACCTCATTTGTTTTTATTATAAACTACATAATCTAAAGTTAAAAAGCCTATTGAAATGCTTTTGCATATTGCCCATTTTAAACTTAATTACAAATGATTTCTTTCTAAATTATTAATAATTTTATTTTTTCTTTGATTTAATTTTTTAGTAATTAATTTTAACGCCTTATTATGATTACAAACTATGAAATAAAATATTCCAGTTTTACTAAAAACAAAGTTTAGCAATTATGCATCCAAAAAATTGCAGTAATCAGTGTAAAAAACAAAATATTAAAACTCATTATTTTTACAAAATTTATTTTTGAAAGAAGGTGGGTGATTTAATGTTTTACTATTGCATTTTTAGAGAAAGTATTGGCATAATCACTAAAATAATAAACAGAAGTGAAATATAAATAAAAACAGAAAAAATAATTATTAATTTAATAATAGAAAAAAAGTTTTTACATTAGCCAATAACATATAACCTTTTTGCAAATGTTTACTTTTCCCTCTTTTTTCATTGTTTACATTTGTTGCCTTTTGCAACCAACTTCACTATTTAACGCTCTGTCAAAATTGGATTTTCCAATTGCAAATATTTGCCGCCGCGTTATTTCGGGATGCTCCATACAAATTGTATGGGCATGAGAAACTTTGACAGATAAAAAATGCTTGAAGCTCTTATTTAGGAATGGTAGTAAATAAGGACACCGCTAATGTGCTATATATATATTCGGTAGCGTTGCTCAAGCGTCCATCTATTCACTATGGTTTGTCGGTGTATACTGATCATAAATAAGGTTCGTTTTTGAACCATTGAAAGGTACAAGAATGTAGCAAAATTGTTTAGCTTCTAATTTCAAAGTTTATATGAACGGTAGATGGTGGAAAATATTTAATTCAAGTCTAAAATTAGAGTTTTATAGATCAGCTGCTCTAGGTATAAAAATGCAAACAACAACTACAATAACATAATATACCATCTTTATCTACTGCAAGGAATGACATAAAATTATAGTTAATAAATAGTGCAGTTCATTAATTTTTTTTTATCAAAAACTCAACAAGCAGGTGTGACATGAAATGACTCCATTTTTAATACGTAATACCTGGATAAACCAGATAATTTGATAATAATTTTTTTACTCGTTTTTCTCTAAAAATTTAGATGTAAAAAAGTGGAATTTATTTCGAAATGGCGAAAAAAAGCAAAAACAAATTATTGTTTAAAGAAAAAAGTTCCAAAAATTGATAAATTGCATCTTTACACATAAACAAATTTATAAACCAACAAAGAAAAAAAAAACTATAGAAACTTAAAATGATGTTTTGTGGTTTTTAATGCAGTTCGTATGTTGTGAGTATGCATCTTAATTTTTTCGTTATGGTCTTGGTGTTTTGCCCGTATATGTACAAAACTAATTTAACCCTACATTGCATAATGTATCACCTAAGATACATTGAAAACATTCAAATTACCCCGACCGCACGAATTGCAACTGAATATAAGATATCCACCTCGTATTTATTACAAGCGACAACTAGAAAAGTTATACGATTTTGAAATAAACTTTGAAAGAATTTATATAGTAATGTGCTATCTATGCATTTTAATTCAAGTGACACAAAACAGTATATTGTAAAGTTTTGTATTTCTGTAAAGTGTGATATCTTTTCAAACATAAGAGTTTGTATACTGGTACTTTACAATTAACACAAATACATAAAGCAATTACCAGGTACCGCGGTCTGTTGTGAAAATAAAACACTAATTTTTAATGGGAAAGGAAAAAATATTTTATTCAAAGTATTGGAGAGAGAGATTGCTGGCTACACATATATTCCATCTTCCAGACAGTTTTGGGATTCTACGTCAAAATTTGACTTTCTTTTAGGAATCGAAGTGCTGCTCAGCCAATGCGAGTACAGCGGGTGTGGCGGCAGATCTCAGCCTAATGCTTTGAGTGTATGAACCAGTTTTGATTTGTGTGCAGATGCATTGTCATGTTGCAAGTTACCTTGCCGTGTCTTGTGGCTCATTCTGGTCGTTTTTGATAAATTCATGATTCAAATTGATCATTTGTTGTCGACAGCGATCTGTATTACTGGTTTCACTAGGTTTTAGGAGCTCGGGGTACACCACACTTTTCTGGTCTGACCAGACACACAGCATTGTTATCTTGCCGAATCAATCTGGTTTTGCAGCCGAAATTGATGGTTGTCCCGGATTAACCCATGACTGCAACAATTCGATGTAATACTGACTTTCTATCGTGTTTTTGAAGCAAAAATTAATTCTTTCCGTAAATCATCATATTCTGGTACAAAATTTACCATCACACACGATGAAAACATATGATGTTGTTTGATTTAATGTATACTGATTTAATGTATACTAAATATGTTTGACAGACGTCATAGCCAACACACACAAAAATAGGGCTCGTTTGCAACAAATCTTCCCTATGAAGACATTTGCATCACGACGCTCACTTCATACGGGTACATCTGGTATATCCAGTTTTTTTATATTAAAGTTGCAGACTGTACGTTGTATGTCCTAACAATTGGGACAAGCCTGCGTTCGCTCTTTACTCGCGAAAGGATCTTCTTCCTTTTTTTTTCTTTTAAAAGTCAAGATTCCTTTAAATGATTGCCTGACTCCTTTATATATGTAGTATAAAACTATGATTAGCATAATGGGAGAAAGGCAAATACAGGACTTTTCAGGTGGCATCGCAATGTGACGAGCCGAAAGTTTGACAACTCTCTCCTTGACTGTCCCTTGGACAAGACAAGGAAATTCTATGACTTTAAGAAATGATCTGTGAGGAAACAGAGAAATAAGAGTGAACAAGATGGTCTGAAGACTTAATACTTTTTTATGTAATGAGTTAAAAACCGAAAGTGGTACAGCAGCTGTGGTATTTGGGATTAAATTGACATATACTGACATCCAAAAATGTGCACAATTCAACTTGGACAAGAAGTATAGATGGCAGAAGGTAGCCATATAATCCGATAGTCAAGAGGTATATGACTGTCTGGATAAATTTAACCGAATGAGAAGCGAATATACTGGGTCATGCAGTAATTCGGAAAAATTAATAGGCTAATGAGTTGGCACGAAAGGAAGCTTTCACTTCACTTAAAGGTCCAGGACCTCTCTGTGGAGTGGAAAGTAGGATCTGAAAAGGCCTAATTAGCGAAGGAAGGAGAAACAGAGATGTATATTTTTCTCAAGCCAAATGAGTTTGTGACGATTTAAATTTTTGCCAAGAAACTATGATAGTAAAAGATTTTAGTCTTATATCCGGTTATGTAAGATTAGCCCCCCTGAGAGGAAAAATTGAATTACTATAGCACATATTTGGTGACTGTGTAGCACTAATGCATTCTAAAAAGAGACACCTAGTCGCCTATCAAGTAGAGAATGGGGAGCCACCACTACTGGCATCGACCGGCATCCTGAAGTCGTTAGGAAATCGAGAGAAGATATTATAGGAAAACACTATGGTGAAGACCTGTACAATAGACCAAAGGGCCGCAGTACTACAATACCTCTTGACAATAATAATAATAATATATATCCATCAACGAAGAGAAGCGGCAGTACTCCATTATATTGTTAAACGTCGAGATTTTCCCAAGTGGTTGGCAACTACAACAGATGTTCTTTTCCTCCATTTGTTTCATAGTTTTTCTAACTTTACTTAAAATAAATTTTTTTTTCTTGTTTGTATTAAATCTTTGTTTAACATGAACAGATATTTTACAAAAACTTGTAATAGAGTACAGGCAAATAATAAGCTTTTCTACTAAATTATTTACATTCAACAATAATATTATTTAATTATGAAATAATAATATTAAAATTAACGAAAAAGTGATAACAAAAAAAAACCTTTGAAATAAAAAAAAAGAAAGATTTGTGTTAAGATAAACTATGTGTTAACATTTAATAAATTAATATGATCGTGTTCAGACAATTCACATCTACTATTATAATCGTTTGTAAGTTTTAAAATTCTCTCTTGAACTATATTAATATTATTGATGGAATGCAAACGCTGTTTAGAATAATGTCAAGGTAAATTGTATATAATTTTTAATAATTTATTTTGACTAATTTGGAGCCTCTTTATGTGGCATTCTGCAATATCATTCCATACTGGGGCTGCATAATATAATATACTCATGAAAATATAATAATTTTGTTATCTTGACTCAGCGATGAATTTCTCTTTACAAAGGAGTATAAAAGTCTAGTAATATTATTTAATTTACTTATGTTATATGAAACGTGTTCTCCAAAATTAATTTTTGGGTATAGAATGGCTCCTAGATATTTAACTCTTGATTGCCCCTTAATATATATGTGTTGTTTAAATACG
The DNA here is from genome assembly GCA_023159175.1 of Wohlfahrtia magnifica. Lineage (NCBI taxonomy): Eukaryota > Metazoa > Arthropoda > Insecta > Diptera > Sarcophagidae > Wohlfahrtia > Wohlfahrtia magnifica. The sequence continues at coordinate 2,043,110 of JAKWBJ010000189.1, forward strand.
AGTATATATTTCTTTGTGGAGTAAAGATGGATTTTCTTTTCCGATTGAAATATATAGCTTGAGTTTTTTGTGTGTTAATAACAATATTCCATTTGTTAAAGTATTCTCTGCGAGTATATATCTTCTGCCAGCATATCGTGACAAAGTATAGGTGTGTCATCTGCGAATATAGAAGATGAACAATTAAGAAGCGATGGAAAATCCGAGGTGAAAATCTTGTATAAAATTGATGATAAACAAGACCCTTGAGGGCACCCTGCTGTAATTGATATCTGCGATGAACAAATTTTTCCAATGTATACTCTATAATTTCTGTTGAGATGGAAGCTTTGGATTGGTTTGGTAATCTCCGGAGGGAAATTCAATTGAACCATTTTAAAAATGAGGCTATCGTGCCATACACAATCAAACGCTGATTTGATATTGTTACGAAAATAAGGTTGGGCACCACAGCGTTTATTACATCGCTAAAATAAATAAAAAAAAAGCTGCAAGAACAACTATACGTGCTATTTACAAATAACCAATTCTACAACGACAGCCATTAGCATAGATAAAGTAAATAAAAGTAACACGGCAACAACAATAATTAAGCAGCAAAGAAAACAAGTAACAGACAATAAACAAGCAACAACAAATACTAGTAGCTGAAAGAGGTAGATGTTCACATACGCATGGCTACAAAAGAACTAAAAAGAAATTAAAAGAAAGAAATGGAATCTATCTGAAATATCGAGAGTTTTGAGAGCTTTTGATGTGTTGTTTACTCAGCCATATCAAAAGCACATCGATGCGAACAGCAATCAGCTTATGTGTCGTAAACTCAGCGAGTGCAGTTTTAAGTAAAGTTAACTCAGCAAATGTGTTATTGGTGTGAAGAGTGTTTATAAAGAGCAAAATCGTGAAGCTAGTAGTGAAGTAAAAACCAGTTTAGTTGGAGCTAACTCAGTAAATAGAGTTAAGTGTGGATAACCTCTGGTTGAAAAGGTTGTGATCGAACCTAAGTTATAACCACGATCGAGTTGGAAGATCTTTAGGAAGATCTATCGAGTAATTGTTGTTGTTTACAAAGTTGTAAACAGACAGAGTAATTAAGAATAAAAATTGTTATTGCCTGTAAAAATATTACAAAGAGTGGTGTACAAAGCTGTGTTGAATAAAGCATTTTTAATTAAAATCAAACACAAAATTTATTTTATTTTAACTACAATCTACGAACTCATAAAAACACGTTAGGTAAAAACCTAACAATATCTAAAAGTACTATGCCAGTGGATTTTCCTGCATTAAAGTTGTCTTTTATTTTGGATTTGATTCCGACCAAAGGATGAGAAGTATTGTGCCCTGTTCTAAAACTTAGTATTCGTTACAAAATTTTAAAACCTTTTCTTTAATCACTTTTTCGAGAATTTTGCTTTAAGATGATAATAAGCTTATTGGCCTGTACGATAAAGGACATGATGGCAATTTGTTTGCCTGGCATATAACAATAACTTTTGCATCTTTCCAACAATCAGGAAAATAACAAAATTTAAAACAGTTGTTTATAATGTTGGTAAGATTTTCTATTCCTTTTTTCGGGAGGACCCTTAATAATCTGTTACTAATGCCAGGACCGGACGATTTTGTTATAAATACAAAATTTATATCTTTTGAAATATCAATAAAACGATTTTATTAAAAAGGTATATATTGTAGGGTTAAATATAAAACACTGTATGCACTTTAAAACAAATTTGCAGACAAAATCAACACCAAAATGTTTTTTAACAATAAAATAAAAATAAAAGAGCGCTGTTTAATTTATATTTGGGCATTCAAGTGAACGTTGCAATGCTTGAAAATTGTTTTTGCAGAAGACAGTGGAAATTAAATAGAAATGCAAAATGAAATAAGACTTTAATTGTATTTAATGTGCAATTACTGTAAAGGTAGGGTCACATAAGGCAAATATTTGACGAAAAAAATTTAACTACTATTTTATTGAAAAATTAATTTTGTTTTCTCAATTTCTATATTTACACTCTATTCATGCAACAATATAAGTAAATTTATTAAATTAAAAAGTAGTAGGTGTTAATGCACAGTGCATTAACTCTAAAAACTATAAATGTATATACAAAAATTATATAGAACAAATAATGCTTAGATTTTTTAACAAATAAATTTAAAAAATAAATATTAAAAAAAAACAAATATTTCTATACAATAGCGGTTCCGCTTTTTTCGTAAAATATTTACCTTAATGTGACTGCACCTTTACTCTAAAATATCGTAAAATGCTTATCTTTAAAATACAAAAAATTATTAAATTCTTAACCTGATAATAAACATTTATATGTACTTCCTATATTATATATATATATATATATATATATATACATCAAACTATGTTATTTCTATATATATATATATATATATATATATATATATATATATATATATATATATAGAAATAACATAGTTTGATGTACTAGTATGTATCGAATCTCTTCAAACCAATTAAAGATTTTTTTACACAAAATCACTAATGTATCCTCAACAGTTTTGTTGACAAAAAAAAAAATTTAACCAGAAACTAAAACCACAGTTAGTAGTCAAAAGAATTTATTTAAAAAAATTTTGTTAATGATTAACGGCTATATGCACAAACATTTTTAATTTTGAGTATCAAATACAAATTAGTTAAAATACACTTTAAGGTTAAAACCCCATTTTTAAAAATTTTTATCTAAAATCGGTATTTTATCTAAAGTACACGTTAAGCTTACTGGCAATACTACATTTTATTTCTCATTTATGATATGAAAAATACAAATTCATGCAACCTAAAAACTGTATTTTCTTGAATTTCGTTATTAAAAAGAAAAAAAAATTCATTAAAATACTTTTCGTATATTTCTTTTAAGAATGAAACCTTTTTTAATCTAAAATTGTATGAAAAAGATTATTTTGAATATTTATTTTGTTAAAAAAAGGTGTAACTGAGAAAAATGTTGTATGTATTTATAAAGCAACGAAATGTATGTATGTATCTTCTTGATATAGTTATAACGGATAATATAATATTGCGTTAATTTATAGCCTGCGTCACCAAGCAATCGCTACCTAAATTCATTATATAATTTTTTATTTAAAAGCGACAGTAGTGGGTACTGCGCTCTATCCTACCACTATATCTAATTTAAGCCTATTTAATCAAGCTACATAACTAAAGATATAAAATTTGAATTTGTGAATTAATTCCCCTGTTAACTTTGAATAATATTTCGTTAGGTCATTTTCAATCGAGTAGGTCACATCTTATTTTGTCTTTTTTACTTTTTCTTCAACAGATATAAAGTCAAAACTGGAGCATTATTATCATCAACATTTTCATTATACCGATCAGGCACTATTGCAGGACACTGTGAGCTGTGGGATCTGTTACGAGTTTCCGGTCTGTAGCTTGCCCAGCAGATCTGCTGCCTTCCTAAATCACAAGCAGATCTGAAACCATAATAGTGAATATGTCAACCAGTGAGACATTCTGTCTACCTAAATAGTTATCTCTAAGTCTATGAAGTACCACACAATGTGTGTTGTGCTGTTTCTTATGCCTGTGATGATAACCGCCATCCATTTCCGAAACACTCTTAGTCCACAGTGGCATGTAAGAAACTCCGTTAAGAACTTTCAGTCCGTCCTGACTGATCTCTGATCTAGAGTAGTGAAGTCCCATTTGATCATACCAGTGTTCCAAGCATCTGGCATTTTCTCAATCCTTGACTAGATTGAGGATGGTAGTCAGTAGTGCTGCACATTAAGGTTCCTGCCCAATATATGCATGGTGTCACGGAACCTTTTCCAGTCAATGCATTTGCTCATTACCTTCTATTCCATTACCATCCATTACCATCTATTCTAGTCCAGAAAAACGAGAGCAAGTTTTGAACAAACCCTGGTTACCATGGTTTGCAAGGACTTGACGGTCTCCAGCATCATTTCGAAACTACGAGTAAAATTTTGCGCTATTGTTGATAATTTTTATTTGGTATGGAGAAATGACCGTTTCTCTTTTTATTTTTTGAGCTCTTGTTCTATGAACATTTGATTTTTTCCTTTTATAAATATGTTATACCATTTAGAAATTATTCTGAACAATTATTTTATCAATAAAAGATATTATTTAAGAATTTGATTAAATTTAAGATTTAATGGTTTTGTTTTCTTTCACGAAAATATTCTTAAAAAAGTTTAAAGTACGGCTGAATATCTTAAGGTAGGTATGAAATGTTCTTTAGTTTGTTTTTGAATACAGCCGTTAATAATCACACAAAATATTTGTGTAACAGCCTAAAAAGCTTCAAACAGTATATCAATGTCAAAACACTTTCAAAAGAAATCCTTCGCCAAATCTGCAAAGAAATATTAAAAAATGTGTTCTTACATAGATTTCCTCGTTATTGCCTTGTAAAATGTATAATGAATCATAATATATATAATATATATTATTTTTGATATCTACAAAAACTAAAGACTTAAGAAACAAACACTTATATAGTTTTTATAACTAAAAAACACAAATGGACACGATTTTGGATCAAAGCTACTAAAGGCTATTTCTAACGCTATTAGGGGCGCTTAATTAATATGCGCTCCGTTTCTTGAATTGAATGAAATATTTTTTTTACAATTTTTGACAGTTAATGTCCATTTTATGTTATAAAAAGTGTAAATATAGAAATGAAAAGCAGTCTCACTGAATCATTTGTAATGTTTAGGATCTGTTTCACGCATTAGAGCCCAACGGCAGTCGCTTATCATGCTCTCGTCCCGAATTTATTGATCTTGTTATTAGATTTTCTACAAATCTTGATGTAATCGCTCTCCTTGATCGTAGTTCGCATCACCTAAGTTTTCAGGAAAAAAAAATTGAGTTGGGAATGAAGGAAATTTATTTTGAAGGACATTCGATATTCAATCTCGCTATGATTTTGCAACAAGCTGTCAATTATTTGATTTGCATTTTCACAGGTTTTTTAATAAAAAAGAAATTTAAGAATAAAGTTGAGATGATGTTTCTAGCCTTTCGCGAAATCGAAAAGCTAGAACAAATCTTGAAAAACGAAATAAGGATGCGAATTCAGCGCCTCAAGTTATGTACAGATTTTTTCTCATTGGTTCTGATCCAAAAGTTGGCCGGAATTTGTAAACTTGTGTTTTTAACACTGAATGGAAAATAAATGAATATTTCGAAATATTACCATTTGTATTTGTATCGACTAAATTTTTGTATTTTATCTAAAACCACATCTCAGCTAACGCAGCTAGAAATTAATTATTTAATTTTTTTTTTTTGTGGGTTAAATTGCAAGCTGCTAAGCCGTCCATCCAATATTTTTTAACATTTTTCAAGTTGTGGCCGTATGTGGTTGTATAATTTTAAATGTTTCTTATTAAGTGTTGTTATTTGTTTTTGATACCGAATGCCAACGACACAATTTTGTTCCTACCAACGGAGGGTATCATTTTGCTGCCATGGAGTACCCTTTTATTGATTTTCTATTAATACATTTATTACGACCTGTAAAGAACGTACGATTTTTAATGATGATATTCATCATATTTATTTCAAAGTGATGATTTATTTAAATCTTAATCTTTGTCGAGGATTTGTAATTTATATATAATCAGAAAGTTTTATAAATTCCTTTTACTCGCAACAATTTACCTCTCCTGAAAATAGTACCCATAAACTTTTATTCTCAGTGAAGTTTTTAACATCAAATAAATGAAATAAATCTTTCAGCAGATTACAAACTAGATATGAGCAAATTTTTACTTAAAAATATTTCTAAACATATTTCCAACCACTGTGCCTATAATCCTTACATATTATGCGTATTCACCTCAAAAAGACTGTCTAGCGTTAAGGAAACTGTCAGCATTATAAGCAAAAAAATTTTTTTTAAATAAACTGAAATTATAAAATTGGGAGCAATAAAAGTATATAACAACAACAACAAAACCTAAAGAAAATGATGACAATGATTATGTTGAAAAAAAATAAGTCAAAAGAGCACAAATTAATGATTTTTTCGGCCAAAATACATAAACAATTAATGTTTAAACTATTTTTGAAAGAGTTATACTTCAAACGTAATATACATGTAAAAATTGAGAGTCATACTCAAGTTTGGTTTTTAATAAAAATATTTGAGCGTATGTTTGAGTGTATAAAATTATAAAAAGAAAAAAAAAACAACAATAACAACAACAAAATAACATAAAAATATACAAAAAATATATAAAGCGTTTGAAACAAATTTTCTTTAAAAGACGCTTACAAAGCGGAAAAACTAACAAAAGTTTTTAAGACTTTAAGCGAGTAACAACGAGACGGAAAATTTGTAAAACGATTTTGTGAATAAAAGTAGTTTTTCAGAAAATAGAGTTACCATTGTGGTTAAACAATAGTAGTAAATATATGTATAAAAAAATTGAGAAATTTCTAAATCACTCAAAAAACATAATTTTAACTCAAAGCGAAACAAAAAACTAAAGAAAGGTTGAAAAAGAAAGAAAAAAATTGCAACAATAATAATAACAACGACAACTTAAAGAAAAAACCACAGCCAAACAATATTGAACAGCAGCAACCGTTACATATGCCGGTCTAAGCCAGTAAAAGTGTTTACGTTACCCAACGAAACGGACGTGTCTCTCAACGCGTTTTAAACTTGGCTTTAAAGTAACTCATTAAAGCTGTGGCTTTTCAACAAAAAAATAAGTTAATACATTTAACGGAAATATAGCAAAAAAAAAAAAAAACAAAATTTTCAATATGAAGGTGAGTCTAATAAAAAGCAAAAGAAATGCAATAATTTCATATCTTTTTAAAGAAATGCATTAAAATCAGAAAACATAATTGGAAAAAGTAAATAAAAATTGTTGAGAAAAAATATAAAAATTAAAAGAAACCAATTCAAAGACCACAATAATCAACAACAAAAATATCAACATTTATTTTGGAGGCTAAAGATATATAAGTGAAAGTCTTTTTAACAAAAAACAAAAAAAAACTAAAAAAATTGTGTGCGTTTATTAAATAAACTAAGAAAAAAACAATTATTACAAAAAAAAATAAAAAAAATGAGCAAAGTGTAGTAACAACAACAGCTTTATAAATTTTACCAACATTTTTTTGTTGTTGTAATTTTATATCCAAAGTGACAATGACCAACAAATCAAACATTAAAAGAAAACAAAGAAAAAAATAACCACAAATACCCATTGATTTATTTACATATGATTGTTATATTAGTTATTATTATTATTATTGTTGTTATTGTTTATCAGGCATTTAAACAACATAAGCAGCCAATAAGACAACATTTCAATATTTGTTTAAGTGAAAATATGTATTTTTACATGAATAATAGCAAATACACCAATACATACTCATAGAAATATTACAATAATGAGACATCATTGTTATAAAACAAGTTCAAGTGCATACTCTCTTACTATCACTTTATGCTGCTCTCTTATACATAAATCGGCTCTGCCAATGAGTGTGTGTGTGTGTGTTCATTAATGATTACTTTACTTATGTTTTGTTTTTACTTTCTTTCCTTAAAGTTAGAGAGTAAAAGTTATGACGGAAAAGAAAGAAAAAAAGAAGAGAAGACAAATAAGAAAAGAGAGTTCAAAATTTATGCATAAGATATTATGCAATATTTTACTCATACAAAATTCCATTTAACAACTTAAGTAACCCACACTCGAATTAGTCCACACTCTCTACAACATATGAACTTTAACAAACTCATGCATAATAATTGTATTCGAAGTGGCTTCTCCTTCATTTTCGTTTTTAATGGAAAATTTTATTTTAATCATAATTTAATTACTTTTTGTTTGTCAGTGCTTAATAAATTAAATTAATAATTGGAAATTTAGTAAATAATATCAGCAATAATACAAAATTGAAAATAATAATTTCATTATTAATAATTGACGGACATATAAAGACAGACAGAATAAAGGTTTAAAATTGCAAATATGCATGAACATATATTGTAAAAAGTATTGCAAGCATACATTCTTGTGTTAACGAAAGCTGTCGTAGCAAAACAAAAGACTTAAGTAGCAAACTTCTTTATAAGAACTCTGCAGTAGTCAACTAAATTGAGCATATATTTTATACAAATTCTAAAAAAGGGATTAATTATAAAAATTGCAATAAGTTTTATCACTTTTTTTAAACATATTAAATGATACAGAATTTCTTGTAATCAATGTATTTGCAATAATTAATTACACCAGTTTACAAAAACAATTTTTTTATTAATTGTATAATACATATGTATGTACGTATATTTCTGTACACGTACCCGACACAGTTTTATGATAGGTGTGCTTTTTGTGTTTAATTTCAATTCTTTCCGAGCCTGGACATATTTGTAGGTCCTCAAAATATGAAAATATTGAAAGATTTCATATATGAGAGTCCCACAGACGGCGATTATTGGCTTCTTGCATCCTTTTAGTATTTATTGTTTGAGAATTTTTAGGAAATTAAAAAACTACAAATTGTAAAAATATGTTTGCTGATCTACTTAATAATTTTAAAGAAATAAATAGAATTATGTCCACCAAAATTTATTTATTACACTCCCATTAGGACTTTTTCCACAAAATTTGGTAATATGAGTGAAGTTCTTTGAGCGAGTTTTTGGTGACTAACTACCATATGCCATTTGTTGGAGTGTCATAAGAGAAACAAATAAAAATGTATATGAAAAAAGAACAAATACTTCTCATTTTGAATTTTTGTTCATAAACGAATGCTATTCTTACTTTTTTCATTTTTAATAAATATCTCAAAAGTTTGACGTATGGATTGATTCACTATTTTTGCCAAAGTTGGACAACCTAAATTAGTAGCCTCATATATATTTTAAAGCATGAACAAAAACCTTGTAAACTAGTGTTATTACTATTTTTATTAGTTGTCTTTGTCTTCGGTCGGGGCCTGGGCATAGATACCCGTAAGAATGTTATTTCAGGATTTGGCCTTTAAACGAATTGTCGGTGTAAATTTATAAGCTCTTGTCTTGTCTAATTGTAGCTTTAATACATTGCAGCGCTTTTTTGTGTTATTGTTATGCCTTTTTTCTCATCCATCCCATTTCCCATAGGGCGTAATATCTGCCTTGTATTTTCCAGTATGTTCCCCAGCGAGTGTACTGCACCTCGTGGTCCTTAAAGCGTTTTGGAGAGGTCTTCAACATTAGGGGGATCCATTTCATTTGTTCATCTTCGGTTTTTAATAGTAGGTGGGTTTCAACAAGGATGAGTTACAAGTCCAACGCCTCATATCATTTTTTTGTAGCTCAAAAACAGCTACCCCAGTTGAAAATACGGTACATCAATTGAGATGAGGAGAGACCAGTATTAGCCTTGGTTTTGCCATGTCAAAGCCGATCAGAACCGCTACTGTGCAATATGTGCCGTTACATTGAATTTCTTAACCATCTGCTTCAGCAAACACTGATAAACTTTCATTTTGGTTACAAAACTAGTTTTTTTTTTGAAGATATGCATCGAATAAAAAACGCCTAAGAAAATAATTAAATTTTTTAGTAAAAATATGCTTCCGACGATGAGACATCTGGGTTGGCTGATTTTTTAAAGCTCCCTGGACAAGAATGAAGAAGAATATTGGGGAAAAATTTCGTGTGCTAAAGAAACCAAGTACCCGAAAAAGTTCTTAGTTCTAATGGCTCTATTAACACCGAGATTTATGTTAATTAGCGTCTGAAAGAAACTGTTACCATTTTTAAATAACCATAAGCAGTACTCATTTTGTTATCACATGTCACTATAACAAAAAAGCAATTGATTGGTGCCATGCGAATAATGTCATTTACATACAAAGGCAAGCCAATCCACCAAATATTACAAAGTGCTCCCTGTTGAGCGTTATTTGGCATTTGTAAAAAAAAAACATTTTTCAAGACACATCAAGCTCAGTCAAAAAAGAAAAAAATTTGTGGAAAGTTAAATAAAGATTTAAATATTCTTACCATTAAGTTTTAAATCAACACATCTAATACAGCTTAAAGTTGCTTCCGAAAACACACTGTAGAATCTGTTTTTTAACTGCGCATAGTCTTCAAACGTATAGTATATTTATATTCATAGATAGCTTTTAACTGGTGTTTCTGTTCAATATTTGTTTACCCAATGTTTCCCGCTTTTTGGCTGGATTGAATGGATAGCGAAGCTTTAAATGTTTTTCTCCACATGTGCAAAATTCCATGTTTAGTATGAATGGTAGGAGCCAGTTTTAATTATGAAATCTCGCTCATTTTTGTCTAATGGTTTGTATTGACTAAATAACCATTTCGACCAAATTCAGAAATTGAAACTTTAACCGTTTCGAAGACATACAAAAATCACCATTTAGTTTGTGCCACGTACCAGGTACCAGGTGTCCACTTATCCAATTCCGCTCACTTTGGGACTGATAATTAGCATTGACTATGACTTCATTCAGATCGAATTCAGAAACTTTAACCTTTTTATGGAAGGTACCATGCCCACTTTTTAACTAAAATCATTCTTCCAACCAAATGCGGAAACATTAGGTTTAATCGTTCTCAAGATAATTAAAAATCCCCATTCACTTTGTATGGGAATTACCATGTCCACTTATCCGATTCCGTGCACTTTTTGATTGATAATATATATTGGCTATGAAGCTATTTGTACCAAATTTAGAGACCTCTTTTTGTATGGGTGTGGCACCGCCCAGCTGGAGTTTTTGAAATTTATGTAGCCTATAATTTCTTCTAGATATACAAAGAGATACTGTAAAATTAAAAAAAAATCTGTTCAGCAGTTTTGCTGCCCACAAGGCACAAACCAACAAACAAACATATATACATACAAACTAGGGTTTTTTTTGCACTTTTTCATTCCCAGAAAACCGGGAAAGAAATTTCTTTTCCCGGAATTCCCGGCAATCCCGCTGCATGTAATATGAAACATTGCTGACCATAGAAGAAGAACTTAATTCAATTTTATGACACAAACCAATCACAGTAGCATCATCAATTAATACATACAGTAGATATCGGACATAAGAAACTTAAAAAAGTTCAAAACAAAATCTAAAGGTAGACTGTAACGCAAATTAGTTACCACACACTTTAAGCTTAACAAACATTTGTTAAAAAAACGTATGCAAAAAGCTTACAGTAGCTAATGATTGCTTTACTAAATTTTAAGTTTTCATGCTGGCAACACCGTGATTTTTTTGTGTCAGCGATACAAAGAAACGAATGCCACACATACGAGTCGAATCATATTTTTTTAATAAATCTGTTACAGTTTTCATTACCTTTATATATATATATATATATATATATATATATATATATATATATATATTTTAATTATCTACATATTTATTGCAAAAATTCTTTAAATCGTAAAAAAATTAAGACAATTAATTAAATTGGTGGAATAATAAATACCCGAATAACGAGCTTTGTTTAGTGTTGATTTTATGTATATCACTAAAGGAAACATGTTTTTGTTCTGCTTAAATTAAAAAATTTATTAGAAAAACAAAAAATTAAACGAAAATATTTCGAAAAATGGGCCGATTTTTATAAAGTGGGTGTAAACATTTATGTATATATATACAGCAGGGTGTAAAACCAAGTCCATGTTTTGAAGTTGAACGGAAAAATTCCTATAGAAACTTTAATACTCAATCAAATAAAACAAAACTTCACACGTTTGCATGTTTTCATTCTTAAGTCATTTAAAAAAACATTAACAAATGGTGTGATATTTCGCATGCTCTTAGGTTTGCACTTTTTGGGTAAATAGAGAGGAACTTATATTTTTTAACAGTTTTTTGCGACGTTTTTGAAGAATATTACCCAAAAACGTAGCAGAAATCAGGTCCCATTCATATTATATTTGTTGTCATAACTCGAACAAGTTCCTCGAAGTCCAATTATATTTTTCTAAGCGTTTTTTAATATTGTCCAAAAATTCCCCATTAGATTGGAATTAGGGCTTTACGGTGATCAAAAAATATACCATAAATTTCTGTTACAACAGTCATTCTTTTGGAATTTTTGCGGTCTAGCTTGGATGACCATCTCACAAAAAGATGACCTTTTCTTTTGGGTAAGAGTATATGCCTCCAAAAAAATGTTCCTTGACGCCAAAACATGCTATTTTTATTTTTATAATAAATATTCATAACAAAAATGTTGCTTTAAACTACTCTTATAGTAGGTAGCATCCTACTTTAAAATTCGTAAAGTTAACGTAGGTTTAACAAAGGTATTTTAAGCTAACAATCGTTTTTGCTTAACAAAGGTTTAACAAGCTTTCTTAAGTTTTTTGCATATGGCCGTATGCACATATGTATGTAGTGTTTCCACATAAAAACAAAACAGTAGCAACTTTTAAGCAATTTCTATAAAAACTCAGCTCATATCGCTGCAATCTGTTCACCGATTAAACTTTTCGTGTAAAGTGATGGCATGAAGAAAAAATTTCTTATATAACATTTTCCTTTATATTCATTTATTGTTTTTGGCAAAAGTTTCCTCAATCAAGGGTTTTCTTACATACGATTTTATTTTATGGAACTCTTTTCTGTGGAAAGTATATAACAATTATGGTGTTTTCTTATAAGCGGCATTTCAAAAAAAAAAAAAAAAAAAAAACCTATATATTTTTCTATCCAAATGTTACCCACATCTAACTCAAGCAGGACTTTTTTGTTGAATTCTCTAAAAGAAGAAACTTTTCAGTCAGAGGCTTAATTGATTCTACCAAGCCGAAACGATATATTTTTGTAGCATAGCATTTTTCCTTGAGCTTTTTCGAAAAGTTTTAACAATTTTCCGTGCTACATCTTAAACTTGTTTGGTATTATTATTATTTATTGTTATTCCCTCTCAAAAATATCATCAAAATGTTTACCAAAGAATCTGAAAAATTGAAGACAACAAGTACTAAGTACTTTTATCTATCACAGCCAAATGTATCACATGAATTACACAGAAAACGTCTTCAATTAAATTTTATTTCACAAATTTTTTCATAAATTTGCTACCATGCCTATACATAAACATGGATTATGATTTATTCGGATGCTTAAAATTTGAAAACGTTCAAACCAAAGTTATTATTGCCTTCAGCCATTTTGTTCGTAATTGCTAGACGAAGTTTAGGAAAAAACAAAAGTCGAAAAATTCTTAACAGAGAGCTCTGTTGGCGGTCATTCCTTTATCTTTTCTCTCCCGTTTATGGTGCACATATTCTAAGTTCTATAGCAAATATGAACGGGACTTGACAAGTGGGCATGATATCTTCCATACAAAATAAACACTGATTGGTGTATATCTTGAGTTAAAAATGAAGTTGCTGAATTTGGTCTAAATGAGCATCAGTGAAAAAAAAAAATTGGATAACACCCCTTTTCCAATTGGTCCATATGTAGTATATATTAGTTTCTGTATATCTTGAGAACAATGAAGATACAAGTTTATAAGTTTTGTTACAACAACAACTTCGTGGACAATCAATCAATAATATGGAATTTTGCATGTGTGCAGAACGGTAATAGTTAAACCTCCGTTATCTATTCACATCAGCCAAAAAAGGAAAGATTATACAAGAAGGTAGTGCACAAAGCACACCGTGCAAAAGCTATATATAAAAAATATGTTGTCCATTTGAGATGGTGGTGTTTCCCATATAAAATTTGGGCATTCTTTTTAAATTTTCCTTATGACAAATATATTTTATGGGTATAAAACACATAAGCTCCCAGCAACGCGAGAATGTTTACTATAGTACTTATATATGTGTGTAGGTGAGATGCAAAATTCGTACGTTACATGTTAACAGAAATTTGGAAATAAGCAAAAAACATGTAGCGGCTGATTAAATGGACCAAATTAATGGAATACTTTAAGTTCTTAGATGTTACCGCGTTCTTGAATAAAACTCAAGAGTTGAAAATTATTGCTCGTCATAAAACTCCAGAAGAACTACTAGAATCAGTAGTTGTCTCGATTTTTTTAATTCTGGTCTATATAGTAAATGTGGCGAATACATTTCTCAAATACTATATTGTACTCTTTTGAGCGAGTTTTTATTGGACATTTTATTTCAGCTGCTCCCTTCTTAGGTGGTATTATTGCACCAAATGTTTTACATATGATAATATTTTGAGTTTCAAAACCGGAAAAAATTTGCGGGATTTTTATTCGGGATTTTTTAAAATTAGTTGATTGCCCCGGTATGACAGTCCCAGAAAAAAATTCTAATACAAATATTCATTCATTTTGATACAATATATAAGACTAATCAAGCTACTGATGCTGTTGCAATACCTTGTAAACTTTTTATTAAAGTTTTGTGTTAAAAAAATATTTTAATATTAGTTTTGTAAACAATAAAATAATTTGAATTTCTATATGATTTATCAAAAGTAATAAAGAATCAATGAGTAGGTTTATTTTTAAAAAGCCTTTAGCGCAAAGACAAATTTTTGTTGAAGAAGAGATTTCAAAATCCCAATAATAACTAAAAACTACACACCCTTACAAAGTGAAAGTTCAACATTTTTTTTTTTTTTTTTTTTGGTAAATAAAATGGTTTTTTTATGTTTAATTTCCACAAAAAATTTATTTGATTAACATCCTAAATATAAATTACTTCAACAATTAGATAAAAATTCTCACGTTGTCGATGGTTCTCTTTTCTTCGCGCTTAACCTGACAGTTTGATTTATTGCGATAGGTTAGTTAAATGCGCATATTTAATAGGAAATTGGGAGACAAACATTTTTTATTTTTATTTTAATTTTATTTTTATTCATTCTTATACGATTTGAATTTCGAACAGAAACTCTTAAAAATTTTACAATCTCTTTAAAAATTCAGGTCATTACTGCCAACAATAGCAGCAGCTACCACATCTTATACGTTAAACCTTTTCTCTGTTATTATTTGTTTGATTTTTTATTTATATTTTTAACTTTTTCGATACGTTTGCGTTTATTAAACTTGTTAATTTACATTTTCTTTTATTCAAATTAAAGTTGACATAATCGCGTGTCATAATACAAGTGAGTAGTATATCATGAAATTGTTGTATTGAACCAAAACGAATACAATTTTTATGATGCAATTTAAACTTTGACTTTGTTTTACATTGTATTGATGAAGAAATGTAACACAGGAAATAATTTAATTATAAATAACATTTTAATTTTTAATTTAGGGCAAGGGTTTCGTAGGGAACATGACAATAAGTCAAATTTAAAAAATAATATTTAAAAGAAAAAATCATAATTCGCTTGAACAATTGACATTTCTGACAGCCCAATTATTAAGTAATTTAAAGTGAAAAAGTAAGAGGTGTTTGAAATTTTAAAGTAACAATAATACAATAATGGTTCATTAAAGCCAAATTATAGTTTAGTAGATTTACTAAGTTTAGTTTAGTGAAATTTTTAGTAAAGACTGAAAACATTCTCTTTTACTTTTGTCTTAAATACTTTCTTAATTACCCCTTCACCACTAGATTAAATAAGTAGTTATTATACGTAGGCAGTGAAGTCAATGTGGTATTAGATTCAATTCAGCCTGTAGCCGTGTCACAGTCTAGACCTAGATAACCTCACCACGGTTGAATAATATGTAGTCGCTGGAGGAGCCGGACATTCGCAGAGAAGGTGGAAGACCGTTTTCTCCTTTTCCCCGTCGTTGCAACTGTAAGAATAGTCGATACCTAACACTCAATGTCCACTTATAACTACCAGCAATCTCTTCTATAACAGGTTACTATTGTGTTTTTAGAACATATTTGCTACAACATTAATTAGAAAAATCCAGCACCATACTGTAATCACATCGAGCAACTCCTAAACATTTCTTAGGAAGGAAATGGCAAGTGAAGCGACGACTCATTTGCTCACAATGAGAGTAGGAAGAGTGCTCGGATGTCAGTCGTTCATAAAGAACGATTCTTTTTGTGAGCCGAATTTTAAAACAACTTAAAATACGACTCGTGAGAAGAATCAAAAACAAAAGAATTTAAATATAAAATTCGGAACTTAAACCGAGTCAAAATGTATCAAAACAAGTTAAAAACGAGCAATTCTTTTAAGTAAATGCTGGTAAATTTTAACTAGGCAGAGTCACGCTCATAAAAAAAGTATATTTATTTGTCTATATCTTCAAGATTTTAGTAGCAAGATTCACTAAATTTGGCACAAATAGATTCACAGTCAATGAAAATCATCAGCTAAAAATGGGCGGAGTTAGACAAGTAGGCGTGGTACATCCCATAGAAACTAAATACTGATTTCTGTATATCTTAAAGGAAAAACTTCTGATTTTGGTCTGAATGACTTCATAGTCAATAAAAACATGAGGCAAATAGAGGGCGGAATTGAACATGTGGGCGTGATACCTCCCATACAAACTAAAACTTGATTTTATTATATCTCGAGAACGGTTAAAGCTAAAGTTTTAGTATTTTGTTAAATAACTTCATAGTCAATACAAATCATTAGGCCAAAAATGGACTAAATTGGACAAGTGAACGTGGTACCTCTCAAACCAAGTAAATATTAATTCTTTTATATTATGAGAACGGTAATTCTAGAAATTTGTGAATTTAAGTTTCTAAGTTTAAACACAGTCGTGAACAAAACACATTATCAGTTAATAACTGGGGAGATTGGATAAGTGGGCGTGGCACCTTCCATTCCCACTAAATAGTGAATTTTATAAATGTGAAGAACGACAACTATTAAAGCTTCGTTATTTATCCTTATCAGCCAAAAAGCAATAATTGCAGATACACTGGTGTTTGTTTGAAGACTGTATGCAGCAAAAAGTATAACCTTTCTGGAGGGAACAGATGATTGGATTTTGACCGGAAGTGAAAAAAATGAAGAAAAAGAGCAAAAAGTGTGACCCAGATAGCATTTAAAATAATAATTAAAATGGGGCAGGGTTTTAGAAGTAATGTTTGTTTGCTTAGATACGGCACCCCACAAATAATAGTCCAACGGTGCCAAATCGCAGCTTCGAGGTGGCCAAACGACATCAGCTCTGCGGCTGATAATGCGATTTTCAAAAACAGGGCGCAAAACATCGAGTGTAGCTTCGGCTGTGTGGCACGTAGCCCCGTTCTGTTGAAACCAAATTTTGCTAATATCCTCCTCTTAAATTTTTGTGAACAAAAATTCGTTCAACATGGCCCGATAACGATAGCCATTGACTGTAACGGCCACTCCTTATTTTCGAAGAGAAATGGCCCAATTATGCCTCTGGTTCAAAATCCGCACCAAACAGTGACTTGTCTTGGGTGTATTGGCTTTTCAATGTATGCGTGTGGTTTTTTTGTGCCCCAAATGCGACAATTTTGCTTGTTTACATACCCGCCAAGATCAAAATGAGCTTCATCTGAATACATGATTTTTTTGGCAAAATCGACATCTTCTGTAAGTCGATTGCAGGCCCAGATTCCCAGCGTTGTTCAAGCGTATACACAACAATATTCGTTCAACGGAAGCATAAAACTAATTATCTGTCAAATCAGACATGAGCTAAGTTTTACCATTCACGAAATAAGCACTACTTGGAAAAAAACATTAGATGGCGGATATATATATATATATATATATATATATATATATATATATATATATAATGTTTTTTTTCAAGTAGTGCTTATTTCGTGAATGTATATATATATATATATATATATATATATATATATATAATTTAATTATATATATATATATATATATATAATTAAATTATATATTACTATTGTACGATTTATATTATATATATTATATATATATATTATATATATATATTTATATATATATATATATTTATTATATATATTATATATATATATTTATATTATATATATTATATATATATATATATATATATATATATATATATATACATAATTAAATTGTATAATTTAACTTTAAAACATTAATTTATATATTATACATACTTAGATACATAATTAAAACAAATGTTAGATGCTAGAATGCGGCTGATTGTGTCTGCCGCTATTGATTATAAGCCAATGGATTAATTTCTAACTAGTTAGGTATTGGACATAATAAATACATTTAAAAAGATATTGAAATTCATGTTCAATGTGCACTTTGTCAACTGCTGCAGTTTTTTTTACATCGAATTTGTGTTATACTCAATACAAATTAATTAACATTTTTTTAATACTCAAATGACTAATTTAAACATAATTAAAGTAAAGAAGCAGAAATGATGACACAAATTACAATAAATATCGAAAAAGTTAATTAAAAACTAACGATTGCTAAAATGCTAAATGTTCATTTAAATGCTTCACTTACTGTCACAAATTAATGGACCATAAATAATAAAATTATTTTATGGTTGTCTGTGTGGTCATCATCGTTCAAATAAACCTTTTGAAATCCAATTTCAATTCAATGGAAAATTTATAAAAAAAAAATTAAACTTTGCATTGCAATTCAAATAAAGTCATTTCGATCGCATGCAGATTGTTTAGGCAATAAAAACTATAATTATATTGGATTAAGGTTACATCGTATGCTATTGTTTTATTAAAATTATTTTTGGCCAATTGTAAGCCAATTAACAAATTCTTAAATAATTCGTTGTACACTCGCATATGGCTTTACGTAAAATATAGATATGAATAAACTAATTTAAGCAAAAATTTTGGAATTTTTTCTTATTTTTTAACAATTTAACAACTGTAACAATAATAAAAAGAAATACAATATAAGCCAAAATTAGTGTTTCATAAAGCATGACAATTTGAATGAATGAATAAATGAATACGGACGAGTATACTTTTTGGACCACAAAATACAGCACATGTGTGATGCATGCAATTATGTAATATTAGGTGGTATGTGCCACAATATTAATGCTTGTAACAGTTGTCGCGCTACTACGTACCAGAAACGAGACGTGTGCAAGTATTTATAACGACTTTTCACTTTCTTTGTTGCTTTATTATCGAACAAGTTTTTTGAGAAGTATTCCTAATATGGATAAAAATAATTTCAGATACATTTCTTGACACATTTTTGAAGAAAAAGAAAATTAATAATTAAAGCTTGAATTTATGTTCTGCAAATAATATTACGAATACTATGCTTTAAAATGGAAAAATGTCTAGTAATTTTTTTCTTAGATAACCTTTTAGTTTAAGCGCTTACATACTTACTTAAACCTGTTAGTTTTTAGTCTCAAATATTATCGAGTTCTAATGGCTTTAATCGTATACTCTTTTACTTCATTTCCCTTTATAAAATTTTGATAGACTATCCTCAACTTAGTCTTCCTACAGAAATGTCAGTCGTAATATTCTGCGTATTCTCTAAGGTACATATAGTAATGTAATGTAATATAGTTGGGGTCAGCAACAATCGTTATCATTCAAGGGCATAATGTGCCAATGAATCGGACAAGCTTCTTCAATTGGAGTGTCAACAAGTCTTGCTTCCTGTGCCATAGTTAGTGATCAACTGTTCCATTGACTTCTCTTCCTCTAAGAGAAATATGCAGGTGCTAGTTTTGGATAGTGTATAGGTGCTTGTCAAAAGCATAGTGCCACGAAAATGTCTTCAAGCTTTTCTTATCGAGTTTCAAAACAGAGTCTGCCCTCTTAGCTTCGAAGTTCACGAGCTTTTTATAATGGGCGAGGCCTTTAGTGTCATTCCAATGTTTTCTCAAAATATATGTTGACCATCTACTAATCTTCCCTTTCAGAAGACTCCCATTGAAGCCAAAGGATGGAGTAGGTTTAGTGATTTTCCCCTCACCTCAATTTTTGGCATAAATTACCGCTATCTCATTCCCGTATGGACCTTAAGACCTGACACCCAAACAAGTGTAATCTGATTCTGAGTAACCAGGCTGTTGAGCGCGTTATGGCATTCCAGTATTACAACAGACGTAAATATACAACCACTGAAAGCCTTTAGAGCAGATTGACTCCGAGAATACCTTGATATGTACCCATGGTCTTTTTACTAAAGCACTTTCACTTGTGCGTCTTACTTCATCGATGTTAACTTAAATGGCTTTGATTTTTTTTGTTTTCTCCATTGAATTCAAGTGCAAAGAACTGATGATTTGACCCCTTGAAAAAGTCAATGTTAAGAAAACGCCTAAGACAACTGCCTAAGACTAATTTTAGTACAAATACATTTAAACTAATCATTCAATGCGTTTGCTCACAATAAACACAAACGCAAGCGTGTGATAACTTTGCAGGAGTGTTTGGCGTTGTTCAACCGCATACCATCATAGTACACCAGAGACCTAACAGCAGTCAAAACAGTGGTTTTGCCGGTGTGATTAAGCGTCACCTATTTTGGGATGCATGCGGTATAATCCACGTTGACTACCTTCATAACGCTAACACAATTAATGGCGAATATTATGCCAACTAATTGGATCGAATTAATGAGGATTTGAAAAAACGACTGCAGAACCTGTGATTTCGATAGTTAGGTAGTCGAGATCACAATGGACTTGGGGACTAGGCTAACATGACTGGGTTTATTAATTTATTATTATTTTCAATGAAAAAACAGAAGGTTCTCCGTTTAATACCAGGCCAGACCATCTGAAAAATGAAAAAGGTTTTCAACCGCGGCATCACCTCATAACATTAGCAATTTAATAACTGATTATGCGTATTACTTCTATTGAAGACTTTTCTAATGCATTTTCCGTGCGAAGCCGGCGTTGAACTGTAGGTCCCTTTCAATGAGTCTAAAAATAGTATCGGGTGCAGCTTATTGACTGAGAGAAGTCCCAATGTTCCTTCATGGAATGTTATGGGAATTCGTATATATATACATGTATATATATATATATATATATATATATATATATATATATATATATACATGTATATGTACATATATATAGGCAGCTTTTACTCGATGTGCCTTGTGCAATACCCGCATATCCATTTAATCCCGCTTTTTGGCTGATGTGGATATACAACGAATTGAACGAATTAATTATTGTTCTTCACCTATAAAAAATTTCAGTTTTAGTATGAATGGAAGATGCCACGCCCACTTATTGGCTGTTTATTGGCTACAACGTTGCTTGAACCAAAGTTAGAAACTTATATTCTTACCATTCTTAAGTTATGCAAAAATTAATGTTTATTATGTATGGGTGGTGATGCCAATTACAATTTCGTCCACTTTTTAATAAATGATTTGTTATGAAGTCATTAGACGATATTATTAGATATTTTAGCTTTAACTGTTCTCAAGACATGAAAAAATTAATATTTACATGGAGGTACCATGTCCACTTATGCGACTTCACTCACTTTTTGACTGATGGTTAGTATTGACTATGAAGATGTTTGAACCAAATTTGGAGACTCTCTATGTGTGTTGGCGGTTTTTACAATTTTAGAAATGGATCTAAATTTACAACGACAAACTTGAATTGAATTTTGCGTAAAAAACGGATTTAATGGTGCGCGAACGTTGGAAATATTGAAAAAGTGTTTCGGCAACGATTATGTAAAGGAGACGGTCGTTTACCAGTGGTACGAGCGGTTCAAAAGTAGTCGTGAGTCTATCGAAGATGATGAACGCAGTAGCAGACCATCGACAACGAAGACCGACGAAATCATTAATAAATTAAAAGAAATGTTGGTCAATAACCGCAAATTAGCCATCAGAGAGCCAGATAGAGGACTTGAACATTGCCGATGGATCTGTTCAAGACATTTTGGGATTCCGTCGTGTAGCAGCAAATTTGGTGCCAAAAGACCTCAATTTAATGCAACAAAGATACAGTGATAAGGTCACAAAAGGCATGATTTTCGAGGCTGAATCCGACATTCATCAAAGGGATCATTACTGGAGACTAGACGGAGGTTAATAGGTACGACATGCAATCCAGACACCCCACAAGTGTATGGCGTTCAACAAATGAGCCGAGATGCAAAAACCACGTCTTTTCCGTCAAAAAAGAAAGCAATTCTTACGATTTTCATGGATCAAAAAGGTGTAGTCCATCATGAATTTTTGCCAGAAGGCCTGACAGTTAACAAAGAGTATTATTTTGGCACGAAAAATGCAAATACCATCCAACAGCCACTAAATTTACCTGACTTGGCTTCATGTGACTTCTTTCTGTTCAATCGACTTAAAAAACATTACGCGGAACGCGTTTCAGTAACCGAGAGGAAATAATGGAAAAATCGCTGGAAATACTGATGGACATATCTAAAACGGAATATAAAAAATGCTTCGAGGATTGGATCAAGCGCTGGCATAAGTATGTTGCAGTCGAAGGGGATTAGTTTGACGGGGACAATATAGATTTAGATGAATAAACTTGTAATTTTAATTTTCAGGAACTTTTTCATCAAGGTGGTATTCAACAACAACATTTGGAAGTGGCACCGCCCAGTTAGAATTTAAGTAGTTCATATAGCCTTTAGTTCCTGCGAGACATACGGAGAGATACTATGAAAACTTCGTGAAAATCGGTTAAGACGTTTAGCAATCTACAGACCACAGATAAACATACATACTTACAAACACGCATTTATTTTTATATATAAGATTATATTGTGTAACAAGGTGGGTCCATTTTTTTAAAAAGAATAATTTGGTGAAATTTTCAGCTTATTTTCAAAGGTATACTTCTCTTGTCAATTTAACAAAGAAAACAAAATTGCAATTTCGAAAACTTAATACAATGAAATGCGTTCTGGTAAAGTAAATAATTAGACTCTAAAAACAGTTATAACTAAACATGAACCGTACTTTGCAGACTCTCAACAATTTGATTGAAAATATTAAAAGAAAAAAACATAAGGCCTCTAAACTGGTCCACACCAAGAAACATACACTTGCCATTGGCATACATTCCCATATAAAGGAAAATTTTGTAGAGTTTTATTTTTATTTTCAAACGTTTATTGCAAGAAACCAACAAATTTCCACACAAAACTTTCAACACAAGAAGAAGCATAAGCTAGCGCTTTAACAAGTTACGGTTGTTTAAATGCCACAGAAAATAAATGCATTGTAAATCCATAATTCTACATATGTTATTGCGTAATTAAAATAATATTAAATCATATTTCTTTGAAAATCTTTTAAAAATGAATTGTTTTTATAATAAAATTATTAAAATTTTGCTTTCAGTTTTTATATTTATTGTTATTGACGCTGCCATTACTAACACACTCATATCCAGCAGAAGCTGAAGGTGAGGATAAAACCATTTTATTGGATGATGTTACAGTTGACAGTGAATTGGCGGGTAGTGATAAAGATTCACAGGTACAAAAGCGATCAGGTGGCAGTGCAGACTATGCATTACATTTGAAACAGGGATTCCTTTCAAGTCTGGGACATGCCTCTGCCTCAATAGCATCGGGCAGTTCAGGTGGCAGTAGTGGTGGTGGTTATGGCTATAAGTCTTATGGCGATGGACATCATGTAAGTACTCGTATAACTGCAACAATTAAAATTTATATTTTGAATTCACACTTTATTTTAACATTTTCTAGAGCAATTCTGTTGAATACAACCCTTGGTCTTTAAAGAAAGCCGTCTTAAATACCATATTCCAAGCCGTAAAAGCCATTACAGGCGGTGTCACTGCCCTTAAGGGTCAACTTATTAAGGGCAGCGGTTACGCTTTGAGTGCCAGCGGCCAGGTGGTGGCTGCTTCGGGTGATAAAGTTACTGATGTTGGCAAATATATTATCAATTCGGCTCACAGCAAATTGCAACCTATACCTAGTGGAGGTGGTGGTGGCCATCCCTTTGGTAAATTTGCCTCACTTTCCGGAGCTTCTTCAGGTGGCAGCAGTAGCGGAGGCGGTGGTAAACATCCTTCGGGTCCAGTTGTACATACAGAAAGTGAGTATTAATGAAATAAGTAAATACGATTTAAAAAAATTCAATCGTACATGTTGCATTAAAAACAATTCTATTGAAAAAGAAGTTAAAAAAAAAACAAACAAAAATTTTCACTGCAATGGCAAAAAATATATTCTATTTAAAAACACTTTAGCACTTAATGTTTATTGCACAGTACAGTTGTCACAAAATTAAAAAAAAGAAATACATTTGCACAGAATTATTATTGTAAATACTTTCAGGCAATTTGAAA
This sequence comes from Wohlfahrtia magnifica, assembly GCA_023159175.1. Classification (NCBI taxonomy): domain Eukaryota; kingdom Metazoa; phylum Arthropoda; class Insecta; order Diptera; family Sarcophagidae; genus Wohlfahrtia; species Wohlfahrtia magnifica. Next base: position 2,067,370 of record JAKWBJ010000189.1, read on the forward strand.
TTTTAGCAGTTGAAATTGTAAAATGCCACACAATGCACTTCGCTTTGACGGCTATAGACGCAAGTGTCCGTCAACATGTCAAATGATATTTTACTGCAACTTATTTTAATCTAATCTCCACCTGTGTAAATATAATGCTAAGGGCACATCTTTACAATATTTAAACACAATAATAAGCATTGAACTTATTCCTAAATATCTATCTTGTGTGACATCTTCTTCTTTTTAAAATATATGACAATATATGTACTACTAGTATATATAAATACTTTTATTCCAATTCAAATGCTGTCTTACTAAGTCTTTAAAGATGTGCTTGTTGTTTGTACACTAGTTAGCTAACATTTGACAGCGAGAGTAATTCCAAATAATACAGTCTTTTTACTCTGCTATACACGTGGGCAGGTCAATACTATTTGAATAAAACATAGGATTTTGTATAAAAAATTACTTCATTTTCCAACATAGTCTCTTTGGAGCTCTATACACTTTGTCCAACGTTTCTCCTATTTTTTATACCTTCAAAAAATAAGGTTTATCTGAATCATAAAAAAGATATTTGTTATGAGATGATTTCATCGTTGGAGTGATATCTCTTTCTTCCAAGCCATTTCTTCAGGCTTAGAAACAATAAATAGTTACTCGGGGCTAAATTCGGATAACAGAGTAATATTATTTCACACATTGCATTGTCCTAGAGAAAAAGAACTACATATTTTCTTGGCCAAAGGCGGTACTTTTTTTAAGTCCTCATTAAGCCGACCTGCCACCACTATCTTCTTTGGCACCGATTAACCTAAAAAAACTAATTGTTTTGACTGTTTTTTGGCCTCTGATACATTTTGATGGATCCACGTTACATCCATTTTTTATTAATGCGGTTGAACAGCGCTAAACACTCGCGGAGTTATAACACAATTGTAAGCAAACGCGTCTACCATCTATATTTATTTACATTTTCTTCTCAAATCACGCGGTAGTCTGCTATTAATGGCTGTCAAACATTAAATAAATGAAGCATTTTGGCCAAATTTTGAACAATTAAGAGGCGGGAAATTCCAAAAGTAACGAACCTATTGACAAGAACTCTGAGAAATGATAATAATGCTACTAAATATAAATTAATAAAAATTTTTTTTTAAAAACAGTTTTAAAATTATTAAAATGGTAGTGCTTTGTTAGCAGTATTGTAATTTATAAGGTTCTTCCATGCTATGATTATTGGTTGTTGAAAACTAAAATCAAGGCGTTTCACCTTCAAATATATCGCTTTTAGGCTTATACTATTCATTTTTGTGCAGAATAAATGGCTTCAACTAAACAAATTATTAAAAAACATTTTGAAATTGTTTTCTTGTATTATATTACCATAGTTTTATTGCCAAATAACATTTCAATAAGACTGACTAAAGTCTCAACCCTAATATAATTTTGCTTACTTAAGCTACTGTCAGAAACTCAACGAAAAGTCTGTCAAATACCTAATAATGGTGGTTATGATGTACGTTTTGAGTAGTCGCTTTAGTGATAACATGAAAATTGCTATCTGAGAGTTGAATTGAATGGGTAATTAGCAACACTAGTATCTAGAATTTATTTTTTATTAATAATATAATTATTAATAATATAATATTAATAATATAATATTAATAATATAATAATTTCAATATTGTGTGTAAAAATTTAAGTATTAACAGAAAAATAACACAGTTTAAATACAAATTTAAAAAAATCTGTTTACACCCGCTGGGCATATTCAATCGTCGCTGTTTCAGTGACGAATAAAAGCACAACGTGTTACTTTTGCTATTGTTTTGCATGTAACACACAAATATCTGTTTCCGAATGTATAGTGCAACTGCGTCGCTCAAAACATAACGAAATGAAACTGAACGACACTTGACAAAAAGCTTGTTAAGTACTTATATAGGGTGGGCAAATTTAAGGTTAGAAAGTAAATTGGCTTAAAAACACATTCGTACAGTCGTTGAAGCTAGCCTATGCATATTTTGGTTGGATCTTAATTGTTGTAAATTTAGTAAAAACAGGTTCATGTTGCAACCAAATACCTTTTTATCGAAAAATCCAAAAAAATATTGGTAATGTATTGAATTCGCAGGTGGATTTCCGCTAAACTGAGTCCGAGCTTTTTTTAGTTGTTTGTTTAGACCATCTATTAATGTGTATCCTAATAATGTAATCGTCGATGTTTAATGAAAAAAAAAATGTTCGAACCAGAGGATCAGAGTCGTGTCCTATTTTCTATTCACTTAGAATAACAATTTGCTTATGATCTCAAAGAGAATAATTGAAAAGAATATTTTTGCTAATTTTCAAATTATATTTTTTAGACTACAAGTTTGATTTATCTTATCAGATACTTCGGATTTGTTAAATTTAGGATTGAAAATAATAGAAACATCCTAACTTACATGCATATATTTAAGTTTTCAGCAAACTTAAGAGTATTGGAATGCTTTCGTTTTCCATTTCTCCCTCTTTCTATTTTTTTCCATTTCAAATTTATTACAAAAAACAATTTTTATTTCGTTTTGTTATATCTCAATGTCAAAATTTGTCAAATATATGTATGTATGTATGTTTTTCAATTTGTTGAAGCAAATACAGGACCGCAAAAAATGAACCGAAAACCAAAAAATCTAATTTATACTCATGCTTGTTGATACATATATACATACTCGTATATAGTATATGTACATACTTGTTTCTGTATGACATGCTTTTGCTTGTTACTCTTTCAAAAGAAAAAACATTAATAAAAATATAAAAAATATATGGAAAATCTTTAAATTTTTACAATGATTTTCGGAAGTAAATTTCATTTGCTCGTATCATCATACAAACATACATATACATGCATATGTATGAATGAATATAATATGGAAATGAGAAAAAATGTTAACGAAAAAATATAAATAAACAGAAAAAAAAAACAATTAAGAAAGTTGTGGTATGTCAAGCACAACTTAATGACAACCTACATCATAATTTAAAATTGAAAATATTTAGTAAAAATGAGTATCAGAGGGACAACATTAATTTGTTTTTGTTCTCCGTTTGGTGGATTAAAAAAAATTAAGGAAAAATAACCATCCCCCCTTTTTATCGGTTATCTCTTTTTCCAAAAGAATGAACTGCATTTCTGATATGAAAGATAGTAGTGGCTGTAATCAATTATTAATTAAATCCAAGCAGTTTCGGCAATATGGAACATACTTGGTCTAAAATCAAAATATTTTCCTAATTTGATTTGGTATACATAGGATATAAAAAAATAAAAAATTGTGATTGGTTTCTTTTAAAATGAAATAAATTTGCATTTATACAGGCATTACATGCATACATAAACGTAATTTTTTAATTTTTTTTTTTTTTTTTTGTTATACTTTATTTGATTTCACTATAAAATCTATTATATACATATGCACATATCGAGCCATAACCGCCAAAAAGACGTAACCGCCATGATTATCGAAATAAGTTTTTTGATAAAAATCTATATATTCGATCATTCCCCCCAGCACATAAAATTTTGTAGCCCTAAAACGTATCCTTATGATTTTACAGCAAAAACAAAAAAGTCTTATGTACTGCACTAGAACAAAAAGTATTTAAACAACCCTCTCCTGCAAAATTTGTTTTTTGTTGCTTACGTCTTTTTGGTGGTTATGGCTCGATATGTATGTGATAAATACGTATACGCATGTATATATATACACACTTGTTTTATTAAACTATGCATTCAGAAAAGCAGAAATGTGTAAATAACTAGCACACATATTACATGGTGCGACAAAATAGAATGAAGTTGTAATTCCTGGACAATACTACATACTTTTCTGATAGACGCTGTCGAGTACAACCAGAGTCTGTTTTCTGAAGTTTTAGAAACAGCCTCAAAATCTTGAGTTACGGGTAAAAACCAATTTTTTCGGACCTTCATTTACTTATATGTATATACATATGCTAACAACTTAGCCGAATATTAACTGTTTTTAAGTTTTTCCCCGGATTTGGAAAAAAGTGAAACAGACGTTTTAAATTATGTATATACATATGTACATATATTTCGTTTAAATAGGCTTGAGGGATCTATGTGAATTTTTCATTTTTTTCTGCATTTTTCCAGTTTAGAAAGGATTTTCATACTATTTTATACAACAACCGTACCATTTATGAAATTTATAATTCAAGAGGTAAAAAAATAAATAAAATGTGACTTACGTTTGAAATTGACGGAGTATTAAAACTTTTAGATTTTTTTAAACAATCAAGTATACAAAATTGTAAAAACTTAAAAAATACAGTTTCAGTTTGTTATGAGTTGTTTCACTAAACATCAGGAGAATAGTATCCCTTGAAAGTTATTTTTTTCTACTATTCTTCTAATAAATGATATCGAGTATAACAAGACCATGTTTTAGACATTTCAAAGTCATGAGTTTTTGATATTTCCTTCCGTATTATTTTAATTAAGCCACCTTACGGAATCTAGGCTGCACAAAAGAGGATATTATTGCAAAAGAAAAAGGAATTTATCTTCCATTTATAATATACACTATCGCACAAAATAAAATACGGTTAATCAACCTTAGAATTTAAAAAAAAACAACATATTACTTCTAGACAATTTACAATTTTACAATATTATAACTTTTTTATTATATTATTATACAAAAAAAATAAATAAGAAAAATTCAAGAGAAATATATAAAACTAAACATGTTAATAATGTTGTGCGTCAAAATAAAGTAACACTTTAAAGTTATGTATTTAAATTTATAAAAATAACAGAAAAACTTAATATGATGTTGCTCCTCTTCTGTTTTTAATGACTTCTTTGAGTGTCTTCGTCATGCTTATCAACAGATTTTTTAAGTTGGTAGATGGAAACTCTCACTGCTTGATTTTTTTACTATATGAAGGCGAAAAATTAAATGAACTTTTAGAAAGTTAAATGAAATTGTGTGACAAGAAACGTAAAACCACAAAGAAAGTCGATGACCACATTGCCGTTCCTTCAAAGAGGAACTCTTTACATCTGCTAGGGAAATAAAAGAAAAGTTGAATGTAAATATTTCATCTCGAGTAGTCCAAAGAAAACTTAATAAAAGCGGTTTAAAAAGTGGCTATGCAATGAAAAAGCCAAAATATATGAAAAAACGTGAAAGGGTTTGTTGTGAGCCATCGCAGAAGCTTAAGTCGAAGAACATTGCTTACACTGTTAAGCGTAGTGGAGAAAGCCTTATGGTATGTTTATGTTTTTCATCCTCTGGTGTAAGAAAGCTTGTAAAATCTATACAAAAATGACTGGTAAGCAAAACATAAACGTTTGGAGAGAAGATATGTACAGTAGTGCGTGGGAAATGGGTTTGGGATATTATGATTTTTAAAAAGGGACAATGACTAAAAGCGTACCAGCAAGTTGGCCAAAATATTTGGAACAATTGGACCACAAAATTTAAATGGATTACCGAAAGAATATTTAAAAATATTGGGGAAATACTACCTTGATCAAAAAGATTCCGCAATAACCCCGGTGTTGCGGTCCCACCGTTCCGATTTGAGTTTTTTTTTATTAAGTTTTTACATCTGTTGTTGATATTCTCGCTAAGTCATAGCTTGACATTTGTAAAAATTACGTAGCCAAGAGTACATCTATCTCTATGTGTTGTGTCTATCTTGAGCGTGTTGAGGTATCAAAATACATGATTTGCGACTCTGAATCCAATTTCACATTCATCAAGAGGATCATTACTGGAGACGAGATTTGGGTTTATGAGTACGACACATAATCCAGACATCAGACAAGTGAATGGTGTTCACCAAATGAGCCGAGATCATTTTTAGTCAAAAAAGAAGGCAATGTTTGCGGTTTTCCTGGATTACAAGGGTGTACTGCATCATGAATTTTTGCCAGAAAGCCAGACAATAAATAAAAAGTATTGTTTGGACGTAATGTGACGTTTACGTGAAGCAATTCGCCGAAAGAGACCAGAATTGTAGGCATCGTTGCACAGTCCCTTCATTATTCGAAATTTTTTGACGAAAAATTCAAAAAATATCATCCAACAGCCACCGAATTCACCTGATTTGTGACTTCTTTCTGTTCAATCGAGTTAAAAACCATTACGGGAAACGAGTTTCAGCAGCCGAGAGGAAATAATTGAAAAATCGCAGGAAGCAATGATGGACATGGATATAAAACAGAATATAAAAATGCAAATGTTAAGCTATGACGCTAATATTTAACGGGAATATCAACAACAGATGTACCAACTTCACAAAAAAAGAGACACAAGTCGGCATGGTAGGACCGCCACATGAAGGTTATTCTGGAAAATTTTTGATCAGAGTAGTATTCAAACAGAATTGAAGATAATTTCATCAAACACTTTACAAAACTTTGCTATAATGACGCAGAAGAGACCCAAAGAAGTCATTAAAAATAAAAGAAGAGCAATATCATATTTAATTTTTATGTTATATTTTTTAATTTAAGTACATAACTTTAAGAGTTATTTTATTTTGTCGTACATAATTATTAATATATTTAGCTTTTTAAGCTTTTCTTCCAATATTTGGACTTTTTGTTTGAATTTCTATATTTTTTTATATAGTATTGTAAATAAAAGAAATAAAAAGGTAGACTTGTGCATAACGAAAAGTAATATTTTGGATTTTCTTCAAAGAAACCAAAAGGTTTATTAACCGCACTTTATTTTGACCGACAGTGTATATACATATGTGAATGGGTAAAGCTGTAATTCTTTTATTAAAGAGTGAGTAGATAATACATTTTCAGACATTTTTTATGATAATAATGTACGCCAAGTTGTAAGATAAGTAAGAAAAGCGTATACTTTAGTTATCTCTATTTTTGATTATTAAACACTCTTTTAGATTTCACTTCGCAAGTACTGCTATAGTTATACCCTTTTCTTTATGTCCACTCAATCTGATGTACATTGACCTGAACAACAGTAGCAACACAGAAAACAAATTACATACGTACATACATATGTAATATTCAAAGACAACTTTCCAATGTATGATGACAGCATTTTATAAGACGCAATAGCAACAACAAACAAAACCATGTTGTTTTACAAATATGTTGCATGTTGCTCCAAAACCAATTTTCAATTGGCTCATTTAACTTAGACTATTAGAGTAACGTTGTAATATTCGTACATATTATGATAATGATATTGAAAAATAATAATGATGTTGTATGTAGGTTGTATGATGATGTTGTAGTAGTACAAACATAAAACGATACACGTAATATCTTTTTTAAAGTTTAACATTGAAAATTTACCCCAAAAATATGAATGATGATTTCAGCACTAAGTTTTTGGAATATATATGGGGGAAAAAATAGCATTTTTGTGAATATGATTGATTTGAAATTTCCTTGAAATTCTTTAGAAAACTTAGAACAAAAAAACTGATGACATTAAAATTTTTGTAAAATAAAGACTTTGCAAAGACTATAATATTCCTACAGAAAAACACTATTATTTTCTTTTTGTAAAACCCATTATACATATTGTTGGTATATATACTTCAATTCCATGAAATTCAGTAATTAAGATTTTTATACCAGCAATGTGTGATTAATTATTCCCCTTTGAGTATGAAATTCAATTTGATTATAAATCAATAAGTCTAAATACAAAACTATTCCCATAACACTTTGTTTTAACCAGTACTACTTAGACTTCCTTTGATTAAATTTCCAAATGAAATTTTCCATTGTTTCACAGACAATTATAATTTTTTGTTTGTCTTTCATTGTTTTCTTGTTCATAGCGATGTTAATTATTGAATATTAAGGATTTCCTTATTAACATAAAGCTGTTAAGCCTGCAAAACCAGCTAAAAACTCATTTAATTTGAATACATGCAGATAGTGTTTGGTAACAAAACCAATATTTAAATGGAAAATTAAATTTGTTTAACAAACAGTAGCAGCAGTAGGACACATATTGTTAATAAAATATAGTTTCTATTATACAAACAATTAATAAATAGAAATTAATTAGCAAAATGGATCTAAGCTTTGCGTAAAACAAACTTATTAAGAAACGTGTTAAAGATTTTAAGCAATTTAAAACCATATCAGAATATAGATGGGAAAAATACAACAATAAATATTTTAATAATTATATTTGATAAGTAACCACGACTAGCTGTTAAAAATCGTGTCTTACTATAAGAATTCTGGCTGTATTTCGTTAAAGTCAAGAGTTGTTCGCATAACAAATGAACTTAGCGTATCCCTAAAGAAAATAGTCAAACGGCTTCAAATCAAACGAAAGCAGGGTTGTCAAAAACCCGAGTTTAAAAAAAAACAACCGGGTTTTATTCGGTTTTATATATAAATTCTTCGTTCAAGTCGAAAATATTTGTTGTTTGTTTATACAATTACGTTGTTTTGGTATTTATAATGCACATTTGCACTCTTGGTGAGTTGCTAGAACTGGTTGATCGAAGCAGACGCAATTACTTCATTTGAATTATATATTATGAGAAAAACGGCCGGAATATAAAGACAGACATGATTAAGTTATTCTTTTGCATGATAACATCCGACTGCATGTCGCAAAAGTTTAAAAACAATTATTAAAAACGATCGAATGCCGTATCCGCCGTATTCTCCGAACATTTTTCCATCGGCTGTTGCGACGGATACAATATACTCACACCTCTTTATACGGACTTTCTTTACATGGCATTTCGCTATGACGGACTGTTTGTATTATGGAACACATTCGCTTTAAGCGTATATTACCTCGTTCTATGGTTTAAAAAAAAAGTGTAATGGAAGCAAACGCAACATATATTCATCTCGTTTAAAGGCATTTCGATTTTCATGCCTACATTTTCGGAAACTATCTAGGCCATATAAAGAGGTATGAGTTTATCTTTTAACATGTCATCATGATACAATTAGAAGGTGGTCTCATTTTACCAAAATAATAACAGCTGTTACGAAACTGTCTGTATGTACTCTAGTGTCAAAAAGTTTTTTTTTTTTTTTCATTTAACTTTATTGCAATTTAAATGTGATTTCCTTTTTAAGGTTATTTCACGTTTCTTTATGAAATTATTTCTGTTTACCACAGCGTTACACCTTTGTAACAACTGAGTAAAGCATTGACACAGTGTTGTATTCAAAATTAAAATCAGTTCACCTCTTTATTGCATCATGCATGTCACTGAATCATTTCCTTTGAAGAAATACAAAATCGGCTTCAAAGTTGGAGCGCCTTAAAAGGCGAGAAGTTTTTCTGAGATGGGATTCGGAGATTGGCTCAGAGGTGGAGAAAACATGCAAGCAATGATTTGATTGAGGTCAAAAACGGAACAAATAAATTTGTAGTCCCAATACGTAACTTACACTTATTTTTTTTTTTTTTTTTGTAAATAAACTACGAAAACTCACCCGGGTTTTATTAGGTAAAACAGTGGGTTGCCAACCCTGAACGAAACTTATTTAAGATTATCGACAAAATTACGTTTCAACAATTTCATGGTTTTGTGAGATGTGTAGCTACGGTGACCATCCGTTCTGTATTTGGGAGTCTTGTTCTGTATAAATTATTAATTAGGAAAAAAACATGAAAATGTCCTGTATTTTATTTACCGTTCAGTATATGTTCTGTATTTACACGCAACATTAAGCTTTTAAAAAATTAACTTAACAATACTGTTTTAATGAAGAATGAAAAAAGGTTTAAAATTTCGACCATAGAAATATCTATAAAAATACTAAAATAACATTAATTATGTTTCGTTAATTTTTCACTAGTCATCATGAATATGAAATATAAGTATGTTTTAGTAATACATATTATCTTACTTAAGATGTGTAAATTTTGCTAAGCTGGCGTTAACATAACATCGCCTACTTGGTTGCCTGCATATGAAATGTCACCAGGCAAACAATATTTATCATGTTTTGTAAAAATTTTAGTAGTTTTCTAAGTACATGCCAATTGCTAGTATTGATAATTGAGGCAAACTTACCAAACATGCAGATGTTGCTACCGTTTCTAGCAAAACCCTATTATATTATTTGGGGTCCAAGTATGTATAAAGACGACAATAGAAAAAGTTAGCATAGGAATATCATACTGCTAAACATAACTACTTCTTCCGTTCCAATGATTGCACTTCAAAACTTATAAGATGTTGTTTGCTGAGAGATATTCTGGTCGTACTAAGTGACTGACACTTAGTTGATTTTACAAACTAAGTGTCTATTGGAAAAATTGAAAATGATTACTCTTATATTAACTTTTTTTTTTTAATGTTCAAATCATGGTAACATAAATTCATCTCTAAAACTTATTTGTCATTTTATTATACATTTGAATGGGATGACATTTTCTGCTATTTGATTTTTCAGTTAAAAGACAAGATTAGTGATATATGACAAAATACCAAAAATGCTCAGTATGGTTTGCTATTTCCCATGAATGGACTAACAATCGAACAAAACATTAAATTTTATGATCATAATTTTTGCTGTTTAAAAAATGTTTTCAATTATTTTTAGCGATGAAGCTCACTTTTGGCTCAAAAAGAATTGCTGAATTTTTCATTAAACCAGTTAAGCAATGTACCATGTACGATGACTACCGACTTTTTTTAAACCAAAAAGAAAAAATTGGGCTTCGTTTACATGTGATTTTAAAAAGACGGTGCCTTATTCCCCACGACACCTATTGAGAGATGAGTTTGGCCCCCAAGATTATGTGATTAGACTCAACTAGACTATCTTTGTTGTGGGGATACGTGAAGTCTATTTTGAATATTCCAAAATATGCAAAAATATACACTAACAGATCGACACCAAAATTCATAAAAATTAATGAAAGGGATAAATGTCTTACTTCCGACAACATGAAATTTCATATATCTGGTTTCCCTGGTTATTATACATATGTACATATATGATGATTATAATCTTTATAGAAAATACTCTACAATAAAAAAATTTGGAATGAGGCTGTTTTTTTTTGCAAGTATGTATAGGGTCCGCCAAAAAAAATTTTTTTTGAAAATGCTATAAAAAAACTACTGAATATTTTCTCAAATTTCTTTTTTTATTTTAAAGTACAATCCTTCCGGTTAATAATGGAAAATAATTTCATTCAAATGGCTGCCTCGGCTGGCCATGCAGTAGCCTATACGATCGGTAAAATTTTTAAGCACATTATTGATTGTGTATTTCACCTTTGGCTTCACGAATATTGTCTTTTAAAGCGTCAATTGTCTCTGGCTTGTTGGCGTAACACTTATCTTTGACGGCGCCCCACAAATAATAGTCCAACGGTGTCAAATCGTATCTCCGAGGTGGCCAAACGACTTCAGCTCTGCGGCTGGTAATACGATCTTCAAAAACAGGGCGCAAAACATCCAGTGTAGCTTCGGCTGTGTGGCACGTAGCGCCGTCCTGTTGAAACCAAATGTTGCTAATATCCTTCTCTTCAATTTTTGTGAAAAAAATTTCGTTCAACATGGCCCGATAACGATCGCCATTGACTGTAACGGCCACTCCTTGCTCATTTTCGAATAAAAATGGCCCAATTATACCTCTGGACCAAAATTCGCACCAAACAGTGACTCGTCTTGGGTGTATCGGCTTTTCAATGTATGCGTGCGGGTTTTCTGTGCCCCAAATGCGACAATATTGCTTCTTTACTTACCCGCCAAGATCAAAATGAGCTTCATCTGAAAAGATGATTTTTGATTCTGCAACATTACCATGATATTCAAAGTAATGTCGCAATATTTCCCAACGTTGTACAAGCGTATACACAACCATATTCGTTCAGCGGAAAGATAAAACTAATTATCTGTCAAATCAGACATGAGCTAAGTGTTATCATTCACGAAATAAGCACTAGTTAGATGGCGGACCCTATATATATAGGGTGGGCAAATTTAAGGTTAGGAAGTAAATTGGCTGTCAAATGATGAAATGTCAAGAATTGAGCTGTCAACCTTTGACTCTTATTAAGTAAAAAAAATGGGAAATTTTAAGTATGGAACGCCAGCCGACAATTGTTTTCTTCGAACGTTTGTGAATTAGCTGTTTGAAAAACGGAACGAAAACAACGCATTTTCCAACAAAGTCATCTTTAGTGATAAAGCCCATATCAATTAGGCGGTTATGTAAACAAACAAAAATGTCGCATATGGGGCTCACAAAATCCACAAACAGTCCTTGAAAACCATTACATCCAAAGAAAGTGACCGTATGGTGCGGTATGTGGTTAGGCGTCATCATCGACCCGTATTTTTTCGAAAATATGCAAGGAAATGCTGTCACCTTGAATTCTCTGCGCTGCCAAACCATAATAACCATTTTTTTGTGGCCACAATTAGGTAAAGTTGACATTAGCGATCTTTGGTTTTAGCAGGACAGCGTCAAAAGCCACACAGCCAGCAAAAAAATTCAATTATTTTATGAGAAATTTCTCGGTCGCATATTTTCCCGATTTGGCGATGTTAATTGGCCGCCTGCTTCTTGTGATTTAACGCCGCTGGATTATTTTCTCTGCGACCATTTGAAAGAACGGGTTTTCGTGAACAAACCACAAACAACTGACAATCTCTAAGATGAAATTCGGTGCTGAATTGACGAGAAAAGCGAAGCTTTGTTGCAAAATGTGATTCAAAATTTTGTGAAAAGAGCGGACGACTACCGGCGTGCTAGAGGTGGACATTTGCCCGACATCATATTCCATTATTAATGCTCATATTTCTATTTTATGTTGGTATGAATAAAACTGAATTTTAACTGAAAAAATCTGTTTTTAAGCCAATTTTTTCCTAACATCAAATTTGCCCACCCTTTATATGTATGTATTAAAAAACAATTAATAGTTGGATTTTTTGCCGGAATGTTTATATTTTCAATAGAAAAAGAGACATCGCTTAACTTTGCTTGCTTAAAAAAATTACAAAAAAAAAATCTTACTTTGAAAATACGTAGTCTATGGCTTTTTTCCCGAGATTCCCGCCCCGAGTTAACTAATTTCATATCCAGCATAAAAAACCCGGGAATTTTTTCATATACAATAAAAGTTTTCAGGCTGATAATATTTACATATTTAAAGCAATTGATTAGTAAGACAAGATTAATAAAAGTGGTGCCTCTGAAATAAAATCTGTAATAAAAACTCACTTTAAAGAGTACAATTTAGTATTTGAGAAATGTAGTCACCACAATTACATTCAGTAGTTTGCAGTCAGATTGAGTCAAGCTATATTTTTTAACAAAGTTATTTATATCTAATCAGAAGTAAGTCCGATTTGCAAAAGTATTAAGTATTTTAATTAATGAACTTGAAAGCGTAAAAAGACATAACAATTATTTCAGATAAATTATGTTCTCAGTATACAAAAACAACAAAAACACAAAAAAGTATGAAAATGGACCTCACAGTGAAAGTCAGCTACTAACCGTAAATATGTTTAATACTTAATACAGATATTTTTTTAGGCCACCTTTTGCTAAAATAACAGCCTACAGACGTCTAGGCATCGATTCCAATGAATTTTAGGTGTCCAAATCTCCAATTTAATTGTGGAACATCGAGAAGGTGTTTTTGTGACTTAATGGCATATTTTCCGATATTTTGGTCAAGATGGGCCTATCAATTTGTAATAATATTTAAGTCCAGAGATTGTACTAGAAAGGAAAGTGAAATGAAGCTAATTAGGAACGTTGTATGATAAGCCCTTATTTACGTGCGTTGCGTGTTGTTGAAAGCACCAGCTTCCAGAAAGACTTATTTTGTCACTGATGGCCTCGAATTATTTTCGAATAGATTCATATATGTGAAACGATGCATAATTGTTTCGATACAAACTTAAATGACAACCCCAGCAGCCCATGTGCAACGCTAAAACATACATATTTAAACCGCATACATACATTCTTTATTTGGTATCAAGTTTTTATATCAGAAATCCTCCAAACTCTTTGTTTTTATTCACAATGAAATACAATATAATGAACAATATCACCACACAACACAACTTTACTTTAAAATTCTTTGATATAAAAACTTAATACCCACGGTAAGATATGTAGCGAAATTCCTGTGATTCCCGAGATATTAATTTTTTTTTAACTCTAGTAGCAGCATAACGAGAGATAATACAAAAAAGATTTCTATACTCAATGACATGATACAATTTTCTAAAATTTGTTTATAATTAATTCCCATTTTCGGCATTAAATTTCACACTGTGTGTTGGTTGCGTTAAGTTTTTAAAATTTCTTCACCCCAAGCAACAAATGCTGCAATTCAGGAGAAGTCCCACAGCCTTATTAGTTTATCTTTATTTAATACTTTTTTTGTTGTTGTTTAAGTTAAGCTGATTATGATTTAAAAAGATCATCCGGAATAAGAATGGGTTAAGTGTCTTCTTGTACCTTTTTTGCCCCCCTTGGTACCAACATTTTATGCAATTATATTCATTACATCCATTGTAATAATAAATAATAAAAACCAAATTGAAAAAAGAAGAAAATTAAAACTATAAATTTCAGCTTATTAAAGGTTTAAAGTGGCTACAAGCCTACAATAAAAATTTAGAAATGGCTTATAACCGCTTTAAGACACTTTTTCTCGTTTGTGAATACAGATTATTGGATTTGTTTTTTAAATTAACCTCTTAAAAAACTATTTTAAGTCATTATGGATAAGACGGTATGTGTTTAATGTTTAAGTGAAGAAATGTTTTGTATTTTTTAAAACAACCAACAATCAAGTTATTTTGAACAATACTTTTTGTATAAGAAAATCGATTTTAAATCTATTTTTCAAGCTGATTAACACTAAATTCGCTTTTCACACAGAATTTGAATTAAAGATTTTAAAACTTATATCAATAGAAAAGGCTCATGTACAGTCTTTTCGCGTTTTAAAATAATTTTTTTTTTTTTTTTTTTGTCAAAATCAAAAACCAGTGACAGAAATTCTACATATGTATGTACTCGTATTTATGTAAGCTTTCAAAAAACTATTAAATTTAAACATATCAAGAAGTTGGATTTTTGCATGAGAGGTGGAAATCAAGATTTTAAGCAGGATCAAATATTTCTTTTAATGCTGGGTACGAGAGGTACTCTTTATATTTCAAAAATAGCAAATAATAACAAATATTTTTAAATGAAAATGGTTTTATTGTTTTTCAAAATATTATCCTTGACGATCAGTATACTTTCGCATTCGTTCAAAACATTTTTGAAGCAGTTTTTCCATTCCTCTTGATACCTCCAAAACATGGTTTTGGAACGCTTCAACTGCTTCTTCGGCGCTCGTGAATCGTAGACCACGTTTACCTTTGCTTTTCGGGACTCTATGGAGGATGAGACATCAATTCGATGTTTTGACTGCTTAAAAATTCACCTATTTTACGAGATTTGTAAGAGCTCGCTTTATTATGATGGAGAATGATTCGTCTTCGGCGGTTGGTTTTACGAATTTCTCCAAAGACTTCCGACAAACCAATGGTCCTGTACCTTACGGAATTGACCACCTTACGTTGCTCAAAGAGCCATTCGGTCGAAGAAACAGGCGACCATTCGCTTCGCTGTGCTTTTTCCACGAACAAGCTTTGTTGGACTTATCACGTCTTGGAATGCTCACACAATCGATTGCTCTTTTGTTTCCTGTCACGATTTTATACACGTCTATACACCTTACACCAATCGAAGCTAGACTTTTTTTGAGCTATTGATAAATTATGGGGTATCCAACGAGAACAATTTTTTTTACAAGTATGTGTTCATGCAAAATCCTATGTATTGAAGTATAACTATCATAATCTACAAGGATGCCTCTATCTCACAATATGTCACAAGACTACCTTACATTATCAGTTCACGCACTGCATCGATGTTTTATGGCACAACAACCGATTTTGGACGACCATTACGGAACGATTGAATTAACTGTACTAGTTGGTGCTTTATTATATACTTGATGGTGCTTTATTGCCATACGAAGAACTGAGTTCATCGACACATTCTTGTAGAAATAATTCACGTCGAAAGTTGTGAAAAATAATCCAACGAAAACTTTTTTATGAAATTTCAATTTTTTGGCCAAATTAATTTCCTTAAATCACTGTAAACCAGCGTTCGGCAAACTAGTATTAATGCATTTTACAATTGTGGTAGTAATTGAGAGTCTCCCACGCAGGCCACTTTGCACTGTGTTATTCCACTTGTTTTCTCTTTACTTCTCTTTGTTTATATTTTGCTTAGTTTTGCCTATGCGTGTGACTACGTACGTGTGAAAACAGAAGAGAAGAGCAGCTCTTTCCCGACGTCCGCTGTAAACAAAACAAATAGCACTTGTACGTCAAAACGTTGTGGGTACATTTATGCTAGAAAATTTCATACTTTATCATGGTGTGGCAAGATTTTAGCTATTGACCTTAGTGTTGCCAGTTCCCGAAATATAAATAGTATCCCCCGCAATCCCGCCAAAAGCGAGATATTTAATCACGTTAGTTGTACTACACTCACACTTCTTTTAATATTATAGTTTTGACATGCTTACAGGCTTGGCTTAAGCATATAATTAGTTCTAAAAGTGTCATTCTTTTTGTGCTCAACTGAAATGCGAATATGTAATTTTTACCAATTTTATAATTAAAAATTGTTTTAGTAAATTGTATTAATTCAATAGCACCTTTTATTTTAAAAATTGGTTATTATTCTCATTTCCTCTTCTTATTCACGTTTTTTTTTTATAACATATTGGTTACTAAATTATTTTTATATTGGAAACATTTAAAATTTAAATAAAAATTACGTATATACAGTGGTGGACATTGGATTAGCACACTTCATGTACATATGCTCCATTAGAAAGCGTATACTTTTTTCTTGGCATCAAAATTGAGTAAAATACTTACCTACTTGTGTTGTCTATGGTGTGTTCAGTATGTACCATAACTTCTTATTACTCTCTTTCACGGTTTTAATTTTTATGTTTAATTTATTTAAAAAAATTTTTAATCTGCTCTGGACAGCAATTTAGCACAGTTTACAAATTTTGATAGTCTTCACAAATTTTTTGTTTAAAATATTAAGTTGGTACATTTTGTGAATGTTTAATTTCAAAAGTTTTAATAAATAACATAAAACATTACATAGAAATGCATCAAGGTAAATGGTGCACAAAGGCATAGCGTGAAGTTATTCATAAAATAAGTTCGAGAGGAATTATCGTTTGTAAGATTGATTTCCTATTACATTTCTACAAAAAGATGGTGTACCACGCATTGGTTCATATTCAAGACCATAGGACATACACTAGGCCTGGTAAAACAACTCGTAAAGAGGACTTTCTTATTTGTTGAGCCTCAGTTGCAGGTACCTTTAAATCGTCAACTAAAATTCAAAAGGATTTTTAAGCAAAATTTGGTATTGACATCGCCTCGCGAACAATTAGAAACAAAATTTAATAAAAATTGCTCAGATGCATTGTACTACATAAGGCAATATGTATTAAGGAATGAGTTGACGTCCTGAATTTTATTTTGTGTATTTCAAGAAAACTTGGAATGAGACCTCTGGAGTGACGAATCCAAATGTTATGTATAGCGTTCATCAGACATGAACACAATCCCAGGTACACATCATTGACAGCAAAACATGGCGCCGAAAATTTTATGGTCACATTATTTGGGGACAGTGTTGGATCTATAAATAAAATAAATACGCAAGTGGATCCGTTGGCTTATTAGATATATTTCTGCAAAGATAGATATACCTTTCCATTTGAATACATCTCTCTCAGATGGCATATAATTATCCAAAATACATATCATGTACAGGGTAGTGTGGCTTGGAGCAAAATAGAATCAATAGTTTCAATTGGACAGCTTAATCATCTGATCTCTAATATATAGTCATATAGAGAAACGCATTACTGTTGTTAAACCTAAATTTTTAGTGACTTATAAAAAGAAATCTAAAACGAATGGCAAGCAATACCAAAGGAACGTTGGGTGGAAATTATAGACAATATGTCGAGGAGATGTGCAGCTGTTATTTGGAAAAAAGGTTATATCACCCAGTCCTTACTATTAAATAAAATAAATAAGTAGTTTTGCCAAATTACTGTCCAGTCATTTTTTGGGTTTTGCTCTGATACTCGTACATTAGGACATAGAAATGATTAAAGTAATAAACATGTAAAATAAATTTTGTTTAAAAAAGTACACATGTGGTAATATGCTAAAATCATGTTCACCACTGTATTTGTATGTAAATAAGTTTAGCAATTAATTTATGTAATATTTATATATATATTTTTAATTTTGATAAAATTAAGTCATTAAAATCTGATGTAAGTTTCCACTAATTTATTACTAATTTCCTCACTCAGGGGCAACATTAATAATTTGGACAAAAATGTATAGAGATATGGAGTTTCTTTTGTCATTTATAGGTACATACTATAGATATTGATATTTTGCAACATGATCACAAAGACGTTAAATAATAGATAAAAATAAAAAAAAGGAAAATAAATAATTGTTGTTAATTGTGTATCTATTACAGGCATAACATCGTATGAAATACCAAGTGGTCACTCTAGCTATGGTCCACCATCTAAGCCACCAACTTATAGCAGTGCCACACATCAGTACCTGCCACCTTCCGGTTCAGGTGGTTATACTGGTGGTGGTGCCGGTTACGGTGGTGGACACGTAGCATTCGAAGCGCCATCTAGCAATTATTTGCCAACAGCCTATGGACCAGATGGTGCGTATTAAAAGTTTAATATTGTTTTTTCTTTCGTTTTTGTTTTAATGGAAAGGATATGGTTATGGCATATTCATTCATATGTATTTATTCATAAACAATTCTTTCATATTTTTTTTTTTTGATACATATGTATTTGTGTATATGAAATCATAGCATTGTTATGACCGCTTATAAGTCAAGCGTTAAAAATTCATTCGCTCATTCGTCCATTATTTTTTATTTAATTTTTTCATTTCATTTGATTTCATTTGTTGCAATACAACAATAAAATTTTATTTTCAATTAAAATGCATGTAAATTTGTAAAGTATTGAAACTCTATTATGCATAATTTTATGATCTATGACATTTTGTAAATATCAATCTGTATAATTTTCTTGTCTATACTTTGGTTTTCCCATGAAAAAATATGTAAATATTATGTTTTTGCATATGTAAAAATAAATAAGTGAAAAATAATAAAATTAGTTTGGACAATTTATTAATATATTTTGCATCCATTTAGGGTATATTTACATTCATCTTCCTTATTATCAATTTCAACCCAACATCTATTCATTTAACAAACCATTCATTCATAAAAATAACCTCCCAACTATAAAACATCTAATATAACAATTTTTCGCCATTAACTCATTATCAACATCGTCATCAGTATAAACGTTATTGTCATCAACGTTATTTGTTGTTGTTGTCGTTGTTGTTACTATTGTCATCATCACCACCATCATCATCGTCATCATTGTCATCATCACCATTCAACAGTCCTTAGGTTTGTAAAAAAAAATTTCTCATCAACATGTCACAGTCTGTCATATTTCATAAAACATATTTGCCGTTATTACTTACATTAGAGCATATTTAAGTTTTAAGTCAGTTTTATAAAAGAGTGTATTCAATGGATTTTATATAAAAATATATATAAATACTACACATTTTATATTTTATAAATCTTTAATCGCTCACTTCCGACTGTACTATAAAAACGAAATTAAGTATAAGTAATTAGAATCGAAAAAAATATTAAATACTAAACTTCAGAATCCAATAAGTTAATACAATTTAACCTTTTATAGCCCCACGTGGCATATCTGTAAAAATCGGTCTCAAATATATATTAAGTCAAATTTGTTGATAAAAATCGTTGTAATATTATAGGAAAATGTTATTTAATAGTGTCATCTACAGTGAATAGCTCAATCAACGTCATTAAGAAGTTATGTGACTTAAAAATTAGGAAAACGGTCAAAGTTAAAAATATATTTTAGGGCAGAATTTAAATTTTGGTATCTTTTATAAAAAAAAGTGAAAAAATTTGTTAAGTTTTTTTGCGGTATAGCATACCACATAATATTATGTTGTATTGACATATTTGAGCTTTCCAAGACCTTGCGCTATAAAGGGTTAAAAAACGAAAAAAATCTGTTAAATTAAAATTATATTTGAATATTGTACAGCAGAATACGCATAAAAGTAGTAATATTTATACACTTTCGTTGCCAGAAAATTTTAACAAAAAGCGGGTTGCCAAAAATTTTTTTTATCAAAAACATTGGATTTTACAAACAAACAAAAAAAAGTCGTATGTAGTTATTCTATATATTTTGAATATCACAAAAGGACAACTTATTTTTGTATATGTAGATAAGAGTACATTTATAAAGAGCTTTTACCTGGAGTGCTTTGTGCAACATCCGCTTTTTAATTATTACCGTTTTCCACACATGCAAAATTCCATATTTAGTATGAATGGAAGCAACCACGCCCACTTATCTAATCTTGCTTAGCTGCTGACAGATAATGTGTCCTGTCCAAAAAGTTGTTTAAACCAAATTTAGAAACTTTTACTATTAACGGTCTCAAGATATACAGAAATAAATAGTTGCTATGTATGGGAGATGTAACGCCTACTTATATAATTCCGTTCACTTTAGAGCTGATGAATTGTATTGACTGCCAAGATATTTAGACCAAATTCAGAAACTTCTTCCTTTACCGTTCCCAAGATAAACAAAAATTATTATTTTTGATTGGGATGTACCATGCCTACTTGTCAAATTTCGGCCATTTATTAAATCTAGATTGTTTTCATTAACTACGAAGTCATTTTGACTAAGTTCAGAAACTGCCTTTCTAATCATTCTAGAGATATATACGAGTATGTAAAAATCAATACTTACGCTGTATGGGAGGTAACATGCCCACTCGTCCAGTTACGCCAAATGTAGAGACTGTCAGCTGAGTGGTTCAGGAGTTATTTAATGGCGAACATAGGTGAACTTATCTATATATTATATACATAACACATGTGCTAAAAAGTCCCGGACCTAACACAACACTTTTTTGTTCAAAATTAGCTTTATTCATCAACGTAATCTCCATCAAAAGTAATGCAATCATTTCAGCGCTGCTCAAACATTTCAATACCACTTTTGTAGAACCATTTATCTTTTGCCTTTAAATAGACCTCAGTTTCAGCGATAACCTATTCATTTATGCGAAATTTCTTACCGCCGAGCATTTTTTGAGGTCTGCGAACAGTAGACCGCTGGGAGCCAAATCTGGCGAATACGGTGAATGTGGGAGCAATTCTTTATATGTACACATCAAAATCATTTATTATTCTGAAAAGATTTCTTCGTACACTTTCCTGAACACCTGCGAATCACACACCTTTTTTAATTTCCGATTGATAGTTTTTTATTATCTTCGGCCATTCATGGGTCTATGCTGGCAATGCTAACGAATCACTGAATGACTGACTCATTGAGTATGAAAGTGAAAGCATATTTGGCTTTAACTGATGTTTTCTGTTATTTGTTAAATGCCAGTTACTCTCTTATTAACTGATTCACTGTGACGTAGTGTAAAATTTTAAACATTTAGTTGTTATTCTTCATTTTATTAAATTTTTATTTTTTATTTATTTGATTGCGTGTCTTATATCCGACGTGATGACCGGCTTCTTATAGTTGTTGCAGTATCAATCAAGTGAAAAACGTATGGTTTAAACGTTTCTTTATAGCGTGTGTATATATTTTCGCAATATTTATTGTTTATATTATAGCCATGTTTGCCATGTGTGCCGGGCATTTATTTTTGTTGTTTGGTATTGTTTCTTATGTAGATGATTATTTAGTTTGTTATTTGTTGTTTGTTTTTTATTTCTTTGTTAGATTGTTATTGAATATTTGGCTATTGAATATTATGCAATTTTTTTTATTGTTTTTGAGAGTATTTAATACTGCATTCACTTATGTAAACTATTTCCTGTTAAATTGCTAATTACTTATGTTTAATATGTATTTTGCATGTAAATCTGATAAATTATAAAAATATGCTTTATGATATACACAATATATATTACACATGTTTATATATAAATATTTTAATACGACAGTAATTTTATGTTGCAACATTTAATACTGCATATTTTATCAAAAATATTTATGTATTTAAAAGCAATTAAATATAATATTAAGAAAAAAATTATTGATGGATTTGTGTCCTCAATCACCTAAAATTTATTTTCTTTAAATTCAATTTTTTTTTTTTTTTTTTTTTTTTTTTGTTCACTGAATAGAACAGATGTATATTTTAAAAAAGGGACTACCTATGGTGGTTAACTATCCCCTTTTGTTGGTCAACGTACACGTCACATAATTATGACAGATACGTTTTTGCTGAGACATTGAAAGAAACAAATTCATCGTTTGGATGCTTATGCATCGAATCGAATTAAATCTAAAAATATTTCTGGATCATCAATATATGAAAATTTAAAATAATTTAAAATTTGAGAATCCCTTAGCCTGTGATGAATGGGCTGCCAGAATCTCTTTAATACTTGTTGTTCGAGAATTTTTAAGAAATTAAAAAACTACAAATTGCTGAAATATTTTTCTTGATCTACTGAGAGATTTCAAAGGGAGTTCTTACATTATCATTTGGACTTTTTTCAGAAACCTTTGAAACTATTTTTGGTGATTAATTTCGGAGTGTCATAAGTAAAGAAATAAGAATGTATATAATGAAGAACTAAAACTCTCCGTACCCTGTTTTTTTTTATTTGCAAATTAACGCTACTGTTCTTTTTTCATTCTTTATAAATCTCTCAAAAGCTTGTCGTCCTAGATCTTTTTCACTATTTTTACCAAAGCAGAACAGCATAAATTAATAGCATCATACACGATTTTAACTTTATATAAAAACCTTGTAAACTAGTGATATCTTCTATATTACAAACTTCTAATTTCAATTTTTCATTCCTTGAAAAGTTTTTAACCAACTTTTTCTTTTTTAAAAAATTTTGATTTCCTCTTGGCTCAAATTTCACTAAATTGTTCATAATAAAATGACTTTTTTAAAAGAACATCCAAGCCTTAATTTAAAATAAAGCAACATAAAATTAATGAAATAATTGAAACTTTTAATTCCATTTTAAACTTCATATGAGTGACAGGGTACTTGGCTACGCAATGTATTTTAAAACTGAAATTAGTTACAGAAGTAGTTTGTCTGGAAAGCCAAAGCTTTTTGATAGCACTTACTATTCCATTGTTTTTAAAATTAAAACTTTTTTAGCTTTGTAGTTTAGGAATGCCGCAACAAATTAATTTTCTTACTTACGCGGGTGACAAGGTAACTGGCTACACGGTAAATATTAATTTGCTGTTTACACTCTTTGTTTTTTAGAAGGATAGGTACAAAAATCAATAGATATTGTTGAAATTAAGTAAAAAAAGCTTTTATTCTATTATAGGGAACCCGCAAATTTAATGGAAGGCCGGGTACACTTTTCACTCTATTATAAGTGTTTGTTTGTATCACTCACATAAGGTTTAAGAAATAAGTATAAAAAATTACCAATATAATTTTTGACCACTTTTTCAACAACTTCTGGTACTGGTGTAGCAAGTAGACTTAACATAGTCCCAACAAAAAATATCAAGGGGACTTATCTTACTGATCAAAAACAAGCATCATTTCCTAAAATATCATTATTACCCAAATAACTTTTTAACAAATCGATGGCTTCTTGGGTTATGCAACACTTAGTGCAATCACACTGAAACCAAAAAATCATATCCCTAAACTGTAACAGTTCTAACCTCATATTGTAATAAATCTGAATCAAAAGTGGCGAATAATTCATGGAATAAACTTTAACTTTCATAACCGTGTGTGGTACCGGATGAAAGTAGAAAAAATTCTAATAATAACATTTATAAGTTGTTTTGCAGTGTGTATTTGTTGTATTTGCAGTGTGTTATTAATTATCAATAAATACACGGTGCGACAAAAAAATACCTGGCAAGTGATACTATTTCTCTGATAGATGCTATAGAGTAGAACAAGGATATGTTTTTAGAATTTTCGAAATACCTCCAAAATCTGGAGTTACACGTAAAAAACCGGTTTTTCGAACGTTTATGCACTTATAAGCTAATAACTTCCAAGTTTATTTTCGGATTTGGGGAGAAAGAAAATGCTTTACTAAAAAATTGAATAATTTCGTCGATTTCCAACGGACTTCTAAACTTTATTTTATTTTATTCACAACTTAATATAATTCCTTAGCTAATTTATAAATAGTATGGCTCCTAATAGTCCGCAAAAGCGCATCTAAGCTAGAAAAATGTGTAAAAAATTGAATTAAAAATGTGTTTGCCTTTAAAATACACCCAGATTCTTAAACGCCCCCTAAACGACATATATGGCATTTAGAAGGCCTTTTTATCTTTTTTCCATATCAGTAAAGAAACTTCAAATCGGTTGATATTCAGCTAAGTTATTAGCTCACATGTGCATGAAGTTCCAAAAGACCGGTTTTTTACCCGTAACTCCAGACTTTGGAGGTATTTCGAAAAATCCAAAAACAGATCCTTGTTCTGCTCAATGGCGCTTATCAGAAAGAAGTATAATTTCCCAGGTATTTCAAATTCGTTTGTTTTTGTCGCACCATGTTATTATTTTTGCGCGCATGAGTTAAAAGTGAAAATAAAAGTGAAATATTTCAAGTAATTATTTCTTTTATTAAGACATTTAAAACTAAAAGTTGTACAAGTTAACAGTCTATTTCGGGTATTTAAGCATATGCAAAATTATTTTTTGTCTGAATATACTTATATTGGTATGTAAATGTGTTTTGGAAATATGGAAACAAAGAAATAAATATATGTATTGATTATTGAGATTCAACACCTTTCTCTGTGAAAACGAGAAATACCGCTTATATGCTCTTAAAATATGCTATTTCAGCCAATAAATTCTAATATACTTACCTTTTTGCGGTTTTTGTAAATTAACTCCAATTTCTTAAAAATATGCATACACTGCTTTTACTGACGGTTAATATTAAATATTATCTGAACCAATTGAGATATGACGCAATCCTGATGACACGCAGTGTATATCCATAAATATATTATAAATTTCTTTGTAAGTTTATTTGTATGTCATCCAATCACCCGTAAGTGACAGAACCGATTTTGTTGGAATTTGAAACACAGATATATCTAGTGAATGAAAGTGCCTTTCTTCAAAATTGAACTTGGGAGAGCGGGTCAAATTAAGTCCGTTTGAAAGCTTGGCATACTTGTTAGCTCGTAATTAAAATATTTTCAACTTTGCAAAATTGGTTAAATTGCGTAACGCAGATTGATTTAGCTAATGAAAGTACATATTTTTCAAAATTTGACTCAGGAGGTTTTAAGACTATGGAGAAATCGTTTTAAATAACATTTTTTATTCTTTTCAAAACATAGTTCTTTGTTTACTAACTTTCCGATTTTAATGAAATTTGGAACATAGATAGATCTAGCTAACCTAAGTGAAATAGGGTACACTTTTTTTGGCACTAGGAGAGGTTGAAATAGTGGCAAAACTGGTTAAGCTAGATTATATGAGAATTTTGTAAATTCAGTTTGATTATAAGTCAATCACGCGTAACCGACTACATTGATTTTATTTAAATTTGGAGCACAAAAAAAGAGATCCCACTATCGAAAGTGTTATAGGGTGCCTTTTTTCAAAATTAGGTTAGAGGTCATTAAAATCAGGGCAAAACGATCGAAATTAATGACTTTTCTTCGTAAATAACAAACATTTTGTTTCTTAAAACTAAAGCGGAAATCACTCGTCGTTGTAAATTTGCCACTTGCTATATATGTTCTGAATTTCAGCAACAAAGAGTGAATTTCTTTTATAGAACATTTAGAAATTTAAAAATATTAAAACAAATAAGTAATAATATTTTTTGAAAATTTTATCAAAAAAAAACCTTCCATATATTATTTATTTTACACCCAACCCTCTCTTTACATGACTTTTTTAACGGTATCGTGTGGAATGTGTCTACCGTATAAAAACAGGTTTGTGTATTGCAAACAAAATACAAAGCATGGCTGTTTAAGTATGGCAAACTTGCAATGATTTTTTGTGTAGCAATTACCAATGTCTCTTTCGTGTAATTTGTTGTTGTGACACAGCAAAATGCAATACCTGTTTGCAACAAAGAGTGATTTACCCCTAAGTCGTTTTTTTTGTTAACATTCATGTGCTGCATTTTGAAAAGCAAATATGAAACTCATAGTTATTACGGTATATCTTGGGAACACTACGTTCAAACTTTCCACTTGCTATTCTATTTTCAAGTTGCACATTAAGATTAAAAACTAACTTTATAGAAAGAGTGGACGTAACAACTCTCGTAAAAATAATAAATATCGTACATCTCAGTTAATATATCAGCGGGAGTTGTCAAAAGTTACAAAAATATATATGTAATCTAGTATTTACATAAATACATATTAAGCATTTATACCGTTTTATTTTTTAAAAACATTTTCTTTTTTCTAAAAGCACATTAAGTGTGCTTTGAACTGCAATTTAATTTAAAATTTATTGTTTTTCATTCCAAAGTTACGGCTTAAATTGGGAAATAAGACCACTTTTTCCACATTTTTTAAATACTTTGTATGTATTTTAAAATAACCACTTCCCTGATTTGATTGCCACTTTGTATACCGTTCACAATACTGTGCGATGATGCCGTTAAATGACAATTTACAGGAAATAGTTCGTTTTTGTGAATGCAACGGTGTTTATTTAAATTGACATGAACTGTTTAGACATAACCATTTAATGAAGAGTTTTATCAGTAAACAAGATTTTGCTCGAAAAGTTCATCGAACCGACATTTAACTGAAAATTTTCACTATTTAGAAGCGTAGCTTTGGCGTAATATTGATATACCAAAATATCCGTTTTAACAGATTAAACATACCAAAAAGAAGTATCGTTTATTCAACCACGTTAAGAATTCTGATGAGATTTTGTACTTTTGTTGAAAACATTTAAAATCCTCTTGGAACATAAATTTGCTTAAAAACACAATTCTCTTCCATCTGAAGCTGGATTACAAAAATATAAATTTATTATTATTAAAAACTCTCTAATTTTTAGAATTATGTACTTATGATATTTGAAAAGTTTAACAAAATGTTTCAAAACTAATTAGTGTAAAAACTTGTTTATATTATTTTAATCAAAAAAAAAAAAAATTTTTTTGTTTCTTTATCATTATTTCCTAATTATATATATAGTTTAGATGTAATAATAACAATAACAATACATACTTACATACTTTATTGTAAAATTATTAGATTAGGAATTAAATTTTAAGACAAATCATGTAAAATTTCCAAAGGTCTTGAAATATAAAAAGTAAATAACAATGAATTAACACACACATATACACTTACACAACAACAGCAACAAAACACATACACATAAACTAATACACACACATACACATCAAAATACTTATGCATTTATACATACTGTACTGTACATACATGTGTATATACAACCATTTAACGGTGCTAATCTAAAAGAATAAGTTCGCATTACTAAATACATAATGAAATATTTTGAAAACAATTTTTTATAATGATACCGTATGAGATTTTCTTCTATTTATTTTCAAATATTTTATGTTGCACCAAACAACTACTACTACAACAACAAAAACACTAAACACAAAATTTACAAAACACCTCACTGCCGTGACTTTTAACATGCACTTCTGAAAACTCCTTAATCGTTACTTACAACAGTTTCAAATGGCGAGGAGTTCAACATCTATGGGCGACATCAAAAACTATCCGACGAAGAGGCACGCAAGGCTGCTGTACAATTACAGGAAATTTTAAATATGTTGCCCAATGGTAAAACAGAATATACTGCCTCGAAAACGGTTACTCTAGACACTTCAGGAGGCTATGGTACTGGTTATAGTACGGGAACCGGAGATAGTGTGGATTTAAGTTCTTATGGTTTACCTAACGATTTGGGTCCCTTGGAATCTCTATCACATACAGAACAAATAACAGCGGCCTATGGTACAAAGGCCCCCTACGATTTATATCATCAGATGCGCAAACAAAAGCAAACACCCGAGGAAATTTATATAGAAAAGCATCCGAATGAAGGTTATGATTATAAATCACCATCGCATAATCAAGGAAATAATGACATTTATAAATATAATAACTATCATGCTACCTCAGGAGGAGAATCCAATAAAAATTCTCTTAAAGATTTAACACCCATTATAGCAGCTTTGGAAGTGGCTAAACAAAAACAACCTGTTAAGGCTCAAGTCTCCTACGCCATAGAAAAGAATGTACATAAGATACCAGCCCACAATGGTCCTGGCCAATATTTACCTCCTGCAGTACAAAAAAACAAATATATTTACTATCAACCTACGCCAGCCAAATACGAATATCACACCCAATACAATAGACCAGGAGCCTATAATGGACCCTACAAAGTGAATCGTCGTTCTGTTGACGTAGCTGCTGCACGTCCGAAACGTATGGCTATGCTGTATGAACCTCAGTCTCAGTCATACGATGAAATACTATACAATCCCTTAATGGCCGATTTACAAAAATGAGAAACATTTCAATTTCGAAACAGGATTTTGAACTTTTTGTTTGTTGAACTAAAATTTAGAGTCTAGTCTAAGTCATTTAGAGTAGTTTTACAGCATTTCGATTATTTTTTATTTATTGTTATCATTTCATTTAGTATTAAAGAAAAAAACTATTTATTGCATATTTTTTTATTTATTTATTTAGTTGTGATTTGTTTTTTTTTTTTTATATTTATTAAAACGATAAGATAAGAACATTGCAAAATTCTTTATTTTGCCCTTAAAACCATAATTTATCCTCATTTTTAAAATACGTTATGGGGGTCGATTTGAAATACCATATCGTAATTAAGATATAAAATATTTTTCAAACAATTTATCCAATTATTTAAAAAAAAATTAATTTTATTTTCCAAATTAATTTTATTTTCCAAATTAATTTTTCACAAAAGCTGACAATTTGGGGGGAAAAAAATATTAGCATTATTAACCCTCCCATATCCGTGCTAATTTTAAACTAACTCTTCAAAAACCTCATTTCTTACTTCTTCCTTATAGGACTTTGTAGAAAGCGTTTAAAAATTTGAAACTAAAAGACATAAGGAAAATAATGATGTCATGCAATAATTTTACATTTATTTATTTACAGCCTTTTAAAAATGTGTCGTCGGTCTCATAGATCAACGCGCGGGTATACGAAGGTTAATATATCTAAAAAACACATGTTTTTTATATATATGTCACTGGGTTGCATATAAAAAAATACATATATTTCAAGTGTGAAAGTTAAAAAGGCAGTGTTTTAAATGTATTATTCCTTCAATATTGCAAAAATCATGACATTTATAGAACAAAAATTGATTTCGAAAAAAATCTTGAGTCACAAATATTGGCATTCGAAAAACTTGATATATGAAATATCTCTTGATTGTTAGGTTCGAATTATGACAGGCGATGGATAGTGGATAATGTACTACAATGACAAAGCAAAGATTGACGTCAAGAAAGGTAATGCAGTGTGACTTGTATGAATGAAAAAGATTTGCTTATTATGACCTACTACATCCTAGTAAAAACGATTGATTCCAATCTATACTCTCAAAAATTAGCGAGGGTGAAGCAAGCAATTCAATTGAGAAGGCCGTAATTGATTAACACACACATTAATGATGACCCAGCAGAAACAGTGAGTTTGGCTGGGAAGATTTAATGCCCGGACCTTGCACCTTCATTTGTTTCGATCTCTACAGGACTCTTTTAATGGTGTAAATTTAAATTCCTTAGAAGGCTGTAAAACGCAACTTGGTCAGATTTTCGCTCAGAAGTTCTGCACTGATGGAATAATGGCTTTACTGCACACATTATAAAAGGTTATCGATCAAAACGTACATGTATATTTGATTTAAAAAAGCTCGTTTCAAATATCGGGTGGAATATCTATCGGTTTAAATTTGAACCAGCGATTATGTCTAATCTGGAAATACTTATGATGTCATTCTATTCTGTCACAAAATTCATTACATTATCTCCACTGAACGAAATGAATCGATTTATGCTTGAGCAACGTTAGGAATTATTGGAAATTTATCATCATTTTCATCTTAGTGGGTACGTTATTAAGCTAAATTGCCGTGTTTGAGGCTCAGAAAATCTAAATGTGTTTTTATAGAAGCCAATGCACCCTTTACGAGTGTTTGCTTAGTGTGGCTTGTGAAGCGACCCATATATCTTTGAAAATGAAGACGACGCAATAATTACGGTCAATGGAGACATCTATCACACCATGATAACCGAATTTTTTGTGCCAGCTCTTCATGGTATTGATGTGAACGATGTTTGGTTTCAACAGGATGGTGCAACTTGCCACACATCTTATTTATTGCATTAAACGTTTGATGGCCGTTTAATTAACCGAAATAGTGATGTCAGAATCGCCAAAAAGCTGCGACTTAACACCGTTCAACTATTATCTGTTGCACGCCGTTAAAGACAAGTGTTATGTCAACAAATCAGAAACAATTGAGCATTTGAAGGCCAACATTCGTGATGGCATTCCTGAGATATGACCCCATACACTCGAGAAAGTTCTCGAAAATTACTCCCATCGAAAGGAGTACTGTGAGGCCATTCGCGGCAGCCATATGAATGAAATAATATTTCTTCTAACCGGAACAATTCTACTTCACAACAAAAGAAATAAATTTGACAAAATTTCAAACCAGTTTTGTTTTATAGCATTTTTAAATTTAAACTTTTAAATGGAAGGTATTTCATTTTTGATCATACTTGTATACGAACTTTTTCGAACACCTATTGTAAAAATTTGATTATAATTTTTTTAGAGATGCTGAGCTAGAAAGACGAGTATGGTTAAACGCTTTACGTTATTAATTCACTTAAGTATTTAAAAGCTTTTTACAAAACTTTGTATAAGAAAACTTAAATATTAAAATATGATTTCGACCACGCGACCGCCACATGACCGCCACGGCTGCAGCAGACAAGGAGTAATCTGGTCACCAAATTTTACAAAATTTTCGCAGCATATGCAGTCCTATTTCGCCAAAAACTCTTTGAATATTAATTTTCAGGTGTTTAATCGTCTCTGGTTTATCGACGTAGACAAGTAATCTTACATAACCCCAAAGAAAATGATCCAGTGGGCTTAAATCACAAGATCTTGGATGACAATTAATTGGACTATTACGTGAAATTACTCTTTTATCAAAAGTTTCTTTAAGTTAATTGTAGCGTTCTCAGTGTGGTGTGTGACTCTGTTCTTTGAAACCATATGTCGGCAAGATTAACACCAGCTAATTGAGGTACAAAATAATTTTTAATCATGTCACCATATCATTCACCATTGACAGTAAAATTCTGTCCATTATCGTTTTTCAATACATATGGACAAATGACTGCGCTAGCCCATATAACGCTCCATAAAGTAATTTTCTGTGAATATAATGGTGTTTCGCCAGAAGCTTGTGGATTATCCTCACTCCAAATGCGACAATTCTGCTTATATAAAAACCCATTCAACCAAAAATGTGCTCGGAGAACAATATTTTAAATTTTTTAGTTTGACGAACAGAACCATTATTTTGATAAAACAAATTTCAACAATTTGCAAGCGTTGCTCTGCTATAAATCTATCCATAATGAAATGTCAAACCAAACTAAGCAAAAAGCAACTATGAGATAAAACAGTGTTGCCAACTGAAAGTTATGGACCTCAAGAACAACACTCCTTACTTTAGTGCGTTTAAATAAATCAATATTTTGTTGACAAATGCTCGATGGAGTTTTATAAGCAAAAGAGGTCACCGATCTTAAACTCTATATGCTATCAATAGACAAATATTCAGTCCTAATCTAATCTTAAGTGTTTATTTTTCAAATTTTTTTCGTATTTGATCATTTTTTTGAGATGTAATAAATTTGTTCTAAACTCAAAAGAGGAATGATCAGATACTTTAACACAATTTTTTCCAATTTTTGCTTTTCATATTTCGATGTTCTGTTATTCTGATCAGACACTTTTGCAGGACACTGCAACCCTTAGGATTTATCGTGCTCTTTCCGGTCTACAGTTAGTTGAGCAAATCTGTTTCCTTTCTAATGAACACCAGCAGATCTGAAACCCTAATGGTGGATATATCTATCAATGAGACTCTATGTTTCCACGAACATCTCCATCAACGTGCGATGTTTTTAAAATAACCCCGTTTTTCAAAACATAATAAAATTTTAAGAGCTTTCATTGATATACAGACTGTTTAGGATAGGCGTCCATTTGTAAACGTAAAAAAACAGCGTAAATGTACCAAATAACCTAAACCGCATTAGCCCAAAGGCTAAACTGTGTATTATAAATCAAAATAAGTTTTAGTGCTGCATCATTGTTCTGTTTCCGTACTTTTTAGGTAAAGGCGTGTAAAATAGAATAGAGAAATACAAAAAATATTGAATTAAATTTTTTAGATTTAATTTTAAATTAAAAAAAAAAACATATTTGGTTGATCTTACATATATCGAGTCATATCACCCAAAAACCAAAATTTAAAGCATATTGGTTGTTCTTTTAAATATATTTGACTAACAGTTTATATTAAAGCGGTGATTAAAACTAAATTTCTGTGCTAATTTTTCTAAATTTTAGTACAAACATGTAAATTAATGTGTTAATAAATTAACTAAATTTAACTGAATTTAAAATGAAAACTACTTCAGAATTAATTTTAAATGACAGTTTCTACACACAATACATGCATACTTTAGGGAATAAAATAATGTCAAACTTTTTGCATTGAGTGTATTTATGATCTTTTGGAGATCAAAGTGAGCACATAGCAGTGTCGTGATATATGAAATAGTCCGAAAAACAATAATTGATAATTATTAATTTATTTAATCGAAAAATCTTTTCTAAACCGTAGCAAATTTAGACTTTAATGATTTATAAAAAAATATTTTTTTGAGTACATATATCATATATCTATCATGCCAAATTAAAAAACGAAGTAAGCGTTTTAATTACAATTTGTATACAAAAAATATATTATGTACGAGTATAAGTATACCATTTGAATTTAAACAAATTGTACTTACACCTTAAAATATACCACGAACTTTTTAGTTATTTTTAATAAAAGGTATTTATGAGTATAGTGATAAACAAATATTAAGAATAAATTTTTTTATTAAAGTACTTATTTGAACTATTTGTCAGAAATTTTACAATTTAAAGTATTTTATATAATAACCGACTTATTGTAGAACGAGATGCCAACCATTTGTCTTTTTAATCCTTATGTAAATAACGAGGCGCCCGGGTACTATTGAAGACATATTTTTTAGTAGACGTTGATAAGTCGTACTTGAAACTCCACGAGAGCTTCTAACTTTAAATATTTTATTTATTGTCACAACATTAAGAATAATTAATACATTAATTAATAGACGTAGACTTTCCTTCAACTCCCTTAACTCTCCGATAATGCACGCTGGTACTTTTATACATTTCTATGAGAAAAATGCTAGTGCGACATATAAACTATTTAAAACCCGGCGTGTTACTATTTAAAACCCGGCGTGTTACGCTACCCCAATCTTAATTATTATCCTGAATGTTATTTTGTTACATTTTGTACATTTTCTACACCTTTTCACCACTTCCGGTCATTTGAGATAGACTATAGTTCCTTCCAGAAAGACTCTTAATACTCAATACTTACTTTGTGTGGGAGGTACAGCGACTATTTGCTTAATTCCCTCTATTTTTGACTGATGATTTGCCTTGGCCGTGAATTCACTTAGACCAAATACTTAAACTTTAACTTTAACCAAATATGGCATTACCAGAGGAGCACATTGACAGTCTTGACACAAATCAATAGACTAGAATAACACAATACAGTTTTATGTTTTTGTATCTTCTTTAGTTATGTTTATTTTCATACCAATATGTTACACAAGTTTCTAGTAAGAGTTGAGAAGATTTATAACATGAAAAATTTACTTAATCAGCAAGTGAAATGGCTTTTTTTATATAACTTTGACGCCTCCTAACTATACCATGTTATATTAGCTTGGTATAGATCGGCCAATGCAATCAAAAGTTATAAATTATAAAAAATAAAAAATACACAGAAAACAAGCGCTTAGCATATAATAGCAACTACTGAAAAACTCACTATTTAGACTTAGCATATAATAATTTGGAGGCGTAGGCTTTATATAGTATATAAATATTACATAATTACAAAACATTAGTATTTTAACTAAAAACTTTAAATTATTTGTTGGTGAGTATAACACTATTATTTATCTCATAAAAATTTTGATTTTAAATAAAATTTTTTTTATTACAAAATAAGTCACATATCTTTTTCACTCTTTTACTTACAGGTCTCTACTACCAATAAATTGTTAAACGAATTTTTCCAATTCTAAGTCTGCGAGTATTTGTTCATATTTTTACCAAAACGATTCAAGATTACTCCCCCAATTTCCCCATTAGGAATTTCAAAATCGCGAGTGCAGTTATTTCTTTTTTATAAAGCGACAACTTTTGTTTATTGGTTTGTGGATGTGATGCTGCTCTAAGGTATCACTTTCATTCAAATTGTTTTAAGCCGAAAAGTATGCAATATTAAGCTTAGGTTTATGAAAACTGTTCATATTGAAAGCGACATAAAAAATTTATTTCCTATTATTGTTTAAGCAGGTGTTTTTTTAATTATTTTAATTTTTAGTCTTTTTTATTATATTTATTAAAGTTTTTTTGTTTTCTTTATATTTTAATTCAATATATGGTTTCTTATCTTTGATTGTGTAAATTTTTAATAAAAACTGTTTCCATGTATGTTTTTCTATTGTGTATTATTTCAGTATAAGTATGTGTATTTTAAAATATAAACAATTAAAAAGAAATATATTTTTGTAAACCATTTAATAATGTTGTTTTATTTGATCAACCCTGAAACAGGCTATTCTTTTTAAATCAATTGACCTAAGTTAACCTTAATTGTGTTAAAGTTTTAGTACCATTGTGCGAGTATGTATTTTAGTTGTGCATATTTTCCAATATGTGTAGAAAGCAAATCGTTTATTTACTATTTCATTTTAGTAATTTAAATGTACTTTGTTTGCCACTATAGTTAATATTTGTAAAACATTACCACCCAAATCAACTAACGATTCACAACAAATTTTTGTTATTTTCGGAAAGTTATTAACAACTTTATTATGACAACTTGTTTGTAATATTTTTTTTAATAAAATAGTTTTTGTTTAAATAAAACTATTCGTAAGCGCACATTTGGGTGCATTACCATTTTCCTCCGTACCCGTCAATCTTATTTTTTGCAATGTTGGTTGGCCAACATTAATAAAAATAATTTTTTTTATGATCTTAAAGCGGAGTTTTAAAAATAATTTTTTTAATTGTTCAATTTAGAGATCAATTAGGACTCGAATTCTGATCCTTCAATTCGAATAAGAAACTATATAACGCTAGATACAGTGAGCTTTGACTCCTTAGTCACCTCGACTACATAGTACGTGTACGATTTGATGTAGACTATGCATTTCACTATATGGTGTGGAGTTAGCATAATACATCAGACGATGTATAATGGTAGAACAAGCCAATGATAAAAACGAACGTGATGACATTGAAAGAACATGATGACAGAACTTCGACTAACTCATTGCCTGATTGGTAATTTCATTACTCGATTTCTGGGGAAAATGAGTTAAAGAACTCCGATTATGACTTCCGTAGCTGGAAGCGAAGACGTGTTCAGTTCTGCTGGTGTTGTTGTTGCTGGTGTTGGTTGTCAATTCTCTTGTGTAAATCATTGAAATAAAACAATTTTCTATTCACTTCGAATAAAAACTCGCTTATGTTCTTAAAGCAAAAATTTAAAAATAATGTTTTGAATTCTAAAAATAATAATGCGAGTCTGGTCCCAGTATTAAAGGTTGAACCATGGCTATTGAATTAAAATGTATTCCAAGTTTCCTTGACAGTTTGGCAGCATAGCCCGCTGAGCCCTTGGTCTTCCAACAACTGAATCTTTTCCAAACTTATGGACAGTATAATTTTAGTCAACTTCCAAGCTATCGGGTGGGCTATCTATCGGCTTAAAATTGAACCAGCGGTTATTTCGAATCTAGCAAAACTTATGTCATTCTATTCTGTCACAAAATTTAGTACATTATCTTCACTGAACGAAATGAATCGATTTACGCTTGAGCAACGTTCGGGTTTATTGGAAATTTAATTCCAAAACGAAAGCAAAAAAAAAAACGTATTTTCACCTTGGTGGGTATGTTTATGAGCAAAGTTTCAGAAACCCCAAACGTGGTCTTACAGAAGCCAATGCACCCATTACGAATGAATGTTTGGTGCGGCTTGTGCTTCGAAGGCATCATTGGCCAATATTTCTTTAAAAATGAGGTCGATGCAACCATTACGGTTTATGGTGACACCTATCGAACCATGATAACCAATTTTTGTGTGCCGCTCTTCATTGTATTGATGTGAACAATGTTTGGTTTCAACAGATTGGTGCAACTTGCCACACATCTCATGCCACAATCGATTTATTGCGTCAAACGTTTGACGGCCGTTTAATTAGCCGAAATGGTGATGTCAGTTGGCATGAAGCTGCGATTTGGCACCGTTGGACTATTTCTTGTGGGGCGCCGTTAAAGGCAAGCCTTATGCCGACAAACCAGACAACATTGAGCATTTGGAGGTCAACATTCGTCAACATTCTCGAAAAAGTTCTCGAAAATTAGTCCGATCGAATGAAATAATATTTCATTTCTAACCGAAACAATTGTACTTCACAACAAAAACATAAATTTTCAAAATTTCAAACCGTTTTTGTTTTATTGCGTTTTTAAATTTAAACCTTTTAATGGCACATCAGATTTTTAGAGTTTAGAGTTGCTTAGCTACAGTCGATACTGTTTCCGCAAGTGTCGCTTAAGTGGCTCTCTGAGAAGACAAAAATCAATTCATAAATTTGAAAGTAAGGTTGTGGCTCTGAACATCTTCAAGATGTTTGTAGCCTTTGACATTTAGATCTAAGACTATTTTCCTTACTTTGCTATTATTTAAACTGCGCCAAATGTAGTTGAAGGGTGATCCAAGCCGAGCCGTATGCTCATCTAGCACCCAGTTATTACTGCAAGCAACCTATGTCTGTACTACCTGTTATGAGCCCTAAGTTGCATAATATATTTCCTATCACAAGAGTTCGAAATTAGCATAGCCAACCAAACTACGCCATTTGTTTTTAGCCTTCTGATGAAAGAATAACAAGATACTTCCTTTGACAAACATAAGCAGATTTTCTACTAATGCCCGTAATTTCTAAAAACAGATATTTGGTAGTGTGACAATTCGGTAAAACAACGTTGGTAATTTCAACGCTATTTTTGCCTACGTGTTTCATTTTTAAAAATATGGCAACCTTTGTCAAATATATTTCTTATTTTATATTTTTTCTAGCTCCAACACGGCGTGCTTCGCTATTCCTATTTTTCCCTATTTTATCGCATTCCAGTCCAAGTTAAAACATGTAAAATAGCCTATAGTTCTTTTTTAAAGGACATTGGAAAAATTTCAAGATAATTGCTTCAGCCTACGAACATACAAAGACACATTCATTTTTATATATATATATATACGATTATTTTTTACAAAATTTTTGAAATTTAATTGACACTTTAATAAAACATATGTGAATAAATGTTTATTTACCTTTTGAATTACCTAACGAAAGTCGATGGTGTAAATCGCATTAAACTGTAACCACTTGGAAAGCCCAAAATTTTGAAAAGTTTGTTACACTATAGATAGCTATACACAGCTAGATATCTATTTTTAGAAATTACGGGCATAAAACTAAATCCCATTCTAGCTAATTCGGTTGATCCGAATACGCAGGGATCCAACTAACAGACGATGTATAACCAACCATGACAGCTCATTCTTATATTGTCTTACCAATAGAGATATAATAGTGAACGAATAAGAAAAGAGAAATGTCTTGTGGCTGTTGATACAAATTGCAATATTGCCACGTTCTTGCGGTCATATACAATAACGCAATTCGCAACATGTACTCAAATCAAACATCGCACTATAACAATGTAGCTTTAGATGGGATTCAGTTAGGGATTCTCCTACTATATTTATATTTTCGAACGGATTTCTCTTTCTTCTAATTCTGTCTACTATTTAACAGATTAAAACAACAATTGTCATTCGTATTCATTTGATCGTACATCATCACCGACCATTTGACTGGTTGGGACAAAAAAATCGGAATATGAGTGATAGACTTTCACTAGTGGTCTGGTGAAATTCTCCGAATGGAGTCTTGCGAACAGGATCAATTTCACGCCCAACTCAGTGTTCACAACCAGTTACTAGAAAGAGCACCGTTCTAGCCTCAAGAGAAGAAAATAGCACAACTGTTAAAAACTAGTTGTCTCACTTCGTTAGCTCAAGACATTCGTTTTCGTCTTAAATCATAATATTTCTAACAACTCTTAATGAAGACAACTAAGAAAGCAGCTGATTGAAAATTGAGTTGAGTTGCAATTCATAATAAGAATTTTACAACTCCAACTAAATTATGAATTGAGTTACGAATTGTATCAGTGGCAATAAATTTAGTTTTATTTCAAAATTGACTTTGAAATTAACAATTTCTTTTTTATATAAGTAAAATATATTGCAACAATTCTTTTCATTGCCAAAAAGGTGCATTAGCAAAACAAAAGACTTAAGAAACAAGCGTGTTACAAAAACTACTAAATGCTGCTGTTTTGCTTACAGTTTTATGTGGAAATTAACCCTTAAAAAATTTCATGAAAGATATTAAACTACTGCTATTTAATAACTTAATTAAATAAAATATAATATAGTGACAAAATAAAAGCAATAGTAAAAATATATACATAATTAAAAAAATGAGATTAACGATACGAGATAGCAAATTTATTTTCTGTTTATTTTGAAATAAGCCATTAGTTATTTAAAAGATCAATGTCTTATTCATTTATTATACTTTTAATGGTCGGTCTATTTATTGATGACCCGGTCTAAGTGTACAATGATATTACGTTTCCAAAGTATGTAAGCTGGATGATCATTTCGGCCAATTAACAATCATTATGTGTGAAATGAACCAGTCACCGAATTTTTGCACGCCGTTTTGTTAAAACCTAAGATCGAAGATATTATTATGTTTCTATTTTTTGTAAAGGTAAACTGCGAATTAAATAGAAATATGTTTCTTTTGTTTTTTAATTAACAACTAAATCAACAAATGGGAAAAACTTTTCTGACCTTGGATAACTATTATAGTTTTTTGAGGCACTATGTTCGCCGAACTGCCAAAATCATCAGCATTTCAGGTTCTATGGATAAGTATTTTTTTAATGTGAGAAGAGGCTGATACATCTTATGATAACTTTAAAATGACTCATTCGATTTCGTTAAGCTATATGTTAAAAAATTATAAAGTATACCGGCTTTAAGTCTTTCTGATATAATTTTTTAATATGATCATGATATTTTTGATTTCTAAAAACTCACAAAAAAATAGAAAGCAGCTAATATTTACCAGTTTCACCATATATTCATAAAGTTGTATATAAAAGAAATAATATAAATGTATGTATAATATAATGTATGTATTTTATTCCCAATAAAGTAAAAGTACCTATTTTTGAAAATAAATATTTTTGTTATAATTGTATGTAATGTAATACCCGTAGGTGTCGTATCAGCGATATTTTTGTTTTCAAAATTCGTAAATACCACCCTACGCGCAGTGGAATTTTCTGCAATTACAGCAAAATTATTATATTTTTTGCCCACTTGCCAATGATCTGAGAGCATACCCACAGACAAAATTCTCCGATTTGGTAGGTTCACTAGCTGACTAGTCATTCTGAGATCAACCACATGATCTTCGCTTGCCTACAGGAAGAAATCTTTCACCATCTTCTGGAGAACATATTGCTGTTCCAGCACAGATGACAAGTAGAGATAGACAGACTAACACTTTCTTTTACAGGCAGAACCTGTGGTGTCGTACCCCGCCTGGCCAGTTCATCTGACACACAGTTTCCCAAAATAACGCTGTGTCCCGTTAACCATATAAGCCTGATATCGAAATATTCGGCTATCACCATTGATGAAAAGTGGCATTCCAATATCCTCCGGATATTAGCGAGCATAGTTGCTTACTCCCTAATCATGGCTATGTTTCTTGCAATCCAATTAGTGACCTCGTCCTGAAAAATGCAGCAGTTATCAGAAATCTGTGCGAGACCTTATATTAAGGTCCGGAGAGAAAATACCAAACCCCATCCGTGAAGAATCGCAAGCTCGTTTTGTCTCCCTTCAGCGATTTCTGCTAGGAACTTCTCCAAGGAATAAGGGTCATGTACTTAGCAAGTGGTAGTGGAGATGAGGTGAAATAATTCGTTCTGTTCGGAATTATGCCGATCTGTCTCCAAATACAGTGAGAGATCCGACATTCCGATTTCCTTACTCTCAACAAACTCGACTCTCAATAGGTCCATCACGTGTCACGTGGCGTGTGGCATGTGGCACCAAATCCAATTATTCCATTTTGGGCAAAAATATGCAATAATCATTGCACGGTACCTTGCTCCATTAACTGTTACGTTACTATTGTCATCGTACAGTTCATTGATGTCGTTGACGTGCAAACTGTACCACACAGTATGTCTTTAAGGATACATGGGTAGCTCTCATACTGCGTCTGACTGCTCTTCACACTAAGTTCGTCAATTCTGAACACTTTTGACATTGTCACATGTCACAAATCTTTCAAAATCACCCGTTATATATGAGTGTGTGAGTATTCGATACTTGCTTAACGCTTGACGTTTGTTATTATACTGTAACGAAAATAAGATTGGGCATCACAGCGTTTATTACATCGCTAAAAGAAATAAACAAAAGCTGCAAGAACAACTATACGTGCTGTTTACAAATAACCAAATCTACAACGACAACTATTAGCAGAGATAAAGTAAATAAAAATAACACGGCAACAACAATGATTTAGCAGCAAAGAAAACAAGTAACAGACAATAAACAAGCAACAACAAATACTAAGAACTGGAAGAGGAAGATGTTTACATACGCCTGGCTACAAAAGAACTAAAAAGAAATTAAAATAAAGAAATGGAATCTACCTGAAATTACGAGAATTTCAAAAGCTTTCGATGTGTTGTTTACTCAGCCATATAAAAAGCACATCGATGCGAACAGCAATCAATTTATGTGTCGTAAACTCAGCGAGGGCATTTTAAGTAAAGTTAACTCAGCGAATGTGTTATTGGTGTGAAGAGAGTTTATAAGGAGTACGAGAAATCCACTTCGAATTGGTTGATCATCCACCTTATAGACCAGATTTAGCCCCTAGGGATTTTTTCCTGTTTTCAAACTTGAAAAAATGGCTCGCAGGAAAAAGATTCATCTCAAACGAAGGAGTGATTACCGAAACTAATGCGTATTTTGAGGAGTTCCCAAAGTTGGAAAATCGTCTTACTAAGTGTATTGAGCTAAAAGGAGACTATATTGGGAAATGAATGGTTTTGGGAAAAAAAAATGTTTTTTTTCTTACTTAGGTAGCTTCAATATCAATCCGCCCTCGTAAACTCGTGAAGCTAGTAGTGAAGAAGTAAAAACCAGTTTATTTGGAGCTAACTCATCAAAGAGAGTTAAGTGTGGATAACCTCTGACAAGTTGCCAGATCTTATAGGAATTCGCTTCAAATATTCGCAAAAATTTTAGTGAATGCAAATGCGTATAAGAAAAAGAGAATTCGAATATGTATTCGCCAACACCCATAAACTAAAGCAATTGAAGTCATTTTTGTAACTGCATTAAAAAAATTGAAATACAATCTTTAGTTTACTTTATATTTCCTACCAAAAGAAATGGCAAATTTTATTAAAGAACAAAAAAAAAACATTCAATAAATTTCGTTTAAAAAATAAATCTCACATTAGAAAAAAAATAATAATAACTTTTTTATCTTAGAAAAACACTTCACTAACTGTAAATACATACAATTACGACTGTAATACAACATAAATTCTTAACTTGACTCTCTTTAGCTTTATGCACTTCGGCATCTTTAACGAGTCCATTATTCTTTAGTAGTAACCAAATGAGATATCATGCAAAGGCTGAGATGTACCTTCGGGTAGAGCATAATCACGAGCCAATTGATCTAATAAACTACTACCACCACCGCCACTGCTGCGACTTTGCAACTGTGGCTGCTGATAGCGGGGCTGTTGCACTGGTATTGATTGTGGTGCTGGACGTGGTGCCGGAGCTGCCTGTGAGGGACCAAACTGGAAAGGATCCAGATGTGGACGACCACCTGAAGCGGGACCTAAAAATCCTTGAGCTCTTGCACTTGAGGGTGCTGGCGTGACAGGGGCAGGAGCATAGACAGGACGTGAGATACGTATATTCGATTGACCTTCACCATATGAAGTTGTCTGTGAATATTCGGAAGTTTGTTGTTGTGAGTAGTCAGGTCTAGAAGGCTTTTGTACAGGCGAATAAACAACATCGGTAGTACGTTGAGCACCGGCTATTTGTATTCTGGGTGGTGCAGGTCCCAATTGCGGTTGAGGTCTTGGTGGAGCACTTTGAGGCACATATTGTTGTCTACGTGGTGGTTCTGGCTCTGGTTCTTCATCTTCATATTGCACATATTGGGGTTGAGGCTGAGGCCGTGGTGGTGGTGGAGGTGGTACTGGTCTATACTGTGTCTGGGGACGATTAATGCGCTACAAATAAAACAATTTTAAAAATCAATAAATTTCAGTTTTCTCATACTACAGTTTACCGACTTACTTGTGGTCTCTGTGGTCTCGCAACTATTTCATCTTCATATTCTGGCTCTTCTTTTCTTGTTTCGTCCACCAGTGTGGGTGGTGCTACAGTAATGCCTTCTCCGGATGGTTGAAAACCATACTTATTGGCTCCATACTCTACTACCCGAACTTTGCCCGTTTCATCAACGTAACCGTATTTACCTTTTACTTCACCGGTTGCCAATTTTGTTTCAATTTTGAATGAACCATCGGCACCCTCATAACCGTAAGTATAGGAACCATCTTCATTGTGTCTAGAAAGATTAAATCGAAATTTTTAAATTAAAAGCAAAAACGAGCAAATGAGATTGAATACCAACTTGTTGATTTGTTTTAATATTGGCACTGGAGTCGGTCTTGGCGCATCTACTTGTCCGGAACTTGGGCGCAGTCTTATGGGTGCAGGTCTGGGCGTATTTTCCTGATAGTCTTGATAATCTTGTGCATTTGTTAACGCACACAATATTGTGATCAATATTAAACGTTTTAACTGAAAACGAAGAGAAAAAAGAGAAAAGGTATTCAGAAACCTAATGACAAAGGAGAAATATGTATGTAAACTATTGGACAAAATAAAGTGCAAATTACGTTTTCATCCAAGGAAGAAGAGTCAAACTCAATATTATT
This sequence comes from Wohlfahrtia magnifica, assembly GCA_023159175.1. Classification (NCBI taxonomy): domain Eukaryota; kingdom Metazoa; phylum Arthropoda; class Insecta; order Diptera; family Sarcophagidae; genus Wohlfahrtia; species Wohlfahrtia magnifica. The sequence continues at coordinate 2,111,237 of JAKWBJ010000189.1, forward strand.
GTTAAAAATTAATTGACTTTATTAAATTCATTTGCATCTCAATATAAAAAACATACAAACTTATATATTTAAATTTAACCTTTACAGCAAAATAGCTCTGGCTCAGATATTTATCAAACTTCTTTTGAATTTCAAATTCCGAAGAGGTTGAGTACTGGTTTTGTTTTTGATATGAATTTGTTTTATTTTTTGTTTTTCCCAATCTTTTACCAACAAATTCCTAATAGTTTTCGAAAACGGATTTATTTTGATGTCCTGTGGAGGACATAATATAGGGAGAGCTACTAAGTTCTGCCTATCATAATATCCCTTCATATTTTGCATTTGCACTTAATTTTATTCAACCGTAGGCAAGGAGCATTTTGATTTATGCTCCTTTGCTGGAAAGGTTTAAATTATATATATAAGTTTTTATGTTTTTTATATAGAAATGTAAAGAAATTTAATGAATTCAATTAATTTTTAACAATAATATTGATTTTGATTCGAAAAATACTTTGTTATATCTAGAGATTCATTATACATATAGTGAAACCTTTTTATAACGAAATTTGAAGAAATAGGAAAAAAATATTTATAACAATTTTTTTTTTTTTTGTACAAACTAAAGGGTGGGCAAATTTGAGGTTAGGAAGTAAATTGGCTTAAAAGCACATTTTTTTACAAATTCAGCTTGATAATCGAATATGATATAGGGCAAATATCCACCTCTAGCACGTCGGCAGAAGTCCGCTCTTTTCAGAAAATTTTGAACCAAATTTTGCAACAAAGCTTCCTTTATTTCGTCAATGCAGTGCTGAATTCCAGAGTGTAAGTTTCTTGTGTTTCTTTACGTAAACCCGGTCTTCCAAATGGCCCCAGAGAAAATAATCTAGCGGCGTTAAATCACAAGAACGAGGCAGCCAATTGACATCGCCAAATCGAGAAATTATGTGACCGGGAAATTTTTCATGCAATAACTGAATTGTTTGGTTGGCTGTGTGGCTTGTGGCGCCATTCTGCTGAAAGCAAAGGTCACTGATGTCAACATTAGCCATTGGTTATCATGGTTTTGTAGTGCAGTGAATTCACGGTAATGGCGGTTCCTTGTTCATTTCGAAGAAATACGGGCCGATGATGACGCATAACCATAAACCACACGATACGGTCACTTTCTTTGCATGTAATGGTTTTTCGAGGACTGTTTGTGGATTTTGTGAGCCCCATATGTGACAATTTTATTTGTTTACATAACCGCCTAATTGATAATGGGCCTCATCACTAAAGATGATTATATTGAAAAATGTCTTGTTTTGTTCAGTTTTTCAAACAGTAAATTTTTACAATTAAATTTCTTTGTTCAAGAGTGTAGCGTTCCATAGTTAAAGTTTCTCAATTTTTTACCAAATAAGTGCTAAAGGTTGACAGCTCAATTCTTGACAATTCATCGTTTGACAGCCAATTTACTTCCTTGCTTCGAATTTGCCCATCCTACACTTTATATAAAGATAATAAGAAGAAACTCTCTATGGAAGAGTATTTAACGGGACTTTCCCTTTTTATTTCAAATTTATTTATTTTTATTCTGACTTCGTTATATAGAGGCTCTACATATGCACTTGCAAGCACATTTAGATTTCGTTGTTTTAAAACCAGAACTTTCTTATTTTACTTCATTCTAAATTCGTCGTATATATGATTTTTAATGATTATTTTGTTGTATGAAGGTCATATAGCTCAGAAATTATTCGTTATATTTTTAGAGCATTTTTGTATGAAAAACTTTGCAGGGGAATTAGAAAAAATTCGTTATGTTGAGTTTTTCATTACAACGACGTTCGTTATACCAAAGTTTTACTGTAAAACAATAATACACAATCGAAACAAAACACTACATTATACTTTGCAGCAAAAACGTATGAAAGTAAAAAGTCACTATGTGTTCAGCTTTCCTGATGCTACAATATTTCCGTTCCAATTATGCAAATTATGATGTATTCCGAAGAATGTGTGGTGAGTTGAAGAACTACTTTCTTCTTAATAGTTAATCTGATATGAAAACAATTTCAATGTAGTTCGAAACAGTTATATTGTTAGAATATCCTGTAAGAAATAGTTTTATAGGCTTAATAAAGAAATAAATTGTTAATCCAGTACAAATTTTGAAGAAAAATTTTTTCGGCTAGAAAATATTTCTATATGTGTACTTTATGTTATAGGTCGGGGTAATAGCCACAAGCGCTTCTATACAATACCGAAGCGCTTCTATACTTTACGTAAAAGAAAAATAACTTTCATTCAACCAAAAAAAAAAAAAAGCGTGGCCTGTCATCGTTCATTAAGGAACTCAGTTTCTAAAATATGATTCCTTAAGGCTCCTTAAAGAACTCAATCCCTACATCCTATTTCCTTAGGATTTTTTAGTCGATATTATAAAGTAGATTCATGTTCGGATTTTGATTCCAGATTGATTCATAAATACTTTATAATATAAGATAACTTTTGAGTAAGCATTTCCCACATGCGAAAATATGGCTGTTCAAAGTTAATTAGTCTTCATATAAGAGCTACTTGTATTGCACCCTGAAATTATTCTTTATGTAGGAAATTGTGGCTCCCTGAAAAATGGCCCCAAATAAAATTGACCCCAACGTTAAAAATGAAAAATGCCCCCATTTTTGTGGCAATCTTTTAAATACAAACTCGCTCTAATATAAAATACGAAATTTGACTCCAAACTAAAGTGAAAATAGCCCGCAAAAAACCAAAGTTTTCTAAAAAGAAAATTAACTCAAAATTAAAGTAAGTTCCCAAAAATTCAAAATGACCTCTATTAATATAAAAAGCCTTAAATTTATTTTATAAAGAATTTATTCCTTGAAGAACTGAAATTTATTGTTACTTTCGTAGCAATATTGTTATTTTTGTTACAATATTAATTAAAACACTCTTAATTAACTTACTTTTGATTTGCAGTAAGAACAATTAAAGCTGTAAATATTGTTACGAAAATAAGATTGGGCATCTCTGCGTTTATTACTTCGCCAAAATAAATAAATAACAGCTGCATGAACAACTACACGTGCTGTTTACAAATAACCAGAATCTACAACAACAATCATTAGCAGAGATAAAGTAAATAAAAATAATACGGCAACAGCATAATTAAGCAGCAAAGAAAACAAGTAACAGACAATAAACAAGCAACAACAAATACTAAGAACTGGAAGAAGAAGATGTTTACTTACGCATGGCTACAAAAGAACTAAAAACAAATTAAAAGAAAGAGGTACGAGAGCTTTCGATATATTGTTTACTCAGCCATAAAAAAGCACATCGATTCGAACAACAATGAGTTTAAGTAAAGAGAGTTTGTTGGTTAAGCTCTATGTGAAGAGAGTTTATAAGGAGTAAACTCGTGAAGTGAATCGTGCAGTAAAAAGCCAGTTTAATTGGAGCTAACTCGGTAAGGAGAGGTAAGTGTGGATAACCTCTAGTTGAAAAGATTGTGATCGAACCTAAGCTGGAAGATATTTAGGTAGGAAGATCTGTCGAGTAATTGCTGTTGTTGACAAAGTTGTAAACAGACGGACTAATTAAGAATAGAAAATTGTTATTGCCTATAAAAAGGTTACAAGCAGTGGTGCACAAAACTGTGTTGAATAAAGGATTTTAATTAAAAACTAAACACAAGATTTATTTTATTTTAACTACAATCTACGAACTCATGCATACATGTTTTAAAAAAGGTAAAAACGTAACAATATGCTCATTTTTTAGTCAATATTTAAGTATTATCACTCATTAAAAACAAATGTTTTAAGAAAATTTAAAGATTACAGGCAAACCTTTTTTTCTTATAAATGAGAACTTATTGTATATAGTATTACGAGCTCCGTAGTAAAATAAATGATTTGAAAAAATCGTACGATGACAGGGAAAACTGTTTTTTTTTTTTAATCGCGCTTATTTGTTGAAAAGCTAGTCCACACCATTAAGTTGCCTCGCCCATGATTTCGATTCCTCTTTAAACAGTGTAAGAAAAATCGTCATTTTATGAACAAAAATTGTCAAATCTTGATTTTGGTATTTTTAAGGATAAATCGTCAATTCTGGCAACAGTGCTGAGGCAGTCAATTATAATTCAACCGTTAGAGAGGTAAAGTAGTGTGAAATGTAAGAAGTCTTTAAAGAATGTTATTAAATGTATTAAGTGTTGAGAAAATAGTGTAGTAAAATTAGTCGGAACAATAAAGACGGAATAATAATAAGAAATTCCCCATCTTTTAATTTATTTCGCAATTTAAAAGAACTCAAACGTTTCAAAAAGGTAAAACGTATTATATGATATGCATAGAAAACTTTGCACCTCTCGAATTACGAACACTGCTTTCTAAAACTTGCATCTTACCTGGCTTCTTATATGGCTACGAAATATTTGCAAGCTGCTCTAGCGGTAAATTTAATAAATTTCAGGAAGATGTATTTATAACATAGAACCAAGTAAATCAATATCCCATTTTTCGTACCATTTTAAGCAGATAAGCTTTGAAATGTAGGAGTCTTATCTGTTTACAAAAAATATTAACTTCTCAGCAAACAAATTATCTTTTCAAAGTCTTAAGATTTGACACATCTGTACAGAAAAAAGATTAATTCAACAAAAATATAAATGATTCTACTCACAGCATCAGTTCTTCATCTAGAATAGATTCAGGCAGAGAGCTGCTCTTCTATTTTCACACGTACGTAGTCACACGCATAGGCAAAAGATAAGTACAAAATAAAGAAAGAGAAGTAAAGAGAAAACAAGTGGATGAGAGACTCTCAAATTACTACCACAATTGTCAAATGCATTAGTTCGCTGAACTCTGATCTAGAGCATTTATCTTTTGTACCAACTACCAAATCAAATTCAAATTAATTGCAACGCATATGAGTTTAGAAGTGAGCTTCTTGAAAACTTCGGCTAGCTTATATACTCTATACAGCATGTTATATGTAACTCCTTTTTTATTCATATTTTTTCTTCCTTTTTTAAGCCGTTTAATTTAATTCCCAATCACTCTTTTATTGTTCATTCTCTCTCTTTTATAATTATTTTTTTCTTTGTAATTTTGTATTAAGAAACAGACTATATATTTATTTTTAGTTACTGAGCGCTTTGTTTGTGCTTAAAGTATAAATTTGTTATTATGTAAGCTCCCTTTAGCACTTCAAATATATAAAATTCTCTTGTCGCTGTGTTTGCTGACAAAATTCTCCGAAATGGCACCACCGATTTCCATGAAATTTTGTGTGCATATCGGATAGATCTGAGAATCGGTCAACATCTGTTTTTCAAACCCTTAAATGTTGAGAGTGACCCACCCAGAAGGACAATTTATACCTCACCTAAATAACGTACCGAAGTCGATGAAATTTTAAACTATAAAGATCTGCGGACCGTAGAACACATATCGTTTACGTTTTTTTTTTTAGAAGGACTAAGGGAAGGCGGTATAGTGGCTATTTCTCCTATCCTATACCCTACTATTGCTCGCAGACAAATGAAATTTGGTGGGTAAGTTCGTAGAGTCGATGTCGACAATCCCACCAAAAATTGATGTGGCTGCCATCCACCTTCCAGAGATACCAATAACTCGGAAAATACCCAAGCTATAGTAATGACATTTGATATAATAGTACAGAGTACTGTAAACAACATTTATTCCAAAAAGTGGTTCTTACTCCCATTTAAAGGAAGCGTCTGTTACTATGCTTCCTAAAATCAGTCAGCCAATGTACGAGATTTACTGTAAAAAAGTTAATGGACAATGTTATTGTAGCCACTATTTTTATTGGAAACTTCCAATGATATCATCGGATTTGCCGTTTGAGCTTACACGTCTATGATTTACAGTGCTTGTTGCCTTTCGATTGACCATTAATAAGGAGCAAGGCCAGTCTTTAGGAATTTGTGGGATAAACTTAGAATTTCCAGTATTCTCTCACGAAACAAAAAATATAATTTTCTTTCGTAGAGTATTACAATAAATATATAATGTGCATTACATCTGTTTTGGGCAATAAAAAAATCAATTTTGGGCGGGACAAAGTTCGTCGGGTCAGCTAGGAAATTTATAAGACGTTAATTTTGTTGTGCTAAATAAAAAGTAAATGCACTCAAACCTCTTTTTACCGACTTTCTTTTCAAGGCATTTCGCTATATCTGCCTATCTGAATTATAGAACACTTTCGCTTTACGGCACAAATTACCTCGCTATATGGCTATAAAGAGGGGATTCACCGTTTTTTATGAAAAAGTGTAGGGCAAGTACATAAAAGCACGGCCTATATTATAACCTATATTAACCGTATAAAGATGTATGAGTGTATTAAAAAAATAAGCTTCATAATGAATTGAAAGGCAAATATATAGTAATCCTTGAATTGCGAGCAGCTTTGCAAAAGTAATATAATGAAAAGTCTCAGTTTCAAGTTACGGATTGACAATATATTTATATAATCTTCTTGAAAATAAAAAATAAAAAATTACATAATAATTATTTCATTTGTATTTTATTGAAATCCAATTGCAATCGCAGTGACTGTATTTTATAGGAAATAAAACAAAACCAAATGACAATCAAGCAAAGATAATGAATATCTATAATAAATAACGTTGATAACAATACAAGGAAGACTTAAGAGACACACTACAATCATGATAGTATTTCATAAAGAAAATAAAACATATGAGAAATAATTACAATATTATAGCCCTTTCACTTTCTTTGGCTAATGACTTTGCACAACCCACATAATGCAATAAAAAATAAAAATTATTCAATAATACATGCTTTATTTACGTACATACGTACTCTACATACAATAAAAATATAAAAAAATAACTAAACAACATATTATTTCTAATTATATTATATTCCATAATTACATTTAAAAATATCGTGATCAATGTCATATAGGAAGAAATTCAATTTCATTTTGTTTTTTCCTGTTTATTGCATATATTAAATTTCAAATTAATTATATTGTATTTATTTTGTTTTATATTAAAAACACTGTGTTATAAAAAAAGAATAATTAAATATACAATAATATGTTAATATTCAATCTTTGCTAACGTTACACAATGTACCTGAATTTGAAAACAAATACCAACAGTATCTGTAAACTTTTTTAATAAAATTTTCAATAGACAAGAAATTTTTAAGCCATGGAAGCCACAAATGTTAAACAAAATCTGAAAAAAACTAAACATCAAAGGCAAACTATTGAAGTGCAATGAAAGGGACTAGAAACCACATGTACGAGTATATACGTTGAGCATATTCAAGTTGAATCATGTAACTGTTCATGGTTGCACGTAATCCCACAAATTGTTGAATGCCAATGAAAATAATCTACCGCCTGATAGCTTAGGCATAATCCCATGATGATACGGATACGTTGAACTATTGTGTGAAATGTTAAAATGTATTTCAATCGTAAGCGAAATAAAATCTGACACCATTTTTGAATTTTTATAAAAATTGCGGAATAAAATAAAATTTTATATTTATATTTTAAGTTTAAAATCTGGATTTTTTCGCTTGTATAAATAATCACACGTTGCTTTAAAATTGAAAAACTTGGGAAGTGATATTATTTTTTGATAGCCGCTATCGAGTAAAATAAAAATCTGTTTTTTTTTAATATTCGAAACTCCTCCAAAATTTTGATTTACTGGTAAAAAAAACATTTCGCGTACCTTCATGCACCTATAAGGTGATAATTTAACTAAATGTTAACCGATTTTGAGTTTCCGATCTTATCTTAGGAGAAGAGAAACAGACGCATCCTTCGAATAATATACATGTATATCATTAAGGGATATGTGTGTATTTAGCAAACCAAATGCCTATTTTTTTCATTCATGTTTTGGGATGAACCACCCATTGTGATAATTTTACAGCCCAGATACACAGAGTATGTTACATCATCTATTGATTGTTATTGCATTGATGCGTAACGTTTTTGTTTTCTTTTCACTTATTTTTATTGAAATTCTTGCAGACATTTTTTCAACTATTTTTCGTAGATACAGTTGACAAGCTGAATACGATATCCTTTGGCTGTTTTTGCAAATATGATCGATATTTCAGCTTAAAACCAAACCAACATTTTGACGAGTTTTTTGCGCCATTTTAAAGTATGAATGTCTTTCGAAAAACATACATAATAATGAGAATAGAAGTGTAACGAATCGAATCAGAGATGTCTTTGCTTTCTGCCATTAGTAACAGTTGCCTAAATGAATCAGTAAGGAAGCCCTGTGGTTCAATTATCTAGACTGCAACTTCACTATTCACTGAATCTTCAGATTGAGAGAGCTGCTCATCTCTATCAACCAACATTCTTCTAAAAAGATCGCAAAGTGTTCCTCAGAATATCGATGGAAGAACTATATGTCACATTTGTTATTCCGAGAAGTCGAGTACTAAAAGCTTCATACATACAGTCACACAGATTATATTACGGACCCCTTAAATATATTTTGCCAGCCGTCGCAACTGAATAACTTAAACTTGGTCTCATAGCTCAATATCACTTTGTCCCAGAAATTTGATTTTTTGTCCGTATGCTGCAGTGCAAAATCCAGTAGCATTTTTTTATTGAGTTCGCTTATAAAAGATTTCTTTCTTGTTTCTCTACTATAGACTCCGCTTTTTTTGCAAAACACTACGAACGAGATTCCGAATACACATTAATATTTTCGTTACTTGCAACACTATGAAAAATATGAAGTGAACGACCAGTTTTGGGATTACTTGCTAAATGTTTCAACTCATAAATGCTTTTAAAAACTGTTTGGACTGTGAACTTGGCACTACCAACAAATTTAACAATTACCCTTAAATTTTAATACAAATATCCTTCAATTTTCGACTTATTTTCGCTTAAAAAAGCATTTTTTTTAAACGGTTGCAAGCAAATTCTTAAACTATTATACGAATTTACCATGAGCCAGATCAATATTAGAAATTCTTTCGTAAAACTTGAAATTATTTAGTATCTTTTCACGTCGTACGTATAATTATCGCGTAATAAGCGTGTACTTAGTTATTCTCAAATGTAAAGGTAACTTCGAATAGATATGTAAAGTTTTTCTTATTGAGTGTATGCATTATTATCTGTGTATGTATATACATATATGCTATTTTGGTTAAAGAGAGTATACAATTATATTTATAACGTTAATATTCGTAAAAAAGTATTGAAACATAACATAATCTGTACTTTTATAAGTTTCTGTAGACGATATAGTGTCCAACACCATAGTAGGAAACAACAGTATTGACCACCACCATGCTTTATCGTCTTAAAATTGTAATTCGAATTTTAAGCAGTTATATTTGGTGTCCATACAGTATGAAGACCTCGATAATTATTAATTGAGAAGTGCTTTAAACGATTAATAACACTCTTAAGACTGTAAAGCATGTTGGCGGTAATACGGTTGTTTAGGGGTAATTTACTTTTTATAGCGTTTGGCCATTATATCGTCTGTAGAAACTTACAGAAGGAATAGATTATTTTAAAATCCTTCGAATGTGTATGCTACCTTCACCCTAAGAGAAGATGAGCCACAATGATGAGTTATCATGGGTGCTGTACTGCAAAGTGTTCTAAGAAAGGATTCAATGATAACAATATCACTGTATTAGACTGGTCCCCAAAGACTCCACATTTAAATGCCATACGCAATTTGTGGAATGTGGTAAAAACAACAACTAAAAGAATATGTGCTACAAATAATTACGAGCTTTGGAAATTAATTCAGACTACGTGGTACGACATATCGGTTTCAGTAGGCCAAAATATTGTCGACTCTATGCCCAGAAGATATTTCGCTGTTTTAAACAACCAAGGAGCTTCGACAAAATGTTAATCACTATAGAACAACATTAAAACTGAAATTAATGCATTAATTAATTAATCTATTACACGGTGCGACAAAACAAAATGCTACTAGTTTTCTGATAGGCTCTGCCGAGCACAACTAGGATCTGTTTTTTAAATTTTCGAAATACCTTCAAAATCTCGAGTTACGGGTCATAAAACAGGCATTTCGGACCTTCATGCACTTATAAGCCAATAAGTTAGCTAACTATTACCCGATTTTAAGTTTCCTTTCGGATTTGAAAAGGAGAGATACATGCCTTTTAAATGATATATATGTCGCTTAAGTAGTCTTGAAGAATCTTGGTTTATTACCTTGCTCAAAAAGTTTCCGAAATTACGTAATTCATGTAATTTCTTAATTAATTCATCGATAGTACGGTTCCTATATCAAATAGTGCGCAGAAACGTATCTAAACTTTAAAAAATCTGGAAAGAATTTAATGAAAAGTATGTTTGCTTGAGAAATAGACCCAGATTCTTTAAGGCTACTTAAACGACATGTACTTATATTATTTAAAAGGCCTGTATCTCTTCTTTCCACAACCTAAAATAAACTTAAAAAATAATAATGAACTAAGTTATAAGCTTATAAGTGCATGAAGATCCGAAAAACCGTTTTTTTAACCCGTAATTCGAAATTATGGAGGTGTTTTGAAAATTCCAAAAACAGATCCTGGTTTTACTCGACAGCGCCTATCAGAAAAGTAATATCATTTCGCATGTTTTTCAACTTCGTTCATTTTCGTCGCACTGTGTTATCATATTAATTCTTTCTTATAACTATTTCCTAAATATTATGAAGTGTTTTTATTTTTTTGCTAAATTGATTAATATTTTAACATACAATCATTCATTTAATAAAAATGGAATGAAGCATGTTTCTGTAGTAATTATCTCATTTTATGTACTTTCTGATCAAAATTCAATATGCCACATTGGTGTCGTTATTATTTTTCACTTCAGTGTATGTTGAGCACGATCCTCTATTACTATATGTATTGAACGTTTAGTATACTTTATTGATGGATCGCGATCCATACCGCTATAAAATCCCTGTATTATCCTACTAAATGCCTATAAAACTTCTTAAACTTTTAATATTTAATAGTTTTTAAATAAATATTAAAATTTCTATGGAAATATATTTTACGAGGCCATTAAATAATAAAGCAGCGATTTTGGCTCTTTAATTGCCTGCTAAATATACGAGACTGAAAAAAGAGGTTACCATGGTGATATTTCTTGTGCTGTTTTTAACAATTTTCTTACAAGATAAAATTGAGGAGGGTAAATAAATAAAAAAATATTACGCAGTGCGCTAGTTGCAAATAATACTGGTCTAAAAAAAACGAAAAATTTTCTGGCCTGGTTCCGGTTAGAAATAAAATATTATTTCGCTAATATAGCTGTAGTGACTGGCTTCACAGTACCCCATTCGATCAGATCAATTTTCGAGAACTTTTTCGAGTGTAAAGGGGTCATATCCCGGCAATGGCATAACGAATGTTGGCCTTCAAATGCTCAAATCTCTCTGGTTTGTCAGCGTAGCACTTGTCTTAACCGGAGCCCCACAGAAAATAGACCAACGGTGTCAAATCGCAGCTTCTTGGCGGCCAACTGACATCATCATATCGGGTAATTAAACGGTCATCAAACGTTTGACGCAATAAAAATAGATGACCCACCCGACAGTTCAAGAAAAAATTGTTTGTCCCATTTTTGTGTAATTCACAGAAATCAGCGGCACTGTCTCACATGTTTGCCGTTTGAATAATGTAAACAAAGTATAAAATTTTCTTTTTTATACAATATTTATATATTTCTTAAGTTTTTTATTGAAAACTAAAACAAAACTAGTTTTCCAGACATTATAAAAGCAGTATCAATAAATACTGTATAATATTTAAATTTAAAGACCATGTGATAGAGGTTAGAGGTACAGTTGATTTTGATACATTGGTTATAATATTCACGAATAGAATAAACAGCCGAAAAACTTCGTAAACTGAACAATATAAACGAGCATCGCTGATTTAAACCAATCTATTCAAAAAAGATATATGACCAAATTTCCTGTATTTCAAGTTCATTTATCAAGGTCAAGGTTATATAAAAATAAATTTTGGGCCACTTTAGTTACATTAAAAAAATGAAATCTGCTAATACTTTTTCAGATTCCAAACTTTATTTAAGGCAATTTGTGCTGAAGATGACACTTGGTTCCTTTATAAGCCGTTTTGAGTCCTCTTTCTATTTCTATCTAACGTTACAATATGTTTCTACTCTTTATTATATTCTAAGTCGTGCTGAACTCAGTGTTTATTGATCGTCTACGACGTCTGCTGCCCTGGGCTGCTCTTCAAATTCCTTCTTCTACTTAGCTAGAGAAGTATGTGTCCAAACCACTTCAATTTTCTCCTTATTATTTCGACATTAACTGTCGTCTTCTATCTTTTAATTTAAATAAAACAAAGTGTTTGTGAGATATTTGATTTTTGATTTTTAAGCCCGACAAGGTGCAATTGGTGCATGATTTAAAGCCAGCCGACCATTCATTTGGCTTATGTTTTAAAAACAAAGTTCTTATTCTGGTATGCTTGTATTTATCATAAAGGTGGAGAGCATTTTACACATGCTTTGTTTTACATAGATTTTTAGTTCGAACGTCGAATAATATTAAGTCCCCAAAAGAAGTCCTGACCTGAACGCCGGTTATTGCCACCATACACCCAAAACAAACAAATTATTCCTTAATAATACATGAACGTTAAATATTCAGTGTAAAAATAAAAATATTATTTCTTTTGACTTCGCAATAAGGATTTCGTTAGAAAGAACATTCATATCTGAATATATATTTTTTTACTTCCATATTGAATGTAGAAAACATCCTTCTATTGAGACTTCTTTTCATATGTTCGTGTTTTGACAGGATTGAAAGTTTTCAGAAACAACTCATTATTTTTATTGAAATCTTATTCTAAAAAAATCGCGGTTATGTCGTGATGGGACCAAAAACATGCGATTGATGGTGGGGCTATAATGTGATTGTTCTTTACTCACAAAAATCTATATCGATCGTCTCTAAAACTATTCTGGGATCGAAAAGAGCATGTACGGAAGTCTATTTACATAAGTAAACTTTACAGTCAAAATATAGACAAATGACCTTTTTGAGCTTAACGTAGTTTTGATTTACCTGCCTTTAACTTACGTACACTTTGCCTTTACCTTCTCAACATTATTGTTTTGTGTCCTTATTTCTCTAAATTCAGTACAAAAGTATTTTTTAAATGCACTTTTTGTAACTGCACATTTATGTCTTTGGAACTTTAAAACTTTTTTCATAGAAAAAACCACTGTTAGCTGCGTTTAACAAACAAAGAAAAAAGTGAATTTTACTTTACTTTAAAAAACGAATCAATTGTTTTTATTGCTTAAGCTTATTCAAATTGTCATAATTTAATTTCAGATGATTTGCTGTTCTCTGAAGTAGTAGTATACCTGCACGATAAGGCCGGTGGCAGTGCTAGTTGAAGAGAAAAACGAAAAAGGTAAACAACAACACAAACAAACAATTTTTAAGAGCAAAGCAATATACGACTGCTCACGTTGACATCTATTACACAACTAAATAATATTTGTTGCTTTATTTATTATCTGCTCATTTTCGTTCGGTTGTATGCATATGCGCTATAGATAATTCTCAGCCAGATAAGGCTTAAAAGAGCTTTTGTATACAACTATGAGGTAAAAGCATTTAATATAGCTGCACTTTTGTCTTATCTGCACAAAAGTTCTTGCAACAGTTAGTTGTGCACGTAAGTCAAAACTACTGTATTGGTTTTAAGTGGAAAATTTACTAAAATTTCATCCAGAAATTAGTTTCTAATAAGTACTATGTGGCTTCAGGTGGCATATTTAAAATAAAAGATACGTATATTACTTAGGTAGGTAGGTTTGAAAGGCGGTATCGAAGTACCCCACCCAGAGACCACAGAGGCCCATTGTGGAAAGACCTTTCCCTATTGTATTACTTAACTAACAACAAATTACTGCTGATGAATGTTTTTAGATCTTTTGACATTGAACTGAATTATTTCGATTCTGTAAGGGTTAATCAATATAAAAATCACTTAAAAACTGTCTATATATAGACTCAGACCTTGACGTTTTTGGTATGTAGCGATGTTAACTCTCAGAGTACAAAATATGTTTAAGAACAAACGAATGGCTGGGTCCAACATACCATTCGTTTACCTATTAAAAAAGTAATTACCTATTAGTTACTCTATCAATCTAAAAAAAATCTACGATGTACTGATGGAATTATTTTTAATTAACCTGCTAAGACGTTAAGGGTTTTTTAATGTTTAAATTAAGTTTTCTGACGGCCACTTCGAAAACTCAACGTAATGTAATTGAATTTAAATGAAATCTATGATCAATTATTCATTTGATTAATTAGTGGCTATAATTTTTTGCTAATCGTTCAATTCAGTTTGAATCAGAAAATAGAAATATCACACATACACACACATACACACATCAGCCAAATGATAACTACAACAGCAAATCTTAACAGTTTTTAAAGAAACTGCAAAACAGTATTAGACTTTAAGTTGATTTAAGGTATTGGAATAAATCCACAGTCCAACAATTGCTATGAGTTTTGCTAAAAGTTGAAAAAAAAAATAATAAATTGAAGCTAAACTTTTTTCGAGGATTTTAATTCTCACACACGGTTATAATGAAAAAACAAACTCGCATGGAAACCTTTCACTTCTTTGGATTTTTGTTTGTTTTGTTGTTGTTGTTTTCTTTTTTTGTGAAAACTAACTGCTGTGAGATGTATGCGATGTAGTCGATAAATCTATCAATGGACGGTATTGGTAACCAGGCGACACATGTTGCAGCAGTACACTGGTAGCCTTGATGTTGATGGTATTTTGTACTTTAAATATTTTTTTTGTTTTTTTTTTTTTTTTGTTTAATGTAATGCGGATGAACAAAATCGAATAATAAAGAATACAAAAACAAAAACAGAAAAAGACAATCAACTGAAGTCCAATATTTGCTAGAGCATAAAATCTAATACACATTTAAGCGATATATTAGACATCGAGACATGTTCATACGAAAGTATATGAATACATGGTAGTACGACAAATATTGTAGAATTGCATTTTTCGGTTATTGAGTTGGCTTGTCCACAAAATATTGATTTAATGTCGTTACATTAGGGAGGCTTTCATTGTTGTTAAATAAAGCGCTTTACTGCTACGAAAGATTCATTAACACAAACTTTGTTTTATTTTGCTTCGAAAACGTTGCATTTTGTACTTACAAAACATCAAGCTTTGGCTAACTTATACAATTTGAAAAAGGAGCAGCTCGAAAAATATCGATTGCTCGCCCGAACTTAGTCTGAATATGTTCCAACGATTTCAAGGTCCGACAGATGATTTGTGCAATTGAGAATTGGTGATTTTAACACGAAAGACAAAAAATTCGTAGACGATGAATTGGAGTCATTACTCTATGAAGATTGCAAGCTTTACAAATTGATTTCACACAGGTTTGGAGCCGAGAGACGTTGAAATACGATGTTGTATGTAAATAATGCAGTTTAAAAGCTATAAAACGAAAGATTACTAGCGCTGAGAAATGTAGCCATTACAACAGCCCGAAGCACAAAAAGTTGTATGTAAAGACCGACCAACCGTCCAAATACCGATGATAACAAATTTTTATTTTGCGTTTGGTGGGACCAGAGAGATCTTATCACATAAGATTTGCTTCGTATACAATTGATTCGTATGAAGCAGGCACTGGCCGAAAAACGCCAATAATTTGCGATCAACAACACTCGGCCATATGTCACAAGACCAGTAAAAAGCTATTATTCGCCTTACTTCAGAACAGGTTATCTGAAATGGTCTTGATTCGGTTCTTTTAGAGCTGAATCGATATGCTGCCAGAATAATGGTAAAAGCTTAGCTAAACGTTTAAAACTTGGCAAAAATTCCGCATTTAATTAAACTACCAATGTAACAGAAAATTTATTTAAAAACGAGTTAAGGTTTAACACTAGACGAGCAGACTAAAAGACCTTTGTCGTAATACTTACTGACAGCAGAAAGTGATAATTTCCTTGAACACTGGTTGCTTTATAGAAATTAGTGGAATGTTAATTCTTGCAGCAACAAAAATTTTAGATAAAGTAGTTGCTTTGCTGACTGCTTAAGCAGATAACATACACATAGTGAGCTTAAGCAAGTTTTTTGCTTTTACTTTGGCTTTGTATCCATAAAAGTTATCAATAAGCATTTGATTTGAAGCCAAAAATTGAAGAAAAGCAAAAATTTTAATGCTGTTGCTATTTTACAGCAACATAGATATTAGCATTACTTTAAGAATATGACTTAAAGCTAACAATATAGAGACTGTTGACAATGATTGGCAGCTAAGTCCACGTTACACTTGCTCTTAATTTATAACTTTCGCATTATGTTAAGAATATAATATTTTTTCTACTAGGGATTTAACATTCATAATTAATCAATACATTTTTTGTAATGAAATAAAAATTTATGCATATAGAAACCATCTAATGCAAGTATACAAACCATCGACTTAAAAAAAAAATTATTCACTAAAAATAGTTTCCACCCTAATGTTTGTTACACATGTCTATAAAATGCAAGATAATGTTTTCATTATGTTATATTTTTAGAAGTTTGAACAGTTTTTTCTTTGTTCAGTTCGATTTAATTTTTTTTTTTTTTTGGTTTTCCGCGGTTTTACGACTTTGATATTTAAAAATGGTTCAGATTTTAAGCCACTCTTTACTTATTTTTAAATAACAAAATTTTTGAAAGTTTTTTTTTTTACTTTTTTTAATTAATTTCATTTTGTACTCGTAAATGTTGTGCCAAATACTAAACACAGTTTATATCTTATGTTTTTATCGAAATTCATTATTCATATGTGTGGACCACATATGTATATACTTTTTTATGAATCTTATGAAAATCATATTACAAAGCTATTTTCTGCTTATCAGTTATTGGAAAACTTGCTTATGGATTCTTTTTACAGATAGTTATGAAGAAAAAAGTAAAATATTACATGAAAAAAAATTGAAAATCGAGTGATTTTAATTAGAAAATAATCATGTTATGGAATTAACAAGAAAAAAGAATTTATTAATTCAGCAAAGAATTTTCAGTTTTGTTTTTCTTCAATTAGAATATTATTTAAAGCATTAAAAGGTAATCAAATTAGTTACCAGTTGTCATTTAGTCTAGCCAGAGATTTGATTTTTTTTTTTTCAAAAAGAAGGAGCTGCAAAATTGGCATTACAGGCTGTTACTTTAAAGTTATTCAACATACTCATATCTATACGTATATACCTTGATCAAAATTACGGCTGTACAAGCGATGTAAAGCTCAAAGTTGTGAAGACAAAAATTTGCTAAATGAGTTATATCACAGCGAGCGTTTTATAATTGACCGCTAGCGATCGTTACACAATTTCTTTTAATGATTTTTTTCCTGAAACCATCTCAAGTTGTTCATCTAATCCAATAAGCTATGCATTTTTGAAGTTAAATAGTCTCTAGCAGCTCAACCAAAACAACGATTTACATGAAATGCTAGTACACCTCGATGTAAAATTAAGCTTACTGTATAAGTTCCCTGCACCTGAGATCATTACAGATCCACCACCCATTTACCGTCGTTTGGATAAAATCTGCACCCTTCGTAGATCATGAAAATAGCTTTTATATCCATCAGGAACATAGAATACAAATTTTTGGTGCGCTGTATTCTAAAGGTAAGAATTTTATAGAACATAACGATATTTAATAATCAAATGCTTTCTTTTGTACTTGGACTAGATTTCATAAGTTGACTCAAAAATCTAGAAAAATATGTAAAGCTTCCGAAAAGAAAAAAAAAAACGGTTTTAACAAGTTATGTTTTATTTATTTTCCAACAAGAAAGTATTTAAAATATAGAACATGTACTCGTATTTGCATAAATCCCTATTATAGATTTCTTTTGTAAGTTTATTTGTTTCTCATTCAAATAGGCGTAAAAGACTGAACCGATTTGAAATTTGGAAGACAGATAGATCTAGCTAATGAAAGTGTTATGGGCTATACCTTTTTTCAAAATTGGACCTGGGAGATGTTAAAATCGGGGAAAACGGACCAAGTAAGGTCCGTTTAGGAGTTTGGCATGCCTTTCAGTTTAGGTAATTTTTAATTTTTGATTACAAATTTTGATGAAATTTGAAACGCAAATAGATCTAACTAACGAAAGTGTTAGGGTATGTTAAAATCGGGGAAAAATAGGCCAAATTAGGGAATATGGGAATTTTATTTATTCAGTTTGTTTATGATTCAATCACGCGTAAGCGGCTAACTCGATTTTGTTGAAATTTGGGGCACAGATATAAGGGGTGTTTTTTTATAGAGATATAGAACTTTATGTTGCAATAAAACAACGATGGCTTATTCGATTGACATGAATTTTATTTATCCGAAAGATAATCTTGTGGCATTACATTTTAAGTATGATTTCTGGCATATGGCTGCCACGGCTAGCGCGGATGTAGTCCAATCTGGACGTCCAATTTTCGATGACTCTTTCAAACATATGTGGCCGTATATCGGCAATAACACGGCGAATGTTGTCTTCCAATGGTCAAGCGTTTGTGGCTTTACCGCATAGAACAATGGCTTTACATAGCCCCACAGAAAGTAGTCTAGCGGTGTTAAATCACAAGATCTTTGAGGCCAATTCACAGGTCCAAAACATGAAATTAGGCGGTCACCAAACGTGTCTCTCAATAAATCTATTGTGGCACGAGCTGTGTGACATGTTGCGCCGACTTGTTAAATCCTTTCGCAAAATCTTCCATAAAGTGGATGGACACAGATCCGATTCCTGTGCTCGATGGCGGATGGACTCATTCGGGTTTTCCTCAATGCTACGCTCTACAGCAGCAATAGCTTCTTCTGTACGCACCATACAGCGTCTCTGGGGATGCGAGTTATCAATAAGAGTAAACGTGGTGCGAAAACGTTCCATGGTTAATCGAGTTAACTGCTCTGATGGACGATTTTGACGACGATAAAATGGACGTAGTGCGCAATACATTTTCCGCACAGAACCATTATTTTCGAAATAAAATTGCACTATTTGCAAGCGTTGTTCAGACGTTAGTCTATTCATGATGAATTGCCAAACCAAACTGAGAATAAATCACTTGACAGCTGTTAAGTCGGTCGCCATCTTGAAAAGTAATGCCAACTTAAAGTTCTATACCTACATAAAAAACACGTTATAGATCCAGCTAATGAAAGAGCAATGGGATGCTATTTTTCGAAATTGGATCTCGGGAACCTTAAAATCGGGCAAAAACGATTAAAATTAAAAACTTTTCTTTCTTCTCAAAGCTAAGTTTTTTATTTGCTTACATTTATGTATTTCACAAAAGTACATTTTCAAAAGGTACACGTTAAGGGACTAATAGGAGGTATAAGAACATTTTTTGGTTCATAGTCCATTCCTACCAAACGCGTGATTATTACGGTAAATATCTTGGAAACTATAGAGGATAGAGTCTTCAAACTTTCCTCATGCTATTCTATTATCAAGTTGCAAAAATTATCATTGCAAGAAAATTGGTCGTGACAACTCCCATAGAAGAAACAAATATCGTACATCTCAATAAATGTATCAGTGTGACGCGTTAAAAGTCTTAGATTTTTTTTTATAAAGACAGGCAGAAAAACTGATAAGATCGTAAAAAAAAGAAATTTATCTCCCAATTATAGTACAGATATACATATATGTGTAGATATCTGGGCAACGACAAATGGGTAAAACTAGTTTAATAATAAAGGTGAGCAAATAATTTCATATATAAAACCAAAAAAAAAAAATAATATTTTCTTAAAAAAATCGAAAAAAAAATAAAGCGAAATTATGAACATCGTGACTTTGTTTTAATTATCAACATTGTTGTATTAACATTACATAACGTTAACTTACAGCGTTTTCACTATATTTTGAAAAGCTACTTTTCAAAATTGTCTGAAATAATTACAAGTTAAGGTTGCTTCAAAATTGTCAATAAATTTTGCATTTTAAGGTTTGTGATCAAACAAAATGAGTTAATGAGTTAAATTAAGCGCAACATTGAACGTTGAAGGAGAGAAGACTAGTTCAAACGCTTTGCAAACAGAATAAATCATATACTATCTTGATTAAAAAGTTTTCGGAATAACACCCGTGTGGCGGTACCATCGTTCCGATTTGAGTTTTTTTTTCTGTTCAATCGAGTTCAAAAACCATTACGGTAGACGCGTTTCAGCAGCCGTTTCTAAAATTGTAAAAATTCGCCAACACACATAGAGATAGAATATCTACAACAGATGTACCAATTTAACAAAAAAAAAAGAAAAAACTCAAATCGGAACGATGGTACCGCCACGCGGTGTTATTCAGAAAATTTTTTGATCAACGTAGTACAAATTTATAGCTAATGCACTTGAGCGGTCCAAAAATTTAGTTCTTAATGCACCAATAACTCCAAAAGTAATAAACACTGCAGTGAATAAAATTAGCTTTATTACGAACGGCTATATCGCCATGCTAGCTAAGCGAGATCCTCTTAAGTCTTTGAAAGCTATCACGGCTGAAGTAGATAATCAAATTTCAAAAAGAAATGTGCGGTATTAAAAAATATTATTATACTACCAAAAAATTTTACAACAATGTTAGTTGTTCCGATGCTATTGGCCATATGTGTATGTATTTTACAGAATGGAGTTTTCAACTGAATTTCATAACCTCGTCACTTCTTATTACAACGATGTCATTAGAAGAATTACGATGTAACAAATAGTTCCAATAAAAAAACTTGGTTTTGAACAGGTTTTAGGCTTAACAATTTTGGTATACTTTTTGTTTGTTTTTTTGTTGTTTTTGTTTTTAAATACATTATTAGTCTTTTATAAAGTAGCAACGTCATGAATGATCACAAGTAGAACTCAACGATAAATATGATGTTAATCAAAAATATCTACAAAATTTATTCATGAGTGAACGGTTATTTTTATATGAGAAGCAGTGGGTTAAGAAACGAAATTCTAGGGGTTAAGAAACGAAATTCCAAGACCGTAAGCCTCGTTTATAAACCAATATCACGTGATTACTGACTATGATGGCTAAAATGTTGCCAAATAATGTTGTAATACTGTCATGCGATGTGCAGTAATTTCACAAAGAAAACAAAGTGGTATTTGAAAAGACTTCGAATGACTTAAAAAAAACATAGAAGTACAACATGAAGAAGTTTGATAAGACTTCCGTATCTGAGTTGAAATTTACTTTTCAGATTTAATTTTCTTGTGCAATATTTCTTATGCCATTTTTTTTCTTTTCAAATTTACGCAAGTTTAACCAGATTAAATCCATTCCAAAGGCGGACGATATTCAAATTTTTATGAAACCCAGACTGAAAGGGCCTATACTATCGTAAGAGTTTTTCTTGCAATAAACTCTGTTGTGGGTACTGAGTTTCTTGATGACGGGGGTCAACGGGAAACCGTTTTTCGTTGAATAGGGTTTTTTCTTGTTTCGTCCGTCACGCAAAAACACGCAACACGTCTATCGTGGTTTGGGTGTAACTCTCTATGACTTAGGACGACGTAGCTGGGCCCTTCTAACGATCTGATCTAATCTGACATAAATAAAATTTACATTCGCAGTTTTGTTGACATAAAATGGTATGTGGTATGAAGGAACAAAAATAATAATTTTTCAAAAATATACTTTAGGATTGAAACATCAGTATTAATGAAATTAATATTTAGGTATATAAGAGTGCATTTTTTATGGTTGTCTAATTTTTCAATAGTGTAACTACTAAGCTGTAAATTAAGTTAATATTTTTTTTCAATTTATTTTGTGAAAAATTATTGGAAAATATTGTTTATTATTAAAGATCATTTTTGATTAAATGAACAACTCAACAAATAAAATTGTGGCGACAACCCATTCAAGATAATTGAAGAAGACAAAAAAAACTGACAAAAACTGACGATTATTTATTTCGAAAAGAGGAAAGCGCAACCATTACATTGATTGCTGTATGGTATCTTGGTATAGTCAATGAAATTTATTTTCAAATAATCGACGAGATAAACATTAACAACTTAAGGTTAAATGTGATAATAAAGCGTGTTTTTTATAGAGGTATAGAACTTTAAGTTGGCATAACTTTTCAAGATGGCAACCGATTTAACAGCTGTCAAGTGATTTATTCTCAGTTTGGTTTGGCACTTCGTCATGAATAGACCCACGCCTGAACAACGCTTACAAATAGTGCAATTTTATTTCGAAAATAATGGTTCTGTGCGGAAAACGTATCGCGCACTACGTCCATTTTATCGTCGACAAAATCGTAAATCAGAGCAGTTAATTCGATAAAAAATGGAACGTTTTCGCACTACCTTTACTCTTATTGATAACTCGCATCCCCAGAGATGCTGTACGTTGCGTACAGAAGAAGCTATTGCTGCTGTAGAGCTTAGCATTAAGGAAGACCCCAACGAGTCCATCCGCCATCGGGCACAGGAATTGGATCTGTGTCCATCCACTTTATGGAAGATTTTACGGAAGGATCTTGGTTTGCGTGCTTACAAAATCCAACTCGTACAAGAATTGAAGCCAAACGATCATCAAGTAAGGCGTAGATTCGTCAAATGGGCCCAAAACGATATTACCGTTTTCCCGATTTTCATAAGCGAATTTTGTTTGGCGATGAAGCGCACTTCTGGTTGAATGGCTACGTCAGCAAACAAAACTGCCGCATTTGGAGTGAAGGTAATCCTCAAGTGTATGTGGAAACACCGTTACATCCAGAAAAACTGACTGTTTGGTGCGCTTTATGGGCTGGTTTTTCAAAAACGATGGTGGCCAGAACGTTACAGTCAATGGTGATCGGTATAGAGCCATTATTACTAACTTTTTCATTCCTGAATTGAATAACCATGATGTCCAGGAGATGTGGTTTCAACAAGACGGCGCAACATGTCACACACTTCATGCCACAATAGGTTTATTGAAACACACGTTTGGTGACCGCCTAATTTCACGTTATGGACCTGTAAATTGGCCTCCAAGATCTTGTGATTTAACACCGCCAGACTACTTTCTGTGGGGCTATGTAAAGTCATTGGTCTATGTGGTAAAGCCACAAACGCTTGACAATTTGGAAGACAACATTCGCCGTGTTATGGCCGATATACGGCCACAAATGTGGGAAAAATTCATCGAAAATTGGACGTCTAGATTGGACTACATCCGCGCCAGCCGTGGCGATCATATTCCAGAAATCATATTTAAAATGTAATGCCACAAGATTATCTTTCGGATGAAAAAATTCATTTCAATCGAATAATCCATCGTTGTCTTATTGCAACATAAAGTTCTATACTTCCATAAAAAACACCTTTACTATGTAATATTAATACATCCTATAGAACCACAGAAGCATTGAAACTTTCTTCTTATCTTACAATATTGTATGTTTTGACACATTTTGGTTATTATATTAAGCACAAGTGTTATGCAAATAAGCCAAGTCATAATTTATGCCATTAGTGAAAAAATTTGGCCGACAATTTTCTTACGAAGTGAATAAAAATTTTATTTTATTCAGTAGCAGGTCTGTTGTCATCAGGGTTTTATTAATAATTTAATTTTTGTCCTGTTTTGTTGATTAGGTGTTGCATTCCTTCATTAAAAAGAAAAACAAACAAAAAGTAGTATATTATTATACATTGGCTTATGATATGTAACTCTGTCATAATATCCTTCAATTTTCTGTGCATTTTTTTATTATTATCTACTATGGACTTATACTTACAAACATGCATTTTCGCTCTACTTTGTTAGACTGGTAAAACAACTTCACTTTTTTTCTTCTAACGATTTTAATTAAATTTATTGAATAACTGTAGCAACACCTTTAAGACCAGTCGATAAAAATAGCCACATAAGAAATGGCATAGTAACCGAATTGCATTTAAATCATTTTGGACAATTATTGAATAAAGTCTACAGAATAACAACTGGTAAGACTTAATACTCATATACATACATTTTATTTATTGGTTAGTTAATAAGTATATGCAAATTAACTTTCATACTAAGTGGTGAGATATAAAATAAAAAATTAAAAAATATATATAAATTGTAAGTTACATACTGAGTGAGGTAAACAGCCAGTGGTGTGATCTAGTATGTATTACAATAAAAAAAATTGTTGTGCCCACTTATACATTTAAAATCTCATGGAAAATACAATATGTATTAACTTTGAGAAACAAGTATATGTATATGTGGGTCATTTCATGTCATACAAGAAAATAATCAATAAATAAAAACTAGAAATAATAAAAACTATATAAAAAATTCTGCGAAATGAAAAATAATAGTTCGCAACATATTTTCGTTCACCGTGAGCTACAAGGTGATATTTTTATTAAACGTTCTTTTATATATGTATGTATATCAGCTAAACCCCAGCGTGTTTCGCTATTCCTATGGTAATTAATAACTTCATTAATACCCAAGGCTTCAAATAAACATACACACACACATCCATCACAAAAATGCATTAATTTCTACATACATATGTATAGATAACTGCAAACCAATGTGCTTCGCTATTCCTTTATAAAAAAGTAATACACACTTATCCAATCTCTCCCCCATTTTGCTGATGTGGTTAGATAACGAACCTGAACTGTTAACATTTTAATATCAATGGGGGGTGCCACGCCTACTTATCCAATCTCATCCAGTTATTGACTGATGGTGTGAACCGTCAGAAAAGTTCTTTAGCAACAGCACTAAAGTTTTAGCTTTGCTTCAGTTTTTAGATTCAAATTAAATAACTGTGTAGTTGAATTTTTACTGAAACTTTCAAAAGTAAAAAGCAAAAGTAAGAAGCAAAGGTAAAAAGCAAAAGCAAAGTATTATTATGTGTATGTTCTCTGCTTAAGCAATCAGCAAAGCAATCACATTATAAAGAATTGCTATTGCTGTTAGCAATAAGCTGTTGTTTACTTTATGTTTGCTTTTGCTTAACTGCTTACTACTATTAATTGATCTCGTTGCTGTTGCTTGCATTTCATTATCGATTGTCCTTTTATGGAGGTAAAATTGATTAAATTTTGTATCACTTATTTTAATTCTGACTCTTTGATTTAATTTTTTTTTTAATGTTATTGGTGATGGAGTCGCAAAATACGCTCACCTTATAGTAAACAGCAAAGTGAAAATTTCCATAACATTCCATGAAGGAACATGGGGACTTTTCACAGTCAATAGGCTGCACCCGATTCTATTTTTGGACTCATCGAAAGGGACCGAACGGAGTAGTACTAGTAATACTCATAACAAGCTAATGTTATGAGGTGATACCACTGTTGATAAACTTTTTTTTTTTTCAGATGGTCTGGTATTGAAACGACTACCTTCTGGGTGGTAGGCAGGCGTCTTACCTACGATACTACTGGTAACTAAGCGAATTATTTACTATTTTCCTTTTTTGCGTTTGCTTTTTTACTTTTGCTTATTATTTTTTAAAGCTTTTAGTAAGCATTTAGCAACACAGTTATTTAATTTGAAGCTAAGAACTGAAGCAAATCAAAAAATTTTATGTTTTTGCCTTTTTGCATTTGCTGTATAGTTTTCTTTAAGTTTAGTTAAGCAATTACAAATGTGCTGAAAAAAGTCAAGCATTTTTTAACGCTAATTTAAACCACATTTAGAAACTTCAACGAACCTATGTGGAACAAATTTAGAGACTCTCGTTTGACGCTGTGGCATGCATACAGTTAAGGTTAATTTGATATTTCAAATTAGTTGGTATATTTAAATTTATTTTTCTATTAGGGTGGCCAGATACATAATAAAACGGATAGTCATTTTTCACAAAATTTGGAATCTTAAATTCAGATTTAAAATCTTATTTTCAGTCGGTATTGATCAACAATGAGTAATGGACTTGTAGTTTAAAGTTTGCACATATTCACTATTCACCAACTGAATTTAACTATGAAATCAATTCTTTTATGGTGGTGAACCTTAAAACGACTCATATGCCTTAACACAAACTACAAAAACTATAGTTTCAATGCATTTTATAAAAATTGTTTTTATGCTTTTTTGTTTTAAATTTTATTGTTAAATTTGTACATATGTGTACATACATTGTTTTTTTTATTATTTTATTTCATTAACTTTGACCTTTACAAGCTTGATCTTTCAAATAATAATAATTAATTATTGATTGTACTTAACATTTGTACGATTTTTTTTTAATATAAAATCTTGCTTAAAAGAAAAGAATGTAACCTACCACTAGCATTGCTTAGCTTTTTATATATATTTTTTTAGTTTTGTTTTTTTCTTTTATAAACTTAATTGTATAGTTATAAAGCGGGCTAATATTGTATGGAATTTTTAACTATCGAATTCACCACATTAAAAACCATTTATTTCTTTGTGTTTTTCTTAAAGTTAATAATTTTATTATTTATTTTTTGTTTTTTAATTATTTAATTTTTAAATTTTTACTTGCACCCCGTCTACTTTATCGTTCTCAATGACTTTGTAAAACTTCGCGTTTGGACTGAACCGCCAGAAAACTATCTTGGCCTTTTTATAGCCTGTACTTGATAAGTTGTACAGTGAAAAATAAAATAAATTCAATTGAAAGAAAAAATTAAAAAAAAAAACATTATCTTAGCATTTGTATTGGTAGGTAGGTAAGTATATTGGTAAGTAGTTGTGGTGCTGGCTGTAATGACTGTGTATTGATTGTTGCTGTTGTTGGTGGCTTAATGGTTAGATTAAGCCAAAAAACCTTTTTTTATAATATCGTTGTTAGTGGAGTTGTTTCTTTTTTATCTATTGTCTTAAGTTGCACTGCTCTAATGTTTAAAGTTTTTTATTTTTTCTTTTTCTTTACTAAACCTCAACAATCAACAACTTCGTAAGTAAATAATTTAAGTTTTTTATTTATTTATTTTATGATTTAAAATCAATTTGAATTTAATTTTTTTCATTTTTCATAACTCAAAACTGTTGACACTTTTTCATCATTTCTATAGAATTCTTTTTCTTTTTTTTTGACTTTAGTTAATAAATTGCTCTCTTTTATTTTCAAATTCACCACTTTATCTGAAGTAATAATAGTTTTTTAGTTAAAGCTTTTTGTTTGCCTTTGTAATGAATTAACTTTTATGTAAAAGCTTATATTATTTTATGTTTAACAAATTTTATGATCATATGTGCAGAGTTCTTTATTACACTGCGGTTCATAAAAGCTATGAATGTTTATAAAAATGAAATTATCTAAATATAGCGCCAAACGTAAAAATAAAATTAGTATATTATCTGTCCTTACTTATCACCATCAAGGCACAATAGATCAGTGCAAAAAGCCATCTTGAGTCTGACCCAACCTTTATTACATTACATTACATTACATTATTATCAGTTATCATGTTCAGTCTTAAGAAAATATTACTCTGTAATTGATGTTCAATTCAAATCTTATCTCCCGATAAGACTTTCATCATTTTTACCATTACTTCTCTTGGGAGCATATGGCTTCCACAAAGCATCTCCATCATGCACGGTTTGATGCCGTTGTCTTTACTTCTTCCCATGTAATTTTGTATCGCCTTAGTTTTTGGATAATTGTGCGTTGCCAGGTGTTTCTTAGTCGCCCATATTGCCTTGATCCTTGAGGATTTCACTCGAGTGCCATCCTTGTAATACTATGGGTTTTTTCTTAAGATATGGCCGATACACTTCCACTTTCTCTGTCTTATTTTCTCCAATATGGGCTCTTCGTTTGTCAAATTCCATAGTTCTATGTTGCTTATGGTGTTAGGCCAGAATATCTTGAATATGATTCTAAGGCACTTGTTGGTGATACCTGTAATTTTTGCTTAATAATGTACAACCGAATTGACTTTAGACATGAGTTGAATGTTCTCAGCTTAGTTTACCTGGATATACAGTGGTGGACATTGTTTTAGCACTTTAGTTATGTGTATATTTTGGAATCAAAATATTTTTGACATGTTTATTATTTTAATCATTTCTATGTTCTAATATATCACTCGTGGTCCAACGAATACGTCGCGTTAGTTTACGTTAGTTTTGTTGGTTGCAATTAATTAATTTTTTGTTAAAATAAGGCAAAACCCAAATTAAAAAAAAATATTTTCAGCAAGAAAAAAGACAAAATTAGTTATTTATTTTATTTAGAACTAAGGACTTGGAAATATAACTCTTTTTCTTAATAACATATCCACATCCCCTCAGCATACTGTTTATAAATCCCACGCAATGTTCTTTTGGCATTGCGCACTATTTCTTTTAGATTTCTGTTCATTACTCACTTACATTATTAAGTCTAACAGCTATAATGTGTTGCTATACGTCATTCCATGGGTTCACTATAGGACTGAGATCTGACGATTGAGCTGGCCAATTTAAAACGCCGATTCTATTTCGCTCTAAGCATGTGCCATAGTTTTCTTTGTAAATGGAGTCATTGTGTTCAAAAGTAATTCCTTTTAAGCGTACCGATCCATTTCTATTAAAGGAAATGTGACCTAAACTATCACATTTCCATGCTTCACTGTCATTGATGTGTATCTAAGGTTTCACTGCATGCTATACTGTACGCTCAAGAAAAATAAAATTCGACACTTCAAGCTCTTTTTTGATACGTGTCCCTTATTTTGCAAAAAGCATCCAACCAATTTTTTATTTTTTCTTCTTATTGTCCGCAAGGAGATGTCAAGACCATTTAGAAATTCCCTTTGAATTTGTGTTGAGCATTTAAAGTGGTCTGCAACTAAGGCTTTTTAAATAAAGGAGTTCTTTTTGAGAGATATTTTTCGAGGCCTAGAGCGCTGTGTAATACTTTTATTTGTCCTATTGGCTTGAACATGAACAATACGTTAAACACCATCTTTTTGTTGCAGTTTAATAGGAAGCAATGTCACGAACGATGATTCCTCTCGAAGTTTTTTGGTGAATATCTTTACGCTATGCCTTTGTGCACTGTTTATCTTGACCCATTTCTATTTATTGTATTATGGTTTTTATTACAAATTTTGTAATTAAACATTCACAAAATATAAAAATTTTAACAAAAAAGTAGTTAAGAATAACGAAATTCGTAAAATGAGCTAAATTGTTGTCCATGTAGATTACAATTTTTTTTAAATAAATTACAAATAAAAATAGAATCCACCAATGAAAATAACAAAAAGTTATGGTACGTACTGAGCACATCATACACAACACATGTAGGTACATAATTTACTCAATTTTGATCCCTAGAATAAAATATACGCTTTCTAATGTAGCATATGCACATGAAATGTGCTAACCCAATGTCCACCACTGTATATGAGCTTCTCTGTACTTATTGCAATCGTACGAAAGCCGCTCTTGCTTTGTTGCGATACTTGTTAATTGCTTCTGTACCGCCGTTTGTTACCATTTGCTTTTTAGAAAGCAGAAGCTGTCTGCACACTCAATTGGTTGGCCCTGTAGTATTACGTTTTCTGTGCTATTGTTGTTAATTCTCATCTCAAGTCCAACACTGCGAACCAGTCATACTAGGTCTTATAATTTTTACTGCATATTGGAGATTTTGTGACAAATATTATCTTCATAATCCAGGTCGTGAAAGACTATTCTATTCTCTTGAAAATTTTTTAGTTAAATTTACTAACAACATCGAGCAATACTATTCCATATCATCAATTTGGTTTTCGGAAGGATCACAGCGGTATCGTGTTTTACTTACATCAGATAAACTTTTGAAAGCATTTGTATTCATAGACAGTTTCAAAGCCTTTGAGAAAGTATGGCATTTAGATCTTTTATACCAAATATGTGAAGTTTTACTCAGAAACACACACAAGCTTTTGTCAGGTCACTCGTTCGACGTTAAGACTAACGACATACATTCTTGTTCGAATAAAATAACTGCAAGGGTGGCATACTTGGCCTATACTACATGTCATATCTACTGCTGATATTCCCGCTACCCTTACATCGACATTCGCAGACGATGCTACTCTCATTAGTATACACAAAAGTCCAGCCGATCGATCAACTGCAGTCTCATGTTAACGTACTGGAAAATTAGTTAAGAAAATGGAAATTATCGGTCAATGCAAGCAAATGTACACGTCACGTTTGCTCTTCGGCAAGAAATATACCCTACTGTACAAACCTTAAATGTCGACTTACCGCATTCCGATTGACATGAACTTATCACCTTGACTTGAAGCAATGCAAATTAATATAAAGTCGCATCAAATTTGTTGGCTTATTGTTACAGGGTATACCCTAAACCTAAAGTACATACAAAGTAGTCTGGTATGAAATGGTACACAAGCGCTTTTAACGTTAGCAAACTACAAAGAAGGTTGATGAATATGCTTCGTTCAATCTCAGGTGCTCTTGGGCATATGAGGAATTCCAACATCCACAAGAGTCTCAATGTCTTAAAAGTTAAGAATAAAATTCATAAGTTCTGCCAAACTTATAAATCGAAATTGCTGCTGCATCTAAATATCTTATATCATAATAAAAAGTGTCCCAAAATTAGCGCAAGATATTTGTCGCCATTTGTGCAGTAAAATATTGGCAACCCGAAAAAAAGAATTCGACAGCTGACAGCTTATGGTTAGTAAAAATGGAGCGGTACACGATATAACAACGTGTCTTCATTATTGAACAATATTTCAAAAATAATGAAAATTTAGCGGCCGTAGTTCGAATGTCAATATCAAAGCAGTGCGTGAGAGTGTCGGTGATAATCCAGAAATCTCAGTTCGACGTCGTGGATATGAATTGCAAATTTCAAGAAGCTCTCTACATCGCATCGGTGTCTCTAAGCTCGTACACAGCGAAGAGAGTTCGTTGAATGGATTATTCAACATCATCAAATGGATGCTGATTTTTCGAGCAAAATCATGAGCACATTTTCACCTTGATGGCTTTTTTAATCGCCAAAATTGCTGCAAATGCATCCACAACCTGTCACTGTTTATTGTGGATTTTGGGCTGGAGGCATAATTTGACTATGCATCTTCGAAAATGAGGCTGGTCAAGCAGTGACTGTTACTGGTGCTCGATATCGCGACATGACGAATCTGCTGAAATTGGATGATATTGATGTAGCCAATACGTGGTTTCAAAAAGACGCCACATGTCGTACAACCCAGACGTGTATTCTCTCGTTTCTGTGATCAGAACTGGCCTTCTAGATCGTGGGACTTAACACCAATATTTCATCTTATGAGGTTATTTGAAATCACACGTATATGTTAATAAGCCCACAACTACCGTGCAATAAAGAGGAGATTCAACGCTGCATCAATGAAATTCAGGCACATTTATGCAAAATGGTCATAGAAAATTTCGACCAAATAGTGCGCATGTACATGCGAAGCCGTGGAGGACATTTACCCGATGTGTTATTTCCTATCCCATGTACTTTATGATTCAATAAAAAAAGAATAATAATCAAAAGACGAAAAAATGTGTTTTCTATTTAATTCAAATCTAGCGTTAATTATGGGACACCCTTTATTGAATTATACTTGTAAAGAAATTATGGCCGTAACTGCGCGGGTGCAACCGTAATAAAGTTAGGCTACCATTTAAAAATTTGGTATGGTATATAAGACAACCGCCTACCAACTAGAAGGTCCTTGGTTCAATATCAGGCCGGACCATCTGAAAAAGAAAAAGTTTTTCAACAGCGAATATCACCTCTTAACAATAGCTAGTAACTGACTATGAGTATTATTACTATTAGAGACCTATCTAATGAATTTGCCGTTCGTAGTCGGCGTTAAATTGTAGATCCCTTTCAATGAGTCTAAAAATAGAATGGGGTGCATCTCATTAATGGGAGAAGTCCCCGTATTCCTATATCCGACCGAAGATGGAATACAACTCTCATGTATGGGCCGGTGCTCCAAAGCTTCTCGACCGCGTACAGGAGAGGGGGAAGATGTTCATCAATGACGGTAAGGTAGCCAACTCTATCGATTCATTGGAGCACCGTCGCAATGTGACGTGTGTTTCATGGAATGTCTTGTAACGAAATTAAGGAATTAATTCCTAAAAATCATATATTTTTGCGTAGTGCTTGTATTTCCCGTAGAGCGCATCCCTTTAAAGTTGATTGTCCAGTAAATCGCAAAACGCATTATAGGGAGAATTCGTTCTTCGGTCGCACTGTTCGGTTGTGGAATAATCTTCCAGCAAAAGTATTTCCTGCCACTCACAGCATGAGTAAACTTAAGTCTAACGTCCATAAACACTGCTCCCTCTGTCCTCCTTCCAATAACCTATTTTCCTAGTACCAGTACAATGCACCGCATGAGTAGGGTCCATCCTCTTGGTGCTGGTCTTATATAAAAAAAGATCCTTTGGACACATATATTTCAAACCTTGCAGATCTAACTTTGTAAATTTTGACCCATTTCGGAGAATTTCTTTTGAATTAAATAAATTTTATGTTCTCATTGATCTTTCTGATATTATCATTAAATCAAAGAAAATTCTGTTAAATTATCTTAACTCAAGCTCGTATATGTATAATTCTATCTGGTAAAGGTTTTTCTTTATATTTTAATATATTTTGTTAAATAAATAAATAAATAAAATAAAATAAAATAAATAAATCATATCGCCCGATAAGTGTACTGGTTACATTCTGCAAAATATTTGAAAAAAATTTGAGGAGAATGTTACTGGAAAAAGAAAACATAATACCTGAGTATCTATTCGGCATTAGACATAAACATGGCACACCCGAACAATGCCATCGCATAGTAAACTTGATACGATATTCCTTGGAAAACAAAAAAATATTGTTCAGGTGTATTTTTGGATGTCAGTAAGCATTTGATAGGGTCGTCTAGCACACAGGACTACTATTTAAGCTTGAAAAACTATTTCCAATGCATTTTTATCTAAAAAATCTTATCTTATCTTAAAATCTTATATCAGCGAAAGGTAATTCAATTTTGAAGTTAATAAAGATTTTTCTAAAATTTACAGTATCACTAGCTATGATACTCTTTCAGGGTAGTGAGGGCCAACTTACAATCGGATATGCCGTAATAAATAATGTACTTGTTGCAACTTATGCTGATGATACTGCAGTATTAGCTGCTAGCACAGATTCGGAAGCTGCACCACTACAGCTACAGAAGCAACTGGATGAAATAGAAATCTGGTTAAATAAATGGAAGATAAAAGTCAACGCAGAAAAATCTTTACATGTAACATTTACTGTGCGTCGAAAATTTGCTCACGTGTGTATATTAATAGCTGTAATATTCGGCAACATGACACAGTAAAATATCTAGGCCTTCACATCGACCGTAGGCTTATTTGATAAAACCATATAAAAGTTAAAAGAGAACACTTTAATCTGAAATTGAAATGCTTATTTTGGTTACTATGCCACAAATTCAAACTTTGTATCGAAAATAAGGTAATTATACACAAAATTATGTGGAAATATGGTATACAGTTGTGGGGACCAGCCACTAATTCTAACACTGAAATACTACAAAGATTTCAATCTAAAACATGGAAGTCCTTAGGTAACGCCCCATAGTTTGTCTTAAGCAAAACAATTCATGATGACTTATTAGTTCCGATGTTTCAGGAAGAAACTAAGAAATATAGCGAAAAAGACTTAAAGAGGTTGTGTAATCATTGTAATCCTTTAGCGATAATGTTATTGAATGACACGAACGAAGTAAGAAGACTGAAAAGGAAACACATATTGAACTTGCCATTCTATACCTTGTTTTTATATACATAAAAAAGTATTTTGTAATTATGTACCATATATATTAGTATAAATGAGTTTTAAGATTTATTTGTAAAGAGTGGGCAAATTTGGGGTTAGGAAGTAAATTGGCATAAAAACACATTTTTTTCACAAATTCAGTTTTATTCGTACCAATCTAAAATAGAAATATGGGAATTAATAATGGAATATGATGTCGGGCATATGTCCATCTCTAGCACGTCGGCAGACATTCGCTTTTTTCACAAAATTTTGAACCACATTTTGCAACAAATCTTTGCTTATTTCGTCAATGCAGCGCCAAATTTCATCTTTCAGAGTGTCAGGGTGCCTCGAGAGAAATCGAGAAATTACGCGACCGGGAAATTTCTCATGCAATAACTGAATTGTTTGACTGGCTGTGTGGCTTGTGGCACCGCCCTGCTAAAATCAAAGATCAGTGATATCAACATTAGCCAATTGTGGCCACAAAAAATTGGTTATCATGGTTTGGTAGCGCTAAGAATTCTCGGTGACGGCGTTTCCTTGCTCATTTTCAAAAAAATACGGGCCGAAGATTCCGCCTAACAACAAACCGCACCATACAGTAACTTTCTTTGGATGTAATGGTTTTTCGAGGACTGTTGTGAGCGCCATATGCGACAATTTTGTTTGTTTACATAACCGCCTAAATGAAAATGGATCTTATCGCTAAAGATAATTTTGTTAAAAAATGTGATTCAAATTTGTCCACCCTTAAGTAGATTAGTAATACGAACGCTACGTTACGATGATGATTTCATGAATCATAACAGTTCATGTTTCCCTTTTCTATAAGCGGCCATAAAGTTTTAAATTAGGCTTTAAGACACATGAAATTTGTACTTCATTTTAGCTCGAAAAAAGGTCTTGTAAACATTACGAAGATAAAATGGCTTCTATCGACACACGAATAATGCGATCTTTCAGACAATCGTAATATAAATATTTCACAAGATGACGATTAAGCATGCTTTCCATAACTTTGCTAGTTAAACGGATCTATAATTAAAAACGGATCTATAATTAATTCTAGCTGCCTTTCTGATTTTTTTTTTTTTTTTTGGTCGGTCTTTAATTGTAGTGCAACCTTCACACCTTTTTTAATTAACATTTAATTTTATTTCTAAAAGCAAACAAATTACTGTCTAATATTTTATTTGTTAAAATCTAAAGTAATTACTTAAAATGTTAAAATGACTTAAAACCAAAACCTCAGACTTTCCCTTATGTTCATAACAGGATTTTCCAATTTACCACTAAAAAACTTAATTAAAAGGGATTTTATATTAAACTAATTAAATTAAGTGGTTTTTAAAATATCAGATTAATTATTTTTATTATTTTTATCTAATTTTCTATGTAAAATTCATACAATAAACCCTATGCAACAACATTATTTATTGGCAATGAACCCAACTTTGGCAAAATATTTATTTAAAAATAGAACATAATTGTATGTATATAATTTTGATATATAAGTATGTGGTATCAACACGGATATACATAAATTGTTCAAGTAAAAACAAAAAACAAAACCAAACCATAATTACAACAGAGTGGGCTTAAAATTCATTCAGACAAACATAAACGGACTTCATAACTCACTGTTTCTAATAATGATTTGAACGCAGTATATTCCATTCAATTTCATTTTTATATATTTATATATATATATACCGAAGTACATATGTACTTACGAGGATAATTCCATAATAGCGTGAATTTTCGGATTAATGTTTAATTTGGACAAAAATGTATTTTATTTCTTAAAGTAGTCTTCTTAATGTGCGACGAATTTAGTTCAGCTTTTTACTAGTTTTTAAAATTTCTATAGACTTTCAAAAAGACTTTTTTAATTACTCTTCGTTTGGCCGAGATCTCATAATATTCAGGTAATTCTTAAGATTATTTTTTTATTTATATATGTTTTTTCTCCGTCACTCCTCTAGGAAGCATATTGGCTTTCCACAAAGCATCTATTGCTTTGTTTCAGTTTATTTAATTAATTTGATATTTCAAGCTAAGAAGATGATTAATCCGCTGTAGTCCATATGATTTTTTTTTGTTTAGTGGTGAAGATCCTTGCTAATTGGTGGTGATCTTTACTTTAGCTTTATCATATTTTCCTCGTAGGTGACGTGTTTTTCCTGATCATTCGTCTGTTGTTTGTCATCCTCGCCATAGGTTTGCGAGAGAAGGGTCAGATGGGCTTTTTTCTTTATTTTTTTTTTTTAGATGGAGTTGTCTGGAGGGAAGATGTTGAAGCCTTTTATTATTATTAAACATTCGACACAACAATTAAATTTCTTCTTCGTCATTGTCCTCTGCTGGGGCTCGAACCTGGGTCGTTTGTGTTGTTATGCGGGCGCTCTAACCACTACACCACGCCACCCCAAAGATCTAATATTGCTTAATTTGAAGAAACAGTTAAACTTAAAGGCAAATCGATGAATCTCTTGTGCAGTATGTTCACAACATTAAATTAAGGCTACGATTAAAGCCAGTAAAACAAAATTGCGAAAGAACAAATGCCCTTTTCGGAATGACTTAAGCATCCCATAGAAACTTATATATACGTACATTCTAAACAATGGCACTGTGTGCACCCGTGTCGTTTGCATTTCAAATTAATATTGAATCTATGTAAAGGGTGTCCAAAATGGAGGTTTCATTTTAATTTAAATAGAAAAGTTTATTACAAATAGGTTTCGGTTAAAAATGAAAAATTATATACGTCAGGTGACCCCCCTTCTACTGGCTCGTCTGGCTCACAATCTTTTACCGAAATCTGAAAAAAACGTCTTTCTTTTATTAAAATTAAAATGATACCCCAAATTAGATATTGCCTTTTAAAAGGTGAGTGGTGTGAATGCAACCCAAAAAACTGTGCCCAAGACTCTTTTGGTCGTGTACACCCTCACGTACAATCATCTGAGTATTGCCAAACACTGCTTTAAAGTGATGACTCAAAACCTATTATGTTCAAATGCGGGCAATCTCAAGCTTATCATGCATACAAGCTAAACGCTCAAGCTAAACATGCAGGAAATAATATTTATTCCAAATATGCTATGCCAAAACATCTCTAGTCACCTCTCACCCTTTAATTCTTCGATCTTTCAATATCATACCACAGATTTTAGACACAATTTGTTGACGTTTTTTAGGCAACCTGAACGTTTGGCATCCACGACGGAACTCTGTAAACTAAATATCTTTTTACTTTCGAAATTTATGGTGAGGAAATCTCAGAGCATTAGCAAAGCCTTTACTTGGTTTCGGAAAAAACGATAATCGCTTTCTTTTATTTTCGTTAAAATAAGCCATTTTTTTGTCTACATTTCTTCTCTAATACAAGAATCATGTAATTATTCAACTGCCCTCGTATATTAGGACATACATTTATGACCACGTTTTGTAATACTTAGTATATATATATGTGTAAACTTATATGCGTGTTAAATGCGTAAACGAAGTTTTAAATAAATTATACGCACCCTTAACGTTTTAGTGTAAATATGTATGTGAAGTTCAATGTTTTTAAGGCCATGAAATTGTGAAGGGCATTTTATAAAACAAAAATCTAATCTATTTGAAAAAAATTAGTTTTTCTTTTATCTTTTTATTTTAGATAGGAGTAGTGATTGAATAAATAAGTTTTTAAGTTTTTTGTTTACGACTGCGAAGTATTTTTGGTTTGTATAAAACTGGTCCTTATTTAAGTCTATCAAACAACTTCGTGGTAAACACAAATCATTAGTCACAAAGCGCAAAGTGATCCCTTGCATATTAAGAAAATATTGAATTTGTATATCTTGAGAATGGTTATATTATAAGTTTCTGAATTTGGTCTAAGCAACTTTGATGTCAATATACATCACCATTAAAAAATGTGCGATGTTGCAATAGTGGGAGTGACCCTTTTCATATTTAGTAAATATTGAATATGGGAATAGCAGAAGTTTCTAAATTTGATCCAAATAACTTCATGGTAAAAAAATTCAAAAAATCTGAATTTTTTGAGAACGGTAACGGGTAAAGTTTCTAAGTGATTTCGTTATTAATACACCCATCAGGCGGTATTTTATATTTTTATATTAAATTAAAGGTCTTGGCCAAGGCCAACAAAGGTAGCGAAGTGCACACTGTTTAAGCTAGTACTATACGTATGTACAAAAGTTATAACGCTAATGCTATAAACACATTGAAGGCTACCGACCATAGTCCACACGACTACACGAGACGCTGGCTACAAAAGTACTTTGCTACTTAATTATTTTAACGACTATAGCTACAAAATAAACATCGGATTTGACACATTAAACATAACCCAAACAAAACAAACAAATGGACATATGATTATTATTTTTCAGTGTTGCCACATACATTTTTTTCATGTTCTCAATGTATATATCGTATTGCATGTATTGCGTTTTTAAAATTCATATTTCAAGCATCTTATTGTATTGAATGCAATAAACTGTTTGCTGTCGCCAAGATAATATCTATTGAAATTAGTCTAAGTTGGCGACGGGCTACAACGATAGCCAGTAGCCGTGGTGCCGCTAAAATATTTATCCTCATATCCACACATGTATTATATTTTTGACAGCTTGTAGTCGGTGGTCGGTAGCCTTGAATGTGTTTATAGCATAAGTACATAATTTCATCCCGATTGCTTTAAACATCCACTAACCAAAAACGTTTAAGTAAAATTTTTTACAAATAAGTAAATAGTTGAGCTAGGTCCAGGAATGAAACGTTGGTTTCCATATTTTATTATCATAATAAGTAGTGAACTGGTTTAATTCAGCTGTTAGGTAAACCAAAAATTACAAAACTCAACTAAGGACCCATTTTTATTCATATTGTTTATTTATTTACTATTCACCCAGTTTGAACTCCGTAACTACGGTACTTCAATTTGTAGGGTTTTGGATGAAAATTGTGAAAATGAGATCAGTATAACAAATTTCTTTAGAAAATGGAGTAAAAAATGGAATTAATGGAGTTTACCTCCTTTATACAGTGTCGTAAAAACTTTAGACGATAATATCATATCCACACATCCAGGGGCCAACAGATTATATTGTTTCCAGATGTCTTGATATATTTGGTTCTATGTGGAAAGAAGTAAAAACATACACTTTGCGTTGATACCTTTCTATACCAGTTTTTACAGGTGTTGATCGCGGAAAAGATAAAGATTTGAATGTGGAAAGAAGTAAAAACATACACTTTGCGTTGATACCTTTCTATACTAGTTTTTGCAGGTGTTGATCGCGGAAAAGATAAAAATTTTAATAGTTTGTTTGCTGCAAGTTTTAATCGCTTTATTTTCCGCGCAATATTCAGTGGCGACAATTTCTTACATAATTTCAAGTGCTCTTTGACGAGGCCTTGGCCCGAAAGTAGACACAAAACAATAAGAATTTCCTTCCTTTTCCAAATATGTGGTATCTTTGGGAAGTTAATCTTCCAATGCTTTACAACTGTTACAAAGATGTGACTAAACAATTGGTGCCTTATTGTGGGTGTTGTTTTTTATGCAAAGTATGCTCTCTAAACATGAAAAGTAAGGCCCAATATTTTGGCTAGCTGTTGATTACAAATTAGGATATGAGTGGAGAGTTTAATGACACCTTGGAAAAGCAAAAAATTATCAGCTTGTGGAACGGAAGCTGCCATACGTCGGTGCAGTTCGGAAAAATAATACATCTATTTCTCCTAAAGTGTTTATTTAAAACATTTGCCCACAACGGAACTGCTAAATTAGCTTCATTGTGCAGTATCTACAGTCAGTGTACCAAAAACGTCAACTGCTAGAAGACGAGAGATATAGAGCTGCTACAAATCTGCATCGTATGCAGCAACTTTATACGCAAAACACAACAAAGAATATACTGCTCTCTCATTTTCTGAGAAAACTTGATTTATGCATCTGTTCCGTAAATCTAATTCATAAAAATAAATCCACAAACATAAACGGACCAAAATAGTCCTTTACCTAAGATTTGTAACGTTTTATTTTGTTGTCTTCCCTTATATCACAGATCACTAAAAATTTTGAAGAAGTAATAAAGTAAATAAAAGAGTATTAAATTGAGGCGTGGTGTAGTGGTTAAAGCGCACGCATAACAACACAAGCGGCCCAGGTTCGAGCCACAGCAGAGGACATAACGAAACAGTTTAATTGTGGTTTCGAGTGTTTAACAAAAGAGGCTTCTTTAACTTCTCTCCAACAACTTCATCTAAAAAATAAAGAAAAAGACGTTTCCAGCTTTTTTACCTCTGGCGATGTTGACAAAAATACGAATGAAACCAACATCTATTGAGAAGAAAGCTAATATGCTCCCTAGAGGAGTGACGGAAAAAAAAACAAAAAATAAAATATAAAAATACCAACTGTAAAAACACATTAAAAACTTCGGTATTATTGAAAGTATTGAGGGTATAAAAATAAATCTTAAGTGATTTGCAAACGATCTTTAAATTCATTTGTAATCAATTTTAAGATAAAATTAGGTAACAAATACAATACAATGAGTTTTTCTTTTTTAAATTAACCTCAATGTATGCCTTTTTTACACTTTTACTAGTTCCAATTTCTCATAACTACACTCCATGCGCATTTTATGCGAATTCAAATTTATGCAGTATTAAAATTTAAAACAGAAACACAAATGTCAGTCTACACATGGGCATTTTCACCGAAATGTAAAGTAACGAATGAATTCTTGCCTATATCTTCAAATCACATCTTCAAATTACTGAATATAGCATTTCAATAACACTAGTATGGGTATCCGATGACAACAATATTCATTTAACAGATAATGTCGCAGAATATAATTGCTAAAGTAATTATAAAGAAATAGTTGAACCTCATACATAAAAAAAAACTGGTGAAGTTCTTAACAAAATTAATGCCGCACAAAATAAAAAAAAATTTTCAATGTGTATGCAGATACGGAACTAGTAATGAATCCTTAACGTGGACTTGACATTCTACTTTCTGCGCATCAGAAGCATTCAAGCTCACAAAGTCTGATGGCAAATTATTTTGCACGAGAACAGAAAAGATGAAGCTCCTGAAAACTTGTTGACAGTTCCTTCTAGTCATAATGAGAACACTTTTAGTGCTTTCATAAAAGATTTCCTAAAGTACTGCCATATAGCAACAGAAAAGAGAAAGATAAACTGTATTTATAATTGCATCAAAGAAATGCATTAGTTGTAGTGAAGAGGATCAACGGTAACAGTATGATATGTAGTACAGTGATGTGCAGAAGTGTAAGATTTTTTAATACTTTCAATTTCTTCATCCTGCATTTTTTAAGTTTAAATGAACTACGTATTTCTTTTTTTTTTTTGTTTTTTTGTATATTATTATAGGTACACATGTCCTCTTTCTACAAAACTAGTTTGATGCCAATACAACAACAAAGACTGTCGTAGCAGCAAAAAATGTAAATAAAAATAAATTTTACAATTTTGCACCGCTGATTTTATTTTTTATATTTATATATATAAGTATTATAATCAACAGTATTTTCAGTATTCTTTTGCCTTTTTTGGAGCCTGCATGCGACTACGGATACTGTATGTGCCTTTTTCAAATTCTACTGGTATATCTTACCAGATGTGCTTTTTTTAAATTCTACTGGTACATCTTACCAGATTTTATTTGTTCGCTTCTACAACTCGTTCATTCCTTTGATCGGGTTTGAATGCTTAGCTGGCAGGGATTTGACATGAATTCACAAACTCTCAATCGGATTCATATCCGTAGATTGTGGAGACCATTTCATATAAGATATCGCTGTCTTGCAAAAAAATTTGTCAGGTGTGGTAGAAAATGTGGCTTTTGCTGCTGAAAGAGTAATTTTCCACCAAGGAAATAACCCATAACACACTGTACATATCGCTAAAAACCGGTTTAAAACGACAGTGATAGTTTATATGAAATGGCCTCCACAATCTCCGGATATGAATCCTATTGAGAGTTTGTGGATTCATGTCAAATCACTGCTCGCTTAGTATCCAAGTTTGAGCAAAGTAATGAACGATCTGTAGAAGCGAACAAAGGAAGTGTATTAAGATATACCAGTAGAATTAAAAGTAAATAAGTATTCATAATCCAGGCTGAGAAACGGCAAGAGGATACGGGACATCCTATTGATTTTTTTTTATATATACATTAAAATAAAATTAGCGGTGCAAAATTGTAACATTTGTTTTTATTTACACATTTTGTTGCTACTACTGTCTGTGTTGTTGTATTGGCATCAAACTAGCTTTGGAGGAAGAGAACATGTGTACCTATAATACCATACAACAAAAATGCTTAGTTCATTTAAACTTTAAAATTGCAGGGTGTTGATATGGAAAGTATTAAATCATGTTACACTTTTGCACGTCACTGTATATTATATTTGATTCAATTCCTCTAAAGAAGATAGAGTCGCGATATGACATAATTGCATTTTTATCCTCATCGATGGTCTTACTATTAATCTTTCGGGCTAGTTGCTTCACACCTTCAACATATTATTCAGGCATTGTATTATAAATTCAATAGGATTTAATATTGACCTGTTATCTATGAATAGTTGTTTTCCTACATCTACTTGACGTAAAAGAATTTCCCTTAGTCCTCTTCTTACGACAGTATTATTTTAACCACAACTTTAACTTCAAATACTGTGAAGGTTAATGTAAGACATTTGTAAATGGTATTTTTCTTCATTTGTTGTTTGCTTTACTTTGCATTGAAACATTATTGCAAATGATTCATTTCTGCAAACAATAGATGAACAAAAGTAAGCAAATGGTAAACTGGGTGGGTGTGCCATTTAACCAAGTGACACGTTGTTGCTGCTGCTGCTGCTCATGTACAATCAAATAAGTAACTGGTCCAACTTTAATCACGTCATAACAAGAGGGAATTGAAAACAGGAAAATACATTTATTTTAACAATAAATTGAATATGAAGTTGTTTAGTAAAGCAGAACATTACATGGTCTTAAATAGATATTAGGAAAGAGAAAAATTTAAATCCAAACTTGAAAGTTTTCTCTTTTTTTAACATTATTATAATAAAATTAAATCAATAAATAATTTGAATTTAAGCTTGTTTTTCTGTGCTGTGGGGTGGGTCAAAAAACAAATATTATCCTCGTTCCTGTGTTTATTGATGAGAAGTTTTCACATCGAGACGAAATAATCCATCTTTCCTCGTGTTGGGACACCTCATAAGTGAAAACCCTTTAACTTTAGATCATCTATTTCTCATTTATAATATAATACAATATATGTATATAAATTCTCCTCAAGCTTTCAATATATAAGCATTCTTTCCTATTCTCTTTTTACTTTATAATACATAAATTATGATCTTATTTTTATGTATCTATAATTTACTGCTCTTATATTCGAAATCTTTTGTAAACTATATTTGTTCTCTTAAATATAACGGTAGTTAATCATAAATTCTTTATACTTTGAACTTTGTAACATAAAACTGAAAAAATAAAATTTTGTATTATTCTGAACACAAAACAAGTTACAACTCTCCCCAATTCATTTAAAATTGAATGTCAGATAAACTAATCTGATTTAACATTGGCGCCCAACGTGGGGCACGAGTTGTAATTTCATTTTTTCAAATAATTAATTTCATATTGGCTTATTTATTCTTTTGGCAAAATATTTCAATTTCTGGAAACTTCCAGAGTTTATTGTCGTATTAGATAATTTGTTGTTTCGTGAACCAACAAATTCTAACACATCGTTCTATGCTAAAATTTCTATTGGAAAAGAACACTCAAGGTCAAAGACAACATCAATATTCAACGATATCACCGCTTGTTATTCTGCTGCTGTGCATCATAGCTCTCGTGTTCAAAAAGAAATAAATTTTATACATTGATTTTAACATGTCGCTTAAAGAACTACAACAACAGCAAACACAGTTTATCAAAAGAATAACGAGAATTCAGGAATGTGCGAAAGGTGGAGCTAAACCAATGACGTCATCAGAGGTAAAATGTCGGCTTGAAATATTGGAAGAATATTTTAGAATGGCATTAAATATTCAGCTTAAAATCGAGCAAATTGACGTCAATGATACTGGAGGTTCTCAACTTGAAGAGATGTATGTTGCAACGAAAGTCTTACTTCAAAATCAATGCTCTGCTTCGACCGATCACAATTCTACAACAGCGGATGTTTCTTACATCACACCAGGTTCAAGTTCCAAGCTACCAAAGCTGAAGTTGCCATCATTTGGAGGACAATATTCAGAATTTAAAAATTTTTTTGCTTCTTTCAATCAAATCATTGATTCGGAAACATCACTTTCAAACATCGAGAAGTTCAACCATTTGTTAAAT
The DNA here is from genome assembly GCA_023159175.1 of Wohlfahrtia magnifica. Lineage (NCBI taxonomy): Eukaryota > Metazoa > Arthropoda > Insecta > Diptera > Sarcophagidae > Wohlfahrtia > Wohlfahrtia magnifica. The sequence continues at coordinate 2,155,554 of JAKWBJ010000189.1, forward strand.
TGTTTGCATGGACAAGCTCTGGAGACGGTAAAGGCGTTCCAGGTGACAAATGAAAATTATCCAAAGGCGTTAGAGAGACTAAAATCAAGGTATGATAATAGCACACTAATTTTTCTTGAAAATATTGCATCACTTTTTCAATTGCCACCTATGTCGAAGTCAAGCCCTAGCCAATTGCGTAGTATTGTTGATGGGGCTTCAGCATTATATGATTCTCTATTGTCGTTAGGTTCGGAAAAAGATGTTGCACAAGCAATGCTTATCTATTTGGTTATTGATAAGGTAGATGGACAAACTAAAAAGAAGTGGAATGAATCATTAGATTTTAAAAAACTGCCAACATGGTCATCTTGTGCAGAACTTCTAGAAAGGCATTGCCAATATTTAGAGTCTCTTCATAGTTCAAATGCTCACAGCAATGAGGGAAATAGTGGAGATAAAACAACGAAAAAAGGTCAACGTCATAGCTATTCATTTACTTGTTCTAATTCGAATTGTCATCTTTGCGAAAGTAAGGAACACAATATATTACAGTGTGCTGAGTTTAAAAACATGAAAGTCTGTGAGCGATTTGAAAAAGTAAAAGGGCTTAATCTGTGCATAAATTGCCTTGCTAAAGGGCACACTTGGTCTAATTGTTCTTCGCGTCATAGATGTAAAATATGTTCCAAAAGGCATCACACCTTATTGCATCGCAGTCCAACAAATGCTTCCAGTGAAACTAAAACTATATCTCAACAAACAATGCTGTCGTCTAACGCAACGGAATTCTGCCCAAAGGGAGCTTCTGTGCATACTCACGTAAACAACTCTGTAGGTGAAGAGATTATTCTCGCAACAGCTTTAATTATGGTTCGTAACGCCTTTGGAGAGTATAAAATTGGTCGTGCTTTGCTTGATTCGTGTTCTCAGGCCAATTTTATTACAGAACATTTCTCACAAACTCTTCGTTTACCTCGCAAAAAACATAATCAGGAAATCTACAGTATTGGTCATACATCGTCCCAGATCAGACATAGTACATCAACTACCATAAAGTCCCGATTCACTAATTTTGAACTATCGCTCCCATTCTGTATTACATCACATATTGCATATCACCCAGATAAAGAGCTAGATGTTTCTACCTGGAAAATACCTTCAAACATTCAATTAGCAGATGAAAATTTCTACAAGTCACATCGTATAGATTTGTTGTTAGGTACTGAAAGCTTTTTTGATATTCTTTCTGTTGGACAAATAAGACTCGCATTGAATCTTCCAATTCTTCAAAAAACCTTATTCGGTTGGGTCGTCTCCGGACGTTATGAGAAACGTTGCTCATCATCAAATTCTTCTACATTCATAATGACGACAGAGAGTTCCATAGACGAAAACTTACAACGGTTGTGGAAACTGGAAGATCTTTCCGAAACTGTATCGATGAGGACTAGGGAGCAAGAAAATTGTGAACTTTTGTTCATTGATACAGTCAGACGCGATACCGCTGGTAGAATAGTGGTTCGTTTACCATTTAAAGGTAATCCTAAGGAGCTAGGATCATCATATGAAATAGCTTTAAAAAGATTCTTGTGTCAGGAACGCAGACTTTTACGATCAAATGAATTGCAGTCTCAATACGTAGAATTTTTAGATGAATATGAGAAGCTTGGACATATGACTTTAGTAAAACAATCCAACTTGAACAAACCCCACTATTTTATTCCCCACCATTGTGTGCTTCGACCATCTAGCACTTCTACAAAGCTTCGGGTTGTTTTCGACGCTTCATGTGAAACGACTTCTGGTGTATCTCTCAATAATTTATTAATGGTTGGTCCAACCATACAACCCGAACTCTTTATACTACTCACTCGATTTAGACTGTTCAAATTCGCCTTGACTGCAGACATAAAAAAAATGTACCGTCAGGTACTTGTTGACCACAAAGATCGATGTTTCCAGTATATTTTATGGAGAAAATCTCCTAATGAAGAGATATGTACCTACGCTCTTAATACAGTGACTTATGGCACAGCATCTGCCCCATATCTCGCAGTACGAAGTTTAAATTACCTAGCTGATGAATACGCAGATATTTTTCCAACAGGATCTATGATCATAAAATCTTCATTTTATGTAGATGACATGCTTTGCGGAGCCAATACAGTGCAGCAACTTTTAAAAATTAAACATGAAGTAACCGAAATTTTGAGAAAAGGAGGTTTCGAACTGGACAAATGGCACTCAAATCATCCGGATTTCATACATGACACAACAAAACATATCAATATTGATGAAGGTTCAACAACAAGCGCTTTAGGTATAAAATGGATTCAAAATTTAGATGAACTCGTATTTTCGTTCGAATCAAGACCAAACAGTTCAAATATATCAAAACGGGTAATACTTTCAATCGCTTCTTCCTTATTTGACCCGTTGGGACTTATCGCACCAATAATTATCAGAGCTAAGATAATACTACAAGAGTTATGGCTTCTTAAACTTTCATGGGATGAATCAGTGCCCCAAAACTTATACTCAGCTTGGCAAACAGTTCTGCAGAATTTATCGCTACTTCAAAAAATTTCAATTCCCAGATATTGTCTAAAATTTTCTTCTCCACAAAACTTGCAGATTCATGGTTTCTGTGATTCTTCAATACGTGCATATGGAGCATGCTTGTACACTCGTGTTGAAGACAATGTGGGCAACGTTTATGTGCAGTTACTAACAGCAAAATCAAGAGTTGCACCCATTAAGAAAAAGTCTCTTCCAAAGCTAGAACTCTGTGGCGCGTTACTTCTTGCTGAACTTTACGCAAAGGTTAGAGGTCTGTTTACTAATTTCGATTATATGGTATTTCTTTGGACAGATTCTCAAATAGTGCTTCATTGGCTCAAGTGTCATTCAGCCACATTATCCGCATTCGTAGGCAACCGCGTGTCCAAGGCCCAAGATTTAACAATTAATGCAGAGTGGCGACATGTGCCAACGAAGGAAAATCCAGCAGATTTGATTTCAAGAGGATGCTCGGTCGCTGAACTGGAGGCGTCTAATTGGTTTAATGGCCCTTCTTTTTTAAAGGACATTTCAAATAACTGGCCTCAACTTAAAACATTATCTTTTGACTCAGAAGAAGACATGCGTGAGAGAAGAAAATCAGCTTTTGTACTATCTACAGGAAACAATTACCTTCTTCAAGCACTTTCAAAATACAGCTCACATATGCAGAGCATTCGTATAGTAGCGTGGATGCAACGCTTTGGCAAATTGGCTTCAAGAATCAAAAATCCTAAATTATTTGGAACACTATCAGCTGATGAAATACATAACGCATTTTATTGTATAATATGGAATTTACAACAAGTATACTTTTCAGAAGAAATAGCATTTTTAAAGAAGAATCAATTTATAAAGAGTCATATAAAAAATCTTAATCCCTTTTTGGAATCAACAAATGGATTTGAACTGATCAAAGTTGGTGGTCGCCTCGAACTTGCCAATCTCGATAATTCTCGGAAACATCCAATATTGCTGCCGAACAAATCTTCCTTTGTTATGAATTATGTTCGACATCTTCACTTAGCAAATTATCATGCTGGTCCTAAGTCTCTCGTGTCTTTCATAAGATTGGAATATTGGGTTATTAATGCCAGAGAAATAGCAAGAAAGGTTGTACGGTCCTGTATTCATTGTGTGCGGTATAAACCGAAACTTCTGCAACAAGTCATGGGAAACCTACCCCCCGAAAGAATAACTCCGTCGAGACCATTTTTAAAGTGTGGAGTAGACTTTTGTGGGCCAGTAAACACTTATCTTCGAATTAGGGGAAAACCGCCGCAAAAAACCTACATCGCTATCTTTGTTTGTTTTACCACAAAGGCTGTACACATAGAAGTCGTCTCAAGTCTAACATCTGATTGTTTCCTAGCAGCCTTGAAACGTTTTATTGGCAGACGTGGCTTGCCATCAGACATTTTTTGCGATAACGCAACGAATTTTGTTGGTGCCTGTAACCAGTTGAAAGAATTGAAGGAATTTTTATTCAAATCTGAAAATCAGCATTCAGTAGTTAAGTACTGTTCTGACAATTTTATTAACTTTCATTTTATTCCCCCTAGAGCGCCCCATTTTGGCGGTATTTGGGAAGCTGCCGTAAAATCTGCTAAAAGTCTGTTAAATCGGAGCTTCATTAACGCACGTCTAACATTCGAAGAACTAGAAACAGCTCTAACCGGCATTGAAGCAATTCTGAATTCGCGTCCTCTGACTCAATCATCGAATGATCCAAATGATTTGGAATCATTGACTCCCGCACATTTCTTGGTTGGAACATCCCTAAAGGCTCTCCCAGAAAGAATCGTAGAAGCAGACAAAATTAATATTGTGGAAAAATGGAAACGTGTTAGTGCCATCAAACAGCAATTCTGGCAGCGCTGGAATCACGAATATATTAATGAGTTACAAACACGAAGCAAATGGCATCATTCTTCCGAAAACATCAAGGTCAACGCAATGGTAATTGTACATGAAGACAACGTGCCTCCGCAGCATTGGACTCTTGGAAGAATAGTCTCTGTAACGCATGGAAAGGACAACCACATCCGTGTAGTTGACGTTCGCACCTCTAGAGGAATTATTCGGCGTCCAATTAGGAAGATTGCGTTGCTGCCAATTTGAAAGTCCTTTCAAGGGGGCCGGTATGTTGGGACACCTCATAAGTGAAAACCCTTTAACTTTAGATCATCTATTTCTCATTTATAATATAATACAATATATGTATATAAATTCTCCTCAAGCTTTCAATATATAAGCATTCTTTCCTATTCTCTTTTTACTTTATAATACATAAATTATGATCTTATTTTTATGTATCTATAATTTACTGCTCTTATATTCGAAATCTTTTGTAAACTATATTTGTTCTCTTAAATATAACGGTAGTTAATCATAAATTCTTTATACTTTGAACTTTGTAACATAAAACTGAAAAAATAAAATTTTGTATTATTCTGAACACAAAACAAGTTACAACTCTCCCCAATTCATTTAAAATTGAATGTCAGATAAACTAATCTGATTTAACACCTCGATTTGTAAGAAAGTTCAGTGTTACGTTTTTATTGAGATATTCTAATCCAATTACGATAAAAACAAACATAAAATGTATAAAACAACAATTATAAAATTTTTAAATTTATGAAGTTTTATTTATACAAATCAATAACCGCCTAAGTCAATCTAACGTATATTTATGTTAAATTCCCATTTCTCTAACGATATTTTATTTAAAAGTTATTCATAAAAAACAGCAGTCGTAATGAAACCCCGTTATCGTGTTTAGTGTTAGCATTGCCCGTATATCTTCAATGTTGCAATAAATTTTTTTTAATGCACTTACCCAACTTTTTCGAAAACACTTCTTTCTATACAAATATAAAAAGTGATTTTTCTCAAAAGTATAACTTTCGACTTAGACTGTTATTTTAATTTTTTTGCTTAAGACCAGCACCCAGGTCGTAACCACCACTACTCATGCAGTGCATTGTGTTTATTTACGTTCAATTTATATTTACTCATGTCATAAGTGGCAGGGAAAACTTTCGCTGGAAGATTGCTCCACAAACGAACTGTTCGACCAAAGAACGAATTCTCCCTATAATGGGTAGAGCGGTTCAATGGACAATCAACTATCGCTCTACGAAAGATGCAAGTACTACGTAAAAATATATGATTATTTTTCCTTTATTTCGTCAGAACACATTTCGTTATGGTACCGATAGAACAATGAAACGCACGCCATATTGCGATGATGATCAAATGAGCACTACACCGAGTGTGCAACCTATTCCTGACTACAACTATTTTTATAATGATTTTTCGGACAATACTTTTTTTTGTGAACATAACCCTTTGTGATGTCTTGTCTAGTATATTGTCGCTTAAATTCAAAGCTGTTGGTGTAGGTGGAATAAATCCAAGGTTATTGAAGATTCTTATCCCACAATGTCTTCCTTTTTTAACTTTTGTCTTTAACAAAATCTTCACTACCAATTACTATCTCAAAATCTGGAAATTAGATAAATTTATTCCTATTTCTAACTCGAATTCTGATTACAGGCCAAAAGCAATATTGCCATTTTTATCTAAAGCTTTTGAAAGGTTGATGCATGATCAAGTTACACGGTATCTTGAGGTTAAGAATATGATCACTGATCGATAATAGGGCTTTCGTAAAAATAACAGCTGTATTACTGCCCTGGTGGATGTTGCTGGGGACATAAGACAGCAGGTGGACTGTGGTAACGTAACTTTTTTTTAGTTCTTTTGAATCATTCCAGAGCGTTTGATACCGTTGACCACAACGTTTTGAGACTTAAGCTTAAATATATGTTTCGACTTAAATCAACTGCAGCGGATTTTATGCGCTCGTATCTCGTTGGTAGATATCAATTTGTTAAAACTCCTACCTCAAGGTCTAGATATTTACCATTGAGTCGGGGCGTTCCACAGGGCTCGATCTTAGGTCCTTTGCTTCTTTCATTGTACGTGAATGATGTTCAAAGCAATTTCGACACTGTAAAGTCAGATTATATGTTGATGATGTTCAGCTTCAGATGAGTTGCAGAAGCACTGCTGTTGGTGAGAGTGTGAGGACCTTAAACGAGGACTTAGATGTTGTGTACAAGTTGACTACAGCTAATGGTTTACAACTTAATCCAGCTAAATCAAAGAGTTTAATTATTAAGAAGAATTTATTGGGTCTCGATTATAACCCTGTTCTAATTTTAAACGGTCAACCTTTGGATACTGTACGCTCTGCCAAAAATCTTGGTATATATTTTAACGACACTCTAACTTGGTCTAACCACATTGATAAAATTTATGATGGTTTTATTGAAAACAAACAAACTGATGTAATCTAGACTTATTTTAGTAAAGCGTTTGATAGAGTCAATCATGATATTCTACTTTACAAGTTATCACGCATGGGATTTAGTGATAATGCAATTCACTGACTTAAATCGTACCTTTCATGTAGAACCCAACAAGTAAAATTTAAGTGCTATATCTAAATCTATTAATGTTCCCTCTGGAGTGCCTCAAGGCAGTCATCTTGGTCCAGTATTATTTACATTATTTATAAACGATCTTCCAAGTGTTATTCTTCATTCTAATATCCAGATATATGCTGATGATGTTAAAGTATTTAATTCCTTTAATGATTTTACTGGTCAATCATCTTTAAAAACTGATATTAATTATTTCATTGAATGGTGTAATTTTAATTTACTGGATTTAAATATTAAAAAATGCAATCATATGTCGTTTTTCCGTTCTTCGAAATTTGATACCAACTAATATTTTAATGAAAATGTTTTGAATAAAGTAGTTAACATTATGGATCTTGGATTGTTGGATCATAAATTAACATTTTATGATCATATCTCAATGATGGTGAATAAAGCTAATGGTGTACTCGGATTTATGAAGCGATGGTCGAAAGAATTTTCCGATCTTTATATAACGAAACTTCTATTTACATCTTTAGTTCGCCCAATCCTTAAATACGGATCTATTATATGGGACCCCTACTTCAATACTTACAGTTACAAAATTGAATCGGTGCAAAAACGGTTTCTTCTATTTTGCTTGAGAGGACTTGGATGGAACTCGTATGTACTTCCTGCATATGAAAGCAGGCTCGCACTTATTAAATTACCTACTTTGAAAAGCCGGCGAACTATGCTGAGTATTTCCTTTCTGTGGAGTTTAATTTAAGGTAACATTGATTCGGAGTTCCTGTTAAGTCGTATAATGCTCAATGTTCCTACTAGACCAACCCGCAACTTTCAACTATTAACCTTGAAGTATTATCGATCTGTCTATGCGAACAAAGACTCCTTTCGTCAGATATGCTTGAAATTTAATAATTTTTATCACCTAATTGATTTCTGTGATTCTATTGATGTTGTAAAGAGAAAAATTATTTTATATATGAATTCATGTTTTTGAATTTTCTATACTTGCTTTTTTTACTTTAGTCTGTAAGGAAATGTAATCCATAGACCTCATTTAAATAAATTAAATAAAATATAGCTTGTGGTCGAACGTTTTCAATGCTAAGAAATTTCTGGTAATCTCATAACTGTACTCCTATGAGAATTCGAATACTCTTTGCTAAATCATATTTAATACCTACTTTGCTGTATGGCTTTGAACTGTGTTCGATATGTGTATGGCCATGTTTCCTCCTACTTCACCTCGCTCTATGGTATGAATTTTGATAATTATTTGAGGGTCCGTATTTTATTGTTCATGCATAAAATTATCTATACACATCAACCTGAATATCTTTATGATCCCTTACACTTTTCGACACTTAATGGGAGTAGAAGTGTTCTTACATTTGTACAACGTTCACTGATTTCTAAATATCATTTTTTCATTAGTGCTATCAGTCTCTGGAACACAAATCCGCACAGATTTCAGGTCATTAGTAACGCACGGCAATTCAGGAGATATATTATATGTCATCATTCGCATTGAGGATTAATGTATGTATGTTATTATTATTTTTTATTTTTTGTATTTGCATTGTTATTTAATGTCTGTGATAATTTAGACTTTATTATAATGTATGCTGCAAGATCTGCAATTATTTACTATTATGAGTTTTATTAATTTTAGATTATGTATATATATGTACTTTTATTGTGGGAATTTAAACTTTAGTTTAATTTTCAGTTCAATTGACTAATATAATTTTAATTTAATTAATCTTTATCTTTATCTTTTATTTCAAATTAAATTTAAGACATTATATTCAAAAATTAATTTTAAATTTCAATGTTGGCTAACTTCATAAATGCAGTTTGCATTGTAACATTGCTTTGTAATATAATGCGGTAAAATTTTAGTACATTTATGAACGCATAAATTGACAAAAGTTTTGTTCCTGGAGTAAAAGCTTTTAATTTTAAGTGTATTTAAATGGATCTCCAGAATTCTTTTGCTATTCTTTTGAATACTGCCTTCGAATTGGATGGTAAAAGCAATAAAAACATTACTTTGATTACAAATATTTTAAATAAAAAGTCGCCGTGTTGCATTATTGAGAAGACAAGATTCAAGACGAAGAATCCCTAAAAATTTGAATTTTTCTGAAACTATCGCAAATATGCAGGATGACGTATTTTTTTCTCATTTTCGGATGAAGAAAAGTTCATTCGAGGTATTAAAATATCCAATTCTATTATTTTAAAAAACTAATTAGACTTTTAAATCTAAGAAATTACAGAATTTAATAAAACCCTTTTGGAATCCATCTACACTTGGACGTATTGGAATGCCAATACAAAAAGCTCTACAAATAACAATCTGGAAACTTAGCAACAACTGCTCTTTTAGAGATGTCAGTGATCGCTTTTGTGTGGCAAATGGTCTTGCATACAAGGTGTTTGTCAAAATAATAAAAATGATATGCCACTTGAAGAAAGATGTCATAAAGTTCCCAAAAACTGCATCTGAGCAAAGGCAAACGTGTGAAGAGTTCTCGAACCTTCGACACAATCCTTTCACCTTTGAATTGGGATGCATAAACGGAACGCATATTCCGATTTCGCAGCCAATCAAAGACGAATTTAGTTATCGCAACAGAAAGGGAACTTACTCAATTATTGCCCAAGTAAAATAATATTTTTTCATCTGAGGGTGTTTCTATTACCTATATGATTTTTTGCAGGCTATTATAGACAGTCGTATGAGGTTTATAGATGTATTTATCGGATGTCCAGGTGCATGTCATGACTCAACAGTTTGGCAAATGAGCTCTATTAGAAAAGCTATAATAAACAAGAAAATAAATATTTCTTCCAATTACCATTTGTTGGGCGATGGAGGGTATCCATTAGAGATGTTCCTTATGGTGCCTTACCGTGAAAACGGATTTTTAACGCCAATGCAATCGAAATTTAACACAATACTGAGTTCAACTCGAGTTGTTGTGGAACAGGCATTCGGTATATTAAAATAGAAGTTTAGAATACTAAAGTACATTGAAGTTCAACGTGCACACATGCCAAAGTTAATAACGATGGCATGCATGATCCTTCATAACATAATTATTGATAGTGAAAGCAACATAGACGATGAAATAGTAGAAGAAGCAATCACTGAACCCCAAATCGAGGGAGCGACTTTGTCAGGACAAAGAGAAGTAAAAGCAAAAAGAGATGCATTAGCAACATTATTTTCGGCCTAATATCAAAAAATTTCGTTAAATTAAAAGATATACTTGTTATTTTACGTTTTAATGAATTCAATTCATAAAAAGAAACTTAAATAAAAAAAATAAAAAAATTAACAGAAAATTCATTCAAATCCAGGATATTGCACCGCTTTCTTTTTGTTGCACTTCTAGGAGTAGAAATATCTGGAGAAGACTCATCAAAATTATGCATCGTGGGGGTATAAGATGTTGATAGTCCATCACTTAAGTCTTCCATTAATGTTTGAAAGGAACTTTCGATCATTTCACTAGGTACCAGAACGCTACTACGACTGCCGAAGACCTCATCCAACATTTCGAAAAATTCCCAGTTTGTAGCGGCCTCTTTTATATGTTCCCATTATATTTACAAAACATCTTGTCGTTACATATTTAGTAAATGGAAAATCCTTTATATTCCGCATCATTTGTTCCAAAATTGTGTTTCTTCTCCTTTTTTTGGCAGTGAAATCTGGCTCATGCCTCAAACGCACATCTGTGAGTAGCTTATTTCTATCGTGATTCCATTTTTCTTCACTATGTACAAAAAATTTTATGTTAAATCAAATATTTATATTAAATTAGGTTTAAATTACCACAAATCAGCCATTTCTACCACAACATTTAATTATTTATCACAAAACTGTTTTGCCGCCATTAAAGAATGTACTTAAATGTTTAAAAAGAATCACAAATCAAAACCATGCAAGAAATTGTCAAATAATGCGCATTGAAAAGTGTTGCCATGCAATTATGAACATTAGGCATTGCCAAAATTAATTTTACTGTTTTTATGAACATCATGTATTGCCAGGTTACACTGCAAACTGCATTTATGAAGTCAGCCATTGTATCTACGTATAATCAGTTTAATACTTTATATAAAACTTAGATTTTGTGTATGGGACATCAGAAATAAATAAATAAATAATGAATCAATAGATCGTTAATAAGTGCCGTCGCTCTCTTCTGTACGCGGTCTAGAAGCCACAGATTAGACTTTGAAGCACCGACCCATACATGAGTGTTGTATTCCATTTTGGGTCGGATATAGGTCTTGTAGATATTAAAGATATTAGATGAAGTGAAGTATTTCGTGCACCGTCTTAAAAAGCCGATATATGATCGTTCCAACGAACGTCACAGTGCTTCTGATTCTACAATATCTACATTACCCATAGACACAGATGACAACACGCCATCACTTCTGTATATTAAAGAACAACATAAGGTCCTGCGTGCATTAAAATCTACCCTGTTCGCACGACCCCACTCGGAGATTTTTCATCAGGTCACTCGTGAGTGTGGCGTCATATTCATCCTTTTTTCCCAAATCTCCAAAAGGCTCGGCCTACAATCAAAAGAATATGAGTAACAAATGTTGCTGTCATCTGCAAAAGAGTAGATAGGATTGGAAGTAAGAAAAATAAAGTCGTTCAGAAATATTAGGAATAGCATAGAGGAATTGCGGTACCTCTGAGTTTATCTTCAAACCCCATCATCAATTTAGGCCACTCTTGTAGATCGATCTCTGAAAAAACTCGATATAAATAGAGAGAAGTAAGTGACTATCGACACCAAAAGCAATAAGTTTCGAAATGAAAGTCTCATGCCAAGCTCTGTCAGAGCCACAACCTTTTTCTCGCCAAAATCATGAATGGATTTGTTCCATTTCTGCGAGTGTAACGCCAGCAGGCCACCAGTAGAACGGCCTTGCTGAAACCATACTGACGATCGCTTAATAAAACGTTGGACTCTAAATACTTCACATGGTGGAAATTAATCATGTTCTTCCTAATCTTAGAAAGTGCGGAACAAAGTGCTATTGGGTGGTAGTTCTCAGGGTTACTCGCCTCACCGTTCTTAGGGATTAGCGTTATATTAGCAACCATCCAGTAAGATGGAAAAGTTCAAGCGCGATACGACGCGCTGAAAAAGTGAGTTAATGGACAATCAAGCGTCGAAGAGCACTGTTTAAGGCCCAGATGACTGGTTTACATTGAGATTTACAAAAACCATTTTTACAGCACGGGCTCGAAAGAATATACTAGGCATAGTTACTGATTCTCTTTCAAGTTCGTGCAGTGGTTGAACACTCTCCACCAAGTGAGAATTACTTGTAAACATTTCAGCCAAAAGGTTTGCCTCTTCAACCAAGTTCGTGAATACTTGGTCATTCTTTATAAGAACAGGAACCGAACTAGAACTGTTCCTTACCCTTTGAATTAACGACCAAAAGTTTTTAATCCCTCGCGGAAAAGTATGAAGGCGTTGCTCGTATAGAGCCTTTTCGCGTCAAATTACTGCGGCACAAAAAAGAAATATTTATTATTCTTTATAAGGACAGGAATCGAATTAGAACCGTTCCTTACCCTTTGAATTAACGACCAAAAGTTTTTATTCCCTCGCGGAAAAGTATGAAGGCGTTGCTCGTATAGAGCCTTTTCGCGTCAAAATACTGCGGCACACAAAGAAATATTTATTAAGGTGTACGATATTTATTATTTTTTATGAGAGGTAGGCGTCTTTGAACTTAATTTTTGATCTTAGTGTGCAATTTAATAATACAATAGCATACGAGAAGTTTTTTCTTTTATAGTTCGCAACATGTACTGTAAAAACCATGTATTTTATAGGAGTGGACTATGACCCAAAAAGCTATTCTTTTACCCTCTATTAGATCATCAAAGTGCAACTTTTAAAAATGCAGTCTTATGCAACACATGAATGTTAGCAAAAAAAAAATTCTGTTTTACGAGGAAAAAATGTGTATGATTTCCACAGAAAGGTCATAAATTTTTACAATTTTCCCCTTATTTTAATGTCCCCGAGATCCAAAAGCATCTTATTGCAGCTGGATCTATGTATCTGTGCTTGAATTAACAAAATTCTCATATGACCTAATTTGTATGGTTTTTCTCCGATGTCAGCCTCTCCCACGTCGAAATTTGAAAAATACGTATAACACTTTCGTAAGCTAGATTATCTGTGTTCCTGATTTCATCAAAATCGGGAACTTAGTAAGCAAAAAAATGTTGATTTGAAAAGAAACAAATATCTCATTTTAGAAGAAAAGTTACTAATTTTTTCCGGCTTCCACCCCTTTTGGGTCCAATTTTGAAAATTTAAGTTTTTTTTATCTGCGTTCCAAATTTCTACAAAATCGGTTCAATCGTTTACGCGTGGTTGAATGAGAAACAAACAAATAAACTTACAAAAAAATTTAAATTTGTTACGAAAATAAAATTGGGTAACACAATCTTACATGCTTAAAATTAACGGACATAAAGTAGAGAATGTGAGAGCGTTTGAGACATTTTCGGAACTTTCCAAACTGTAAGCAATTATTTATATAAGTAGACTGCTTTGCCTACGTCTATATAGTTATCGATTTGAAGTCATAAAGTAAAGTCGTGTTTAGACGTAAATAAAAGTGTTGTTTAAACGAATATTAAGTGCAAGATAAATAAGTTGCTGTATTAAGATAAACTGTATAAAAACGGGAGAAAATAAAACTGTAAAACAACAACAAGGTGATGTTTGTTTTATTTTGACGCAGTTAAGAAGAAAACAAACGTTTTAAAAAGGTTAAAGCGCAACAATATATATATGGATTAAATTATTCACGAAGAAAAATTACACTTTTAGCTAAGGAACAGTTTTTTATTTAAATACGTCGTTTTTTTCCCACTCTCTCATTTTATGTGAAAACGTTATTCGTTGCAAGACACGAGGCACAGGTCATTTAGTAGACCATGTGTATTGTTCCTTTGCCATGGTGAAGTGCTTTTCTCAAAATAATATCTATATTAAATAGGAGTGGTAATATGACTAAGTCTTGCCTAGTGTTTTGCATGCTCGGCAGCTAAAGTTGTCGAAAATGCGACTGATAAACGAACGAACGACCAACCTAAGAATTTAGATCGCTGAAGGCACAGATTGGGATATAAAGGTCAGTTGTACATAAATACTAAGTTCACCACAAATTAATAGTCCCGGATATTTAAAGAATGTTTGTGCAACACCTACAAGGTGAATGCGTACCATTTGGCTTTACAAATATTAATTACAAACGGCCAGTCTGTATGCTAAGATGGCAGCCCATCATCAAACCCCATCATCATTTAATTATTCGGTATGCTATGATTTACGAAACCCTACAAATTTATTTATAAAATATATTTAACTCGGATTTTACTTTTCCAATTTCAGACGATATCTGGTACCAATAAGTTTATCGAAACTTTTGCTTCAGATAAGATAGGCGAAAAATTTACCTAATCTGTTATAAATTTTTTTTATCAATTCATCTGTGCACTATTGACGCTAACTTTCGTATAAATTTTTATGAAAAATCGTTCAAATTTGATTTATTCGTAAAATGAAAATGATTTTTTTTCATACCCAATAATAATAGAAATATTCGATAATACATATTTATGTTCACTTCCCAATCATTCTTGTGTGTGATTTGGAATATAAACAAGAATGATTGGTTATATATTTGTAAATATTAATACACACACACGCACATGCACAAACATACATAGAAATCCAAGCCCTGCTTTCTATATACTCTATACTCGTAGTAGCAACTACGAGCAGTACTTATGTATGCATGAGTTGTAATAATATTTTATTAAGGTGGCACCAGCTTATATGATGGGAATTCTAGTTAAGATAGATAAATACATAAATAAATAAAATAATTAGGCTTCACTCTAATTCTCTATTTAATATTTCAAAGACAAAATTCTTCCGATAAAAAGAAGTATTTCAAGAAAAATTATCTGCTTCGTATAAGGAATAACATAATAAATAACTATATTTTCAAATTTTTGGTAACCTTAGATTGACCACTTTTATGTCCGAACAATTTGTTTGCAAACCTCCTAACTCTGCAATATTCGTGATGCCCTTATTTCTCGTTATCATATATATAGTCTTCTTCTGTATGTATTTGTTGTAAATTGAATAAAATTTCTTAATATTACTCTACTTAGTTAAAGGAGGTATAGCGTCTTAGTGCTGCTATTTGTAACATCTTAAAAATACAGTATTAGACTCAATTAATTGACTCAAAGTCATTCGACCGATAAGACATACTATTACAACGGCCGTTAGAATCTTAAATCCGCAAAGATTTTTAATCTGAATTTAAACAAAAGTCATATATTTTAATCAGAGATATATTTCTTTAATGATAACCTAAAGACTCTACACACTTTCATTATAAGAACATGATCTATTCGGGTACAGAAGGAGAGACTACTGAAAAGTGCTCTAGAGCTAGGTCTTCTTGTAACATCATGAATATATAGAGAATTATCAACATTCCTTTAATGGAATTACAATTTAAACACGTTGTACACGTTAGCAAAACCACAAAAAGTGGAGAAGTCTGTACTGCATATTAATACGAGACCAAGTCTAGTTATGCGCAAAACTAAATATCTGGAGACTTTTAATTTCGATAACTCTGCAATGCTGTGAAAAGCATAATAGGTTTTCTCAGAAGTTGTGACTTAGTAATGAAGTGTACTATGTGTCTTATGCTTATGATTATGGTAATATTTACTTAAAAATCAAATAGACAGTCGTTAGCTAGTCCAGTTACAATTTTTGTAAGCTTCTAACAGTGTGCTAAATTCAGTAAAACTTTCTGCTTAATTAATTTTAAATGCCACACAAAATTTATTTTACATTTGGAACACTAACTATTTGATAAACTATACACAACAAACAGTGTCAAATAATCATACAGATATTATTTCTAAAAGGTATTCTTTTTTGTCAGCTGCAACAAATCATCATATCACTGCATCAAAATTAATAATTGACGATTCATCTTAAAAATAAATTTCTACTCTATGACAAAAAATGGTGAGAAGGCTTAAAGTTAATGTCTTCGTTAAAAAGATGTCATTTTAAATTATTTAGGTTCATAGTTCTTTTTATTACAGTTTAACATAACATATTTTGTTGTTGCCAAAACTGTTCTTGGTAGAGCTGCAAAACTATCGCTAGTCGGCCCACTCGATAGTTTCGATAGTTTGCAAAAAAAAAAAAAAAAAAAACTATCGATACTATCGGATTCTTTTAAGTACTACTAGTGGCAACAATATTAGAATTTAAGTGAGAGGGAAAGAATGATAATAAATATACAGTGTTGAAAAAAAAATAGGGACACTTTATTTTTTTCCAGAATGTAGTAAAATTTTATGTATTGAAGTTTTTTGATGGAAGATTAATCCTTATATATAGCGAAATTTGCTCAGACCATGAAGTGCTCTAAAACTACAGTAATTAATAAGATCCAGTGAAAGAAAACTGCAGAGACTATGGGAAGAAAGCGTAGTACATCTGTCAACTTTTAATTCGTACTTCAAAGATTAATCTCCTCAATCTTTTGCCTCAAAAATGAACTTATCCTCCTGTTTTAAGTCGCGCAATAAGAAAAAAAACTATTGGAAGCTAGACTTATATTAAGAGTCCTTGAAATGTATCATTTCTCAGCAAACGGAAGCAACACCTGCACCGTAATAATTTGAACTACATTATGTGGTCTGACGATTAATTTGTTTTGGGTCAAATGCAAAATCGTATGTACGAACATATTTTAGTTACAATTCATACTTTATTTGAGTTTAATAAATACTGTTAAACTGTTTCCCTATGTAACTAAAAAAGTTTACAGACGGCTAACAACCTGCGTCGAACAAATTTTTGCAAATATGACTTTGACTACATTTAGTGGCCACCGTATTTACTCTTAGAATTTGGCGATAGTATCGATAGTGAAAAAAAAACTATCGATTGTCAGTCAAAGCAAAACTATCGATAGTACCATCGATTGTTTTGCAGCTCTAGTTCTTGGTAATATTGTTGTCGGCCATGCAGGGTTTATAATGTCAAAGGTATTAATACAGGGATGTTTAATTTATAGTGTCAAGTGGTGCCAAACTTAAGCAGCTTAAAAGGTTTCAAGAAAATAAGCACATAAATAATGCGTGAATCGTGTCTTTTATAGTAAAACAAAAAATTATTTTTTAAACAGGGTTTTCTATCATAACCATCATCATAATCATCATATATATATCATATCTTAATAGGGATACCAGATTCTTGAGAAGTTAAAAAAGAGCACATTCAAAAGAAAAAGGTTTCCAACTGAACTATTTTTTCTATTATTCCATTAGTCGTTTTCTAATATAACAATCCTCATCATCATACATATTATTTGTCAAAGATACTTTGGTCGGTTGGAAATACCTTCCTCACTACTGCATGTTGTCGGCAATGCAGTGTTATTTTATTAAGTGTATTAATACAGGTTTGCTTAATATATAGTGTCAGGTTAAGTTAAACTTTTACGGTGTTGTAATACTGAGTCATATCATATATAGGAACAGATGACTTCAAACTTTATATCAGTTGCATGGATCGGCATTGCAGTTAATCTCCTACATGGAGCTCGAACATCAAATTCGCTTTTTAAAATACGTGTACCTGTCCTAGATACGTCGGTTTCATAGTTTCGCTCTCACACAAAGGATGCACATCTCCTTTTTAAAACAGATCTCACCATTTTGGATGACATTTCAATGACACCCAAACGTGCACTAAAAGTCGTCGATTGTCTTTTTAAGGACATTATGAATAACAACTTTCCTAATGAAAAAATAACAATGTTTCGTAGCGATTTTCGCCAGTTGTGTGAAATAAAACAACCATTCCAGAAAATACGGTAAAAAGATCGCCCTTATGTTCTTATGGTTAAGCCCATAAGTTGACTAAAATATGAGATCAAATGATACTACTTTTACGGAATGGTTGCTAAATTTGTGTAATGGTGACTTGGATGCTCTAATAAGTTATAAAAACAAAGCATTTAAAATCCCGCAGCATCGTTATTGTAATTTTTACGTCAGATAAATCAACACAACGTCAATTTTGTTCTAAAAATCGTTTATTATACAAAATTTAATGAACATATTATTTCCAATTTCTTACTTAAAGAGGAAAAGATTTGCTTTAGTTCTAATTGTGGTGAACAGAAGGAAACAGGTAATGAATGCTCAGTTGTGCCCAACAGAATTTTTTAGCATATTAAATCCATCCGACATACCTCCTCTCAAATTGATTTTGAAGAATAATGCATTCATAATTTTAATTCCAAAATTGCCTTTTCGGATGATATGAAAAAACTTCCTATAAAAATTGCCTTTGCAATGACTATTAATAAGACATAAGATCAAACTTTTCAAAATGGAGGATTGTATTTACCCGAACAAGGTTTTTGTCATGGACATGTGTTCTGACACACGACAACGTTAAGCTCGGATCACACGATTGACTCAGACACACCAATCTGATACAAATGTTATTGTGACAACTTAGCGCGAAACGATGTATTGACAATAATTGTCCCAATGCTGTCACACGATTGTTCTAGTTTACGGCAACTCTGTAAGTCAGCTGTTATGATAAATTAAATTATTTTTTTGTGTGTTGAAAATGGTTCGTTCTTTAAAAAAACAAGAAAATAGCGTCCTCTTTATTTACATATATTGAGGTCATTTAGTGAAAATAGAAATACAAAAAAAGAAGAAGTGTATGGGTCAGGGATTGGCTCACAAGAAGGAATTTCAATAATTAAAAAAAAAAAAAAATTCACTAAAATAAAGTAAAGATGATCCATCACAGAAGTATACAATAAATTTTGGTGTATTTTTGGTATTTACATTGGTGCATGATTGCCGATAAAGCTTTCACACGATTGTCAGGCCAGGGTTGCATTTGATTGGGATAAATAAGCATAATAATATTGTGACTTGCCGTATAAGCCAATAAATTGTATAATCACACGATTGACATATAAAAAACACTAAGTATTGCTGCAATACGACAATCGTGTGATCCCACCTTTAGCGTTTTCAAACTGCTAGAATATATTGAAAAGATGTGGTCTATATTATTTAAACTGCATTTAAAAGATAGAGTATATTGATGTACAGTTTAAATTAAATATGTTTTCTTGTTATTTAAAGAAAAACTTTCAACATTTATTCGCGATCTTAATAAAAAAATGTGCAATTTAAAAATTTGCTTCGAATTTTTCAATTGTGTGGCCCAATTGTTTACTTATTAAATTTTTTTGATTTTAGCTATTTTAAAGCCATTTTTGCAAGCACAAGCTCTGCAGACATATGTATTAATTTAAAATTTATTTGTTTGTTTATGTTTTTAATGTTCGAACAAAACATATTAAATATCAAAACGTCAGCAAATCGCGTGGTTTTCAGAACATGCTGAAAAGCTTTTTGCGTTTTTCAAATTATCGATTATCATTTACAAACGATTAACTATGTTATTCCTTTTTATAAATAAAGATAATGAAGGTACCATTTGATATTTTCACTATTTTATGTTACAAAAATTACCAATAGGGGTGCAAAAAATTCCCACGGATCATCTTATTTATTAAATTTCTATACACACAGTCTTAATTAAGGCGATTTATGATAAAATTTAGCTTCCATAGCATAGATACGTTATCTTTAAAATCCTTTCCATGATGCATTTTACATGTTGATTTTTCCCTTTGCCTATCCAAGCAATTCTTTTAAGGTTGGGATCGAACGGTCCAGAATAGGCATAGGTGTAGCAAAATAGTCACAAATTGTATTTTTAAAGAAATTTTTGAATTTTTCTTTATTTTATTTGCATCTCTCTGTTCAACCGTTCTTATTCCTGTTATTGTTGTATGATGTTTTAATTTTTGGCAAATGTCAGATTCAGATTTTGTTAACAAAGGCACTAAATTATATATGAAATCTGCTTAATTGCAAATATCCCGGCAGCGTATTTGAGTGGCATTGTCACTATGATATTTTCATCGATGAATCATCGTCACAATATCAGTATAAAGCTGAAATTCGTATGAAATCGCATAACAATGACATAAAAAAAGAGTATTGTATGTGTGGCAATTTCATTAAAATGTCACCATACTAAAGAAAGCTGAAATATAGCGACATTGTCTACATGCTGAACGATGCAGGATTTTGTCTGCTACACCTCCCAGTTAACTAATATATGATAGTGTCTGTTAAGGCTCACTAATAAACGGGCGCTATGGACAATTATTTTAAAAAGTCATGTATAGGGTAGGTAATTTAAAAGTATAATTTGAAAATTGCAATAAAACAAAACCGGTTTGCAATTTTGCCAAATTTATTTTTTTGTTGTGAAGTACAATAGTTCCCTTTAGAAATATTATTTCATTAATATGTCTGCCGCGGCTAGCCTCACAGTACCCCATTCGATCGGACCAATTTTCGAGAACTTTTTCGAGTGTATGAGGTTGTATCCCGGCAATGGCATTACGAATGTTAGCCTTCAAATGCTTAATTATCTCTGGTTTGTCGGTATAACACTTGTTTTTAACGGCACCCCACAGAAAATAGTCCAACGATGTCATATGACAGCTTTTTGGCGGCCAACTGACATCACCATTTCGGCTAATTAAAAGGCCATCAAACGTTTTACACAAAAAATCCATTGTGGCAAGGGATGTGTGGCAAGTTGCACCATCCCGTAGAAACCAAATATCGTTCGCATCGATACCATGAAAAGCCGGCACAAAAAAATCAGTTATCGTGGTGCGATAGGTGTCTGCATTGACCGTAATGGGTGCGCCGGTTTGGTTTTATTAAAAATAAAATATGGGCCAATGATGCTTCCACTTCACATTCCACATTCTTCTGTAAGACCGCGTTTGAGTTTTCTGAGCCCCAAATATTGCAATTTTGCTTATTAACGTACCCACCAAGGTTAAAGAGAGTTTCGTTCGAAAAGATGATTTTAAATGGTGATAAATTTCAAATAAATCCCAACGTAGCTCATGCGTGAATCTATTCACTTCGTTCAGTGGAGATAATATACAGAATTATGTGACAAAATGGAATGACATAAGTATCGCCTGAATCCAAATAAACGCTGGTTCAAATTTAAGCCCATGCATAGCCCATCCTATATTATATCAAAGAAAATTCATCAATCAGTCTCGATGCTTTACCATTGTCAGCATTTGTCACAATGATTTACTATGACGTTCGCTACTAAGTACTTACACCCTTAGAAGTACTTTTTATGCCAAAAATGTGCATTAATTGCTAAAATGGTTTGAAGTTAAATAAGGAAAAAAACAAATGTCGACAACAAAGGTAATTATGTTAATTTAAATAATTAATAAATGTTTTTTAGATATTAGAAAACAAACACACCTCTCACGATTTCAAACAAAATTGGTATTTTAGAAAAATAAAAATCTGGCTTATCTAGAAATGAAATTGGCAATCAATTCAATTGCAGACCATCAACTTTTTCCAGAATTACAAAAAATAACAACACTTGTACCAGCATCGCACAACAAACCAAAATACCCAAAAAAGAGTAAGAGGAAGTTGAGAAAGCATTGCAATTATGGCTCAAAAAGATGATGTCAAAAGAAGCGTTAAAGGAAATGATTTTGCTTTTAGGGAATTCCAATGCCGTTTTTTTAATTCCATGTAACCGAATTCAACTGTATATTGTAGTATATATATGGTACCATACAGTCGAGCTTAACTATTCATTGAAAACATCGAAGGGAAACAAGAACGAAAAACAGTAAAAGTGACAACTGGTACTTCTCTATTCACTTTTTTAATAGAACAACGTACAACATCTGTTTGCCACTCTAGTAGTAGCAAAATTTAATAAAAAAAATATAATGAAAAACTGGTTTTTCTTTAATTGATTTTGCTATAATGGCTAAAGTATTGCAAATTTAAACAATTGTTTGCATTGCTTGAAAATGTTTTAAGCAGAAAGAAAGACAGCAACAGCAAAACATTTTGTTGTCAAACGCTGTCAGTATAAGATTTTGTATTTTAAGCTGGAACAAAATCAGAATACTGCACTCACTATACGCAGGCTGTAGAAATAGCAACAAGAATATGTTGAAAATTTTAAACGGACGTATAATTACGCATTCTTTTCTTTAGAATACCGGTATTTGAGTTTAATTTTTTTCCTACATTAACGTTGAAGGTCATTCGGTTGTTCTATAATAATTACAAAAGAATAGGAAAAAAAGTTGAAAGACATTAAGACATTGGATTAATTGTTTGTTATTTCCTTGTTTCTCGGTATGTCGGTATCAGTTAATGAAATATTTCAAATTTTGTAAGAAATAATCAAGATTTTGTAATTTTGCACTTGCTTGACAACATCGTTCGTACTCGTTCTCTTTACGCAAGTGTCAATGTGATGAAAATTATTTTTCCGTGTTGTCGCTTAATTTGGTATGCAAGAAATTATTTAAACACGTTAATGTAATTTAATAAGATTTAAAAGAAGTGTTGAGGAAGAAAGCAGCTTTCTTGGTAAAGTAATTATGTAGGAATCAAAAATATTCAGTATGTTCGTAAGCTTTAAAGCCTTTGTAGACTTGATTTTTTTTAAACTTCTTGACTTCTTTTTAAGGTTAAGATTTTAAGAAATTATTTAACGTCTATTATATACCCACATTAGGGTGGGTCTTATTTGTCAACTTGCGAAATTCTACCGCAACTCTCCCTAGAAATGTTCTTCCCATCCAAAAACTATGTTTCGCAAAAAATTTAACTGGTCACATATAGGGAAGGCGTGGCTAATCCGTCTTTAAGTTGCGATAAATTGACAATGTATATTCAATTTTAACGTGTGTTTATTTCGAGTTAAACTAATGTAATACGCTTTACTTTCCCAAAATAAATCATAATAATATAGGAATCCAATTTCATGAAATGGATCAGAGTCGGCCAAAGGGGGGGGGGGGGACTGTTTATTTACCCGTCGCACCAAAAGGTAAACTTTTATAGTTGTTTAAAGATGTCTCGAAATATTGAGTTATTCGTTTGCCCCTAGATACTGTCGCAACCTTTTTATTATTTATTTTACGGTATACATAGAAAATCGAAGTCCAGCACATAGTTAAAAATTTAAATATTAACTATTATTAATAAAATATTAAATATTCCGAACTGCGAAAATATTTTTCTTAACTACCTACCTAAAACGTGAACTCCACAGGTTTTTATTCAACATTAATTAAAAATGTATTAGAAACTGATCTTATCAGTCGAAATATATTGTGAAAAATAAAGTTAAAAGTGAATATTACTTTCGAGGTTGTTTTAAAGTTAAAGTTTAAAGAACTTATTTAAATTATCTTCGTTGTTTGTGGCTAACGAGCAAAAAAAAGTTTAAATTAAAGCAAAATGAATACAAGAGGACAAGAAAAGTTACATCTTCTTGATCATGACGCGTGCCAGATTATCGGTGTCAAGTGACCTAACAATGCGCAAGTTTCGCGAGTATTATTCTATAATATCCGCAAAGTAAAATTAGATTTGCGAGCAAGTGCATCTCTTGTTTTAAGAGAAATAAATATTGTGTAGAATAAAGCGAGAATTCCAACAAGAGCATTTGACAAATGCGTTTCAAAAGTGAAAAGTTTATACTTTGAATGGAAGAAATTGCAGAAAAATTGCAATCGCCGAACATTATTGCAAGAAAACAGCGAAAAAGAACTCTCGGAAAAGTTTGGTGATCTATTTGATGTTACTCACGCTAATGCATTAGTTATGCTAAATATGGAAGAAAACAAAATATTTTTGTTGAATCAAAGAAAAAAAGGAAGGCCTGGTTCAATGTTGGGCAGTGACCGGGTTTTAACAAAAAAAGAAGAAAGAAAAAAGCAAAATTTTAAAGAGAAACATGAATCCATTTTGAAAGGTAAGTATGTAAAAGTGTTATTATCAGGCATGTTCCGGCTTTCGAGTGGACTTAAAATATACGAATTTGTCAAAGCATTGCTTGTATTTAAAACTAACAATCAACACGGGAAAGGAACAGGCCACAGCTATTTCAAATTTGCTGAAAGAATGGAATGTAGAAGAAAAGGTGCAGGCTATATGCTTCGATACTACAGCATCCAATTTAGGACGAAAGCAGAGTGCATGCGTTCATTTGGAGCAAATATTGTTAAAAGAACATGTATTTTTTATATTTCCCTTGCCGTCATCATATCTTTGAAATTCTTTTGAGGAGAGTTTTTGATGACTGAATGAAAATTCCTTCTGGCCCCAGTGTACAAATAGTTAACAAATTTTGAGAAGAGTGGGCAGAAATAAAAAAGTCTTTTAAATCTGGAGTGGAAGATGTGCACGTAAAAAACATACTAGGCGATATAAAAGATATAATTGAGTTTGCTTTCAGTACCCTTAAAGAAAGGCAACCCAGGTGCTTCTCCAGCGTTTTATTATTGTTTCTGATGGAGCGAAGTCCACATTACACTTTTCAAGCTATTGTTGCGCTTGAACGGTATTTTTTCGCATCAAGAAGCATTCAATAATTAAAACACGAAATTGTTTTTGATCCATTGTTCTGAAATAAAATAGTGTTACGTCTTAACCTTTTTAAAACGTTTGAGTTCGTTTAAATTGTGTTTAAAATAAAATTAATGCCGTTTTATTTATTTGTTTTACTGTTTAATTTTTATTTACTACACAACAACTTTTACAAAGTTTACAACAACTTAATATTCGCTTATACAACATTTATTATTTCCACTTTAACACGTCTTTATCTTACGATAGTCAAAACATAGCTAACTGACATGTAGATAAAACAGCCTTTTATATACCTAATTGTCTGCATTTTAGAAGGTTCAGTAAATATCGACCATCTTTTATTTCCATATCCGCTAATTCACATGTAAGGTAAAGATATTCAATGTGGCAGTGCTGCCAACTTGACATATACCAAAATACCACAATGCAGAGTTGTATTTCTATTTTCGTAACAATAGTGTCACTTTTAGCACAATAACTCACAAAATAATTACTAGAATATCATGAAATTTTAACACCTGCCTTTTAAGGTTAACACTAACTGAGAATGAGGTGAATGCAATAAAACAAGCGCCATATATATGATAGGTTCGGAACTTTTCAGCCCATGTGTCATATAACAGATCAACCTAAAACAATACGTCAAGCGTAACGTTGTCGAACGATTAGTGTTTGTTTTGCCACCAACTCCACTCTTTAATGCGCTGTTAAAATCGGGTTGTATATATATTACAAGTAGAAGGCGTTGATAGTTTTTATTTTTATACAATCTATATGGGTATGAGCGTTTTGGACCAATACTAGCTAAGCCTTAAGTACTAGCCCAACTGTTAACTTAGTTATAATTTTTAGCACTTTTGCCCCTCTTTTTGTCCTCACGGTCCAAATTTAAACATTTAGGGTAGCTTATAGTTCCTTCCAAAAAGGATACTGTTAAAAGTTCTGCTATTTAATTGTTGAACTACATTTATACACTACTGCTATTACAGTTCTAAATATATATACAAACATTGACAATATATGGGCAATGCCACGCCCACTTCTCCAATTTCACCAATTTTTTAATTGATGATTTGCATCGTCCATGAAGTCATTCAACCAAATTCAGAAACTTCCCTTTTAACACTTCTTAAGATATACAAAAATTAATATTAAGTTTGTATGGAAGCTACCATGCCTACTTGTCCCATTCCGGCCTGTTTTTGACTGAGATTCATTAAGCAAGATATGTGCCATTTTGATCGATAACCTGTTGCCAATTTTGGCGTAAGGACATTTTTCCATCACCGTAGAACGTCTGCGTTTTTTTTGAGCAAAGAACTGATCCAATTGCGTATTGCAGACTTCTAAGGAATTTAAATTTACAGCATTAATCTGATAGTGTGAGGTCTGCGATATATTGTGCATGCACAAAACTTTCCAGCCAAATTCTCGCATTTTCAAAAATCTGTCTGTTGATCAATTCTGGCCATTTTAGTCAAATTTCTTGCTTCAATCTCGTCAATTATTTACACTAGAGACCTTAGTAAATAAATAGCGACAACTTCTTAATAGGTTCGGAACTCAATCTGAATATCTTTCCGATGTGCCAATGTATGCCCGAGAAGGCTAGATGTGAACAAATTATGGCACTAGTATATAATACGGACTATAACTAAGCAGATAGCAGATAGGAATGTTGAATCTAGATGGGAAGACATCGAGAAGGACTTCTCTGGTACTGGGATATAAGAGCTACAATGACTATCCAGTCCGAATCAACGTCGAGTGATAGCTGGACGTGAATTGAGAAAAGACGACTAGTCAAGCCCAAGATGTTTAGTAATCACACCATGAGACACGTAGAGTCGAATTGACAGCCCATCACAAGTCGCTGAACAAAAGTATAAAACAGCAAGAACGTGTAATAACGCGAATGCGGGCTATATGAAATAACTGTACAGATAATGAATAGTCTTCTCGTAACTGGCTCGTAACACCAAAGAGTGGAAGCGTCACTTTGAACTAAACGCAGAGCAGACAGACGCTACAGGAGAACTGCATATAGAGCACAGGCTATACTTCAATTAAGGAATGACAGAACACCTGTAATAGATGTGCTAACAGCCGGTTGCTTTAAAGATAACCCGAGGACATTTCAGAAATGTCAACACCGCTATTTTGTGAATTGTTAGTGACCGCGGCCAAATCAGAGTCAGTTATTATCAAGCTGTTTAAAAAGGTAACTCTAGAATCTGCTCAAACTGGAGGGAAATCTCAATTATTCACATCTGCTACAAAAACATTTCATCGCTAGAATACAACTCGCCTCTATATATTGCCTATATATATTTTGAAAAGAAATTCGACTCCGTAAAAATAGACATCTTATGATAATCACTGAAGGCTAGAGGAAAATCGAGAAAAATTATCAAGATAATAATAAACATTCAAGAGGATGTTACTTTAAGAGTCCAGCATGCAATGAACACTTCACCACTATGAAACGTAAAGTAAGGTTGTTCATTGTCACCAACTTTGTTTATAACGGTATTGGACATCGGCGCAATTCAAGGAAGATGAAACATAAATTATGCGAACTTATGTCTATATGCGGATGACGTTACTTTATTGGCAAAAAATCGTAACGGCATGCAAAATAAACTCAAGACAGCGCGAAAAATTGCTTTAAAAATGAACTTAAATGAGACCAAATGCATGAGGCTAAAAACTAGCAACACCGCACCAGATCAGTCAATGAATATGAGTCCCACAAAGAGAAAAATCACATTTTAAAATCAAAGTGATGTTCAAATTTAATTTCTCTTTTAGCAGAAGTACTTTCATTGTACGATCTCAACTATCATATACATATAGAAATGCTGTCTGATGAAATGTATGTATTTTATATCCTTCCGAAAATGTTATTGTAAATTATTTATTTCGAATAAAATTTTTTAAGTAAATTTATTGTATTCTGAATTAAAACATTAAAGTAAGAAATCGGTTTGGAACTGTACTACTACGATAGTATTAATATTCCACGTTGAACGTTGAAAGTGTTCGATTCAAAGATTCTACACCTTTAAACTAAAATTGTGCAATGTTTTTTTGAATGTTTCTAACTTTGATTTAAAAATGTTTATATTTTGAAATAATGTATAACATATTTCATTTGAAGTTGAACGTTTTTGAATTAAAAAATCAAATTTTTGATTTAAAATTGGACAATGTAAAAACAAATACAAGCAATTTGAAATCAAAGTTGTTTCCATTTTGATTTTGAATCTAAGTTGTTTTTACGATGAACGCTGTTGAATTTACGATTTTCCACCTTGGCTAGTTTTCATAGTTGCTTTTTGTTGATTTAAGGTTGTTTTTGTTGAACTTCTGTGGTTTTTTCTCTGGGTGTAGGTAGTAAAATAGGTATTGACGGTGGATCCAATATTGATATTGCGAACAGATTTCGCAAAGCATGGAATTCTTTTAGAATGCTTTATCACATCTGGGGATCAAACACGATCCGAGGTAGTACATAAATATTAATCTTCAACGCATCTGCTATGACGGTATTGCTATTTATATGGAAGTGAAACTTGACATATGGGGCATTCGCACAAATACAAACTTTTGTATACCGATGCCTACATAATCTGCTTAGAACCGGTGATCATAAACTATAACGAATAATCTATTATGGATCTGAACTGGATAAGTATCGATTGAGTGCGATATAAGAAAGCGGAAATATGGCTGGATGGGCAAACGCTGCCGAAGGACACGGACGCCATGGAACAAACCTTCTGGCTATGGAACCCACAAGGAACCAGAAGCAGAGGTAGTCCGAGTGCATCCTGGTGCAGAACTATTAATGGTGAAACCCAAAAGTCGGGAAACAAGTTGTATTGCCAGAAAGAGGGCTAACAGAGCAAATATTGTCAATAATTTGTTGTGAATAGAAGTTTAGTTAGACATGTACATACACAGTAAAAAAATTTTCTTTAATTTTAATACTCAGCTGGTGTTTGTATATAACAATGACAAAAAGTATTAAATTTATCTCATTATAGCATTAATATAATAAAATTAAATGAGAGACAATGAGAGAGGTATTTTTATTTTCTAATTTTTAAATAATTCTTTTATTTATTACTTTTTATTAATTCTATATAAAACCTATAAAGTAATATAATTTACACATAAAAAACTTAATACAATGAAATTCGGAATACTTTCTATACCAAACCAAGTATTAGTTTTAATATAATAGTTGATTGTTTTAATAAAGGGTCCGCCATCTAACTTTTTTTCAACTAGTGCTTATTTCGTGAATGGTAACACTTAGCTCATGTCTGATTTGACAGATAATTAGTTTTATCCTTCCGCTGAACGAATATGGTTGTGTATACGCTTGAACAACGCTGGGAAGTATTGCGACATTACTTTGAAAATTTTGCCAAAAAAAACATCTTTTCAGATGAAGCTCATTTTGATCTTCGAGGGTATGTTAACAAGCAAAATTATCGCATTTGGGGCACAGAAAACTCGCACGCATACATTAAAAAGCCGATACACCTAAGACGAGTCACTGTTTGGTGCGGATTTTGGTCCAGAGCATAATTGGCCATTTTTCTTCGAAAATGAGTAAGAAGTGGCCATTACAATGGCGATCGTTATCGGGCTATGTTGAACGAATTTTTGTTCACAAAAATTCAAGAGGAGGATATTAGCAACATTTGGTTTCAACAGGACGGCGCAACGTGCCACACAGCCGAATACACTCGATGTTTTGCGCCCTGGTTTTGAAGATCGCATTATCAGCCGCAGAGCTGATGTCGTTTGGCCACTTCGGAGCTGCGATTTGACACTGTTGGACTATTATTTGTGGGGTGCCGTCAAAGATAAGTGTTACGCCAACAAGCCAGAGACAACTGACGCTTTAGAGGACAATATTCGTAAAGCCATTTGAGAAATACAGCTGCACACAATCGATAATGTGCTTAAAAATTGGACCGATCGTGTAGGCTACTGCATGGCCAGCCGAGGCAGCCATTTGAAGGAAATTATTTTCCATTATTAACCGGAAGGAATGTACTTTCAAATAAAAAAAGAAATTTGAGAAAATATTCAGTAGTTTTTTTATAGCGTTTAAAAAAAAAAAAAAAAAAATTATTTTGCGGAACCTTTACTATCCGAAATAATTTTTACAACAAAGGAGGTGTTGATGTTATTGTAAAAGGGAATTGTATTAATACTATTTAAGAATGGATTCTATTCCAAAAAAGGTTTTATTTCTAATACACACGGAATTAATTTTAAGCTGTAACGGTGTTGGTTATAACCTTAATAAGTTTAAAGGCTTGTAACTTTTTTTTCAAAATTATGTTGCTGAAATAAGAAAAAACTTCATTTTTTATTTATTGTATTTATTGCTTTACTTATTCAGAAAATATAATGTTAATACAATTGTATTTATTGCGCCAAAATATCAGGTGTTAATATATGTATACTCCTACTAAGGGGCTCTATTTTATATTTCGTGAATCATTTTACTTACTTTCTTAATCATATCGTTTGTACTTGGTTTCGATCCATCAAAACAAAACTCATTTAAAAAAAATTTTACTTAATTTGTAATGCAAGATTATTCCTTGCACATCATCATATTCAATTTCAGAACCGTCCCTGTCTTTAAAATGCACCTGTCTTCCTTCTACATCCAATGCTAATTTGTCTAAAACTAAAGGTTTATAATTGGATTAAGTACGTAGCTATCTTTAGATCAACACAAGCACAATATGGTTTATAACCTCAAAATAAAAACTTACCTTACTTGCGACACTCACTTTTTCTGTACCAATAAAGTTTTATTTATTATTAGTTATTTGTAAACTTGAAGGAATTTAAAAATATAAGGGAGGATTTTAATTTCTATTTCGGTATTAAAATAAAACTTGAAGTGATAAAATTAATACTGAATATATTTTTAATGCTTCTTTTGGTATTACATTTAATTAAATAAGACTATTTATTTTTAGTAAAATAAAATATTTAGCCAATTCGGTGTTAATTCTATTCCAAGCAATCATTAAAAGAATATGAAAAATTATTTCCGGTTTTAGATTTTAGCAATCTTGGTAAAAAATTAGAATTTAATACCAACACTATCTGGGTTGTAAGCATGGTTGGCAAAAACCCGGGTTTAAAGAAAAACCACCCCACCGGGTTTTATTTATTATTCATGACTGCTTCCTAATTTCGTTTCATTAGAAAATATTTTTTATTTGTTAGTAAAATTACGATGCTTTAGTATTTATAATACAACTTTCCAATGGTCGGATCAAGGCGACGTTGTGTACTACGAGTATGTGCTGCTAAAACAGACTAAAATTACTTCGTTCGAACAGTGCATTATGAGAAAAACGGCCGGAATACAAAGACAGATGTGAATTAGTTATTCTTTTGCATGACAACGCTGGGCCTCACGTCGCAAATATTGCCAAACGATTATCAAATGCCACATTGGTTCCTCTGACTATTGGCTGTTTTGAAGGATACTATGTCTTTTAGCATGTCAATGAATTACTTCGTCTCAAGATATATAAAGTCGGCTTCAAAGTTGAATCGCTTCAAAAGACGAATAGTTTTGTTGCAACGGAATTCGTAAATTGGCTCAAAGGTGGGGAAAAGTTAAGCAGTGATATCATACATTTTTATTTTAATAAATTTGTGAATTAATTATCTTTTTTGAGTTATAAAACGGACCGAACTAATTTGTACTCTCAATACGAAAATTATACTTATTTTTGTTGTTAATAAACTACAAACTACTCTAGATAAAAAACCCATCCGGGTTTTTTTTAATATAATGAAAGCCGGGTGGGTTTAATTGGGTTAACCAGTGAGTTGCCAACCTCGGTTGTAAGCCACTAAGTTTTTTTACAGTGTGGTAATAATAGTATGTTATGTATGTATGTTGAATATCTCATCTTTGAATGGAAATAACTTTTAAAACTTTTGTACTAAATTCTGTTAAATTCTTTAAAAAGGCCCCACTTGAAGTTGTTTAAAGCTAAGATACTTTAAACTTCATGACTAATAATCATTAAACCGAATTGTTAAGCGGTTATAATTCAAAAGGTATTTTTTTATATATTCTAAGCCAATGTGATTTGCTGCTCTAATAAATTTTGTGTAATACATTTAAATCAAATTTAATAATTGCTGGCTTTTCGACATCAAAATCTCAATTAATTTAAGAAATATGTGAACGACCTTGATGTCTATAAGTTACTTATGTAGATTTAATACGGATTTCCTTTCCAATTTGTTAAAATAAAAAATTGTTTTTTTATTAATTTTTAAGCTTATCAAAGAATTACAACAAAATAAATACTTTCGTTAATTTATTCAATAATATTATTTTAAATTAAAGATTTAGTTATTATATAAAATTTTTAATATTTTGTGTGTGCGTGTGTGTGTGTGTATAAGAATATTAAAACATATCCAAATAACGTAATTAGACAAAAATAAAAAACGTATAAAACAAATTATTCTAATTCAAATACTATTGATATGAATGAAATAATTCAAAATTATTAAACAAAGAACTATTCCTAGAACAAGTCTATTTTTTCATATAGATCCAGTAATATATTTTATTTTTTGCCTAACATACGTATAATATACTCATACCCATATTTACTAAAAGAAATAAAATATTTGCTGCAGTTATTGCATCAAAAAATTGCTTTGGAATTTGTGCATAATTTTGTGTCTACAACAATCGTATTTCTATGAGAATTTCATATTCAACTTGTGCAATATTAATAAACTGAATAGAACCAAGAGAGCAATTCAACGAAAACCAACCACCAGACCACAACAAAGTAAAACACCAGACAACATCATCGCCTCTACCACCACTACTATTAGTTTTGCCACAGTAACTGACCGACCAAATAAAAAAAAGAACAAACTTCAGTCAGTCAAACTACTATGTACTTACCAATAGCAAATGTTGGTGGTGGATTATATATGGAATTAAAATTTGAATTGCAATGCATTACATGCTTTAGAGCAGATCAGTAGTACTTAGTGTTGTTGCTGTTTTAGTTGTACTTGTTCTGTTAACATATTTTAATATTTTGTTCATAGGGAAAGGAAGCTTTAATCGGTAAGGGGTTCAAAGACCAGTAATTGTTGCAATATTAACCATAAGTTTTATAAATATCTTTAATACAATTGTTGTTATTATAAATGCTCTTATTTTCATTTTCAATTTTACAAATAATTTCAGCTACACTTGGTCAAGTCAGTTTTAACATTTTTTATAATACCGTACAAGATACAACCGTTATTTAAGAACCGAATTAAAAATTAAAAAATCTTTTAAAACAAAAAACCGATGTGTAATTTGTTAAAAACAAATTTTTGAAAAGTTCCTTATTTTATTTCAAAAAGGACAACTTATTGCTCAACAATTGTTGGGTTGTTAGTACTATACATGGTTTCAACGTACACCCAAAGAAAATGGGGTTAATGAAATAGCCACCAAAGCAATGTTTCAACAAATGAATTATTTCGTTACACTCTGTAATAAAAAAGCTAAAAATGCTTTACAGGTTGCTGAAAGACTTTATGAAGTCTACGGAGACGATGACATTATTCCTGCCGATCTTCAGGATAGCTGATTTGGTGATTACTTGGCTGATGGCTATCTATAAGGCATGCTTGACATGGTCTTATATTCCTGAGCCTTGGACCGTGTACAGGGTGGTGTTTATTCCTAAGGGGAGTAAAACCTCCCACACGAGTTCAAAGGACTTCAAACCCATCAGCCCATCTTCTTTTCTTCTGAAGACTCTGGAAAGGCTGGTCGACTTGCATCTTCGCAGTACTATAGAAACTGACCTTTTATATGCGTCCTAACATAGGGGCAGATCTTTTGAGACTGTGCTTCACTCGCCTGTGGGGTATATTGAAAATGCCCTCGAGCACAAGGAGGGTTC
The DNA here is from genome assembly GCA_023159175.1 of Wohlfahrtia magnifica. Lineage (NCBI taxonomy): Eukaryota > Metazoa > Arthropoda > Insecta > Diptera > Sarcophagidae > Wohlfahrtia > Wohlfahrtia magnifica. The sequence continues at coordinate 2,189,240 of JAKWBJ010000189.1, forward strand.
TAGTGGCATTCCTGGATATAGAGAGGGCCTCTAACAATGTGACACCGAAGGCGATTCGGTCGGTTCTGGTGACACTGAATGTTCATTGATCTGTGGTAAGATTTATAGGGAGACACCTGACCAACAGGGTCATTGTCTCCATTATGGGATTAGCTACTGTCTACAGGGTGGCTGAAGGGGGCACTCAAAAGGGGGATTTTTTCCACTCTCCTGTGGAATTTGTTCATGAGGCTTGATTCTAATAGATTCAAGACTGTAGTGTATGAGGATGATGTTGCTGTGGCTATGTCGGGAAAATTTCTTGACACAATGTCGCAGCGCCTTCAAACATCTCTGGCCCTCTCAGTCGGTGGAGTACTGACAGTGGGCTGAACGCTAACCCGGGAAAGACGGAATTTGTACTATTCACGCGCAGGTACAAACAAAATTCCGTCATTTTCCCTACCGCGACTGCAAGGCGTTGAGCTGGGGCTGTCGGATGACGCGAAGTATCTGAGGATAATCCTAGATTCCAAACTATCCTGGCTCCAAAAACACGTGCGAGGGCTGCGAGGGCGAATGATGCGCTGTACACCTGTCGTAGGGCCGTTGCAAAGTCCTGTGGTCTAAATCCTAGGAGTTCCAACTAGATATTCAACACGGTGGTTAAGCTTATAGTTATGTATGGTGCAGTTGTATGGTGGAGGTCTCTGGAGAAATCCACATATTGCAGGATCTTTAATAGGGTGCTGCGGATTGCAGCACTGACTATTACACGTGCGCTCAGGTCCACTCCTTCGAGGGCCTCTTTTGTACTGCTGAACTGCCTTTCAGCGGACCTGATGGCTAGGCAGATGGCGGGCATGTCTGAGATAAGGTTGAGGATGGCAGGGTCATGGTCGGACAGGGTCTACGGGCATGCGACCATCTTTGGATATTTGGATACGATCCCCGAGGAGATAGATTACTGCACACCCAAACCCTTCCTGGATAGAATGTTCTCCGTGTGCATCTCATCAGAACCGGTAATTGGACACGGTACTGTTGAGATTTACACGGATGGATCAAAATCCTCGGGAAGGGTTGTGGGCGGCATCTTTATTCCTGTATACGGGGTGAGGGAATTCGTTAAACTGCCGGACCACTGCAGTGTCGTACAGGCGGTGGTCTCGGCGATAGAGAGGACAGCGGACTGGTTGATGTACTACGGGGTATATGACAGAGATATCCGGATCTGTACGGACAGTCAGGCTGCGATCAGGGGGCTCTCCGGTGGCTACTCGACATCGCAACTTGAGTGTGAATGCCGGGCATCTCTCAACGAGATGGCGAGACATTCAGACCTGGAGATTATCTGAGTAAGGGGTCACTCGGACACCTGGGGGAACTGTGCGGCAGACGGACTTGCGAGGGCTGGCTCTCTCCTCAGAAATGTTTCTATTATAGGGATGCCGCGACTTAGGCTGCGAACTCTTGTGGCTGTGAATACTGGGCACTGGGAGACTGGTGCGCACGCTAGGAGATTGAGTCTGCCGTTCAATGACTATTGTAGGGGTTGTCAGGATGAGGAGGAAGAGGAAACTGTCGCGCACTTTCTATGCCAGTGCCCGAGTCTTTCCGACATTAGGACTGCTTTCCTTGGCAGTCCGTTTCTGGATGGCTTGTCGGATCTGGCCGGTTTGAATATCGGCAAGATCACTTCTTTTGTATACGCGTCTGTTTGGTTCGAATCGCACTGGGACGCGGACATATAGTTTGTCCATTTTCTGGATTACAGATAGGTATCACAATGGGATCAATATTGACCCCAGGTGGGCTGGATGTGTCTGGCTACCCGTCGTAACTAACTAACTAACTTACGGAGATGATACAGTACCTAGAAAAACAGCAACAGGAAGATCGGCAAGTAATTAATTTAAAAACGCCAGAATTGATCAACAGAAAAGGTGTTGTATTCCATCATAACAACGCCAGACCACACACATCTTTGAAGATCCGGCAGAAATTCACAGAGGCTGAGAAGTTCTGTTGTTTCCACCATATAGCACGGATCATGCATTTTCTGATTATCATAACCCTTTTAATGGTGTAAGTTCAAATTCTGTAAAAGCCTGTAAAACGCAATTAGTCAGTTTTTCGCTCATAAACTCCAGAAGTTCTACACTGGTGGCACAATGGCTTTACTCCAAAAATGGCAATTATCGAACAAAACTGCACAAATTTGATTTAGTAAAGCTCATTTCAAATATAAGAAAAAGGTATTGATATATGATGGTACATACATATGAGCAATTTAATGCAGAAATAGATTAAAGAGAAAGGTGAAAAAAGTAACGAAAAAATGTCGTAGCGTTTTTAACTTGTTTTTACGACCTACTTCCACCCCTCGACCAATTTTCCTATACCGTTCAGAGAAAAATCGCCCAGACTACCATAGTATGAACATTTTTAAAGCTATCGGGTCCGCCATCTAACGTTTTTTTTTTCATCTAGTACTTATTTCGTGAATGGTAACACTTAGCTCTGTCTGATTTGACAGCTAATTAGTTTTATCCTTCCGCTGAATGAATATGGTTGTGTATACGCTTGAACAACGCTGGGAAATATTGCGACATTACTTTAAAAATCATAATGTGTGCGATGTGTTCAAATGAAGCTCATTTTGATCTTGGCGGGCATGTCAACAAACAAAATTGTCGCATTTGGGGCACAGAAAACCCGCAAAGACAAAACAATAACGTAATAAACAACATCATTTAACAAAGATTTGTTTAATTATTCCACACATTTACTTAAGCATTTACTTCTTGATCAAAAAGTTTCCGGAATAACCTCCGGGTGGGGGACCCATCGTTCCAATTTGAGTTTTTGTTTTTGTTAAGTTGGTACATCCGTTATCGATATTCCTGCTAGCTCTTAGCGTCATAGCCTGACATTTGCAAAAGCTAATTAGCCGAGAGTACATCTATCTCAATGTATGTTGGCGGTTTTTTATAATTTTGACAGTGTTGAGGCAAAGGACAAGATTTAAAAAATTTAATTTAATTTTCATGCAGCTTCTAAACAGTTGTCTAATTTTTGATCTGCATTTAGTTTGCTCCTTTTTTACAGAAACAGGGTGGGTAAAATATTTTAAATTTAATAGTACGATTAACAGTGCAACTAGGTTTACGTACATCAGAAACCACAAACAGTCACAATGATCTCGACGTGAATTTAGTTAAATCACAGGTTGGAAAATACTTGGAGAAGCTCCGTGGTCTAAATTGGTTTAAAAATGGAAGACACTTGTAGCAGCCGTATTATTCGCCAGTGTTGCCTATTTTCCATTTTTACTTTACTTATTTATTTATTTTACTTTTCAATATATTTATAGTTAAATTTATTTACCCAGGCACCCAAAAAAAATTGTTCAACAAATAAACAATAGCTTTTTTAGTATATTTGTTTAACCAAATTCTCCGGTAAAGAAAAACATGTTTTCTACCCTAAACCTGAACGTACAAAAAATGCAATCGAAATGAAATTTAAAACAAACACCCACTTAATAAAAAAAGGTGCCTTTTACAAAAAACCAAAAACAAAATAGAAAAATATCCATAAACTAAATTGGACCCCACCCATTACATATAATGCCATTCACCAAAATAATATAAAAAAAACGTACAAAAGTCAAAGCGCAAATAAAAACTTATTCATTTTTATTATTATTTTTGTTTTTTTTTTTTTGTTTTTTTTTCAGATACAAAATAGACGAAAAAATAGTTCAAGTCTGCACACATTGATTCTCATCGATTCGTATGCATAAATCGAAGGAAAAAACTTTACATTCTAAATTTATAGCTCTTAATTTATATACGTATGTACATATGTATGTATGTATACATATTTGTATATCTTTTTTAGATTTATTTTTTAACTCTCTTTAAATTTTATTGTAATTTCTTGGCCTTTAATATTACCAAGTGGTTTTCACTAAATATATACAATATTTACCAATATTTTTTTTCAGGATAAGTAAATATTTATAGAAATTTAAAAAAGTGTTGTTTTATTAACTGAAACTTATAACCTTGAAAAAAGATTACAGTTTACTATGGCGTGAGGTCTACTAAGCAGCTTAAATTTAAAAAAAAAAAAAACTTATTATTTACAAACAGGATTTTTTTTTGCTAAAACTTACGACCGTTCCAACCAAATTTGCTGATTTCCAGTATTTGCACACGAGCCGAATGTAATCAATTTTCTATTCCGCCAAGAATTGCTTTGAAATCTCTTTTTCTCTCTTAATCGTTCTCTCCCTCTCTCTTTCTTTGATAGCGAAATGGCAGTGATTATAGTACTGTTTTAGTGCTTTCTAAAATTTTCGACGCGAATTATTTTCGAGTTAGTGCTTAGTGCTTTATATTTTTCTAATTGTACTGCTTTCTTTAATGGTACCAAGTCGTTACTTGAAATGGTAAAGGTAGAATTAGTCGAACGTAAAAGTAAAAGCCGTCAACGCAGTTGTGTCAGCTGATCGCCTTTGTTATATGAAAAGCTATGAAAGTGCTTATTTGACCGTAATAAATGACGGCAACGTTACGTGACATTTGTCAAGCAGTGATTATATGGGGAAATTCTTACCCTTTTTTGGCACTTTTTGCACAAAATTAAGAAGAGCAATTTAAACAATTAAACAAAATAATTTATAATAATTTGAACAAATTAAAAACCATTTATTTTAGAAAATGTGAATCCGATTTAAAATAATATTACTTTTTTATAATACAAAATTGATTCTTACCTATATTGTAATGCGGAAAAGGAATAAACTAAAAAATTAGTTTTAACATACATTCTTAAGCGACAAGCAAACATTTTCACACTAATGATAGATTAGAAATTATGTATGTATGTAATTCTAAGACAAAATTAAAAAAAAAAAATTTGGATCAGCAACTTTGTATGTATGCTTTGAGTGGTGAAAAGAGTTATTGAATCAAAATTCCATATATATATATATGTACAATGTACATACACTGGGCGTCAAAAGTCTACGCTGCTTACTCAATTCATAGTACTATATAAAATTTATAAAAAAAAAACAATTTTTAATATAAACTGTTTCTTACAGTGCAGTGAACATTTAGGGTGCAATATTTTTCATATATGTTTACTACAGATAATTTAACGGTACTTTTAAAAAAAGCCTTGCATTTCAAAAAATCTTCGCAGTAAGCTGGTCTTTTTCTTTATATACATTTTTTAATTTTTGTTGCTTAATTCAATAAAATTGATAAATTTTCTCTCATATACATTGTTGATGCCGGCATATCATAGTTTCTAGCAAGTAAGTATGCTAGAGCAACTTTCCGCTTTTTAGGCCCTTAACGGATATTCTCTCCTTTACAAAACAATGAGCTAATACAGTTGAATATTTCAAAACACTTAATACATTAAGTCTCATTCTTTCTATCGTGTTCAAATTATTTTCACACTTCAGAAAACATCTGTAGAAAAATAAGATATGCTCCAAAATGATAAGGTCACCTTAATATTTGCTCAATTCATCCAAACTATAAAATGTTATGTATGGACACCTTATTCAAAAAAAATTCTACGTTCAAATAAGTCAATACTAAGCCGAATTTGCTCTTAGAGATGCACCGTTACATTATGTTTATTTAAATTTATGTAAATATTTGCAAAATTCGATTCGTCAAAATAAGGTCAGTGAGTAATAAGCAATTAATGTAATCAGAAGGTATCACAATTGCTCTTAATATTATTTTATTTTTTTTTTTTGAATAATTTATAATTTAAATAATATCTGCGCGGTATGGTTCGCGGGAAACCCTTGTCACCTTGTGAACAAGGACAAATTGTAGCACTTCATGAGCAGGGATTGAGTATGCGTGGAATGGCGAAAAAAGTGGGACGATCTTTGTGTGTTGTGGAAAGTTTTCTCAAAGACGGAGAAAATTATGGAAAATTAAAAAGAACGGGCCGTCCAGAGGTCTCGACTGCCCGTGAAACTCGGCCAATTTCACGAAAGGCCTTGAATTCAATGAAAAGTGCGGTAGCAATAAGAGGAATTGAAATTACAAGCTTCAAAAAGCACAATTCTAAGAGCTATCAACGCGCAGCCAAACCTTATTCGAGCAAAAGCGTAAGGAGTTTGCGAAAAACAACATGGCAAAACGGAGTTTCGGCGGTAGCAGTTTGATGATTTGGGCTGGTTTTAGCTCGCATGGTACCCTGGAACTCTTCTTTCTTTCTACTCGAATGGATAGTTTAGAGTACCAGGGCATTCTGTCTGAACGTTTGCTGCCTTATTTGGCCTAAAATGCTGACAAGACTTTTACCTTTCAGCAAGATAACGCAGCAATTCATGTCAGCAAGTCGACCAGACAATGGTTTGATGAGCACAATATAAAAGTACTTGATTGGCCAACACGTTCCCCTGACTTAAACCCCATGGAAAATTCGTGGGGACTGCTTGCGCGTAATGTTTATGCAGACAACAACCAGCACCGGACAAAAGATAAATTAAAAGTAGCAATCTGCAACAACTGGCGCGAAGTCCTCTCCAACTTTCTGGACAATTTAGTAAGTGTAATGCCATCCCGTATTTTTAAGACAATAGAAGGGAATGGGAACTGCATAAATGAAAAATAATTGATTAATGCTTAGTTTAAATAAAAGTTTGGATAAATGAATCACTGACCTTATCATTTTGACGCATTGATTTTTGCACTTATTTACATATATTAAAATAAACATAACTTGAATTGTGTTTGAAAGTAGATCCATCACCTATTTTACAAATCCCTATTTTTTTAGATTGACAACAAAAATCTTCGTTATTACTCAAAATAAGGACAATGAAGTTCAAAGGCCAAACATACATACCTCCTTACACGGTTTAGATAAGTTCTGGAAATGTAGGCCGTAAAACCAAGTAAATATGTTTTGGTTTTGCTTGTCTTACTACCCTATAAAAGATATGAGCGTATTTGAAATGTTGCTATTAATCAGACCCTTTTCATACAACACAAATGGTTCTGGTCCCACGAGAATCCCTCGAATTCCTAGAAACCAGGGACCCAGCAAAGACTGACACTGATCCCATCCTTCTACATGTGTGCCGAGTATTTAATCGTAGGCCCGAATACCCTCGATTCGAATCACTTTCGGTCTTTGAGCCGTCCGTGAACCACGTAATGGACTGTTCCCTGAAAGAGTATGTAGACTACAAACTGTTCCATTCACTTTTGTTACTCAGTTTCGTTACAAACGGCTTCTCACAGCCACAGTCCTCATCTGTATAAGGAACAGTTAAGAAGGGAGTTTTCAAGCTCTCGACCCGTCATATTGCAATGCCACTGAAAAGTTTATATTTGCCATTATCCTGACACACGACAAGCTCTGTCTTTAAGCGATTCACATTGATTCACCAACAGAGTTTAGAAATCAATAAACGAAATAAAAATTAAACAATTTAAAGTACCGTCGAAACTCAATGCACCCACTTAATGTGCAGAAAATTCTACATCGCTACGAAAAAAATCTGAAATTGGCAAAAATAAAGTTGGAAAACTAAAATAATTACCTTTGAAAGATAAGTCACCTAGAGATTGACGAAGGAAATCGGAACGTGAACCCAAAGACTTTTCCACGAGATTATTCGGAACACATCCAAACTTATGACAAGTCACTATTCATCTAAAGCAATAGAATTCTTAAGTGCAATGAATCTGTAGTAATATATAATATTCTCATAAAAACCCACGACTTAATGAGACAGCAAACTGGGTTGCAGTTGCAAAATTGCTTGTACACTAGAGCAGAAGCAATAAAATTTATTCGTCACTTCGCGCTACTTAATATTATTGACATGACAATGGCACGCTTTTAAACTTTGACGACATGGTCAAAATATCGTTAACTGCGACAACCTTCGGTGACTACCGCTTTATCTATTTCGTATACATAATGGTAACGACACTGCAAAACTTTTCTCATACCACCAAGGAATTGCAGGAAGGGAAATTAATGACGTTTATTCTTGTATTAGGAAATATGTTAATGATGGTTGGTTGGCATCTACAAGTGTCAATTAGTGTTCATGGACACCGTTTTGAGAAATGCCACAAAAAAACCGCACAAGTCGGGAAAAAAATTCACACCCACTCTATTCCTCTACCACCTCGCCATAGCGTATATAGTGGTTGAGCGTGGCTCCAAATCCACCAGTTCCAACTGTTTGCACACATCTCTTCTATCGCGGCCAATAAGCGATCGAGTCCGCATCACATCAAACTCAACCCAAGTCAGCTTCGTGATCCTCCTTCAGCATTCCACCTCTAGTCCACCCGATCCAGGTAGAAGTCAAAAATGGCCCTCTTCAGTAACCCTATGGATGATGCCATACGAGTCAACTCATCATAGAAGTCACGTTGATCAGTGAGTTCCTACATTCCCTCACCAACCGGGAATTGGTAATGTGTAATCTAAGGCTAAGGATGGCCCCACGAATGTCTAATCAAATACAGACGTACCCCCGCATACCATCTTGAGATCGTACGAAGCATGCTTTCCTGATGACCAATACCTCGACCTGAAAAGAAAGACTGTAGCGGTGATTCGAAAAGGCTCCGGATCCAACACCACACCTTATCTTTGAGTCAGTATAGACCCTGATGTCGAAGTCACTGAGTTGAATGGACTGATTCTAATCAAAACGTGAAGGGATTTTCACACCGACTCTCCTGTCGAAGTAGAGCTCTGGAGTGCAGTAGTCAGATGTACAATGCAATCTGACCGGGAGTTCATCCAGAATTCTGACATGACCATATTCACTAGCCCTCTACACTTCAGAGGACGATAAACTTAACGCGCTACAAGCAACCGCAAACTGAATGAACAAGTCAATTGGCAGTAGGTGTAACAACACACCAAGATTCGCAGATGTAGAAGAACGCGCCGCTTTAAAAAAAAAAAACCCAACCCGCCGGGTTTTATTGGGTTTTTTGATAGGTTTTATTGGGTTTTAAAAATGCTTCTAAATTTCGTTCAAGTCGACAAATATTTTTTGTTTGTTTGTAAAATCACGCTATTTTAGTATTAATGATGCAGTTTAGCACTCTTGGTGGTATCAAGGCGTCATTGTGTACTATGAGCTGCTAAAACTGAGTGTTCGAAGTAGATTGCAATTACATAGTTTGAATGGTGCGTTATGGTGCGTTACATGATTAAGTTGTTCTTTTGCATGAAACACCCGACCCCATGTCGCAAAAGTTTCAAAACAATTATTAGAAACGATTAAATGACGCATTCGCCGCAAAATCCGAACTTCGGATACAATATACTCACACCTCTTTATACAAGCTTTCTTTAAATGGCATCTCGCTATAACGACCTGTTTGTGTTATGGAACACATTTGCTTTAAGCGCAATTTACCTCGTTCTACGGTTAAAGAAAAAAACGTCAAAGCAAACGCACAGCTTACATTTTCAGAAACTATCTAGGCCGTATAAGGAGATATGAGTTTATCTTTTAACATGCCACCAAATCATTTCCTTTAAAGAAATACAAAATCGCTAGAGCGCTTTAAAAGACGAGAAGTTTTTCTGAGACGGGATTTTGAAAATGGCTCAGTACTGGAGAGAAGATGTAAGCAGTGATTTCATAAATTTGTTATTTTATTATCTGTTTAAGGTCAAAAAAGGAACAAAAAAATTTGTAGTCCCAATACGTAAATTACACTTATTTTTGTTGTAAATAAGCGACGTAAAACAATAAAACTCGGGTGGGTTTAATTGGGTTACCCAGTGGTTGGCCAACCCTGGTTTAAACTACCAATACGGGGCAATTCTTATATGCTCAATAATAGGGGATTTTGGTCTTGTTAAATGAAAATTAAAAACAAATGATATTAAGAAATAACGATAATAATACGATAATAACGATAAGAAACGTGCTATGATAGAAGCAAGTGACATTTTGGCTTTGAGTAGGTGACTCAAATTTTATAAGAAAAGTATTGTTTCAGAAAATCTAAGAAAAGCGTAGTCATCGCTTTTGGTTTTATTGGCGCAATCGTTAGTAAAACTTTCAATCTAAATAAATAAGTCAACCAATCTAGACAATTCAGCATTTCTCCTCTAACAGAAAAGCTTACGAAATAAAAGTGCAGATTCGTAGCTAAAAAATTAATGGTGTGAAGAAACTTCTTCCAGAAGACCAATGAGAACAACAATATATTTAAACAAATTATTTAGATCGATATTTTATGTTAGGATTTCGTATATAACGTATTTATAATTCGAAAGCAAGGCAATTTTAAAATGTGATGTCCTTTTAGTCGGTTTACTTTATTGGTATCATCTAGGAGGGCAATGCTATGGCATGGCACAATAAATAAGGTACATACAGATCTATAACAATTTAAACAACATAAGGAAAACAGTCAATTTGTGTTTTTGCATTTTTGTCGACCAGTTCGAATGTATCAACGACAGCTGATAAAGCATAGGGTTACCAGATGTTTTGCTTTATCAGTAAGTACAGATTTTGTCTACAATTTTTTGAATCGATGTATTAATTAACGGTAATACTGAGTTTTGTATATACATAGATGGTATAAATATCATTAGAATCTTATATCGAAGATTGTTTTGAAATGAAGGTTAATAAATTCCAAAAGCTGAGTATATTCAAAGGTTTTAATATATCATTTTCATGACTTCTCTTATATAGCCGAGATATTTTGAATAAAAAAATATTGATGTGTAAATACATTTATATATATGCAAGCACATACATATTTAACTTGTTTATAGAAGTACATATGCATGTATATTGCTTATAGCCTTTTTTAGTAAAACTAAAAATAGCGGTATCTGTTGCAACAATTGCGATAATTAATTTTAAAAATTTGTTGAAACTGTTCTGAATAGAATAAGTTTTGTTTGTCGTTACATATTTAAAATAGTTTTTAATTAGAGGCGCACTATTGTTTTATAAATGTAATGATTTTGATTTTTGTTATTTTAAATCTGGCAACCCAGATCTGAACTTTAAAAATTGCGGGTGTAAAAATGTAAACAAAAGAAGAAAAAGTAAACAAACTTTGACCGCTGAAAACTGAACGCATGAGCATGAGTAAAAAATATATTGACATCTATAGACTCGCAAGTACCTTCTTTAGTGTGCCCTGGCTAGTGGGTTATAGTAAGTTAACATTTTTAAGTAGTTGGCGCTAAATCTTCATATTTTATCAATAATCTTTGGAATGGGAAGATAGTTGTGGATTGAATAGTTCGATACAAACCATGGAGCGTTGGCAATTTAGCTCAGTGTTTTTGATTGGTAACTTTGCAGTATTTCAATATTAGAATTACTGGCTGTTCCTCAAAGTTGTATTCCATCGGTCCAAACTGTCTTTAAAATTGTTTTGTATATCATAACTGTTTCGCGAATTAAAACGAGATTTTGGCCTAATAGCCAAAATGGACGTTTTATTTTATATTTAATTGTTGCTTTTTCACCTCAATGTGAATCTTCCATGTTAAACTTCTATCAGTATGCATTCCTAAATATTTTATGAAGTCATTTTGAGGGATTTGTGTATTATCTAAACGTACTTCAGGGCAGCTACCCCGTTGTAAGGAGAATATAACATGTGTGCAATTATCGCTAATGATTTTGATAATCCATTTGTTTAACAAACTCCAATTATATTTAGTTCAGTTTGAGGAAGATTTGATACAGTATGTGGACAAGTATCAGATGCTAAAATAAAATAGGTCGCAACCAAGACGTTTTCGATAATCGGAATATCTTAGGTGAAAATTGTGTATATTATTAACCCAAGTACGCTACCCTGAGCGACACCTTCTTTAATATTGTATATTTTGGGAAAACGTGCAATTTACTTTCACATAAAAACTTCTTTCTATGAATAAAATGGAGTTTAAAATAATTTTTCATATTTATAAAGTAACCAAGTATGCAACATTCTTGTACAAAAGCTTGTTAAAATGATAAATCAAAAAATAGGTCAATTATTAAATATATTTTTTTGCTCTAGAATCCTAAATATTTTCCTCTGGAAGCCTAAATAATTTTATATTTTACTTATTCTGAGAAGATTCCTTTCAAAAATAATAGATTCATATGTGCATTTAAATTATACATAAAAAAGTGCCGACTTATTCCCAAATTTAGTGACCAATTAATAGTTGTACGATTTTAACTTTATTTTTGATTAAGTTTTTATTTTTTATATTTTACTTTACTCTCTGTTTTTATGTATATTTAAGTTCTTTAATTCTTATTTACAAAATAGTTTCATTTTATTTGTTTAGTCTTAGTGGAAGACATTGAAAGGAAGTTTTTAAATTATTTTCGTTCAGTTTTATTATTTGCACTTAAAATTACAGAAATTCTTGACACATCTTCAACAACAGCTTCATATTACGAATCAATCTACTTTCTACCCGTGTAATCCAAACTATAAGAACCACTCCAAATGTCAAGACTCTTAACGGCCGGATGAAAATGAGCTGGTGAACTGCTTGGATTGTAGGGATTATATTGTGGTTGTGGTGCTGGTGGCTGTCTGTAGTAATTGGGCTGATAGTGGGGTTGGGGTGGTGGATTATAATATTGTGGTGCCGGAGCTGGAGCTGGAGCTGGTGCCTGAGGTCTGTAGGCCGGTTGCTGATTAAAAGCGGGAGCATGGTTGAATGCTGGTGGTGGTGGATTGTAAGCGGGCTGTGGTCTCGGCTGTTGATAATTATTGTTTAAACTAAATTTGCTTGCTGCCACAGGACGACTATATTTCTGATCCTTGTAGTACACAGCAGGATCTTCACGATATTGACCGTCATCAATTTCATTCGGTCCTAAAGGTGTAGCTTTACTGGCTGTTAATGTAGGTGGTGGCACATTTATGTGACTGCCTATTAATTTAAACAAAAATAAGTTATTATTTTTAAATTTTTATATACGATGATTTATAAAATCTTACCTGCCGGCTCAAAACCTCTTTTCGTCGCTCCATATTCTATCTCCCGTACATTCCCCTGATCATCTACGTAACCATATTTGCCATATACTTCGCCGTTCGGATATTTTGTTTCGATTTTAAAACTTTTATCGGCTGCCTCATAACCGTAAGTATATGAACCATCTGAATTTTGTCTATCGATCTGTTTAAGAATCGGCACTGGTGTGGTATACTGTTGATTTTGTGCTTTGATCTGTTGCAAAGCAATCACTAGACAGGAGACTATAAACTGAAAGATAAGGTGGAAAATTAAATTAATAAATTAAATTTTTGTAAATAAATATTTAAAATTTCCCACATTACAAAAAAATAAAAATTCGCTTAACGATTTTTATTTATCAATGGAAATGAATTCAAGAATGAATATAAGGAATTGTTAGATGGTACTCTGGATTTGTTTTTGGATGATAAGGTGGAGAAAGATGGCATTTTTCAATAGGATTACGCTGCCAAACTCGTTTCCAAAGAGTCATTGAAATGGTTTAAAGATCACAACATTCCACTTATGGAGTGGCTTGCTTGTAGTCCGGATTTGAGTCCAGTATAGAACCTTTCGATGTATGTCACGCAAAATATATGGACAAATAATCCAAAGGCAGCTTTACAAAACTACTTTAGAGCTGTAGTTGGTCATTAAGGAAGTTTAGAAAGAGTTGGGTTATCAGTTGCTGGTAAATTTGGTGAAATCGACGTCATATCGTATTTTTGAAGCAGTACATAAAAATGGTGGATCAATAATTTTTAAAAATTAAATAACTGTGGTTAACTATTAGAAATTAATTCAGTAGTGCATTTAAATGAATACATACTCGTACTTCTTTTTGTTACAATATTAAAACAGCAACGATTTATAGAAAATAACAAGAATAACAACAAGTTTTTGCACTCAATATAATTTGCAGTTAATTTAGTGAATAAAATAAGATGGAATTTGTTTTGAAATTCACAATTTGAATAATGCATTGATAAAAGTGAGTGTTTGTTTATACGAGTATGTACCACTGTATTATTAAATTACTGTTAATTTATTACAAACTAGAGTAATCCCTCCCGCTTTGCTTGGAGCCTTAGTGTCGTACCTGCTTTTTGACTGATGTAGATAGATAAAGAAAGCTGTAAGTGTTGCCGTTCTCTACTTATGTAAAATTCCATACTTTTTTAAATGATGGTTTGGATTGACTGCCAAGTTATTTAAACCAAAATAAGAAACTTCAACTCTAACCATTCTCAAGATATACATAAATTATTATTTAATTTGTAAGACGTCCACTTATCCGATTCCTCCCATTTTGTAACAGATGGTTTGTACTATCTAAGACGTCATTTAGACCAATTTTAGAACCTTCCATTCTAATCCTTCTCTAGGTATACAAAAATCAATATTTAATATGTATCAGATATGCCACACGCACTTATTCAATTTTACCCATATTTGGACTGATGATGTGTATTAACTACTAAGTTATTTAGACCAAATTCAGAACCTTCTACTATTACCATTCCGAAGAGATACAAATTCAATATTTACTTTGTATTGGAGGTACTACTACCACTTATCGAATTCGGCCCAATTTTTGACTGATAATTTGTATTGACCACAAAATTATTTGGGCCAAGTTTAGATACTTACTATTACCGTTTTAAAGATATAGACATATAAATACAAATTTCATAGTGGTGTGGCACCATCCAATTAAACAAATGTGAAGCTACACACCAAATGAAAGCTTTCTACACAATACACAATTTTAAAAATATTTTCCAACTCACACGAAGTTGAAGTTTGTGCAATATAAAGGATTTCACTCTAATGTCCATAACTCGCGAACCAATGGACCTACAAAAACCACATATACATAAAAACCGTAGTATTTCGTTTAAGGGCTTACAAAATAAAATCGGTTTGCGCATTTCAGAGAACATCAATTACAACGCATTTTATAGTCCTCTTTATATACAATACCACTTTGAATTAATTAAACCTTTTAAAACAATCGGTTTGAAAAATATCGTTTTTCGTTTTATTCCATTAAGTTTCTAGTTCGTTTTCTTATTTTAAAGTTTTCTCATATTTTGTTTTGTTAAAAAAATAAAAATCTTTAGTAATAAAATATTCGTTTCAGTTTTCAAAACATAACATTTGTAATATTTAAGGGTTGTAGGTTAGACAAAAATAAAAACAATTATTACTGGTTGCTAATCTATATCTTAAACATTAAAATGAGTATGTGTTTGTACGGATGTACAGTTTGTTAAGTAAATGTTTTCAAAGTAGAAAAAAAAGTTAAAATCTTGTGTTTATTTTAGAATTCCATTACCAAATTTTGAACATGTTTATTTTGTTTTATTTTTTTTACACATCCTATTACTGTACCTCCTATGGAATTCGTGACGGCATAACTTTTAAAATAGACCCACACATTACAACGCTTACAACAAAACAAGATCTTTACCAAATTTCTTTGCTGTAAAATAAATGGGTTCGAGTATGAAGAAGTATGAAAAATCGAGTTATAAAGCCAATAAAAACAATGTACAATCTATGTTAGTTTGTCCAGTTTAAATTTATTTTATTTTATCGGTTTTTGATCGTTAATTTGATCTTGAAGGTATTTTGAAAATTTTAAAACAGATTCTTGTTGTACTCGACATCATCTTTAATTCAATGCTATCACTTCCCAGGTATTTTTACTTTGTTTTTTTTTCTTTTTTTGACGCCTAAAAAATAGAGTACCTTATGTTATTGTTGTATAACTTAAGTAAGAAGCATTTTGTAAGAATCTTGTTGTTGTTTTTTATGGATTTTGTAAAGGCGTAAATACAGTATTACAAAATATAAAATGTTTAAATTCATCGCATATTTAAAGACTTAAACGAACTCTTATTTCTAGAGAAGAAGGCTGTACATTCTTTTTGACGCTGCTGTAAAACTAGTTAATAAATAAAATAAAAACTTAATAATTAAATACAAAAGTACTCTTAAGATTTTAAGCATTTATTGAATTTTCAATAAATTGTAGCATACTATTACTTTTGTGCTATATTTAATATATAAATAAATAAATTACTACTACGATAAGTCCACGCCACTTAGAAGTATAGTGAATAAATTAATTCGCAAAAAAAGAGAACCCAGAATCCCTTCCCTCATTTATAGGGTTATACAAAAATGCTATGCATTGGATATTCCCTTTAGAGCTATTTCTTTATTGATAACCCCCCATAGATTTTAGATATCAATATATTTGAAACGTCTATGACTGAGTTTACAAAATTATTTACTAGTCCCATTAATTTAGGACCTTCCCTATTTAGCGAAATTAGAGAAAAACTTTCAACTCATAAATTTTTGTTTACTGACGGTTCTAAAAATAACGATTTTGTGTCAGTTGCCATCACTACGGAAGATAAGATTATACGGAGGTCATTGTTTCCACCCTACGACACGATATATACGGCGAAATAGTCGCTCTATACAAGGCGGTCATATTTGCAAAATGTCAAGCGGGTAAATTTTTTATATGTTCTGATTTTCTGTCGGCTATTAAATCTATTAGAAACATTTCCAACAACAATATCTATGCTTCCCGCAACAGGGATACATTGAGAAATTAGTACTCGAATAACTCTCTTTTCTGGGTACCAGGTCGCTGTGGAATCATAGACAATGAGTTTGCTGATTGTGTTGCTCGGGGGGTACAGGAGTATCCAACATATAGTTTTGCAAATTATGATCGAAATGACCTTAATAAATTCATCTTTTCTCACTATGCTACAACTGACAGAACACAAATATTCGAGAACACATCTACTTGGTACCGGACAATTAACACAGACCGCACGACTATTGACAATTCAACCTCGAAGGATATCAGCAGATTGGATGTGGTTAAGTTTGCTCGTTTGAGACTTGGACACACCAAATTAACCCATTGTCACTTACTGTATCAAAGTCGCAAAAATTATTGCAACTGCGCTAGTAACAATAGCGACCCAATTCATTTTCTTGTAGAATGCAATAAATTTGACAGTATCCGAACGCAAACATTTGGAAATACTAATCCCAAACGAGATATCTGCTTATTCTAAAATTAAAATTCGCAATTTCTAAAATCAACAAAATTATATAAACATATTTAAAATTTCTCACTTATATTACAAGTATTATTATCCTATCATATTATTATACTTTTATAATATCATACTACTCGGAGCCGTAGGCCTATGTTGTTATTGCTCTTTTAATATTAACCTTTAATTTGTAATTATTTGTTAATAATTAAATAAATAAATAAACAAATCAATACTACAAGTAAATAGCACTTATTTTTTACTACAATTTACAAAAATTTAAATCTGATTAATTTCTTAGATTTTGCTTTTTAAATGGAATTTTAGAATATTAATATTCATAACAAACTGACACCATTCACTTTCATTTAAAGAATTATTATTAAATCAATGCATACCTTATTTTTCTGCATGTATTTTTCTTATTACTCATAGTAGAATAATAAAATATGTACTTGTAGATATCTACATATACATTAATTCATTACAATTCTACTTTTAGAACCACCATTAAACAAATTCCATAGCAAAATGAAACCAATAATAAAATAATAAAAATAATAAAATGGAAACCACCTTAACGTCCTTGATTAACAAACAAAAAAGTGTTTACAAATTCAAGAATTATATTGATTATTATTTTCTATAGAACCAAGAGAATGTTTATATATCTACTTATCATATATGTTAAGAGTACATATACAGATACATGTTCATTTATATATTTATTTTTGAAATAATTATAACATTAACCACCCTTTGAAGTAGTTTTTTTTTCATCCAAATTAAGTAGTTTTGCTTTGAAAAGAAACAATTGTTTTTAACTTTTATACCATAACGAATTGAAAATGTTTTACATAAAAAAACATGGTTCTCACTGGTATAGTCCGAAATTATTTAACTCTATAACTCTGTTTTTGAAATAAAACCAAAATCGTTGAAATAGGACTACTTTTAAAATAGAATTACTTTTAAAATAGAAATACGAATTATCTCTATCATAACATTTCTTAAAGGAGTATTAAGCAGCAGGTCTTACGGAAAACTTTTAAGTACAACAAGAAATGTTTAAGAAAATAATTTAGAAGGCTTAACTGTAAGTTGTTATGGAAATGGTTTTATAGGTGAATTTGAAATTGTTTAAAGTTAAACAAGTATCTTTAAAAAATCTGGTACGTTTGACATTTTTGCCACTCTGAAAATTTAACGAATACTCATTTTCCAAGTATTTAAGTATAAAATAAATACGAGTCGAAAGGCATTTTCTTACTTACCCCGGACCTTATCTACCTTTTAGAGTAGAGGTTTTTGCAAATGTTGCGTCATTTTCGTCTATCCTGTGCTGTTGTCTCAGCCGTTCTTTTGTCTAAGTCCTTTTCATTGAAAATGTTGTCGATCGAATCTTCCCACGTTGTTTGTCTTTGCCCTCTTCCTCATGAACCTTCAGGCATAGCCGCGAAAACTCTTTTTGCCATACGAGAGTTTGGTATCTTGGCAACATGTCCGTACCATCTTAGTCTGAAACGCTTTATCTTCTGTGGCTGTTGAATAGAGCGAAGTATCTGGATAATTCTGGACTCCAAGCTATTTTGGCTGTAGAATACACCAGCGAGAGCGAACGTTATGTATCATAAGGCCATTCGAAAGTCCTGGTGTTTCAATTCTAGGAATTTCAAGTGGATTTTCAACACGGTGAAAAAGCCCATACTTATGTATGGTGCGGTTGTGAGGTGGAAATGCTTAGAGAAGTCCACACATAGGGGAAACTTTGACAGGGTTCTGAGAAGTGAGGCACTGATGATTATAGATGCGCTCAGGTTCACGCCTTCTAAAGCCTTGGTTGTATTGTTGAAGTGGCTTCCGGTGGACCTGATGGCTAATCAGATGGCGATTATCTCTGCGATAAGGTTGAGGATGGCGAAGGCTTGGTTTGACCAGGGTCATGGGCATGCGGCCATCTTGCAGCAGTTGGATACCATACGATTCCAGGTGGAATAGAATGTTCTCTGTGTGCATCTCACCAAAATCGATACTTGGACCCGGTTCTGTTAAGGTATACACGATGGGTCGAAATGCTCGGCAGGGGTCGGGGGTGGTGTCTTTATTCCTGTATACGAGGTGAGCATATCCTTTAAACTTCTGGACCACTGCAGTGTCTTACAGGCGGAGGTATCGGCGATAAAGAGTGCAGCAGTCTTGTGATGTACTATAGGGTATTTGATGTTGATGTCCGAATATGTCAGACTGCGATCAGGGTGCTTTTCGGTGTCTACTCGACACTAGTATGTAAACGCCAGGCGTCTCTAAACCAGATGACGGGTCATTCAGACCTAGAGATTTTCTGGGTAAGGGGTCACTCTGACACCCGGAGGAATTATGTGGCGGACGAACTATCAAGGAAAGGCTCTCTCCTTGGCGACGAGTAGATTAACCATCTAGCTGGAACGCCACTTTCCTCTTGCAGACTTCTGGTTTTGCGATACATATTTGGCAGTGCACTGACACGGTGGGAAAATGAACCACGTGGTCTGTATCGTTGTAACTAACTGCTCTGTCTTTTCTCGTCTTTCCAGCCACTTTTCGTAGATGTAGTATTTCATTTCAACTGCTT
The DNA here is from genome assembly GCA_023159175.1 of Wohlfahrtia magnifica. NCBI lineage: Eukaryota > Metazoa > Arthropoda > Insecta > Diptera > Sarcophagidae > Wohlfahrtia > Wohlfahrtia magnifica. The sequence goes on from JAKWBJ010000189.1 coordinate 2,208,959, forward strand.
AGATTCTATTATGTGTCTTCGTGGTAAGTACTCAAGTTTCGCAGCCGTATATGTAGAGTTATAGACCGCTAGTTTTGTTCTGATGGTCATCGCTCTTTTGCTCAAGAATTTTTTGTTGTTTTGTTTTGTATATAATCTGGCTGTCGCCGATATTCTGGTGTTAAGGTTTTTGTCCAATTTCATATGCTCACCTTTAACTGATCCTAGATATCGGAATTGTTTCACCTGTTTCAGCACTTCCGTTCCAATTTTAATACAATGGTCAACTTTTTCGCGGCCAATTACCATTGTTTCCATTTTCCTTGTATTTATATGGAAGACCCTGTTGGTCATTTTATAGGCAAATAGGTTAAAGTTGCACGGTAGCACATTTCCCATCTGTGCTACTTAATAGGGCCACATTAGATGCATAAGCAAGCATACTAGTTCTCAGTGGTTGTAGTTTCCAGTAACACGTATTACAAAACAATTTCCACTGTTCAATATTATCTGCTTTTGAATGATACTAGGGAGATCGGACGGTTATTATTCTACGGGTTTTAACCGGTTTTTTTGTTTTTGTCAAATACGGTTTTTTCAAAATCTTAATTTTTCGAATAGCGACTGAACCGGTTGATTTAACACGAATAACCGGTTAATTTAAATAAGTTAATTTTTTTATTGAAAATATGCTCATCTCATTGAAAGCCAACAAATCCACTAACGCCGGTTCCCAACGGCAGTTATATTAGTTAATGAAGTTTTCCACAGCGGAAATACACATAACCAGTCGCTAGTAATGTTGTGAGGTGACATCGCTGTTGAAAATGTCAAACGGTGTGGCCTGGGATTGAATTGATGACTTCTTGGTTGGAAGATGAGTTCTTATCCACAGTGACAGACACACACTATTAAATACGTGGTGCATAAATTTTCATACAGTGCTGCTCAAAATCCGTGCAAATTTTCTTGTCGAGACAATTATGGACTCGCGTATTACTAATAGATTTATTCAAAGTAAAACAATTAATTTTTGTTGTCTTAGGCACCTAATTATAGTTATAATTATAATAACAAACCATTGATTCCATTCTCTACCAAGTAATACAAAAAGAACGAAATTAGCTCCTGAGTAGCTGTTCGAAACTTTCATTTTTCAGTACTTTGAATAATAAACTTTGTTTTTTATGGCCTCCGTACACCGTTTTGGCAGAGATTTTATGATATTTGTTAGAATTATTTTTGATATTGATTGCCACTTTAATTTTAAGCTTTCCATCAGTTTCTCCTTATTTTTAAAACGACGTGGCCCAGCTCTGCGCTTTTATTTAAAGAGAAGAACTGGTTAACCGGTTATTTGAATTATTATTAACCGGAACCGGTTTTTTTAAAGTGATACTTTTCGAATTATTCGAAAACCGGTTTTTGAAAAAAGTCGAATAATCGATCTCCCTAGTACTTGTATAAGTGTTACAGAGTATGGAGGTTTTGGAGGCAGAATAAATCAGAGATAATTTTCATACTACTATGAGTAGTAGTACTTGACCTCTCATCAACCAACTTCATAAGACCAAATCAGATGATGAGCTTTGTCGGTATGATGATGGCCTCTGCTTTCAAGATTTGTCTTCTTTAAAATACTGAAAAACTCTAATCTTACTATGTCATATCTACGTTTTTATACTTTGAGCGTCAAAATAAAGTGTACAATCTTATTCTCTAGAATTTAGTCTTTATTGCAGTCTTTTAAAATAAAATGAATTCAAGCATTTTATACTTTTTTAAATCTCTATTTAGAGCCTTACAAAGCTCTTAAAAAACAGCAACAAAGTATTATAAAAACTAACCTTATACAACAAAAACGAAAGTTACTCCCTTTTTCACGCATTAATAAAAACTGGGCAAAAAACATTGCAAAAAAAGGAATGACGTAGAAATACCTGGAAAGTGATATCATTTGCTGATAGGTGCTATCAAGAACAACAAAAATCTCATTTTGGAATTTTCGTAAAAACTTCAAAATCATAAGTCACGGATAAAAAACCGGTTTTTCGTATCTTCATGCACTTATAAGCTCATAACTTAGCTAAGTATTAACCAATTTTAAGATTCTTGTAGGACTTTGAAATAAAAGGAACATATCTATTATGTGGTGTTTACTTCACTTTAGTAAACTTATGGAATCTGTGTATATAATAATATATAAATTTTCCGAGTTCAAAGATGTTTTTAGACGCTTAAAGTAATATTAAGTGTCACAAAATTTGATCCAAATAGATTCATAGTTAATACAAACCATCAGGCAGAAAAGAGGCAGATTCGGATAAGTCGGCATGGTAAAGTAAGTATTGATTTTTGTTTATCTCGAGAACGAATTAAGTGTAAGTTTCTGAATATGGTTTGAATGACTTTATACAAATCATCAAGCAAAAAGTAGGCATAATCGTATAAGTGAGCATGCAAGTGAGCAAAGAAGATATTGAGTTTATGTACCATGAGAACGGTTAGAATTAAAGTTTGTGAATTCAGTCCAAATGACTCTCTAGTTAATACGAATCATCAGTTAAAAAATAGATGGAAGTAGGCGTGTTACCTCCCATACATAACAACTATTAATTTTTGTATATCTTGGGATCGGTCTGTAATAGTATATGTTTCTAAATTTGGTTTAAACAACTTCTTGGACAGAGGGCATCATCAGTCGGCAACTAAGCGAAATTGAATAGGTTGGCGTGGCATTTTCCATTTGTACTAAATATGGAATTTTACATGTATTGAGAACGGTAACAGTTAAAAGCTTCGTTATGTATCCACATTAGCTAAAAAGCGGGAGAATCCTATGTTTGCAATTTTATAACATGTGAACCACTAAACTGATTTATAAAACAATACAGGCAATTAGGCCTACTTTCAGTGATGATTAAAAAAAAAAAATAAAAAAATGGATATGCGTTATACGCACACTTTTGCTATGGTGAAGGAAACAGGATAATACATTGGCGACCGACAACTTTATTGAAATATCAAAGCGTAAGGAGAACATATTGATCGTTACTGCAAATCTGCTGGTCTTTTGCCACTGCAGGAGATAAAGCATTCCGTAAAAGTTTTTTGTACTAACAACGAAGAAAGAGTATTCTTTTTTCTTTTGGTAGATACAATGTTTCCTTATGACAGCAATGTGCATTTGTATATCCTAATTAAGCCGGCATATAGCGGTTATTTCGAATCTGGCAATACTTATGTCATTCTATTCTGTCACAAAATTCAGTACATCTCCACTGAACGAAATGAATCGGTTTACGCTTTAGCAACTTTGGGATTAATTGGAAATTTATTTGCAAAACAAAGACAATTTCGGAAATTGCAAAAGAATCAAAAAATTGCACAAATTATTTTAATAAGCAAAATTGCCGTATCTGTGGCTCGGAAAACCAAAACGTGGTCTTACAGAAGTCAATTCACCCATTACGAGTGACTGTTTACGCAGTCCTTATTTTCTTTGAAAGGTTTGTGAAAATAAAGACTGCGTAACCATTACGGTCAGTGAAGACACCTATCGCACCATGATAACTGAGTTTCTTGTGCCCACTCTTCATAGTATTGATGTGAACGATGTTTGGTTTAAACAGTATGGTGCAACTCGCCACACATCTCATGCCACTATCGATTTATTGCGTCAAACATTTAATGGCCATTTAATTAGCCTAAATGGAAATGTCAGTTGACCGCCAAGAAGCTGTGTTTTGATACCGTTAAAGACAAATGCTATGGCAAACCAGAGACAATTGAGCATTTGAATCCCAACATTCGTGATGCCGATGCCGATATACGGCCCCATACACTCGGAAAATTTCTCGAAAATTTATTCGATGGAATGGAGTACTGTGAGGCTAGCCGCGGCAGCCATATAAAAGAGATAATATTTAATTTCTAACCGGAACAATTTTGCTTCACAACAAAAAAATAAATTTGGAAAAATTTCAAGTCGTTTTTGTTTTATTTGCATTTTTAAATTTAAGCTTTTAAAATGGCACACCCTCTAAAATGATTTGGCAATTAAGATTTTTGAATTATTGGTGCCACAGTGACACAAATAGTTACCCTTTATTTTCTTGTAGTTGGGACACAATTAATTACATATTACACAATTACTTGTAAATATAATTTACAAGTTATATTATTCACCAAAAAAAAAAAAAAAAAATTCGATATGTATATCATATTAAAGTATAGTGTTCGTAGGGTGGTGTTAGAGGTGCTTTTACTCTATTCTACAAGTTTTAAGATTTTCATTAGATTTTGTAAGACTGAATGTAAACAAAAATCAAATAGAAGATTTGCTCACTACATTTTGCTTTTACATTAGCACATATCAAATAAAATGAAAAATTTTTGTAATATGAAAACAGCTGTTAAGAATAAAAAATATATATTTTATACTTTCAAGAGTATTTAAAATTTAAATGCAAAATGTCGATGAAAAAAAGGCGAAAAACAAAAGATTGTGTTTTAAATGCAGTCTAACAAAAAGCCACTTTCATATATAAAATAATTTTTTATTTATTTGTTATTGATGGCAGCAAATAATTCAACAGCTATTCGCAGGGATGAATAAGTTGATACGATCGTCCTTTCGTTTTATAAATTTATCATAATGTGCACCATTTTTAATAAGTGTTTAAAAGTAAATACTTGAAATTACAAACTTATTTGTATTATTTTACAATTATATGTATGTTATATTTCCCATTCCTGACATTTAAAATACAACTCTGATTAAATTAAAAATCTTTTTGCTTAAGAGGGGTTTAGACGGTGATACAAGTCGTACGACGTATCACATTTTTGTGCAGAAGAGGGCGGGTAGGATTGTGTGAACTCAATATGTAATGAGAACGTACGATATTGAAAGAAAATACGAATGAAAATTTGACAGTCGTATGGGTGTCTTAATTTTTTAAAAACCATCACTCTTTATTAGATCCGAGGTGTATTTTTATCTTAACAATTAAATAAAGAAAGAAAAAAGAAAATTTTTCGCTCGCACTATTGGTCTCTTTTGAAATAGCTGCTTACATTTTACTTTGTTTTGGCTTTTTACGTATCGTGTAAACGTTAAAAAATCTGTCGTAAGATTTTTACCCTCATTTTTAAAATACGGATGGAATTTTATAATATTTTCTTTGCGATTTTTACTCCCCTTTAGAAAAATTTCTAAAAATGTTGAGAGACATACGACTGTCAAATTTCTATCCGTATTTTTTGACAATTCATTATACATTGTTTTCGCACAATTATACTTTTTCATTTTATTAGACTTTTTGACATGCCGTCATAGTCAGTGGGAAATCAACCCAAATATCATGTATTTGTATAAAATGACAAAAACTAGAATATTGTATTTTTCTTCTTCTTCTTATTCTTAGGCAATAACATGTGTCAATTAAAAATATTTCCGTTATCGTTTAAGGTAAACAAATACGAATTAACAACAATACAAAACCATTAGTCTTGTAAGTATTTCTTTGTCATATTTACAATAATGCAATTGTGTTGTAGTATTTGTAGATTAAATAGTTGTTGAATGACTTCAATTGAATAACTTTTATATTTTAATGCATACATTTACAGAAATGTGTACACACCATAGATATATATATATATGCATACATATAAAAGTTATATATACATATTTTACATATATTTTATATATATTTGAATGGTGTTAAAAGCCATTAGAGTGCTGATGAGTGAGTGTACATGTTTTTTCTTTATGGAAACATTTTTGGTTCATTCTATGACACACCTTTCAAATAACAAGTTCGGATACCATTTAACTACCACTCACTCACTTAATGGTTATTATTACTGTTGTTATTCTTGTTGTGGTTGTTTGTTTTAATATTTAAATATGAAATTTAAATTTATGTACACACATTGTAGATTACCGTGAGTGTCAGTATAATGGATAAGTTGAAATTAAGATTCGCTGCAAGCAAATTAAATTTCAGTGGTCAAACAGTAGAAAACCCACTTGGTTTTTATTCAAGAACACAACGGTAGGGTGTTGATCTCGAAAAACATTTTGTTTTTAACATGAAAACTGTCTATAAAGCCTTCTTATTTATGTAGTACAGCACTTATGTTGTTAAATAACGAATAATTATAATGTTTAAGAATAACTTCACTAGTTTACAAGGTTCTAGTATAGCGGCTATTAATTGAAGCCATCCAACTTTGGAACAAATAGTGAAAGAAATCTAGGACGTCTACATTTTGCGATATTTATAAAGAATGGAGAAATAAGAGTGACATTAATTTACGAATAAAAAACTGTATCCTTTATGACACTGCAACAATAGTCACCTAGCATATGTATGTCGGTCCCAAAAACTCCTTCAAAAGATTTTAAATCTTTGTGCCACCGTTTACCATGCTCCTTACTCTTATTTCCAAGGTTTCTGGAAAAACTCAAATTGGGAATATAAAAAATGCATTTTAAGGGACAACATAATTACACCGTTTCTTTCGAAATTCTTCAATAAGTCAGCAAGAATAATTTCGCGATTGAAAGTCTTTTTAGTTTTTTTAAAATTCACGAACGTCAAGCAGTAAAACAATCGAAGTAGCCCGTTAATCGCCGTCTAAGGGATAATTATTAATTTAAAACCTTCTTATTTTGTGGACCGATTTTCGGAACGACTCGAAAATACACTACTTAAGTATCGAAACGCCAGTTTTGCCTTTTCCAAAAGTTTTGACAAAAAATGCATTTATCATAATACTGTGGCACGTACGTGGACAAAAAAGGCATAATTAACCACCATAAGTAGCCCTTCTTAAAAATATATGTTTCATTCAGTGAACAGAAAAAATATTTCTTGTCAACTTGTGTTATACTACAAAACAGTTTAATTTACAAAAAACCAAAGAAAAATATTACCTTCACTTTCCCCATTTTTTAGTATTAATTTTTCTTTTACTATAAATTAATTAGAAAATTTTTGTTCAACAGATAAATCAAAATTATATCTAAAGCTATGATCGTGTGACGATAAGTAATCATGCGGCAACCAAAATATCAGAAATGTGCCAACATTTATTGTATTTTTGTGCGACAATCGAAATGGACAATATGTATCAACATTGACATTTTTATTTAAATATTTTCAATATTGAGCAAACAAAAGAACGTTATCATAGTTTTTCATGCTAATAGGAAAACAAAAGACTTAAACAACAAACTCGTTTTAAAAATAAACAGATAAAACGATTAGCCTCCAAATAACTCCGTATTTTGAATATAAAAATAGGAAAAAATATGCCCAAATACAGAATATATTCAAATAACTAAAAAATGTTTATTATTGAAAAGATCACTGCCAAAAGCATAAATATCATAAGACAAAGCCAAATTGGATAATGAAAATTTCAGAGGCGCTCGATTAGAAAACATATTTGATATAACAAGTAAGAATGGTTACGGAATAACAATTTCTATATAATTGGTATGCTTTTCGACCTCTCTAGACATTTGAGGCTTTAAAAACAAATCAGCTTAACAGCCTAAAGCAGAATATAAATATTATTTTGATAATATTAATGCGTAAGAAGAAAATTCACCATTACAGATTACAAATTGTTTGGAATTGAATACCACAATTAGCTGTTAATAGCAAATTATTTTCTTAAGATCAGCATACTCTCTTTGGAATTTTCGAAACTACAGTAAAACCTTGGTAATCCGGATAACTGATTACAGACCCAGATTCGGATTATTAAATTATACGGATTAGCGAATAAAAATTCAGAGTATTGTTCAAGTTTTAAAATTATTTTTATCGATTGGTATACATAATATATATATTAAATATTTAAATATATAAATACATTTAGAAAGAACAAAATAATTTTTACAAGTCATGCAAATAACAGCAAAACTCTTAAAGTTAGCAAAATATTGTGTTTTTGCAGCAAAAAAAGAAGAAAAACTATGTTTTTGGAACAACAATTAATAGAGATTTACATTGCAGAGCAATTTGAAAGTAACCCAGATTATAAAGTTACAATCAATCATGCGGATTACCGAAAAATCCGGTTTAGCGAGGTACGGATTATTAACGTTTTACTGTGTTGCAATACCACAGTCAGTTCTATTTCCTCCTCTACTTATGTCGGAGCATGAACAACATGTTCACAGCTAATGCTATATGTGTGCCAAGAGAATCTGGTTTCAATCCCACACCAGGCCAACTGACAATTTTCAACAGCGGATAGCGTTGCCGTTTTGTTCAAATCGGACCAAAGTTGGTAGTTTTTCATTGTTAAAAAGCTATTTGGTAGTTTGGTTGGTTTGGTGCAATTTTATACAATTTTGGTAAATTTTCTAATCTTGACTCGAATAGATAACAATCTTCACAAATGTTAACATTACTTTAAAAATGTTCAAAGTGTAATAATTGTTTTACTTGCCCTTACCCATGTATCAGCTTTTAAATGACTCATTTTGTTCAAAGATTGCGTCGAATTATCTTCAAGTAGGTTCAAATATATGAAGCGGTCCATAGTTGTATCAATAAAAACTTAAATGATAACCTCAGCCGCCAATATGCATTGCCATGCTCTATCATTGGCATTGAATTTGTATGTCGCAATTTCTGGTTTTATCGCCAAAAAATTGGTTTTTTGTCACACTGAAATGTTGTATAATAAACTTACATTCATTATTCTTGGGCACCGTCCTGTTTCGGCTTATGCCGAAACATTTAGACATGTAAAGCCACTTCGGTCTAGTAACAGGTATTTCTTCGCTCACTAAATAGTATTACAGCCAGTAATCAATTTAATGTGATGAACTTATGGGTCTGCACAAAAGTTCCACTGGATCACAGTGCATTTTGGTCCTAATCGAAATAACATAACATCCATCGCTCACACAACTTTAAAATAAGGTATATAGTTCCTATACTATATTGCAACTTTCAAGAAAGTATTGTCATCTGGAAAGATTGGGTAACTAAATAATTTTTAATTTTAATTCAAAAATGAATTTTTTTTTTTCAATTTTTGGTAGGCTGCGAACTATTTTAGTAGAAATCAATCAATCAATGAATCTGCCGTTCGGAGCCAGCGTTAAGCCGTAGATCCTATTTTAATGACTCTAAAAATAACAACGGATGCGGCTCATTGATTTGAAGAAGTCAAATCCGTCCAAATTGGGATGTTGCGGGAATTATGTATATATGTGTGTATAGCATTATTGGTATTATATTATTATTACACTGATATCTCCAAATAAACATAACTGATGGCGAACCATTGATATACAGAAATGGTTATGACTTTCAAATTAGAGCCCAAGAGCACGTCAAGGGTTGTTAATTTTTTGCTTCAAAATTTTTTGTTTTAATCTCAATATAATAAAACTAGAGTAACCCATCCCGCGTTGCTGGGATCCTTTGTGTCGTATAACCATAAAATATGTTCTTCATAAGAAAAATTTAAAGGAATGCACACATCTAATATCCCACTTATCAAATCTCTCCTGTTCTTGACTGATGTGGACAGATAACGAAACTTTAATTGTTACCGTTTTCCACACGTACAAAAATTCCATATTTGGTACAAATGGGAGCTACTACGCTCTCTTATCCTTTCTCGCTCAATTGTTAATTGATGATGTGTCCTGTTCAAGATGTTGTACAAACCGTTCCACTAAGAGAGACCTATTCTCATTAGTAAATCAAAAATGTAATGATCTGCATAAAAGTGCCGTTCTAACAGCAACAACAACAGTAAAACATACCTATGATAAAATTCAGATGTACAGCAAGTGAAAAATAGAATGGTCGGTGTACAAATAAAATGATGATCAAAAAACGACTGAAAAGATGCACCTCAACATTCCAATTAGATAGACCGAATGTCATTGGACACATAAGATATTACAATACATAGTTTGGTAACTTTTCAAGCGACAATAAAAAATCATAATAGGGAAAATGGGGGGGCATTTTGTTGATATATGTATGGGAATATATACTAAAATCTATGGCATCTTCGGAACCATTTGGCCGATTTCGTGCAAACTTCACATAAACCATCTAGAGACCATCCCCAACGTACCTTGTATTTTTGGTTGAAATTGGTCGACCCGTTTCCGCAGTTAGTGGTGATATCAAAGTGTACACTTCTTTTTATATGTATGGATAGGTGTATTTTTAGAGACTAAAGATTGGGACTATTCCGTACCACAAACATAATATCTAACCCGGAAATCATTTGACTCCAAAATAAACTTAAATAAAAAAAGCAAAATAGTGAACATTCAATTCAATATAAATCACAATAAAGTTTCTAGCGAGTGAATTCCCTTTTAATTCAGTGCAGGAATATATATATACATTGGTGTTGCCACACGAATCTTAATAACTGTAAGATGTATTTTAATCTGACTGCACTTTAGTGGATACACAGTGCATACATAAATAATACAGACATAAATAATACAGAATAAAAACATTAAAAAAATAAAAGATCAATAACCCAGAAAAAGCAGAGATATTTCGTTTTTTGATAATAGCTGAGGTGACGTAAATCGAATGGCAAAGCAAACCGAATTTAAAAGACAAAAAAAAAATACGAGAGTTTTTAATCAAATGTACTAGTGGTACAAAGGTTATGGGATAAGTATTTTCCGATTACAGATTTCTTAAACGAAGGATAGATTATTTTGTACAAAGTATGTATAAACCATTTTAGAAGTTATAACAAGTCAAAGGCATGAAAACTCTCGGGTATAACACATACGAGGGTTGATATTGAAGCTACCTAGCGCTAGATGGCAGCACAAACACAAAAACTTTTTCTTTCTTAGGAATTACGATCTATCAAACGTCAGCTGTTAAAATTTTAGCCAAATTCATCGACTAGTTTATTTGTTGTAGTCCTTTGAAGTAAGCAACTTTTGTGTTTCTTGGAAAATGGAAAAAAGTGAATTTCGTGTAGTGATTAAACGCTATTATTTTAAAGGCAAAACGGCGAAAGAGACAAAAGAAAAGCTTGATAAACATTACGGCGAATCTGCTCCGTCAGATTATATTGTAAAATATTGGATTGCTGAATTCAAACGGGGCCGAACAAGCACTGCAACAATACCATCAACAGGAAGGCCAAAAGATGTGGTTACTGAAGAAAATATCAAAAAAATCCTCGATATCGTTATCAATGATCACCGGGTCGAAATACGTGAAATTGCTGGAATGGTAAACATATCATATGAACGTGTGTTCAACATTTTGCATGAACATTTGCATATGAAAAAGCTATCGGCAAGATGTGTGCCGCGTTTGCTCAGTGTTGAACAAAAACGAGTTCGACAGATCACTTCACAGCGGTGTTTGGACTTGATAAAGCATAATCCTGTTGATTTTTGGCATAGATTAATAACTGTTGATGAAACGTGGGTCCACCACTACACACCTGAAACCAAAAATCAATCGAAGCAATAGGTGGAAGCTGGTGAAAGTGCTCCGAAGAAGGAGAAGACAACGAAATCGGCTGGCAAGGTTATGGCCACTGTATTTTGGGATGCACAAGGAATATTGCTCATCGATTATCTTGAAAAGGGATCCACAATTACAGGAGAGTATTATCGTGCATTATTGGATCAATTGGTTGATGCAATCAAGGAAAAACGCCCACATTTAAACAAGAAAAAAGTGCTCTTTCTTCAAGACAACGCACTGGTTCACACAGCATTAGATACGATGCTAAAACTACGAGAAATCCACTTCGAATTGGTTGATCATCCACTTATAGTCCAGATTTAGCCCCTAGTGACCTTTTCCTGTTTCCAAACTTGAAAAAATGGCTCGCAGGGAAAAGATTCATCTCAAACGAAGAAGTGATTACCGACACTAATGCGTATTTTGAGGAGTTCCCAAAATCGTATTATTCAGATGGTATAAAAAGTTGGAAAATCGTCTTACTAAGTGTATTGAGCTAAAAGGAGACTATGTTGAGAAATGAATGATTTTTGAAAAAAAAAATATTTTTTTCCTACTTAGGTAGCTTCACTATCAATCCGCAATCGTAGATGTCGCGAGTTTTATTGCATTCACCCCTTTTTCAGTTAGCGCTAGCCTTCAAAAAGTATGTAGCCGTTTAAATTGATATTCCATTAATTAGTTTGTGAGTTATTGTGCTAAAAGTGATGCTACTCTTGTTATTTTCCGAAAAATTGATTAAAAACAATATCCTGTTCAAACGAAGTAATGGCTTGAAAAGTGTTATGGGAACTTAGCTTCATTAGAAGCAACAATAAAACATTGGTTTGCTGACTTCAGACGTGGTCCTAGAGACACCGAGAACAGTGGACGTCCAAATGAGACGGTAACACCAGACAACATCAAAAAAATCAAAAAAATCGTTCTGAATGATCGAAAAATGAAGTTGCATGAGTAAGCTGACACCGTAAAGATATCAAAAGTACATGTTGGCTTTATATTGCATGAGAATTTGACTATGAGAAAGCTCTGTTCGAAGTGGGTGCTGCGTTTGCTCACTCTTGACCAAAAACAAGAACGTGTTGATGATTCGGAAAAAATGGCAAAACTATATAACTAGAACTTTGAATTGCTCAAACATCCACCGTATTCGCCAGATTTGGCTCCCAGCGTCTACTGGCTGTTCGCAGACCTCAAAAAAATGCTCGCCGTTAAGAAATTTCGTACGAATAAAGAGGCTATCGCTGAAACTGAGGCATATTTTGAGACAAAAGATAAATTGCACTGCTCAGGCTGGAGATTACATTGATGAATAAATCTAATTTTGAACAACAACAGGGATGTTTTTGTTGTTAAGCCCGGGACTTTTGAGCCCATGTGTTATATAATAAATTTCTTTGTAAGTTTATTTGTTTGTTTGTCGGTTAATAACGCTTAAACGACTTAATCGATTTTGATGAAATTTTGAGTACAGATAGATCAAGCCAACGCAGTGCTAAGATAAAGGCCAAATTAGGTCATATGAGAAAAAATTTTATTTATTCAGTTTGTTTATAAGTCAATGACGTGTAAGCAACTAAATCGATTTTGTTGAAATTTTGTGCACACATAACGGAAGTGCACTAGGGTGCTCTTCTCAAAATTGAATCTCGGAAACGTTAAAATCGTATGAAAACGATTAATACAAATGACCTCTTCTGAAATGACATACACTTCTTCTTCTAAAAGCAAAGTTTTTTGCTTGCTAACACTCATCATCTATTAAAATGTGTTATATCGGTTTGAAATTTTGTCAAATTTATTTTTTGTTATGAAGTACAATTGTTTCGGCTAGAAATGAAATAGTAAATTTATATGGCTGCCGCGTCTGGTCTCACAGTACCCTATCCGATTTCAATTGCTCAATTGTCTCTTGTTTGTCGGCATAACAATTGTCTTTACCGGCGCCATACAGAAAATAGTCCAACGGTGTCAAATTGCAGCTATTTGACGGCCAGCTGACATCACCATTTCGGCTAATTTAACGACCATCAAACGTTTTACCCAATAAAACAATTCTGGCATGATATGTGTGGCAAGTTGCACTATCCTGTTGAAAGCAAACATAGGCGCAAAAAAGTCGGTTGCGATAGGTGATAGATATATGGGCCAATGATGCTACCGCTCTACAAGCCGCACCAAACAGTCACCCGTTATGGGTGCATTGGCTTCTGCAAGACTACGTTTGGGTTTTCTGAGCCCTAAATACGGCATTTTGCTTATTAACGTACCCACCAAGATGAAAATGAGCTTCATCCGAAGAGATGATTTTTTTTGGAAAAATCGACATCATTGTCATGCGGCTACAATTCTTGAACCAATTAAACTTAGGCGTCATACCGAGATCTTTTCACAAAATTCGACGTAAACTGGTGCCGTGAAATGTTCAATTCATGAGAACGATGACGAGTTGATGTTAATAGATTCTCACGCACACTCTCAACCACAGCACTGTTGTACGCACTGTACGAGAATGCTCACGTCTTGGCGCATCAACAATGAAGCCAATAACAATAAACTTGCGGGCACAAATCTTGTACGACATTTTCGTGCAATTTCCGACTAATTGTCTTTAAATAAATTTCCATTAAATCCCAACGTTGCTCAAGCGTAAATCGATTCATTTCGTTCAGTGGAGATTTATATATACTCTGAATTTTGTGACTGAATAGAATGACATAAGTATTGCCAGATTCGAAATAACCACTATTTCAAATTTAAACTGATGGTTGACCCACCCGATATAAAAGAATATTTTCAAAATTTATACTTAGGGTTAAAAGGAGACTTAAAAAGTGTTCGTTATAAGCACAGTTCGTTGTTATTGAAATGTCTTAACACTTTTCTCACTCACTGTATGTGAACGTATATGTTCAAATCTCTTTTTATGCAATTAAACCATTTAAAACATTGAAATGTAATTTTAAAAAATTAATTACATTTTGAAAGTAATTATTTTAAATTTAAATGAAAAATATTTATTTATTTTTTACTCACCAGTTTATACATTATGATGTTGTTTTGAGTTTGTTTAACTTAAGTTTTTATTGTTTATTTAAGAAAAATTAAATTCAGCAGTCTTTTCAGTTGTTTTTCTTTGTTATATATTTTTCTTTCACACTAGAACCACTTAATATCAGCCAAAATTACAGAAAAAATCCATAAATTTCTTTTTTTTGTTTTTTCTTTTTGGTCTATATTTCGATAACTGCGTTGTTACACCAATCCTTTGATTTTTTGTTTTCTGGAAACGTTTCTGTTTTTACAACTTACAGCTATTCCTGTCAACAGAAGCGAAATATGGTACGTAATCCAACAAAAACGAAAATAATCAAATTTTTTCTTTTGTATAATCAGTGCACTGCCAAATAATATTCGATAGGAGAAAAAAAGTGAATAGAGCGAACACACGAAACGTGAATGGAAAGATGTGATAAAAAAAGTATGTTTCGTTTTGTCAAACAATAAGATGAAAATATGAAACAACAACAAGAACAATCGGAAAAAGTTGGTATCGAAATAGAATATGCACTTGCACAAGACTCTGTGAAACAACGGACTCAAAAGAAAATCAAAGTGTTGTATGCTTTTATACCACCAACACCAACAACAACTACAAAAACATTAATAGCTGCTATAAGTTTTTTTTATTATCTTTTTTACACTACAACAACAATAACAATGCATGCTGCTAGTAAATAAGAAGTATCTAGATACGAAAAAATCAAACCTACATACAAACATTCATACTTACACGAGCATACTGCGGCTATACTATGTACTTGTAAATTTATTTTGTATATTGTGTATATACTTACTACTGTGTGTAGCACTAATAATCGTATCATACCACGCTTAACAGTATTAAACAGCCAACCAATAAACCAGCTCAATTTAGAGCACTTTACATACAAAAAATGTTGGTACACAATAGCAAAAGAAAAAAAAAAAATTTTTAAATTTTTTTTCCATTTTTTTTCTTGCCATAAAAGCGCCAAACAATAAACGGCGCAATTTTAATCGAAAAAAAAACTCAAAATAAAATAAATTCATAACAAGAATTGCATTTTGCAAAACAAAAACAAAAATAAAAAAATAACATTTACAATAATCATAACAAGACTGCATTAAATATTTTTAATAAATTCAAAGGAAAACAACTTTTTTACACAAGTATTTAAAAGTGTAGGGGAAAAGTTATAATCTTAGCTAATCTACCAAACAAAAACGGAAACACATTAGTAGATATGCAGCATTGTCACGATGAAACACAACACCTTTTCTGTTGATTAGTTCTGACCGTTTTAATTGAAATCCTGCTAATTGTTGACAGGAGAAATCAGAATAAATCGTTTGATCAGTTTGTAGAAGCTCATAATGAACAATTACCTTCCAACTCCACCCGACATACAGCATAACACTTTTTGGTTTAAATCTTGGCTTTACCACTGTTTGTGAAGCTTTGCTTTATTTCGTCTATGATATTTTTCGAACATTATTGTCGTACGCAATCCACTTTTTTTCGCCTGTTATAATTCGCTACAGAAATGGTTCGCTTTCGTTCCGTTATAGCAGTGATGTTTACTCATGTGGTACCTAAACATCAAACTGAATCCGGCTTTCTTCATATTGTTGATAATGATGAATGATGTTTAGTGATGAATTTTTAGTTTCCAAGCAACGTCCATGTTACTAATGTGCAAGCCTTTCTCTATTCTTTTCATGATTACATTGAATTTTTTAGTGATTGGTCGACCAGAGCGAGGTGCATTTTTAACATCAAAATTATCGGATCGAAAACAAGCAAAGTATTCCGCTGCTGTTTTTCCAGCTACAGCATCGTCTCCGTCAAGTTTTTTCAGCAGCCAATGACGCATCTTGTATATAAAATTGAATGTGTGTTTGTATATAAGCATGTTTGTTTGAAGTCTATAGACAGCTGCTATAAACGGCTGCATCAATGTTCTTGAAATTTACAGTATCTCTCTGTATAAATCGCACAAATTCTAACTAAGCGGTGCTACGAAAAATGTTAACACTAATAGTCTCAAAATTTAGTGCAAATAGCTTCTTTGTCAATACAAATCATCAGTCAAAAAGTGGGCGGAATCGCATAAGTGGGTGTGATACCTTCCATACAAAATAAATATTAATTTTTGTATATCTTAGGAACGGGTAAAGCTAAAGTTTCTGAATTTGGTCTGAATGACCTCATAGTCAATGCAAACAATCAGTCAAACACTGAATGTAATTGGTTAAGTGGGCGTGACATCATCCGTATATAGTAAACATTAATATTTGCATATCTTGAGAACGATAATAAAAGAAGTTTCTAAATTTGGTTTGAAAAACGTCGTGCACAATACAACATAAATAAGTAACACTAAATATCTGCTCACATCAACCAAAAATGGGGAAAGATTGGTTAAGCTGGTATTACACAAAGAAGCCTAATTTTGGCATTCGTATAATTTTCTAATTATGTTACTTAATACGAAACTTAGAGAATTTAAGCTTAAGTGTTGGAAAAAATATTCAAAAAATTATGAAACTGATTGTAATCAGAAAATAAATAAAGTCAAAAAATGAATAGGTAACGTGGTGTTAGAGAACTTTAACAGAAGACAAGCAACACAGGTCCAAATCTCAAGAAGGTTAAGGCAATTGGTTTCTTTTTTTGAATTTTTTTTTATTAAATTATGTTGAGATAGATTTTCTATTGCTTTTGTTGGCAAAATCGATCGAAAACTTTAAAAGTTTTTAGACCTTCGCCAGGGACTTTTTGGCCGGCTTCCGTCAAAATGTATCTCCTACGTGCAAAAAACCTGCTCCTCATTCGGCACACCACCTATTTTTATTTATTTGATCAGCCTATATCTAATAAAAAGTTATTACTAAAAATAAGAAAAGATATTTTTTCTTTGTATGTCACCTTGTGTTACAACTTGAAATCATTTACTGTTGGACCTTAGGCTTTAAATTTGATCGTAAGGTTGTCCCAAAGTTGATTAGCTCTTGCCTTCCCTTGCTCTGTTCGCTTTGCCATAAAATTCCTAAGTACTTCTATTTGTATTGCATTATTTTTTGTACTTTGAAACAAAAATGTCTAAATATATTTCAATTTCCTTAATACATTTTCAATTACCTTTTTTTAATCAATTTTCTTGAAAAAATTTACTTCGCAAGCTTGCGTCCGAATTACTGTTCGACATCGAAAGCCATCATTGTAAATTTCGATTCGCTTTAATCGTGATCGAATAAGAGAATTGCAAATAATCAAAAACGAATGCCCGAATTAGCTCCCTGGTAAAAGCTATCTATATATACATATCTTATATATCCTATATAGAAATTAATGTGTGTTCATTTAAAGTCTATATACAGCTAAAAACAGATTCGAAGGTGTTTTTTGGAAGGAACTGTAGGTCATCTTAAATGATTGGATTTGAACCGGAAAATTGGTAAAAAAAAAGATGACTAAGATAAAAGTTAAGGTAATAATTAAAATAGGGGTAGCGAATACACACAGAATAATTCGATTTTTAATTATGTACGTCTTCTTACAAAGTGATGCTTAAGATGTCACCTTGTTGCTTGTTTGACAGCAATAGTAATGCAATTAATACTACCTGGGATATTACATAAATT
Source organism: Wohlfahrtia magnifica (assembly GCA_023159175.1). Lineage (NCBI taxonomy): Eukaryota > Metazoa > Arthropoda > Insecta > Diptera > Sarcophagidae > Wohlfahrtia > Wohlfahrtia magnifica. The sequence continues at coordinate 2,227,135 of JAKWBJ010000189.1, forward strand.
TTGCATATTTAAATCGGAATTATACTTTGGTTCTTCAAAAATTTAATAGTTGAAGTATTAATAGACAAGTCAAACTATTTTATACTCCAAACCATTAAGGTCAAGGTGTATAACACACGCTAGTACTTTTTTTAAAGCAGCGGATGACTCTTGTGTATGCAGTGCATTGTGCTGGTACTAGAAAAATAAGTTGTGGGAAGGAGGACAGAGGGAGTAGTGCTTATAGACGTTTGATTTGAACCGATTCATATCGTAATTGACAGGAAAAACTTTCTCAGGAAGATCGTACCACAAACGAACGGTGCGGCTAAAAACCGTATTCTCTCTAAAATGCGTTGTGCGATTATTCGGACAATCAACTACAAAGGGATGTGCTCTACGGGAAAAATGAGTAGTGCGTTAAAATATATAATTACGCGGAATCAATTCCTTTATTTCGTCAGAACACATTCCGTTATAGTACCGATAGAACAATGAAACATACGCCACATTACGACGATGCTCTAAGGAATCGATAGAGTTGGCTATACTGTCGTCATCAATAAGCATCTTCGCCCCCTCATGTACGCGTTCGAGAAGTTTTATTCTGTAAATATTGAGAAGGTCAGATGGAGTGGAGTATTTCTTACACCGTTTTAAAAAACCGAGGCACTTGAATGCTTCTTTCGGCACATTGAAAATGTGATCGTTTCAACGTACATTACAAAGTCACTTGTGAGTGTCATTCATTTTTTGCTTTTTCGCCCTAATTTTCAAAAGCTCGACCTACAATCAAAAGAATATGAAATACAAATGTTGCTGTCGTCTGCGAAAGAATAGATAGGATTGGAAGTGAGAAGAAGAAAGTCGTTAAGAAATATTAGAAATAGAGTTGGAGAAAGAACAGAGTTTGAGGCAATCTCTTAAACTCGTCGGATGAGATCCCATCTATGTATATCCACTCTTATAGAGCGATCTCTGAGAAAGCTCGATATAAATCGACAGAAATGACTACCAACGCCATAGGCAGTAAGTTTCGATACTAGCGCCTCATGGCAAACTCTATCAAACGCCTTGGAAATATCTAGAACCACAACTTTGCTCTCACCAAAACCATGAATGGACTTGTTCCACCTCTCGGAGAGTACCGCCAGCCATACAGGCGCGATATGTCGCACTAAGGTTGGCTAATGGACGAGCAAGCGTCGAAGATCACTGCTTCAGGACCAGTTCTAGTATGCCAACTGGTTCAGAAGACTTGTTAACGTTGAGATTAGAAAACCCAGTTTTTAAAGCACGGTAAAGAAAGTATATACTTGGCATAGTCACTGATACGCTTTCGAGTGCAGGCAGTGGTTGTAGGCTCTCCGGCAAGCGAGAACTACTTGCAAGTAATTCAGCTAAAAGGTTTGCTTTTTCAACCGGGTTCGTGATTCTCGGTCATTCTTTATAAGAACTGGAATCGATCTAGAGTTATTTCTAAGTCTTTCAACGAATGACCAAAAGCTTTTACTTTCCCCAGAAAAAGTAAGAACTTTAGCACGAAGGCGCTGATCCTAAAGAGTTTTTTCACGCCTAAGTATTGCGGCGCACGAAGATTTCGCCTATTTGCGTAGCAAACCAGTAAGGTCACATTTATTATTGCGCCAATTCCTGAATGCTTCCTCTTTAGATCTGACAGCCAGTCTGCATGTCTGATTGAACCAAGATTTATTTCTTGACTTGATCGAAATATGCTTGGATGGCAAAAACATATCAACCCCCAGCCTTAGCATTCAACATTTGAATCAAGGAAACGAAGTTTCCAATTAAAATACCAAGAGAAATCATTGAGCTCAACCCAGCGTGCATTTTCGTAGACAAAAGCTGAGCGTCACTTAGCCGTAGGTGAGGCGTCATGAAGAGCGGAGAACGAAAAAGAAGCAGAAATGAACAATGATCTGAGTTACCGAGAGGTGCAAGAACCTCAACTGCATACTTTTCAGGGTGTGAAGTGAGGAAGAGTTCGAGGGTGTTATTTTGATGCCCATCAACACACGATATATGTGGAGGTTCATTCACTAGTTGCGCAAGGTGCGGCCAGAATGGCAAAACCAAGACGAATTGTGAATATTAAAACCACCAGCAACAACAATTTCACTGTTCGGGCAATTCGCAAAGATACTCGAAATGGAGTCAGAAAGAGAGTCGAAGCCAGATATGATAACCTTTCTTCCCGCGTTTGGACTTCTATACAGAAACTCGAGGTGCAAAAGATGTCCCTTGATTTTGAACTTAACCCAGAGACATTTAATTTCAATTCATACATGCCAAGAGGTTGCTGACATTGGTACACAACTTCTTCACGAATGTACATTGCAAGATCCCAGGGATATGAAAATTCTGTGGATCAGCATTATCAGAAACCTGGGTTTCACATAAAGCGAAAACATCCGGCGTATGGAGACAAATGTGCGCATATACAGAAAAAAATTCGCCAAAATTTGCAAAAATCGATGCGAAAGTGACCCGTCATTACGAAAACAAGACAATTAAAATCAAACGACCAACCTTCCAATACGACAAACAAGGAAAATGGTTGCTGCCAATTCACTATTCAACGATCAGTGTTGTACCTTCGCCGTTAAATAGACCATCAACAACCATTCCCAAGTCGCTCGTACCGAAAGTTGAACTACAAATCAGAGGAGAAAGGGGAAAAAAGCAACGACACTAACAGTGGTATCATAAATGCCCTAAGCCCGGCTAAGAATAAGCACAACACAAACTAACACTTTTTTATTATTATAACGCCAGAATGGCCACTATGTCTTTTCATTTCTTTGTTTCTTTAATGCGTTTAATACTCAAAGACTTAGAACGCTTTAAAATCGGCAGATTATACATTTTAGATACTATGCTTGAATCAGTTAATTACTTAATTTCCCTATGCTTATAATATTTTTTTATTTAAAAATGGAAATGGAAATAAATTGATTTCCACTTTTCTTTTACTTCACTGAAACTTTCAACGCAAGACAATCATAACGAGTGTTGTGTGCTTTCGCCATTACTTGATAGCAATATCGATTGTACTTCTTATAACACATTTAGGACCATTACTACAATTTTCCTTTAACTAGAGGCAGGATTTTAACTGGCAGATAATTTGTTTTTTATTATTATAAGTATACAACAAGATAAAAGTGAGCGTTAAACAAAGGGAAGATCGTCCTACCTGTAACTTTTAAAGTTAACTTTATGTTTGAACTTGCCATATATGTTTCCAATGTGGCAACTTCAAATATAAATATGAAAAATAAACATTGATATATTAGAGGGGTGATACATTGGCAAACATTTGTTTGCAAACATCGGAAATAGTCAATCGTATTCATGGAGAAGCATGTATGCGATTGGCTATTTGCAATGTTTGCCAGTCTATCCCTTTCAAGTCCAAATATTTAAGATAGCCTATAGTTTCTTTCTGAAAGACACTGTAGAATCTACTATCTAGCTGTATGCAAATTTCAAGCAAACACCTATTAATTTTTATATAATATATGCATCAGGATTGCTTTTACCCTGTGTGTTTAGTCCAATACCCGCTTATCCGATCTTTTCCACTTTTAGGCTGATGTAGATAGATAACGAAGGTTTAATTCTTGTCCTCTATATACAGAAAATTTCATTTTTTAGTATGAATTAAAGGTGCCACGCCCACTTATTCAATCTCATCCAGTTATATTGAAATTTTATAAACTTATATGCAAATAAACTTATATAAAAATTAATGATTACTATGTGTAAGTGATGCTTGAAATGTTCTCAAGATATACAAAAGCAATATTTTCTTTGTATGGAAGTTTTATGCTCACTTATCCAATTCCGCTCATTTTTTAACAGATGATTAATATTGACTATGAAGCCATTCCGAACTTTAGCTTTAACCGTTCTTATGACCACATTTTGCCTATCTATTATGATTATTATGGCTATTAGACTATTTAGTCCAAATTTAGAGACTCTTACTGTTACCATTTTCAAAATAAGAACAAATAAATGTATACTTTGTATAGGCGTGGCACCACCCACACAACATTTTAGTATTTCCTTTAATAAAGAATAAAGATAAATAGGATAAAATCGGGACAAAAGGTTATTTTATTCTCATATCAAGTAAATAGTTATTTAAATCAGACCATCTTAAAATGAAAAAAAAAAAAAAATCTACCGCGATATCATCTCATAACATTAGCTAGTGACAGCTTATAAGCGTTACTTCCGTTGAAAATTTCTAAAATAGAAAACCATCGATAGTACTATCGATAGTATCAATGCTTTTGTTTTTGGCTGACCATCGATAGTTTTTTATCACCATCGAACTATCATCAAATTCTAAGATTAAGTACGGAGTCCACTAAGTGTAGTCAAAGCCACATTTGCAAAAATTTGTTCGATGCAGGTGTTAGCCGTCTGTAAACTTTTATAGATACATATAGGGACACAGTTTACCAGTTTCTTAATTTTTTATTTATTTAACTCAAATAAAGTATGAATTGTAACTTAAATATGTTCGTGAATACGATTTTGCATTTGACGCAAACAAATTAATCGTTATTTCGTCGGAAAATGTTACATTTCGAGGACTCTTACCCTTAAATCTAGCTCTCATAATTTTTTTTCTTATTGTACGACTTGAAACAGAAGAATAAGTTATTTTTCGGGGCTGTTTGATGACTTGATGTTAATTAAAAGTTGTTACACGCTTTCTACCAATAGTCTCTGTAGTTCTCTCTAAATTGATCGCATTAATTACTTTAGTTTTGGATCACCTCATAGTTTGAACAATTTTCGCTATATATAAGGACTACTCTTCCATATTATCGATAGTTTTTTTTGCAAACTATCGAAACAATCGAATGGGACGACTATCGATAGTTTTGCAGCTCTATTCTAAAATGCGTTTACCGTTCGGAGCCGGCATTAAACTGTAGGTCTTTTTGAATGAGCCTATAAATAGAACTGAGTGCATTACGAAAACTGTTTGGACAAAAAAATCGGCAAACTCATACGATGTGTAGCTGCATATTGACAGCATTGGAAAGGAAACGCACATATCGAATCTTATCGTTTTTGGTATCAGTGTCACTTCTCTCGATTTATATCGAGCTTTCTCAGAGTTCGCTCTATAAAAGTATGATAAATAAGATCTCTTCAGATGATCTTTCTTCTCTTACCTAATTTATAATATTACTAATTACCAGAGAAACCAGAAATATGCAACTGCATGTTTTTCTCACGCAACTAATAAAGCCAGTAGTTAGATATTTATTTCTCTTATGAATTTTTGTGAATTTTGGCATCGATTTGTTGGTGCATGTTTTTACATATTTTTTAATCCTTAATAGGTCATATTTGGGTTTTTCGTTCTAAAATAAATTTATTTTATATTTATATCTTAAATATTTTGTTTCAAATTCTGATCAAATCATGGCTTTTTTAAACTATCTGCGAATTTTGCGCCATCTAGATCTCAATTAAGTTTATTACCGCTTATTAGGAAATCGCTGGAAAAAATACGAACTATAAAATGAGATCAGAAAGCGTTTAAATTTTTAAAAAATGTCTGGAAAAAATATTTGCAAAAACGTTTAGATGACATATGCAAATACATAAAACATTAACTTTATAGATTTTAATCGACGAAACCACTGATGCCACTGTACAAATTTCGCAATTTTTATTGTAGGTGTTCTAGATTGTGACAAATAAGTATCAAGCCACTTCACTATTACACAACTTTCTGACGATTAAATAAAACATTTGATTTCGATATTTGTGGCAGTCGCTGCGCCGGTTACAGTAAAAGCTATCAAAGGCATAAAGGTGATTTACCATAAACAAACGGATGTTACAAGGATTGCTCATGCGAACATAGCTTAAACAATATCAGGCAAATATTATATGAAGATAGTGTTCTTGAAAGCTCCATTTATAATTGAAATTTTAAAAGAAATATATCCAAACCAGTCATTGCCGCCCGAATCAGTTATAACTCCTTGTGGGAACTTGGCTTGCGGTTATCAATTACTATTACGCTTACAATTATCAAAAGGTCTTGGAAGTTCTTAGTGCATTAAATACTGCAGAGTCTCAACACATTCAAATGGCAATAGATGAACTAAAAAACATGAATTGATTTTTTTTACTGCCAACTTCGATTTTATTGAAAATTTAATTACAAAAGCTTTAAAATTTTTTTTGTTTTTTAGAGCATATTTTTAAATTTTTAGATCATATTTTCGGATTTTAACTGTATATTTTATGCGCATAAAACACTTTTTTAGGAGCATATTTCTGGTTTCCCTGCTAATTACTAATCCTATCAACTCTTTCGGAGATGACAGCAACATTACTTAATTCGATCGCCTTTTGGAAATTGATGCATCGATTGTGATGTACAATGACGTGGTGGTAATAATAGTAACAAGTCGTATGTATCAATGGGTAATATAAATATTTAGAAATCAGTTTTCTAGATATACGTTGAATCAATCACACTTTTCGAGTGTCGAAAGAAGCATTCAAGTGCCTCGCGAATTTGAAACGGCGCAAGAAACACTTTGCTCCATCCAAACTTCTTGGTATTTACAAGATCTTAATCCGCGATCTACAATAGAATAGAAGACTCAAGCTTCAAAGTCTATTTTGCATTTACTCGACCGTGGGGGTTTTCATTTGATGATTTGACTGAATAGAGAGAAGTTTTGGGGCTAGAGCACTGTTAGGCGAAGGTAACGCGTTATTATTTTCCAATAATATCAGTGATGCTTAATAACAGAATTGGGCTTATTTCGTTGTCTACTACTTTTAGTAATAGTGGAAAAAAATAATGCATTATCTCCCCTAATATTTAGTGCTAGTGGAAATTGAGTGCACTTGAGTGCTGCATTAATGCTAAGTCGTTTCGTGGTAATGTAAACGATAATGCATTATAAATTTAATGCAATAAGCCCAACTCGGCTTAATAATATTATCGCGGCTCTAGGTAATTTGAATTATATGCCACTAGATCAATGGAAGACGCGGTACCTAACACTATCAGGGTTACTTAATATAGGATTCATTTGCGTTTTATTTAAAGTTCAGAGTAACGGCTAGAATTAAAGGGTTTAGTTTGCTGACTTGATTTTTAATCGTAAAAGGTCCGTTTACAATAACTTCAATTTTAGTTTAAAATAAGAGAGAATAAAATATTTTTTATTGTATAAAAAAGTGGATTCGTGAAAGGGAGGACAAGAGCTCTCCCATCATGACTGATTAGCTAGCATATCAATGGCTCCCGCAGTTTTTTCCTGTCTGATCCGAGAGAATTAAGTAAAAATTGCCATCTATCACCTTATTTCGGTTTGGTTTACGTTATAATATAATAAACAAATATTTTACAAGAAAAGGCTCATTAAAGACAGTAGGGTATCCAAATCTATCTATTTATTGGCTCATCGTCGCAATGTGGCGTATTTGTAAGGATAGAAAAAATAACCTCGGCCAACTGTAATACGATATCTTTGAAATACTACCAAGCGATGAAAGAAGTGAAACTGATATTATCTTATTTAAAATTCATACATACGTATCCCTAAGAAATGATTTTTTCCCTTACCTCTGTTGTTTATTTTTTACAAATATTGTTTAATTTGCCTTTGTTTACGGCTCCTTAGTTTTCAGTTTGATCAGCTGCTATTACAAAAACAAAACTTGGCCAATACTGATACTAAAACAAGTCTACAACATTTAGATATTGTTTTGCTGTAACAGGCACTTGTTTCTTTGTTTTTTTTTTCGATTTTACTTTTTTAAAGTTTAGTTCAATTCAGCTTAGTTCTGCTGCGATTCGATTTATTTTAAGGTGAATTACTAGACGCAAGTCTTAAACGAACAATTCAAATTGTATTTGGTTTCAATTTACGTCATTTGTAAAAATTTAGAAAAAAAAACACTACGCCCTCGTCAGCACAAGACATGTTCGTTTATTAATTGGTATTTCAAGAAAAACGCAACAGGTTTGTTGTATAGCAAGTTTTTGAAAATAAAAGCACAACAAATTGTATCAAGAGAATTTCAAATATGTTCTTATTTAACCTAGAGATACGAGAATTTTAAGAATATTTTGAGTTTAATCAGTGGAATTCAAAAGAAAAGCTTTATTTGGGCAAATTATGGTATATTCTAGAACATTTTTGCTCTTTTTGCTTCTCCAAGTATATTAGGCTTGTGCTGATATTTGTAACATATGTCTGCATGTATATCGATTGATGAAAAACCTCATTTTAGCTCGTGCCAAAATAATTTGTTCATTCGTGATCCAAAATCCAAATTATTTAAATATAGATCTTAAAAATGCCATCTATTTTGATACAACTAGATATGAGTAAGTATCTTCGACTGGGGAAAGATAATACGTTTTGGGTTCCCCCGTTGAAAAAGTCAACTTATGATTGGTGCTCTTTATTTAATTCTGGTGTAAGTAGTAGTACGTCTTAGATTGTGTTATAGGATGTCAAAAAGCAAGCTTTGACCGACTATAAGTTTCATTCTTTTTGTTGCATTATTTTAGTTCTTTTTTGAGACTTAAAGCATTTAGCAGTTCACTTAGTTGTATATCCATTACATAATTATTTGTAACACTTAGCCAGTGTTGTTGGTTAATGATTTCAATTCTAAGGTGAACTATTGTGAATTTAGCAAAACCAAATATGTTGAGCAACAATTTAAAATTGTTCATATTAGGAAAATAATTAATTTCAAAATGTTTTTTTGAATAAATTGGTATCAGTATCAAGAACATAAATTAACAACAACAAATAAAGAAATATTGCCACAGCCTCCTTGGCACTGATATAAACTATTTTATTATGTGTGAGTCGGTTGTTAAAGTACTTATCTGCTAATTTTTTCCCATCAAGATATTAAAGCCATTATTTAAATGTAAATGCTTATAAGAAATTAAACTGCTAGATTACCAAAATAAGCCAAATTATACATAAAATGTATAATATTCTGCTCCTTTTATTTATTTAAAAATTTGAAATCTTTTACATGACTTCCATAAATCTATTAATTAATAATGTTCAATCCATTAGGCACACATTCTATTGCTTAAATGCTTAAACAAACTTGTGGTTTCATTACTCATGCATTGAGTTAATTATGAAAAAATAACTTGAAATTGTTTTCAAATAACTCACTCACTCATTTCAACATGGTTCACACTGCTGTGATACACATTATTATTAAATAAATATGACGACTTTAAAAGGTCATTGTGCGTTCCTGAAAGAGCAGGAAATTTATAATAAAATACCACAAAATAAAAATCACAATTAAATTATAATTAAACACTAAGAATAGTACATATAAATAGAAACACATTGAAATTCCATGTGGGATTGAAATGTACAAGTATAATAAATCAGAAATCAAATTAATTCACTCATTTTACCATGAGTATTTTATACACTACAAGTAATAACCAATAATAACCTAAATAATATACACATACACCATATGTATTTATGTTTTTTGTAATTAAATTCCATATAAATTCCATAGAAACCATTAGGTCAAGCCAGACTATTTAAAATCGTACACTTGTAATGTTTATTTTTTTATTATGTAACAGAAAATATGTCTTAATAATTTATTGCAGTAAGGATCCTTCTCTTTACATTTAGCTTTCAATTAAAAAAAAGTATTTAACATTTTATAGCCAAAGGTGTTGAAAAGTTGAAATACATTGGCTCTCGGCTTATTTGGTGAGCTTAAAATTTCCCATTTTAATACATATCTTTTAGTATTTATTTTGAGATAGCCTGAGTTGAAAAACATACATACATTATGTATTCAAAATTAACGTTGATACTTGTGCTGCGAAATTCTAAATAATATTCTAAATTTAAAATCTTGATTGAATTACACAAAATTGTGATAAATTTCTGGGAATATTGATCTTTTTCTGCATGTGGCAACATTTTTTTATATGTTTACATATAAAACAAACTTCATGAATCACGTTTAATGTCAAACAATTTTCTGATATCATGCATATATATACGAGTATGCGTATCTACTTTTTCCTACCAGACATTTCCTTTCATTAGCTTCGTGTTTGCCTAATAATGTATTACACATTTTTGTCAAAGTCATTTTACTTTCAACATACCTGACTTTCATTTTAACGCTTAAAATAAAAAAACTTATATTATAGGAATTTTTTACAACTTTTTGGAAATGAAAGAAAAAAAATCCAGTAATTTTGCAAGAAAAAATTTGTTCGCTAATTTTGGTCAAAGTTAGGTACCTGCATTTAATTTTGAATAAAATCAGCAATAGCCAACCCATTTTTTATGATTTATAATTTATTATATTTCCAACATTTTAAGCTTTAATTTAAGTGCTTAACATGTAAAATTCGCATTCTGAAAAGAAATTGACTTAAAAAAAAAATTGCTCTAATTTTGCGAGAAAAAACTTTTTTTCGAATAACTTCGGAAGTGTTGAAAACACAAAAAGTTTTGCTCAGTTGATTTGTAGAAAATTTGGTTCCTAAGCATTTGGTGGTAATTGCATTAAAATCGGTCAAATCGTTTTTAAGTTATGATTGATATAACTACCATATATAACTACCATATTTTGGGCAAAAAATTTGCCACGCCTATAAAAAAAATTTGAGCTCGATAGAAAAAACTAAAAACGGATTTGAATTCAGCGTATCAAAATCATTTTATTCCATATTGTTTTATTTTTTGCTGTAGACCAGTGTAATTCCGGGGAAATACATTCCCCGGAAAATACATTTTTCATTTTAATGCTTTGAGCTATAGTTGTTGAGAGCTTTTATGCAAAATTTGATATTTATTAAAAACTGATGGTTTGTGTTGACTGTCAAGTCATTTAGACCAAATTCAGAATCTCGCACCATAACCCTTTTCGAGATACACAAAAATCAATTAGTTCGGGAGTTACTATGCCCCTTTTAAACTGATAACTTATATTATCTACTTTGAGTGGGATTTATCATGTCCATTTATCTAATTCCGCCGAGTTTTCAACTGATGATATTTATTGACTACGCATCTGTTTGCTGTTAAATATTTGTATGGGCGTGGCACCGCCTATTTAAAAAAACAATCAATGAAAGTAGACCTTTTCATCTCTTGCATTGCTTTGTAAATCCGTTAAGTAGTTGTCGAGTTATTATATGACGACAATCCTTAAACCTTTTAAAATTTCTAGAAAAGCATCTTTGAAGATCAGATAACCAAATTAGTGTAAGTAAAAATGTAAGCAATTACTTACTTAACACTTTCGATCTCGCCTTTGCACCAATTGTCTGATAAAAATTACTGTCATGAATAACAAGTGAAATTTTTATTCCCATGAAATTTTCATTCTCTTCAAAGTGAAAATTGCTATCGTGAATCTCCTATGAAATAAGCCAAACTTAAATAATAAATGTATCTCCCCAGTAATCATTATATGAAAAAATTTATGGGAAATGGGAAAAATTTTAAGGAAAAAAAATATTTACGATAAGGGGACTTTATTCAGGACAATCATCCCCGCTGAATAATCAGAAAAGGTGAAAACATTTCATGTGAAAAATTATTCATGATAGCAATTGTGTGAAATTGGAAAATATTTCGAGTAAACAATTATTTACGATAGGGGTGATTAAATTCGCGATTTTATAAATTGCTAGTTATTAAAAGTTGCTTATAAGGACACCGGATTCGGCAGTTCTATTTTTCGAGCCATTAATGAGCTTCGTCGCTGAAGATAATTTTGCAATAGAAAACACACGGAACACATTTCGCACAAAGTACGAACTTTGATCATTAAGTTCGATGGTTTTGCTAGCGTTGTTATTTCTGTTACACAACGTAAAAAAGTAGTAGTCGACAACAATACCTTTATTTACATAGTGGCAGCACATCTGTTAGGTTGGCATTGAGTCAATAAGTTCCTCACTTTGAGTTTAACAAATGTTGTACCACGCATCGTGGATACGATTAAAAATGGTGTATTTGTTCTTCCAAGAATTCTTTTTTTCTAGCTAACTCTGAAGCTCGATATATATTCAACAGCTTGAGGCAATTAAACCCCTCAACAGAGGCTTCTTGCTTATGAGTTACCCAACCATTCGTAGAAGCATGTTTCGAGGCAATTTAATCTTCGAAAGCCTAAGCTGAAGCTTTTTTTATTCTGTATTATGTTTTCCAACACAACTTTAGAAATAAATGGATCCATTTTTTTCAGTTATTTAGCGAAATGATACAACATTTGGTATCAATAAGAATTAAGGCATATTTAAGAACATTTAGCAAAAGCAAAAGCAATGCTAAAAGAAGGGGTTAAATATGTTAAGAAAACAAAATATTTCTACAATAATGGGGCTGTTTTAATAAATTAATGAGTTATATTTACTTAAGACCTTAATTGTTAAAAGAAAAACATTCACTTCTATCAAATATTCTTAAATTTTATTAATATTTCAAAACGTCACACCAATATTTAATCACAAATAACAAAAAATTGTCGTCAATTCATACTCTTGTGTTGTTTTTAATGCGTTAAGGACATAATGACACTGATTAACAGCCAAAGGATAACAACACATTGTAACAAAGTGACATGTGTATAAACAAATTTATTATAGAAACATACACACCAACAATATATGTACGTATATTCAAATTTACATACGTACATATGACATTGTCAAATTCATTGTCCATATAATAAAGTCATTCAACTTTAACTGTCAACCCATACTACTGGCTACTATTAATTGTAATATTCTTTAACGATTGTTTTATGTACGTACACACAATATATTTACATGCATACATACATACACACTTATGAACACAACAAAAATATGAAACATTAAATTACAATAATTAATCAACAAATTTTCCAAAATGTGAAAAAAAATTAAATAAAATAATTATTTTAATAAAACAGTTATAAAAAACGTATTTTTTTGATGGTTTTGCTTGCTTTTTAGTTTTTCTTATTTTTACTTTTCTTTTTTGTTTCAATTTTACTCAAAATACGATCCATATTATTAATTAATTGCTCCAATACGTCCTCCAATAATGTAATGCGATTATTTAAACTGTAATTAAAATAAATTATTGATTACCTATATAATTTGTACTCTCATTACAATGTTAATGAAAATTAAAAAAGGACAATTTATAAAATTTAAAATTTAAAAAAATATATTTATATGTATATCGTCACCTAAGATCCAAAAGGCCGTAAGCGACTAAAAATTCTAAATCTACTTTTTCATTAATTATGCGGTAATTAACGAAAATACATCATAATCAATCGAAAAGTTGTTTCTCAATTTTTTGTTGCTTATGGCCTTTTGAATCTTAGGTAACCATATACAGTATCGGACAAAACGAAAACAAAACGTCTAATGAAAATAGTGATTTATGTCATGGAAATAGTGAAATATGTGATGGAAATAGTGATTTATGTCACTAAATTTATAAAAATGAAGATAATATTTGTTGTTGTTGAATTTGTACTTTTTTTTAATAAAAATTTAACGACAGATAAGACTACCAAAGCTTGTAGCGTCTTTCATGCGCAAGTTAGAACATAAGAGCTGCTTTGGTGATTAACGGAAAAGGTAGCATCTCCAAGTGAGATATTATAGAATTCTTTCGGATTGCCAAGAGGCTGTGAAAGCTCACAGAATGAGTTCAAGAACAATTACACTGGTCAACACAAGTTTTGTTTCCTTAATTTTTTTTTTTTTTGTGTTAATTGGGTATTTCTATGGCTCTGACTATAAAAGAATACTGGAAGACGACTGCTAACAGCTTTTTATTGTGAAATATCCAGTTTGATAACTTTGGCAAAAAAATACAAAAAAATTAATACAAAATTTCTACTGAACACTTCAAAACGGTTTTTTATAAGATTTCCTTGAATGAATGGCTTTAGGTATATCTTGTTACAGTTGTCTAGGATCACATGTGAGTCCCACCTTCGCTCATGACGTTCTTCCATCGTCCGCAGATCCTGATGAAATCTTTCTCTCTGCTCCTTGTTAAAATCACCCAGATTTTGTGGAAATCGACCTAAATACGAGTGCAGGAAGTTGAGTAGCATGTACTCAACACGTGGTCGTAAGATTTCTTTTTGCCTAGGAATTTACTTATAACCAAAACAAATGAATTTCAAGTTTTGGATTCTACTTCAATCATTGATTTTACGAAATTATGATCTTTTACGAGCTGCCTAATATGTGGCCGATTAAAAATATCCATGGCTTGTGCTGATTGCGCAATTTTATTTTGAAGTATTGATGAAACGCAGTTTTCACTAAGTCCGATATATTGGGTGTACAAGCTAATAATGTCGATTTAGACAACATATTGCATAACTATCACATATGGTTTGTGTCAATAAAAACAAATATGGTGTTTTGGAAGGTGAAAATCTGTCACTATTATTCAGTATTCGATAGAAGCCAAAGTGTAAACACACATTTTCTTTAATCGCTATAATAATGTCAAAAATTTGTGCCTAAAAGAAAGGTTTGTGGGGAAGTCTGATAACCTTCTTTTATTTGAAGAACGCCTGCTGAAAGTTATCGATTGTTGGTAGAAGCTTACTGTCAACATGCCCGATTTAAAAGTGGTGATTTCGACACAGAAGACAAGGCGAGACCTGGACAGCCGAAATAGTTTTTAAGATGAAGAATTGGAAGCATTACTCGACAAAGATTGTTGTCAAACGCAAGAAGAACTTGCATTACCGTTGGGATTCACACAACAATCCATTTCCTTACGTTCAAAAGCATTGGGATTCATTCAAAAGCAAGAAAAACGCAACCTCAAGCGCAAAAAGTCTTATGTAACGCCCAGCCAACCAGCCATATCAACGCCGAAGTCGAATATCCATGACGCAAAGGTAATGCTCTCTATTTGGTGAGATCAGAAAGGTGTTGTGTATTATGAGCTATTGAATCATAGGGCACCTGTACGGAACACAATTAATCCCTTTGAAGAGAGTAATCAATGAAAATCGATAAGAATATTCGACCAGAGACGAGGACATAATCTTGCATCAGGACAACACTCGGCCATATGTTGCAAGACCAATCAAAAACTATTTGGAAAACAGTGAATGAGAAGTTTTGGCTTGTCCGCCTTATAGCCCAGACTTTGCCCTTTCTGACCCTCAATTGATTCGATCGATAGAGAACGCTCTTACTTCACTTCAGAACAGGGTATAAAAAGTTAGCTTGATTCTTTCTGTACCTCAAAACCGAAGTAGTTCCGTTGGCGCGCAATCCATATGCCACCAGAAAGATGGGAAAAAGTAATGGCTAACGATGGACATTACCTTGAATAATGTATCAATTCATACTGTTTTTATAATAAATAAATTTCTCAAGCAAAAAAATCTACATTATTAATTTGTATACCCAATCGGTTTTTGATATTTTCAACACTAATATACCAAAAACAATTTAGATTAAACTCACAACATCTTAAGGAAACCATATCTAAAACATCAAGGATATTAATTTTAGTGTCAAATAGAAAACGAAAATCTAAGTAAAAATAGTAAATGATGGCAGTTAGCTATGACTCAAAAACAAAAGCTGTTAGAGGAAAACTGTTGCCATATTTAAAAAATTTGCTTTAATTTAACACAGAAACAAACAAAAAATCCCAGAAAACAGACAATCTTTTTTGTTGTGTTGAGCAGTATTATAGACTACCGAAGATCTCTCAACGAGATGGCTGAACAGTATAACATTCATATTACTTCGCTACCGGATCACAGTAATTTTCTAGGGAACTGCATGGACAGACATGTACAATCACCGAACATTGGAGCGAATTTCCCACATAAAAAATCCCATTGGAGACTTAAAGGCTCCGGAGACGTGCAAGATAGCGCAGCAGATTTGACCAAAGCTGAATCAGGAGCGCACGAAAAGTCTTTTTAACCTCCGAAGAAGCACACTCAGCATCGCTATTGGACTCATTACTGAGCATTATATACTGTGCATTGAAGTCAGACGTCTGGAACTAGGACACCTGGCCAATGACATCTGCAGAAGTTGCGGGAACAAAGCGGAAACGATTCTTCACTTAGTGGATACATACCGGGAGTTATGTAGCAGGAGGAAGTAGCACCTGGATTTCTACCATGCGATTAGGCTGAATTAGGCGGACATTGGGTGACTTTGACGCTTTATCATTAGCTTCAGGTGATTTCAGGGGACGATTCATTACGGTATCATAATGAGCCAGTCCAACCCTAGTATGTCCATCCTTTAAGGGAAAGTTCACCCCTATCTATCTACCTATCTAAGAACAAGTCTGTGTCACAAAAAACAGACACCGTGACCTTACCTGTAGATAAAAATGTTTTTACCTTTCTTGGACACGATTATCCAAATTGTTTTGACGTTCCTCTGCTTCATGAATTGGTGGACCTATGTCTTACCTATGGTTGCGAGTCGAGTATAGAAGTCGATTGACAGTCGAATTGATATCTTAGATATTAGGCTGCTAGCATGAAATGCAATGGAAACCTTTAAGAAGTTGTTAAACTTTACTTTGGTCGGTCTTTCAGGAAAACACAAGAGTATATGAATGATATATAGGAACAATTTTGATTCCACCTTATTTGCTTTCATTTTAGATACAATTGTGAAATATTTATTTGAATAAAATTGGATTAACCTCGGTTACCTACTCAAAAATCTAAACTTTTTACATATTGTTCTTCCGCAATGGTTCTCTGTTTGGCCTCTGAGTGGCGTGCTCAAGCACCGCTATTTAATGTCAATAGCTGAAATCTGGCAACGCCATAATAAAGTTTGACATTTTTTAGCATAAAGGTACTCAGAACGTTTTGTTGTTGGATTATTTCTCACAACTTTGGACGTGGTTTCTCGTATCTCAATAAGAATGTTCAGTTCATTGTATGGTGATAAATTACCATCAAAAACCACAGTATATCGCTGATATAATTCAAATACAATGGTCGTAGTTCAATGGCCGACGAATTTGGTGAAGGTCGTCAAAAATCGGTTGTTGTCGGGCTCGCGTCGATTGATGTTAGGAAATTATTGAAAAGTTCGAACTTCTAGCTTCAAAAGGCGTATATAAAATCTTGACAGGTGATGAATCATGGATATATGATCATCATGATGTATGAGCCGGAAACAAAACAGCAATCGACCGTGTGGGTATTCCAAGACGAGCTAAATACAACAAAATTTGTACGTGGAAAGATCAAAGCAAATCAAATGGTCGCCTGTTTCTTTGACTGAATGGGGTGTTGGCCACTGTTTCGCTGAATGGTATACAACCATTTGTTTGCTAGAAGTCCTGGAAGAAATTCGTAAAACCAACCGCCGAAGACGAATCATTCTCCATGCGAGTTCTCACACATCTCGTCAAACAGTGATGTTGATGGGTTTTGTTTTTGGTTTTATAACTGCTTCCTAATTTCGTATTAGACAATATCTTTTATTTGTTAGTACAATTACGTTGTTTTAGTATTGATACAGTAATTTTGCACTGTTTTAGTGGGATCCAGGTGGCATTGTGTACTATGAGCTGCCAGAACTCAGTTATCGGAGCAGAAATTACTTCGCTTCAACCATGCGAAAAAAAAAAACAACCGGAATATAAAGTCAGACATGAGTAAGTCTTTTTTTGCTTGACAACACCTGACCTCACGTTGTAAAAGTTGCGAAACAATTGTTAGAAACGATCAAATTTAATATCTTGTCACGTTCGCCGTATTCTCCGAACATTGCTCCTTTTGACTATTGGTTGTTATAACAGACACAATATCTTTTGACATTTCACAGAATCTTTTCTTTTAAAAAAATATAAAATCGTCCTTAGAATTAAATTACACGAAAACAAAACTAAAACTCAATCTAACATAGTCAGCATCACTCAAATCTTCTTCAGAAGAATCATCTACTGTGTAGTCATTATTAAAAACACGCAAAATATCAACTCTATTTTTATTTATATCACATGCAGGCTCTAAAAGTAAATCTAATACCACAGGAGAGATAGAGCCTGTCTTTTTTCTGGTAATCGCCCTGAGACTGTTAATGACAGGATCAGATGTGATAAGCAGCATGTTGAGCAAGTCGAGGCTGTTTTCGGGTATTACTATGTCGAGATCTTCTACAATCTTTATTGCAAGCTTCCTGAGCTTCCTTATAAGGTTGTCTAATTCGCAGAAGGGACGATTGAATAACGGCCGTCCCATGCACAACAGGCATGTAATGCCACGAATATAGATTTAAATACAATGACCTAATATCTCGTGAAAAACAAAACTTTTTTAAAGTAATGCTAATGTCTAAGAACAACGCTCTGAAAATATGCCAACTTTTTTATCATCGTCAGGTGTAATCCTGTAATTTTTTTTTTTTTTTATATAAGACCAGCACCCAGGGGATGGCCCCTACTCATGCAGTGCAATGTGCTGGTACTAGGAAAATAGGTTATTGGAAGGAGGACAGAGGAAGTAGTGTTTATGGACGTTAGATTTAAATTTGCTCATGTCGTAAGTGGCAGAAAATACTTTCGCTGGAAGATTATTCCACAACCGAATAGTGCGACCAAAGAACGAATTCTCCATATAATGCGTTGTGCGATTTACTGGACAATCAACTACAAAGGGATGTGCTCTACGAGAAATACGAGTACTACGTAAAAATATATGATTTTTGGGAATTAATTCCTTAATTTCGTTAGAACACATTCCGTTACAGTACCGATAGAACCGATGAAACACACGCCACATTGCGACGGTGCTCCAATGAATCGATAGAATTGGTTACCCTACCGTCATTGATGAGCATCTTCGCTCTCTCCTGTACGCGGTCGAGAAGCTCCAAAATAGACTTTGAAGCACCGGCCCATACATGAGAGTTGAGTGAAGTATTTCTTACACCGTCTCAAAAAACCAAGGCACTTGAATGCTTCTTTCGACACTTGAAATATGCGATCATTCCAACGAACGTCACAGTGAATTCTCATGCCTAGAACATCAAGAGCATCTGATTTCTCAATATCCACATTACCCACTGACACAGATGACAGCACACCACCACGTCTGTGTGTTAAAAAACAAAATTGAGTCTTACGTGCATTAAAATCGACTCTGTTTTCACGACCCCGCTCGGAGACCTTCACCAGGTCACTTGTGAGTGTGACGTTCAAATTCATCCTTCTTACCCCAAACTCCAAAAGGCCCGGTCTACGATCAAAAGAATATGAGTGACAAATGTTGCTGTCATCCGCAAAAGAGTAGATAGGATTAGAAGTGAGAAGAAGAAAGTCGTTAAGAAATATTAGAAAAAGAGTAGGAGAAAGAACAGAGCCTTGCGGTACCCCTGAGTTTACCCTACACTCGTCGGATGAGACCCCATCTATAACCACTCATATAGAGCGATCTCTCGATAGAAATCGAGAGAAGTGACTACCGACACCAAAAGCATTAAGTTTCAAAATGAGAGCCTCGTGCCAAACTCTATCAAACGCCTTTGAGATATCCAGAGCCACAACCTTACTCTCGTCAAAACCATGAATGGACTTGTTCCACTTCTCCGAGAGCAACGCCAGCAGGTTACCAGTGGAACGGCCCTTTCGGAAACCGTACTGACAATCGCTAAGTAAATCGTTGGACTCCAGATATCCCACAAGGTAGTGATTAATCATACTTCCAGCAAGATGGAAAAATACCGGCGCGATATGACGCACTGAAAAGGTGAGCTAATGGACGCGCAAGCGTCGAAGAGCACTGCTTCAGGACCAGTGCTGGTATGCCAACCGGCCCAGAAGACTTGTTAACGTTAAGATTTGCCTTTTTACAGCACGAGCACGAAAGAATATACTAGGCATAGTTACTGATACTCTTTCAAGTTCTGGCAGTGGTTGAATGCTCTCCGGCAACGCTCTTGCAAACATTTCGGCCAAAAGGTTTGCCTTTTCAACCGAGTTCGTGAATGTGTGGTCGTTCTCTATAAGAGCTGGAACCGAACTAGCGTTGTTCCTCAGCCTTTTAACGAATGACCAAAAGTTTTTACTTCCCCGCGGAAAAGTAAGAACTTTAGCACGAAGGCGCTGCTCGTATAAAGCCTTTTCGCGTCTAAGTACTGCGGCAAATGAAGATCTCGCCTGTTTGCAAAGCAAGTCAGTATGGGCACGTTTGTTACTGCACCAATTCCTGAATGCTTCCTCTCTGGATCTGACTGCCAATTTACACGTCAGATTGAACCAAGATTTGTTTCTGGGTTTAATCAAAAGCTTTTTGGATGGGATGAAAATATCCATCCCTAGCCTTATTATATTCACCACCATTTCTGCCATGGCATCGACGTTTGAGTCAAGGAAACAAAGTTTCCAATTAAAATGCCCAAAAAAATCGTTCAGCTAAGCCCAACGAGCATCCTCGTAGTTAAAAATAGAGCGCTCCGTAGCCATGGGTGGAACCTCGCGAGGGGCGGTGGACGAGAATGAGGCAGAAACTGTGCAATGATCCGAATTTCCGAGAGGTGCAGGAACCTCAACTACATACTTTTCAGGGTGTGTAGTGAGGAAAAGGTCGAGGGTATTGTTCTGGTGCCCATCTACACACGATGTATGTGTAGGTTCATTCACTAATTGCGCAAGGTGATTGTGCGCGGCAAATAACTCAACGTATTGGCCTTCCGGAGTTGTGCGGCCTGAATGGCGTAACTAAGACGAATTATGAACATTGAAATCACCAGCAACAACAATTTCACTGTTCGGATAATTCGAAAGGATATTCGATATTAAGTCGGAAAGAGAGTCGAAGCCAGATATGGTAACCTCTCTTCCCGCGTTTGGGCTTCTATACATAAACCCGAAGTGCAAAAGATGTGCCCTAATACTGAACTTAACCCGTAGGCAGTTAAATTCCGCATCATACGTGCCAAGAGGTTGCTGGCATTGGTACACAACTTCATTGCGAATGTACATAGCAAGACCCCTATGAAAATTAAAAAGGGACAGAAGGTGATACCCAGGGATATGAAAATCCAGTGGATCAGCATTTTCAGAAACCTGGGTCTCACATAAAGCGATAACATCTGGCCTATGGAGACAAATGCGCGCATACACGGAGAAAAAGTTCGCCCGTAGCCCACGCACATTGCAGAAATCGATCCGAAAGCGTCCTGCCATTACGTAAATTCAACCAAATAAAAGAAAAAATAAATATATAAACTAACCACGAGTAAACAAAAATCAAACAACCCCCCTCTGAATGCGTACGATAAGGAAATGGGTTACTGCTGGTTGATTATTCAGCAGCCACTGAATAATCCAACTGCAACACCTCCAAGTGATTCGCACCCAAAGGTTTGGAAAGGAATATTGAGAGAAGGGAAAGCACTATTGCCGATGGTAGGGCACATAATTAATTTCCCCCCTATGGATCAAACAGTCCTTCATTTTGCCGATGTTTAATTGCCCGTATTCGAATTAGTTATTGTCAAGTGTGTGTTTATTTTTTTATGTTAGTGTTTTGTTGTTTGTTTCATTCCAATAATTTGTTTTGTTATTAATATTTTGTTGTTTTCGTTCTTATTGATGATGTATTTTCTTGTTTTATTTATTTATTTTAATATTGTTGTATGTTCCGTTAAGATTGTTGGTCATTTTTGTCTCTGTTCCACAATTCTCAATTTAAACACTCAGTTCAGGATTCCTGAAGGAATTACGAGCGTTTTTTTCGCCGTTTGTGTTTCCGAATCCTGGTTTTGGTTTGCCTACAAATAATTCCATTTCTTCTATGAAGTTTTCTTAAATGTTTAAAGAACACTTCTTTAAGTTTTTTGTGAAAATTAAACTCGCATTTTTGAAGGGAAAGTAAAAAACATTTTATTCAAAGTATTGGCCATTGCTGGCTGTACATTTTTCCCATCTTTTCGGAAATTTTTTGATTCCACGCCAATAAAACTGATCGTCTTTTGAAGCAAACCAACTAGTCACCTAATTCTCGACTTCCTCGTAGAAATCCTTTGGTTTTTGAACCCATCACTTATTCACCACTTTACATTATAGAACATGTAAGTTGTATTCGCATAAGTAGCGCAATATTTTATTCTTATCTTCATAAATGTTTTGAACCAGGGTTGCAAAATAAAAACATCAGAATTGTACTCACAAGCTCATAACATTGTACTTTTGTGACCCCAACTGTACCAAAAATACTTTTTTTAAATTATTTTTCATTTTAAGTAAGAGCCCAAAAAGCGACAATATTGTACATAAAAATTCATTTGTATAATAATTAAATTAAAATTTATACTTAAAAGGTCATTTATACTTTAAAAGTACAACACTACACTAAGGTTAAGTACATGTTTAAACGTAAAATAAGGTACAAAAAAGTCTATCGATATATGTACATACATACATATCCATAAGATCAAATTGTTTGGCATTTTAAAACTACAGACGCGAGAATTTGATGACCTTAACAAATCTTTTGTCTGAATAAGACCGGAAACTGTAGGCATATGAAGCCTATTTCGTTCTTTCGTTTTAATAAATCAATTAAATGATAAACTAGGGAAATTCCATTTAAAAAAAACTGAGAAAGTTCGTAAATTATACCAAATGAGTAATTGGTGTACCAATGTACTTTTGAGCCTGAAAGTGTATCAAAAAAAAACAATTGTACTTGCCTAAGTGTGCTCTGATTAACTGTATTAACAGTTTTCAGAATTGTTAATACTTTTGGCTACTAGTTTGTCCCAGACGACACACTGTGCAACGTTTAGATTGATACTCGTACTGACGCACAATATCTATTTTGTTTTAGATGACTAAATAGACGTTCAATATATAAAAGTTTTTCTTACATACCGCTGGTTTGCCAAACTGTCAGTGCTAAGTGCTGAAGGCTGTTGATTCGGTGATACAACTTCAAAATATCTGAAAAGAAACAAAATTATATTCATGAAACACTTTTTAATATATTTATAGTTTTATTATAATCTAGTTCACTATGTCTAACTTACTCTCTTAATATTTCACTAGCACGCTTTCGTATACGGCTTGATGAGGGTGATGGAGTTGAGGTGGCATAAGAAGATGCTGGATATAATGATGGTGAGGTTGTTGCTTTTTCATTCAAATCTTCTAAGATTAAGGTTTCCTCAGTTTTCTTAGTAGATTTTCTTTTAGGAACACACCATGTATATGATCTTTTGAACATGAGATGTAAATAGGAGCCAAAATGAGAATGTCCTTTAAGGACTTCACTTTTAACAGCGCCGTAAGTATCATTAATTATAGCTAAAAACATATTCTTTAGAAAAGAAAAACCGTATTTTCATAAGAGAAACGTAAAGAAATTAACAAATACACTCACTAGCAAAATAAAAAATACAAAGAGTACATAAGTTAAAAAATAAATTGGTCCAAGTAATTGATTCGCTTCCTCAATCAGCTGATAATCAAAATCACCCAAAAACATGCGCATTAAAGTTATAACTGATACTCCAAATTCTCGAAAGTCCGGATGACTAGATCCAAAAATTATTAGGCCCAATTGAGCATAGGCTAGGAATACAATAAAAAACATGACAGCAAAACCAAAAAGATCTTTGGCGCACTGCAAAACAAAAGTCGAAAGTCAACGAAATATTAAATGTATAGGCTAACTTCTGATGATAGATTTTTACCCTTTTTAAAGTAGTACTAAACTGTAACATCGTTTTATTAAAACTAATGTATTTAAACATTTTAATCCATACTAGAAATACACATATACCCATCATATCGATATAGATGAGATTCCAGTAACAAATATAATCAATGCTGATGAATTCGTTAAGGCTGTTTTCGGCTCTTGTTATAATATCGGTCATATACCAGGGATGTAAGACATTATAGATCACTGATAAATACGATAACTGAAACAATTCGTATAAAAAAATATTAAAATAAATGTTTTTTTTTTTAATTTCTTGGTATTAAAACAATTCATATATCTATACATATATATAAAAATAAATTCTTTGTTGTCATTTTATAACTCGGGAACCACTAAGTCAATTTACAAACCAATACATGCGTTGGAAAGGTGTACTTTCACTGATAGTAAAAAATAACTTTGTGGTCAATACAAATCACCAGTCAAAACGAGGGCGGAATTGCATAAGTTGGAGTGGCACCTCCCCTACAAAGTAAATATTAATTTTTGTATATCTTTGGAACGGTAACACACCATCAGTCGAAATATGGGCGAAATTGAATAAGTGGGTGTGGCACCAACAATACAAAGTATATATTGATTTTATTTTATATACAGAACAGTTAGAATGGTTAATGGTTAAATGCATTCCTTTAAATGTTTCTTATAAGGAATACATTTTATACGTATACAACACAAAGGCTCCTAGCAACGCGGGAAGGGTTACTCTAATAAATTATAAATTTCTTCGTAAGTTACTTTGTGTATTTACTTGCCTGTTTGTATGTTTGCTTGTCCATCAATCAAGCGTACATTTTGATGAAACTTGGAACACAGACCTAGCTAACGAAATTATTATTCTGCAAGTTTCGATAGTGCACATGCATCTTTAGAAAAATAAGTTGATCTTTACATATATTTTTATAATATTATAATTAGTAATGATTATGAAGGAACAAAATTGAAATTTATCATACATTAATAATTTTGCACCGATTTCACCTTTTTCAGAATTGGACCTTTGAGAGGTTACAATGGGGAAAAAATGCTCAAAAAAAATTGGGTCATATGAGAAATAATTTTGTTTATTCAGCCAATCACGCGTAACCAACTAAATCGATTTTGTTGAAATTTGCGAAATTGCTAGAGGCTGCTTTTTTCGAAATTGAACATTTAACTCGGGTGAAAACTATGAAAATTATTTACCAAGGAAACCAGAAATATGCCAATTGAATCAAGTTGGATGTAAGATATTTATCTGTTTCATGAATTTTTATGAGTTTTGACATCGATGTGTTAGTGCATATTTTGCTCATAACAGGATATTTTTGCATATTTCAGTTTTAAGAGCATGTTTTCGTCTTTTTTTCACATTTAAAGAGCATATTAATCATTTATTTGTTTTTTTTTATACTCCAAAATTTTTTTACAGCTAAAACAAATTTTTGTTTTAAATTCTGATTAAATCATGTTTTTTTTTTTAATTATTTGTGTATTAAATTTTTTTGCTCCAACAATGTTAAGTTTATTACCGCTTAAGAGGCGAATATGTTTTGTAAACCCAACAAATTTCAAAACTTATTCATCATTCTGTGCCGTAACAACAAATCAATTTGATATGAATTTGATATAAATACCCTATTGAAGATGAGTAATAGTATAAACACATTCAAAGCTACCGCCCATTGACTACAAGCTGTCAAAAAAATAATATCCATGTGTACATATGAGAATAATTAATTTAGCGGCAACACAGCTATCGACTACAAGACTACCGTTATAGCCCGTATCCAACTTAGCCTAATTTTTTTTTCTTTTTTTTTGTTGGCGACAACAAACAGAATAGTGCTGTCAATACCATAAGATGAATGAATAGGCGTTTTAAAAACGCAATATATGAAATATATACGTCAAACACGCGAAGCAAAATTATGTGACACCACTGAAAAAGAACAATCATATGTACATTTGTTTACACTTTTTTATAGGTGTAGTCGTTAAAATCATTAAATAGCTAGTTACTTGTCTACTTTTGTAGCCAGCATCTTTCGTAGGCGTATGGCCGATGGTCAGTAGCTTTGAATGTGTTTATGGGATTCAAAGAGGTTAGTAGTGCCATAAGAGGTTAGTAGTGCCAATTCTGAGTTATGCTGGACATTATCCTGGGCTCGACTTCTATAAAGATCGCTGCTAGGAAATTCTGAAAATTTTAGAAGGTTGCCTCGACAATGTTATGGACTATGGGCATTCTGGCGTCGTCGTGGTGTTCGTCCAGTGCGGTGGAATGCGACTTCAGCAAGAGCTTCTCGGTATTATATTCTGAAAGAGACTCTTGTTAAGGCATTGATAGGTTGTAGAATGGCCATGCGATTTTCACGGATAGCTCTAAGACCGGAGAGGGCACTGATGCGGGTGTCTACTTCATAGATGGTTACATGACTATGTCCTTTAGAGTTCCGGACGAGTGCAGTGTCTTCCAGCCTGAAGTCTTTGCTGTCTTTAGGCTGGCTAAGCTGATCTCTGAACCTATCGTTGTTGGCGTGAGTGTGGTCGTCTATGTGAACAGTCAAGCTGTTAACAAGGCGATGACTGAGCACTCCGTCAGCTCGAGGTTGGTCTTATTAAGCAGGAAGACCCTCACATCACTATAGAATGTGTGTAGAGTCAAGCTGTGCTGAGTTTCTGAACACTGTGGCGTTTTGGGAAACGAGACAGTTGATGAGCTGGCGAATGGAGGCGCCTTAAAGTGTGTAGAACTCGCGGATATATCTGTTAGACCCACACTAAGATACTTCGTTGGTTATGTGGACAAATGGGCCCTTCACAGAGTGGAAGAATCCTGGAGAGGTAGTGGAGCCTGAAGGGTCTCTAGGCTGCTTTGGACTAAGTTCGATCGCTCGAGAACAATATGGGTTCTGAATCTAAGAAGGAAGCCTTTAGGATCCTAATAGGTATTCTGACCAGACCCTGCACTTTAAGGTCAAGAATTAGGCTGTGGGAAGCAGCACCCTCGATATTTGCCATGTGTGTGGCAATGAGAGAGAATCGGAGACTGTGAAACATATCATTTGGATTTGCCTAGCTCTCTAGAAAAGCGTGTTGCTAGCCTAAGAATTTTTCAGTGGTCTTAGCGAGGTTGCGTCCGCCAGACCTCTGCCCCGGAGGGATTTATTTCCTTCATCAGTTGGCTCGTGAGGTGATACACGGTGTAGGACTGTCATGCTTCTTCTTCTATTTAGTTTCTTGAATTCTCTTTCCTCTTTTCTCCTTCTTCTGTGTTTTATTCTTTCATTTCTTTTCTGAAAGTTTGCCACAGTAGACCTCTGTTTGGTTTCTGTGTGAGGTGAGCAAGCACGGCCTTTTTAACCTTACCTTACCTAACCAGAGCAAATAGAAACCAATTTCTAATCAAATTCATCAAATTTGTCTATGGTCTAAGCGTTTATGATGGTATTTATCTTTGTTGTGTATGACTTTAGATTGATTAAAAATTTAAATAGTCTTGGAAAAAGTTTAAATTTTTTTACTTACTATTAACACCAATATATCCAAAATATTCCACACCGATGAAAAATATATTCTGGCACCAACATGTGAGTACTGATTAATTTCTACAATCGTGTAATACAAAACCAAAACATAAAAAATGCCAACTGCCGCATATGTCGGCCAGTCGCCTTCAGTCCATAAAGTATGTAACTTGACAGCTTGAAATTGATGTGAGGGAACAACACTGCCAACTGGAGATATTTCTGCTAATAGTCTAAGAGAAGCATAAAATGTGTGTTAAGGCTTTTTTTTTTTTTTTTTTTTTGTTAAATTTCTTTTATTCATTATAAATACTTACTTGACATTATTAAAAATATTGGCATTTATATTGAATAAAACAAATTCCAAAACAATCAGACGTGTACCACGATCAATCCACTTGGCGTCTTTTAATTCTTGCAAAAGTTTTTGATTTTGCTGATGGTTATAGGTTAAGTTAAAAATGTAACCTGCACCATAATAGTTGGTGATTACACCACTTATTTTATTCACTTCTAACTCGGACATAGTATAGAATCTCGAACTGAAATATAAAATAAAAATTTGCCATATATACGAATATAAGAATGGAAATTTTTAATACGTCATGTATACTCCAGTTGTCATTTCTATTCCTTGTGAATACGCTCCAAAGCATTTTGTAAAATATGTCAGAAACACCTCATGTACCTCACAAGAATTTTCTTGTACTCGTATTTGCCTTAAACGAGGTGGTCCCAATAATAAATTATCCCTTAGATAGATACGCGATAAATCATCCACATTTTCTGTCACTTCGTTCAAATCTTCAGTGTTATTGCCTGTTAACGTTGCATTTAGATCCACACCACCAATGTCAGTGTCACTTTCCGCTCTTTCTTTTTCTTCGTCGTTTTCTTCTGCAATATTTCTGAAAAATCTTTTACTTTCTTTTGTATCAGTTATCGTTGAATTGGTTTCAGTAGCGTTGCCAATATCCCCTACCACATACTGTAAGCCATGTATATTAGATAGGAAAATTTTCTCCATAAATAGCCACCAATCAGCTGTTGTTACCAAATCATTAAAACTAAATTCAGTACCCAATTCTGTTTCTATAAATCTTTCTATAAATGACCTTTCCATAGTTTTATTAAAATAGAACATATACAAATGTTGAGCAGCATTGGCCACTAAAATTGTTAAATAAATTTCAAAACCAATTTCATTTGGTTTTTATTTCGGGACAATTTACTTACTTGTAGTTGTTGCCACCATAAAAACTATATAAACAAAGATTTCAAATAATGCTGCTCGTATCGATTCCTCTGTATCATAGCAAATGGTTTGTTTCAACAATTTTGGTTTTCTTTTTTTCGATCCTTTAGGCCTAGATCTGAATCTACTGATAAAAGCTAAAGGCGAAAACATTTTGTTTTCGAATAAAAATTTAAAAAATTGATTGAAATTTATGTGATGTAACAATATTTGTATATAAATGTTGCTGACTTTTAAAATGTCTTTTTAAGTGGGGAACAGAAAAGTCACCGCAAGCTCCCAAACGATAAAAACAACAGTTTCAAGTAGTATGAATAGAGTACGTAGTTGTATCGGGTGGATTATTTAAAAGTTTAACAAAGTTTTGTTGTTCCAGTTAGAAATGATATATTATTTCATTCATATGGCTGTCGGGGCTGGCCTCACAGTATCCCATTCGATCGGACTAATTTTCGAATACTTTTTCGAGTGTATGGGTCGTGTTTTGCTTAATTGTCTCTGGTTTGTAGGCATAACACTTGCCTTTACCGACGCCACACAGAAAATAGTCCAAAGATGTCTAATCACAGCTTCTTGGCAACCGACTGATATTACCATTTTGGCTAATTAAACGGACGCAATAAATCTATTGTTGCATGAGATGTGTGGCAAGTTGCACATTCCTGTAGAAACCAAACATTGTTCACATCAATACCATGAAAAGTGGGCACAAACAAATCGGTTATCATGGTGCGATAGGTATCTCCATTGATCGTAATTGTTGCGTGGTCCTCATTTTCAAAGAAATATGGGCCAGTGATATACCTCCGCTCTACAAGCTACACCAAACAATCACTCATAATGGATGCATCGGCTTCTGTAAGACCACGTTTAGGTTTTGTGAGCCCCTAATACGGTAATATTTCTTATTAACGTACCACTTCATCCGAAAATATCAATTTTGCAATTTTTTTGATTCTTTTGCAATTTCCGACCAATTGCCTTTGTTTTGGAAATAGATTTCCAATAAATCCCAACGTTGCTCAAGATATAATCGATTCATTTCGTTCACTGAAGATAATATACTGTATTTCGTTATAGAATAGAATGACATAAGTATTGCCAGGTTCAAAATAACCGCTGGTTCAAATTTAAGGCAATAGTAGTCGCTACAGTAGAAGTTGAAGTGTAAAATTCGACACCTTGAACTTTGGTGCGCGACAGCAAATAAATTTTCATAAAAATGGAAAAGAAGCAAACGAACGTATTTTGTTTAAAAATCTATGTGTATCGAGCCATAACCGGCAAAAAGACGTAAGCGCCATGATTATCGATTTTCGTTTTTTTGACAAAAATCGATAGTATTCGATCATTCGATAACTGTAAAATGTACGTTCATGATTTTACAGCAAAAACCAAAAAGTCTTATGTACTACACCAGAACAAAATATATTTTAAAAAACCTTCTCCTGAAGAATTTGTTTTTTGTGGCATACGTCTTTTTGACGGTTATGGCTCGATATACATAGATTTTTAAAGAAAATACGTTTGTTTGCTCGTTTTCCATTTCGATGAAAATGGCACCAAATCATGAACAGTTGCAACTCAAAATTTTTAAAAATCGCTTTTTCTTCATAAATCAAATTACACATCAAATGAAGCCCCTTTTTGGTTGAATGAGTACATAAATAAGCAGAATTGTTTTATTTAGAGTGAGGGTAATCCACAAACATTTGTCGAAACACTATTGCATTCACAGAAAATTGCTATTTCTTGCGCATTATTGGCTGTCGGATTATTGAGTCATATGTTTCCAAAAATGATGATGGTCAGAATGTATGGTAACTGTGAATGGTGAACGGTTTAGATCACAACAAGACGGAACCATATGCCACATAGACCAGGATACAATTAATTTACTCAAAGAAACTTTTAAAGAAAGAGTATTTTCACGTAATGGTTCAGTTGATTGGCCAGCAAGATCGTGTGATTTAACCGCATTGGATTTTTACTTTGGAGTTATGTAAAGTCACTTATCTGCGTCAATAAACCAGAGACAAATAAACACCTGGAAGTCAACATTCGAAGAGTTATTGGCGAAATACGGCCAATAACTCTTGCGAAAAGCTTTTTAAAATTGGTGTTCCAGATTGTGCTTTGTACGCTCCAGCCGAGGTGTCCACATCGCCGAAACTATATTTAAAGTAGGGAACAGAATAGTAGCTGTAATATAACGTAACGGGTAGCGCTACAAGCTGTCAAAAGTCAAAAACGGGTATTTCAATTAGTATGAACAGAATACGTAGTTGTAGTAGAAGCTGAAGCACAAAATTCGAAATCTTTAACTTTGTAGCGCGACAACATATAAATTTTCATCAAAATGGAAAACGAGCAAACAAAAAATGTTTATTGAATTCAATTTTGTTGGAAGCAAGCTTTTTATTTCCATCCATTTAAAAACAAAATGAAAAACTAATATTTTCATTAATATATGTATATGTTTGCCGCTGCATGTGGTAGGTAAGACACCCGCCTACCCACCGAAAAGTTCTGGTTCAATACCAGGCCAGACCATCTGAAAAAAGAAAAAGTTTTTTCCACAGCGGTATCACCTCATAACATTAGCTAGTAGGAGGTTATGAGTATTACTACTATTTAAAACTTCTCTAATGCATTTGCCGTTTGAAAGAAGTCTCTGTGTTCCTTCATGGAATGTTATAGGAGTTAATATATGTATATGTTAACTAGAGTAACCATGCATTTCGGCATAGTTTTAAATATGTTAAACATCGAATATAATGTTGCTGTAGAGGAATATTAAGTTGAGTATGCATTTATTAAACATTTTGGTACATATTTTGCTTAAAAACTTCCTTATTCTGTTCCAGGCCTTAATGTTTAAAGTTGTAGTAGTAGCTGAAGCTGACGACGCAATGAGTAGTGTAGCAAGAAAAAATACGAATAGAATATTGAAGCCTTCTGATTTAATATTCAATGGACCTGATTTAAACCCCATATAAAACATTTGGGCCATTCTGTCTCAATGCGTTTATTGTAGTGCGCTAAAAAATATTGATAATATTAGTTTGTACGTTATATTTATTTATTTTTCTATTTATATAGTATAG
This sequence comes from Wohlfahrtia magnifica, assembly GCA_023159175.1. Taxonomy (NCBI): domain Eukaryota; kingdom Metazoa; phylum Arthropoda; class Insecta; order Diptera; family Sarcophagidae; genus Wohlfahrtia; species Wohlfahrtia magnifica. The sequence goes on from JAKWBJ010000189.1 coordinate 2,258,796, forward strand.
ATTTATAATAACATACTAGTGGACACAGCGCCTGACACAATCAGCCGCATTTTAGCATCTAATATCTATCTACCATACATAACATATATATATATATATATATATATATATATATATATATATATATATATATATATATATATATATATATGTATTTTGAAATTTTCAAAACACCTCCAAAATCTCGAATTACGGTTAAAAACCCGGTTTTTCTGGCTACTAATTTGGCTGAATATTACTCGATTTTAGGTTTCTTTTAAGATTTGGAAATAACAGCAACAGACCCTTTATACGCCGTTTAAGTAGCCTTGAAGTATCTGGGTATATTTCTCAAGCAAACCCAATTTGCGTCCAATATTCTCCACATTTTTCAATTTTAGATGAATTTTTGCGCATTGTTTTATAAGGAACCGTACTATTGATGAATAAGTTAAGGAATTATATTAAATGGCGAATAAAATTGACTTACGGATTAGAAATTCGTTAGAAATTGACGGAGTTATTAAGCTTTTTCGTATTGCAACTTTTATTATTGGGTATACAAGTTAACAATGTCGATTTTTCTGCTTGAAAAGTGCATTTTTTATAATAACAAAATGAATTGATACATTATTCAAAGTATTATCGATCGTTAGCCACTACTTTTTCCCATCTTTCTGGTAGCATATGGATTCCGCGCCAAAAGTACTGATCTGGTTTCGTAATAAGGAATGAATCAAGCCAATTTCTGATACCCTGTTCTGAAGTAAAGCGTATTCCAATAATGGCATTCTGCATCGATCGAAACAAATGGTAGTCAGAAGGGCCAATGTCATAACTTCCCATACAATGTTTTCCAAATAATTTTTAAAAGGTCTTTTAACATGTGGCGTTGCCATGATGTAAGATTATGGCCTCGTGTCTGGTCGAATATTCTGGTCGTTTTTTGTGGATTGCTCTCTTCAAATGAATCGATTGTATTTGGTACAGGTCACCTGTGATCGTCTGACCAGATTTCAACAGCTCATAATACAAAACACCCTTCTGATCCCACCCAATACAGAGCATTTTCGTGACATCATGGATATTCAGTTACAGCGTTGATTTGGCTGGTTGGCCGGACTTTAAATCTGACTTTTTGCTCTTGGGGTTATCGTAATGTAAGCAGTTCTCATCACCAGTAAAAATACGGTACAAAAATGACTTCTTTTTGTAGCGTTCAAGCATCATTTCCGACATGCGAAATCGCCTTTCAACGTCTCTCGGCTTAAATTCATATGGGACCCAATTCCTTACTTTTGAATGAATCCCAATTATTTTAAGCGTAGAGAAATAGCTTTTTGTGTGACTTCCAATGATAATGCAAGTTCTTCTTGCGTTTGACAATAATCTTCGTCGAGTAATGCTTTCCATTACTCATCTTCGGCTGACCAGGCCTCTCCTTGTCTTCTTTGTCAAAATTACCACTTTTGAATTGGAAACCCCATCTTCTACCAACAATCGATAACTTTCAGTAGCCGTTCTCTTTAAATGAAAGGACGTTATCAGACTTCCCCGCAAAAGATCTTTTTTAGGCACAAAATTTGATTTTGATAATGATTTTAATCATTATAGCTATTGAAAAAATGTGTGTTTACACTTTGGCTTCTATCGAATACTGAACTATAATGACAGATGTTTACCCTTCAAAGTACCATATTTGTTATTATTGCCAGGAACCATATGTGATAGTTATGCCATATGTTGTCCAAATCAACATTACTAACTTGTATACCCAATACAAAATTTTAAACTTTCTTCTAAAAATACAGTTTCAAAGTAATAAAAAGTAATAAAAAAAATATTCATACACACATAAGTAAATTTTTTTACTAGCCGTGTGTATACTAGCCAATTTTCAAGCGGAAGGTGCTTCCAGAAAATAGTTGCAGAAGATTTTGTAGTGTAAACACTTACTAGAAGTCGCCTTCCAGAAGTTACCAGCTGGCGGAAGTTACTTGCAGCAATTATGTGAAAACAATTATTTGTTACTTGCTGCAAGTAATTTGCACAACTTGCTGTGAACTGCAAGTTTTGTTAAGGCTTGCAGATGTTGGGTATTTATTTATTAAGAATTTTGAATTTAAAATACATATGTATACATTAGTATTTAAAATGAATCTATTCTCACCCGGATAATGAGAAGCTAACCACAACTTTCAGTGAGCTTTTATTTACTAACTTTAAACTATCTACCACTCAATACAAAATTTACATTAACCAAAGTGTATATTCTGTAAAATAATTTTTTTGTTTTTGGTTAGTTGTTTGTTCTTTTTTCGGGTTTTCCTTATTTTGTTTCACACTTTTCGTTTGAAAGACGCTAAAATTGATTAACAGAAAAGTGCATCCAAGGAGCCGCCGAAATAGAATAAAGTTGCGTATATTTATTTTTGTATATCTAAGCTATCTAAAATCCGGTGTGCCTTGCCGTTCGGATCTTAATAATTATCATAAATGTTATTTTAGTTAAATTTTTTTGTTCACCTTTTGTCCCCTTTTGGTCCAAAATCAAAAATCCAAACACTTGAAATAGCCTATAGTTCCTTCCAGAAAGACACTGTAGAATTTTTATTTATTTCCTCAATTAAAATTTCATTGAGTATGTCAAATATTTGATGAAAAAACAACCACTATTTTAAAGAAACATTTTATGGAAACACATGATTTTATATCAGTGTTTTTAAAAAAATTATTAAAAAACAAATATTATATTGTTACGAAAATAAGATTGGGTGCTTCTGCGTTTATTACATCGCTAAAATAAATAAACGAAAGCTGCAAGAACAACTCTACGTGCTGTTTACAAATAACCAAATCTTCAACACAAACATTAGCAGAGATAAAGAAAAAAAAAATAACGTGGCAACAACAATAATTAAGCAGCAGAGAAAACAAGTAACAGACAATAACAAACAACAACAAAAACTAAGAGCTGAAAGAGATAAATATTTACATACGCATGGCTACAAAAGAACTAAAAAGAATTTAAAAGAAAGAAGAAGAATTTAAAAGAAGAAATGGAATCTACCTGAAATATCGAGGGGTTCGAGAGCTTTCAATGTGTTGTTGTTTACTAGTGCTGCCAACTTTTTATGATCGAAACGCGCAGACCTAGTACTCTAAAAGCGCTAAAAAGCACTAAATTATAATTTATGTAACTATTTGTAATCCAAACGCGCCGTAAAAAGGCAATAATAATAATTTAAAGCCAAAAAATATACTGAAATTCTAAAGAAACAATTTTACTATTAACATTTCCTTTTTTACAAAGATTCTTTAATAATTTGAACGATTAAAAAATGAAATTAACAATGATTTAGAACAAAACAAGAACTTAAAAACTTTTTCTTAATTTTTTGGTGCTGGTGTTAGGCAAGGTTGCGTTTTTTCTCCACTGCTGTTTAACGTTGTACTCGATTATGTGTTGCAACATGGTATAACCTTGGAACTTAACATAAAGCTGTAAGACCTAGATTATTCAGATGACATCTATCTCTTTACTAACAGACATTGCGAAATGCAATAAAAACTTGACTCTATACAGTCAGAAGCATACAGAGTGAGCTCGCGTATAAAAATCTTCAAAATCAAAATTATGTGAATCAACCAACGCTAATAACACAGCGATCTTCCGAATTCTAAGTCAGAAATTTTGGGAGATGTCCCGTCTTTTTGACACCCTCACGACGCTCGGAGGTTCCAGCACTGATATTCAGAACAGATTAGACCTATTCAGGCCGATTGATTACTATAGGACGTTTTCTTCTATTCAGGCATTTAAAAGCCACTGTACGGTGAATTTTGAAAATTTTCTGGCCAGAAACCATATCACACCAAGTTCTTGTAATGAAAAAAAGTGGACTGGGTACACTCTGAGAAAACCAAACTACGACTTAGTAAAACTATCTATTAAATGGAACTCGCAGATAAGCAGAAGAATTCGAAGGCAAGCCCATTACTAGGAAGACAGATTGAAAGAAAAGCCGTAGCATGACCTGGTATCAGATTAGGTCATCGACTTTAGATAGGCGTAAATGGAAAGAATTTGTTATGGCTCCGTTATCCCCTTGGGATCTTTAAAGGTGTAATAACAACTGACAAGTTCAGTATTTTAATTAAATAATTACTTAATTCTTACAGTATGAAGCATTTTAAATCAATAGTTTATATGAATTAATGAGCTTATTGAATTTATTAAAATTATATTTCTTACAAAAAATTGCAAGTAGAAAAGTGCTAACCTAGCGCGTTTTTTGAAAAAAGCGCTAAAGAGAAAAAATTCGACTTTTTGGTAGTTAAAACGCGCTAAATATAGCGCGAAAGGCGCTAAATTGGCAACACTGTTGTAAACTCATCGACAACAGTGCGAGTGCAGTTTAATGAAGAGAATTTATAAGGAGTAAACTCGTGAATTGAATCGTGAAGTTAAAAACCAGTTTAGTTGGAGCTAACTCAGTAAAGAGAGATAAGTGTGGATAACCTCTGGTTGAAAAGGTTGTGATCGAACCTAAGCTATAACTACGATCGGGTTGGAAGATCTTTAAGTAGAAAGATCTGTAGAGTAATTGTTGTTGTTTACAAGATTGTAAACAGACGGAGTCATTAAGGATAAAAATTGTTATTGCCTGTAAAAAGATTACAAGCAGTGGTGCACATAACTGTGTTGAATAAAGGATTTTAAATAAAAACCAAACACAAGATTTATTATATTTTAACTACGAATTCATAAATGCGCGTTTGAAAATGGTAAAAACGTATCAATATTATATATTATTATATTATATAGTACGAAAAATATTTATATCTTTAAAATACTTAATTTAAAAAAATATATAAATAATAAAAGAAAAAATATTTTAATAAAGTATTTCATTAAAGTGGCCAAGTTTCTTATTTTGATCCATAGAATATGATTTTCCTAATATATATATTATATATTTTTTCTATATATTTATATATATTTTTTTATTATTTATATATATTTTTTCTTTTATTATTTATATTTATTATATTTATTATGTATATATTTTCGAGATGGAAATAAAATAAAATATCTGCAAAAAAAAAATATATATATATATATATATATATATATTTTATATAGATATATATATATATATATATATATATATATATATATATATATATATATATAGAAAGTTTTATGGAACGAAATAAAATAAAATATCTGCAAAAAAAAAAAAAAAATATATATATATATATATATATATATATATATATATATATATATATATATATATATATATATATATATATATATATATATATATATATATATATATATATATATATATATATATATATATATATATATATATATATATATATATATATTTTTAAAAAAATATATATATATATATATATATATATATATATATATATATTTTTTTTTGCTGATATTTTATTTTATTTCGTTCCATAAACTTTCTATATATATGTACATTAGGGCGTGTCGACATTTAGGTATGCAAAAAAATCGCCCAAATGACAAGGAAAATCATATTCTATGGATCAGAATAAGAAACTTGGCCACTTTAATGAAATACTTTATTAAAATATTTTTTATTATATATATATATATATATATATATATATATATATATATATATATATATATATATATATATATATATATATATATATTTTTTTTTTTTTGCAGATATTTTATTTTATTTCGTTCCATTAAACTTTCTATATATATGTATATATGTACATTAGGGCGTATCGACATTTAGGTATGCAAAAATATATATATATATATATATATATATATATATATTCTATTTGAGCATACATATATATGTATGTATATCGTAGCAATTGTGTAGCGTCTCCAATATGTATGCTCAATTAGAAACAGAAGGATTCCAAGATCTACTCGAAATCCTAGCTCAGATTTACGGAAAGCTCGCTAGATATCTCTTATTTTAGTGACCTCGTAAGAGTTAGTAGATGTGTTGAATTATATCCCTGCATAGATATCTATTTTCCTAAATCAACATTTTCCAATTCATATTGAGGCCTCCTGCTTAAATACTGCTTTTAATTAAACTGGTTTTGGTAACTTCAAATATTCGTTAACGTTATACGAGCCATTATCAAAATATATAGTTTTCCAATATTCAAGCGAAATCTTCCGAAATTTATATACATAATTGCGCAAAAGATGGTATGCCATAAATAAGAAAAAATAAACGGCCGCTTTGGCTCTACTTGCAAGATTTTATTCTTTTCATGAAATACTCCATCACAAAATTCGCACATTTGCGGCTGTATGTTCTCTGAGGTCTTGAGTCAGTTATGGGCCATTGTCATATACCTTATCTTATATGTAAACCCAAGAAAAAGTCAAAATGTGTTACATCACAATATGTCGGTGGCCAATAATGATTGCCTCTTCGAAAAATCACACTGTTAGGAAACATTTCAGGCTAAAGAGCAATGGTATCGTTACTTGTGTGGTACGGAGCATAGTGTTGTTGAAAATTAACGTCGTTCACATAATTATCTTCCAATTTCGGCCATATAAAGCCATTAATCATCGGTCGACAGCTTATCCAGCCTCTTTTTCGAAAAAGTAAAGTACAATTACTTCGCCGGACCGAAACGATGACGATGAAGAAGCTTTTAAACAATGATTTTTGAATTTTCAAGGCGCAAATGCAACAAAGCTGCTTGTTAGTAGTTTTCGAGATGGAAATAGGCCTCATCTCTCAAGATGATTTTCCGGATCAGTTGTTGATGGTCGGTAGGCTTGAGTTCTTGTGTTAACTGAACTTTAAAAAAATTAAGATCTAAGTCTTTATTCAAAATGAGCTACGACAGCAATGTTCTCAGTTGTTCTTGAGCGACGAGTTCTTCACAACAGCTCAAATTTGTCCAACACTTTCACCATTATTGGATGATAAGGTGTTTGACGACAACACATAAATATTTTAGTGAACGCAAAGTGTTCACTATTTTTGAAGTGAATTTTAATAATTTCAACGCATTGTTTAAACGTATATCGTTTAATTTTTATAAATGGTGTAATTTTGTCTTTTTTTTTTTGTTATTTGTCATGTACTTAAAAGTTGACTTATGACAATCGCCTAAATTGCGGGCTATTGAAAGTAAAACGTCTCAGTTGAACACTCTATATAATTCAATCTTTTTTCTCTTTTTTTTGTTGAATTGGATAATTATTAATTGTAAAAAACTAAAAAAGTTAGTACATAGATACAGTATTAGACATTTGTTTAAGATTAGCATGGAACTTTCTAGATCAGCGTAACATGCTAAAACTGTTTACATGCCCATAATTCATAATGTCAAACTACTATTTATGAGAGTTTAAGTTTGTGATTCTACCTTTTCCAAAAATTATGGCGTAGGAAAAAAAACCAATCGTTTTTCTTAAAACAAATAAAAATCATTTTTTTAATTTGGAAAAACTTTTGTATTAAAACAAGTTCTATTTTAACCCTTAACACAAGATAAAACCATACGTTTCATATCTTCAAATACTATGACGTCAAAGAAATGTTTATTAAGAGCATTTATGATTGTAAAGCCACATTTTCAGTAAAAATCGATCAACTTTATTTATCCACAGTTCAAACAGTATAAGTCTGAATAAATTTATGTTTAGAGAACTAAAACAACAACTTCATTCCAAAAGCAATGGGATTACACAAGCAAAATGCGAAATTCGATGAGAATTAATGGTTAAACTTTAGAATTTATTTCTTTGGGTGCATAAGTAGGAAATCATTAGTTAAAAATATTAAAAAAGAACACGACTTAGAAACGAAAACTTACAGAATAGATGTCTAAAAAAATTTTTGATTGAGGCGTGTGTATGAGTAAAAAAAAAAAATATTTAACAAAAACCAACAAAATTTTGAAACAAGAACTTAAAAATAATATCAACTCTTCTTTATTAAATTTAAAAAATCAACAAATCCAACAACAATAAAAACTTTACAAACTAGAAAAAAGTTTAACAAAAAAATACACGAGTCTAAGTATTTCAATGTTTAAAATTTGCCAATATAAAAGGTTTTACATAATGCTGAAGCTGTAACAAAACAATTTTAGTTCGTTTGAAACTCTTTTAGCTTTTAGTTCAACATGCAGAAGCAGGAAAAACTGCATCGTCATCATCAACAAAATTTCTGTCACCCACAGAACTTCAGAATTCTCTTCCTCGTGGGCGTTCTAAGTTTAATGGCTACTTGTGCAGACGCGGATGATTATTTAAAGGAAGCACGTAAGTTTTCCTATTGTATAAATAAACTAGTGGAAGTAAGTTAGTGTTCTTAAGTGTCATCATTGGTATACAAATTATTCCGAAATTTTAAATTCTTTTCTGTTAAAAGAGTTTTTACAAAAAAATATAATATATAGGGTCCGCCAAATAATTTTTCTTTTTTGAAAATGCTATAAAAAAAACTACTAAATATTTTCTCAAATTTCTTTTTTTATTTGAAAGTACAATACTTCCGGTTAACAATGGAAAATAATTTAATTCAAATAGCTGTCTCGGCTGGCCATGTAGTAGCCTACACGATCGGTCCAATTTTCAAGCACATTATCGATTGCGTGCAGCTGTATTTCACCAATGGCTTCACGAATATTGTCCTTTAAAGCGTCAATTGTCTCTGGCTTGTTGGCGTAACACTTATCTTTGACGACACCCCACAAATAATAGTCCAACGGTGTCAAATCGCAGCTTCGAGGTGGCCAAACGACATTAGCTCTGCGGCTGATAATGCAATCTTCATAAACAGGACGCAGAACATCGAGTGTAGCTTCGACTGTGTGGCACGTAGTGCCGTTCTGTTGAAACCAAATGTTGCTAATATCCTCCTCTTCAATTTTTGTGAACAAAAATTCGTTCAACATGGATAACGATCGCCGTTGACTGTAACGTCCATTCCTTGCTTATTTCCGAAGAAAAATGGCCCAATTATGCCTCTGGACCAAAATCCGCACCAAAAAGTGACTCGTCTTGGGTGTATCGGCTTTTCAATGTATGCGTGTGTGTTTTCTGTACCCCAAATGCGACAATTTTGCTTGTTTACATACCCGCCAAGATCAAAATGAGCTTCATTTGAAAAGATGATTTTTGATTCTGCAACATTACCATGATTTTCAAAGTAATGTCGCAATATTTCCCAGCATTGTTCAAGCGTATACACAACCATATTCGTTCAGCGGAAGGATAAAACTAATTATCTCTCAAATCAAACATGAGCTAAGAGTTACTATTCACGAAATAAGCACTAGTTGAAAAAAAAAACGTTAGATGGCGGAACCGTTATACGAGTAATCAGCTCCCTCGGAATTAAATTATTGTATTTACTTAAATAAGCATAAAGTTAAAAAAATTTTAGTGTCTTGAAACTGTCATCCATACAAAGAAGTTAGACTTTGGTGTCTCCTGGAAAGAGAAAATAAAATAATCGGTAAATGAACACTTTTTTGTACTCTATACCGTGGCTGTACAACAAAAGATAGACCGATAAATAATAAAGATTTTGAAGAAAAAACACACGAGAAACTGTTTCTGAATTGATTTAATTTTGTTTATGTATAAATACCATATTAAGGTTCCCTAATCTCAGAAGCCTACTCTAAAAATGGTTTAACCAGAGAAGTGAAAAAGTGTCGCAAAGTAAACAAAATTGTGAGAAAATAAAAATTCTTCATGCTAAGTTACATCAAATAGCTATCAAAACTACAACCTACAGTTTGATAGGCACAAAGGTTAGTCTGTTCGGACTTGCATTTGTTAACTCAAAAAACTATTTTAAAAATCAAATATTTCCGATGGCATATGTCATAGTGGATCGTTGTGACTTACGCTGATAAACTATCGATGACTGACAAATTTTCTTCGTTGATTTTCTAAAGTAATTGTCAAAATTTTTATAGATGCAGAATTTGTTTTCATCTTGCTTGTGTTTGTGTATTAGTGAGTTCACACACACAATATTATCGAGAATTATTTGTGATTTATTCGTTAACGTGGAGTGTGGCCGACATAATCCGCGTGGTGCAGCATGTAGTCGACTCATAATAGACAAACTCGCAAAATTCCAGCTTTAATTAGTACTAGCTAAAATCCGGCGTGCTTCGCTACCCCTTTATTAATTATAATCCTAACAACTATCTTAGTTATCATTTTTTACCAATTTTCCTTATTTTATGTCTTTCCGGTTCAAATCAAAACATTAAGACACCGTGGAATCTAATTTTTTATATACATAAAAGATATCTATGTAACTATATAGATATCTATGTATATAGATATATATAAATATCTTTTACAAGGTGTGTTTTGTTCCATATGTACCCGTTTATGTAATATCTTCTGCTTTTTTACTGATTTAGATAAATAACGAAGCTTTAATTATTGCCGACATTTAAAAAAATTCCGTATTTATTATGAATACAAGGTGATCTCGATTGACTACGAGTCATTTAGACCAAATTTAAGAACTCACATTTTAACCGTTCTCAAGTTATACAAAATTCAATATTTAGTTTGTATGAGAGGTACCATGCCCACTTATTCGATTCCACCCACTTTTGACTGATGATTTGTGTTGACTATGAAGCTATTTAGACTAAATTTACTGACTCTTACTATTGCCATTTGAAAATATAGGCAATATGAGCTTGGCATCGCCCAGTTGGAATTTTTGAACTTTATATATACTATAGTTCCTTCCATGCAGTGAAATACTGTAAAAGTTTCAGCCTAATTATTAGAAAATCATTTCAGCTCTTTAGCTAGACAGCTTATAGACAAGGCAGAAACAAACAAACATACATAAAAACACACATTCATTTTTATATATAAGATGATTGCATACAAGATGGTTGCATTCAATAAAGTTGTCATACATAACTCTCTTTGTTTGTGTAATTGTTACAAGGAATCAGGACGGAAATTTTTATTTACGATAATTTCATACAGAAAACTACTTGGTACTGATTCTGGGATCTCATGTGACAATATCGTTAAAATCCGCCACCGGTTGAGGGAATTGTTCTAAAAGACGATCAGCTTTAAAGAAGATTTAGATTATTTTATACATTTTTGTTTTCCTTCTTCACTCCTTCTGGGAGCATATTGACTTTCCACAAAGCATCCACTGTTTTGTTTCAGTTTTATGAATCAAATTGATTTTTAAAGTTAAGTAGATGATTAATCTCTATATGATTGTGTAGTGGTGAAGATCTTTACTAAGTGGTGGTGGTGATCTCTACTTAGCATTGTAATTTTTTTTCCCATTAGGTGGGTTTTCTCCTGATCATTTGTATGATGTTTGTAAGCAGGAAGTTCCAGGTTTAAGCCTTTCTAAGCTAGAGGGAAGTGGAAGTCTCTTTACTAAACACTAGAAAACGAAAATTATTTTTTCGTCATGTCCTCTGCTGGAGCTCAAATCTGGGCTAACCACGACATAACGCTACCAATAATTTTATTCATAATTGTTTTTTATTTCTAGTTGGATACTCTAATTGACTTTTATCTTTGTTTAAAGTAAATAGAAAATTATTCAGTTTTAAAATAATTTTGACCCTAATAGTGGTTCCGGCTAAAGGCTCAATTTGATGTGATTTAACGTAATGCAATAACCGTAACCATATTCAAACCAAATTCAACTGATCGTTTAAGGCGTTCTGATATGTCACCACTAATCGAACAGAGTGTTGCCCATAAGGTTGATTAGTTGTGTTGCAATTATGGTGTTACAACTTAAATTGTCACAACGATCGGGTTGCAAGATCTTTAGATAAAAATATTTATCTAGAAATTACTGTTGTATAGAAAAGACTGTAAGCAGAAAATAATTAAGAGTTTAATTGTAATTGTTATTGCTCACTAACAGGTTGTAAGTAGTGGAACACTATTAATTCGAAAACTATTTTTATTTTATTTACAATGTACGAACTCATTAAAGTAAAAACTTAAGACTATAATATTGCTATATAAAACCTAAGATCTACTGTTTAACTCGGTGGCGGATATGTCAAGTATTGAGTGCATATCGACATATGGTGTCGGTAGGTTAAAATTCATAGCCGGAATTATGAATCCGCACAATTACCTCTATGTTTTAAAGGAAGAATTTTTTCCAAGCTGCATCAGAATAGTCGATATTTCCATATTCATAACATGAATCTCAAGCCTTCTACTATCTAGGTGAGGTTATGACTGTCATATAACGTCAAATCATAGTTAGAGTAGCCACTTCGATCTACCAAACTGAAGTTTATTATACACCTGTCGGTATGTACAAGCACAAGAAGCGAAGTCATCATCTGTTTAGCACCTTTAGTCAATTTTAAGGGAAGAATGGGAGAAGGTTTCACCAGAATTAACCAAAAAACTTATTTACTCGATGCCTAATAGTCTAAATTATGTTGTAAATTAAAAAGAGGTGGCATCAGTTATTAAAAAATTTATAAAGAAAGCATTGTTTAATACAGTCGTTCGCAGACTTTTAACTTTTTAATTTTTTTACATACTCTTGATCAAAAAGTTCCCGGAATAGCTTGCCATTTGCAAAAGTTACGTAGCCAAGAGTACATCTATCTCTATGTGAGTTGGCGATTTTTTACAATTTGAGAAATGGATTTAAATTTACAACAACGAACTTGTATTAAATTTTGCATAAAAAACGGATTTAATGGTGCGAAAAAGTTGGAAATGTTGGAATGTGTTTGGGAAACGATTCTCTAAAAAAAAAAATGGACGCTTACCAGTGGCACGAGCGGTTCAAAAGTGGTCGCAAGTCAATCGAAAATGCTGTGTGGCAGACCATCGACATCGAAAACCGGCGAAAACATTGATAAAGTTAAAGAAATAGTGGAGGATTTGAACATTGCCTACGGATCCGTCATGCAAATAGAGACCGTCTAGAGGTCGCAGAACACATGAGGAGACGAGACGTGGGCTTATTCACCAAATGTACCGACACCAAAAAAACACGTCATTTTCAGTCAAAAAAAAAGGAAATTTTCACGGTTTTCATGGATTACAAGGGTGTACTGCATCATGAATTTTTGCCAGAAGGCTAGACAGTAAACAAAGAGTATCATTTGGGCGGTATGAGACGTTTGCCTGAAGCAATTCGCCGAAAAACTCGTGCATTTTACACCATGATAACGCATCGTCGCACAGTGCCATAATAATTCGAAATTTTTTGACAAAAAATGCAACAAATACCATCCAACAGCCACCAAATTCACCTGATTTGGCTCCATGTGGCTTCTTTCTGTTCAATCGAGTTCAAAAACCATTAAGGGAAACGCGTTTCACCAGCCGAGAGAAAATAATGGAAAAATCGCAGAAAGCACTGATGGACATACGGAAAACCGAATATAAAAATGATTCGAGGATTGGATCTTTGAAGATTTAGATAAACTTGTATTTTTAATTTTCTAAATAAATTCTAGGAACTTTTTGATCAAGGTAGTATTCTATATTTTATTGTGCAAAATTTGTTTTCTTTACGTTTTTTATTAAATATTGTAATAAAAACTAAAAACATGAAGTGTTTTGATCATACATTTGTATATTAAAAAAGCAATTTTTATTGTCGTTCGTAGAGTTTTGTTGCATAGTGTACGTGCATGTTTACAAATAAAAATAAATTACAACAACAATGCAAACAGACAACGAAACAAATAAGAAATAACAACAACAAAATATGGAATAAAATAAACAAGATGTCTATAATCACATCGCTGTATAAGAACTAAAGAAAAGGAAATAGAAAGAAATGGAATCTACCTGAAATATCGAGAGGTTCGAGAGCTTTCGAAGTGTTGTTTATATAAAAAGCACATCGATGCGGAAAGCAGTCAGTTTAAGGAAGTAAACTCAGCGAGTACAATTTATTGGTTTGAACTTAAGTTGTAACAACGATCGGTTTGGAGGATCTTTGGACAGAAAGATCTGTGTAATAGTCGTTGTTGTTTTAGACAAAAGGTGTAAGCAGAGAAAAATAAAGAGTATTTTTTTATTGCTTGTAAAAAGGTTGCAGGCTTTTAATTTAATAATTAATTTAATAAGCCTTTTGCACAGGTAAAAACGTAACAATATAATATTTACCAAAGATGAGTTCATACAACCATCTGCGGCTAGTCAGAAACGGTGTTTGGTAGTCGAACTTAAATTTAATGCAGATAAGTTTTTCTTTGATAGCGTTTTAACCTACGTCCGATCCATATTTATATTATCACTAGCAGTTTGCAACGTTGGTTTTTTGTAGCTATTTTCTAATTTGTTTTTATATTTATGTTAATTAACGTTTTGGAAATACATTTAAAATTACAAATGAGAAATTAAAAGAATACTGATTAAATTTTAATCTTCCTTTTATATTTTACAGCCGCATTTTTGAAAGTCTGTAAATTAAGTGATTCTCAGATCGGTAATTGCTTCGCAAAAGCAGTTGAAAATATTTTTATAAACTGGAATGATGGTTATCATTAGATGTAAATGTTTTTATTTAAAATTACATAATCTTACGTTTTATTAATTTTAGAAATACCTGGCTTAAAAAGTCTTGGCAGTATTGATCCCTATGATATGAAAAAGTGCACTTCGAGCATAACAATCCAAACATCAATATTAAATTAGATACCAAAAATGTAACAATTACCGGTCTATCTCAAACTACAGTAACAAAGGCTAGGTGAGTTAAAACGAATTAATATTGAATCGATTCTCTGACTCTACTTTATAAATTACTCAATGAAATAGAGTAGTTTGGTTTTAAAATTATATTAATTATTTGAAATTGCTTGTAACATAGATTTTCTTTTTTATTTCGTTTCTGTTTTCCATAGTATTAGGGATGAAAACAATTTTAAATTGCATGGAAAATACCAAAAATGAGATCGAAAAGTATTTATCGTTTGAAGGGTAGCATATTGCTTTTAAATATGGATGGTTCTGGTCTCTTAGATTTCGTACTTGGTATGTTTAAAAGCAAAACTTTATATTAAAAACGAGTTTAAAAAAAAAAAAAAACTTTACAAACAAAATTCCAGCTGATGCTAAAGTCGCGATTTCTGTAAAGGCCCAACTTATCGAAGCAAAAATCAAAAATTCTTTCATATCACACAAGTACGATCCTCAATTAAAAAAATAAGCAATTTTCGTATACAATTCGATAATTTGTTCAGTGGCAATAAAGAATTGGAGGATAGTACTAATGCTGTTTTTAATGAAAATTGGCGTGAACTGTTTGAAATATTGCGTCCTGTCTTAGAGGAGTTACTAGATGTCTTTGTTTTTGAACTTTTTAAGGCAGTCTTTGGTTTTGTACCTGCTAACTATTTCTTGGAAGATTTACCTTAATTTGTTTTATGTTATTTTTTTCATAAAATTTTTGTGATAATTTATTTTTGTTTTTCTTTTTTTAGAAATATTTATAAATAATGAATTTGTAATTAAGAACATGAAAATGTATTGTGTTGTTTTTTATTTTAAACTTATTTTAAAATTATTCAAATAATAACGTTATGCTTATTTAAGTACGGATACGGAAAGTCATTCAATGCTACATATAATATATATGATGTACAGAGAAGAAAACAAAACAAACAACTTAAAAATTAAGTCACGAATTAAGTTTTGACAAATGAAATAGATCGTAGAATCCAAAATATGCAAAATTTGTAATTTCGTACTTATGTACATACATACATACATACATACATCTATTGAATAATTTAACAATAAAACTTTTATATCCTACACCACCACAACCGAATAAGTTTGATCAGCTCAATGTTTGCTTCTATTAGTACCTTATACTTAAACCAAAGATCACAATTTACGCGATTATTTAATGAAAAACAAAGCCACAGATTATGGTTTTACGAATTTGATTAGTATATGACGATTTTTTATATCTAAACAACAAAATATTCTGATCGTTTGATAATTGGCCAAAATTTTCTGTTTGTTACAAGCAAGCTAACAAATAACTAATAGGATATGGGATGGCGTGGTGTAGTGGTTAGAGCGCACGCATAACAACACAAACGACCCAGGTTCTCGAGCCCCAGCAGAGGACATCACGAAAAAAAAATTTTATTGTGGTTTCGAATGTTTAATAATAAAAGAAAAAACAGGGCTTCAACTTCCCTCCAGACAACTCCATCTAAAAAATAAAGAAAAAAGCCCCACTGACTCTTCTCGCTTACCTCTGGCGATGATGACAGACATCAGACGAATGATCAGGAAAAACACGCCACCTACTGGGAAAAAATGTCAATGCTAAAGTAAAGATCACCACCAATTAGCAATCTTCTTCATCACTACACAAACAAAAAATCATCTGGAGGAAGCTATTGCGGATTAATCATCTACTTAGCTTAAAAATATCAAATTGATTAAAGAAACTGAAACAAAGCAATATATACTTTGTAGAAAGTAAATATGCATTCTCCATAGACGAGTGGCGAAAAAAAAATATAGGAAAATGACTTTTCCTCCGAAATATTGGTGAACTCATCCATAATGCAAGAAATAAATCTGAGGTAAATATGATGGCTTTAAGCTAAATTTGGCCATGTGTATGTGGCTCAGATATGCCTCCGATGATCATACCCTAACCTTTACCTTTCTGGTTAGATAGGTGGAGCTAATGGCCGAATAGAAATAGAAGGATTTTGAGATCTGCTAGAAATCCTAGATTCACCGAAAACTACCTAGTAGGGCGATCGCACGGTTATTATTCAACCGGTTTTAACCTGTTTTTTGGTTTTGTCGAACACGGTTTTTTAAAAATCTTCATTTTTCGAATACCGAATAAACCGATTAATTTAACACGAATAACCGATTAATTTAAATAAGTCCAACTTTTATACGTTTGTATATTTTTTTACTGCAAATATGCTCATCGTTTAACTATTTGTATAAAATTAGTTATTATTTTTGTATATATAGTAAGACAACCTTGAACGTCTCACAGAGAACACGAAACAAAGGTAGATCGAAAAAAATATGCACACTTAAGCAACTATAACTTTCTCTCATCTTCTGTAAATAAATATTGATTTTTATATATGGAGAATGATCAACTAGACTCATTAAAAACGACCCACAAACGCCGACTCCGAACGGCAGATATATAGTTAGTGAAGTTTTTCACAGCGTAAATACACATAACCAGTCTCTAATGTTGTGCGGTGATAGCGCTGTTGAAAATTTTCAGATGGTATGGCCTAGGATTCAACCGACGACTTCTTGGTTGGAAGGTGGGTGTCTTACCTAACATACCATACTGACATACACACACTATTAAATACGTAATGCATGAATTTACATACAGTGCTGTTAGAAACCTAAGCAACTTTACTTGTCGAGGCAATTAAGGACTCGTATATTTCTAATAGATTTATTCAAAGTAAAACATTTATTTGTGTTAACTTAGGCACCTAAATTACAACTATAATAACAAACTTTTAATTCCATTCTCTACCAAGTAATACAATAATAAAAACGAAATTAGCTCCTGCAGTAGTTGTTCGAAAGTTAAGCAATTTTCATGCAATAAACTTTTTTTTTATAGCCTTCGCACACTGTTTTGGCATAATTTTTATGAAATTTTTTAGAATTATTGTTAGTATTGATTTCCACTTTTTTTAAACTCTACGTCAGCTTCCACTTATTTTTAAGACGTCAGGTTCAGTTTTGTGCTACAAGAATTAAGAGCAAATTTATTTAAATAAAAGAACCGGTTAACCGGTTATTTGAATAATTATGAACCGAAAAAAAATTATTAACCGAAAATTGCTACTTTTCGAATTTTTCGAAAACCGATTTTTGAAAAAAGTCGAATAATCCATCTCACTACTGCCTAGATATCTTTTATTTTAGTGGCCTCGCAAATGTTGGTAAATGTGTGAAATTATATCACTAAATAGAGATCCATTTCCTTATAACAACGTTTGCACCATTCCAACTCATTATGAGACAGAGTTGGCAAAAACTCTAGTTTTTTTTAAGCCCAACCCACCGGGTTTTTTGATTGGTTTTATTGGGTATTATAACTGCTTCCTAATTTCTTTAAATTATGTATTATGGGCTGCTAACATAGACTGCAATTACTTCGTATAAAACTTGCATTGTGAGAAAAACTGCCGGATTACACACACAGACGTGATTAAGTTATTTTTTTGCATGACAAAGCTTGGACTCATGTCACAAACTAATGTCAGAACGCTCTATTGCCCCTCCCGCTCTGTTATCAGAATATTAGTCTGATTATTTGCTGTTTCACGGATACAATATCTTTTAGCATTTGACCGAATCAATTCTTTTCAAGAAATAAAAAATCGACTTCAAAGTTGAAGAACATCAAAAGACGAGAAGGTTTTCTGAAACAGGATTCGGAAATCGGCTCAAAAGTAAGGAATAGATGTAATACACAAATAAGTACGGCATTGACAGGGTGACACATTAATACCAAATGTGCCAAAATCGCACAATACAGTAAAGACGCTGATGTGGTGTATTTTCTTTTTTAGGCATTTTTATTTTCTTAACAATACAAAACAGTATACAATACATAGAGTGAGCATCTCATATATGCAAAATTGTTCTCTTCTATGAGAGTTGTAATCAGTGTGACCAGATTTTAAAATAACATAAAAATTGTTTTCGACTGAAAAAAAAACAAATTTTTGAATTACATACGGTTAATATATCACTATATAAATTGTTTTCTTTAAATACAAAGCAAAAATAAATCGTGTATGTAATAAGCCAGATATAATTTTTAAACCAATTTGATCAGTAACAAAGTTAAACATTAATTGAACAAAAATGTTTAGTCCTTTAGATTTTTTAAATTCATATGTAAATAATATGTATATACATACATACATACATATATTAAAAATTTGTTTGTTTATTTGGCAATCAATCGAAAACGACTGAATTGATTTTGTTGAATTTTACAAAACAGAAGAAGATCCGGCTAACGGAATAGGCTATGCTGTTTTACAAAGTTGAATCTGGCGGAAAACATAAGTTGCAAATTTGTTAAATTAGCCAACCTACAAGTATAAGAATCAAATTAAGATAATATTTTTTCGATGGAAAACGGGTAAAATACAACTTTTTGTCTGAAATGACACTTATTTTTACTTTTTAATTTTTTGATTGCTAACAGAAATCAATCATCCATTTCAAACGTCGTCTTTACATTTTCCTTATAAAGACAAATAGGTGGCATAAAAATCGATAAGATCGGTACAAAAGGAAACGCTAATCTTATATATAATATCGTATTTAGTTCCCGTGCAACACGGAATAAACGAAAGTAATTTTCAATAAAGTTGTAGAATATATTTTTAGTAAATTATGATTTTATTTGGCAATTTTAATATTAACCCTCCCAGCCAAAAGCCTGTTATTGTGTTCAAAATTTCGTGCGAAATGCTGTCAAATTACATATAAAAAATTTCGTACCAAATAATTGTAAAAGCAGTACTCTGTTCTTTTTACGAAAAACATGTAAAATGTATACGTTAGGTTAGGTAAGGTGGTTGACTCCCTTAAAGGGAAGGAGTCCCACTTACGCCAGATATTTGGCCATTGTGATGCCACATGTACAAATGCCTACCCGGGGATCAAACAGTTTTCATAGAAAACCATTTAGCCTCCAAAATAAATCTTGCAATTGCGGCTAAATTTATCCTGAAGAGTTCAGTCAAAGATGACAAAAAGTAAGAGTTCAAGAACCACCGCCTTCTGGCAGCGAAGCCGGGCATTGAAACATACGGTGAAAGACAGTCTCCTCCTTCTCTTCGAAACCACAACTCTCGCAAAAATCACTCGACGGAATGCCAGGTCTATCTGCATGCCTCCCGATCAGACAGTGACCCGTTAGGACCGCAATTGTGAGGTGTATGGCCACCCGGCTTAGAGAGAGAAGACATTTAGTCTTCCTTTCGTCGAGGTTGGTCCAGCAGAGCCTGGCAATATCGCACGTGCCCTCATGCTGCCAATGATATTGATCGTCGACATTAACTGTCCGGAAATATCCAGCTTAATCAAGGCAATCGGGGCACCAATGATAGTCCTTTGTTCGAAACACACATCCAACCTTCACTTAGATTGTGTGTTCCATCGAACCCATATGACGGCCTAGGCCAACGCTGTGTAAATGTAAATAGGAATTGTATACAGGCATTGGATGGGTACTATTTACATTGAATGTGGTCTCAGACCAAAGATGTATCATACGCAAAGAGCAGATCGTCTCTTCTGTTTTCACACGTACGTACTCCAGGGTTGCCGTTGACAATTTCGAAAAAGTGTCATAAAAAGGGTATTTAAGAAAAAAAGGGTAAAGAAAGGGTATTTTAAAGTAAAATAGGGTCAAGTTTTTTCAATTAAAAAAAAAAACAAACCTAATTTTTAATTTTAATTTTTCAAAAAATAAAGTTACTTTTACAAAAACTTTTGATAATGTTTATCACATTTTAGAAATACTTTTCTATATTTTATAATTAATTCTTTACTTGGAGTCCATTCTTCCAGCTCCGATTCGAGCATATTGAGAAAGTAAGGCATGGATTCGCAAAATTCCATTTTAAGTTTGTTTGTGAGTTTATTTTTAATCAGTGATAGCTTTGAAAAATTCTTTCAGTGGAAGCACTACTATGAGGCAAACTCAATATACATACATATGTATATGTAACGAATTCATATAAATTTGAATATACAGTCTCCCGAAAACTGGATTTTACACTGAACTATAAGCTTTGGACTTTCTAATATAAATCTATGCGAAAAATAAAACAAAAATATATCAACTTTTGTATAACATATCCTTTAAGTTTAAAGACAAATAAAAAATTCAATTTTCTGCACACAGAAAAGTATACATACCCTGCAGTATTAAGTAACTAATTATCCTCAAAAAAATGATAAAAATTGTTTTATTGTTAATTTATATTTTATGGAGCCCTATTTATTCATTAAATTTGCTTTTCACTTAAAATACAATATTTTTGTTATTGTTTCACTGGAATTATTGTGAGCCTTGTTTGTTTTTAATTGCACTTTTTTTGTACTAAGTTATCCAATTTATCAAATAAATTTTCTGTGGGGCTTATGTCAGGTGTCTAATAAGTAGAATGAAGCCGTTAGGGAACGGTGTATAATAACAAATCCTTTAAAATACTTACTGTACGCTCTAGGGTATTGCATTGTTGGATATGCCAGCGATTTGGTTGAAATATATTAAACGATTCATAATTGTTTCAAAAAAAACTTAAATGCCAACCCCAACCGCCAATGTGAAACGCTAAACCGTAGCGTAGCTACCTACATACATGCTCTATCGTGAGTGTCAAAATCTTATGTCTGGACTTCTAGTTTTTTTTTTAAACTTTTTTGTTTTCGTCACACTTATAATACTCCCACTTTCATAGCTCAAAACAACTGTACTCCAAGATTCTTCAACAAAAAATTTTGATACCCGTGATAATATATGTTTGTTAGACAGTTTTCTTATGGTTTTCCATATTGCTTGATGAAGCCTGCTGCTCATCTATTCCTTTTGATTTAACCGCAAACAAACTAATATATTTTTATACATAAGTTAATACAATCCAATATTTGGTACTGTATTTGCATTTATTTTGTTGCAAGTATGAACATACATAGGTAAATATGGATGGCACACTAAACTACAAAATTAAATGGAAATCTACCAAACAAAATACATAAAAGCTTCTCGTTGTCAAAACTTACATAAATCGAAACACATACTTAAATCAGATCATTTTACACAATTGTCAAACTTTATATGAAAAAAATAGGTATGCATAGAATATGACAGTTGCGTAGAAGTCAGTTGTTGTAGTAATAATATCGAATGCAATTTATATATATATGTTCACAAAACTCATGTATGTTATATATATACATATACAACATACATATATAAAAACTAAGTGTACTGAGAACTTTAAGCCATTTTCAAAAATGGTCAAATTATACAGTGGGATAAATTAAAAAAGGGTAATAAAAAGTGTCATTGGTATGAAAAATGGTCAAAGCTGATACTTTTGTGTCACAACGCAAAGGCGAAAAATAAACAAAGAGAACTAAAGAAAAAAGAAATGGAAATGTACAGCAGTGTTGCCAGAGTCAAATTCACTTTCAAATAAACAAGGCCTCAAAATTATCAAAAATTTTATAAGTTAAACATAATACATTTCGTGTTTGTCTGTAACGATTCTGTTTAGCTTTTGTTAATTTTAATACCCTAAGTTTTCAAATTAGGAAACAGAATCCCATCATGACCGCTCTAAGAACTTTTACCCAATAGCTTTTATTGCCAAGAAACTCTTTTTTAAAAAGTACTGATGACTTAACATGGCAATATTGTGCATACTTTTACTGAATAATTTGTAAAATTGTGTACAATTCATCATTAAAGTTTAACCTTTATCGGACTTGACCAACCACTTCAATATGAAAGTTTCTAAAATTGGTGTTCATTTGAATTGCTAACAAATTTATACATATTTATACATATTGTCACGTTTTAACCTTTTTAAAACGTTTGAGTTCGTTTTAATTGCATATAAATAAAATAAACACCGGTTTATTTTGTTGTTTTACACTTTTTATTTATTCCACTTATTCGTCTTAATACAACATTTAATATTTCTTTATACAACTATTTTATTTCCGCTTTAGCACAACTTTATTTATTGACAGCTAAACGATAACTACGTAGGCAAAGCAATCTCCTTATATACTTAATTGCCTACAATTTGGAAGATTCAGGAAATATCGACCATCTTCTATTTTCATATTCCTTAATTCAAATGTAACGTAAAGATGGTAGATGTGGCAATGCTTCCAAATCGACAGGGTGACACAAAATATACGAATATCCCACAATACAGTGTTGTATTTTTATTTTCGTAATAATATATACAATACATTATTATTTGAGATTATTTGTATGTTCAATTAACCATACTATTTGATTCATTTAAAATTTCAACTGTTAATTAAAACTCTTGATTGAACGTAGAATTTGTTTAATATTGTCGAAACAAAATTATGCAATAATTATACAAAAATTGTATGGTTCAAAAATAGTTCAAGAAAAATATGTTTGCCCCATTTTGGTGTAATTACAATACATTCGGCAACACCGGTGTAAAGCGGCCCGAGTCAGAGCTCTTAAATTACTACTATAATTGTAATATGCATTAAGATTAGTTTGCCTTACGCTGTTTTAAATAAATTCTAAAATTTTTATGAATAAAGAATACAGTGAAACAATATGACTGTGCAAATTAATGTAGGAAAATATATTTATTTCATAACTCTTCTCTTTTAAAAGTCGAATTGGCCTCAATAAGATAATTTGTTGGATACGTGGTTGTTAAGTTATTCCGAAATTCAATGTGAAAAGTGTTGTAAAAAATTCGAAACAGTTGATGAAGTACTTACAGCACCGAGTGCACTTTTAATATTCTTTATGAATCACCAGAGATTTAAGAATTTTCGGAAATTTAGTTGCAAAAGCATTTACGAGTATATTCCATCACATTTTTAAGGATTAGCTACAAAGTGTTGTTATGTTTTGCGAAGTACGATCATCAGTTCTATAAAGTGTAGTATTTTCTTCAAATACTACCTGTTACTCATAAGATCAATTATCCTTCAACACTTCTAGTGTTTAGAGGTTCTTTTGGGTTGCAAGTTTTAGCTTAAAATCAAATATTGTTTAAATTTTAAAAAGAGTGGAATTGCATTTTTTATTTTAATACGTATACAAACATTTCAGTAATAAAACAAATTTTGTTTAAAACAAATTTATATAAATTCATGATCTATTGGGCCTCGATAACTCTGAATACCAGGACTATTTTATATTCTTCCCGGCTTGGCAAATATATGAAACTTCTTTTTTTGAGCTTAAATTATGTCAAAATTAAAGATTTTATAACAAAAGTAATAGTTTTTTCATGATAAAGCGCCTTGGGCCATATATGTTTAATATTACTTTTTAGAAAGCGTTGCCTTTGGTCTGGGGCAAAAAGCAGTTCTAAACAAAGGATAGTAAGAGTTCTTTCAAATTAATAAATCTATAATTTATTTTTATTAAAAATTTTAATATTATTAATTAGTTTATTTAATCAGCTTAATTAAAATTTCATTTTTGTAATTTATTAAGTGTACATGTACATAAACAAAATTTTAATTTGTATACAAAAACAAAATTTCATATATACTTGATAAATACCTATACAAAAATAAAATTTTATTTTTTGTAATATTCTAATTAATTTAACTTTTGTTTTTTTTATAAAATTGAAATTTTTTTAAGAGAAACATTTTTTAGTATTTTTTAATATAACTGAAAAAATTATTATATGTATGTATTTACTTATAATATTATTATATACGCATGTACATGTATAGATTATAAAGGAAACCATATATTCGGTGTAGAATAATATATTTTCGTTCCATTTGCAAAGCATATCTGGTTCCAAATGTTACATTTTTCAAATGGTATTTCTGAAAAACATTTCAAAAATATCTGAAGCGGTGCTTTTATTGATTTTTCAAAAAAACAAAAAATTATATCACACCTGTTTAAAATGTAGTTACATTTTCCTAATGATATTTTTGAAAAACCTTTTTAAAAATATTTGAAATGTAGTTTTTTTATTGGCTTTTCCATTAAACAAAGCATACCTGGTTCAAAATGTCACAATTTTTAAAGAAATTTTTTAAAAGCCTATTTTAAAAATAAACTGAAATGGTACTTGTTTGACTTTTCATTAAAAGCTCCATTTTGTGAAGGGCATATTCAATTCGGTGCTGATGCCGGTATGTTTATTGTTCAAAAACAAACATAGTTTACCCTGTACAGAACAAAAAGTTCGTGCTCTATTTCTTCATGTTTGTTCCAAGTATTTATAATGTTATAAAAGACGATTCTTGCAAAAACTTCTAAAATTGTAAAATAAGCAATCGAAATCATTCGTAACAAAAAAACTTGTGTTTACCAACACACATGCAAACTTAGGTATTTTCAAGCAGTCATGAGCTTTACATGGAACTTTTGTCCACGATCAACTCAAACGTATTTTTACAGTGATGAATGCACATGTTTGGCTAAAAATAATAAGTTTCTTACGCTCTTGCTTTAAGCTGTCACTGAAACAGTGACAAGTACACATTTAGAGCGGTTGTATGTTGACTTTTGTCAAATTTTTTTAAACATCAACTTAACTCTCTCTGAGAGAACAATTTCCATGTTCTCAGTAACACAACTACATTTTTATTTACATATTTTTATTTACATTTATTTACATATTGTTATTATGCTCTTTTGTCTTTATTTGATGAACGTAAAATATTAGTTCTCTTTGATTGTGTTTCCTCTCACTTTCCCCCGCATCCAGAAACGTAGAGAAAAAATATTTTTAGTTTTGTGTAACATGCACATTTTATACATATGTTGAATACTCTTTAATAATACCCAATAAAACCAGGGTGGACTTAATTGGGTTACCCAGTGGGTTGCTAACCCTGTTATGAGGCCTCCTGCTTAGATACTGCTTCTAATTAAACTGGTTGTGGTAATTTCATATATTCGTTACCTAGCTCTCAGCAAAATATATGATCTTCCATTCAGAAGTTTTATTTTGATGTGTTAAAAATTAGTATTTTAAACCGAAATCTTCAGACATTTATTTAATTGCTTAGAAGACGATCTGCCATAAATAACAAAAAATAAATGGCCGTTTTTGGCTATGCTTGCAGGACCATTTTATATACATTAAATATTTTACAACAATTCGCACATTTACAGCTGTATGTTCTTAACAATTTCATGAATTCCTTCTTTGAGGTTTTAAATAGATTGTGAATCATTAAAAGAAAAAGTCGAAAGGTGCTGCATCGCAATACTTGGTAGCAAATGCAGCAGTGTTGTTGAAAATTAACGTAATTATTTTCCATTTCCGGCCATACAAAATCGTTACCCATCATTCGATAGCGCAATCCGTTCACCGTAACAGTTGTTCCAGCCTCTTTTTCAAAAAAATGAGGTACAACGACTTCGCCAGACCAAAAGTGTGACGATAGAGAGGCTTTTCAACAATAATTTTTGGATATTAATGCTCTTCACATCACTAAGTTGTCCCAACAGCTCAAATTTTTCCATGATTTGCTGGCCAAAAAGGTGTTTCACGACAACACAAAAATTCTTTAGTCTTGCAAACTGTAACCGCGAAATGTTCCCTATTTTTGTAGTGAATTTTTAAAATTTAATTGAGTTGTTAAGCCGTATATTGCTCCATCTTTAAAAATGGCATAGTTTTTACTTGTCATGACTTAAAAGTTGACTTATGACAACTAATAACGTTTTTTTTTTTTTTTTTTTTTTTTTGAACATCGTGTATAAGAAAGAATAGAAGAATAGCATAGTCTGCTTTTACAAACTGGAAATTGAAAGGCAGACAGATGAAGTTTGTCGGTGCGGGGTTAAAGAGTTAGAGTGTTTGTACTATAAATTTTTTGTTTCTCTTTTGTACTCATTCTGATCTGTATTTTTCTCATTTGTCATTTTAATACTGTTGCATGTGGAAGAAAGAAAGAATTAGAAATAAATTAATCGGGTATATTCTGTAAGCCGAAATCGTGTGAAACTGAAATCATATTAGTTTCAAACTGTTATAATACCATTTTTAAATTAATTATCAAAACTTTAAAATAATTGTGACAATTATGTTTTATTTATCTTTAACTCGTTTGCACTCGTTTTCCGTTTACAGAACATACCCGAATATTAAATCCTTAAAGGCTTAGGCAAGTGCAATAAAGAATGAGAAAAATGTCTGCCTTTAAATTTTCAGTTTGTAAAATCCGACAAAATCATAAATACTACTTTGACTGCACTTAAACGAATCTCCAATACTATATTTATTTTATAGTTTTTTACAATTAATAATTATCTAACTCAACAACAAAAAAAGAATTGGAATTTACCACAAATTATGGTGTAGAAAAAGAAACAAATCATTATTTTAAAAACAGTCATAACAAACAAAAATCAATTTAAATTTCGCAGAACTTTTGTATTAAAACAAGTTTTTTTGTAAGAGCCGTTAAACACAAGATTAAGCCATATGTTTCATATCTTCAAAAGCTATGACGACAAAGAAATGGTAGTTAAGAGAATTTATGATTGTGAAGCCACATTTGAAGAAAAAGTATAAATAAAAGTCCAAAAACTGACCACACTGACCATTCTCAACTTATTTATCCACAATCCAAGCATTAAATTTATGTTTAGAAAACAAACAGCGAACATCAATACAAAGCCCAATAAAATTACACACACAAAATGCGAAATTCGATAAGAATTAATGATTCCAAATTAGAATTTATTTCTTTAGAAATAAAAAATACGACTTAGAAATAGGGACTTGTACAGTGTAGTGTCAAGCTACATTACCACATTAATAGACGTCTAAAAATATTCTTTAATTGAGGAGCGTGTATGAGTGTCGAAAACAAAACTATATTTAAACAAAAAGCAACAAAAAATGTTGAAACAAGAATTTAAAAAACAACTCTTGCTTCTTTCTTAAATTTAAAAATCTAATAAATTCAACAGCAATAATAAAAACTTTAAAAAAAATAGAAAAAAATTAAATAAAACAATACATGAGTGCAAGTATGTATTTCGATGTTTAAAATTTCCTGATATAAAAAGTTTTATTTAATGCTGAAGCTGTAGCAGCACAATTTTAGTTCTGTTTCAACTTTCTTCACTTTCAGTTCGACATGGTACAGAAGCAGGAAAAACTGCATCATCATCAACAAAATTTCTGTCATCCATTGAACTTCAGAATTCTTTTCCTTGTGGGCGTTTTATGTTTAATGGCTACTTATGCCCAGGCGGATGACTATTTAAAGGAAGCACGTAAGTTTTCTTATTGCATAAAGAAACTAGTGGAAGTAAATCAGTAAATTATTCAGAAATTTTATATTCCTTTCTCTTAAAAAATTTTTTACAAAAAAATATAATTCGTACGAGTAACAGTGGCTTTACTCGGCATGTATTTTACATACATATGTACTGTCAAATTTTTCTATCTGTAAAAGTTGTACACATAATCTGCTGTATATGAAACCTTGCATGTGTAAAATCCATGTGAATATACATATATACATATGTATTTTTTTGGATTAGAGCGTGCTCTTTTGTTTTGAAATAGATATAAAAATTAAATGAAGAATTAAATTAATTGACATACACACGGAATTATATATAGAGGATAAAAGTGACAGTGACAGTGATGTACATATAAACAGTGTACCTTAAGGTATTTGCCTTTGAGTGATTGATAAACTTTGATATTGTGTTTGGGGCAATGCGGAAAATAACAAAGAGGCTTTTGCACCTGTAATCACTGACTAAATAGCGAAGGGTACAAGGCAAACGCTGACATACTAGAATAGCTTTTCTGTGTCATACTTTATAATCGTGTGATTAGTTTAACCAATTCAGAAAAACATATTCTTAAGCTGCGATCATACAATTGAAGCACTGCACCAATTATTGGTACTACTCGATTGGAAATCATGCGGCAACAAGGAAATAAAAAAATTCGCCAGTATTTATTGTGCTCTTGAGCAACAATCGTAGTGGACAATCGTCAAATGTTTTTCCTTGAAAATTTTCTCCGCTAATATGGAAGATAGAAAAAATAATATAAACGGTTTAGTTCGGGTTTACAATAAGATAATTAATCTTTATTAAATTGGCTTATTTCTTTTCTTAAAATAAACTCAGTACGTACCGTACGCTTGGGGATTTACAGAGTAAATGTTAACAAAAAGGACCAAAAGAACATAAAAGTGCGAGATAAGAAAAACTTAACGAAACACATAGATAATCATCTAAACAATAACGTTCACACTATGCGCGTAAACACCAACTAAATTGACATAATGATGCATTTGTGACAATCGTGTAATCTCAGATTCACATAGTTTTTAAAAATGAAATTTTAATTGTTGCCTTCACGAAACTCACGTAAAGTACTCTCAAGTGCATATTTACTTCTTTTTTCTTATCACTCTCTTACCAAAACGCTTAGTTTGCTGTGTGTTTTATATTTTTACTTTCTTGAGTTATAGAGCCGACAATAAAAATGGCCTTAGCAATTTTGGAATTTGTTTTAATTTTTTTTAAGTACGAATAAACAGGAAGCGATATGTGATTTTATCTACAAAATAGTGCACGATAGCGTGACCGTATTGCGCCGATAAATATCGTAATTTTGTTTTGGGAACGCTCTGAAAAAATCGTCTCATTTTATGTGCAATGCGCCAAGTTATTAAAATAAAAATCGGCGCAGATTGTGCTATTTGCTCCGATAGTGGGATCTTAGCTTAACATTCACACAAAAAATATATATGTACATATATGTTCTATATATATATATATATTGTACCCCTTGAGTACAACTGTGGTATAGAGTACAAAAAAGTGTTCATTTATATATATATATATATATATATATATATATATATATATATATATATATATATTCATTTATATATATATATAAATATAAATATATATATAAATATAAATATATATATAAATATATATATATATATATAAATGATATATGTGAGAGCTCACATTGTTATGGTGGAAAATGATTCGTCTTCAGCGGTTGGTTTTACGAATTTCTCCGCAGACTTCCGGGAAACAAATGGTCATGTACCACTCAGAATTGACCGTCCTACATTTCTCAAGCGGAACCGTGCCATATGACCCATTCATGCTACCATTTCCTTTGCTGCGCTTTTTCACTAATTTCCATAAGATCGATCGCTATTCTGTTTCCGGCGCACACGCATTATCCATGATTCGTCACCTGTCACGATTTTATACACGTCTTTTAAAGCACCACCCACGGTCGAACTTTTTAAACATTTCCTTACACTAATCGGAATTTGTCGGCAACCGAATTACGACCACGATTGAATTAACTATACTAGTGATACACTGTGGTTTTTGCTGGTGCCTTATTGCCATACAAAGAACCGAGTTGAACGACACATTCTTGTAGAGATAAACCACGTCGAAAGTTGTGAAAAATAATCCAACGAAAACCTTCTCTTGAAATTGCAATTTTTTGGCTAAATTGATTGTCTTAACTCACTGTAAGACGTCTTTTGCATGTTCAAAGTACTTTGCAAAGTACCTTGTCAAACTCTATTACATTTTCTTTTAAACTTTGTTTCGTTTTTGCACGTTCAAATTTTGCTTTGACAAATACAACAAAGAAGAACAAAACAAAAATACAGCAATCTTTACTGTGCGAAATAAAAAATAAAAGAAAATGTCAAATAAAACATGTAACTTAATACAACTATGTGTATATACGGAAGAAGAACAAAGCACCTTTGCGAGTACATCAAAGTGTATACTCACCCACGCTCGTTTTTCTCTTCTCGCTTACAAACTCAAGACTTTGCAAAGTACTTTGTAAAGTACTTTGAACGAGCAAAAAGCGTCTAAACAAAACAAATAGCACTTGTACATCAAAACGTTAAAGTTTATTATGACATTAGTGTTCCCAGCTCCCGAAATATAAAGAATAACCCTCATAAAAATAACAAAGCTAAGTCGAAAATGTATAGCTTCGTTGTATTTACTTGCATTACAATACAGTATAGACTGATAAAATAGTAAATTGGGCATATTATTTTTAGCACAATTTGCTAAATTTTGCTTATCCACTAACACAGACTATTATTTTTTATAACTCAAACACAACTTGGAAAAAGTGTTGAAAACGGTACACATTATTCGAAGTGTATCACTATTTGCGTAATTGTAGGGTACGTGTTGCAGCCTCTCGGGAATTTTGTGGATATCAAAATACATATCGTATAGTTAATTATAAACAGTCACAACTCAGGAGAGACATAAAACTGTTTTTAAAACATGGTTGTAAAAAAAATAAATATATTGATCGGTTACGAAGTTATGGTATGACACCACTAATCGATCACAGGGTTGCACATAAGGTTGGTTGTTACGTTGCAATTATGACGTTACGATGTGTCACATCTAACTGAATCTTTAGTTGATTATGTCGCTCATTTACTTCAATAGTGTCATAACTCAAAATACATGATATTTTAGTTATGTAAGTAATCTAAAATATGTGGGAAATTGTGATCTATATTAAGTGCAAAATTCTTTGTGACTCTTACAAAATTAAGAGCACAGGAATAAAGTGTTTTTTCCTGTATTAATCCTGAAAAATAAGAAATTGGAAATTAACAGCCTGGCACACGATGTCGAAAGAAAATTTATTCGAACGAAAGGCAGTCACTCAACTTTCTTTCAGAACGGCCCATTATCATACGATTTGTCATTCGCTTAGATTTACGTTTCAAACATAATCAATATAAATAGCTGGATTGGCATATAGTAATTTCACAAATAAATCGGCAATATACAAAAAAGACGCTTAAATGTAGAAATTTTACGATCAAAAATGTAACTGTGGTACCATTGGAACTTGGCAGTAAAAAATGTAAACAAACTAAAATACAGTATTTAAAATCCGCATTCGTACAATCTTAAAATTGTATTGGCTTGAATATCGTTATTATTTAAAAAAAATTCTAATTAAAACTTCCTCATTTATTTGTTCTAAATAAAGCCTTTTGTTTTTTAAATCACATATTAAATACTATTTTTGATTATTTATTTTATTAATAAATGGTTTTTGAAAATATATACGAATACTTATTTTTCATACCGTAAATAAATTAATAAACAAATGAACAAAAAAATATATTTTATGAAAATTCTTTTTGCTCCTTTTATGCGAGAGTGGCTACCAAATGAAGCCTTTATAGTGACCAAATATCTAGCAATGAAGCTAAGTGCAAGAAAAAGCATTCCAGAGCGATGCAGTGTGCATTTTATAATGCAAACGACAATAAAAAACATGTGAGTAACTTTAATGTATAATTTTCACCGGGTTTTTTACTGGGTTTAAAAAAAACCGAACCGGGTTTTATTGGGTTTTTTTGGTTTTTATAAGTGCTTCCAAATTTCGTTCAAGTCGACAATATTTTTGTTTGTTTATACATACAATTACGTTGATCCCACTGTTGGTGGGGTCAAGGTGACATTGTGTACTATGAGCTGCTAAAACACGGTCATCGGAGCAGACTGTAATTACTTCGTTTGAATCCTCCACCAGATCTCATGTTGCAAAAGTTTCAAAACAATTATTAGAAACGATTTAATACCGCATCCGCCTTATTCTCCGAACATTGCTCACACCTCCTTTATATGGGCATTCTTTACATGGCATTTCGTTATAACGGCCTGTTTGAATTATGGAACACATTCGCTTTAAGTGCAAATTACCATGTTCTACAGCTAAATAACTGTGGGTTCTAGGTCGTATAAAGAGGTATGAGTTTATCTTTTAGCATATCACCGAATCACTTCCTTTAAAGAAATACAAAATCGACTTCAAAGTTGGAGCGCCTTAAAAGACGAGAAGTTTTTTTGAGGAGAGATTTGAAGCAGTGATTTAATAAATTTTTTATTTCACTATCGTTTTTGAGCTCAAAAACGGAACAAATAAGTTTGTAGTCCCAATGCGTAAATTACACTTATTTTTGTCGTAAATAAACTACGAAAACCTTTAATTAAAAAACCCACCCAATAAAACCCGGGTCGGTTTACTCAGTGGGCTACCAACCCTGGTTCGTACAAACATAAGAAAAACGATATAGTGGGACGCAAATTTGTACTAAAGTGTTTGCGTTATCGTTCGCATTTATGTTTGTTCGAGTTGTCGTACTGAAAACAGTGAGTGGGAAGCAAATCAGCTGTTTTTCGTTGGAAATACGAACGAATGAAAACGTTTGACATTGTGAGACAGGCTATAAAATTGCTCTCCTGAAAAATTTTGTTTTCTGAGTTATGACACTACTGAAATAAATGAGCGATATATTAAAGCAACATAAGTGAAATAACAGATTTCACTAGTTAAACCAGACAGTTTTATGCAAATAAAATTTTCGAAGTCGTTAGACATTTGATCTGTGAATCGGTTTATCGAAAAGAAACGTTTTTGATGAATTTTGAGATATGACTGCTTATGATTCAATGGGCGATATGTACGTATTTATGAAATAATATTGATAAAAGTTCATCTACTCTAAAGAGTAGAAAGTTTCGTAAATACATAAATACCATATTATGTATCTCCAACCGTGAAAAAGTCTCGCAAGGTAAACAAAATATGTAAAAGAGTAAAAGTTATTATTCATCAAAACTGCAGCCTATAGTTTGATTGAAAAGTTTACATAGACACACAGGTCAGTTCATTCGAAATTGCTGCAATTAACTCTAAAAACCTTTTTAAAAATCAAATATTCCCAGTGGCAAACGTCATAATGAATCATCGCGACAAACACTGGTAAACTAAAGATGACTGACGATTAATTTTCATCGGTGACTTCCTAAAGTAATTTTCCAAATTTTCGTAGATAACAGTAGTTAAAGAAGTCCTCACAGACAATATCATAGAGAATAATAATTAGTGCTTTATTCGTTAACAGGGAGGTGCAGCATATAAAGTCCTACATGGTATGGAGTGTAGTCGACTCATAATAGGAACTGTCGTTAAATTTTAGCTTTCTTTAGGAACATAGATAGATTCAGCTAACGAAAATGTTATAGGCTATGCCTTTTTTTTAAATTTGTAATGGAAAAGGTTAAAATCGTGGAAGAGCGGTCCAAATTAGGTACGCTTCGGAATTTGCAAATTCTATTGGATTTAAAACGCGAAAAATCTAGGTGATGATAATGTACATTTTTCAGAAGTGGGTCCAGGAGGAGTTAAAATCGGGTGTAATTGCATTTTATATTTTTTTCAAAACAAAGTTTTTTGTTTACTAACATTCCGATTTTGATGAAATTTGAAACACATATGGACCGAGGAATCGAAAGTGTTACAGAGAATGCCTTTTATCAAATTTGGACCTGGGAGAGGTTAATATCTGGAAAAAACGCGCCAGATTAGGTGATATGATGAGAATTATGTTTACTCAGCTTGTTGGTAACTCAATAGCACGCAAGTAATTAAATCGATTTTGTTGAAATTTGGAGCACAGATATATAGATCCACCTAACAAAACTGCAATAGGATTTTTCAATATCGGGCACGTTAAAATCAGTGGAAAGCGGTCAAAATTAATTAATTTTCTTCTTAATTAACACACTTCTTTCTTCTTAAAGCAAAGTGTGGCTAATAGGGGTAAAAGGAGTTTTTTTGGCTCATTGTCTATTCCTACGAAACATGTGCTTATTGCGGTATATCTTGGGAACTATAAAAGATAGATTCTTTAAACTTTTCACATGTTAATCTATTATTAATCTGCACATTAATGTCAAAAATTAACATGAATTCAGAGTGGGCGTGGCATCCCCAATAAAAAAATTACTAATATCGTACATCTCGTCTTTTTATTTGTATAGGATTACTAATAGACTTTTATTTCTCCATCCGTATGAAATTTTTTTTCTTTGGTTACGTTGGAACTATTACGTTAATTTAATACGCGTCATTCCTAATTAAGAGAGAAGTAGTCAAAAGAATAATTAGGAGTCTGCAATCCACGAACTCTTCAATTTAGAATTTTCAAAAAGTAAAAACTTAACAATGTAATATTTGGTTAAGATGAGTTGATAGATCGAATTTGTATATGACCCTCTAACCCAAATTCTACTGATCAGAAAGAGTTTTTGGTGGTCAAAAGCAAAATTGGTGTAGAACAGTTTTAGTTTGTAGCGTTTTAACCTAAGATCTGACGATATTTAGATCATGACTAGAAGAGTGCAATGTCGTGCTGTTTTATTTATTTCCTGGTTTGTTTATTAATTTTAATTCTAAATGAGAAATTAAAATAATACTGATTACATTTTAATAGTTTTATTTTCAATTTGTATTTTACAGCCCCATTTCTGAAAATATGTAAACTAAGTGATTCTCATCATGGTGAATGCCTCGCAAAAGCAGTTGAAAATATTTTCACAAACTGGAAAGATGGTAATCATTAGACTGTTAATGTTTTTATTTCAAATTACATAATCTTACATTTTATTAATTTTAGGAATACCTGGCTTAAAAAGTCTTGGCAGTATTGATCCATTTCATGTCAAAAAAGTGCATTTCGAACATAACAATCCAAACTTAAATATTAAATTAGATGTTAAAGATGTAACAGTTACTGGTTTATCTCAAACTAAAGTAACAAAGGCTAGGTAAGCTAAAGCGAATTAATTTTTAATTGTTAATCTGACTCTATTTCAAAAACTACTTAATGAAATACAGTACCTTGGGTTTCAAAGTTATATTACTCGTTTAAAGTTGCTTATATTTCGTTTTTTATTTCGTTTTTATATTCCATAGTATTAGCGATGGATACAATTTTAAGATTCTTTTAAAACTACCAAAAATGAGAGCGAAAGGTATATATCGTTTGAAGGGTAGCATACTGCTTTTACATTTGGATGGTTCTGGTCCCTTAGATAGTGAACTTGGTATGTTTGAAAACAAAACGTTATATTAAAAAAGATTTTTAAAATACTTTACAAACAAAATTCCAGCTGATGCTGAAGTCGCAATTTCTGTCAAGGCCCAACTTATCGAAGCCAAAAATCAAAAATTCTTTGATATCACACATGTGCAATCGTCAATTAAAGAAATCAGCAATTTTCATATACAATTCGATAATTTGTTCAATGGCAACAAAGAATTGGAGGATAGTGCTAACGCTCTTTTTAATGAAAATTGGCGTGAACTGTTTGAATTATTGCGCCCTGCCTTAGAGGAGACACTAGATACCTTTGCTCGTGAACGTTTTAAGGCAGTCTTTAGCTTTGTACCTGCCAACTACTTCTTTGAAGATTTACTTTAATTTGTTTTATGTTATTTTTTTCATTAAATTTTTGCGATAATTTATTTTAATATTTTTGGTTTTTCTTTTCTTTTTAGAAATTTAAGCAAAAGAATTTATAACTAAGACAGTGAAAATTTATTGTGGTGTTTTTATTCAAAACTTATTTTAAAATTATTCAAATAATAACGTTACGCTTATATATGTAAATAAAACTGAATTAACTAACATCGATACTGAAAGTCATTTAATGCTAGAGAAGAAAACAAAACAAACAACTTGTTTTTCTTTAATAAAATTAAGTCACGAATTTAGTTTTGACAAGCGAATCAAAATATACAAAATTAGTAAATTCGAATACATACATACATACATGCATATGTACATACATGCTTTAAATGTAGATCATCTGTTGAATAATTTAACACTAAAATATTTCTATCTTACCCCAACGCAACAGAACAAGTTTTATCAGCTGAAAGTTTGCTTCCACTAGAATCTTATACTTGAAATAAAGATCACTACTGACGATTTTTTACACCTAAACTACACAATTGTCTGTTATATATTCCTCCCGCATTGCTGGGAGCTTTTATGTTGTATACCTATAAAAGGTATTCATTGTTAGAAAAATTTAAAAGAATGCATTAAAACCATTGATTTGTATTGACTATCAAGTCATTTAGACTCAGTTCAGAATCTGCCAATCTAACCATTCTCTAGATATACATAAATCAATATTTGTATGGGAGGTGCCACTCCCATTTAACCAATTCCGCCCACTTTTCGGGTGATGACTTATATTGACCACAATGTTACTTGAACCAAATTTAAAAACTTTTACTATTACTCTTCCCTAGATATATGTACAAAAATCAGTATTTACTTCGTATGGGAGGTGCCACACCCACTTATTCAATTTCGCTCATATTTCCACTGAAGATGTTGATTCACTACGAAATTATTTAGACCAAATTCGGAATTTTTCACTATTACCGTTCCAAAGATACACAAAAATCCATATTTTCTTTGTTTTACTATTACCGGTTTAAAGATATAGACATATGAATAAAAATTTTATATGGCCGTGGCACAGAACCAATGGACCTACAAAAATCGTATATACATAAAAACTATTTCAGAGAACATCAATTACAACGAACTCTATTATCTTCTTTTATATATATATACAAATAAGTAAATAGGATATAAGAAACTGAACTATCGTACGAAATATTGGCGAACTCATTCATAATGCAAGAAATAGATCTGAATTTTCAAAAATTATATGAAATTTAAATCAGTAATTAAGTATAAAGAATCATAGCGAGAAACATTGTGATTCAAAACTTTCATTATAATTTAATTTACAAATAAAAAAAAGCAGTAAAAAAACTTTGAAGGAGCATTAAAAAAATACATATTGTTACGTTTTCACCTTTTTAAAAACGTGTTTTTATGAGTTCGTAGATTGTAGTTAAAATAAAATAAATCTTGTGTTTGGTTTTTAATTAAAATCCTTTATTCAACACAGTTATGTGCACCACTGCTTGTAACCTTTTT
This sequence comes from Wohlfahrtia magnifica, assembly GCA_023159175.1. Taxonomy (NCBI): domain Eukaryota; kingdom Metazoa; phylum Arthropoda; class Insecta; order Diptera; family Sarcophagidae; genus Wohlfahrtia; species Wohlfahrtia magnifica. The sequence continues at coordinate 2,296,435 of JAKWBJ010000189.1, forward strand.
ACAGGCAATAACAATTTTCTATCCTTAATTACTCCGTCTGTTTACAATCTTGTAAACAAAAACAATTACTCGGCAGATCTTTCTACTTAAAGATCTTCCAACCCGATCGTAGTTATAACTTAGATAGTTAACCAGAGGTTATCCACACTTAACTGTCTTTACTGCGTTAGCTCCAACTAAACTGGTTTTTACTTCACTACTAGCTTCACGAGTTTACTCCTTATAAACTCTCTTCACACCAATAACACATTCGCTGAGTTAACTTTACTTAAAACTGATCGTTTTTCGCATCGATGTGCTTTTTATATGACTGAGTAAACAATACATCGAAAGCTCTCGAACCTCTCGATATTTCAGGTAGATTCTATTTCTTTCTTTTCATTTATTTTTAGTTCTTTTGTCATGCGTATGTAAACATCTACCCCTTCAGGTTTTAGTATTTTGTTGTTGCTTGTTTATTGTCTGTTACTTGTTTTCTTTGCTGTTAGTTTGTTGTTGCTGTTGCTGTGTTATTTTTATTTACTTTATCTCTGCTAATAATGTTTGTTGTTGTCGATTCTGGCTATTTGTAAACATCATGTATAGTTGTGCTTGCAGCTTTTGTTTATTTTAGCGAAGTAATAAACGCAGAGGTTCCCAATCTTATTTTCGTTACAATATGTACAAAACCTAGCTTACTCTGCTATTAACAATATTATTTGTTTTCCATTTTCTTGACAATAAATTAATAATACAGATGATTTGGCGACACGTGAACAGGCAACGTACAATTGTCCGTGGGAATATACTGGAAATTCTAAGTTTATCTCACAAATTCCCAAATACTGGCTTTGCGCCTTATTATAGGTCATTGCAAAGGCAACACGGACTGGAAATTTAACACGTTTGAGTTTAAACGGAAAATCCGATGGTATCATTAGAATGCTTGGAATCAAACCGTCTTTACCTTCGAATTTTCCAATCAAAATGGTGGCTACAATAACATTGCCCATTAACTTATTTACAGTAAGTCTCGTACCATTGCAAAGTTTTGGATGATTGATATTAGGAAGCATCGAAGATTATGCATCGGCAATTCAGATAAATCCAATGAATTCAGAAATTCTGTAGGATAATTCACCACCTCTTCTTCATTGGAAACAATATCAACAGACTTATACGAAGCGGTATTTGTAAAAAAAGCCAAACGAATTCATATCGTTTTTACAGTTTTTTGCAGCACGAATAAATTTAGCCACTTTAAATACATACCAACTGCATCTTGCACTATTGTAAAATAGCTGCTACGCTATTAATGCTTCAAAATGCATTATATCACCGGCAAAAATATGTACACGAATATATTATTTTGGTGCAACGTTTATAAAACAACAAACACACTCGCCAATTGACACTTTAATACGAACCTGTTAAAGCATATAGTATACGAAAAGCTGCTGATCAGTTGAGCTGAACACACATTCTCAATGTGCCATTCTCTTACATACTTCGCCAGAGAGAAGTATGGCCAAAGAGTAACAATAAGAGGTACGACTCATCGGTACCACTGACGAAGTTGTACATGTTATATATGTAGCTATAAACCATCGTATTGACATCTACTAATTATTCTTTACCGCCACGAATTAGCAATAGATTTCCTGCTACCCAGCTCCAAAATTCATTACTATAGCTTGGGTATCTCCTGAAGGGGGAAGGCTGCTATGCCCATTTTTGGTGGTATTACCCACAATTTCATTCGTCTGCGAACAATATGTCCCTATATATTCAATTTTACCGATTTGCCACGCCTATTTTTGCTATATCGAACATTTTTTCTACAAACAATCTACACCGGATAAGCTTTCTAACAAAAAAAGATTGGTTAAAATCGATTCAGTAGTTTCCGAGTAGACTTATTATACACATGTAAATCGATATTTTTTATTTTTGTTTTTGAAAATATATTATATGTGCTATCAAATAAAAAAATTAGAACCAACTTTCTCTTACAATTTAAAAAATATTGAAATTTTATTATTAATTTAAATAACTCCAGGCAAATAAAAAATTAAAAATAATTTGGATTATCACTATATTTATAATATATTAACTAGGGAGATGGAACGGTTATTATTCGACTGGTTTTAACCGGTTTTTTTGGTTTTGTCGAATATGGTTTTTTTTAAATGACTATTTTTCGAATACCGAATAATCCGGTTATTTTAACACTAATATCGGGTTAATTTAAATATGTTTTTATAACATCTTATTTTTATACTGTAAATTACAAATTAATTACTTGAATAAATTTTCGTTCTAAACTAAAATTTTTACTTTACTTTTTGGAATGCTGCGAACGGTTTTGGTAGAGTTTTAAAAAATTTTTGGTAGGAAAGCAATTTTATGCGTGGCAAGACTGCAGCCAATAGTCAGACGAAGCAAAGTCCGCAAAATACGGCGGAAGCGGCATTTGATCGTTTCTAACAATTGTTTTGATAATTTTGCGTTGTGAGACCTGGCGTTGTAATGTAAAAGAATAATATAATTTAATAGTTTTAAATCTTAGCAACATAATCATACTAGTTACGCATTCGTACTTTCAATTGTCGGCTAGTGTACATACATACATACATACACATGTATATAGAAACACACATTCATATATACAATTTCTTATATAAGATTGTATTTATTATTTATATTATATCTGTTTTCATCTTATATATAAAGCCCGATAAAATGGATTAAATTAGTTCATACACATCCAAATTCTCTGCTTTTACACCTGCACCACATATGTATGTACATATGTGTGTATACCTCTTGCATAAGATTAATTAACTCTTCAATATCAACGTTTTTTATCTGCAATATAAAATGATCTGTTTAATATGCTATTATATGTGCTATTAACACTTTAGAATGCGTTCAAACCTAGTCAAGGTCAAACATTTAGAAAGTAATAAACATTTTGAAAACAACAATATTAATTCCTATACAAAAATAAATTAATTTTAAGAAATAATTTAAATAAATTAAAACAGAAAAATTAAAACAATTCTTAATAATTCAAAACGTTTATGAAAGTTAAGAGTATTCACATTCTGTGTGTTTGCATTTCGAAAAAATTGTCATCTTTTAAAAAAATAACAATTTAAAAGTATTGACATCTCCCTATTTACTCGTATATACTTTTTTAGAAACGAATATATTAATTAAGGCGACTCCAACCATTCATCAGAAATTCTGTACTTATGAATGTGGATACTATATCTCTGGGCAACATTTTGATCCTGTGATTTTTTATTTTATTATTATTATTTTTTTTTTTAATTGTTTTTAGTAAATAAATATAAATTTATTATTTTATATTTCCGAGTTTTATTTTCTCGTATACACTGCTCGCCACTTGAAAAGCCACCCTTTGTAGTTTCACAACATCGTCTGATATCTCATACTTTATTTACCTCTTTTTTGGAGAAAAAAATTTATTTCTAAAATATGTACCGTTATATTATTTCTTTGTATTTTGTTTTTACTAGGGAGATCGAACGGTTATTATACGACCGGTTTTAACCAGTTTTTTTGATTTCGTCGAATGCGTTTTTTTAATGTCCGTTTTTCGAATACCGAATAAACCGGTTATTTTAACACCAATAACCGGTTAATTTAAACATGTATAATTTTTATATGTTTATATTTTGTAATGCAAATATACTCTTTGTTTAAGCATTTTTGGACAACCTTAAAGGTCTCACAAATAACGTGAAAACCATGGTAGATCCAAAAAGATATGCACACTTGAGCAACACTAACTTTTTCTCTTTTTCTGAAAATGAATATAAATTTTTTATTTATATATGGAAAATGATGATCAACTAGAGTCATTGAAAGGGATCTATAAACACCAACTCCGAACGGCAGATGTTATAGTTAGTAAAGTTTTTCAAACGTAAATAGTCAAAATCAGTGTCAAGCAATGTTGTGAAGTGATATCGCTGTTAAAAATCTCCAGATGGTGAACTGAACTAAGAACTTCCTGGTTGCTAGGCGGGTGTCTTACCTACCATACCACAGCAGCTATAACTATAAAATGGGACAAAAATTTATCAATTTTATTTGCTAATGCAACTTGAATTGATAAAAATTTTATTTTAATAACAGAACCGGTTAACGGGTTATTTGATAACTTTATATCCGAAAACCGGTTTCTTAATTGGAATTTTATCGAATTATTCGAAAAGCAGTTTTTGAAAAAAGTCGAATAATCGATATTCCTAGTTTTTACTTACAAATAACTGTGCAAAAAACGCGCCACTTCAATAGAACATCTCATCAAAACTTAGTTATCAATCAGAACTTTGTCGCCAAGGTTAATAATTTAACTAAATAGGATTATTTCTCTAAATAATAATTAAAAATAAATCGTGGCAAAGTACTACTAGAGGTTGAAAAGGAAACAATCACAGCTTTCAAGGTTATAAATATTTAATCGCGTTAACTAAGTCGCAGGCAAGTTTTATGGATTGAATAAGCTCTGGAACACAAAAAAAAATACCAAAAAATTATATAACGATTCATACTACCTTTATCAAAAAGTTTCCGGAATTAAGTTTTTTTCCGATTTAAGTTTTTTTTTTTTTTTTTGCTAAGCTGCTACATCATAGCTTGACATTTGTATTTTTTATATTCGGTTTTCGGTATGTCCATCAGTGTTTCATACGATTTTCCCATTATTTCCTCTCGACTGCTAAAATACGTTACCCGTAATGGTTTTTTAACTCAAATGAACAGAAAGATCTCACATGGAGCCAAATAAGGTAAATTTGGTGGCTGTTGGATGGTACATATTTGTTGGATTTTTCGTCAAAAAGTTTGAATAATGTTTGCACTGCTCGACTGTGCGTTATCATTGTGCAAAATGCACGACTTTTCTGCCCACAATTCTGATCTCTTTCGGCGAATTGCTTCATGCAAACCTCTCATAAGCCCAAATAATACTATTTGTTTACTGTCTGGCCGTCTAGTAAAAATTCATGATGCTTGATGTTCCATGAAAACCGTGAGCATTGCCTTCTTTTTTATTGGAAATGGTCTCGGCTCATTTGGTGAACGCCATTCACTTGCCTGATGCCTGGATTACGTGTCTTACTCATAGGCCCACGTCTCCAGTAATGATCCTTTTGATGAATGTGGGATCGGATTCAGCCTAGCAAATCATGTCTTTTGCGACCTCAACACGGCCAAAATTGTAAAAATTCGCCAACACACATAGAGATTGATGTATTCTTGGCTACGTAGCTTTTGCAAATGTCAATCTATGATTTAGCGGGAATATCAACAGCAGATGGACCAGTATGATGGCAGTATTTTTGTAAACTTTTTTTATACACAAGAGAAGAATAAAGCCTGAAAGACCATATATAATAATAGCTTTACTGAGGTTATAATTTGTGAGATATAAGACGATTTTTTTAAACTATAGAAGGAGTGCTATTCAAGTGGCGAGCAGTGTTAAAAATGATGGCGTGTTTGTATTTATGTTTGTTTGAAGCTTATAGACAGTTAACATTTTGACATTATTACAGTATTCCTCTGTATGTCTACATACATTTTCGAAATTCCAACTGAGCAGTGACAAAATGATAACTGTTAGAGTTTCTAAATTAGGTTCAAATAGCTTCGTAGTTACTAAAAATCCTTAATAAAAAAATGGGCGAAGTCGGATAAGTGAGCGTGGTACATTCCATACAAAGAAAATAATGATATTTTTATATCTTGAGAAGTTTGGATAAGTAGGCGTCGCATCTTAAATTCATATATTTTATATGTGGAAAACGGTAACAGTAAGCTTTTTTATCTACACACATCAGCTAAAAGGCAATAGAGATTGAATAAGTGCAATACCCTGCACAAAGTCCACCGTGTGCGTTTATGTGAAGACTATATACACCTAAAAACCACAACATATCTTTCTGGAACAAGCTACAGGCTATCTTAAATATTTAAATATGGACCGAAAATGGTATAATATTTTATGATTATGATTAAGATAATTATTAAGATAGGGATGGCGAAGCACGCCGAGTTTTAGCAAGTACAATAAAAAAATAAATGTGAGCCTGTATGCATGTACATTTGCTTGAAATCTATAGATAGCTTAACGGTTGAACCGATTTTCTTGACTTTTTACAGCATTTTTCTCTATGAAAAAGTCTAAAATAAACTGAAACTTCCAAAAGCTTAAAAACTCTAGAAAGCTGTTCCATATTGATATGTATCAAAATGGTTATTAAATAGGGAGGTTTTAACTTTATTTAAAAAAAGTCTCAATCCCCACAGCTTGTTGAATATTTCTTGAACAAAAAAATCGATTTTTCCCAGTGCTTATTTCAAAACAATAATTCCAAATTTTACTACTGCAAAAATATCTGAAGGCGTTTTTGATGGTCCTCAAATGCGAAAACAAATCCTAAGTCCCACATTTGGAAGGTTATTATCAGCAGATGAGAAAGCTACCTGGAGTTCATTTCGACAAATTGTTTCTAACTTTCTAGGATATTAAAGAAGTTTAAATTATAAAAAAATCATTTGTGATTTGCTTGAAAACTTTTCAGAAATAGAAAAATATTGATGAAATAAAATAACAAAATTTTTTGTTACTCAATGCTTATTTTAGGTGAAAAAATATCACTCAAAATTTACATTTGCATTTGGACTTCTTTCAGGAAAACCTGGGTTTTGTAAGCGACGAACATAGTGAAGGCTTTCATCAATAACTTATGACCTTGGAGCATCGTTATCAGGTAGTATGGAATGAAAATATGATGGGAGATTTTATTTGGTTCCTTATAAGAGAATCAAACCCAGAAAATCATAAAAAAACAAAACAAAAGTCGAAATCTTTTTAGATCATACTTTGTTAACCTTCTTAATAAAAAATAAAACTATTTGATAATTTAATTTTTTTAAAGATATCTATTGCTTGCTACCAGATGAACCGTTGTTGGAATTTTCAGCAGTTACAGCAAAAAAAAAGTTTTTTTTCGAAACTAGGTACTTTCACTTTATAGAGAATAAAATAAGTATTTACCCATCGATTTTCATGAATTATGGTTTATTTTATTTCTATTATATGCAACTTTTTGAATAAATAATGAAACTGGCAAATATTTGCTCCTTTATATTTTTTTGTGAATTTTTAGAAATCAATAATTTCATAATTTTAAAAAAAAAATTATAATTTTTTGCTCAATATCACCAAAAATATTAGTTAAATACAAAGGGTCCGCCATCTAACGTTTTTTTCAACTAGTGCTTATTTCGTGAATGGTAACACTTACCTCATGTCTGATTTTACAGATAATTAGTTTTATCCTTCCGCTGAACGAATATGGTTGTGTATACGCTTGAACAACGCTGGGAAACATTACGACATTACTTTGAAAATCATGGTAATGTTGCAGAATGTGTGCGATGTGTTCAGATGAAGCTCATTTTGATCTTGGCGGGTATGTAAACAAGCCAAAATTAGCCCGATCGTTATCGGGCCATGTTGAACGAATTTTTGTTCACAAAAATTGAAGAGGAGGATATTAGCAACATTTGGTTTCAACAGGACGACGCTACGTGCCACACAGCCGAAGTTACACTCAATGCTTTGCGCCCTGTTTTTGAAGATCGCATTATCAGCCGCAGAGCTAATGTCGTTTGGCCAACTCGGAGCTGCGATTTGACACTGTTACGCCAACAAGCCAGAGACAATTGACGCTTTAAAGGACAATATTTGTGATGACATTGGTGAAATACAGCTGCTCACCATCGATAATGTGCTTAAAAATTGAACCGATCGTGTAGTCTAGTGCATGGCCAGATGAAGCAGCAATTTGAATGAAATTATTTTCTATTATTAACCGGAAGGATTGTTCTTTCAAATAAAAAAAGAAATTTGAGAATATATTCAGTAGTTTTTTTTTATAGCATTTTCAAAAAAAAAAAAATTATTTGGAGGACCCTTTATTAGAAAATTATGTTAGAATGACTTAAAACTGGTATAATTTGGAATTTTTTTAACATATGGCATAAAGAAATCGACTAAGCCATTTCAAAGTTATCATAAGATGTATGTATTTTAGGAAAAAATTTCTAGAAATTTTAAAAATTTGAAATGCTAATGATTTTTTAAGTTAGGCGGCCATAGCGCATTAAAAAAAGTATATCAAGGATATTTTTGCTTGTTGCATAGTGTAATGAATGTTAACAGATTTTAAATTTCCCATTAAATTTAGAGAAGAAGGGACTTTCGAATGATATAAAACTTTGTTTAGGTAACTTTGAAGAATATTTTTTTTTAAGCAAACACATTTGTTATCAAACTTTTTTCACAATTTTCAAATCTAGGGCTATTTTTACATACTATTTATGAATTTTTTTTAAGGAATAGATTTAGTTATAAAAATATAAGATAATGGTTTCGAAATTCGTTGACAGTTGGCAGAGTTATTAGGCTTTTTATAACAAACACGAAACCTCACTTCTCAAATAGCCTAAGTTCTGAAACCTGAATTTTCTTAACTTAACTGTGACATCCCCTGTTCTGTTAATCTTATAGACAGAAGCTATGCTTTGAATAGAACTTAAATAACAAGTTCCATTCGAACAAAAAAAAGTAATAAATTATAATATAATAACTTTTCTTTCTTTCTAATAGCACGCTTAATTATTATTTGAAGATGTAATATCAAAAAAGTAACAGTAATTATTTTAAACAAAAAAAAAAAACGTTAAATAAAAGCATTTGGGTTGAATTGAATTTAGTTCAGTCAGTATTTTAAGAGCAACAAATAAAAACGGTCTTGAGTCTACTACTGCACGTAACTCCTGTACTCTACTCCATTTTAACAGCAAGGACATTTTATCATAGAATATTATAATTAAAAGGCAAACAGAAAAATAATTGATAAAAACAATGAAAGTTTTATTAAAATTGTATGCCATTGTGGCTATAATAACAGTAGCTGTCACAATTCACACTGCCAATGCGGCCAAATATTTGGCTGAAAAACGTGAGTTAAACTTATACCACATACCATACATACATATGTACATAAACACAGTTTGTAAAAAAAAAAAAAATTGCAAAGTAGAAAAAAGTGAAAATCTTATTTTCATTTCATTTGAGAACTCAAACAACAAATTCTTAAATTTTTATGTTACTGTACCTCTCAAGGACTTCGAGACGTCATAACTTTTAAGATAGACCCACACACTATAATGCTAATAACAAAAAAAGATTTTTATCTGAAATCTTTGTCGTCACACAGTGTTTAGCAATAAGAAACTGGACAAACGTGCATCAAGTGATTTTTACTTTTTTCTATTTTCAAAAGAATTTTTTTTACACACTGTATATACCAGTTATATAGGAATAACAGAAATATATAATTAACCTCTCTTTGTAAAACGGTTAAGCAATTTTCTTTTTTTTATAGCCGATTACTTAGTACCCTGTCGATTGCAGGATCCAAATTTTGAAAAATGTTTTAAACGAAGTTTTGGAGTGTTATTCCATGAGTGGAAGGATGGTAAAATTTTATGAGTTTTTATTGAATATTTTTAATACTTAAACCTATTTAATTTTTGCAATAAAAGGTATTCCTGGCTTAAAATCTGTTGGTCCTATCGATCCTCTAGAAGTTAAACGTGTAGTTATTGCTCAAGATCCTAAAAATCCTGTGGCTTTAAATGCTGATCTCTTTAATGTAATTGTCCGAGGTACCAGTAATGCTGTAGTACAGGAAGCCACGTTAGTTATTATACATATATTCCAAATAAAGAATTTCTTATACTGATTCTTATTTCTTTTTCTCTATGTTTTCAGTTTCGATCCAAAAACTTTAAAACAAAAATTTCAAGTATCTGTACCAAAACTACGTTTCGATTCAGATTACAAACTAAATGGCCGTATCTTAAATTTGTCTTTGAATGGCAGTGGTAAAGCTTTCTTTGAAGTTGGTAAGTAAATTTTAACACAAAAAACAAAAAAAGGTTTGGTTCTAGTTGTAAAGAAATATAAAACTTTTAGAATTTTTATAACATTCGAATTATGCAAGGGAATCAGGGTTTGGTTCTAGTTGTAAAGAAATATTAAACTTTTAGAATTTTTATTACATTCGAATTATGCAAGGGAATCTAACACAGCTGAAAAAGGATGCGGTTGTTTCTTGTAAAACCTTATTAAATCGATCCAATACATACACAACTCTCTCTACATTCTATGTGGAACAAGGTGGACTTCTCTCAATCACTGAACTGAACCCGATTCTAGTTTTAGACTCACTGAAATCGATCCAATAATATTCGCTATTGATTGTTTAACGCTTTTGAAGGTAGTCAATGCGAATTATACCACTTGAGTCCCAAGAAATGATCGCCATGACTTTATTGGCCGACAAACCCACCCTTGCCATCCTTGTCGCCGATTTAAGTCCAACTGGTTTGGCTGCTGTTTGGCCTCTGGTGTGTTGTATTGGGCTACAAAGCGGCAATAAAACTCGCCCATATTGCTCTTAAACAACGCCAAAGACTCCTGCGAGTTGTCACACGATTGCGATTGACCAAACGCTGCACCTTATCTGCGAAAAGCTTTTTCATACCCTAGTGATCATTCAAAACGATTTATGAGAGATGTTTATGCCTTTCACAATCTCTCGCACTTTCAATACCCGATTGGCCAACATGATATCGTAAATTTTTTTAATTGTTTCGGATGTAGAGATCTCAACTGGTCATTCAGAATATTCTACATCTTCTTTGCTTGTACGGCCACAACATATTTTAGAAAACCTTTTTATTGTTGAAATATATGGTGCAGAGTTCCCATAGTGTTTTTGTTTCTTATTTTTTGTCAAAGCAAATTTATGCAATTTCATTTTCTTATTTATAATTAAATGTAAATTAAAGACAAAAATTCTTCTGCAAGCAGTGATAAACAATTTCGAAGTTTCGGATTTCTAGGTATCTCATTAACATCTGATGGGGAGGGGTAGTAAACGTACATATTCTGCAAGGCTAAGAGAATAAAATAAATTCGAAGAAATAATAATGCTTTGAATATACGTTTAAGAATTGGTATTTTATATATTGTTTTCTAAATATGTATCTCTTTTTTAAACAATACTGTAGTCCTGAAAAGGACTATTCAAAAAAATTATTACAATTAAACAATTATACGCTTAATTTAGGCATTTTCTTTGACTATGTGACTTTTAAAACATAATGATTTAATAAAGGGTGGGCAAATTTGAGGTTAGGAAGTAAATTGGCTTAAAAACATTTTTTTTTTTTTTTGGCAATTCAGTTTTATTCATACCCATATAAATTAGAGATATGGGAATTAATAATGGAATATGATGTCGGGCAAATGTCCACCTCTAGCACGTCACCATACGTCCGCTCTTTTCACAATATTTTGAACCACATTATGTGACAAAGCATCGCTTATCTCGTCAATGCAGTCCCGAATTTCACCCTTCAGAGTGTCAGTTGTTTGTGGTTCATTCACGGTAACCCGGTCTTTCAAATTGCTCCAGAGAAAATAAACCAACGGCGTTAAATCACAAGAACGAGGTGCAATAACTGAATTGTTTGGCTGGCTGTGTGGCTTGTGGCGTCGTCCATCTGAACCAAAGGTCACTGATGTCAACATTAGCCAATTGCGGCCACAATAATAAAAATTGGTTATTATGGTTTGGTAGCGCAGAGAATTCACGGTGACGGCGTTTTCTTGCTCATTTTCAAAAAATACGGGGCGATGATGCCGCTTAACCACAAACCGCATCATACGGTACTTTCTTTGAATGTAATCGTTTTTCGAGGACAGTTTGTGGATTTTTGAGCTCCATATGCGACAATTTTGTTTGTTTACATAACCGCATTATTGAAAATAGGCCTCATCACTAAAGATGATCTTGTTGAAAAATGAAAAAATTGTATTTTTAAGCCAATTTACTTTACTCAAAATTGCCCACCCTTTAGTATATGCACCGCTAACACCTCATTATTTGCCTCCAATAGTTTCTTATGTAGGTTTTGACTATGCAATTGGACATTTGGTTGTACAAAATCGCTTCCAGATTTTTAATTTTTTCCATAAAAGACAGCGATAGCTTTTCAGAAAGCTTTTTGATACTTGATCGACCCGGGTAAATGAACTATATGACTTTCATACTTTTCTAGATTTAACTTTCGAATAATATTGTTACGAAAATAAAAATGTCTCAAAAGAAAATACACCATATAAGAGACGATATGGTGAGATTTTAGCTATAAACTCTATTGGTTTGTCTCAAGGCTCTGTATCTGTTCAGCCCTAATTGTCTGTGCTAGTAAGAGTGCTACCACATGTTTAACAGCGTTGCCGGTTTGATATCTTTTTCTGTATCATAAATTTACATCTTTTGAATTTAACGTAGATAAATAGAAATTTGTAGCAACTACAAGAATTCGACGAATTCGAGATTGATAATGAATTGCTATAAAAGATGACGCATTTTGTTTGGTGAGAGTTAGTTATTGTTTTGCACTCGTAAAGTAAAGTTGTGTTTATGTGTAAATAAAAGTGTTCTATAAACGAATATTAAGTGTAAGATAAATAAGTTGCTGTATTAAGATAAAAGTGTATTTGTGTAAAAAGTGTACAAATAAGGAAAGAACTGTACAAAAGAACAAATTTGCTGTATTATTTTATTTGACGCAATTTAAAAGACCTCAAACGTTTTAAAAAGGAAAAACTTAACAATATAAACAGATATATATTCCAAAGTATCCTTTTGAAGAGCAGTAATTTCTTGAAATTTTGATATATCCAGGACTTCCAATGTATCACATTTGTCATCATCATCGTCTGGCCGTAGTTATATAGCCTTATCGATATTGGCTCCAACCTCTGTGAAACTGTTACTGCAGTTTGTTGTGTTGAACCATTCCGTATGGTTTGGACCCACATTGGCTTTACCACTCAGCTGTTCTGTATTTCTAGCTGAAAGAGAAATAAATAACAGGTATTAGTACGGACAGAATACAAAAATATTTATTACATATTCATAATACATTACCTAGCCGATACCTAATTTCTTTTCGACTAGGGTGGTCGGTGTAAATGTATGTATTTCATTTTATACTTCTCATATATGTACAGATTTACATGTAGAAAAATACTAACTGTTGCTTAGTTAAATTCCTCTAGACCTTTATTTGTTATTGCTGGACTAGACATAAGGCTGTTCATGGTATTTAAGGTATTATATTAAGCTTCAAGAGCAATTCCATATTGTTCTTTTAACAAATAGACTTCTATAATATTTTTTATTAATGAATGAATTTATATATTCACCTTTCTAGGGTAAATAAATATACCTAAGAAAGCATTATACCCGTCGAACCAGTGAATGACCAGTTGCACTAGATCTGCAGTGCTTCAGGGCTTGTATAAGTCTAAACCAATAGAAAACCATCTAAGAATAGTATTCGCTGTGGTGTTTGAAAGCAACTGTAACACTTTTACCTGTTTCCTCTATAAATTTTATAAACGGTATTTACTAATTTCTAGTCAATAGCTAAGCAATGTTAAATGTGCACTTCTAACAAAAATGAGCTCGTCGCTAATCTTAAAAGTTATGGACACTTCCTCAGTGGATATATACTTTAAAATGTCAGCAATAGTTTTCGTAGTAAAAAACTCTTTTTTGCCAGCTAAGCCAGTATCCAAAATATTATTTCTTATCAGCTTTGGTAGATGGCCTGCTTCAGCAAATATAAAATTTTTTCCATTGATTTTATTAGGTGTGGAAACCGTGGTGTGTCTAAACGAATAGAGAATCAACATTAAATAAAAAATTTTAAAGAGAATTATAAAAACATGTTTTAATTGAATACTAACTTAAAATCCTTACAGATGGTTATAAGCCCCCTGACCAGAAGCATGCAGACAACTGGCATTCGATATGTTAGGCCGTTTTCAGTTTATATTACCTGGATGCATTAATTGTTTTCTTTAGTAAAAATAGAATACATTGTGTTCACAGCAGCATTGGCTTTGCCTACTTTTTATTTCAAAGCCCACACTTTTCTTAACAGATACATTCATTAAAATATATCATATTTTTGGATAGACTTACATCGCAGGATGGCTAGATTTTTTAATGATCTTAAAACAATTTGTTAATGGTTAAACGTCCGGAGACGGTTTGATAAAACAAAGTGCAAATGCAAAATATTGGATGATGATATGAAGAGATATTATAATAATCAGAACTTACTAACCTTCTCTTTATTAACTATGAACTCACAACGCTTTTTAGGTACACTTGAAGTTAAGTTTTTTAAAAATCTCTGTCCATTGGAATTTTGTCATCTGATATGGTTTAGAAGTCTTCCACTGGGTTCAGTATTTCGGTAAAGTTTCCTTGAAAACAGTTCTTTACGACCTTATTTTATTGGAAGATAAATTACTCCAAGCCCAGTACCATAGCACTACTGTTCACACAATTCACACCAGCCATTTTTGTATCGTTTCTGACTGTTCAATACACTCTAGAGAACAAAAAGCAGCTCCACACCGTGAGACTTCTAACTCCATGTTTTATAGTATATGATGCATTGTGTTTAAATTTAAGCTTTTGTGAAGGATTACACCATACTCTTTTAATACGTTTTGCATTTTTATTAGTTTATATTGCTACTCATCTGACCAAATCTCTCGATTCCAATATGATTATGGCACAGCTATATACATTTGCCAAAGACCAAAGGTTTTCTTATGTTTGCGTCTCACAGTTTCTTTGTGTTTTTAGACTGCTACGGCTAAGCCTTCTCCGTATGGCTGGTAAAATGATCACATATTCGGTTCCGCCCACTTTTTAACTGATGGTCTGTACTATCTAAGAAGACATTTTAACAAAATTCTGAGCCTACCATTCTAATCATTCTCTAGATATACAAAAATCAATATTTAATTCGTGTGGCAGATGCCACACCCACTTATTCAATTTCGCCCATATTTCGACTGATAGTGTGTATTATCAACTGAGTTATTTAGACCAAATTCAGAACCTTCCATTCGAACTGATCTCTAGGTATACAAAAATGAATATTTACTTTGTATAAGTGGTGCTACTACTTATCCAATTCGGCCCAAATTTGGGCCAAATTTAGAGACTCTTGCTACATATTATCGTTTTAAAGATACATATAAATACAAATTACGCAAATACGAAAGACCAAACTGAAAATTATGCTCCACCCGAGCCTGCGGTGGAGGAGTTTTGCAATTTTTTTCATATCTTGCAATACTTAATTTTCTTCTTCAAATTTTTAGAAATCGACAAATAAATTCACAACACAATTTTCACAATAATATTATATTTTTCACACAAAAAATTATTATCAACACAGAAAAGGTAAATAACAACAAAACTATTGACTGCTAAGCTCTGACAAAAAAAAATTAAAAAAAGACCAACTGCTACTTAAACACCACCTTATACTTATTTTACCATTGTATACAAATTGTAGGTCCCTTTCGATGAGTCTAAAAATAGAACCGGGTGCAGCTTAATGACTGAGAGAAGTCCCCATGTTCCTTAATGGAATGTTAAGGGAATTACTACTATATAAAAATTAACAAGATTAAGTGTCAGAATCTAATGATAATTTTATTTAGTATGCATCCATACTTCTTCTTGGTTTTTTCCTGCTTCTACTCCACTTTATTGATGTTTCTCTTAAAATTCTTTACATAATTTCTTTACTTTATTGATGTTTCTCTTAAAATTCTTTACATAATTTCTTTACAGAAAATATCGTTATGGTGTTTTATTTACAATTAAAACTACGCGATGAGCACGGTTTCACCTTTACTGATGTCGATAAATTGCAATTGGAAATTGAAGATGTTGGTGGTTTTCGCATTCGCCTGGATAATTTGTTTAACGGACAAGAAGTGTTAGAGGAGAGTACAAATGCTGTGTTCAATGAAAGTTGGCGAGAATTTTATGAAATTTTGAAGCCGGCTATAAGAGAATCTGTGCAGGCTATAATGAAAGATCGTTTAACTAAATACTATAGTTACGTTCCTGGTAATTTCTTTATTGAAGATCTACCGAGTGCAGCCGAACATAGCGGTTAGAAAAAAAAGGAAAAAAGGGGAAAAAATTAAATTGTTTTGTATTATATCTATAGCATTGAAAATGGGAAAATATTTGTAATTTAATAAAAAATATTTATCGGCTTTAAGGTATAACAATAAAAGCATATATGTACTAAAAATCCTTGTGACAATATGCTTCTTAAAGAGCTGAGTTACTCTTAAGCTATTGGTGTCTTATTTAATATTATTCTTATCTCTTACTTTAAAAAACTACTAACTTTCTTAGCGTTAATCTAAAATCTTACATAGCAACTAATTGCAATAATGGATTCCTATTCGATAATATCAAATTTGTTTACTGAAGGCTTTCGTCAATTGTACTAAACAACGCAATAGTAAATTTCTTTTTTGGTCTGGCTAACTTTTTTTCGACTGAAATATGTGTGAAAATTAGAGCCAAATATCAATCTGGTTTTCACTATGATAGGTTTGTTGACAAAGGAACCAGCGCTTCTTTTTAGTTCAATAGTTTACTCCAACCAAAATAAGCTCAACTTTAACTTTTACTTAATACTCAGTAATGTCACAATGTTGAAAACTTTACGAATATTGTCACTTTCTCGGGTATTTACTGACACTTGCCAAATTTCGGTAAAAAAAATTAAAAGGAAAATTCCCAAATTTTAACAAATTTGATAAACTTATTGCTGGAATATATAATGAACATACATATATGGTTGCAATGTTAAAACCAAAGTCCAATTGTTACAATAAAGAGCTAAGATTTAAAAAAGCAAGCGATGTTCAATCAAGTATTAACATTATGATCACACTATTCTTTGATTATGTCCCCAATTTATGCGCCTTTTGCAAAACACTTTATGAGAAAAGCGTCAGAAAATATTTTCTTGCACCCACTAAAAAGACCTACGAAAAAAGGAAAAATGAAAATTAAGGAAGTTAATATCGTGTTCTCATTCAGCATTACTTGTTGTGACAAAAAATCTCACTTAAACCAAGGCTAAGCTTGATAAACACTATGAGTACTCTGCACCACCAATTGCAATGGTAAAAAGGTGGTTGACTGAATTTTATTGTGGCAGTTTTTTTTTATTTTATTTCATTTATTTCAACGTTTCATACACAAGACCTGAGTCTTATATTGCAGTATGAAACTGAGCATATGTATATTATAGTAACAAGAAGCAATGACATTAACAACTTAAAATTAATAATTAAAAATTAAAATAATGACTATAATAATAAAAAGAACGAATAATAACAAGTTTTTGTACAAAATTTAAGAAATTTCAGTATAATCCAAAAATCTTAGTACAATTTAATCTAAATTTTAGCATAAAATTCAAAACTATTTAAGTATAAAATGAAAATATAATTACATGAAATTGACAAAGATTAAAAAATGAAATATTCCAAAATTTGAACATACGCAAAAATATCACAATAATAAAAAAAAAATATATGAGTAAATTTATATAATCATTACAAGGCAATCGCGAAAAATAACATACAATATATTTCCTAAATTGATGTACGTTACTAATCACCTGCAACTCATAAGGGATTGCGTTCCAGAGACTGATAGCATGAACAAAGAATTAATATCGAGAAATCAATGTCCAATGTCGAAATGCAAGAAGCCTTCTACCCCTTCCAAGCAGTGAAAAGTTTAAACGCGCATGAAGATAATGAGGTTGACGTGTATATATAATTTTATGCAAGAACAGTAAGGTACGAAGTCTTAAATAATTATCAAAACTCATGCCATAAAACGAGCTTACATAGGTAGAAGTATGATCATACCTACGTAGATCATAAACACAACGTCAATATTAATAAGCGCCAAATTAAGTTTCTTCTACTCTCACCAGCACAGCTGGCAAAAAGTTCGCAGCCATACAATAAGACCGGTATTAAGTACGATTTAGCAATTAGGGTTCTAATCCTAATTGGGGATCAATACTGAGTCTGCCAGAGGTTAACATAGAGAACGTCCGACCACAACCTATATTAATATGGTTTGTCAAAGTAAGAGTGTTATTAAAGTATATGCCAAGATTTTTAGTATATTGTACAATGTCGATCGACTGGCCGTTCAATTCCAAAATTGGGTGGTAACTAAGTCTCAATAACCTCTTCTTTATAATTAGACACTTGGACTTTGCGGGGTTAATTTGCAATCCATTGGCAGTGGCCCACTCACACGATCTAGCTCCTGATTCAAGGTCCTTACACACTCCTCAACAGTATTGGTGCTACAACTCATGTATAGCTGAACATCGTCTGTATACAATCTGACCTTACAATGTTGAAGTCCACTCTGAAGATTAATAACATATAATGAAAACAGCAGAGGACCTAAGATCGAGCACTGTAGAGCACCTTGACTCAATGGCAAACATCTAGACTGTGCAGTAGATGTCTGAACATATTGGTATCTATCAACTAGATATGAATGAATCAAGTCTGCAGCAGTCGATTCAAATCCAAATATATATTTAAGTTTATTTATTATAACGCTGTGATCAACAGTATCAAACGCTCTGGAATGATCCAAAAGACTCAAAAATGTAATGTTACCACCATCAATCTGCTGTCTTATGTCCTCTGCAACATCTACCAGGGCCGTAATACAACTATTATTTTAACGAAAACCAGATTGCCGATCAGTAAGCAAACTGTTAGCCTCAAGGAACTGTGTAACTTGATTATGAATTAACCTTTCAAAAACTTTTGATAAAAATGAAATATCGCTATCGGCCTATATTCAGAGTTCGATTTGGGAATAGGAATAACTTTCGCAAGTTTCCACATGCTAGCATAGCAATTAGTAGTAAATATTCTGTTAAAAACAAAAGTAATGAAAGGAAGAAGTTGTGGGGCAAGAATCTTTAAAAATCTGGGATTAATACAATCCACGCCAATAGCATTCGATTTTATCGACATTATAGAAGATAATACATAACACTGTGTCACACCAACAAAGCGGAAATTATTGTTCGGAACATTGTCACAGAAATTATAGTAATCAGGTATTAGGTGTACATTAGGTGTACTCAGGAAGCGTTCATTTAAAGCGTTAGCATCCACTGTGCAGAGTTCCTCGTTGTTAGATCTACCAATGTCAATCTCACAAATTGTCCTCCAAGTTTGATTTAAACCTATGGCAGTAGAAAATTTCGAAGCATAGTAGTCTGATTTGGCTTCTTTATAAGTCCATTGGTTGTTCTACATGATGCTCGGTACCGTGGTTCTAAAACGTTTTCACCTCATATAACTTGAGGTGTCTACATCCCAAACAATTGAAAAAATTCACGATATAGTATTAGCCGGTCAGAGATTTTGAAAGCGATAGGCATTTCACATGGCTCAGTGGTTTTTTTCCGCAAGATGGTTATTAAATTTGTACACAATCGAATTGGCGTTGTTCAACCGCAATATGGAATAGTTTTTCATAACCGTGGACGAAACATGGATACACCACAACACATCAGAGACCCAACAGCAGTTAAAACAGTTTCTCGCTATGAATCTGCACCAAACAAGCCGAAGGTGGGTTTTCATCTTATAAAGTAATGCCGACCGTTTCTAGGATGCATGCGATACAATCCAGATTGACTATTTTATTGAAGCGATCAATTGAAGATTGAAAAAAACGTCCGCTTGTGGCCAAGAAAAAGGCTATTTTTCGTTAGGAAATCACAAGGGTGGACATATGTACAGTTTCTATTTAAAAATCCATGAATTGGATACGATATTCTTCGCATTTAGACTCGAGTAACCAAACCTTACCAAACAAACCTTATTTCGGAATGAATAAAAAAGATTGGAGAAACGTTAACCAAAATCAAAGGAGACAAAAATAAAATGATTTTTTTCTCCAAAAAATTGTGTTTCACTCAAAAAGTCACGGACTTATTGATGTGCTCTTGTACCTATTTATTCTTTACATTTTCTTAATTAATTATTAATCTGAAATTTATCAATTTCAATTATTTTTTAATGATAATAAATCTTTAAATATTTTTATTGTCTGAAACTTTAAATAACACGTGATGTTTTAAGTCAACTTTGTGCAACTTCTCAAATCACATGGTCACTAGAAAAATTATTTTAAATGTTTATGATTAAAATATAAAAAGCAGTAGCTGGTAACAATATTAAATAACTAGTGTTTTACTAAATTAAACAACAAATCGTTAAATTGTGCATTTTTTCAATTTGTAAATGAATATCCACCACCAATGCTGTTGCTCAAGTTTAATTTAAATTTTTTATTTTTTACTCAGTCTATTATTCTTTTATTTTGTCTAAGACTTACAATGAAATAAATTATAATCAAATAATTTTTTTCTCTTTACAAATTTCATAAATTATTGCTTTAAGCAGTTTTAAATCACGCCAATTTTCATTGAAGAATTCATTTTGTTGTTTGAAAAGTACTCGTATTGCGTTGGTTCGACCTCTTTAATGGTGCCATTGAAAAGATTAACGAACTCAGACTGTAAATGAATCATGTTTACATCGACACAATTACTCATTTTTTTTTTTTTTTTTTTTTTTGCTTAAAGCATGGTCAAGGGTAAAGGCATTTATCTACATGCTTATATTTATAACTAAATATTTTAATAATTTTAAGCATTATTTGCTATGGTCACTGATGCTTTATTCTTGAATGATAATTCTAGAAAGAGAATATATTAATTCTTTGTTATATTCTAATCATAAAGTTATTTATTAGGGCCCTTTCATAAAAAGGATAATTGGTTTGTAATTAATATTTTATATTTATATTTTGTTTTTATTTTAGATTACATAGCTGTTTAACAATAACAAAATCATCAAATAAATATAAATTCATAACAAATTGTCTTAGAAAATAATTTTGTTTCCATTTTAGAAATAAATTTATGAGTTTATTTAGTTGTTTCAGAAATACTCAGTATAAAATCAATTGTAAAAACGTGATTAGTTTAACCCTCTCATGCACCAAACTTTATTAGGGTACTATTAATTATTAAACTTTGTTTTCAACTAGATTGGGGTCAAATAAGATATTAAACGAACAAAATTTCAATTTCTACTTCAAGCGTAGTTTTTAGATAATGTTGCGCATGGACGCAGTAAAATGGCCAAGATTTTTATTAGAAGACAATAATAGTTTTATATATTTTTTGGTTATATTTAATGTCTAAAAATATTTCATAGGATTTATACATCTTCCATAGGATTATTTCATATTTTCATCGATTTAAGATTTTCTAGGTGCACTTTTTATAACTTCTCCTTAATTATGGAATTCTCGGAAATTGTAAAGTCTACTTCCTTCAGCTTTAAATTCTAATAAACTAATTCTTGGGCAGCTCAATCCTTTTCACAAAAATTTTATCAGAAATGATCGCTTCGTCAGCAGGAATCAATCCCAATTAAACTTCAGAATTTGTTGCATTTCTCTTGCTGTTAAACACTTTTGTCGTTTTATAGTTGACTAAATATACAAAAAAGTAAGTAAAGAGCTGGCAAAGAACTAAAAACTAACGAAATTTGCAAAATAAAATATTGAAAGAAATACACCGCTTATGCGCTATGTTGTACATATGCAACAACAAAAATTATAGTCCCAAAATATCGCCTGATTAAAATGTGTACCATTTTTTTGCTGTGTTTCACTTAAATTTAAGCTATTTTAACTAGAAAAAATTTTCACTGATTATCTTAAGTTTTTCTAAAAAACTTAGACACTTATTTTTTCACAAACTAAATATTAATAAAATCAGCAGACTTGACCGACCGAAAATTGCAATAAGAAACACACAACTTTTCTACTCCAGCTAAATTAGGAGAAAAACTAATCTTAATGCATAGAATTTCATTTTAAATTACTTCGTTAGAAATTAGAATATCGGTATGATCAAATTTTTATTATGGGCGTTACGAATTTTTCGCCTAAAATATGGTAGTTATGGTAACTTGAAAACGACTTGAGCGATTTTATTCGAAGTACCACCAAATGTTTACAACAAGAACAAAATTTCCTATAAATCACCTGAATAACATTTTTTTTTTTTTTTTTTTTTTTTTTTTTGTATTTTCAACAGTTTCGGAGTTATTCACACTTAGTTGCGAAAAAAATTGTTTCGAGCAAAGTTAGAGCAAATTTTTTTTTTAATCTAAAAAATGTTTCAGAATGAAAATTTTACTAGTTAAGCACATAAATTAAAGCTTAAGATGTTGAGAATAAGATATAATACATTAAGATCGGTTGGCTATTGCTGATTTTATTCAAAGTTAAACGTACGCACTTAACTTTGGCCAAAATTAGCAAAAAAAATTTTTCTTGCAAAATTAGTGGATCTTTTTTTCTTTCTTTTATATCTAAAAAGTTACAAAAAAAATTCTTAGAATATAAATTTTACATTTTACGAAAGTAAAATAGCCCATAAAGGCAGGTGTTCAACTTTAACAAAAGTAAAGGGTTCATTTTTAATGGCTGTGGTAGTTAAAAAATATATTAAGAATAAGATTTTTTTTATTATTGTGATAAAAAATCCAGTACAAAATGCACTTCTAAGAAAGATGACAGAATGTTTTCATCATTCAACACTTGTTTGCGAAACCGAAAAGATAAATCCTATCCGATATTTGATTTTATCAAAACCAAAAGTTAATATTGAAAAGCACTCTAAGGATTATTTCCGTTTTATACATTTTTATTTTGGTAAGAGTTTTAAAAAAGATCAAGTCATTTATGAAACCAATGATATGGCGTGAACCACAAATCAGGAACGTGATTGTGTAATTTAATAACATTTCTCTATGTTTGCCCAGGAAAATTTATATTAATGGCCCTACTACGGTTTACAACTTAACTCATTTGAATTGAAATTTGAGTTGACAATTTACAACTGCCATTGATAAGTTATAATTTTTGGCGTTTTTAACATGTTAAGTTGTTATCGATAATATCAAATTTTAAAATTTCAACTGAAATTTCAATTCAACTGAGTCGAGTTGTAAGTCGTAATAAATGCATAAATTATCTGGTCATAAAATAGTTTGGGCTCAAAACACGCATATTCTATTCAATAGAATATACCATCCACTAAACTCAAAAATCAACGTTAATTCATTATAGTGCAGACTATGATCACATTGACCTAAATTGATGAAACTTCCAGCAATGGATTATATTGATATAATTAGGATTTAAATGAAATTTAGAAGAAATTGAATCGGGAGAAGGCGAGATAGCCGTATCGATATAGAATTCATAAAATGTTATTTATGGTACATCTTTTACTACTGATGAAAGAATGAAAATAAACTCCTTTTTTCACTAATTTAACATAACTACTTATAGATAATAGCAAATTACTTAAGAATATTACAAAAAAATAAAACTTGGGAATCCTTTTTTTGAGAAAATAGAAAATATAAATGAAAAAAATTGTATACCATTACTTCTAAAAAACATATTTCTTTTCCTTCTCCGTCACTTCTCTAGGAGCATATTGGCTTTCCACATCTGTAGCATCCGTTGCTTTGTTTCAGTTTCTTTAATCAGTTTGTAGTAGTTGATTAATCCACTGTAGCTCCCTCCATAAGTGGTAGTGGTAGATCATTGCTAATTGGTGTGCTCTTTACTTTAGCATTGTAATTTTTTCCCAGTAAGTGACGTGTTTCCATGAGCATTCGTCTGATGTTTATGTTCATTGCCAGATGTAAGCGGGAAGGCTTCTTCTATATTTCTTAGATGGAGTTATCTAAAGGGAAGTTGAGTTGAAGCCTCTTTATTAAACATTTCTTCATCATGTCCTCTACTGGGGTTTGAACCTGGAACGTGTTGGTTCTAATTTTATTTATTTGATAGAACATATTATATAATTTTAAAAGTTGAAATAAAAACATAAAATTTTTTACTAAATTGAAACCTTTTATTGAAATAACTGCATTTTTCTATTTTGTTTATAATATTAATATTATTAAGTAATTAACATGGACCCCAGAAATATACAATTTTATGTTTTTTTTTTTCTCATGCAACCAATCAAGTCCGATGTAAGATATTTATCCATTTCATGCATTTTGGCATCGATTTGTTAGTGCATACTTTTGCATATTTTGCTCATAACAGCATTTTTTCCATATCTCAATTTTAAGAACATATTTTTGTTATTTTTTTTTATATTTAAAGAGGATTTTAAGCCTTTTTACGACATATTTGGATTTTTAATGCTCTTAAATATTTTTACAGCGAAAACAAATTTTTATTTTAAATTCTGACCGAGTCTTTTTAATTAATCAGTGAATTAAATTTTTTTGCTCCATCTAGACCTTAATAAAGTTTATTACCGCTTAAGCGGCGAGTATGTTCTGTAAAACGAATACGAGTGAAACTTTTAACCCTTTCTACATTGTGACAAAGAAGCATCAAGTAAAAATTTTTAATTAGTCAAAACCGTAAGTTTAAATTTGACTAAGCTTTCTGTGACAAGCGCTGCACCGTATATAATAAAGTTGCCAAAGTCATAAAGATGTTTTACCCTAAACTAACGCACGTTACGGGTATTGCTCATGTATTGCATCTCTAATGAAAACTTATTGGAGATCAACAAGAAAATGTAAAAGCAACAAATAGAGTTGAAATTTTTAAAGAAATTTATTCAGACCTTCCACTGCCGCCCGAACCAGTTATAACTCGCTGGTGAACTTGGCTTCCGGCCACCAATTATTTCGCTCACAATTATGAAAATATCTTAGAAATTTTAAGCGCATTAAATAGTGCATAAATGACAACAGATTAACCAAAAAATTTAAATATAAAAAGTGAACTGATTTTATTAAAAACTTTGGTTTAATTAAAAAGTTTCTTAAAAAATTTCAAAACTGCCTATAATATTAGTTAAGCAGTATGCCATATTAACTAAGACGATTCAGAATATTTGCAAGATGGTAGATTGTAATACAAAACTGTATATTAAAACTAAGCCAAAACGTATTATGCATTAACAAAGTATTTAATGTAGTAAAATGTATATGGAAATATCTAATAAATAGTTTTAGTGCATATACTTCAAATCTAGTTTTAAAATATAATTTTAAGGAAATGTTATCTTTGAAATATGTCCGCTTGTATCAGTAGACATAGATGTAATAGACGTCGCTTTTCATTTGAAATTTAAGTCAATATGGGAAATCACTCTATGTTGCAAATAGGCATTGCAAGTCTTGCAGACGTAGCAAACCTAGCATATCTGCAACATTTTGCTTCGTCACAACACCAAATTACATGAAAGTGGCATTTGCTGCAGTTGTGCATATTTACTACACAAACAATCATTGCGAGTTTACTATACTTAATTAGCCTTGTATTTTAAATACCTAATCCTGTTTTTACACGGTAGAAACATTCAAAACGATACCGTGTAAAAAGCATGTAAAAACAGGGTTAGGTGTAATATTCTTTTTACAAAATTTTCAACAAATTTATTTTGTAGATACTTTTTTGTTTTAATATTTTCAATTTGCTGAAGGTGTTATAAAAGAAACTCACTCTTTGTTGCTGAAATTCTGAGCATACCATATGGGGTAAATTGCAAATTTACACCGAAGAGTGATTTCCGCTAATGTTTTATTGTTTATTATATAGATTTTCTTAGAAATTGAAGTACAATTTTTGGTTTTTATACAATACAATATTTATATTATTACAATATTTAAATGTTGAACAAACATATTTTTTCTATAAGCAAGGAAGGAATTTTTGCCTTTTAGAGCATATTTTTACATTTTTAGATCATATTTGCGGATTTTTATTGCATATTTTATGCACATAAAACTCTTTTTTAAGAGCATGTTTCTGATTTTCCTGGTAATTAAAAAACCAAATTTTTAAAAATTTCTTTAATAATTAAAGTTTTAACAGCTTTTTTCTGAAGTACCATATCGTAGTTGTAATAAATTAGCACGCTTTTAATGCAATATAGAGAAGTAACCAAAAAAAAATTCGTTCAGTATTATATTCAGCTGTTAATTAACTTTCAAAAAAATATATAAATTTTTTAAAAATTCGTAATGAGTGATTTTCTGATTTTTGTCTATGGGACAACACACTGTGCTCTCAGTCTTTTATGTCCGCACTGGTATAATGATCAGTAAATGTCTAGATTATTTTTAATAAGGCTTTAAGGGGTATTACAACACAACTTAAACCTAGATGATACGTTAAAATAAAAAGTTTTAAATCTTTCACCTACATATCGCACGGGATTTACTTTATGGTTATAAGTACCAAAATCACAAATCTCAGCAGAGTTTTTAGATTTTAATTGTGTCACACGCAACGTATGCATATGACAATTTTTTTTTACTTTTCAAGCATACATACAAAATGTTTGTCAAACATGTTTGCCAGTGTATCAGCTCCTTTCGAATATTTCGGTGTGTTAGAAATTAATGTAAAATTTGTCTACATTATATAAACTTCATTGTTTTCTTATAAAGGGTGTCCAAAATTGAGGTATCATTTCAATTTTGCTGCCATTTTTTTTTTTTCTATTCAAACATCAAATGATCCACATTATTCAACGTTTTGCAGCGTGATCTCCATTTAAAGGCTTATAAGATCCAGCTGACCCAAGAATTAATGCCAGCTGATCACGCATTACGTCGGCAATTTGTTTCTTGGGCTATCGAAAAACAAGAAAAAAAATTAGAATGTTTTTAACAAAATAATCTTCACAGACGAAGCCCATTTCCAGCTCAATGGCTTCGTCAACAAGCAGAATTGCCGTATTTGGAGTGAAGAGAGTCCAAGAGTTATATCAGAGCAATTATTATATCCACATAAAGTTACGGATTTATGTGGTTTGTGGTTCGCAAAAAACATCGAACCACATTTTTTTGAAAAGGAAAATGGAAATGCGATCACAGTCAATGATAACCGCTACAGGGAGATGATCCAAAAATTAATAATTTAAATGTAGAGAATACGTGGTTGCAACAGAATGGTGGCACTTGTCACACAGCAAGAGAAACAATGGATCTTTTGAAAGAAAAGTTCGAAAATCGCATTATTTCTCGTAAAGCAACAACAATATCGTGCGATTTGACACCTTTAGATTTTTTGTGAGATTTTTCGAAATCGAAAGTTTACGGCAATAATCCCACAACAGTTCAAGAGCTTAAAACCAACATTATCAAGCAGATATCAACCATTGGCAATAGTTTATTGAAAAACGTGATTGACAATTATGGTAAGAGATTGACAGCTTGCCGAACCAGTAGAAGGAGTTACTTGACCGGCAAAATTTTTCATTTTTAACCGTAATCTCTTTGTAATGAACTGAAAAATATTTTTTTTTTTTAATAAAATTAAAATTTGATTTATCAACAGTAATATTTATCTGAAAATATGTTAAAAACTCTTAACTCTTGAAAACAGAAATTAAATTGGACGCACACAAGTATATCCTAGCATTTGTGGTGATCCTTAGTCGATCAATATTATTAAATGTTGTTTAAGGTATTTTGTTTTCAAATTGTTTGAAACATTCAAAGTAACTTAATATATCCCTAAACAAGTTATGGTTAAGAATTTATATTTTTGAAACTTTTTAATTAAATTGATACTATTCTTCTACGATTCAATAAAAAGTATAATTTATAGTGTAAAATTAATGTACGTAATTTAAATTCATTGATGTATATCTCTTAAGCTGCGGTCACAATTTTTCCCAATATTAAATATTTGATCATTTAAAAAAAGAAAAATATTTTGTATAAATATTATAAAAGAGATAAACTGTTGCATTTACTTATTTATTAAACTTTATGAAATATTACTTCTACCGGGTACCTTAAATATAAAATGTACAGCTTTATTTACTTGAGTTATTTTATTATTATTTTATATATTGAAAATAATGTAAATTTAAAATTAAAAAATTATATCACACAAATGTTTAAGAAAATTATTCGCTATACTCCAATCAAAACCAGTTTATAAAAAGATAATTATTGTCATTTGTAGTACTCAATTGCAATCTTGACTTTTATTGTCAACCATCAAGAGACGGTTAATTAAATCTCGTTCTACTACAATGTGTAACCAAATACTTTATAGAGGTAAAGGTAATACACAATGTTTACATCTGTAGTAATTCATAACTGTAATGAAACGTATATTTAAGCGCTATAAATGTATAAAGTAAATATCAAATACTTACACTTGAAGAAAAATTTATTTACATTTCAAAAAATAGAATTAAAATTTTTTCTAAATGAATAGAAAAAGAAATGACAACCGTAAAGGAATATACGACAATGCTAGCAATACTGAACATGTTTTCGACTCCAGCTACGAAGTCATCATCAGAATTCTTTGTGTTGTGTAGATTCATTTTCTGAACATCAACTATTTAATTCACATTTTTTCAGAAACCGCATATTGATATTATCAATTTCTGTATTGTAATGAGTTAGAGGAAATCATACTTTTAATATTAATAAGTTTTGTTTTTTAATTGTCAGAAATAATATTTCATAATTGATATTCTTGTTGCTATGCTTTACGAGTATTTACCCGGTATTTCTGGAAAATATATTATTGTATTTTAATTTTATAGATATGCAATATCTATGCAATACAGCATTCTAGGAAAAGGAATTACTCTGCTTAACACCACATTGTTACTTCTTAACCTTTTTAAAGCATTTGAGTTCTTTTAAATTCCGTAAAATATAATAAATGCAGCGAATTTATGTTTTACTTAATAGTTTTTTTTTTAATTTTATTTCCACTCTTTATCTTTATACAGCAACCTCTTTAACTTCCACTTAATGCACAATTACTTAACACATTTACGAACGCCTTAACACGACTTTACTTTATGACTTTTAAATTACAACTTTACACAATGACTATCTAACTATAACTGACTAGCGTAGGCAAAGCAGCGTCCCTTACATGTATAGTATACTTAAATGCCTACAGTTTAGAAAGTTCTGGAAGATTCTTAAAACGTCTCAAATCTTCTATTTGTCCGTTAATGTAAGATCGTGTTATCCACGATTGATCGAATTGGCAATGCTTCCAAATACACAAATAAGTACGGCACCCTGATGGTGGCACATTGATAGCGTTGACACAAACCAAAGGATTAAAAGCACACAATACAGTTTTAAATGCACTGATGTGTTTGTATCTTCTTTAGACATTGCTTACCTTTGTAACAGTATGTTCAAAGAGAAGATGAATAATATTGTTACGTTTTTACCTTTTTAAAACGTGTTTTATGAGTTCGTAGATTGTAGTTAAACCGATCTTCCAACCCGATCGTAGTCACAACCTTTTTAACCTGAGGTTATCCACACTTAACTCTCTTTACTGAGTAAGCTCCAACTAAACTGGCTTTTTTTTACTTCATTCACACCAATAACACATTCGCTGAGTTAACTTTACTTCAACTGCATTCGCTGAGCTTACGACACATAAACTGATTGCTGTTCGCATCGATGTGTTTTTTATATGGCTGTGTAAACAACACATCGAAAGCTCTCGAACGTCTCGATATTTCAGGTAGATTCCATTTCGTTCTTTTAATTTCTTTTTAGTTCTTTTGTAGCCATGCGTATGTAAACATCTACCTCTTTCAGCTCTTGGTATTTGTTGTTGCTTGTTTATTGTCTGTTACTTGTTTAATTATTGTTGTTGCCGTGTTATTTTTAATTACTTTATCTCCGCTAATGTTTGTTGCTGTAGATTTGGTTATTTGTAAACAGCACGTAAAGAGTTGTTCTTGCAGCTTTTGTTTATTTATTTTAGCGATGTAATAAACGCTGGAGAGCGCAACCTTATTGTCGTAACAATATGAAGTCTCACATGCCAAATCTAAGATTTGGACTATGTAGTAGACTATGCCTACTCTCGCATAGGATTACCAATATTCAGTCGAAACTTGACCTAGAAACATTGGCTCGCAAAGTTGAACTTGAGATAAATATCAAGAAAACCAAGCAAATGCGAATAAACAATACTAGCAGGGAAAACATTTTGCTACAAAGTCAACCAGCCGAGTGTGTAGATAGCTTCTGCTATCTAGGAAGTACAATGACTACAACCGGCTACCCGGAAACAGACTCAATTATGCGAGAGTGGCATTCAGACGACTACAGTCAGTATGGACAAGCTCACATATATCTAGACGACCAAGCTCAGAGTATTCAACTCATGTGTTAAATCAGTTCCGCTGTATAGCAGTGAAACCTGGCTTTTATCGAATAACATATCACAAAAACTCAATAGGTGCCTCAGAATCATATGCAGAATATTCTGGCCTAACACCATAAGTAACACGGAACTGTGGATCATAACTAGTGAGGAACCCATACTGAAACAGATAAGGAAAAAAATGGTGGTGGATCGGTCACAGCATTCGGAAAAGTCCCGATAGTATCACCAGAATGTCACTTGAGTGGAATCCTCAAGGCTCTTAGTCGACCAATAAACACCTAGAGATGCACAATTATCTAGAAACAAAGACAGAACAATCTAACATAAGAAAAGGCACATATGCTCTCTAGAGGAGTAACGAAAAAATAATCACCATTGTAGGGTATATATAATTTACCACGCCTTTTTTAGATTCCAATTGAAAATAAATAAAAATCTATTAACAATAATTCTTCTATAATCAAATGCTTGTTGAAATGTTAATTAATGAATATGCAATTATGCAGTTGATACAGGGTAACCAGATACTAACGATACGAAAATAAGTTTAAGTAAAGTAACTTTGATAAAAGGCAATAAATTAGCTCAGCTTACGCCATTACGTATAGAATAACAGACTCATCGAATAATCATCTTAATTTTGCCGTCTATCTAATTTATGATCACTTAATAATATTGGCAAAGAGCTAATCTTAAAAGGTCAAGTCAAATCGAATGAAAGAATATCTGCACAAATGAACTTGTTGCCGATTTTTTCTCCGAAATCTACAAAATCGCATGGCTAAAAAATTTTACTCTTCTTATTATATTAATGATCTGAATTCTTTTTATTCAAATACCAAATGGGTGTATGGGAGCTAAAGTCAAAGTCCAGTAGAATTTTTCTATAAACAATGTACTCCTATTTCAATAAAATGTAAACCTGTCTTAACCTAATCGAGTAAGGTGACAGATCACGCAATAATAGTTTAACATCTAATATTTAACAATTATTATCAAATTTCGTATTTCGTTGAAACAAAAACGGATCCATATACGATTCGAACTAAAACTGTAAAGTTAAAAATTTGTTTTATGAAAACAAATACATATAAACCAATCATAGAATTATTTCTGGCCTTAGTTCTTATGCATTCTTCATATTTCATTCTTCATACTTTTTCAGCGCGGGGTATAAACTTGTACACGGCCCTGAAAACAAATAATGGAGAGAGACTCGTGTTCCCTGTATGTTTTTATTTAAATATAGAGTCACTTACTGCACGTTTGTCCAATTTTTCATTGCTAATCAATATGTGACGTCTCTTACTTACGATAACGTTAATAAAAAACCCAAACCTTTTTCATAAAAGACCCAGATTCCAAGAAGTACCAATAATTTATTTTTGAGTATTTTACAGCAGATAAATTTGGTAAAGATCTGGTTTCGTTGTAGTGTGTGTGGCTATTTTAAAAGTTATGACGTCTCGAAGTCTTTAAGAGGTACGGTAACGGGGTGTGTACAGAAAAAAATAAACATGTTAAGAGTCTCTTGTTGGGATTCTCAAATGCAAATAAGATTTTAATCATTTTTTCTACTTTGAAAACATTTACTTTACAAACTGTATACTCATAAAAATTGAATTATAAAGCATCCATTATAAAACTTAGCAAGAATCAGTTTTGTGAGCTCAGAAATCATGCTGGAAAGTTTGTTTTGGCTTAGTTTGGTAAGTCCACTTTCAGAATATTTGCACAAAAAAAAACAAACGTTGTACGTTTGTTGTTGTCAATTTTCATATAAAAGTGTCGTACACTCATACCATTTTTTTCATGTGTTTTTAAAATATTGTATTGGTTTCCGTACTATTAATGTAATGTGAATCAGTAATGAGAAATGGAATTTTCGTTCGGTATCCAAAAAAAAAACATTAGAGACTACTTTTTTGACAAAAAAGTAAAGTAATTTTATAAAACAAAAATATTTTTTCATGGCTTACTTTACTAAAAAACTTAATAACTGTCAACCTCCAGGGGATTTTCAAAAGTAAAGAAGCATTTTGCTCTTACTCCCATTTTACTTTTACTCCCGTTGTGTTACCATGTGTCCATTACCGCACCATTTAACTATCAGCTTCTGTCTTTTTTCCTGATCGTATGTTGGAAGGTAGTCCTTATCGCCGAATCTTCTCCGAACTCCCTTGCTCTTCATTATTGCAATTTTTGCAAAGATCATTCTATAGAGTACCCATACTTATAGCCTGTCTGCTAACAGCCCAACGTTCAGTAATAAACCATATAAGGTTTGTTCTTGGCGGCATCAACAGTTGCCCCGTTCTTTGGTAACCCAAATGTGGCCAGATCCTTCTGGTCACATAGCAGGTGGGTTTATTTCCCCATCGTTCGTCTGCTAATTGACGAATTGTCCGTGATTACAGTACCGATGTTGTAAATGGATCCGTTCGAAGTGGTAAAGTGGTACCTGCCTGGTTAAGTTTATTCGCTATACAATTACCTTTAATGTCCATGGTCCCATGTAAGGATAACCGACGAATGTCTCGCTATGTCATCTAGATACGTTCATGAAAAATTCTCTACATGCTATGCATCTCCCCAGGGATCTTATGTAAATACGGAGCTTTTTTTTCTCCGTCACTTCTCTAGGAAGTATATTGGCTTACCACAAAACATTCATTGCTTTGTTTCAGTTTCACTAATCGAGTTGATTTTCAAGCTAAGTAGATGATTAATCCACTGTAGCCCCCTCCATATCGATTGTGTAGTGGTTGCGAGTAGCCTTGCTAATTGCTGGTGATCTTTACTTTAGCATTGCAATTCTTTCCCAGTAGGTGGCGTTTTTCCTGATCATAAGTCTGATGATGTTTGTCATCATCGCCAGCGAAAAGCTGCAAGGTCACAGGGCCATCTACTTTATATCTTAGATGGTGTTGTCTGGAGTGAAAGTTGAAGCCTCTTTACTAAACACTGAAAACGATACTATGATTAAATTATTTCGTCACATGCTCTGCTGGGGCTCGAACCTGTCTCGCTTGTGTTGTTATGCGTGTGGTCTAATCACTACACCACGCCACCAGAAAAAAAAAACCGAGATATCCCTATGAATATCCCGCAATACCGGAAAAACCTCGTAGCTATGTATATTTCTGTTATTCCTCTTTCCATATCAGAAACTTAAAATCGGTTAATATAACAAAAAGAGATTCTTTATGTCATTCTTTTCGTGTAAATAAGAAATAAAAACCGAAAAATACTAAATCAAAGAAATGTAAGATTAGAAATAGGGAAAGATTTATAAAGATCGGTCTATAATTTACCCTACTTCCCATAAAAGCCTACCTTCCCTTATATATGACGATGTAAATAATAACAAGAAAGACATTTTATTCATAACTAAATATAGTTTCTTAATAAATAGTACGGTTCCTATATAAATTAGTGCGCAAAAACATTTCTTAATTTGAAAAATGTGTAAAATATTGTATGAAAAAAGTGTTCGCTTAAGAAATTCACACAGATTCCCTAAGGTTACTTAAACGATGTCAATATATAATTTAATTTCAGATATATGAAGGTACGAAAAGCCTGCAACTCAAGATCTTTAAGGTGTTTCAAAAATTTAAAAAATAGATTTTTGATGTACAGAAAAATAGTATGGGTATTTTTTGTGTTGCACCGTGTAATACGTTTTCAAAAAATTTCGTTTATAAATTGTCGATAGATGGCTCTAAAACGCAATATATCTGGTAATAATAATTGCATCAGGCAATATAGCTATAGCTTGTTTGAAAGGCAACGTTTTAATCTTCACTTTGTTGGAAGACATTATTAAAATCATTAGCACTCAAACTTACATTTAAAACTTAGTGAGAATTCGGAACATTATCTACCGTCATATTCTGCTTTTCTATTATAGAAAAGATAAGAAAGCATTGCTGCCTGCTAAAATAAAATTGTGCTTAAGGGGACGATGTTGTAAATAGAAAAACAGCAAAGAAATGATTTGTTCCTCTTCGATCTCTCACTAAAAAGTCGATGAAATTATGAAAAAATTTTAGAATACCGGCACAAAAGCAAGGGAACTAGGCATTCATTAGTTATCAACCAATTGAACAGTTATCGACCAATTGAACACATGAATGAACAGCGAAAAATAAAATTAAGCGAATTTAGCGTGTGCCGCTGTTGTATGGTAGGTAAGACACCCGCCTACCAACCAGAAGGTCGTCGGTCAATACCAAGCTAGACCATCTTAAAAAAGAAAAAAAAATTTTTCGACAGCGGTATCACCTCATAACATTAGCTAGTAACTAGTTATGAGTATTACATACTATTGAAAACTTCTCTAAATTCAATTGCCGTTCGGAGCCGGAGTTAAACTGTAGGTCTCTTTCAATGAGTTTAAAAATAGAATCGGATACAGCTCATTGACTGAGAGAAGTCCCATGTTCCATCATGTAATGTTACGGGAATTAATATAATATATATTTGCGATTCATTGCTAATAGGGAACGAATTTGAACCATTTCTGGAACGAATGATTCGGACGATGAAAAGTGGATCATATACGACAATAATGTGCGAAAAAGAGCAT
Organism: Wohlfahrtia magnifica; assembly: GCA_023159175.1. NCBI lineage: Eukaryota > Metazoa > Arthropoda > Insecta > Diptera > Sarcophagidae > Wohlfahrtia > Wohlfahrtia magnifica. Next base: position 2,331,409 of record JAKWBJ010000189.1, read on the forward strand.
GGACGAAACAAGTCGGTGGCAAAGCTAAGATTGGCACTAAGTAAAAAAAGTAATGCTGTCGGTCTGATGGGATTGGAAGAGAATTTTTCATTATGAGCTTCTACAACCAGGTCAATCGAATGATTGAGGTCTTTACTCTTAATAATTAATGACATTGAAGACGAAAAGGTGTTATCCTTCATCATGACGTCAGACCACGTACATATTTGAGGAACCGACAAGAACTAAGAGGGAGATCCGCGAACAAATTTTGATGCATTTACAATATGGCCCGGAACTTGCACTTTTAGATTAATAACAGAACAAAAGATTAAAGACAAAAACCTCATTAGTTAGAGCTTCTAATGCATAGAGAGAATTATTACTCACCCTGTATTTAAATAATAATAAATTCATTGATAAGCTTAGTTAAGGAAAATTTTCAAAATACATAAATCTTAACTACGATTATTATTGTTATGTTTGTATTGCCTTGAACCTTTTAGTAGAAATTGACATCTATTAGTTTTGCCATTAGTACATTAAAATAAATATTTAATAAAACTGTTGTAAGAGTCCTATATAAGCAAAAAAAGACAATTAAGTTCAATTACTTGCAATTATTTGTTTGTTTTTTTATTACTTTTTTGATTTTTAAAAAACAAAACTTGCTTAAAATAAATAAAGTGCTTTATTTCCCACCTCACCTTTTAAAATAATATTGAAATGTTATTCCTCAAATACGTTTAACATACGTTTTCAACATTTCCAAGTCAGAGAAAGTAAACAAGAAAACATCACATTCTTGGCATATCTATTGTCAAATGTTGTTTTGTTTAAACACGTAAAAAATATTATTGTTAGAATAAGTACAAAAGAAAATTACAAAATTTAATTTCAAATACATTATATGTATTTGTATGTGCATTTTTAAATATGTACTTTCAACTTAAACGCATAAATTACACGGTGCGACAAAAAAAATACCTGGCAAGTGATACTATTTTACTGATAGGCGCTGCCGAGCAGAACAATGATCTGTCTTTGAAATTTTCGAAACACCTACAAAATCTCGAGTTACTAGAAAAAACCGATTTTTCGGACCCTCATGCACTTATAAGCTAATAACTTAGATGAATTTTAGTCGATTTTAAGTTTATTTTCGAATTTCTAATGAAGAGACAGATCTTTTGTGAGATATATATATTGTCGTTTAAGTAGCCTTGAAGAATTTCTCAGGCAAACAAATTTTTCATTAAATTTTTTCTACTTTTTTCAAGCTTAGATGTGTTTAGATAGGAACGGTAATTTTGATGAATTACTTAAGGAATTACTTAAGGAAAGCATACTTTTATTACAAAATTTTAAACTTTTTTGAAAATACGGTTTCAAAGTATTAAAAAAGACACCAGTTTGTTGAAAATTTTAAATTTTTTCATGAGTTGCATTACGAAAAACCGTGTGTCTCATTTTATTCATAAAAATATGTAAAAAAATGGATGAAAAATATGTTTGCTTGATAGAAAGGTCTGTTTCTCTTCTTTCCAAATCTGAAAAGAAACTTCAAATTTTATAGTATTTAGATAAGTTATTAGGAATCCAAATATGTACAGAAGTAGACAGCTATTTAGGGACAACTTTGTATACTTTCTCATAGTGATTATTGACTTAAAGCATCAATGAAAAAATAACAACTCATTATTATGTATGAAAGATGCCACGCACACTTATCCAATTCCTCCCACTTTTAAACTGATGATTCGTATTGAATATCCAACCCCGTTTAAATTTGCTGTACAACTTAGAATATGTGCACTGAATCGACGTGCTATATCTTATTCAAATACCTTTAACAGGAGCACTGATAAAGGAATGACCACCTACAGTGCCATCTGTTGAACATTTTCGACTTTTCTTTTTCCTAAACCTTCGCGTAGCAATTACAAACAAAATCGCAAAAGAAAGTATCCAATGTGGTCCAGTCGTTTTCAAGTTTTAAGCATCCGATCAAACCACAATCCATGAAGTTCCAAAAAACCGGGTTTTTACCCGTAACTAGAGATTTTGAAGGTGTTTTGAAAATTCCAAAAACAGATTCTTGTTCTACTCGACATCGTCTACCAGAAAAGTATTCAACTTCGTTCATTATTGTCGCACAGTGTTATTACTAACACTCTTTAACTTTCTGGCACTTATATCAATTTTGTACTTAATATTTACTGTCTAGTCTGAGTAATTAATAGAATTATTCCCTACACCACTAGTAGTCGTTGAGTGTTATTGATTTTCTATTTATGGATAGCATCCAAGATTAGCATCTTGGGTATAAGTAAGATGAGATGGAATGGTAATGATGAACTTACTTTGGCGAATGGTAGTCTTGTGCTGTACAGCGGAACAGAGAATGATGGCGAAGGCGGAGTCGGAATCATAATGTCGAAGAAAATCAGGAACTCCCTTCAGACATGGAGACTAATATCCGAACGTGTTATAATGGCTCGATTCAAAAGCAGAATAAGACACATTACCATAGTACAGTGCTATGCGCCGACGGAAGACGCTAAGAAGGATGAATTCTACGTACAAGTAACATCGGCACTCAGCATATTCGAACGGAAGATATCATCATTCTAAAGGCTGACTTCAACGCGAAAATAGGAAGCGACAACACCAACACCCGCTCGCCCATGGGAACGCACGACTGTGTAGTTAAAAATAACAATGGAGGGCGACCAATTAGTCATAGGTGGCTCCATCTTCCCGCATAAGGATACATGGATAAATATACATGGACATCGCCAAGCGGCAACTCACGCAATCAGATCGATCACATATGCGTGATCAAAGGGGACTTCGTCACTCTAAGTCAGCGATCAGTCCGCAATTTTGGCATCGTTCTGAGGTTTCTAAATTTATTAGGATGGACTTAAAGCTTTTAACTGAGTTTCTTACATGCCACAATGGACTAAGAGCGCATCTGAAGTGGACGGCGATCACAAATGTAGATGTTTGTAGACCATGCTCACAAGCATCAGAGACAGCATAACACAAATTGTGTGTCACTCGATAGGTTTAGATAGAAATGTTTAGGTAGACATAGAGACTCGCTCGGTGACATATTTACCATTATGGTTTCAGATCTGCTTGTTCATTAGAAAGGTAGCAGATCTGCTGAACAAGCTATAGACCAGAAAGGCACATGGATCTCACTGTCCTGAAATAGTGCCTTATAGATATAAACATTTAAGATGGAACCTACTTTAAAATTAAATAATTCAAAGTGACCTAGCGAAATAACAAGAGAATTTATTCCCAAATTTAAATTTTTTTTAGTTATACAGTTGTTTTACAACAACTAAATTTAAATATAGTGGCAAGATAGATCGCAGTACCCACTACTGTTGCAATTTATTTAAAAAAAAAAAACTACTTTAGAGAGCGAAACTATCGCCATATTATTTTCTCCGTTATAACAATATCAAAAAATTACATACGTCCATACATTTTGTTGCTTTATAAATACATACAACATTTTTCTCAATTATGACAAAATGTTAAATTTTTTCGTTATTATAATTTACAGTATGCCAAATCAACTTTCAGAAATCAATTTTTCAGAAAGCATGTTTTTTAATGCCCCTTTTTTATCGAAAGAAATAATAAAAATATCTTTTCTATACGATTTTAGATCAAAAAAGTTTTCTTTCTTAAAAGATATATACGAAAAGTATTTTAATCAAAATTCAAATCAGAAAAATAACGAAATTCAAGTAAATACAATTTTCAGGTTATACTCGTATGAATTTATGTTTTCCATATGGTAAAAGAATTTTTTTCGTAAATAAAGTAAGTATAGTATTGCCAGTTCCGAAAAAGGAAAAACCTTAAAGTGTACTTTATAGAATATTTACACCTGAACAAAATCTCTCCAATTGGATTTGAAATCTTGTACCAAAACTAATGCTCTTACATTAGACTTTTTTGACATTTAACGAGATTTCGTTTTCACATGGCTAAAATAGAAGAGAAAGGAATTACATTTTCTGATTGTCTTTCATAAAAAAAAAAAAAAAAAAAAAAAATTATTTTTATTTTGAATGCCCTTTTTTTGAACAGAGTTGGTTTTTGGTATTTTTTGTGAAAAATAGTTACTTACAAGAAAAGATCGCATATAAGAAACCATTTTGAGCCATATTATAAGTTTCTTATACCCTTTATCTTCTGTAGCATATGTTACAATTTTATTGTAGATTGACTTGTAAGTTGGTGAATGTAAATTTTGCTGTAAATACTGTTTTACGCAGTTGGATAATTCAAAGGTAGAAATAAGGCGCAAAAATAAAATAATAAAATCTTATTACCATTATACAGGCATTTTATATTGTTTTAAGCTTTTGTATGTAACAAGACCGGCTTTCTTACTTGTAATGATTTGAAATTATACATTTATATTTTATTTTAAAATTATTAATTTAATATTAAATTAATAATCTGTACTATTACACTGGTCTACAAAAAAACAAAAAATTTGTGGCCTTTAAATAAAACTGAATATAAATCCGTGTTCAGTTTTTTTTCATCGGGCTCAAATTATTTTTATGGGCGCGGCAAATTTTTCGCCCAAAATATGGTAGTTATGTCAATATATTTCATCATAACTTAAAAACGACATGACCGATTTTAATGCAAGTACCAACAAATGTTTAGGAATACAATTTCCTATAATTCACCTGAATAACATTTTTTAGTTTTTCAACAGTTTTGCAGTTATTCATAACTTAGTTTTTTTCGCACAAATTTAAAACAATTTTTTTCAAAATTTCATTACAAATTTTTTATAATGAAAATTTTACATATTAAGCACTTAAGTTTAAGCTTAAATTGTTGAGAATAAAATAAGCTATATATCATGAAAATTGGTTGGCTAGTGCTGATTTTATTCGAAATTAAATGCAGGTACCTAACTTTGAACAAAATTAGCGAAAAAATTTTTACTTGCAAAATTAGTGGAAATTTGTTTTATCTTTTATTTCCAAAAAATTATAAAAAAATTTATGGGAATATAAATTTTACATTTTAGGTAGGTATGCCGCTGTAATATGGTGGGTAACACACCCGCCTACCAACCAGAAGGTCGTCGGTTCAATACCAGGCAGACCATCTTAAAAAAAGAAGAAAAAAAGTTTTTCCACAGCGGTATCACCTCATAACATTAGCTAGTAACTGGTTATGAGTATAAATACTATTAAAAGTATACTATGAGTATAAATTCTCTAAATGCATTTGACGTTCAGGTGCAGTTCATTGACTGAGAGAAGTCCGCCCCATGTTCCTTCATGGAATGTTATGGGAATTAATATATATATAATATATAACCCATAAAGGCAGGTGAGTAGCTTTGACAAAAGGAAAAGGTTAATTTTTAATGGCTATTGTAGGTAAAAAATATTTTCAAAATAAGATTTTTTTATTATTGTGGTAAAAAACCCATTCAAAAATGTACTTTTAAGAAAGATAACAGAATTCTTTTCATCATTTAACACTTGTTTGCGAAACCAAAAAGACAAATCCTATCCGATATTTAATTTTATCACAACAAAAAAACGCCATACAATAACTTCCCAAATTAAGAATGTTTATAAACATTACCTTGGATTTCCTATCGATATAAAGAACAATTATTGGCTGCCAAAAATATGTTGTAATACTTGTGCAAGAGTTTTAAGAGCTTGGCTTGACGGCAATAGTAAGATCATGCCATTTATGAAACCAATTATATTGAGTGAACCACAAAATCACGAACATGATTGTTATTTCTGCATGACCGCTACGCGTGGATTTACGAGGAAATACAAGCACAAAATCATATTTCTGAACATATCATCTGCCCGAAGACCAGTTCTTCGAAACAATAATGTTCCTTTACATATACGTACATATGTATGTGTGTGTATTTTCCCCTACCAGACATTTACTTCCTTTTTATTTTTGTGTTGCCTAATAATATATTACACATTTTTTGTCAAAGTTAAGTACCTGTCTTCATGAGTTATTTTTCTTTCAAGATATCTCGCTTCATTTAAAAGCTTAAAGTGTAAAATTTATATTCCAATAAATTTTTTATAACTTTTTTGAAATAAAAGAAAGAAATTTCTACCAATTTTGCAAGAAAAAATTTTGTTCAAAGTTAGATACCTGCATTTAATTTTGAATAAAATCAGCAATAGCCAACCGATATTCATGATTTATAGCTTATTTTATTGTCAACATTTTAAGCTTTAATTTAAGTGATTAACATGCAAAATTTTCATTCTGAAAAATATTTTATGACTTAAAAAAAATCTAATTTTGCGCGAAAAATTGTTGAAAATACAAAAAAATGTTCTTCAGGTGATTTATAGGAAAATCTATTCCTAAACATTTGCTGGTACTTTCATTAAAATGGGTCAAGTCGAAAAATAAAAAATTTGGGCGTCCATAATAATAATTTGGGCTTGATGGAAAAAAACTGAAAAGGATTTGAATTCAGCGCATTGAAATCATTATATTCGATATAGTTTTATATAAAGCTTTTTTGCTGTAGACCAGTGTTATTTAAACATATTCTCCAGATAAAAAAATTACATTGTATTTAAAAAAAATTCAATTTGGTCCATTATTTGTCGATTTAAGCGAATATTCGTTAACCCATCTCTGCCTAATGGGTATTTAGATATCGAAAAAAATTACTACAGTAAAAAATTGTTGTGCCATATTATAGATTATGGTTTCAACTTAAGTTTTTAAAGGTAGAGATTGATAAGTCTAGATAAAATGTAAAAAAAAAAAATTCATTCCGTTTGCTTTATCTTTCATAAAGGGAAAATGACGATTTTTTCAATGTCGAAAACGCCCGTCCAGATTTATAAACACCATTGCTCGACATTCGTTGTATAATGAAAATGGGTATTTAAATACCCAACATTCCTTAACGAGTCTCAAAAACAACTATTTTTATTATTTAGAAAAAATTCATTTTGACGTAAGAAAAAAGCGAATTTATGTGTTATAAATGAACATACTCGTACATATTTATTTATTTTATTAAAATTATACATTATTAAGCCCTTGATATTTTAAATTTATCTGAAGCAGCTTCATTGTGGTCTTCTGGAAGCGCGGAGCTGAGTGCAAGCTCCAATTTTGCCAGCCTCTGACTGCTCTACACACCAAATTCGGGATTTCTGTTTGTTGAGCCAAAAATGATTATGACGACCATAAAATTGATATAATTTACGAAACACATTTCTCACACAGTACGAATTTTGATAATAAAATTCAGTGAGTTGCAGCCGTTGTTCGTTTATTAGTAAAATGAAAAACTTTACTGAGCATTTTTGGCATTGCTACATGTCACGACTCTCTTTTTGCACTGCAAAATCTCCCGTATAAAACTAGGGACTTTTTAATTGTTTTGCAACATTTGTTATAAATTAAACAAAAAACATACTAGTAATATGGCAGCATTTTGCTAGATACAAAGAGCTTTGCAAAGAAGTTTCCGAAATATGATCACAACGTACTACGAGTAGGAGCCCTAACCACTATTAATTCGTACACTAAAGATTTTTTTACAAAATCAACATTCAAGCCAATACATATAGAAAAATAGTATTGCTGAAAAGAAATTGCTGTAAAAAGAATTAAACTACTTAAAGCAGTTGAAGACATAAAAGTATTAAACATTTCTAGTAGAAAAACTAATATTGGGCTAATCCAGCACTCACTATCACTCACTATCTTACACCGAATACAATATTTTCATTTTCATTGAGTATTTAAATTGTTTAATTTTAAAAACTTAAATTTTTTATACGGTATCCTCTGAATTTGGTGTATTTCACTACAAATATCACATCTATCATCTATTTTAATATTTATTAAGCATAAAAAAGCAAGAAATATCTGTTAATTTTTATTAAAAAATAAGTTGTTGTTTCCTCGATAGCTACTTAACTTACTTACTTAAATGTGAACGTCCAATTGAGTATTTAACTCCAGGAAGCAGTAAATAATCCTCAAAATCATTTTGAATGATCGAAAAGTGAAGTTGCGTGAATTAGCTGGCATCGTAAAGATATCTAAAGAACGTATTGACTTTATATTGCATGAGCATTTGACTATGATAAATTTCTGTTCATTTGCTCACTGTTGACCAGAAACAAGAACGTGTTGATGATTCTGAAACCATGGAAAAACTACATGAATTGAACTTCGAATTGCTCCCACATCCATCTTATTCACCAGATTTGGATCCCAGCGACTATTGGCTGTTCGCAGAACTCAAAAAAATGCCCGACGATAAAAAATTTCGCACGAATTTCGCCTGCTGTATCTGTCCTGCGCCAGATAATACCAATTTTAGTTTCCTAAGCCCGTCGAATTCTGCAACACCTGGTTTCTGCAACGAAGATGCAGATGTTCTTTTCCTCGTTTTCCACCTTGGATTACCGTCTCAAAGGTCTGCCTTACCGGAGTTTATTCGTACATACGAGAGTCGTGACCAAGCCAGCGCAGCGACTATATCCTAATGCGCTTTAATATATCCTCATTCCTGTACAGGTTATACATCTCGCTGTTTCAATGGATGGTGTACTCATCTTCTACTCGTAGAGGACCTAAGATCATAAGAAGTATTTTTCTCCCAATACATTCTCATCCTTGTTCGATAGTGTCCACGCTTGTGCGCCTTATAGCAGGACAAGTTTGGTTCATAGAGACAGAGCACCTGTTGGCACGTAAGATTCTCGTTTGGTCTCAAGCCTGATGTCATTCGTGGTGTTCATGCTGGCACCAAGATAGACGTTCTGTCAAAAGCGCAGAAGATAGTTAACCTTCTCCTTATTCACCACGACCTAACTTTGATAGCTTCTCTCTTCAGACTGGAGTACGCAGAACTAAGACCGACAACATCGATGTTGTCGGCGTTTGCCAGCAGCCTTTGCGATTCAATCCGGTGGTAATAATATTTTTTTCCAGTAAAAGGTTGTTAAAGTCATATGACTGGGAATGGCCTTGTCTGAAACTTCGTTTAATACCAAACGCTTCGGAGAGGTCCATCCCAGTTTTGATGGATCTTTCGGTGGCACTCAACGTCATACGGCATAGCAGTATATTTTCAGCGGTGATATCAATTTCTGATATTGTGTCGTAAGGACAATTAATAACAGTATGGTCGAAGGCGGCTCTAAAATAGGTGATGTGTGTCGATGTTTTTCTCATAGGTCCTCTCCAGCATTTGACGCATAGCGAGGATTTTAATAATTGTTTAATAATTCACCTTTAGGCAGGCTGTTCGAAACAACTGTTCGGCATTAATATATTGCAGAAAACCTGACTAGACATGAGCGTAAAGAAAAAATGTTTTCCAATAGGCTTCATGCGAGCTCATCATCGCAAACTTTGTGTAACTCACCACAACTTATTGCGAATTAATGGATCGATTAAAAATTCCTAGTTGCCCTTCGACAACACAACTGTAATTCGGTTGCCATTCATAATCGACCCATAAGGTAAGAAATAGCAAAAAATAACAAAAAGAAACAAAAGACTTAAGACACGAACTCTGTTTGTGAGTATTTTGCTGTTAATCTGTTAACGCAATAGAACAAAATTAATTAACAATAAATTTTGCTAAACCACAATATTAATCGATTAAACGATTTATTTACATCATTAGTTTGTTTTATTTTATTAAATTAAACTCTTTTTTATTATAAAAAATGCTAGCAAATAACTACACACTGCCTGACTACTTTTGCACAAACAAAGCAATCTAAAAAAAAATTAAACTTTAAATAGTTCTTACAAATAAATTTTATTACGTCAATACAACAGTTGCATTTACAAAAACAGCAACAGAAAATAATAGCAATAATATTACAAGTATTAGCTTAACACTATACGTATAGCAGGTAGAATGATTATACATATCTAAGTATTTATGTATGTATCTGTATAAGTCTATTTTAATAAAGAAAATATTTAGTATGTAAGGGGAGAATACAAAAACAACAAAAATAAAAATTGATTATATTTGAAAATTTCAACAAACTTGTCGTTGTTGTTAAACTTGGCTCAATTTTATAAAAATGCTATTCAACACTGGAGTATCGAACAGTTGAACTTAAACAGTTTAGAACGATACGCGATTACAAAAAAAATAGAATAAAACAATAAAAAATCTATAGAACATTTAAAATCAATGGAATACTAAAACCTAAATAGTATTTTACGGCAATTACGATATTACGGTATTGCTTAACGCTTTTAAATGAATATAAGCCTACGCACCGGCTAAATAATAAAAGAAAAAATAATCCTGGAATAAAAAAATAATTATTTTTAATTATTAAAACCTTATGGAATATTTTTTTGGTGGTGTAATAAAAATAATAAAAATGAAATCATTTAACATTTCATACATGCGTTTTTTGGTTGTGCTCTTTTGGTTGAGCCTCATAAATGGTTCAACTTGTTTCGATTACATTAAGGAGCAACGTAAGTTTATCATCAATTTTATTGTGTGAAAAAGGAGAAAGAAAGAATAAAAGATTAAGTGATAATTATTATTGAAATGACGATCTCAAACATAAATATTTAGCATGAAAGTGGATTTCTGATAAATCAAATTTTTGAATGATTGAGATTTTGTATTGGTTGGTAGTAATCTCAAAAATACGACTTCTCTAGCAATTTTATTGATTTAAAACTCAATAGTGATTAAAACAAATTTCTAACAATTAATTTATCCAGTTCATCTGAATAACAAACATCGCGAAGCAAGAAATCTTTCTGTTTAATATGAAATTATAACAAGAAAAGGGTAACAAGAACACTTTTTGGCAAAAGAGTAGAGAAAATGATGATCGTTGTCTTGCAACATGCGAAAATTGAAAAATTTTTAGTTGACTCACTTTAGCGCTACAAAAACATTCCGGGAATTATTATTTTAAAAATCCTGAGAAATCTTACAGAAATACTACTTACGATCTTGCTTCGTACTCAATTATTTCTTTACTAAGGAATATTTTGAAAGCAAATAATTGCATAAAAAAAATATTCAAAAGACTTCAATTTAATTCATATGTGGAGTAGAGATGATATTCCCATTTAAAATGATTTACACGTCGTGCTTCATTCAATTAAAATTGCAGTAAATGCAGTTGGGTAAAGAGAGATTGCAATTTATTTATTGCTGAAATTAATAACGAAAAGATTTATAAGTAATTACGTAATAAAAATGAAAATTTATCAATAAATTTGTTAGCCTCACTAAAAAATATCGTATAAATGAGAAAATCAAATATCTATTAAAATTTTTAAATAAAATAATAAATCAACCCTGCTAATGAAACTTTTAAAAGACCTTTTAAAGTTGAAAGCTACAGCAATCACGATCCATCTTCAGCAAATGATGAGCCACCTACCACCTCCAAACACAGCTTGAAAAGACAACAACAAATTCGAAAACAAATCAAAAGTAAACACAGTAGCATTCCGAAAAAGTTAACCGATGTGTTCCAAGGGTAATTAGCTTTTGCGAACTATGAACTTTCCTTAGCGGTTTTTAAAATTGGATATTTTATTGACTTAAGAGCCAGATAGACGTAAGTAATAAGTGCCATAACCGTAACCATGTCCAAACAACCAAATTTCAATTGATCCGTCACGGTGTCATCGTATGTCACCTCAAATCAAACACATTGTTGCTCATAAGACTGGATTGATACGTTGTGTTAAGTCACGTCTAACTCAGCTTTTAGTTTTCATCATTACTTAAGAAACTTAGATTTAATTCCTACTGGCTGGTTTAAAGTTCACAGTATTTTTTAACCATTTCTGAATCCAAAAACTTAATATATAAATGTTACTGCTAACGAACGTTATACTGAATCTTCGGGACTAACACAAATTTTCTTTGGTGTCGTAGATAACTTTTTTTAAAATTTTACACATTTCCATAGGTGACAGATGTTGATTTTGTCTTTCAGGCGTCCGTGTACTATTGAGAATCATTAGTGCTTTATTCATCAACGGCACGGTGTAGCAGACAAAATCCTATATCGCTCAGCAAGTAATCAACTCATAACAAATAACGTCGTTAAATTTCAGATTTGTTTAGTATGGTGACACTACAATGAAGTTGTCATACATAAATCCCATTTACGATAATTTCATACAAATTTAGACTTGATACTGATATTGTGACTATGACTCAATTAAAAAAATATCGTAGTGACAAACCGCCGAGTTAATTTATGCGAAGTGGTTTAAAACTGTAATCGGAACATCTAGGTTTTTTTCAGCTATTGCTGATGCTCACTTTTGGTTGCTGAATAATCGTTATCTGCTGTACTTTGATCTTTGGTCTAATTTTTAATGACATCAATGCTTAGAAAAGTTTACTTTTATTGCTTAATAAGTTAACTTTATAGAGCGGTGTGTGGCCGCTGAAAATCGCTTAACTTAGACGAGCTATTTAGTACCTTTCGCGTGAGTTAACTTTTTTGAGATTCTACTGTACCAGATATTGTATTAAAAAAGAACTTAATATCTATGAAGTAACTGGAAACAGGACAACAAATTTACAAGTTTTATACTTTTACTGAAATTCTTAGAATTCCGCAGTAATAAAAGATTTTATTTTTCATTTTCCGAGAATAGGAAAAGTCAGGGAAATTAGAAACCCTACACAAAATTTGAAAAAAAATTGTTTCATTATACCCCAAACCACCATAGATGTTTGTATGACCATGGCTACTATAGAAGCTGTCAAGATGGGGTGGAAGAGCTATCGGTACAGCATCTCCTCTGTGACTGTCCCGCTCTATAAAAGCTTAGACTAAGGCACCTGATTACATGTCACTTTCTTGATATGGACTGTTTTAGGTATGTGCCACTGTCGAATTCGATTGACTTCGTCAGGCGTAGTGGTTGGCTCACGTGAGGAAACTGAAATTTTTGAGTTTTTTGTCCGCTCTTTCATGATTCTGTCCTATAAAAGATAGCACAATGAGCTATAGGACCTCCTAGTGCACTCGCAAATTGCGAGCGACCCACATATCATAACCTAAACTATATCCTATCTGTAACAAAGTTAACATTTTTAAAAATATGTCAGTGCCAGAGCACAAATACTAATGACAAATTAAAAATAATTTAAAATACGCAGAGGGTTTTTTCCGTTATTTTAAAAAAGAAATCAAATAATATCTACAAATATTTGAATTTGTTTTCTTTTATTTTGTGTAAAAAATAAATATTTTAATAAAGAAGTGTCGACGAAATCATAAATATGGATTAAAATGGAAGCATTTGAACTCTAAACATAAATTTAATTTTTAAAGTTAAAGATAGAATAGGCTTCCCTTTAGCATAACGCTCACTTTTACCTTAACGTATACTTATAATAGGTTAAAGCAAAACTCTATTGGCTGTTTAAAAATTTATCTATACATAAACTTATTTAATTTAAAAAAATCTAAAACCGGTTTTTCGTATATTCATGCACTTATTTTGGTACTTTCTCAGCAGATTTAAAAGAAAAGAAATGGGCTTTTTATAATATAATGGACTTATTGAGTGATCTGATACTTGAAATAAAATTGGTATCATAATAATATCGAATATCATATAATATGCCAATATTGCAATCGAAAATACAAATATATTTATTATAACAAGACACTTTGCCTTTTTACTATTCTAAAAATAATTTAAATAAAAAAATCCTTCAATGAATTCAATGAGTTCTTTCTTTCTTTTCTTCCACAAAACCGTGGTTTTTTCATCTTCTTTTGCTAGAAGAACTTAACCTTCATTTTGAAAACGGCCAAATCTGTCAAATAGGTCAAATAGTATATCCAAAAATTGTTTTTAGAATTTGTAAAAAATATTTTGATTAAAATAAACCCAAAGGACTTACAGCATATTCATACATAAGCAAAAAAAAAACTATCACAATCACAATTGCGTTATGTGTGAACACCAAAATTAATAGCTCAATTTAAAAATTAATTGACTCAATTAAAATTTAAATTAGCCTACACTTTCTTTCAGAAAGACACTGTAAAATCAGCTTTTTAGTTGTATACGGTCTTCAGAAAAACACACATTAAATTGTATATAAGGAGTGCTTCAAAATTATAAGCTCACCTTAATATTTGCTCAATTCATCCAAACTATAAAATGTTATGTATGGTCACCTTATTAAAAAAATTATACGTTCAAATAAGTGAATAATAAGCCGGTTTTGCTTTCAGAGATGTACCATTATATTGTGTTTATTTAAAGTTATGTAAATAAGTGCAAAATTCAATGCGTCAAAATGATAAGGTCAATGATTAATAAGCAATTAATCTAATCAGAAGATATCACAATTGTTTTTCTTTTTTTTTTTTGGTAATAATTTATAATTTAAATAATATCTGCGCGGTATAGGTCACGGAATATCTTTGTCACCTTATGAACAAGGACAAATAGTTGCACTTCATGAGCAGGGATTGAGTATGCGTGGAATGGCGAAAAAACTGTTTGTTATCTGCATAAACATTACGTACAAGCAGTCCCCGCAAATTTTTCATGGGGTTTAAGTCGGGGGAACGTGCTGGCCAATCAAGTACTTTAATATTGTGCTCCTCAAGCCATTGTCTGGTCGATTTGCTGACGTGAATTGCTGCGTTATCTTGCTGAAAGGTGAAAGTTTTGTCAGCATTTTGGGCCAAATAAGGCAACAAACGTTCAGACAGAATGCCCTGGTACTCTAAACTATCCATTCGAGGGGAAGGAACCTAGAGTTCCAGAGTACCATGTGAGCTAAATCCAGCCCAAACCATCTAACTGCCACCGCCGAAATTCCGTTTGGAAAAAAACAAGGACTCCTTCCTTAAATCTCGCCAATAGCAATTGAAACTATCTGGTCCATCCAGGTAAAATTTTTCTCATCAGAAAAAATTACCTACAAACCCAAAAATGTAGGGAATATCTTATAATCCTTTTAAAAAAATGTTTACCTGATGCCAATTAGTTGCCATGTTGTTTTTCGCAAACTCCTTACGCTTAATCTTATGTTGCTCAGTGAGACAGGGAACTTTTTTTAATTTTGCTCGAATAAGGTTTGGCTGGGCGTTGATAGCTCCTAGAACACTTTGTAGTTTGTATGAATTGAGCAAATATTAAGGTGACCTTATCAATTTGAAGCACACCTTAGTATATGTAAATACAGATAGCTTTTACCCGTTTATTCAATCCTTCACGCTTTTTGGCTGATTTCTTTTTTTTTAATAAACAAAATATATGTCTCAAATACAGCTATGGTAGCAATATAAATACTATTTACTAACAAGTACTTTGTTTCTATCATGTCAATAATGCTATGTTCGCACTAGACTGTTTCTGTTTCTCCTTTTAACTACTTGCATATGAAGTCAATGCAGCGAGCGACCATTGATTTGTTTGTTGTCTTATTTCGTTTATTGTATTTTATTTTTTTATTTTTTGTACCTGACAGCATACTTTAAGGAGGTCAATTTAATAAATTTGCAATGTTAAATCTATAATGAAACATATAAATTAAAAGCTTAAAAGTAAGCCAAACTCTTTTGATCTAAGTTTTATAAAAATCAAAGATGACACTGATTTTGAAGTAATACACAGGGTAATAGAAATGGAATTACTTACAATTTGACTGATTCTCTCTCAAGATTTTGTATGGAAATTTGTGTAATTAAGCTCATAATCTGGGGTTTTGAATTATAGGATGTTTAACCCTAGAAAGATAACGTTATTTTTTTGTACGTTAAAGTTAACGATACGTCTAAGACACGTAGGCTTTTTAGCACCCTTTTAAAAACATAAAAAATTATAAATTTATTGAGATCACTTATTTAATAAGTTTTTCTTTGTTAGTATAAAAGTTTGATAAGTGAAACCTCTAATGAAAAGAAATAATGTTAAATTCAATATCTATAAAATTTTAACAACAAATAAACATCCCTTTTCAAAGGACTCCAAAACAAATAATATAAAAGGGTAGACTTTTTTTAATAACATTTTGGTGTCTATATATAACTAGAGTTATCCATCCTGTGTTGCTAGGAGCCTTTGTGTTTTACCTGCTCTTCGACTGATGTGGATAGATAAAGAAAGCTTTAACAGTTACCATTCTCTACACATGCAATATTCCATTTTTTTTTTAAATAATGGTTTGTGTTGAC
The DNA here is from genome assembly GCA_023159175.1 of Wohlfahrtia magnifica. NCBI lineage: Eukaryota > Metazoa > Arthropoda > Insecta > Diptera > Sarcophagidae > Wohlfahrtia > Wohlfahrtia magnifica. Next base: position 2,347,644 of record JAKWBJ010000189.1, read on the forward strand.
TGCCAAGTTATTTAAACAAAATTTAAAAACTTTAACTCTAGGCATTCTCAAAATAAACAAAAATCCTTATTTAATTTGTATGGAAGATACCATGCCCACATATCCGATTCCGCCCACTTTTTAACTGATGGTTTTTTGCACTATCTAAGAAGTCAACTAGATCAAATTCTGAACCTTCCATTCGTTCCCTAGATATACAAAAATCAATATTTAATTTGTATGGATGATGCCACACCCACTTATCGAATTTCGACCATATTTCGATAAGTACTAAGTTATTTAGACCAAATCCAGAACCCTTCACTTTTACCGTTCCAAAGATATACAAAAATCAATATTTACTTTGCATAAGAGGTGCTGCTTCCGCTTATCCAATTCGGGCCAATTTTTGACTATGACTTGTATTGACCACACTAACGTCAATAACTTGCGAACCAATTGACCTATAAACTGCATATGCATAAAAACCTTGGTATTGACTTCAACTTTCGGCTTACAAAATAAAATTGCTTGGCGCAATTCAGAGAACATCAATTCCAACGCATTTATAGTCCTCTTTTATATACAGTGGCGAGCAAAAGTGTTGCTTAGTTTGTCAAGTACTGCTCAATATTTCCTTTTGTAATTTTGTATTTCATTGTAATTTTGAATTTCATTGAATTATTTCGAAGGAAAAAAGGATGACTTTCAATGCTATCTAAATTATTTCTGGCCGTATCAACAACTTAATTTTAAATGTTGTCATGCAATCATTTTAAAAAAGATGGAGTTTCAAGCCTCATTTGCATCCAAGGTATCGTTTGGGACGAAGAAAGTTATTACATACATTCTTTGCCACTTAAAGACTTCTGATTAGTAGAAATTGAGTTCGGAATATATTTATAGCCGAATTCTTACCAGCATTTTGAAGTAATCCAGCAGTGCTTATTGTTACTTCTGAAAGTAGTTTGAAGGAATTGTATTATGCTGTCAAAAGTCGTAGCAGCTGGAATAGGCTGATTGGCAAAATTAAAAAGGTATACGTCTAACAGACGTACGTTATCATTCCAGGGTTTAAGAGTATCCTCTAGGTTGGTCTTCTAACTAAATCGTAAGGTTTGGTGCATTTTAGACGCCGAAATTTCCCATTCCTGTTAATAAGGCTTTAAGCCTCTTCATGTGTTGATAATCTATCCTAATGGCTGGCAGCAATTTTGTATATTTCTAAGTCACGATATAAATCATTATTTCTGATTATTATTTTTATGTTCATTTACTAAACATCTAAGAATTTTATTTTGTTGTTTATTCTTTTTTTTGAATTTAGAGTATGTTAGTACATAGTAGCTGCACATCCCTACAGTTGGTCGCCATATCTCCAAAGTGGTTTTAACATCTGGCTGTATAAAAATAATTTATTTGTTAATTTGGTGAATTCCTACTGATTAGCCAGTACATTTTTCTGAATTTTATATCTTTTTTCATTTTTTTCTTCTTAACATGTTCTTTCAATTTTAATTTTGAATCTAATGTCATCCCCAAGTATTTCGACGAATTATAAAAGGGGATAATAATGTCATCAATTTATTTATAAGTCAAATCGACATGAACTGATTTTGACTGATTTAATTTAATTTTCGCAGGAGCTTTTTGGAAGACTTCTTTTTATTTTGTTGATAAGCCCATTATGCCACACTTTGTCGAAAGCTTGACTGATATCCTAAAAAAACAATCGAGCAAACTTTCCTTTTTTCAAATGTTTTTTCAATTAAATCTGTAATTCTGTGGACTTGGTCGATAATTGAGTGCTTATTCCTAAAGCCGCGTGTGTGTGTGTGTGGGAAATAAAGATTTAGATTCTATTATTGGCGTCAATCGGACCAGACAAAATTTCTCCAATAGTTTCGTTAAAATTGAAAGAAGTGATATTGGTATACGAATATACTTCATTTGGCAGTTTCTCTGGCTTTAGTACTTCAGCTATTTTCCATAAAGTGAGAACATATTTTAATTTAAAACAGACGTTTATTATATATGCAGACCTTAGTAATGCACAAATCGAAATTTGCTTAAGTATTTCTTATATTTATAAGATCATACCCAGAAGCCTTTTTGATAGGTAAACTCAATACTGTGTTATAGACTTCTTCTGCTGTTACTGTTATGCTAACACCATCAGTAAGGTACTCCATCTGATGTATGGTATATAAGTATTACCCTCAGGGAGGAAAAAAATGTTTTACCGATGATCGGCAAAAGTGTAAGCTTTTCGCAAATTACTTTTGAATCAATTTGCATTATTCTTTATTGGAGGAATATGTGTTGATGGTCTTTTTAAGTCATTGGTGGCCTTCCAGAGCTAATAATCTGTGGAATTATCATTTGTTAAACTCTTAAGGTATGTTTGAAAATTTTTGTCTTTTTCTTCTTCAATCTTTTTCTTAATTTCTCAGCTGACTTTGTTTAATTTAGTTTTGAGTGGAGGATATATTTAAAGCTGCCATTTGTTGCGAAGTTTTATTTTTCTTGTATTAATTTTAATATTTCATAAAGCGACGATTAGATGATCCAGCTTGGCTTGGCAGGGCGGCTTGATGGCTATATATCGTTCCCAAAGTCACATATTTCATCTACTACATGACGAAAACATTCCCAATCAGTATTTTTGTTTACCAAATATGATTTCCATTATAGGAATGTCTTTTAAATAAAGGTAAATGGGTGAGTGATCAGAATTCGTTTTATAACCTTCCTCAAATCTTAAAAATTGTTCTGAAATTTTCCTTATAACAATGAAGTAAATAGGATCAGGTACTTTTGTAACATTACTAGGCCAATATGTTGGTTTCCGCGTAGACATGATTTTGCATTTCGAAAACTTAGTTGCTTGAAGAAGTTCTTTTCCTTTTGTCATGGCAAGACGTGAGCCACAAAAGGTGTGTTTTCTATTAAAGTCACCTCCGATATTGAACGTTCACCCTATTTTTTTGAATAGTTGTGTATATTTATCAGATTTAATGTTGTGACGCGATGGACTGCATAAAGTAGCAATATTTAGTTTTTGTTTTGAAAATTTCATTAAAACGAAAAAATTATCTTTTCTTTCCATGGTGTTCGATATTTTATGTATAATAATAATTGCACTTTCTCCACGAAATTGATTGCTAGGATGTGGAGTGTGATACATTTCAAAATCGCGAAATCAGATATCAAACATATATGAACTTTTTGGGAGTTCGATGCTATTTTAAGTTCATTTGAATGGAATTTTAAGCCATTTGCAATCCAGAGAGTATTCCAAATGATTCAGTTATCCTGAGTTTTGTTTTTCTGGTTGATTTTCTCTCAACGAATTAGCCTCTGTTCAAATTTCCTATTAAACTCTTCATGCTTATTAAGCTTCTCAATAATTTGATTTATTGCAGAGATTTCAGTCCAGGAAGAAGAAGATTCAGTATTTTTCATTGTATTCCTTTTTTGGCTTATGTGGTTATCGAAGCTTTACTTGTTGTTCTAGACATACAAAAAAATTCATATTTAGCATAAATGTAATGCGCCACGCCCATTTATCCAATCTCGCCAATTTTTTTTTGTTTTTGATATGTCATTCAGACCATATTCAGGAACTTTAGCTTTAACCGTTCTTAAGATAGACAAAAATCAATATATAATATAGTTTGGTAACATTCCCACTTTTCATTGACTATGAATACATACAGACTAAATTTAGAAACTTTAGCTTTGACCGTTCTGAAGATAAACAAAAATCAATATTTAGTTTATCCGCTTGTACTATTCCGCCCACATTTGACTATTGGTTTGTGTTGACTATAAATTCATTTAGAGACTCTTACTGTTACCATTTTAAAGATATGATAAATAAATATTTACTTTGTATGGGCGTGGCACTGCCTAGTTAGAATTTTTGAATTCCCTATAGCCTATAGTTCCTTTCAAACATACAGTGGGATACTGTAAAAATTAAAAAAAAAATCGGTTACGCAATTTAGCGTCATATAGATTTCACACAGTCCTACCTACATACATATCGTGACGTAACTGCCAAAAAGCTTAACAAACACAAATAAAATTTTACAGGAGAAGGATTTTTTTTAATATGTATCTTTGCTTTTTCTTCAGTTATTACCATTAAATTTAGTACGTAAGTGTTATTTTTCCCGATATACGTAATACAGCTATTAATGCTCACATTTTAGAATAATAACTGTAACTTGTCACTTAAGCTATTTTCCCTGTCACTCTTATGATATTTGTGTCAGTTAAGCTAAAAAATCTTTTTTAAAGAAATATATGTATACTATCGATGTTTATATATATACAGCGGTGGACATTTGGTTAGCATATCATCTATGTGTACTTTTTGGAATTAAAAATTTTTACCGTGTTTATTATTTCAATCATTTCATTGTCTTAATGTATCACTCGTAGTCTAACACGTAGCATTAGTTTACTTTAGTTTTGTTCGTTTCAATCAATTATTTTTGTGTTAAAATAGAGCAAAACCCAAGAAAATGGCTGGACAGTAATTTAGCGCAAATTAAAGAAGAATTATTTTCAGCACAAAAAAAGCAAAACTACTTATTGATTTTATTTAGAACTAAGTACTTGGTGGGATAACTCTTTTTTTTAATAACATCTTCACATCTCCTTGGCATACTGTCTATAAGTGCCACGCAAAGTTCCTTTGGTAATGCTTAGCATTTCTTTCTAATTTCGGTCCATAAATCACTATTTTTTATGTTTAACAACAATAATGTGTTGCTTCACATCACTTCATGGGTTTTCTACAGGACTAAGATCTGGTGATTAAGTTGGCCAATTAAAAATATCGATTCTAGTTGACTCTAATCTACAGTCCACTGTACGTGAAAATTGTTTTGGATAATTATTATGCATAAAATACCATATACATAAGTGGCATGTTTTCCTCTGCTAATAGAATCATTGTATATAAAAGCGTTTCTTTCTAAGCGTACTGGTCCATGTGCGTATCTATTTTAATTATAGAACGAACACCATGCCCTGAAAATGCGACTCAAATCATCACATTTCCAGCATCATGCTTTGCTATCATTGGGTTTGTGTTGCATGCTTGAAGAACGCTATATATAACATTTTCCATCAGATCCAAATCGAAAAAATTTGGACTCGTCAGTCCAGAGGAAATTTATCCAAAAGAGTAGTTGCTTCACTGTATGCTCAAGAAAAATAAAATTCAGAACTTCAAGTTTTTTTTTTTTTTTTGATACGTGTACCTTATGTTGTATAATGCATTCAAGTAATTTTTTTTTCCTTCTAATTTTGTTGAAAAGTCCCTTTGAAGGAGTCCTTTTTACGAGTGGCTCTTCTAGGCCCAGCGCACTGTGCAATTCTTTTATATGTCCCACGGGCTCGAATATGAACTAATACGTTGTACACCATCTTTTTATAGCAATTTAATAGGGAAGCATGTCACAAACGATGATATCTCTCGAGCTTATTTGATGAATAACTTTACGCTATGCCTTTGAGCACCCTTTATAAAATGTTTATTTTTTACTGTTCACTGAATTTTTAAAAAGAATTTTAGCTTAACCAACAAGCTGCTGTCCTCAAAACTGTAAAAAAACAGTGTGAACTTAGCTAAAATTGTTTTTGCTACAAATTTATAACGGTACTTTGTATGACAATGACATTTTAAAAGATGATGCAGACATTGTCAATTAATTCATTTATTTAAAAAAACGAAATTATATAATTGTTAAGCTTTTTTTGGCGGTTACGGCACGATATGTATATACATACTAACAAACATTCATTTTAATATATAAGATAGGAAAACACAGTTTTTGTAATCCAAAATATCGGCAGAAAAATTGTAATGGCTTGGCAGTTGGTTTTTGCTAGTACGAAACTGAATTCGATAATGTTCACAATTGTCCAGACTAACTTAAAACCATTTTTTAAAAAAGACTGGGAAAAAATATGATTTTACGGCAGGATAATACAACAATTCAATGTAAACCTTTTTTAATCGATTAGAATCCAAATCTCTAGCGGAACCATAACTGAACAAAAAACTACGGTAATTGCAATTTGGGTTCACAGAACAGGTACGCTTAAATAATGTACGCACTATACTACAACAAATTTTTGCGCTTATTTTTAACAATAGTTTCTGTGTTAATTTGTTAGTGTGACTATCATTTTGCACCAACCAAAAATTAATTTTTTGTAATAAATTGGAATAAAATTTTTTATTAGTGGAAATCATTCTTCCTTGTAAATTTGCAATTTACGACATATGCTCTTAATTTCTGCAATAAAGAGTGAGTGGTCTTATATACAACAAAGGCCCTAACGCATATATTTTCGAAATTAGGTTTTTAGTGATTCCAATACATTGCACACAAATACACCTTCTCACTAAAATTTAATGCTATAGCATCAGAAATAATGGTTTTACAAGCAGTTGTATAAAAAGCCCTAACTCGTTTCAAAAATTTCTTCTTGCAAAAGGCATTAAGTCACCAAGTGTATGATAAGAAGATTGTAATCTAAATTTGTGTTTGATTTCCATTAAAAATTGCATAAAAAAAAATATATATTTTGATAATTACAATTTCTGTTACATTTTTACCTTTTCCTGTAAAATTTAAATTCTTTGAGTTAGGGACTTTTTGCATGGGAGCAACGATATATATGTAATAAATACCATGATATAAGAAATAGAAGGTAGTTTCACTCATAATTGTTTGACAATAAACGAGATTCTTGAAGTGTGTTTTATATGTAAACATTTAAAAAAGCGCTGCCACATGCAGAAAAAGGATCAATATTCCCAGAATTTTTTTACAATTTTGTGTGATTTAATCAAGATTTTTAAATTTAGAATATTATTTAGAATTTTGCAGCATAAGTACCAACGTTAGTTTTGAATATATAATGTATGTATGTTTTTCAACCCAGGCTATCTCAGAATAAATACTAAAAGATATGTATTGAAATGGGAAATTTTAAGGTTTTATTAAAGATGTGCTTTAAGTTGTTTTCTTTTTGATTTTTTTTTTCTTTGTTTGCACATTTAACATTTTGTTTTGCCTTATATTACGGTTTAATAATCGAATTCGCAAAAAAAATATGTATAAAAATGGGATTTTGTAAGCAGTGCATGGTAGCACAAATTTCAACATAAAAGTCAGTTCGCCTTTATTGTTAAATGGTAATATGTCAGAAAAATGAGAGAGTGGCACTACCTTGTATTTTCTTATATAATGATAAATACTTTTTTAAAAAAAAAAATGTTGTTTTAATTATCGATTTTTATAAAACATAAAACTAAAATCGATAATAATGGTGTTTACGTCTTTTTAGCGGCTATGACTCGATATTCTTATATTACACCTAGCAGCGTGACCAATCTCTAAGGAAAACTCTACGTCTTTGCGCATTGTATTAAATTAATAAAAGATAATGAATACTTGGTTACCTTAGAATAACGACCGTCAATCTTTAATCTAAGCTTTATTTTTTCCACCATTATTGAGATTTTTATTATGTAACATTCGTTTATTTTAATTTTTAGCTGCTTTCCTTTCCCCTTGCAAAATCTACCAGCCTGGTTTTACAGAATGTTCCACTAAAAATACACAAAATTTGATAAATGCGGTGGTAAAAGGTAAAAATACCAACAAAAGTCTTGAAAAAAGCGTTATTTAAAAAATTATACATTTTTTAGGTATTCCTGAAGTCAGAGCCGTTATCGGATCAACAGATCCCATGAAATTGGATAAAATCCTTTTTAGACAAGAAAACACAGAAGCAGCATCAATAAGAGCTGATTTAACAAATTTAATGGCAACAGGCATAAAAGATTTGGTTGTAAAGGAGAGCAAGTAAGTTCAAGTGAACCCAAACGCGCACAAAAAATGGTTTTTTTTATTTATCAAAATCTATTTTACAGAAATGAGTAGTTTTAAATATTAATATTTGCTTTTTAAATGTTTTGTTTTATTTTAATTGTTTCAGAGTCAGCAAAAAAGATTTTAGTTGGTTGACAAAAATCTTTTTGCCGAAATTCAAATTGGAGGGCCACTATAAAATGGATGGCCGCATTTTGCTTTTGCCTCTTAATGGAGAAGGACATTTCGTAATTGAAATTGGTAACCATTATTAAATTGTTAATATCTCTGTATTTTTAATTAATTGTAAATCTCTTTCAGATAATATGGATATAACTATGCGTACCAAAACGCATCTAGTCGAAAAGGGAGGTTTCACCTTTTACAACATCACCAGCATTAAAGTGGATTTAGACATTTCAAAATTGCATACACAGTTCGATGATCTTTTTGGTGGCAATAATAAAGAAGTCGAACGTAGTACAAATGAATCATTTAATAAAAACTGGAAAGAGTTCTTTGAAGCCCTAAGACCACTTATCAATGAAACCGTGGAACGCGTTTTGTTTGATATGTTATATCCAGTATTTCTAATAGTTCCAGCCAATTTTATGATTGAAGATATACCAAGTCCAGAGAAATTATATGGCGCTAAGCAATAATAAAACTTTAACGAATTTTTTTTTTAAATTAAAAGTAGTTTACATAAATTCTTTTTTATATATTTTTATTACAAAAATGAATAGAAAATGTTTTTTTTTTGGCAAATAAATTCTTTGCAATTGATAAAATTTATTTTAAAACATATAATAGATTTTTGTGAATAAAAAATTTTTGCAGATAAATTTTTTTATTAAAATTTGTTAGGCTGAGAACATAGGCTAGAAATTGACTTTTAAAAAGCCAAAATGGTATTTTCCATAGGATTGGAAAATTAAAGAAGTAGGCCAAGAAATTAAAGAAAGAGGCCCAAGGTCAAAATTTTTGTCCTACCAAATCCTAATACAATAATTACTGAAGTAAAAGTGCCTTAAAAAAATTTGTAAAAAAGTACCGAAAATATATTTCAACCTACATAAAGAGTACATTTTTTAGCCTTTAACCTCACTTGGCCAAGTGTGATTTCATTTTAGACATAACTAAACACACATACTACATATTGGAACAAAAATTTGATTTTTCTCAGATAATCAGTCAGACTTTAGAACTTGACTTTAAAACTGCACGGGAAGTATGCAGTACTTTTTTGTACTGACAATCAACCAAAATATGAAAATCAACCAAAGTATAAATGATACTGGTATCAGGTTGAAACTTTTAAAGTTTCATCCCAAAAGGGAAATATCAGACGATCTTGTAAGCAGAATATTTGCTATAAATTTTGATAAAAAAAACATGCCAGTTTTAGAACTAATTTCGTTCAAGCTGTGAGCGGAGGTATTCATAAATTATCTAACGATTTTGAATAAAATTAGATAATTACCTTATCTATTACTTATGCCGTGCTATGTTCCTGGCCTGTGTTGCTAATGAGCGAGCTGATTAACTAGCTCGTAGAAGACTCTTCGCAAACAAATTTATTCACAAAATTAATGCAAGATTTGAATTTGTCGCCAATTTGGCTGCCCTAAAAAAATAATTCGACCTGTCAGCTGTTAAATGGTGATAGACTGGCAAACATTTGCTTGCAAACATCGAAAATATCCAATCACATATATGGATAACTTACTTCTCCATGAATATATATATATATATATATATATATATATATATATATATATATATATATATATTTTATATATATATATATATATATATATATTTTATATATATATATTTATATTTTATATATATATATATATATATATATTTTATATATATATATATATATATATATATATATATATATATATATATATATATATATATATATATATTTAAAATTTATTTTCTATTACTACTATTTGGCAATTGTTTGACGAAAAAAATGTAACCACTATTTTGTAGAATTTTTTATGGCAACATTTCCTTTCATATCAACATTTCTTAAACATTTTTAAAAACATTTAGACAGTGGCGAGTTTGAACGACAGACACTATGATATTTTCATCAATAATTCAAATTCAAAATATCAGTGTCAAGTCGAAATTCATATGAAATTATCATATATGAAAAATTTACTTAATGAATCTACGTGACAATGACACAAACAAAGGAAGTCATGTATGACAACGTAATTTAACGTCACCATATTAAAAAAAGCTAAAATTTGGCTACATTGTCTGTTAAGCATCGAATTCATGCTGAAATTATTATGAGACCACTACATGCTTTGAATTTTGTCTGCAACACCTCTCTGTTAATGAATAAAGCACAATGGTTTTGGAAGATATTGTCTTTTAGGACTCATTAATAAACGGATGACGGCATGACAAGATCAAGGTCTGTCATCTATGATAATGTGGGCAATTACTTTAAAAAGTCATCTATGACACCAAAGAAAATTCATCGCCAGTCAGTTCAATGCTTTATCATCGTTTGTAACGATGATTAACTATGGTATTCGCCACTGGGTAATAGTGCTAAAATATTGTTACGTTTTTACCTTTTTTAAAACGTGTATTTATGAGTTCGTAGATTGTAGTTAAAATAAAATAAATTTTGTGTTTGGTTTTAATTAAAAATTCTTTATTCAGCACAGTTATGTACACCACTGCCTGTAATCTTTTTACAGGCAATAACAATTTTTATTCTTAATCACTCTGCCCGTTTACAACTTTGTAAACAACAACAATTACTCGACAGATCTTGCTTCCTAAAGATCTTCCAACCCGATCGTAGTTATAAGTTAGGTTCGATCACAACCTTTTCAACCAGAGGTTATCCACACTTAACTCTTTTTAGTGAGTTAGCTCCAACTAAACTGGTTTTTTTACTTCACTACTAGCTTCACGAGTTTACTCCTTATAAACTATCTTCACACCAATAACCAGTGTTGCCAATTTAGCGCCTTTCGCGCTATATTTAGCGCGTTTCAACTACCGAAAAGTCGCATTTTTTCTTTTTAGCGCTTTTGTCAAAAAGCACTCTAGGTTAGCGCTTTTCTACTTGCAATTTTTTTAGAAATATAAATTTAATAAATTCAATAAACTCATTAATTTATATAAACTATTGACTATTGAGAATTACGTAATTCCAGATAATATTTGTGAAAAATGAATAAAAATAGTGTTTTTGAAACGTATCTCAAATTTAAGAGCCAATTTTTCAAATTTTTATTATAAGTCAATTTAGAAGAAAGTTAAAAATTCGAATTTTTAATTAAAATAATAAACTTGTTATTTGTTATAACACCTTTAGAGATTCCAAGGGGATCACAGAGCCATAACGAATTCTTTACATTTACGCCTATCTAAAGCCGATGATCTAATCTGATACCAAGTCATGCTATGGGCTTTTCTTTCCATCTGTCTTCTCTAGTAATGGGCTTGCCTTTCGATTCTTCTGTTTATTTGCGAGTTCCATTCAATGGGTAGTTTTTACTAAGTCGTAGTTTGGTTCCATCAGAGTCTGCCCAGTCCATTTCCTTCATTACAGGGTTCTGGTTTCTGGCCAGAAAATTTTCAAAATCCACCGTATATAGTGGTTTATAAATGTCTGAACGAAGAGAACGCCCTATAGTAATCAGTCGGCCTAAATAGGTCTAATTTGTTCTGAATATCAGTGCTGGAGCCTCCGGACGTCATGAGGACGTAAAGAAGACGGAACATCTCCCAAATTACTGATTTAGATTTCGAAAGATGTTGTGTTATTAGCGTTGGTTGATTCATATAATTTTGATTTTCAAGATTAAGTCAAGTTTTCATTGCATTTCGCATTGTCTGTTAGCAAAGAGGTAGAGGTCATCTGAGTAATCTAGGTCTTACAACATTGTGTTAAGTCCTAAGGTTTATATCACGTTGCAATACGTAATCGAGTACAACGTTAAACAGCAGTGGAGAAAGAACACAACTTTGCCTAAACCAGCACCAAAAAATTAAGAAAAAGTTTTTAAGTTGTTATTCTAAATAGTTTTTAATTTCATTTTTAATCATTCAAATTATTTAAAAATCTTAGTAAATATGGAAATTTTAATAGTAGAAATTGTTTCTTTACAATTTTAGTATATTTTTGGCTTTAAATATTGTTAACGCTTTTTTACAGCGCGTTTGGATTACAAATAGTTATAAAAATTATAATTTGGTGCTTTTTAGCGCCTTTTCAGTACTAGGTCTGAGCGTTTTGATCATAAAAAGTTGGCAACACTGCCAATAACACATTCGCTGAGTTATCTTTACTTATACTGCACTCGCTGAGTTTACGACACATAAACTGATTGCTGTTGCGCATTGATGTGTTTTTTATATGGCTGAGTAAACAACACATTGAAAGTTCTCGAACACTTCTTATTTACTTTATCTCTTTTAATGGTTGTTGTTGTAGATTTGGTTATTTTTAAACAGCACGTGTAGTTGTTTTTGCAGCTTTTGTTTATTTTTTTAGCGATGTAATAAGCGCTGTGGTGCCCAACCTTATTTGCGTAACAATATGTTTAAATTTTTTAATAAATTAATTTGGAAAAATAAGTAATAAAAAAAACAAATATGTATACATACATACTGGACCAAATCGTATACTTCCTTCTGCGATTTTCTTCGTTATTGCTACGCGAAGGTTTGGGAAAAAGAAAAGTCGAAAAATTCTCAACAGATGGCGCTATGAGTGGTCATTCCTTTATCTCTGAACCCGTTAAAAGTATTTGAATATATGCCGATTCAGTCCATATATTAGCAAATATGAATGGGATTGGATAAGTGGGCATGGTACCTCCAATACAAAGAAATATTGAATTTGTTATATTTTGATAATGGTAATAGTAAAAGTTTCTGAAATTGGTTTAAATAACTTCTTGGACAGTATACATCATAGGTCAACAACTATGAGAGTTTGGATAAGTGGGCGTGGCAGCTCTCATTTATACTAATTTCGAAATGTTGCATGTGTGGAAAATGGTAACAGTAAATCAACAAGAGGGAGAGATTGAATAATGTTAGTTATGTCCTTTCTAAATTATGATGGTTGTTGTTTTTTTTTTTTTAATTTAGGTTCTAAGAATTAACAAATCCACTTAATAGCAGCACATGTGAACTTTTAACAAATCTATTTCTTAAGTAGTTTGCCAGGTTGAATCGATAAAGAACGAAACTTGGTCAAAATAAAAGATTGGCAATCTTTTTCACATTTTCAACATCAGCCTGAAATTCTTTTAAGCCAAATTGTGAATTATTGTAATTTAAGTTTCATTTAAAATGTTATATATCGTATCTTAGTTTTTTTATTAAATCATTTCACAAAATTGAAATATCAATAGAATTAAACTTTACATTTTACATTATTATTGCAATTAACAAAATATATATTTAAATAAATGCTTAAATGAGCTGTTTGTTTTGAAAATAGCATAGAAAATATACCGATAAATTGTAGATAATGTTATCATTCACGAAATTTTTCGAAAAATTGACTTAAGCCACTTTCGAAATAAACGGCTCAAGTAGTTATATATAGACTTACAGTTGTTTCTTTCTTAAATAAAATTAAGATAAAACTTAAAATAATTTAGGCACAAAAAAGATCTAAAAAATCTAAACTTTTAAGATAAAAAATAATTAAGCATCAGTGGAACCAATCCCATTTTCTATAATCAACCTCGTTATTCAATTTTGCGATTTGAGTATGATGAGTATTGCCATCTCGCATAAAAACACGACGATTACCCAAAGGTTGTAATTGACGGAAGTTATCGACTAGTGCGCCCTCTTGATTATCTGACAATTGTCGAAAACGAGAAATCTAAGTGAAAAAACCAAAGTGAAAAAAAAATAATTTTTTAAGTCTCCAAAATAGATTAATTTTTATAAGAACCTGTTTTGGTGAAATTGGTATAGGATCTGGATATAAAACCCAAGTAACGGCCTCCGAGCAGGGTGGTGTAGTTAGCGAGCCTAAAATTATAAAATTCAAATAAATATTTGGTATGAAATCATTTAAATAGTTATTTAAAAACTATTGTATTCTAATCTTGTCGACACATTTAGGGTCTTTAAAAAGTGTCAATCTGTACGTTGACACCAATCGATCAATAACGTAATTTAAAATAATAAAGTTACTTAAAAAAAAAAAATATTCCATCAATTTTTATGTTTATCAGTAGATATTTTTTTTGTGCGTTAAATTAACACTTTGAATTCAAATGTCTATCTTATTTGAAATTTTTTTATTTTCATTAATTTTTTACTTGTAATCATATCGATTCAACATACCCTTATATGTATAGAATTTATCAATATCAACGCCATGTATTAAAGATGATATAGAAAACGTTACATTCAAGGCAACTTCAGTATTTGCTTCCGGTATCAAGTGTAAATGACGGCATATTGTTGTAAGACCAGTACCTTCATCTTCATCCAACTGTTGAAAGAAAAAGAAATTGATTAATATAATTTAAATTTTTTTTCTTATAAATTTAATAAAACAAAATGACAATTGCAAATATGAAACGTATGCATTTGTAAAACATGGCTCCCTGTTTTATCACAACAAATAAATTTTATTGAAAATTTATTATATCCTACTTTAATTCAATTTTTTACTCAAGTACTGGCAGTTAGGTAGATTGGTGGAGAAAAGCTTAGGAAGATACCACCATGAGTAAATTAGGCAGGGTACAGAGACTCGCATGCCTCGGTATAACTGCGGTAATGAGAACGTGCCCAACTGCGGCCTTGGAAGCCTTGATTGGCTTGACAACTCTTCACATCTATGTGATGAGGGTGGCGGCATATTCGATGGTAAAGTTTTTCGCCTTTGGATCCCGAAATGCGTCGGGAAGTTTGTTTATTCTTTCATACGCAGGATGGTCGGTGAACCATCTTTGGTTCTGTATATCATGCCTTTGGAACTTTGCTTTGGCCGAAGATTCAGGGTTGAATTCCCGGACCGGGATTGTTGGTCTAATCGGCAAAATGGTACATCGATGACTCCAAAATGAATGACTGTAGGTGCATTATGTGTGGAGATCAACCTGGACGGTGGGCTCAAAGGTAAGGCCATTAATATATTCTCTGACAACCAAGCTGCCTTAAGGACACTTGGCTCAAATCGTATAATATCTATTACTAAGATACATTGCAAAGGCTATCGCTTAGAAATAATGTCCAGTTGTTTTGGGTACCTGGACACGGTGGAAGAGATTGTAACGAAACAGCGGATGCATTGGCTAGGGAAGGTTCTGTGACACCCTATTTTGGTCCGGAGCCTTACTGTGCGACACCACTTAATACCATCCCCAATCTAATCAAGGATTTAGAAATTGTCAGGTGCTTGTGCAATGCTCAAAGGGGACTTCGTTACCCTAAGTCGGCGATTAGTCCGTAATTTTGACGTCGCTCTGAGGTTTTCAAGTATGGTAGATCGGATTAGAAACTACTTACGTATTTTCTTACTGGCCATTGTTAACTGAGAGTGCGCATCTGAAAATGATACCGGTGAGGAGGAAACCGAGTCGCCAAAGTACATACTTGGTGATTGTTTGAAGGAGAAAGACATTTATTGGCCTGGGGCCTTTCTGTGCGGCACCACTTACCACCATCCACAAGATATTATAGGTCAATACAATAATATATATTTTTTTAATTTCTGATTAAAAAACAATTTTATTCGCATTTATTATTAATTTCTATGACATTTTGCCATTTTTGAAGTAACGAGTTAATTTGGCCATGTAATTTTCAGTGGCTCTTGTCTAATTGTTTGCTATCAAGGCAATTTTATAGACACCAAAGCAAATGGTAGTTAAACGGTGCATTCGCTGAATAACAAATACTTAACCAATTGCATTCACTTTTAAACGAGTCATCAGATATATTAATGGCCTGTTATTGTCATAATTGAACACATGATTTTATCTGTTGACCAGTGTTAGTCACTCTTTTTTAATTGCTTCGTTTAAATAATTGTACAAGGATAATTCTCTTCTAAGCATATGACATTTTTTACAACGAAATTTCGGTAACGGAATTGAGTCGCCACTCCTGAGCTTATAACTTTTTACACGAGTTTCGAATAAAGAAACTGGGCCATATGCAAACAAAATCTAAAAGTATATAGACTAGTAGTGCACATTAGTTACCACACACTTTAAACTTAACAAACATTTGTTAAAAAAAAAAACTGTATGCAAAAACCATACATTAGCTAATGATTGCTTTACTAAATTTTAAGTTTTCATGCTGGCAATACCATGATTTGTTTTGTGTCAGCGATACGAAAAATGAATGCCACACATACGAATAGTCGAATCAAAAAAGATCTATTTTTATTATTTTAATATAAGATCATATTTTTTAATAAATCTATTTCAGTTTTCATTACATTTCTATATTTTTAGGTAAAACTCGGCGTGCTTCGCTACCCCCATTATAACTATTATCTGAAATGTTATTTTAACTACACTTCCTCTGACCCAATCCACCATAGACTTTTTTCACTAAATCTGTTTCATAGAAAAGCGACTAGGAAAAAACTTTAGAGTTCTCGCTGTAAGAGTTATGCAGATATTATACAATTAATGTTTGCTTGCTATGGGGTTGATTGTTCCCCTAATCCTATCACGCCCAGATTTTTTCTGTTGGTTTTTTTTAGGAAGGCGTTAAGATAAAATTTTATCGCAATCAGTGAAATTAATATTTGCTTTATATGGAGGGTACCTTTCCCCTTGATTACATCTGACCTACATTTATTCCAATAAATAAGTTTCATAAAAAAGTGATGGGAACAAAACTTGAAGACTGTCACTATAATAGCTTTTTAGATATACAATAATTAAAACTTACTTTGTATGGGGTATACGTCTTCCCCTGATTATATCCGCTTTAAATTTTTTCCAATAAATTAGTTTCATACGAAAGTAATTGGGGCAAAGTTTTATGACTTTAGCTGACATAGTTCTTAAGAAATGCTATTATTAATATTTGGTTTGTGTAGGGAGCACATCTTCCCCTGACCCTATCGAAAAAAAATGTAGCCTATGTCTCCTTCCAGGTATACGGGAGGATATAGTGAAAATTTAAAGAAAATCAGTTGAGCCATTTAGCCGTCTATAGACTTCAAACACACATATATATGTACATACAAACAATCATATATTGATTTTTATATATAAAGATTTAATGCTATACATATTTACTGCAAATATTCTTCAAATCCTAAAGCATGAAAACACTTAAGTTTATTAGTGGGATAATAAATACCCGAATAACGAGCTTTGTGTATTTGTTTTGATTTTATGTACATCACTAAAGGAAAAATGTTTTTATTGTGCCTTAATAAAAAAAATTTAGAAAAAAATTAGTTTTAAAAGAATGATAATGAGGATGATAAAGTGGGTGTAAAAATATATATACATACAGACCAAGTGCAGGTTTTGAAGTTGAATAGAAAAGTTCCTATAAAAGCATAAATACGCAATCAAATAAAATTTATTCGTTGTTAACAAAAGATGATATTCAAACACTGTAATGGGAGAAAGTCAATGATATAAAAGAATCGGCATGCACTTAGTTTAGCACTTTTCTCTTAAATAGAAAGGATTTTATATTTTGTAACACTATTCTTAGAACTCCTTTTTTTGTGATGTTTTTAAAGAATTTAGACGTACTATAAAATTTTAACCAATAACGTCGGCCATATGCAAAAAATGTTACAAAGCTTGTTAAGCAATATCTCTTAATGTTGTATGCAAAAACGATTATTAGCTTAAAATCCCTTTGTTAAACCTACATTAACTTTATGAAATTTAAAGTAGGAAACTACCTACTTTAAGAGTACTTTAAAGTAACATTTATGTTATGAATGCTTAACATAAAAATAAAAATAGCATTTTTTAGCGCCAAGGAAAATTTCTTGGAGGCATAAAAACTCACCTAAAAGGAAAAATCATCTTTTAGTGACATGGCGATCTGAGCCAGACGACTAAAATTGTCAAAGGATGGCTGTTGCAACAGAAATTTTAGGTAAATTGGAGATCACTGTAATGCCATAATTCCAATCCAATGGTGAATTTTTGGTCAATAGTAAAAAAACGTGCAACATGACTTCGTGCAACATGTTGAAGCTATAGCAACGAATATAATATGAATTGTCTTAAGTTTTTGAGTAAAATTTTAGAGTACGTCTAAGTGCATAAAAGAACCACAAAAAAAGAGTTCTAAGAATAGTGCTAAAAATATAAGTTCCTCTCTATTTAAGCGAAAACTGCACTAAATGCATGCATATTCTTTTTTATTATTGCCTTCCTCCCATTCCAGTGTTTGAAATATGTGATGTTTTGTTTTATTTGATTGAGTATTTAAGTTTTTATATGAACTTTTCTGTTCAACTTCAAAACATGCATTGGTTTTGCTCCCCACTGTATGTATATAAATTTTTACACCACTTTACCATCCTCGGTATTATTTTCAAACATTTTTCTTTTAAAATTAAACATATTTTCTTTAGTGATGTACATAAAATCAAAACAAATACACAAAGCTCGTTATTCGGGTATTTATTATTCCACTAACGAAATTAATTGTCTTATATTTTCAGGATTTGAAGAATTTTTACAATAAATATGTATAGTCTTTTTGTATCGCCGACACAAAAAAATCATGGTATTACCAGCATAAAAACTTGAAATTTAGTAAAGCAATCATTAGTTAATGTAGGGTTTTCGCATACATTTTTTAAGCTTAAAGTGCGGTTTGGTTTATGAAAAAACTGCGATTTTGATAAATTTTGAGTTGTGATTGTTCATTTTCTTTACGTTCTACGTTACATTTTCTAAAGTCACTTATATTAGATATTACTTTTCCAGAAAATGATGTTGCAAAGTTATTGTCCTGACAGCAATTCCTAGTATATTGCTATTTTTCAAAGTGCAAACTGCCAACAAATACAACGAACGCAAAAATTCATTAACCAACACGTGTACTCACATTAAAAAAGAATCCCAATACAGCTGCGCCATCCACATAATCCAGAGCTTCTGCCAATGTGGAATATTTTTTATTCCGATGCACAATATGCATTTCCATAGTATAACGAATGTCATTGACAACATGCTCAGCGCCACGATTATTTTTATCACCCCAATGGAAATGAATGCCTTCCACCTCAAAATCGCCTGGCAACTTGGCACCACGTATATATGGCATAAATTCACCATTATCTCTTTCCTCGTCAGATAGTTTTGGTATAGTAATTGATACTGCAGAAGGGAACAGAAAATCAAAAAAAGGTAAACAAAATGATATACATACATATATACAAAAATAATTCTAAAAAAGTCTTGAAAAAGAATGACAGACTGGGCTTATGAAAATATTTTATGAAAAAATTTATACAACAACAACTATGCACTACTAAAATCGTATTTATGCTACAAATGAATTGGTCAGGTTTTTTTGAAAAGAAGTTTATGAAAGAAAAGTCTATGATGACAGTATAGGAAGGGTTAAAGTACTTTAAAGAAATCCTTTAAAGTAAATTTTGGTTGTATTTTCTTTAACTATAAAATTCTAATTGCTTTAAATGTGTAAAAAGACAAAGCAGAATTTGCTGCTTTATTACCAGTGTAATTGGAAAAACCTGTAAAGTAGACGAAGAAAAAAAAAAACTTTTTTAATTGAATTTTTAATTAGTGAGCAGCGTATGATTTGCAGAAATAATTGTGCAAAATAATAAGTGCTTTTACTGATTGTGGGTATTGCTTTAGCCGATAAAATGTAACTAAAGAAACTATTGAGTGCAACATATTTGTCGCTGTGAAACTCCCATCACAATAAATAACATGGGCGTAGCCACTAAAGAAGGAATTATTTCTATTGACTTTAATGGCTAAACAAATTTAATGAATTCATTGTGTTGATTATTTTTTATTTTATTTTAGTTGGTGGTGTGCATTCTAAAATTGTATTTAGTTAAAAAAGAAATAAAAATAAAAATAACAATTTACCTGTATGACCATTATTGATCATTTTCAAAGGATAGGGCAGAACATTATGATAACCAATCATATCCACTGCCGGCATATGAAGAGGTATAGTCTAAAAATAAAAATAAAACGTAATTATTAGTTAATATCTACGTTGAAGTGTAACAATGTTACATGACACATTTTTTAAAGATCGAACTTTATATAACTTTTCCTGATTTGGGTGAAATATACACAAAATTCTAAAAAATTACAATAAGAAAAATATGGGTCTAAAATTAAAACTTAGCCGCCGGCAAGAGACATCAAAATTATGATTTAAATTTTTATTAAGTGGACAAAGATAAAAAGATGCGAAAAACTTTTTTGAACCAAATTTCATCATTATTATTATTATCAGTTGCTCACGCGCAGCTAAGTGGCGCATAGTGCCGTACAGAATTTTTTGAATTTAATATGATCTTTAGCTAGACCTTTGATCTGCGCAGTCGAGAGCTTGTCTTGCAACATTGTCCGTCGGCTTCCGCAATGTGTGCCTAATTCAGCGCCATTTTCGCAATCTTATCTTTAGTGGAATAAGTGTTTGTCTGCATCTTCTGTGAAGCTCCGATTTAGAAATCCAGTTGTGGGGCCACCAAAAACAGAATATTTCTCAGTCATCGGTTAACGAAAGATTGTAGCTTGTTCGTTGCCTCCACTGACACAAGCCAAGTTTCACTTCCATAAAGGAATCCAGATTTTACATTCGCATCGAATATTCGAATTTTCACAGGCTAGCAAAAGTCCCTAAGCCTTCACAAGCCGAGCCTCAATATCCGTTTTGGCACCGCCATTTGGTGTGATTTTGCTGCCAAGGTATGTAAAACTCTGTACCTTTTCAACAGGTTTATCATCAAGGAATATGTGATCAGTGCGTGAGTTGTTCACTCTTATTGACATTGATGCGCAACTGGTATTTTTCAGAGCATATTCGAAAACTATTCAATTTGTCCTGCATGTGGCTTCGCCTAGTGGATAACAACGCAATATCATCAGCATAAGTCAGGTTGTTGAGAGTGGCATCTGTACTTGTTCGACGTACCTCATCAATTACCACCAGAAAAATGAGTGGGGAAATGATACACCCCTGATGGACACCTGAAACAATATTGATAGTCTCAGAAAGTGCACCTCCGTGCAACACTCTACAACTGAATGCAGCATACTGCGCCTATATAAGGCGGATCAATTTACTTGGAACCCTCTTTCTTGAAAGAGCATCCCAGATGCTATAGTGTTTCAGACGGTCGAGAGCTTTCACGAAATCGATGAACACCAAGTATAACGGTTGCTGCAGCTCATTGATTTGCTCCAGTATGATTCGGAGGGACGCAATGTGGTCCACACAAGAATGTTATGACCTGAACACTGCCTTGCCTGTTGGTTTCGAAGAGTTACATCGATTTTACCTGCTATGCGGTCCAAAATTATCCGGTATAGAATCTTAAGTGTCACACACAACAGCACCATCATACCCACTTCGTATGTATCTATTACTTATTTTTAATGTTTTACGGATATTTCAGCTATAATTAGTTGTGAACCGGAGTTTCAAATTTGGCTCGGCTTGCTCAAAAATTTCGTTAACCTTTTCGGTTACTATGTATGTACTTAAAAATTTGTAAAGCATCTTATTACTAAACAATTTTCGTCATATTTAGCAAAATATTCATAAAAAAATGTAGAAGTTCTGACGTTAAAATTTATTTTTCAGTGGCGTAAAATATCAAATCAATCTACAAAGTTAACCAAAGACATAAAACAATAAGATTTTTCGTAACACCAGATAATAACAAGATCTATAAATTCAAATGAACGGATTATTCTTTTATCTAAATTTAACAAAAACATATTATTTTTCCACTATTTATGTAGATGTAAGGTATATTGGATCATATAAAAAGTTATTTGCAACTTTGGTCTTTACTGCTCCTCACAACTCCATCATTTGAAGAAAGCAATCAAGAAAGAGCATCTAAAATTAGCCAACAGATACGGTATTGTATTTCAAAAACGGGGTGAAACGGTCATACATAATAATAGCAAATATGTGCATATTGGATAATAATATTGTAACACTTGTACCGCTTAAGTGAGTCAACTCAAAATTTGTTAATTTTCACTTTTGGAAGAAAACGATATGCAGTGATCATACCTACCTGCTGTAAAAATCTTACATCATTTTCTCTACTCATACGTAAAAAAAAATACTTGTTACTCTTTTTTGTGATAAAATTTCATATTAAACAAAAAAGTTGTTGGACGTAATACGTTCTACAAGATCAGCAAGTAAACAAACAGACAAAGCCGATCCAATCTCGGATACAAAGAGGGCTGATGGTTCGAAATCATGTCAAAAAACAGTAAAATATGCAATGCATGTAAATAGCCAAGTTAAAAAATGCATAGCAAAATAATTTCTCCTCCGAAAAATACGGTTTTTTCGCTTTATTCATACAAAATATAGAGCAAGTAACGAAGCTATTAATGTTGTGAACAAAAATTTGATGATTTAAAAGCCTTGCGTTCATTCATCTGGAATTAAATAAAGTCAAAATCAGACCAACATTTTTAAGCACTCTTAGTTAATCCAAAGTAGTATTTTTATTTAAGTTTTAATAAGACTTTTTTATTCTATCTTCTTTCTATCATGTATCTATGTATGTTATGTATACATACAGTAACTTTAACGCATAATCGGACAATAACTTTTCTAAAAGATAAGTCGTCTTAAATTAAAAAAAGAATTAATAAATTAGACCCCTTCCTGGGAGAGGCTGGGAGCCTTTGTATTGTACCTACTTTTTGACTGATGATAGATAAAAAAAGCTTTAACTGTTATCGATCTCCACACATTCAAAATTCCATATTTTTTGAAGATGATGGTTTGTATTGACTACTAAGTTACTCTACCATTCGCAATATATACAAAAATCAATACTTACTTTGTATGGGAAGTGCCACTCCCACTTATTCCATTCAGCCCTTTTTTAGACTGATGATTTGTATTGACCACAAAGTTATTTGGACCAAATTTAGAGACTCTTAGTATTATCGTTTTACAAATATAAATATATAAACAAAAATTTTATATGGGTGTGGCACCGCTCAGTTCAACAAAAACCATCAACACATGTATTGTAAATCAGTTTAGTGGTTCTCGAGTTATAAAATAACAAACATAGGACAACTTATTTTATATAGATATAAATTATAGATATAAAAATTTTTCGAGGTCTTATTTATACTTCATATATATCGCCACCTTAAATGCAAATGGACGAAAGTATTAAAAAATTCGAAATCGAGTTTTTGATTGATTAAGGTTCGTTTTATCAGACTACGTGCCTATCCAAATTTTAGCCTTCTGTGATGACAACTACCTGTACATCTGCAGTGACTTCATTAATTATCCTCTGGTTGTACATTTTTTAAAAAAAAACACCAAATTAAAAATGTTGATTCTTTTGAAAAAAATGTGTATCTTATACATTTCATTATTACTAACGTTTTTTGCTTCTCTTGTAAAAATAATAAAAGTATAGTTACATCCGTTTGCATTTAAGGTAACGATATGTATTTGTATGAATAATAAGACAAATAGCATTTGATCCAATAGTAATTGTAAGTTTCAATACAAAAACAATAATTACACAATTTTTTAAACTCAACGCGTATTTTGAATTACTAAAGTGCAATAATCGACAAATCAGTACTAATTTGCATATCCCTTCTAATCTGGCACAGTCAGTAAGCATCTTTGATTTGATTTTGACCTGCTTTCGACACTATGGAGTTGCATTTCTAATAAAGTCACATTAAGCTAAACTAAGATATTGACCTCATAGTGATTAACACCCTTAGCTAATTCATTCCAAGAACGTCTACTTACATAGGGTAAGCTCAGAACAATTTCGGACCAACTAAAGCTTTGTGACACCTTATGTTTACTTGGGATAGAGTTCGCGGTTGTTTGCGATACCAATTCCCCCAAAATAGCTTTACATTTTCTTTTCGAATATTGAGATAAGCCAATGTGACCATTTCACTTAAAATAAAAAGCATTTTGACAATTTGCCCAACCCAGCACTCGAGATATAAACTCTTTGTATTTTCTTATGACTAAATCCGACATTTGGTTTACGTTATACAAACAACTTGCTATCTGATCTTTACAAATTGAAATTGCTTTCATAGGTGAATTAAACTGAAAACTTTCAATCAAAGGGTATTTTGAGATAGTTTACTAGGGAGATCGATAATTCGACTTTTTCAAAAACCGGTTTTCGAATAATTCGAAAAGTAGCAACTTTTTAAAAACCAGTTTTCGGTTAATAATTACCTAAATAACCAGTTAACCGTCCACATTTTGACTGATAATTTGTATTGAATATGAAGCTATTTTGACCAAATTTAGAGACTCTTAACGACTCTTACCAGCGCCGCTCATTTCGAATCTTGGTATGAAAAATACGTTCACGTCCTATGCTTAGGCCTACTGATTATGCACACAAAATTTCATAAGAGTTTCATAGGAGTTTTGTTACACACACTGTGACACTAAAATTTTATATATTAGATTATATTTTTTAAGTTGAGAGGACTTATCCATGAGAAAAAAAACTTGTCTGATTATGTGTTGGAGTCACTGTACATATGATGTTTGAGATATAATAAATGTAGTCAACTATTTACTTTTAAATAGTATATGTATTATGGTGGATCAAATTGTATGGTTAAAAAAAAACTAAAAATTTGTATAGCAAAAAAAAATCTACGGAAAATTTTAAGAAACTTTTCAAAAGAAATCATAGGTCTGAGACCAAATCCTATCCTGCGGAAATCGACCTAAAGGTTTTCTACTCCTATTATTCTATAAACTGTAAAACTTTAAAAATCGCTATCAAAATATACAAAATGATTGTAAAATATTGTACTTTTCTTTCGAATTTAATATTTTATGTCATGAATGCAAATAAAATACATACTCGTAAGTTGCTGAATATGTTACAACATTTAGAATAGAATGTAAGAGAGACTGTTAGAAATGTATTTAAAACAAATGAAACGAATAAAACAGAAGTGCTCTTAATGAAAGAAAGTTAAATCAGTTTCTTAAATCTTTTTTACTCTCCATTCGTGATAATCTGGTGTCACTTTCTATAGCCACTGCCATAACATCGTCTCTACTCTTTGCTATACTCGTAGTGAAACAGTGGTAAGTAGTTGCACACATCGTTCTGTTCCTTTTTTAGCTGATAAGCTTTTTGTTGCAGGTTGTACCACATTTTAAATCAATTTCATTTAGAACTGTGCCCCCAGATATGGAAACTTAATATGAAAAACATTTATCTACCGAAGTTTTTTATCTTTGTCGTCTACCAATGCAAAAACCTTCCGACAGTTCCAAGATTTAGACAACATAAAACTGGGACAACTAGTTCACTCTCGTTGATTAACAAAAGCCAGCAGATTTAACGCCTCTACGTTGCAACAAATTAAAAAATTTTAGAAACATTATGAAAGTCTATGTGCCAATGTACTTCAATGTTAATTCCTATAACTCAGTTATATATGGCAGCTCACTTTTTTATAAATTTATATGTTCAAATCAATTTTTACCACAACACCTACGAGGAATTGTAAACAGCGTTGTAAACTTTTAAATTTCAAAAAACACTAAAGTCGGTTATTTTTAATAATAATTAAAACATAACAATAATTAAACGGATATATATTTGTTTAATTTTCACCTATTGAACTTAGGTACAGTGTCGTGCAAAACAAAAGCAACAAACCCTATGAATAACATTTTATATCTAAAAGTATTTAATTCAGAAAAAAGTTTTAAGCAATTTATTTGCATTTAGGTGCACTAAGATTTACACTAACGTTTTCACAACGTTTTTTTCAAAAATCTACAAAAACAATCGTAGTCTTCAATTAAGGTGTGCAAAACAAAAGCTATAAATTAATATAACGTTGATAAACCTTAATTTTTTATAACTTTGTCACGTCAGCGCGGCTTGGAATCGATAAGTACAGATTCTGAGATATGTTTCCATGCATTTTTTAGATTTTCAAAAAGTGCATTTCGATTTTGAATTGTGTTTCTGAGATGTTCCTTTTCATTACTCTAAAGAGGTTTAGGTTGAGCCATTGTGCCAGCCAATCAAGGACTTAAACCCTATTCCCATCAGTGAACTCTCTGCCTAACATCGACGCGTGTTTCAGGCCATTATCGCGTTGAAACACCCATCGAAGTGGCAAATTCTACTCAGCATATGCAATCATTTTCATGAAGTTTCTAAGACCAAATTCAAAAACCTTGACTATTACCGTCCTTATGCAAAATTAACTATTTTTATTTTTGAAAAATGTGTTCAGTTGCATATTGCTACGTAACGAATAAGCAGAGCAGACCGGTAAGTGTCGTTCACAGATTAATATTGCTTTTATACATTTCGAAAAGGCAAATGATATACAATTAATGTGCAATCCCTGTTATGCTGGCGTTAGACAAAGGTTCCACTCAGCGTTGCCTACGAAGGGTCAAAATAAGGTAAAACTTAAAACAAGGCTGGAAAACCTTGAGAACTCCAAAGACATTTGTCTCTTTACGACATGCAAGGCAAGCTAAATTCTGAAGGATGATTGCATCTTAAAATTTTAAGGAATTTCATTCGATATCGAATGCCGCAATATACCTCCTGTACTAGGTGAGGCATATAAGATGACAAATCGATGCTGCAAGACTTTAGATTAAACACTAAAATTTGGAAAAAAATTTTGTCTTTTTGATGATTCTTTGCTGACATACGTGTACTAAGAAACTTATGAGTTCAATCTACACACATCTCATCTAACAAGTAAATAAACATTTTTAATTCGTTCGGACAGTCTAAGTAAACTTTTTTACTGTGTAGTTAATTTTTTGTAAAAGTTTTTATTACGATTTGAAATAATGACTTGGTGCCACCAAAAAGAAAAAAATAAAGTACTAAAATTAGAGATAAAAAAGCACTAAGCAGTAACTCGATAAATTTTCGCGCCGAAAATTTTAAAAAGCACTAAAAACAGTACTCAAAGCACAGAGTTGACAACGCTAATTGTAAATACATCAATTCAAAATAACGCATTTTTCGCTCATCTCGAAAACATTTTGTTAAGAATGCTTTTTGATGACAAAAAAACTTCGCGAAAGAGCCAAAAAAATTCTACATTATCGCGACCAACTAATTATCGATCCAACTAAACTAAGGGTTTATAAAAATCACCCAATTAACTTCGACTGCACAGATTATATGAATTTTATTTAAATCCAAAATTACTGATCGTAATGTTTACTCTATTACCGTATTTATGTACTTACCCTGCTTGAATGTACCGATATGGGTGATTGAGTTTTACCGGCACAATGGCCATGATGGCGAGCCCAACGCCTTTGATTCGGTGCGGAATAGCCAAACCGATGACCAAATGCAACTGAAAAATTCAAAACAATTATAAATTATTAAACATCTTATTAATTGTTAATAATAATAATAATAATAAAAATAAATAAATAAATGAAAATAAACAAAATTGAAAGTCTAATCTAATCGAAACAATGTATAAACACATTCAATTACCTCATCAGCGTACGTACTTGAGTACATCTTATCAAGTGAGCTATTAAAAATGCCACTGATATGGGGTATTTCCCTGTCAATTTATCTTAAATAAAACTATTATTATAAAAACAATAGAAACATGACACTACAATTGTATTAAGCACTTAGAATAGTCTGTTTTCTGATATGAAATGTGGAAATTATTGCTCAAAACAATAGACCCTAAGAAAATTATTCAATGTTAAGAATTAGTTCAGCCTTAAACCATAAAATTCTAGTACAAATCGTAAATAACCCAGAAAGCTTTTAAATTTGTGGGGGTGTTTTGGATTTTTAATACCTTATCAACGCATGCGCTATTTACATTTTATTTTTCAAATATACTTTTATACAGCTTTTGTTCAGCTTGCCATCACGGGGATATAGCTCAGTGGTAGAGCATTCGACTGCAGATCGAGAGGTCCCCGGTTCAAACCCGGGTGTCCCCTGAGTTGATTTTTTGGTTTTTTTATTATTTTTAATAGAAAAATTTTACACAAATTTAACATATAAATAATTTTAATGGATAGAAAGAACCGAACTGGCGCCAAAAAATCTATTAATTTTAGTTGCCATATAGCATCTAAAATTTTCTAATTGGCGTATGGCAACGCAACTGAAGTTCGGTTGCCATCCATAATCGACATATTGGTTTGGAGTTTTGATAAAATTAAATGTCCCCAGATCAGAATGGAAACATAAAAAAATATTGCTGTATAACATGGTCTTAAATATTTTCGGTAAGCGTATGTCAAGCAAGACAAATTAAACGCAATGCGAAATTTAAAAGCAATTTTTTTTTATACGTTCAGGCACTACTCAAACAATATGCATGTAGGAAATTCTTTTGCATGAAGATATTGGCGACATAAAAACTTACCTACTGCGGATATAGGTTGGTCATGCTAACACCTATTTCAAAAGGCTGATCACAGGGCCTTAGAAATAAACACTAGGTATTACCATATTGCACACGATTTTTAACAATAATGGCTTCTATGTATGTATATGAATAACTTTTAAAATCTTTCCCGACAAGCTGACTAACTACAAATGTCTAAACGGGCCGATTTTGAATGGAAACCTAATTTTAGTTTGCATTACTAAAATCCATTGACAACATCAAATTTCTGGTATTCTTTAGAATATTTAGACTTTTATAAATATTTCTTCTCAGAATTATTTTTGTATGTATATAATCAATTTAATGCAAAAAGACTTTTTTTAAAAAAGCAATAAAACTCTAACCAGGGGACACCCGGGTTTGAACCGGGGACCTCTCGATCTGCAGTCGAATGCTCTACCACTGAGCTATATCCCCCGCGTTAAAATTAGGGACAAAAGAAATATAAATGCTACGTAATAGCTTATTGATAAAAATAGAATCAAACAAAATATATTCTATTCAACACAGCCAGCAACGATTGATTAAGGTTAGAGTCAGAAAGTAAAACAAAAACAAATTATAAAGAAATCAAACACTCACACAATACAACAACAAGACTTAATAAGAATTAAGAAAGAAAAAAAAAGCACTAAAAGGAGTAATAAAACTACACAGCATAGCTGTGGAAAACTTACTTATAGTGTTTATCAGGCGAATAAAGTTAAATTAATATATATTATAATCCATATAAATTTCAGCAGTGTTTTAAATTTTGCGAAGAAAGATTAAACGAAAACACTATGCAACAAAAAACTGAAGTAGAAATTCCTGGGAAGTAATACCATTTTTCTGA
Organism: Wohlfahrtia magnifica; assembly: GCA_023159175.1. Taxonomy (NCBI): domain Eukaryota; kingdom Metazoa; phylum Arthropoda; class Insecta; order Diptera; family Sarcophagidae; genus Wohlfahrtia; species Wohlfahrtia magnifica. The sequence continues at coordinate 2,377,031 of JAKWBJ010000189.1, forward strand.
TGGGTGTGCTATTGAGTACAACAAAAATCTATATACAGTTAGTGTCATTAATATTCGGTTTTTAAGTTTATCGATAATAACACCCTGACATTAGCGAAATGGATAGAAGAATAGCAAAAACTTAAATAAATGTTGTCAGTATGAGTATTCAAATATATGGAAAAAATGGCTCTATGGTAACCCTGCAACCGTGATAAATCGATCAAAGTTTGTTAACCCTGTTTACTAAGCGCCATTAATATTCGGTTTTTCCCCTATTTATATGCTATTTGCAAAAAACATGTTATTCAGCTACTTTTCCAGCAATATAGAGATACGTTTTAATAAAAGTGCATAACACCTCCTCTCTTGTCTGTCCAAAATTCTACTTCACTGCAAATTATACAAATGGGGCGCAAAGGAAAAAACACTCCTTTAGAACAGCGAAAACTTGTTATTTTCCATTATGAAAAAGGTAAAAAGTACAAAGAGATTGCTGAAATTCTCAATATGAAACCAAATACAGTTGGGGACATGGTCAGAAGGCACAAAAATGAAGGAAGAATACACTTCATAAAGCAGACAGGTCAGCCAAAAAAATTTACCGAGCGGGAAGAAAGTTCAATTGTGCGAAAAATAAAATCTAACCCACGCTTAAGTGCTCCCAAATTAGTCACAGAGGTGCTCAATGAGTTTAAAAAGAAAATATCTGCATCTACTATACGAAGAACCATAAGAAAAAAAGGTTTTCATGGCCGAGTAGTACGTCGTAAGCCATTGGTTAATTTACGCAACCGAAAAGCTCGTTTGAGTTTTGCCAGGGAGTACATTAAGAAGCCTGAAACTTGGTGGGATGACGTTATATTTGCGTACGAGAGCAAGTATAACGTATTTGGATTCGATGGGCGTGTAATGGTGTGGCGGAAGCCAAATGAGGAGCTACAACCACAAAATTTAAAACCTACCGTAAAACATGGAAATGGACATGTTATGGTGTGGAGTTGTATGGGAGCTAAAGGGACGGGAAAATTAGTTTTAATCAGTGGAATTATGAATAAGGAATCATATTTGAATATCCTCCGTAAAAATTTGAAAGAAAGTGCAAATAAGCTGGGCGTTTTAGATTCTTTTAAATTCTACCAAGATAACGACCCAAAGCACAAGTCGCGTTTAATTCAAGAATGGTTGCTCTATAACTGCCCTAAAGCTCTCCATCCACCTGCACAATCCCCAGACCTCAATCCGATTGAGAATTTATGGGATGAGCTGGACCGGCGAATCCGCAACTACAAAATAACATCCATTGAAGACTTGAAATTGCGACTTCAAGAAGAATGGGATCGTATTCCTGCAGCTTATATAGCTAAAATAGTAAAAAACATGTCAAACCGTCTAAGTGAAGTTATAAAACAAAAGGGTTATCCAACAAAATACTGAATTTTATATAAATCCATTTTTCTAAAGTATTATTTGTTACTTTTCAAAGAAAACCGAATATTATTGAAGCGCAATATTTTATGCCACCTGAATTAATTTAGTTTTTTTTTGTTATATTGTTATTCTTTTTTTCTAAATACAAATGTGAACTTTCAAGTGTCTAAATAAACTATTAATGAAAAGAAAAAAATGTTGAAAAAGATATATATTTAGCTTAAGACGAATCAGTTAAACATATCTCTTTAATAATACCGAATATTAATGACACTAACTGTATGTATGTATGAAATTTCCCAAACACCTTCATAATCAAGAGTTACGGTTTTTTTCGCATAGTCAAACGAAGTTTCTTTTATAGCAATATTTTGTTTTTGATTGTTCTTTATCAATATATGTACGTATGTAAGTTATTTATTTAATCCATAATTGTGTCTTAATATTTTATAAGTAAATATGTATATACAAACATACATCATACATACTAAGCCGTCGCACAGTGGTCAAAGAAATTCTGAGTTTTTTCGTTGCAAAAATTATAACTTCAATAATGAACATATTTAAAAAAAATTAAGAAGGTATTAAAGGAGGACACTCTAGGCTTTAAAATGATGTTTCTAGGAGGAGAGGGAGCTTTAAAAATCGCCGTTATAAATATTATTTACATATTTATTTTATATAAAAAATACTTATCTGTGTCAGTACTTAAATGTAAATTAATTAATAGGGTAAATGCTCCTAAGGTCAGCATATACCTGTAGTCGGCAGTTTTTGTATTTATACTTAAATAACTAAGAATAACAGTAACCATGTATTAAAATAAAGCTAAATGAGATTTATAGATATTCTGAGCTCTCTATATGTTAACAACAATTTGAAATTGGATAAGTATTTTTGACAGCATTTTCCTTTAATTAGTGACTGTCTCTCGGATTTTACGAAAATACTTGTTTTCTTAACAAAAAGCCGAATTTATAATGTCAATAATTACTTTGAAATAATCAATTTTCAATCGGAAATGTTTTCTAAAGATAAGAAAGCTGTTGATATATGGCTGTAAAAGTGAAACATTTAAAAAAAAGTTATTTTTATCTAATTTTAAGTCGGCAATAGGAACGAAAAATTTATAAAGTCGGCATTGCGTTTGCATCATTTTAGCTTTATGAGCAGTCTTAAACAGGAATGATTAAGAGGAACAGGGAATGATTAAGACGCTCCATAACCGCTTTCAAAAATGGATTTCTGGTAAACTTTGACCGATATTTTGATCCCTTGTACACAGAAATACAAGTCAGCGACCCCGTTGTTAACTGGATTACCTTTTCGACGCGTGGAATGAGCTCAGCTACTTCTCTAAACTACTTCGCTTACATTTTGTCATTTCGTTTATTATTTTTCATCCGTAAATAGTTTTTCTGTTCAAATTATAATTGTACTTTTTCAAAAGACGTTTGGATTTTTCTATCCCATTTTCTTTAAGCTGTAGTCAACAAGACTTCGATTTTAAGTTTTAAAGCCCCAAATTCATGTCTGTTACATTGATTCGACTCGTAAACTTTTCCGTGATATTCATTTTACGTGTAATGACTTTCTTTTCCGAAGAGCACACCGCTGATTGCTTTATTTGACGGCTTTAATGACATGCTATGTTCGAACTATAACTGAGCGACTTAAGAAGATGCTCATTATCTGATACAATTTGACATACCAGTTAAGCTTGAGCTTATTAAACATATAGAAATGTGAAAAACATTTGTTTTTAATAATTAACAGTTTGAAATCAATCTCTATTTATTATATTCTGCACAGAAATATGATATGACGACAATAGGAACATACTGGCAAATTTGGTGCTTTTCACAAAAACAGTAAATTTCTTAATTTCTATAAAAAATATTCAAGTTAAATAGTCTGAAACAAAGCAAATTAATAAATTGTAATAACTAGTCGTCACTACTACACCAGCTTCACATGCGTAAGGGCAGTAGCTTGAAATAAACAAAAGTCTTAAACTGCCGACTATTGGTACACTCACCATATTAAGTAAATAAGTAATCACTTTAATTATTAAAAACGAATGTGTGTTTTTATATGTACGAGTATGTATATGTATGTAAGTATGTAAGTACTTATGTTTGAAATTTATTAACAGCTAAATGAATCATTTCCTCAAATATTTACAGTGTCTCCCTGTATGTCTGAAAGGAACTGTGGGCTATACATATTTTAAAAATTCCAACTGGGCGGTGCTACGCCTATACAAAGTGTATACATATTTATTTGTCTATATCTTCAAAATGATAGAAGTAAGTGTGATAAATTTGGTTCAATCACTTATTGATCTATTCAAATCATCACTCAAAAAGTGGGTAAAAGAGTCTCTAAATTTGGTCCAATTAGCTTCGTGGCCAATAAAAATCATCAGTCAAAAAGTCTATATATAGAAAAATATTCAAAAAATATATAGAAATAAGCAAAAAGAATTCAAGGGAGCCAGGGCTGAATGTATTTGTGGGAAGGGGGTCTGAATGTGGAAAAAAGCTTCTTTTTAACTTCTTTTCACATTTTAAACCATTTTTATTACCTACATACATAATTTAAAAACGGAAACAAAATCCTTCTGGTTGTTTTTATTTTCCAAAAACTGGTCATTGTAGAAAAGCTTAATTGAATTAGTTAGAAAATTGTGTAGTAAATATGCTCAGATTAATATTATCGTGAACAATTTAGTCATGCAATAATGACTGTAATGTAAGGTGTCTGAAAAACGGTCATTGCCGAAAAAGTGATGAACATTTTCTTATTTGTTTTTAATACAAAATTAACATACTATTAAAAAATACTGTTATGAAGATAAGGTAGGGCACCACAGCGTCTATTACATCGCTAAAATAAATAAACAAAAGCTGCAAGAACAACTATACGTGGTTGTGATCGCACCTAAGTTATAACTACGATCGGGTTGGAAGATCTTTAAGTAGAAAGATCCGTCGAGTAATTGTTTTTTTACAAGATTGTATACAGACAAGGTAATTAAGAATAGAAAATTGTTATTGCCTGTAAAAAGGTTACAAGCAGTGGTGCACAAAACTGTGTTGAATAAAGGATTTAAATTCAAAACCAAACACAAGGTTTATTTTATTTTAACTACAATCTACGAATTCATAAATACACGTTTTTAAAAAGGTAAAAACATAACAATACCAATAAAGTAATGATCGAATGTCAATATTTCCGAATTCTAAAGTGTAAATTTTTTAATGGTTGGTAGCTCTACCACCCATAAATTGTATCCAATTAAGAAAGTTTTTGATTCATTATCAGTGAGAAGTTTTTTACACAATGTATTTCACAAAATGTTGCCATTAATTTTTTCTGTGGTTTTTGTCAAAATAAGCCACTGTGCGTCGTGCAGTGTATCATATATGTGTAGTACAGTACAAATACGTAAATAATTAATTTTTTTTTTTAGTTTTCATATATACATATATTTAAAAATAAATAAATAAATTATTATAAGATAATAATAATAAATTATTATAAGATTATTATAAGATAAATAATCGTAGTAGTTCAATTTTAATAGCATTATCGTAATAAAATAACCGACTTACTGTAATTGTAAAAATGTGATCGAAATAGATCATTTTTAATATTGTAATCGTAATAGTTCAATTTTAATAGTATTATCGTAATAAAATAATCGAATTACGCAATAAATCGAAAACGCAATAAATTCTAAAAATAAATAAAAATTTATCGCGCTTTTTATTTTGCTTGTACACACGTGACTTTATTTGCAATATTTAGATACTTATGAAACTAATAAATATTATTTTTATTATATTAAAAAATAAAAAATATTTTTTTTGTTTTTATTTAATTTCATCGTCTTTAATGCAATAATAATAATAATAATAAATAAGAATTTTATAGTCAAGTTCATGTTTAACAGTAAAATTATTTTATCGTTTTAGTCTGAGCAATAATATTTTCTGATAAGAGGGCTTACAAATGTTCACCGTGATTAATTAACCCATTGTAAACAAAATCGTACGAGTAGTCCAATAATAAAAATATAAAAGTATAAAATTTTTATTATTAAATGTTTTTTGTTAATTAGGCAATAATTCGCTCTCTCATTCATAATACAAAACCCGCTTATGAGCTTAATTACATAAATTTCCATACAAAATCTTGAGAGAGAATCAGTCAAATTGTAAGTAATTCCATTTCTATTATCCTGTGTATCACTTCAAAATCAGTGTCATCTCTATTTTTATAAAACTTAGATCATATGAGTTTAGCATACTTTTTAGCTCTTACGTAAAACGTTTTTAATACAGATTTAACATTAACATTTATTAAAATAAAATGTTGTCAAGCACAAAAATAACACAAACAAAATAATAGTAGCTCATATAAATCATGTGTAGTCAATATAAATCATCAGTCGAAAAGTGAGCGAAATCGGATAAGTGGACATAATATCTCCAATACAAAGTAAATAATAATTTAAGCATATCTTGAGAACGGTTAAAGTGGAAGTTTCTGAATTTGGTCTATATGACTAGGTAGTGAATGCAAATCATCAGTTAAAAAATGAGCGGAAAGAGACAAATAGGGTAAATCTTGGGTAAAAATATAATCTTCTATTATCACATTAAGGTAAACAATTAATACCAAAGAAAGAGTGGTCGTATCAACTGTCACAAAAAATAAGATTTATTATCATACATCTCAACAAATATCAGCGGGAGACTTCAATGGGCGCCTTTCTTTATAAAGACAAATAGGTACCAAAAAATGGGTAGAATCGAGAAACAAAGGGATTTATCTACCATTTATAATATACATTTATATAGATTCCCATACAGCATCGGATGGATTAAGCTAGTTTTTTATATAATAAGACTCTGAGGATGTCTTTTTACGGTTGAATCAAAGTACAAAGTAAAACATTATCCACTATTCTTTAGCTATATATTACAACTCCTTCGACCTCTACGGTTAATTTTGTGTACATTGCTTGTAAGGGGTGTGTTTTATAGAGGTATAGAACTTTAAGTTGCAATAAAACAACGATGGATTATTCGATTGACATGAATTTTATTTATCCGAAAGATACTCTTGTGGCATTGCAGTTTAAATATGATTTCTGGCTGGCGCGGATGTAGTCCAATCTGGACGTCCCATTTTCGATGACTTTTTCCAAAATTTGTGGACGTATATCGGCAATAATACGGCGAATGTTGTCTTCCAAATGGTCAAGCGTTTGTGGCTTTACCGTATAGACCAATGACTTTACATAGCCCCACAGAAAGTAATCTAGCGGTGTTAAATCACAAAATCTTGGAGGCCAATTCACAGGTCCAAAACGTGAAATTAGGCGGTCACCAAACGTGTCTTTCAATAAATCTATTGTGGCACGAGCTGTGTGACATGTTGCGCCGTCTTATTGAAACCACATCTCCTGGACATCATGGTTATTCAATTCAGGAATGAAAAAGTTAGTAATCATGGTTCTATACCGATCACCATTAACTGTAACGTTCTGGCCACCATCGTTTTTGAAAAAGTACGGACCAATGATCAGCTGTTAAATCGGTCGCCATCTTGAAAAGTAATACCAACTTAAAGTTCTATACCTCTATAAAAAACACGCTTTATAATTGTTGAAGTCAAATAAAGATATACATATGTCGATAGATATGCATATATGTTTAGTCTAAATCAATGATACATAGGGCTCATTGTGATAAACCTTTTACCTGTGAGTTAACAAACTTTACATTATAATATATAAAGCCAAATTAAAATCTTACATAACGTCGCAAGTATATTTTCATATACTGCCTTGGTCCTAGTCTTGACTGATTTTAGGTCAAAAACATGTAAGAAAGTTATTCTTATTTGTTCAGCAGTGCCAAATTTTGACTTTTACCAAGTTTCGCTATACGGAAATGTACACCGATCTGTTTTGTGTCAGATTTCAGCCCAATGTCACCAAAGCAACACTTGCTTGCTGTTATATGGATGCGTATTCTAAATATGGAATGGTATTAACTAAATTCCACCCAATAATGGTGATTTTATCAATTTCAAAGTTGAAATTAATTTAATCTAATTTACAGATCGATAAACTGAACCAAATACAAATCCCATATGTTAATTAACAATAAACATACATGTGTATGCTGCTGTATACACAAATAAAATTTTATTTATATTTTTGTAAAATAATATTTTTTATTTGTTTATTTTTAGAATTACAAATCAGTCATTATTAACACATTTTCCAACTTTATTACATAAACAAGTCTAATAATTATTTATTTTTATTTTTTATTTATTTATTTATTTTTTTTTTAATCATCCCTAGAGTTAATTACACTGATCTGCGAAAGAAGAATATAAAAGTTGTTTACGTGACCATTAAGTGGGACAAACATTTATTTAGTAAATTATTTAGCAAAAGTTTTTTTTAAAATTTTTCTTTTTGCGTGAATAGGGACCATATATTTTTAATTTGCTGTCTTTCTATACGAGTAGATTCAAAATTTCAACCTAGAAATTCAGACTGAACTGCATAAAGATAACTACTGGCTTATAGCATTTTGCTTCTTACACCGATCATTAATAATACAAAGCAACTATCAACATCCCTTGGCCTGTACTGAAGGACCCTAATCTGCAATTCGTGTTACGCCCTTACTCCTTACATAAGAGGTAAGAACTCCACACCGTATGTATTTCCTCCTCCAATTTAGACTTAAGCCAAAATCACCACCTTCAGCCCCTAAAAATCTGCAGCCAAACATAAGACCAGAATTCAGTACCTGCTTAAACCTATAAAGTCTTATTCAGGCAACATGTCATTTAGTCGTAGATAACCTCTATTTACCTAGAAAGTGGTTTCAGTAAGTCGAATATGTTTACATTGATGTAAAAAATCTTTTGGATGGCATTTGTTCACATGGCGTCAATTTTACTTATTGATGTAGCTACAAACGTTATTTAAGAACACCATTTATTCCTTTGGGCAATATTTTATAAACATTATTTAACATAAATCAGATGCTAAAATAATTTACTTTGAAATACGTTTTATAGATCGTCATAATGAAACCAAATTTGACCGCATTTATGACTTAGGCTCGACATAATAATAATAATATGCTCGTCATTGTTTTTTTTTTTTTTGCTTTACTGAAGTACTTTTTCGGCCCAGAGTCGTTTTGTGGAATTAATGTAACGCTCTCTTTGGGTAACACATTCGGAGTGCACCCAAGGACTGTGACAAGCCCCATCTCCTATGGAGAAGAACTGTATAGATTATTGACATTGGTAGGAAAGTGGGTTTTCTATATGGACCCTACCTGAGATACATAACATATCATCTGAACAGGTTACGTCTTCTCGAGTCGCTTTCTGAGTGCCAGCTCTGTCTATAGGGGTATGAATTACGGGGCACATTTTGTGCAAATGAGTTGTGAACGGTGTCAATTGAACCCGGAGGAGATTAGATCTTTCCCTATCAGGGATATACTCGTCTTCATTCGAAGGACGGAAAAATTTCTGTTTGAACATGGCTTTCAGCCTGCCGCTGTTTATATGGGGAACAGCTAAGTGGGGCGTTATCAGTGGGCTATTGCGGTTAACTGAACATCATCTGTGAACGAGGACGAACTGTAGAGTGTATGGGGGTGATCATATGCGTCAAAATTCGGACACAAAAAGATTTTCCAGGTCGTGGTTCCTGCCGTTGGGCAAACTAATTATTTATAATAGTAATATACTACATGATTCCCACAAAATACAATGGATTGAGAAAAAAATTAATTTTTTAAATAACTATAAAGTAAAACCTTAGTACAGAATCCTTAATTTTCGAAAATTTAAAAAACTGTTAAAACTGAATGGTACATAAAAATGGATCGCCTATTAACACAATCTAGTATAGAATGATTGGAGTTAACAAACATAGATAGTATAATTTTGAATTACATTACACTTCACACATTGCTAAGATTTATATATAAAAGATCCGCCAAATAATTTCTTTTTTTGAAAATGCTATAAAAAAAACTACTGAATATTTTCTCAAATTTCTTTTTTTATTTGAAAGTACAATCCTTCAGGTTAATAATGGAAAATAATTTCCTTCAAATGGCTGCCTCGGCTGGCCATGCAGTAGCCTATACGATCGGTCCAATTTTTAAACACATTATCGATTGTGTGCAGCTGTATTTCACCAATGTCTTCACTAATATTGTCCTTTAAAGCGTCAATTGTCTCTGGCTTGTTGGCGTAACACTTATCTCTGACGGCACCCCACAAATAATAGTCCAACGGTGTCAAACCGCAGCTCCGAGGTGGCCAAACGACATCAGCTCTGCGGCTGATAATGCGATCTTCAAAAACAGGGCTCAAAACATCGAGTGTAGCTTCGGCTGTGTGGCACGTGGCGCCGTCCTGTTGAAACCAAATGTTGCTTATATCCTCCTCTTCAATTTCTGTGAACAAAAATTCGTTCAACATGGCCCGATAACGATCGCCATTGACTGTAACGGCCACTCCTTGCTCATTTTCGAAGAAAAATGCCCAATTATGCCTCTGGACCAAAATCCGCACCAAACAGTGACTGGTCTTGGGTGTATCGGCTTTTCAATGTATGCGTGCGGGTGTTCTGTGCCCCAAATGCGACAATTTTGCTTGTTTACATACCCGCCAAGATCAAAATGAGCTTCATCTGAAAAGATGATTTTTTTTTTTTTTTTTTTTTTTTTGCAAAATCGGCATCTTCTGTAAGTCGATCGATCAAAGTAATGTCGCAATATTTTCCAGCGTTGTTCAAGCGTATACACAACCATACTCGTTCAGCGGAAGGATAAAACTAATTATATGTAAAATCAGACATGAGCTAAGTGTTACCATTCACGAAATAAGCACTAGTTGAAAAAAAAACGTTAGATGGCGGACCCTTTACATACCTATGTATGTACACAAATCAGTTATTTATTTGAAGATTTCTTCTTCATAAATCACTAATTGACAACTTCATTATGTTACACATCAGCACTAAATATTTTTAATAATAAAAATAATAATAATAAATTACAAATAAAAGCAAGAGAATTAATACATATGTATATACATATATATGTATAATAATATAATTTCAAAAAAAAGAAGAATTTGTGATAACATAATCCATTAAATAATGAAAAATTATAAATTAAATAGAAAAATTTGTTGCTAATAAATGTGTACGCGAATGTTTTCTTTTGTTAAGATCACATGACAATTTTTAATTTCAAATATACACCGTTCGAGACTGTTTAAGACTCTAGATCACACCTTGTATGACAATATTATCCAAAAGGTAAATAATTTAAAAATACAAAATAATTGTATAAAATGAACGCGATAACAGGCGAAAAACTTTTGCTATAATAGAGAACTAGACTTACAATTATTTTTGATAAAAAAATGGTACTGAATTTGTATTAAAATATTATAATAATAATAATTCCCTTTATTCCATGAAGGAACATGGGGACCTATCATTCAATGAGCTCCACCCGATTCTATTTTTAGATTCAGTGAAAGGGACCTACAGTTTAACGCCGGCTCCGAACGGCAAATGCATTAGAAAAGTTTTCATTATTATTATTAATATTAAAATATGAATTTACTAAAATCTAATCTGAAATGACTTCTTTATAATAAAACTAGCTAAAACCCGGCGAGCTACGCTAACCCCATCTTAATTATCACCTTAAAGGCTATCTTAATTATATTTTTTACCCTTTTTCCCCATTTTGTCCCCTTCCGGTTAAAAACCAATCATTTTTTTCGTCCAGAAAGACACTGTAGGCTCTGCTTTTTAGCTTTATACAGTCTTTAAACGAACATACGTTCATTTTATATAGTATAGTATACGTATACAAACAGTTTTTATCCAGTGTGAACTGTAATTCCCGTTTTTTGGCTGATGTGGATAGATAATGTAGCATTAATAGTTGTCGTTCTTTAGATATACAAAATCCAATATTTAGTATGAATCGAAGGTGCCGCGCCCACATATCCTCTCAGTTACTGACTAATGATGTGTATTGTTAATGACGCTGTTTGAAACTAAATTAGAAAATTATACTATTGCCGTTCTCAAGTTATACAAAAATTAATAAATATTTAATTTATATTGGAGGTACCACACCCACTTGTACAAATTCTCCCATTTTTTGTATTGACTATGAAGTCATTCAAACCAAATACTGAAACTTTAGCTTTAACCTGTCTTAAGATATAATAAAATCAATATTTTGTATGTATGGTATGTACCACGTCTACTTGCCTAATCCCGCCCACTATTTGACTGATGATTTGCCTTGACTATTAATCTACTTGGGCCAAATGTAGAAAATCTTTCTGTTACCATTTTGAAGATATAGACAAATAAATATACACTTTGTATGGGCGTAGCAACGCCCAGGTGGAATTTTTTAAATTTATTTTGTTATACCTATAGTTTCATCTAGGTGGCGTGGTGTAATGGTGAGAGTGCCGGCGTACAACCCTGACAGCCCAGGTTCGAACCCCAGCAGAGGACATTAAGGAAAAACACTAATTAACGGTTTTCAAGTATTTAATTAAGAGACTTCAGCCACTCCAGGCGAAAACCTCCAAAAAGAAGCCTCCCTGACATTCCAGCAATACCTCTGGCGAAGATAACAATAACAATCATCACAAGAATGATCAGGAAAAAAAACGCCACCTACTGGAGCAAAAGAAAAGGCAATGCTAAAGTATGGGTCACCACTACACAATACAGGTCAATGGAGGCGTCGTTTCTAGGCGGCAATAAGATGGCAGCCCCATCAGCGTGGAACGGGCTACAGTAGACTAATCATCTACTTAGCTTGAAGAAATAAAGATTAGAGTAACTGAAACAAGGCAGAGCAATGGACAAAATAAATGCTTTGTTGGAGCCCTATGCTCCCAAGAGGAGTAAAGGAAAAAAACAAAAATAGTTTCTTCCAGACATACAGATGGATACTGTAAAAATTTCAAGAAAATCGGTTCAGCCGCTTAGCTGTCCATAAGGCACAAAACTACAAACATTCAAACACACACATTCATTTTTATATATAAGATTGTGCCTAAATTAAAATCACTTTAAAAATCTATTCGACCAAGTAGATTTTTAGGCAATACATATGTACGTCGAGCCGTCGTGTTCGCCAAAAAGAATTCTAAGTTCATGTAGTGAAACGCAATTAGAACTACACAGCTGCTGTTGTATGTAACTTTTTCAGTCAAAAAACCTACAAAACATTTTAATCTAAAGAATTTCGATATAAGAACAAGAAGATTAATAAGATTATATATATATTATATATATATTATATATATATATATATATGTACTATATATAATATATTATATATATATTGGTATATATATATACATATATATATATATATATATATATATATATATATATAATAATATATTATATATATAATATATTATATATATATATATATATATATATATATATACCAATATATATATATATATATATATATATATATATATATATGATTGATAAGGTTTACTTTCACTGATGGTTTTTATTCAACTATGTAGATGTAGATATATCGCACAACACAAGGTATTCGAAATTTGTACTTTCTTTTTCGGTTGGATATGTTGTCCACTTACCACAAGGATTTTATTCCAAAGCATCTTATACTTATAAAAGCGCATTGTAGAGAGTTGCCATTTCTATTTCGTAGTCTGATGTCTGCCTTAAGGGGGTTGGCAAAATTCATTTTGTAAATGGAACAATGGATGCAAAGTATTATATTGATACTCCAAAAGAAATAATTCAGGAAAGTAGCAAAAAATTTTGAATTAAAAGCGACTTTGTATACTACCAGAATAATAACTCCAATCATAAGTCTTGGATTGCACGAAATTGGTTGCTATAAAGTGCCAAAAAGTAATAGAGACTCCTCCACAGTCTCTAGGCTCAAATGTTATCGAACATTTTGTATGCAAAAATAAAAGAAAGTATTTTCCCTCTGAAGGAAGTCGTAGTAGAATGGTACGATATTCAACGCGAAGTTTATATAATTTTTTTCAGCGTATACCACAACGTTCTTAATCTGTGATTGCAAGCAATGGTAAGTGTTCCAGGTACTTAAAATATATTTATTTCAAAAAATTAATAAAAAAAAGTATAGTGTCCCATTATGAGTGTGGGCTTCGGTTAAAGCAGGTAAATTGTAAATCGTCTAATTTTGGTGTTTTTTTTAAAAGGGACTGATTTTTTTCTTATATCCTTTAGATTTGCTTAATAAATAAAGTATAATAAAAAAAAATTTTAATTTAAACAAGCATGTACTGTATTTGGCAATCTAAAATTTTGAGATTTGATTTTGAGAAATTTCATTTGCGTCCCATTTTGAATGTGATTCTAATTATAGCAAACACAGTCAACAAGTGTTTCACCATTTAACCATTAACCTTTTATTCATACAAATTTAGCTTAATTACCCTTCTCATAAATAACCTTCGGTGAACCAACTGCTTTGGACTCGGCAATCCAAATTATGAATCAAGAGGAAGTTGTAAAACAAAAATGAGCTTTGCAATTATGCAAATTGACAGTTTTGGTAATTTTATGTAGGAGTACTACCCTTTCTCTGGTATGTTAACATGTTATTCACTTTGAGTCTCAAACAGAGCGTCCAGTAAAATGATGATATTTTTTAATGTCATAAATGTAGATCCAAATAAAGCCGGATTGAATTAGATGCCTCACATCGTTATTATTCAATTTTAACTTTATTTTGTTTCAGATGAAAAAGAAAAATTTTAATCATTTCTCTACAATTAAACACTTTCCAGAACTTTTTGTATTTTAGTTGGGTAATTTTTAAATATTAATTATTTTCCCAATTTGTAATTTTGGTAACTCTCAAAGCGAAACATTGTTAAGTATAGTAGCAGCCAAGTAGCTGAATTTTAAATTACTTGAGGTTATATGAATAAATACGTATATTTTATTGCAATTGTTTTTAAAGTTTTCTTCATTTCAATTAAACTTTGAATTTGATACAAAATACATCTCACTTTTTTGCATTTATTCTATTTTGATCCTTTTTTATCAATTTTTAAAAATTTATTATTAATGGGCTTCAAATGTTATTTACCTTGGCCAATTATTAGAACTGTGGCACAAATTAATAATATCTTTGGTAACATTTTATTTTATTTAAAATTAAAAATGACTAGTTTGTATATTCTTGTGTGAACACTTTAAGGATTAATATTTGTAAGGATTCGATTTTAGCTATTCTTGTACATAAAAAAAAACTAATTTCCACACACCACACAAACGCTTTGCCGTTTTAAACGTTTTAGACCATCACCTCGCGACAGGGTGTCGAGACACACTAAACGTTTATCATTATTCACAGGTAAAATGAAAACGAAAACTGTTTCAGTTAAACTTCTATCGATAACACAACTAAATCGGTGGAAAATGTATATTTTTTTTTCTAATTCTCCGAATTGTTGTTAGTCTTTATAGAGGGATTTTTTTCTCTAATAAACATTTACTTTTAAGGTATTTTTCTCTTTAACTAAAATGAGCAAAAAAGATTTGCTAAGGGAATCTTAATGCAAAAAATTAGTTAAATATTAAATGAATGATTAAGTGATTTACATATATGCATGCATACATACATACATATGTTCATATGTAGATCACACTTAAACCTGTATATTTATTGAAGATATAATACTGCATTAATTGAAAAAATGTGTAAATATTTAATATTAACACATTATACGTAACAGTATAAATGCAAAAAAAAAAAATATATAAATTAATGATCAATATGTACACGTAAATATTGACTTAATATCATATCATATAGTGAATGATATTGTGTTATCATGAGTACTATATGTTGCTGTTGTCAATGATTAGTACAAGAACCGATCAAATCATCGGGACTACGATGATGAGTTCAATTGGCGTTGATAATATAAAATTAAGTCATAAAATATTTTGATTGTTACGTTAATGACTTTGCGTAGAATTTAAAAATAAATAAAAAATTTATTTAATTTTGTTTTATGAGTATCGTTATTGTTGTCATGAGGGTTATTATAGATTATGATTGCAAGTCATTTATATAAGAAAAGAAAATTTATGTTTCAGTATACATATATGTCTATTTTAAACATCTATCGGATAATAACATTAAAACGTATTTTTTTTTTATAAAATTTGTGTCTTAAGCATGGATATAATTTACCATTACAAACTACATTAAGTCTATAAATGGGTTGGGCGATTTAAAAGTTGAAATTTAAAAATGCAATAAAACAAAACTGGTTTGAAATTTCTGAAATTTATTTTGTTGTTGTGAAGTACAATTGATCCGGTTAGAAATGAAATATTCGATCGGACCAATTTTCGAGGACTTTTTCGAGTGTATGGGGTCATATCTCGGCAACGGCATCACGAATGTTGGCCTTCAAATGCTCAATTTTCTTGTTTGTCGGCATAACACTTGTCTTTAACGACGCCCCACGGAAAATACTCCAACGGTGTCAAATCGTGCGCTTATTGGCAGCCAACTTACGTCACCATTTCGGCTAATTAAACGGTCATCAAACGTTTGACGCAATAAATCGATTGTGGCACAATATGTGTGGCAAGTTGCACCATCCAAACATCGTTCACATCAATACCATGAAGAGCTGGCGCAAAAAAATCGGTTATCATGGTGTGATAGATGTCTTCATTGGTTGTGCCATCCTCATTTTCAAAGAAATATGGGCCAATGATGCCTCCGCACCACAAGCCGGACCAAACAGTCACTCGTAATGGATGCATTGGATTCTGCAAGATCACGTTTGGGTTTTCTGAGCCCAAATTTTACAATTTTGCTTATGATGAAAATCAGCTTCATCCGAAGCTATGATTATTGCAATTTTTGCAATTTCCGACCCATTGCCTTTGTTTTGGAAATAAATTTCCAATAAATCCCAACGTTGCTCAAGCGTAATTCGATTCAGTGGAGATAATATACTGAATTTCGTGACAGAATAGAATGAAATAAGTATTGCTAGATTCGAAATAACCGCTGGTTCAAATTTAAACCGATAGATGACGTTGGAAAGGTGTACTTTCACTATATGTCTTTTTTTAAAACAGGCGTTATCTTCAAAATGGTAACAGTAAGAGTCTTTAATAGGTTTGTAGTCAATACAAATCATTAGTCAACAAGTGAGCGAATTTGGATTAGTGGACATGGTACCTCCTCTACAAAGTAAATATTCCTGCTAAGTCATAACTTGACATTTGCAAAACCCACGTAGCCAAAAGTACGTCTATCCTATGTGTGTTGGCGATTTTTTACAATTTTAGAAATGGATTTAAATTTGCAACAACGAACTTGTATTAAATTTTGCGTAAAGAACTTTAGAGATATTGGAAAAGTGTTTCGGCAACGATTCGTTTACCAGTGGCACGTGCGGTTCAAAAGTGGTCGTGAGTCAATCGAAGATGATTAACGCAGTGGCAGACCATCGACATCGAGAACCGACGAAAACATTAATAAATTAAAAGAAATGTTGGTCAATAACAGCAAATTAACCATCAGAGAGATAGCGGAGGACTTGAACATTGCCTCTGGATCCGTTCAAGATATTTTGGTTAATGGTTTGGCTTTCCGTCGTGTAGCAGCAAAATTGGTGCCAAAAGACCTCAATTTTATGAAAAAAGAGACCGTGTTAAGGTCGCAATACATAATTTTCGAGGCTGAATGCGATTCCACATTCATTAAAAGGATCATTACTGGAGACGATCATTACTGGGTTTATGAGTACGACACGCATCCACACATCAGGCAAGTCAATGGCGTCCACCAAATGAGCTGAGACCAAACAAACCACGTCGTTTTGAATAAAAAAAATGTACCGGTTTTAATGGATTACAACGGTGTAGTGCATCGTGAATTTTTTCCAGAAGGCCAGACAGTAAGCCAAGAGTATTATTTAAGCGTTATGAGATGTTTGCGTGAAACATTCCGCCGAAAGTGACCAGAATTGTGGGCAGAAAACTCGTGGGTATTGCACCATGATAAAGCACCGTGGTCAAGATGGTATTTTGTCAGAACCCATGAAAAAACCTTTACTATTCCTATTGCTGCTTGCGACATATAGAGGAGATTCGATCAGAGATCAGATCTTTAAATGTGTGATAACTCCTTTAATGCCACCGTTGGATATTACAGTGCCAAGTATCTCGCATTTATTTTACTAACTTTGGAGGGATGTGACTGACTTCTCATTGTGCAATGCCACTTGTTTTATAAGGAGCTTAAAGTTAGTGATAAACAGTATCCTCTTGCAATTTTATAATGTTGATTAGTAACTGTACAGAAAAAAAATTTGCTGTAAAATTACACAAAACTAGCTCTTTGTACGTTACAATTTGAAATATATATTTAAAAATATGTAAAATATTTATCAAATATTTTAAATTACTCATAATAATACATATGTATAGTTTAAAAAAAATTATGA
Source organism: Wohlfahrtia magnifica (assembly GCA_023159175.1). Taxonomy (NCBI): domain Eukaryota; kingdom Metazoa; phylum Arthropoda; class Insecta; order Diptera; family Sarcophagidae; genus Wohlfahrtia; species Wohlfahrtia magnifica. The sequence continues at coordinate 2,395,061 of JAKWBJ010000189.1, forward strand.
CAATAAAGTTCTCAATAGGTAATCGGCGCTTCGCATAAATATTCTATGGCTGTTCTTAAAATTTTAGAGAATTTTTTTGATATTGATTTTGGCAACTTTGAATATTTAAAAGGTGGCTATTAAAAAGTCATAAAAAGTACTACAAGTTTTAAATATAAATTAATGAAGACACAGTGCGTAATAAAAAAAAAACTCTACTTATTATTATTATTTTTTTTAATAAATGAAAATACAACTTTGCTATCAATTTGAAATGAATGATAAAGCAAAGTAATCGTCTTAAGTTATAGTCTACCATATTGTGCATTTATATTTATATAAAAATGGGTGTTTGTATATATGTATGCATGTGTGTTTCTTGCCTTATGATAGATAAACGGCTGAACCAATTTTTTTAAGTTTTTACAGTATCTTTCTGTATACCTTCAAAGAACTGGTCCCACGCCCATACAAAGTAAATATTCATTTGTCTATATCTTCAAAATGGCGGCAGAAAGAGTTTCTAAATTAATTTTTGGTTTTTGTAAATCTTGAGAAACAGTTAACGTTAAAGCTTCTTCTTCTTCTTCCTCCCATTCATATTAAATGTGGAATTTTTATATGTTTTGGAAAACAAAGCTTCCTTCTCTACAGCTTCCTCCTTTACAGATTAAATCTTTAACGACCACAAAAATTTCGTTTGCATAACTGTCTTCTTTAACTAGTAAAATACTGTTTTGTTATTTGTGGCGCTTGGACATAATCAACTAAAAGACGTGACTCATTGTAACGCCATAGTTGCAACGTAACAAACCAACCTTATGCGCAACACTGTGATCATCACTGTGGTGACATACCATAACTTTCTAACCGATCAACTTTATTTTACAACAATCAATTAAGCCGCTGGGTTTAGATATAAGATTTGAGTATCATTAGAAAGTTCGTGGTCTTGGCATAACGAGGGCGGATTGACATTGAAGCTACCTAGCGCTAGATGGCAGCATAAACACAAAAACTTTTTCTTTCTTAGAAATTACGATCTATCAAACATCAGCTGTTAAAATTTTAGCCAAATTCATCGATTAGTTTATTTGTTGTAGTCGTTTGAAGTAAGCAACTTTTAGTAATTTAGTAATTTCGTGTAGTAATTAGTAATTTCGTGTAGTAATTAAACACTATTCTTTGAATGGCAAAACGGCGAAAGAGACAAAAGAAAAGCTTAATAAACATTACGGCGAATCTGCTCCGTCAGATTATATGGTAAAATATTGGATTGCTGTATTTAAACGGGGCCGAACAAGCACTGCAACAATACCATCAACAGGAAGGCCAAAAGAGGTGGTTACTGAAGAAAATATGAAGGAAATCCTCGATATCGTTATGAATCATCGCCGGGTCAAAATAGCTGAGATTGCTAAAATGGTAAACATACCATATGAACGTGTGTTCAACATTTTGCATGAACATTTGCATATGAAAAAGCTATCGGCAAGATGGGGGCCGCGTTTGCTCAGTGTTGAACAAACACGAGTTCGCCAGATCACTTCACAGCGGTGCTTTGACATGATAAAGCATAATCCTGCTGATTTTTGGCGTAGTGGAAGTGCTCCGAAGAAGGCGAAGACAGCGAAATCTGCTGGCAAGGTTATGGCCACTGTATTTTGGGATGCAATCAAGGAAAAACGACCACATTTAAACAAGAAAAAAGTGCTCCTTCTTCAAGACAACGCACCGGTTCACACAGCATTAGATACGATGCTAAAACTACGAGAAATCCACTTCGAATTGGTTGATCATCCACCTTATAGTCCAGATTTAGCCCCTAGTGACTTTTTCCTGTTTCCAAACTTGAAAAAATGGCCCGCAGGAAAAAGATTCATCTCAAACGAATGATTAAAATCATTAAACTTATGTAAATACATAATGATAAATATATCGAAGTTTACAATACGCATTTGACATTTTAAGGATATATTATTTCAGATGTATTTGCTCTCACTTTGTGTTTCACCAGTATCTTCGTTACTGCTTAAGCTAAAATCCACCTAAGCAGATGATAAAAGAAAAAGACATTTTGCTTCTTTAGATACGACCACTTGTTTTGTCATGGAATTTTGCAAGTAGCCGCGACCACCGGGTCTGAATTTATTAAAAAGAAGTTAAAGACATATTCTACATTATTAATTATGCTACATTTCCTTTCGCTATGCTCTCTCACTTTTTACATATTTTATTAATAGGTTCTTCCGCTTCCTCAGACAAAGAACCAACAGGTAATTTTGATTTTTGAACCACTTCTCAGCTGTGGATTAACAATTTATGTAGCGGTGGCAACATGTAATACCAATAATAATTTTTTGACCGAAAGATTCACCGTTTCTACCTATACATATGGTATATATTTTTTTAGCTCGACATTTATCCTTAATATTCTTGTTGAACTTTTGTACAGCCTAAAAAACATTGTAGAAGTCATTATATATGTAGTATGTAGTGTGGTATATGTAGTTTTAAAAGGTCTGTTTCTTTTCTTTCCAAATCTGCTGATAATAAAAATTGGATAATGTTCGAATAAGTTATTAGCTAGCTCACAAGCTTATGAAGGTATGAAAAACCGGGTTTTTATCCGCATCTCAAGATTTTGGAGGTGTTCCAAAAATTTCAAAAATAGATTTTTGTTTTGCTCAATAGTGCCTATCAGAAAAATAGCATCACAAAATAGCATTTGTCGCACACTTTTAATTACTTGTATAAAACAAAACAAAAGTTCTAACAAAGCAGGTCCGAAATTACAAAAAAAAGTATTATGATTACTATAGCTTTAAGGTAGACACTTTGGACAAAATAACCTACATACAAACATTCTTGCCGGAAAAAGATTCAAAAAGATTCGTAGAAAAATTAAATTTTGATTTTTTCGATAGGAAAAAATCTGATTTTTTTAAATTGGTCCTATAGCTGTCGTATTATTTGAATTCATGTGGTATTAATTAGCGTTAATATAACGACATGTACATGTGTCTAAAAATAAAAAAAAATTAAACACAAAATAATTAAAAAAATTTAAATGCAGTTCAACTAAGAAAATAGTAAACTATTAAACCCTATATAAATTTTTCCTCAATTCATAAATGAGAATTGAGGACTTTTTTTCCAAAAATTTGTTCACGCTGCCCCAACGTGCAATGTTTTAAAAACAGTTTTTTGCCCCTTCTGAACATTTGGAAATATTAAGTTGTGACTGTTTATGATTTAGTGTGCGATATAAATATCTCTATATATGTAAGTATATAAAAATGACATGTATCGTCGTAATCGCTAAACTCAAAAACTACTGGACCGATTTTGACCAAACTTAATATACATGTTCTATGGGGCGTGAGGAGTGTTTCTATGTAGTTTGAAGTTCGTCCGACAGATGGCGCAATATTTAGTTTTTTATGTTTTTGCACCGTAACTCAAGAACTACTGCACTATGCTGTGTTTCGTTGAAGGCGTTGGTTCGTTAATCAGCGTGCAGTGGCATTAATTAGCCTAATACCGACTGAAACCTAACATCTTTTTGTGAAAAAAATATATTAAAAAAAAGTAAACAAATATCTAAAGGGTCCGCCATCTAACGTTTTTTTTCAACTAGTGCTTATTTCGCGAATGATAACATTTAACTCATGTCCGCCATCTAACGTTTGTTTTTTCAACTAGTGCTTATTTCGTGAATGGTAACACTTAGCTCATGTCTGATTTGACAGATAATTAGTTTTATCCCTGCTGAACGAATATGGTTGTGTACGCTTGAACAACGCTTCGCTAAGTGGGCCTGCGATCGACTTACAGAAGACGCCGATTTTGCCAAAAAAAATCACCTTTTCAGATGAAGCTCATTTTGATCTTGGCGGGTATGTAAACAAGCAAAATTGTCGCATTTGGGGCACAGAAAACCCGCACGCATACATTGAAAAGCGGATTTTGGTTCAGAGGCATAATTTGGGCATTTTTCTTCGAAAATGAGCAAGGAGTGGCCGTTACAGTCAATTGCGATCGTTATCGGGCCATGTTGAACGAATTTTTGTTCACAAAAATTGAAAAGGAGGATATTAGCAACATTTGGTTTCAACAGGACGGCTCTACGTGCCACACAGCCGAAGCTACACTCGATGTTTTGCGCCCTGTTTTTGAAGATCACATTATCAGCCGTAGAGCTGATGTCGTTTGACCACCTCGGAGCTGCGATTTGACACCATTGGACTATTATTTGTGGGGTGCCGTCAAAGATAAGTGTTACGCCAACAAGCCACAAACAATTGACGCTTTAAAGGACAATATTCGTGAAGCCATTGGTGAAATACAGTTGCACACAATCAATAATGTGCTTAAAAAATGGACCGATCGCGTAGGCTACTGCATGGCCAGCCAAGGCAGCCATTTGAATGAAATTATTTTCCATTATTAACCGGAAGGATTGTACCTTCAAATAAAAAAATAAATTTGAGAATATATTCAGTAGTTTTTTTTATAACATTTTCAAAAAAAAAAAAAAATATTTGGCGGACCTTTTATCGCTCTTTTTTAAACTCTATTTGCGCAATAAGCCTATTTTATGTTTTGTTGAAGGCGTTAGGTGCTTGATCGGCGTGAAGCGGCGTTAAGTATCCCGACACCGACTCATACATAACCTCTTTTCGTGAAAAGTTCGTGGGTGTCAATCGAAAAAAATAACTTATTAAATTGAAGATTAATTTATTTAAATTAAATATTACATATATTTTAATAAATTAACCCAAGGTGTTAGTGAAAGTAAATTAATTGTATTATTGAAAGCTATTGAAAAAAGTAAATGAGCAACAGGTAAGACAATAAAGGGCAGCCTTTCTACCCCAACAATAACAAAAAGAAATATCATAAGAAACGTTATTGCAGTACAAAATACCACGCTCACGTGCAAATATTTGTCGCCGTAC